>OX465595.1:4750769-6000769 GCA_950022295.1 Bromus sterilis | reverse complement strand
TGAGTTTATATGCGGGTTTAAAGTTAAACATAAACTGGTCCAAAACTGAGGAGCGTTGCTTTTTGGTTGATCGGCAACTTTGAGGTCATTGCCTTTTGCTTATGGACATGTGTATGCGGCAATGGTGTCGAAAAGGAAATATCTGTCCTAGGGAGAAGCATAACACATAAAAATGTCAACTTTGCATTAAAAGCTCTGCTCAGAGCTATCGAGTAAATAATCCAGCAAGTGAAACCCAATCTGGGTTCCTTTTTTATCTAATCAGAGGACCAGATCTCTCAATTCTATCATATACGTATCGTAGTGCATGGTATCATTTTAGTTATTACGATTTCCCTCTATCAACAATATACGATTATATGCGGGCAAAACATAACGGTAGTTGGTGGTTGAGATTTATCAAACTCAATTGAAGGTGTATTGATGGTGGATTTGATCTTAACATTAACAGAGGCACATGCAACTCGGAAAATAGTGGCACATAACCATATTATGCATAGGAGATTACAAAAGTGCCAGGCGCACCCTATATTTTCTACGACAGAGATGATTTGATCTTAACGTTAAGAGAGGCACATGCAACTCGGAAAATAGTGGCACATAACCATATTATGCATAGGAGATTACAAAAGTGCCATAGACCGCTCGGACCTATGCACGTTGAGACTCCATGTGCATGTGTATGCGTTCACAAGGGCAGAAATATAGATTCCAGAAAAGGTGAAAAGCAAAAGCAGATAGCACACACAAAAGGGCATCAACGTGCCCCAGCATTTATAGTTAAACTAGTTGGATGCCCGTAGCGTTGTCACGGAACAAAATAATAATGCGGAACAACAAGTAGTATATTTCAACATATTTGTTTCGCTACATCCCATTCTTCATTGATTATACTTTTTTATTGACACACATCTTATTTCTCTTCACCACGCAAATGTTGACGTCCCTTATGTCTCTTTTATCTCGATCCACTCCTTTGCTCAAGCTCTGCTGCCATCGCTCTACTTCACACCATATAGTTTCACTTTAACATGATAAGCTGCCGCTTATGATGCTACGACAAAAAATTACCCGCATTGTCGCTAGGGACAAGTGTACAGGAGGGTCTGATGTCAACAACTTAGATTTTTCGCCTAGTAATAAAGCACTTTAGCTATCCCTATTTTTGGAATCCTCGATTACTACCACCAGAAAGGGAATGTGACCACTGTAAAGGGTAGAATCCAGACAGTACATAAGGAGCCTAATTCGACTACACTTCGCTTTTCATGAGCTTCACCCCAAGCGCACAAATCATTTTCGAGTAGAAGGTCGGTTTATATTTAAGTTTTTTCATACACATTTTAGAGGAAGTACTTTGAATATTAAATCGAAGGAGTGACACTACCAAGGTTATTAGATATACATAGGAGGGGAGAAGGAGAGGCATGTTTACGTTCTGAAACGACACCAGATACTTGGATAACAAAAAGTAGGTACTCTTTATTTGCTGAATTTTGTCTTCTGAACACTTAGATACCTCAAGGCTTCACTGTTTGCATCATGCTTCTATTAGACTAAGACCCTAGGTTGCAAGTCAGCCGATTTGAAGAGCACAAAGAAGCCCTTGTGCGCATACCCCTGAGACCAAGCCTGCTCCTTTTCCTGTTCCTGTCCACATAATTTGTTCTTAAAACCCTGCTTGAAAATAGATGTGTCTAGATATGGCAGACAATATCGATGGGATCATATTAATTTAATTAATACATAATAAACCGGCCGGAGCATATAGTAATTTAATTAACACCACATCATTTCATCTATTTGTTCGATCAGATTAATATAGCCAATTTGATCAGCTTGGGAGAAGCAAATAGTCATTAAAATAAGCGATATATTTGACAGTCACCACCAATTTGATTCCTTGTAAATTAATTAGGCCGGGAAATTTATGAAAGAGAGGTCTAGGGTTTTGGGCAAGAACCAAAATGCATCAGCCTTGCTAGGATCAGTTTTTAGTGGCCACACATACAGGAGCTTTTGTCATAAAACTGAAATCTGCAAAGTAATATACAATGAAGCTCCGTCTCATGCATAAGCTTTGCCATAGTATGAAAATCTATTACTATAATAATTCCTATCATTTTATCAAGAATATATGGAACACACATGTACGTCAAAAACCAAACATAACAAACTTATGTGGATTGAGATGATGTATCCTAGCATTCCATGTTCTTCATCATCTACAACTTCTCCACTGCATGTAGTGACAGTGCCTGAAGTGTTCAGAAATGATAAATCAAATGATTGACAGTCTTATATCGCAGCACAATGTGATTTGTTTCTAAACATGTAGATGTAGGTGAGAGCAGAATGTGCAATTTAGTTATTGCCTAAGAGAAACCTGAATAGTTAGTAATCACAACCTACTCCAAGACATGATGCACAGAAAAGAAAAAAAGACTCCAATAAAATAGTTAATGAGATCAAGCAATTATCCATTGGTTAGTGAGGACCATCATACCTAGTGATACTCTAAAGAAAAACTGCATGACCAGAGGAGGTCAAAGATGGTAACATTGATTTTCTAAATTAGTTCAATATTTCAGTATGGAGCGGATATAGCCAATGAGGGGCTGATTTTCTTACATGGATTCCAGCCCAACCTTTTGCAACATCTTCTGAAGAACTGTATGTCTCATGAGTCAAACCCCATATGATCCTCCTGTCGTTCTTTGAGTCGAAGAACGACTTTGAGACATAAAAATTACCATAATCGGTCCTCAACCAAAGCCGGCGGTCACCTACCATTCCCCTAAACATGTACTGTAGTAACTACTTTCTAACACCAAAAAATAGAATTCAGTGATACTACTGCAAACCAAAAATACCATGTGTATTTTGATAACTATATTACTGAATATTACCGCAAACAAAATAAACTTTGCTTCTCCAATCAGAATAAATACTTAGCAATCAGATCACTTACCAACTCTTATTTTAGGAGTAGAGAATAACAATTATCAGTATTAAGTATACCCTTGTATCATGAATGTGGGAACCAAGAACACCAGTGTGTAACTTGGACCACTTGCTACCAGATACAACAAGTAGTACTTGCTAAATCGGGTAAGAAGATGAAAAAGAAGTTAAGGGTCGACCGGTTCAATCAACCAATTACCCAATGGAGGAGGAGTCAAGAGGGATGGAGGGAGGGATGTCGCTGCAGAAAACCCCGTTATCTCCAAGAACCTGCCGCCTTATCATCTCATCATTCGTATCAAGCTGGAAAATATGAAAAAATATACACAAGCTTTGGTTGCAAAAATCATACTCTGCCTCTGCTGGTGATAATCGTACTCTGCCTCTGCTGGTGATAATCTTCTCCTCCCATGGATCAGCTCAGCACAGCACCAGTGAGCAATGGTCAGGTCATCCTAGGATTTGAGAAAGTGAGTGACACTGCTGTCAATCAATCCATGCGCGTCTAAGCAATCAAAGAATCTGCTGTCAGAAATCATGATAGAATTTCTTGATCCACGCTGGCTGCTCTGCTGCTCGGCTATGGCAGACAATCCCGCATTCGTCATTGAGTTTCGAAATCCAACAAAAATCATGCATAGCCATGGCGGCAAGTGACCATGGATGGATGTTGGTGGTTACCTTGGTGATGTTGGGCACGAGGGAGCGGTGGTTGAGCTTCTTGCTCTGCTACAAGGTTCTTGTAGTACTGCCGCTTCTCACCATCGTCCTTGCCGAAGCCCCTCCGCATCTCGCTGTCCATGTCGTCGTCAGGGTCCCCCAGCTGCAGATCGCTCCCCTCCGGCTTCGAATCCGCCCTCTCCTCGCCCGGTCCGTGCATCTCCTGGTGCTCCAGCGCCGTCGTCGATGGCGACTCGCTGCTCTCCACCGCGTACTGCTACCCCGCGTCGTCCTCCTGCGCTCCCGCAAGGATCGGTTCGCCTTCCCCCGGCTCCGTGGAATAGGTTCAGCAACGCCGCCGCGCAGAGCCGCCCATGGTCTGCTCCCGCCGCGTCCCACGCGAATCCCAGCGACCACGGGATGGCTATATCACATGGAGTGGATGCCGCGGTTAGCCCGCGCCGATGGGAACCGTGGTCTGCGGCGGCACCGGGAGCGGGGCGGAGAGATCGTGGGAGATCGGCCGCCGGGTGGTTTGGGTTTTAGAGAGGAAGACGTGGGGATGGAAACTGGGAAGTTTTACAGAACGTGGCTGGCGTTCTTTCCTAGCGATTTTCTCTAGTGCAGGATTGAGGTTGAACCATCATGATCGGGGAGGGGTGCGGGGGAGCGAAGAGGTTGAACCATCACGACGACGGCAGCTAGCGCTTTAATAGTAGAGATTTGTAGTGGGCGATGTAACATGTAAGTGTGATTTCATGCTTAATAAATGTAGCCATTTACCGACATAGTAATAAGGGGCCATTAGTGCACCCCTTGATTATATACTAGAGCATAGGTTGTTAGGATGTCCATCGTCATGACTAGAGCATATGTAGTTGGGATGCCAATTAGTCACATCAAGATGACTAGAGCATAGGTAGTCGGGATGCCAATAGTTCACTCTATGCAACACTTATTCTTCATCGGGACTCATAGACATCAGTGTGCTTCTTCTCACATCGATATGGTTGCGTGAGTTTGTATCATACCCTTGATTTTTCGAGCACCATCCATTCCTTCTGTCTGAAAAGAATAAGTAGATTATACAAGCTGAAATAAATGGCTGCTAATATTGGCACAAGATATTGTCAAAATATGTGCACATGAGGATCCATGCTTATATTAAATCCCCAACAAAGTATATCTACCAAAATAAGTCATCATTTATATATGGTACACATATTGTCATGTGAGAAAACATTGTAAGTTTTGGGAAGCGATCACTCATTCTACCAGACAAGTGGGTATGTGAGCTAGAGTGAACTACATACTGTTAAAATAATTGATAGCCTAAATTGCATATCAACCCAAGAACAAGAGATACATTGAGATATTGTTTGGGCAGCTTTAGTCGGTATAACAAGAGAGATGTCTAGATATACAAACAATAAACTAAAATATTTTAATGGACCATGCGGGGGTACAAACCTCACAAGCCATATTGGCAAACACATTCGCATTTGTTGAATTGGTGAGGATGAAGATAAAAGCACGAAACAAAAAGTCATGTGAACCATTGGCTTCATAGAGTAGAGCACATATCCATGCTAGAAGCGAGACTAAACCCGAAGACCTTTATTATGTATGATATTGTTTCCATCGTAAAAAAATACAAAAATCCAATAAAAAACATATCGAAACTATATGACACATCAAGATTTGTTCCCTTCCATCTTGCCACCAGATCAGGCATGGAAAACAAGAGAAACTTGGGGGAGATTAAAATGGGGAAAGCTATTTATTTAGTGGATAGAGTTTATTCTTGGCATACTATTTGGACGATGGGTGCACAAATTAAATACATTTTTGCAACACTTTCCATGAAACCTTTAACTCGCGCATGTAAATTATTACGCTTAATTGTATTTTACAATGCTTTTAAAAAATAGCTCATCCCTAGCCTTTATAAAACATGATGGATATCTCGTACATTTGTGTTCGTTCATCCTACTCGTCCCACGAATAGTCCAAAAATCATAACATAGATAAATTGAATAATTTGCAGATGAATATGAGAAGATGGTGAAGACAATAGAAAAGAACACTATAATTTACCAAGATCATCAAGAAACCCAATGTACACTTTCAATAACTGAAAAATGGCATTCCATATTATGTCATTCGCGTGGTGACACTGCTCAAAGAACTCTATAGTAAATGAGAGGAAGATATGAGATAAATTGTTTTTTTCATGAAATTTGAAGAAGAAGAGAAATTAATTGGTTGGGGAAGGCGTCAAATCATGGTGGTTACCTCCACGAACAGGGTGTGCACGACGCTGCCGGCCACAGCAGTGATGCTTGTCGAGATGACCTTGAGACAGAGCGACTCGAGTGCCCCACAAACCTTCGCAATGGTGTCCTGGGCATTGCCATGTATCATTCTCACCACTGTCAACTCCTCACATACTTGTGTCACCTCTAGCTGCAAAACTTGTAACCATGTGGTTATTCTATGATATGTTTTCTGATAATCTTGTTGCATAAGTTTCCTTAAAAGGTTTCACATTTGACCAGGGTTTAGTCTCACTTCTAGCATGTGAACCATGGAATAAACTCTTGCCAAAGTCCTTCCTGATTAAGCACCTTGCACAACAACTATCTGAGCAAACACGTGTTCTTACTCTCAAGATCCTCAACCCGGTAACCTCATAGATCATTCATTTGACATGGAATTTAGAACTTAGCTAATCGATATATATTTTTATGCTCAACACATTCTTAAATGAATCTGGATATGTAATAATCAAATGTTTTCCTTACTCCTTTGGGTGTTTTAAATAAGGATTGCATAAACATTGGTAAATTAGCGAGAAAAGTATTGATGGGGATATGAGAACCACAATGTTGGTACTAAAGGTAGGGATATGTAGTGGAAAAAAAATCACAGCTCACGTGGACGTTGGGATTCATGCGGTCATCCTGTGTATAGAACCGCTGCAACTTGTTTTCCCGGTTGAGTATATCCTAACAGGTTTCTGTCTCCACATGTGTATTGTGGTCAATTTTTACATAGAAATGTACAGCTGGTACTGAAGGTGCATTTACATGAAGAGAACAATTTCCTTCTCTCTTTCTCCTCTCTAACTCAACAAATTCATTCCGTTTATTTTCTCTTTGGCAATTTCAACCATTAATTAATATGTTTTAAACAACATTTTTTCCTGTTATGAAATAATTCAAATTCATTTATGTGTGTGTGTGTGTGTAATCCCGGCTCTATGAACTTCATAATAATACCAATATTGCCTATATTTTATTCAAGTATAAATTTCAGCGACTCAATAAATATTTTAGGAAATACGATCTAAATATATGTCAAGCAAAGTGATATGTGAAATATGTTAAATTCTGGAAATAGTTGAAATCAGTTTAGTAGATGATTGAAACCTGTTTTTGTATGTGTGAATTTAGTTTTTTTAATGAGTGGCATTAGTTTTATGAAAAATAAAAAACATTTCTGAAATATGTGATACGAGAGATCTCAAATATATGAAATGAATTGGTTCAATGTGTTCATTGATTAATAATTTCAAATATATGAAATTGATATTTTTCAAATATATGTGTGCTTTAAAAATATGTAAAATAGATTATTTCAATAATTTTGAAGTTGATCATTTCAATGTGTGAAATCGATTATTTCATATGAATGAAACTAATATTTCCCAAATATATGAAATATATTTCAGTATGTTTTTTAAATAGATGAGATAAATTATTTTAAATATGGGAAACTGATTGTTTTAGTATGTGAAATAGATTTTTCAAATATCTGAAATTGATATTATTCAAATATATGAACCTTATTTCAGTGCATTTGTAAAGTTGCTTATTAAAATATGTGGAACGGGATAAAAATTAAATCGGAATACCATTTTTTATTTAGGTTTCACTATTAATTGTTATGAATTTGTTGTCAAATAAGTTTTTAAAATATTTGAAAAATATCTTTCCAAAATAACTGAAATCACTTTTTGAGATAATTTTGTTAGAGTGAAATTACACTTAATAATATATATTTTTAAATCTATTGAAATGATAAAATTATTTTATTGAATAAATTAGTGAAATTTGGTTCTTGAAATAATATTAATCTGTTTCGAGAAACAATTTAAATCAGTTTTTGAAATGATTGAAACTAGTTTTGTGGCGAGTCAAATTCGATTTATCAAATGAAGGAAATTTTTATTTGTGAAATAACTGAAATCAATTATTTTTTAAATAGTTGTAATGGGTTATTTAAATCACGTGAAATGGACTGTTTTAGAGCGTGAAGGTTATTATTTCAAATATATGGAACCGGTCTTTTGCAAATATATTAAAATTATGTAAGTGCCTATTTAATATAGGAAATATATTATAGAAAATATGCAAAATTGATTGTTTTTATGTTTAGAATTGATCATATTTGAGGTTGAAATTTTGAGTTTTGAAAATCTATGAATGGAATTAAACTTGCTAATGTAAATATATAATTAATTGATTAATTATATTGTCTTAGAGTGCAAATTATGACCTCCAGGATGCTGCTACACCAGATCCGAATGTATCACATATACAGCGAGGCATGGCCACAAATGCGAAGGTAGAAAACCCGACAAAGAAGTGGAGTACACTAGATACTGTCCCACATACATGAGGCTACTAGGTCAAATGATCCTATTGGCACCTCACTGGTAGGCGGTAGCTACATTTACCAATTCCAGCAGAGAACTCCTATAATACGTACAGGTAAATAGCCTTTCACCTACTGAGTACCATTGCCTTTTCCAATACACAATCTAGGCGGACGTCATGAATATCGGTCTCGCTTTCTGCAACAAACACATTTGGAAATTAAAATCCCTAAAAAAATTGGATTTTTAAGTATAGTATTATTATCAGTTGGTTAAATTAGTTGTGTGCTTAGTTAAGCAGAGGGCGGGAATATTCCTATTTTTTTGGGTGCAGGTTCACTTGTCAATTCATTCCAATCTAAGAGCATCTCTATCAGACTACATTTTTTTATAATAGCAATTTATAGATATAGTTTGGGGGAAATTTGGCTTCAACCGTCTATTTTTACAATAATTTTTAGGTAGACCATCTACGCAAACTTTCCTCATATCGGTAAAGAATTTGATGTCTACCTACTACTATCCATGGACCGTGATCCAACGGCCCAATTTTGCACCACTTGATTTGAAGTCGGCTGCCACTACCGTCACACTATGCCTTGCCGGTAGCCGACACCTCGCCGCGTCGCGCCAGCCGCCATGTCCCCGCCACGCCGCACCGTCGCCACCGCACTACTACCGTCGTGCCTCGCCAAAGCTCAACCATAAATTAAAGAAATTGACCGGTGTGGCTTATTTGTGAGGTTGGGTATATGAAAAGTATTATAGATAATACTTTTGAATACCTACAGTATTATTATTGGTAAAACATCTATATGCATGTGTGTTTGGGTAGAGTTTTATAGGTAGTTTGATGAAGATGTTCTATCTTCCTTTCACTCCCCCTCCGGACTGGAGTCAGCACTGAGCAACATGCATGTGAAATGTGAAAGATTACCTCGAGGATTTGAATCGGATGCGTGTCACGCGAACGTAAGGCGTCGTTGACGGAGGAGGAAGAGGTAGTCCTCCTCATCTTCTTCCGCGGCGGCGAGGAGCCGACGCCATCGTCCACGGCGTTGCTGCCAGTGGAGGCGGCGTCCTCGGCCTTGACCACGGTGGTGCAGCCGTCGGTTCTGAGGTCGGCAAGAATCTGGAGCTCCTGCTCCTGCAGCTCCTCGATGTAGGCGATGGCGTCTTGGATGATGGACGCCTTGTCCAACTAACAACGTTTGTGGCACAAACAAAATCAAATTAAACTCCAGCATAAACACACAAAATGTTCTCTTTTTATAATAGTGTAGTACACAATTAATTAAAATGAACCTTGGTGATGTTGGGGACGACTCCACGGATGGCATAGAGCTTCTCGTTGAGCCTCCTGCGCCGCTCCCTCTCGTTGATGATGTTCCTGCTCGTCAAGCTGGTTGCCTTGGTCGACCGCGAGCTGGTGCCGTCCGGCTCCGGCGAGCTCGTCGAGTCCTCGTACAGAGAGTCCTCGGCCGGCAGGTGCATGCTGCACGAACCACCCCATCCGACTCCGACGATTACTTACTAGGCACGGAAGAAGCAACAATCACAGCAAGATCAGTGGACAACCTAGGGTGTTCTTGCATGCTTCAGGGGCTCACCTATCGACGTCGCCGAGCTCCAGCGCCATGGCATCCCAAGGGAAATCCATGTCGGACTCCATTGCTCTGCTACTCTGCAAGATCTGCTCTCTGCTATTTGTTCTGGTGCTTGTTTTTGTTCTGGTCCATGCATGGAGTGAGGCCACCATATCCTGATACCACATGGCGCCCTCTCCACCAAGGCATCATGCGCACCAGCACAATAATTGGCTGTTTTTTTTTGTTTTTTCGGTTTGATTTCCCTTAAATTCGAGACCAAATTTGAATGTGTGCGTTTGAGGTTGTTTGATTTGCGATTGAGAGGTTGCCACGTATCTAAGCATAGGTAAGTTTGACCAACTTACAAGAGTGTTTGGTTCAGCCCTCATCTTAGGCAAAATATTTTTTACCATACTAATAAGGCCCACATCACTACACTTGAAAAATATGAAAAAAAAATCTTAGGCTTGCCAACTTGTGATTTCTTTTGAATAAGTTAGCCTTATGCAACATTAGCAAGAAATGTGTGGGAAAATGTGGCATGGCAATACCTAGAACCAAACAGCTAGCCGCACAAGTTTGACTCCATGAACTTTGTTGCACACGTTTTGCAGCAATATTCCCTCAAGGAAAAGCCGATTTAGACACCTATTGGGTTGTTGTCAAAACAAAATTTCTTTATTTATTTTCTTGCATTGAAAACAAAACTGATCTATTGACCGGGAAAATCGAATATCATTTGATGTGTGCAAACTGAAGTCGATAGCACCCATGAATTATACATAAAAATAAGGTTTAAGAATCTGTGCAAAAGACTAGGATAAGTATAGCCAAACACATTGTCTAAACAAAGGATCATCAACCACATGGACATTGAATAAAGTTTGCACAACATGGAAAATAGCTAAGCCAGCATGGAATGAAAATTGGTCAACCATAGAAATTTGCACAACATGAAAATTTTATTCAATAACCTTAGTTGCATTTATAGAAAAAATATTCCGCAGTCCTTAAAATCAACCAAAAGAGTTACTCAGTGAACACCGACTCTATGGTGCGCCCGCCTCCATCCGCATTAATTTGACCTTTTTCTACTAGAAGCAAAATGTGAGGAAGCATGCAAACAAAGTCGGGCCGCGTTGCTGGTGTTTGCAAGTTTTAGGTTTCTATGTTTTTTACTGTAGTCAACCGAGAGAACTCATTTTTCTTTCCTTACATATTCTGCTAGTGTACAGTACCAGTTGGCCAATGAATTGCTGGCAACATTTATCTCATCATCCTAGAATGAAATAAAAAGGAAAAAAATTGCAATGTCTAAAACGGGTGAGGATCTGTAGCTAATTTTTATACTAGCTGGCTGTGGGCTCCGGCCGGGTGGTGGTCCTTTTTCTTCTAGATGTACTCTCTCCGATCATATTATTTACAAATAAATGTATTTAGCATTGAAATACTTCTAGATACATTCATATGAATGATAAATATTATGGATCGAAGGGATAGTAGTATTATCGTCGTTTGGTTTAATATAGCAACAACAGGAAAGGTAGGTTCCAAAGGCCTTCCTGGTCCACGCTAAACCATAGCTAAGCTAGCTCACAAACTGAGATACGTTGTAGATCGATGTTGCGTTGGTAGCTAGCGCTGTTTTTGTTTGTACGTTTGTGGCCTGTCTTCGTACGCACCGATCTGGACGACATATGATACATGCATGTGAGAAAAATCCTAGAGAAATTATGTAGTACGCCCACACGTTTGTCTGTCTGCTATATCTATATCTATCCGTGACATATGCACCATAGCGAGCTTCAACAAAATAAAAACCGATAAGGTATTTCATATGCATATGCATGTCATAGAAAAAACATGTTTTCTTATTGGTAAAAATATTTATCATCCATACTATAAAATCAACCGAGGAGAAATGCACGCTATTTGGATGACTAGAGAGTGGTTGTACTCCTAGTTAACTCATCGCGGATAAAATCCTAGCTTTACGCCTGGTTCCTCAAACTTGCAACTCCACATCTTCGTAAAACTTTGTAAATAGTTTAGTAGTTATAGTTGCTGGAAAACAAGTGTGTACACCATGCCATTGAATCATTGGGCGTCATACATACATCGTTGTCTTTTTCCACTGCTTCTGCAGTGTGAAGGGTGCACAAGAGAGCTAGCATGAACAACAAGATCCACGTCGACATCAATCATAGAGGTCTCTTTCCTGACACATCTCGATCAGACAAGGGGGCATGTATGGATGCATGCATGGATCTATCGACCATTCATACTGATGTCTCTAAATATTGTTTCTTTTTGGGGAAACCTCTAAATAATGTTGTCGACCTGATAGCTTGCGGTCCTTGTTGAATTATCTAAGGCCAGCAAATGATTCGCGGTGGTGGTACCTCTTCGATGATTTTCTACCATTCAATAAGCCAGCGATATGTTCTTGTTATTGAACATGCATGCATGGTCTTGAAAAGGGAAAATATATTCAAAGCTCATGCCTAGCAAAGGTTATCAACAATGACTCCAAGGGCATCCGCATAATCTATAAGTTACTGTGAAACATACTCTATCGATTCATTTTTTCAAAGCATTGTCCATAGCATTTGCCATATTCAGTCATTATCACATTATTGTATAATTCTTTTGTGCTATAGTTATTTGCTTAGCTAGCTATAGTTGGTCAATATTTTCAAGAAAAATAAATATGCAATGAATTTTGGAAAGGGGGTGTGGTATTTTGTTCCTAATTAACTACAAAAGTGATAATAGATATACCAGGATTTCATCAAGTAAGTAAAAATCCTTGCGCAAAAACATTATGAACCTACACCCTTTCCCTTGTTCTATGTCTCACCCTTGTTAGCTGTAAACCATTTGGTACCCATGGTGGCACTGCCCCATCCCTCGATCCCCCCCCCCCCCATTACCCATTTGCTAACCAACTGTTGATATCTAATCTTAATGATAATAGTTGACTAATTTTAAATCATATCTGAAAAATGAAACAATATAAAGTAAAAATAAATCAAATGAGCACAACTTCGTATTTTTAAATGTGATATTGGTGCAGAATAAATGTGCAATTTTTGCATTAAATAGACAAATAAGTTTAAAATTTAAAAAATCAATCAATAGGCGACATCAAATATTCCAGTAGGCTGGTTGAAAGCAAATACACTAAAAAGGGAAAACATTTAGCTTGATGGATCTTAAGAATCCAAATTATAACAAGATTAAGTTGGCAATTATACCACAAACCCTCTATTCGAAAAGAAAAATGAAAAAAAAAGTTTGCAGCAAGGAGACCCACTCTCACCGATACTTCTAATGTTGACATGCTAGCTAGCGGTTCTTGTTGAATGGTCAAGGAATGTGAATGATTTGTAGTGGTGGTACCTCATCTAATTGATAAAGGTTTATCTAACCATTGAAACGGAAAAGAAAAGACATCATGCCTAGCTAGGATGGTTATCTACACCGGCTCCAAGAAAAACTAGATTATATATACGTTAATGTGACACATACACTCTTGATGAGTTGTTTCTAACCATTGCCCTTTAACACTAACCACATGCACTCAGCATCACATTTATGTATAATTATTTTGTCGTATAGCTAACTGCTTAGCTAGCTATGGCTGGTCAATAAATTTCCATAATGAGAAAATATATACCATGTATCTTGGAACAGAGGATATACTATTATTTTGTGCATGATTAACTATAAAACAGATAATAAATACCATAATCCCATCAGAGATAGAAAGAACTCACACATGTTTTATCTGTAACTAAATTGTGTTCCCTTCTTATATATTTCACCAATGTTTGCTCATGGCATTGAATTTTTATCCTAACAGAAGAAGAAAAAACATCAAAACTGCAATTTACAAGTTATGTGAGAGTTAGAAATATTTTGGAACAACTGTGTTTCCGCATGATACATGGAGTGTTATTTATCTTTCAAGATTTTATTCCGTTTGGAATATATTTAGTGAGAAATTGTGATGGTCAGACATATTTTCTGGCAATGGGTGCCCACTTACTGCATTTTGTGGGGTGAATATCAATCCACTTAGTGCATCTTTTGAGGCAGTTTTCATCAAGCCATAAAAGTCACACTCCCACTTGCTCTCAATCCAATTACTCCCTCCTTTTTGGTTTATGACGTCTGTGGCGGAATTTAAGATATGTTTTCAATATCAATTACTTACTCCTTTTTCAAGTTGGTCAGAGCGGAGAGTAACTTACCCTAGTAATATATACATGTTACTAGTCTATGTTACTATTCTCAAGTGGGTAGTCTCATATGGATGATAACATAGAAAGACTCATTTATTTTCTTGTAAACTCATGTTGCGTTGAAAACCACTATGTGATGGTAACATATTTACTCTATTTGTTTTTCTTCTTTTTAATTGCTTGCCACATCATCCTTCTTGCCTATGTGGCATGCATGTTACTACCTATGTTACTTCCACTATAAGTAATCTCGTTATTATTAGGCCTATCTCACATATCTTAACAACCAAGGTAGATGATGAGTGGAGGAATGTATTTCTTGGTTTGCAAAACTACTCAAACTTCAATCTGCATTAACCATGGTGAATTCATGTGTAGACACTAAATGAGTATGATTGATATAGGCAGTGCTGAGTTTCCTTTTAATTTTTGCATGCAACTATTTTATTTCGTCTCGAAACATAAACGGATGATGTGAGAAGTGAAAGTAGGACGCATATAATACTTAGTAATATTTTGCCAGTCAAACTGAGCTCATTTCCATAGTGTATTGCCGTTTTATCCCCTTCGAGTGTGGCACAGGCACTGACATTTTTGTAAACCCTTAGGGGTTAGTATTTATTCTCTCCGATCCATAATAAGTGTCGCTTTTCTAGTATAAGTTTGTACTATCTTAGTATAAAATGAGAGACACTTATTATGAAACGGAGGAAATAGCAGATACTGATCGTAGAAAAAGAAATCATTCTTACTGGCGATTCAGAATGGGTCAAATAATGGTGGCACAGATCTGTCTGCGTGGTAGGGTGAGGTCCCTGCGCGCGTGATGGGCAGTATTTGGCAAAGAGTGATGTGGTGGTCTCCATTGCTTCTCGTGCACCTGCTCCATGATCAGAAGATGATAAACTGTGGATGAAGAAGATGCATGCTCTCTGTTCCTCTCTGGTCGGACGGCCACTCTTATTGCTACACAAACACACACAATATGTTCACTCCAAAGATTTTTTTATTTTAGAAATGGGAGCCTCGCCCCAGCCAAGATAGATGGGAGATAAATATGATTACACAAGACAGGCTACAAATGCATACATCTTCGATTGCTGAACAAACTTTGAACATTGTTACAAAAAAATCCAGCTAAAAGGCAAGCTAGCTAGGATCCAAACGCATGTAGCCTAGCTAAAAGGACCAGACTATGTAGCTAAGCTAGCTCACATCACAAACTAAATTAATTGGATTGAGCATGTATGGTCCTTATGCTGTGCACAGTACGGGACACTATAGATTGAGATTGCATTGGCTTTTCTGCAAGCTGCTCGTACAGAAATGATCTGGATTGCATGTGTTGATGTGTATGTCCAGCTATTCGTGATAGACAAACCCCTCGCCATCCACGTTATTTCTCTTTCTCATTGCCTCTTCGAACGCCACCTTTTCCAAAAAATTGCGTCTTCGGATATTTTCAGTGAATTAATGTGAGAGTCAGAATTCTCTTTCCCATTCCATTTGCTGCATTCTTATCTTGAGAAAATTGATGCTGCTTTTTTTCCTGGGGGGTGGGCTACCTGCACACTCAATAATGTTCATGTATGTCCCATGAGTCCATGACCGATAGCTATGCGTTTGTGTTTACCCGATGGATCCAAATAAACGTTGCTGTCACTTTGCCACCGCATGCAACGCGGGCGTCACGGAGTTTGCATCCCCAGTTTGCACGTTTATACCATGTGGCAAGCTCGATCCGTTGATACTTCCTGGAGTAGCATCATTGTAGATTTTTGGAGCACGTCGACACTAGACCATTTTATTTAAAAGCTCAAAAATGGTTTGTTGAAGTTTTAGAAAAATACTTACACGAATACATGCAGTTGTTCTCTATGTACCAGCTAATTTTCGTTGAGTAATCATCTAAAAAAAATTGTTGAGTACGTAATAGTAAAATGCTCCCTACATCCCAAAAAGTATCGTAAATTTGTTTAGATATGTATGTATCTAGATGTAAGTAAGTCATACTTATTTCAAAACAGATGAAGTATATTATAAGCTACAAAAAGACAAAAAAAAACAGACTAAAGGAAAACCTAATTTGAAGTTCATTTTACATCCTAATTACATACCGACACCGAATTGAATTGAACTTTCATGTTATATGGTACACACATCTATATATGCATGTATACAAAATTTCAGTATTTTTTTAATCCATAAAAATAATATTTGCAAACTTATAATGAAGGGGTTCATGGTGTCCGTGATTCAATTTGGCTTTCCGGTGTAGGTACTATGTACGTGTGCCGTACCCTTATATATACCTTGTACTTAGTAGCTTATTTCCCATACTCCACATAGGCCGGCCGCCCCTTACCGTATACTGGTTCTTCTCCCTCCATCTCATACTTTCCCTTTCATGAATGCCTGCGCTCTGAACACGGTATCTTCTTTTTCTTCTTCATCTTGGTTGCATTTCGATCCACACCCGTTGAGACCGGCAGCATGATGATCTCTACCTCGTGCGCTAGATGGAGGTGAACGCAAAGCCTGCGAGGGGAGGGAAGAGGAGCAGGGCGAGCGGCGGCACGGCGGCGGAGAGGAAAGAATCAGAGAAGGAGAGGAGGAAGCGCATGAAGTCGCTCTGTGAGAAGCTCGCATCCCTCATTCCAAAAGAACACTGCTACTCCGGCGTTGTAAGAACACCTCCTCATTATCTCGAGTTCATTACTGAGCAGTGTGATGCCAAGCTCTTTCACTCCACATTAAGGCCTGGGCATATTCTGAATATTAAACTGCTAATGGCTAATATTTATTTTCAAGAAAAGGGGTAACAACCCCGGCCATATCTAGTGATGCACATGGCCCTATATTGTTTAATTCAATCTTTTACAGTTTCCAAGGAAAGAAAAACGCCACACTGTGCGGCGCCATAGGAAATAAGTAACATCGACTGATAATTAACAAAATAAATATGAAGCCTCATGCCTCATCCATCATAATTACTAGACTGACATGCATTCATATTGTTTGAATAAAATCTGATCAGAATGGACCAGTCATTCTTTCGGCTCAGAAAGGACCACACGTGTGGATCCAAATAATATGTTTGAAAATTACGTGTAAAATTTTGAGTTTTCGATCTGTTCAAAAAACAACTGATGCAACAAGTTCATGTAGCCAAAGTAAAGGACAGGCTTCTTCGATTCAACACGAAACTGAGCCTTCGTGCTGGGATGGATATCCGCCAACCAGTTGCCAAAAATATTCAAACTACTTGTAGGCAGATGCAAATCAAATGCAACATGAACAGCAGGCTGTAATAATTTGACGAGGAATCATTGAAGGAAATATATGTTAAATCGTGAGCGTCAATTCGGTGCCCGGGTGTAGCTACACCCGAAGAGACAAAATATAAAAAATGGAAATCAAAAAGGCTCAAAAAGATTCACATATTTTTGTGGTGAAAAATGCTTACGTCTGAGATGTTCGTGTAAATTTTAAAGAAGTTCGGACATCTGGGTAGCTCGTCGCAAAAAAGACAATTTTACAGTTTCTTTAAGCGTCACTATTCATGCACTATTTTTGTTGAATTTGTCTTTTTTTCCGTGAGCTCCCTAGTTGTCCAAAAAAACTCAAATTTTACACGAACATCTAACCCTTAACCATCTTTCACCATAATAAAATTTGGAATTTTTTTGAAATTTTTTCATACGTCTTTTCAAATGTTTCTTGTGCAGGAGCATATGAGCCCGGGCTCAGATTTGAATATCCCTGTTAAATCGTTCTTCCTTGCTCCAAAAACAACATTTTGTGCAACCTTTTCACACTGTTGTTCCTTCAATGTGTATGTAGGATACAATGACCCAGCTAGGCAGCCTGGATGCGGGGGCGTCATACATCAAGAAGCTGAAGGAGAGGATCGATGAGCTACAACGTAGGAGGAGCTCAGTGCAGGCCTTGAATACCTTAAGAGGAGATTCTAACATCTCCACGAGCAGTGGTGCAGGGTCACCGGAAGAAGAGAAAGCGTGCGAGACATTGGAGCCGGTATTGCAGGTGCGGCAACACGACGATTCGAACATGGAGGTGAGGCTGATATGCTGCACGAAGAGTCCGGTCAAGCTCCACGAGGTGATCACCATCCATGTGGAAGAAGGTGCTGAGATCGTCAACGCCAATCACTTTGTTGCTGGCCACAAAATATTCTACACTATACACTCTCGGGTAAGTAAGTAAGTATACATAGATGAAAGTATAATTTATGGAACCTGAAAATGTATCATTATATCTACTGTCTAGAAAGTCTAGTAAATTTAATGAAATGCGATTGTTTTTTGTATTTATGTGATGAAGTGTTGGTTTCCATTTAAATATCTAGTTAAAATTTTATTTTATTTTGTATTAAATTGAGTTAATTAATTGGGAAGATTTCCTCTCTCTACTTCGTGCAGGCCTTCAGCTCTAGAATTGGCATAGATGTTTCAAGGGTTTCTAAACGATTGGGAGCTTTGGTATGATATTAAATCGATTTGTTTAAAATATATATTCCCATGGATGGTGCATGATGTCCAATTACTGATTGATGACAAGTAAAGAATGGAAATATCCTAATTATCTACCTATTATCTTCTCCATGTTGGTTTCGCAACGTGATCAATAGATGAAAAAAAATTGATCAATCTTCGGTCTATAGTCACATATAAATTTATAGTAACAGGTTTTGGGATGTCATAGCTTGTTGTCCGTGTTAGAAGTTAACAATTTAAATGTGTTGTATGAACCGAATATTCTTTCAAAGTGCTTCTCTTGCTATGTCTTCTAAATGTGCAGCACCGACCTTTTTCCTATGAAAATCAGGCATTGCCATGCATGCACGGCGGATCAGGTCCTTAGGTACACCGATGGAGCCAACACGACTCTTCCCAAGGAGATCGTCAACAATGATGATATAAGAGGAACCAAGGGGGTGTGCCCGGTTCTCTTGTAGATAGAAAATCCAAGGAAGAATGTCTCGGTAAACGACTACTTCAACAAAGTAAAGGAACTGGCCGATACTATGGGCATGCTAGGATCTCCTACCGCCAAAAAGGATGTGGTTTCATATGTATTGTGCGGACTTGAAAACAACTATGTACAACTCCACCTGTTGTCGTGGACCACAACTCAAAAATATTTGATATCCCTTGGTGAGTTATGTTATCCGCATCTTTCTTTTCCAACCATGTTTGAGCATCAATATCTCTCCTTCCATATAAACATTTCAAGCAACATTACTCCACCTGTCATTGTGCCAACAAAAAATGTCATAAATCATCAAAACCCAACAGGCATATCTAAGAGATGCACTTTCACAATGATGAAAGCTACAAGTTGCTCTAAGTGTTATGTATAAGGGGGGTCGTTAAGAGATAGAAAAATACAAATGTTGTATATTAGTTTTTCCTCCTAGATTGCCCGCCACCTCTTACTCTTTGCTCACATCTGCCATTTTCTCCCTTCCCCTTAACCATTGTGTTTTACCTCCCCATTCTCCCTTCTCATAAAGACGGTTGTTCGGGCTAAGTACCGAAACGAGTCGATGCAATCTATGGGTGATGACTTGATGCTGGTGTGAAAAAATCTGGTGCTTTCAAGCGGGGCCTAAGATGTTAAATGGTTCTTTAAATAAGGGAATAACCGACATAGATCCAAATTTGCAAAACTATGATGATTCATCGATTTGGCATGGGTGTAAACACATAGAGTTGGAGTATACTAGAGAGAAAATGTCACCCGGAAAGAACTCTAGAATTGAAGGCCAGTTAGTTGGTTTTGTTCTTTCGGTTCATCTGATGGGCGTGCACAATTATGAGCTCTCCAGCCAAGATGACCATGTCTTAATGATCCATAGAATTGAAGTTTGTTAATTCAATTACTGTGCAGCCAAGTAGGGGTGCAGAGTCCCACTTGATATGCAAATGGAAAAAGTGCAAAATGAACCCTCAACTTGTGAACGAAATATTAATCGAATCCCGAACTAGCAATCCTAAAAATCAGCACAACAATCTTTCAGATCATGGTCTATTTTGAACCTAGATTGGGATCGTTGACTGATTTGTTGAATAGGAAGATCAATCATTTTTTTTATAATTTTTTTTCTTTCCTTTTATTTTTTATTTTCCTAATAATAATTAATTCTTCAACATATTTGTAATGACACATAACGAGCGATGAAAAAATAATTAGAACAAACAAGAACATTCATATATGCAAACATTTTTATTTTTAAAACTTATGGAGAATTATTTATATGTGCGAAGATTTTTAAAATTTCCTGATTGTTTTTAAATTTATAAACAAAATTCACAAGAATGAACATTTTCTGAAATTTTATAAAAAATCACAATTTTCAAAACCAAATTTTATATTTAAGATGTTTGCTATTTCAAAATTGATTGTGTTGCAAAAAAAATGTTATTTACAAAAATCAGCAGATTTTTTATTACAAGAACAATTTTTGAAACCTCTAATTGTTTCTGAAAAGACTGAATTATTTTTTATTCAATTTTTTAAAACATGAAAAAGTTTTAAGTCTACAATTTTCTAAATGGAATTATTTCTGAAAAATGAACACATTTTAAAAAACACGACTAATTTTTTTACCTCTAAAAATAATAATTTTTAAACAATATTTAAAAGCACAGACCATTTTTTAATTCCTTATTTTCGTAAATTGCAAATAATTTCCGCAAAAAAGAACATTTTTTAATAAAAAACAATTATAAATCCCTGGATTTCTTTTAAATGCAAATGAATTCTGAAAAAACAAACTTTTGAAAACATTGATTATTTAAAATCCAAATAATTTCTGAAAATGAACATTTTTTTAAAAGATAACAACTTTCTAAATCTCAAATACTTTCTGAAAAAACAAACTATTGATTATTATTTTGAAAACAATAACCATTTTTTAAACATATTATATTTTTTTAAAGTGCGGATACTTTCTGAAAAAACGAACAAATTTTACTTATTTCCCAGTCGCGCATTATGATAAAGAAGGTTTCGTCGGGGCCGGCCCAGTAGCGTCCGATAGGAGTAAAGGATCCCGGGTTTAAACTGCTATGTCAGCAAATCTTGTTTGTGAACACGCTTAAAGTTTAAAATAGATCGGGATCAGATAGTTTAGAGTGCTGATTTTAGGATTTAATGTTTAGGATTTGATTTAGCTCTCGTCTATAAATTCAGAGTTCGTTTTGAACTTTTTTGTTTGACACGAAAAATAATAAAAATAACGAATGCGTTATTATGTTATTATCTTTCTACGCCCCAGGGGAAATAAAGATTGTGGGCGTGCCAGTGTACAAGGTACACAAATACATGAGTAAAAGAAAAGGAAAAGGTGGAGTCTGCTGGCGCGGCTAAGTGATCAAGCGATCATGGTTTCCTGGTTCCAGGGTGCCTCGTAAAGCACCCGGTTAATTACTCCCGCGGATGGTACCGCGAGACACCTCCGATTAAGCTGTGCAGTCGTCGTCTTCGGTCTTCGCTTCGCGTTCTACATGCATGGTGGTGGTGATGTGTGTGTGTGTGGCGGCGGCAGAGTCCGTGTACAAGTTGGTACACGTGCCGTCGAAAGTGTGGCCTTTGCTCCGGCCAAACCCGCCTACGCCGTCTTGCCTCGTCGGTGTCGAGCGGCGTCGATGTTGTTGAAGTCGTGGTAGCATGCATGGTTGAGCTTGGCCTGGACATCGTCGATGGCTTTGTAGCTTCGCCGAAAGTGCGAGGGGTACACCCGGCGGGAGTGGAAGATTGGAAGGAGAACGAGCGGACGTGCAACACATTGAGTGTGCACATCCGGACATATCCACGTACACTGCCGCCAATAGCGGTGAACTCGCCACCTTGTTAGTCGAAGCGTTCCAGAGTGCCGCGTCCACGGGAATGCGTCTGGATCGGGAGCCGCTATGCACGAGCAGATCCCAATGAGTGTAATGTACACCCACGTCGTGAGAAAAGAAAAGGATGTGACAGACAACTCAATGTGTCTCAGCCCCGGGTGGATGTCATCTCCTCCGCCAATGGAAGCGACAAGGTGTCGCCACGTCGAAGGATACGCCACCTGTGCATCGGATGACACATGTCGCCGCCTCTCGCCAGCCCATGACGCCTTCATGAGCAGGCAAGATGCCGATGGATGAAGCGTCTTTAGGAGTTGGTAGAGTCTCGCCTAGACTCCACCCGGTGAGCTTCGGCAATGTCGTGGTCGCCGAAGAAGAGTGCGCCGGGACACGTAAGTGCCGGTCCCGATACGTTGCCGTGGAAAAGTACGTCGAACGCCGCCTATAAGTGCGACCTCGTCGCATCACCGAAGAGGAGTGCGTCGAGAGCGCCGCACGCCAGTGCGACCCCGACGCGTCGCCGAGGAAGAGTGTGTCGGGTGCCGCACATAAGCGTCGACCTCGTCGCGTCATCGTGGTCACCGGTGAAGAGTCAGTCGGGCGACACACAAGAGCGCCACCCCAGCGCATCGCCGTAGTAGCTGTCGATGCAGAGTGCGCCAGACAGCCACACACAGTGGCAGCCCTGACACGTCGTCGTGGACGTCGTCGGTGAAGAGTGCGCCGGATGACGCACATAAGTAACAGCTCTGGCACGTCCTCGTGTTCACCGGAGAAAAGAATATGGAGGGGCTTCACAGCAGCCCCCGACACGTCATCCGTGCAGGAGTCACCAGTGGAGAGTTCACCGGGGTGCTACACAGCCCCGGCGTGTCGTGTCCCTCGCGGGAGTTGTTGGGGAAGAGTGCACCGAGGGGCTACAGCCCCCGGCACGTCGTCGTCCTCACGGGAGTCGATGGGGGAGAGTGTGCACCGAGGGGCTATACACAGTCCCCGACACGTCGTCGTCCTCGTGGGAGTTGCCGGTGGAGAGTGCGAGGGGCTACATAGCCCCCGGCGCGTCGTCGTCTTCCCGGGGGTCGACAGTGGAGAGTGCACCGGGGCTACAGCTACACGGCCCGGCCCGGCACATCGTCCTCATACCCGCGTGAGTCACTAATGCAGAGCACACCTGAGGACTCCACGGCGCCGCCGGCTCGTCTTCGCCTGAGCGGCGTCGTCAATGAGGGGAGAGTGTGCCTGGGATGCACACGAACGGCACCTCAGCGTTGGCCAGCGTACGTGTGCTCCTTGCACGCGTGAACACGTCGGTCGCCTGGACGAGATGTGCTCTCGTCTGGCGTACGTGAGCTTCTGAATCAGATGCAATCTGATCTCCCTCATACTTTCCTTCTTCATGGTCAGCCCGCCGGCCAGACTAGACGCGTAGGGAGCGCTGACGCCATGCATGGCGCCCACGCACCTGCCTCCTCCATGTCCTGGAGGGTGGTACGTATCCTGGGCTGGCTACACAGGAAAGATGGATAGATGTTAAATATTGTGCTAACCTGAGATGAAGCTTCATGTTGTTGAAGGCGTGTTCTCATCATGTAGCGGCCGTGCGCAGCCGCCGTTGCGCTGCGCTCGCTCCTGATCGTTCACCTCTTATGCGCCAGCTTGCCGTCGGCCCATAGCTTGAGTTCCGGACACAGTCAGGGCCATCTCCGGTGTGGCCCTCTTCCTCTTGATCTCCTCGACGCTGCCGCCACGGGCGCGTCTCGTCCCTGGCTCCTTGCGTCTTGGCGCTGCGCCCTGGGCTGCCGCCGCCGGACAAGGTCAGGCCGCGTACATTTGCCCGGCGAGCGCGCCGCCGCCGTGGGCGCGCTCTCTCCTTTGGGCGAGTTCTGCCCTGGGTCTCCTTCTTCCCACCTCTCACGGCTGGAAAGACCTGTGTATTTATAGGTAAGAGAGATAAGGCGGTACGTGCAGCGTTGGCCGTTGGCTGCTCCGATTTTCTTGTTAGGTTAGCGCGTTGAGGCCGAGAGAGATTTCGAGTTGATTCTTATCTCTTTGTCGTTGCTTTAAAACTGACAATGAAAGGAAGCTTCAGGTAGACTTATCTCTTAGGTGACACACACATAAGTATCCATATGGTCTACGGTGCGTTATCGATCGTGTATTCGACTATATATATGTACATACGTGCCGGCCGGGCAGGCGGGCCGCGGTGTGTATTCCCACATCCATACGTACATCAGGTACGGATGTTGAAGTTATATAATACGTGCGGATGGATGTGGGAATACACGAGTTTTGCCATCCGTACCAGTGTTTGTGTGGTGCAGCTACGGTGTGTATTCCCGCAGTATTTGTGTGCCAGTGTGTTTGCCAATTTAATTAACTATGCTAAGCAAGCAACCCCGAAAAAAGTAACCCCGCGCACATCTTGTTAATTAAGATGAGAGTAACCGATCCGATTAAGGACAGTAAAACTGGACTACTTTCCAGCCCTCTCACGGCCCTGACATTTTCAGCCGTTTGATCATGTGGTTCGCTCGTTCCTGACCATCCGATCTAGCAAATTGGGCAGGCTGTCCTTGAGGGCCTCTGCTCCAGTAGAAAAATCGGAGATTGGAGGTTAATTGGGCTCTGGACCGCGCCAAGCCCATGTAACAACCTTGCTCGACATCTTCTCTCGCAGCGCCCCCTTCCGCCGCCACTGCACGCTCTCTCTCGCAGCGCCCCCTCCTCTCCCCAACTTCTCCTTAGGCCCCGATTGGATGGCCTTATTTTTCCTACACCTGTAAATCTCAACCGCGCGTAACTTACTGGTCCCCAACCAGTTGTATTTCTAATCCAGATGGGTTGAGGTGTGTATCACATACCGGTCAAATACAGATGGATTGAAGAAACCGACGTAATAATTACTCCCCTAAAACGACGTTCCAATCAGGTGGTCCACACATCAACCGGTTTTTGTTACACACGGATACTTTACAGCTGTAATCCGATGGAAAACGACGTTTCAAGCGCAGCCTTAGGCTCCTGACACCGCCGCCGGCAAAAGTGGCTTCGAGCGAAGGTGCCCCTACCGTGATTTTGATCTCGAGTGTAGGTGTCGCTCCCAGAGAAACGCATGTGGTGGTGGGCGAGGATGGCGGCAGCAGGAAGCCAGGAACCACTCTCTCTCCGTGGATTTGTGCACCATGATGATGGCGACTATGATGTTCCACATCAACCAGGTAAAGGCTTCCCTTCTCCCCTTTATCTGACTTAGAAATCTGAAGCTTTAGGATCTAAGCCTCCTGTCCTTCCTGATTGTTGAGTTCGTCGGCCGCAAACACCCAACATCCAGCGACCACAAGTCCACAAGGGTGAGCGGTTGCTCATGAGCATGGCATGCAAGAAGAGGTGACATGCTTGGGCAGATGATGAGAAAGGTAGATTGGAAACGGGAAGCTGATCCGTCAACGAAACTGAGAGCCTGACGCATCTTTCATCAGATTTTTGTAAGACGATCTGCCGGTGTGAAGGCAGTAAGGTAACAATTGCTGGTAGTCATTCATGGAAGCTATTGAGGAATCAATCCATGGTATGTTACTCTCTTTGCAACCTACATTTACTTGAGTTCGCGATCCCATTTATACTTGCTATGTCGCCTCACACTCTCTCGCCCACCTTCCGAACCAGGAAGCAGAACGACAACTATAGTTCTTGGCTTAGGTTACGGGTTACCCCTTTATGTTCGTTTTTTCTGCACAGTTTCTTTGCAAACCACTCTTTTTACCCAATGATTCCATTGTATAAATGTGTTTTCAGTCTGAAGTTTGTGCGGATAGTGTTCATCCTGGTTCTGGTCAATCTTTGAGGTTCATTCTCAAAACTTAGCTTACAGTCTCGCTAATGATGCTTGGGTGATTTTATTATATATAATGATGTGTGATCAAGTTACCATGATTAATATTGACTCAGACATAGCAGTTATCTATTTGTTCTGTATTGATGCTTGAGTGATAATTCAGAAAAATAATGCATGAGTAACCCCACGAATTGAGGTACTAAATAATCTATTTGTCAGAGCGAGGTGCTACATATTAGGGTAATAAATTAGGATTTTCCACACACATGATATTCAATGAGTAGGGTTGATTCTATTAAGTTCATAGTGCCTAATGATCTACCATTTAACTGAATTCTGGATGCGCCAATTTCCATGGATGTTCACTTGATTTCCATGGATGTTATTTCGATCTGCTAACTGCTATACAATTCATGCGTGCACTCTCTGTATTTTTTCCATTTTACCAACTTTAGAAATTATTTTGATCACCTTGATGAAATATTATGTGAGAAAAAGAAAGTATAGAGAATAAATTATATGTACTTTGCAGGGATAAAAATTACCCTCTCTATAGGGTGTCAGACCATTTTTTACTGAACACAACGTCTTTATCTTTATAATTACAGAAACTCCCCCCAACGAAGATGCTTCCAAGGGCCTTCTGTAATTGTTACATGAATGGGCGACCGGCGTTGGATGATGAGAGGACAACCATGGTGAAGATAGCATGTGTACCATGCATCATCCAAGTGAGCTCCAATCAAATATGGTACCATGACTTCTGTTTTCCTTAACCATCCAAAATAATTATTGTGTATTAATTTGATTCATTGGATGAGTCTTTTTGGTTGCATTTTTTTATATGTAGGAATACACTGTCGGCCGTACATCGTGTCTTGTCCACGTTCATTGATCAAACAACCTTCATAGATAATAATTTAACAAAATCATCACATTATCTGCATGGTTGCTGTAGGAAGATGAAAGAAGTGTTATGGGAGATCATAAATAGTCTCAATGAGTAGGGGAGAGGAGGCGACGTCCACTAAAACCAGAATTTATTTTACTATGATTATATATCTGCAAAATCCCTAGACTTGTAATGTTCCATTTTTTCAGAAAGCAAGTAACACTAGAAAAGGAGAATATACTAAAGGACAATATAGAATAGATAGAACATGGCATTTGAGAGACGATACATGATTAAAGTAGACTTATTATCATCACCATCATGTGAAACCTCAGCAGATTGAAATGGTACAGATAAATAAATCGACAACTACACCCCAAATTCAGTGTGTTTAAGTGATTTCAATACAAAAGTAGCTACCGATGAAATGATAAAGTCTATGATTCAATTTATATATAGATGCATTGAGAGAAAAATAATGTTCTGATATGTATCTAACCTGCAGCTAGGCTGCATATCTATTGTTAGTACTAAGCTATCAACTTTAGTATTATTCTAAGATGCGTCTAGACATCTATGTGGAACTGTTTTCACTTACTGAAATAATTGTTCCTATTACTGACTAATGCAAGATTAATATATCATTCTCAAAATCCTGATAACACATATCTTTTAGATTTTGGGCTTGCCTCTAAAGTTTTGGAAGAAGAGCTAACCATTCATTTATATGTTTGAGAGAAGAATGCACAATGCTTCCAGCCCCTTGATTAACAAATGAAATGACAATGTTCAGGTACTGTTGCCTCACAAACCATATTGGCCCTGATCACTTGAACAATTTCAAATGTCTGTGGTGCTTCCAGCCACTTGGATGAATGGAGTTAGTTTGCTGATAATAATGGTATTATTGTTTTATTCGATGTGTTGGTTGAATATGAAGGAGAGCTGTATGGGTTCCAAAAGTTTGAATATTGCTTCCTTACTGTGCATTTGACTCTTTTAACTTCCAAGGTCTGCATGGATTCCAAACGTTTGAATATTGCTTCCTTTATGTGCATTTGACTCTTTTAACTTCCAAGGTTTGCATGGATTTTATATTATTCTTTTTCTCTTTGAATAGGCATTTTTGGCTCGAGGATTTTGAGCTGGTGGATGATATAATTCCAATTAAGACTGAATACTTAGACTGGTTGCTTAGTAGTTGTTTTTGTTGCCGACTTCTGTCGCCTCTAAGTTGAATTACAGTAGCTCATTGATGTTCTTCTCTTATGTAGCCCCTAATAGGCTTATCACAAGGTTTGGTAATTAAGTAGAATTGCATGAATTCATATTACATGTTTATCGAGTACCCACGTATGCATGTTTGATGACTACCAGTTTGCTGCAGATTTGATTGATCATCATCACATAATGTTTTTGTTATCAACCCTCTGCAACTAAACATATTTTATACTCATTTTGTAATAGCATGGTGATGGCCCATGCGGATAATGAGACTCAAAAACTGCACAGACGGTATTTGTTAATCCAGAAAGGCCATTTTCTAGATGTTTATCGTTGTTCTTAAATTCCTATTCGTATTTTATTTAACCTATATATTTCATGACTCTAATTTTCTTGGTGTTTGTCGCATATCCTATCCCTGTTGTATTTAACTTGTGATTCATGCCTCTAATTTCCTTAATGCATGTTATTCCTTTTCCTTCTTACTTTTATGGATGCTTTTACATGTGTAAGCATTTATTCTGTTTCTGTTTATGAAGGGTGGCAGTGAAGTTGATAACAATATCTTGACCATGTCCATAGAGAGGAGCATTCTGTAGAATGTGCTCCATGGGAGATAACATTTGTTGTTTAACTAAACGTAAAATAACGACTGTGGGAAGGAGGCACACCCTTCAGTCTATTGGGAGCAGCCGTTCAGTAGCTGGAGCAGAAGTAGTCCAAAGTTATACTTGGATTGCAACCAATGATGCAGATTTCATATGGTTGTCTTCCTGCTACACAAGTTGCCAATTAGGATAGTCAATAGTGTTTAGAGTGTTGTGGGAAAAACATTTGCCGACCATTTCATAGCTGATATAATTTATTTTCGAGAGTGAGTAGCCCTGATATAGCTATTTTTTCCCATCAGTAGGTGCAAAACAATCATAAATTTTAGGTTTCAAAAATTTTAGGATTAAAATAATTTCCTTGCGTATAATGTGATAATCATATCATATGATTAAAATACTATCCTTACATACAACTGTATCAATCACTAACATTATATCACCAAAAATTACTAACATTATAGCACCAAAATGAACGGGACGCAGCAACGCGCGTCTTCGATGATCTAGTGTTAAGTAACGCTGATCCATGTACGAGTACTTTCTCCATATCATAATAAATAAGTGATTTATTTCAGATTTCGTCATGCCAAATGCCGCACCATTGATCATTCGAAATGATTGTGCGTACGACAGTTTCACATACGATACCTATAGATACCTATACGATGCAAATATCCACCGGACTCACCTGGTTTGGTCTGCTAAATCAAGGGCCCATACGCATTGTCGTACAAAAATCGTATGCAAAGTATTGTGTGCATAGAAGAGCTCTTGATCATTTCGTTCTTTCGCAATGTCATTGACCGTTTAACAGCAGCTCAGATGGTCGTCCAACAACGGTGCGCGCCTTTAGCCATTTGGCCTGGGCCTCGTTGCCTCTAGCACAGGGATCTGGATCTTGCTGGTTTCAACCCCGTATCTGTGATCAGTGGGCTTGGGGCCCGGGACAGGCATGATCGGCGGTTGGTGGTCATCTGGCTGCCTAATGCTCACTGGGGCAAGAAGCCTTTGGTTGTGATGGATTTTTTGGGTTCATTGCCCGGGTCATATTCCCTATACTACTGCCCTCGTTGTCACCGCGGCCTTCGGCCTCTGCGCCTGATCCGTTGATGGGTGGTCGGCGTTGTATATGAACTTGACGTGGTTGCCCTGATTCCGGTCTGGACGGTTGGTTGTGATGATTCAAAATCGACTGGTCGTCTTCAGGAGGGTTTATTACTTCAAATCAAAAGGTTGACTTTGATGAGGATATGCAAACTATATGGGTGACGGCTTGACGCGGAGAGATGGTTGTGCAGCGGGGGTGATTACACATTGAATGTAGCTGTTGGGATCCTGGAGAAGTGATGACGACACTAAATGAGTGACTCCGATGGTAGTTTTACTTGTGCATCATGTCTCAAGCGTCGGGATGAAAGCCTAGGTATGGCACGAGGTGGTTATACCTGGCAATGATAATATTTTATTTACATCGTTAGCTTGTTAAAGCCATTGCTTTGATATGTTTAGACCGGCTATTCAAGGTGAAAACCTAAATTCTTGGCTTGTTGGTTGATCCGATGATGGCAGCGCTTGAGCATTGCTTTCTTCCTGAATGTGTTGTTGTTGAAGACCATTATCGTCCATGTGATATCATGAGATGATTAGTGCGGATATCACCATTATTGTAGTTTGCCGATCATGGATCTGATGCTTGGGTTTTTATTTTATTTTCATCGCCCACACATAGCTTTTGTCTTATATGATTTTACTATTTATCAACGTGTTTTTGTGTGTGTACATATAGCTATGCAAAAGCAGGATGTATGCTTATTATTTTATATGCTTTTGATGCTCCATTATTGAATCAATAAAATCTATCTTTTATCGAAAACAACAAGAATGCACAACTTTATTTTTCTCTTTCATTTGAGGAAATAAGGACATATTAAGTTATAAAATGAAGATCAATTTCAACATGCTTCGTTCTCCATGTCGCAATATACATCCTCCGTACCGAAATATATGTAGCTGAAGTAGTTCTATATATATACTAGGTAGATCACTTCAGCTACCTATATTTCGGCAGCCGCCTATATTTCGGTACGAAGGAAGTAGAACGATAGCTCGGTTCACGATGCGATGAAGCTCAGCTAAGAAATTATGCAAAATAATTGAAATAATCCACACAAATAAGACATGCATGCATCAGCCCAAGTATATATGCATGTGGACATGGCTTGCAAACATAACAACCCAGAGTTTGACCAAGGCTACGAGCAGGGTCAACGCACACAAGAAGATTTGCAAGGATTTTATGCTAATTATTCATAGAGTATAATGGACAACTTTATTCAAGCACATGCATGCAGGCGCAATGCACTCTCACCATGTCAACCCAATCGGCGTCACATACAAGGAAATGAAGGCACGCTGATCACAAGGCTTGTGGGATTTGTAAGGGCAAGGGCACCCGGAGAAGAGGGCGCAGCAGGAGGTTGGCCTTCCGCCGCACGGTGATGCCAAATACCTCGGACATGTCCAACTCCTCCGGCGCCGGACCTTCCCAATCGAAGTGGAACAGCAGGCTCGCCAGCGCGAGCTCGACGTTGGCGAGCCCAAACTCTATCCCGGGGCACATCCTCCGGCCGGTGCCGAACGGCAGGAAGGCGAAGTCGTCGGCGCCCCTGAAATCCATTTTGGCGAGGGCCTCCTCGACGAACCTCTCGGGCCGGAACGCGTCCGGCAAGTCCGGCCAGTGGCGCTCGTCGCGGGCTAGCGCCCAGGCGTTGACAAGCACCTGTGTGCCCTGCGGCACGTCGTACCCTAGCACCTGGCATGGTTCCCGGCACTCCCGCGGGATGAGCAGCGGCAATGGCGTGTGCAGCCGCAGCGTTTCCCGGATGACTAGGTGCAGGTACGGGAGCTCACCGACGGCGTCCTCCGCTATGGTTCCCCGAGCCTCGAAGGCTTGCCGGACCTCGGCCGTCGCCTTCTCCATCACCGTTGGGTTCCTCGTCAGCTCTGCCAACGCCCAACCCAGCGTCGTCGCCGCCGCCTCGCTGCCGGCTCCGAATATGTCCTAATAAGCTCATGAAAAACATTGTGAATTTACAGGCACTAATAAGCCTCAGACGGTTTGGAAATTGAGATCTTTAGTTTACTGAAATGTACTCCCTCCGTTCCAAATTAGGTTAAAAAGTGAATTAATATGAATATACTTACCAAGATGATGGATTTGACGGTGTCCATATCGAGTGGGAAATGGAGCCTGCCCTCCTCCTCCTCCTTCTGTATGGTTAGAAGAACGTGCAGCAAGTCCTCCTTCACCTGGCTTCTGCCACCTTCCATCTGCTCCAGGTGCTCCCGGATGATGGGGTCCAGGATGCCGGTCCCGGTGTCCCGGCAATCCTTGACGCGCCGCACTCCCCCGCTGAGCCAACCCACGAGCCGGGACGACGGCCACAGGTCCGGCGGGTTGAACCCCGCCGCCAGCTTCACGCCGCGGTCCAGCGACCGGAGGAACACGTCGCGCTCCTTGAACCGGTCGCCCATGACGGCGCGGACGGTGACGTCGGTGACCAGGGCGGAGATGCGCCCGGTTAGCTCCACGGAGCGCCCCGCCGCCGCCGCGTCCGCGACGTCGCGGAGCATGGCGGCGACCTCCTGCTCCCGGATGCCGCGGAACGACAGCACGCGCCGCGCCGAGAGGAGCTTCAGGACGGTGATCTTCCTGACCTGGCGCCAGTAGTCGCCGTAGGGCGCGAACACGATGCCCTGGCCGCCGTTGGTGAGCACGCGCATGGTGGCGTTGAGGGGCCGCGTCGCAAATGCTACGTCGTGGGTCTTCGTCACCTCGCGGGCGCCCTCCCGGGACGACACCACCAGCGTGGGCACCTCGCCGAGCCGGAGGAGCATCACCGGCCCGTGTCGCCGGGATAGGTCACGCAGCGCGCGGTGGGGGAGCTGCCCGGCGAGGTGGTGCAGGCTGCCGATCACCGGAAGCTGCCACGGCCCCGGCGGCTCGTTCGCTCCTCCGAGCCGGCGGCTGCGGCCGGAAAGAAGCACAATACACAAGATGGCGGACACGAGAGCTACGGCGAGGTAGACGACGACCTCCATTTGCATCACCTGTCCTACACCACAGCTCTTAATCCTTACAGCTAGCTTGGTTCCTAGCAAAGCTTACTATACATGCCTTCTTTTATAGGAAATGTAGAGTCTTATCTCGCAGCTATATATTGCACAATAAAAGTACGGTTGATGTTTTGCATGCTCCTACATTTTTTGGATTCTGATAAGTACTATCATACATCAGGTGCCAGGACATGGCAAATTCGAACGTTTTCTACGGCAAGTACAATCAAATAAGGATGAAAACTTTAGTTTTCAAGCATGATAACATTCGTGCTTCACTTTGTTAAGTTGCCACCCTTGCATTACTTGAATTGCCATCAAGAAACGTCAAGGTGAAAATGCCTCGTACCTGACTTGTGGCACTTATCATTTGAACATATTTTTTTTAACGTATTTTTCACCTCCTTAATTTTTAGCATGGTCAAAATTTTGTGAGGGTTGTAGGTATCATAATTGTTGGATTTATCATGGTGTGGTATTGACGGTATACTGATCTTGCCGTGTTGCGTGTTGTACCTTTTGTACCGCCATTGTCTCACTACTAATTTGTTTCGAAAAGGAGGTTCAAAATCTAGGCCTCTTCGTTATGGGGGTGCTAAGATCTATCTTTATTAGAGTTCACGCAAGGCAATAAGACTAGACTCATCAACAAGTGGAGCACATAACATAGGAAACTTGAGCAGAACCATTACAATATATGAATTTAAGACCTACGATTATGATTTTGACTAAATCTATGTTTTATCAGATACCTATTGTCTCCATTATTCTTATATTACCTCCGATCCATATTAATAGACTCAACTTTGTCTAGATTCGTATGTATCTAGTTAAGTATTTAGACTAGATGCATGTGTATCTAGACAAACTTAAGTCCATTAATATGGATCGGTGGGAGTATATAGAACGGTAAATAAATGTTGACATAGCAACGCATTAAATTTAAAATAAAATTTATGGCACAAATATTAACTAAGAGATAACCTAATAAGTGCTCGCGTGGTGTATTTAGGCTATAATTTTCTCTAATGTGTGGGTCACCTTTTTTTAAGAAGAGGGTCTATCCAATTGACATATAATATAGTAATAAATCCATAGAAGAAAGCAGAAAACAATATACAAATTTATTTGCACAAATGCGCGGGTCACCTTTTTTTAAGAAGAGGGTCTCGATGACCCATGCTGCATTAATATATCTTAGTGGTACATAGTACAAAGAGGGCCCTCTAAAAATAGGAAATTGAAAGCGGGGACTTACAAATTACAGCTAGGACACTAAAACTATCATAAGGAACGCAATCAGGTCCCTGACCACCGGAGATGCGTCGAAACCTCCACCGGTCACAGCCAGTACCATTGGTGTCGGGGACGAAACCACTTGGGACAACAGCACCGAAGAACGCCGAGCTTGCGGGGCTGTAGAGCCTCCCCTTTGGCACATCGATCGGGAGGTTGAATCGGTGCAGACGCTGACTTGTTGTCGGATTCGCCATGGCACATATAGGCCGCCCTTCGTTCAGCACGATCGACGGCGAGCCGACGCAGGGCCAATGAGGATCCGTTGAGGATGAGCACATGAGTAGCGTAGCAGGAAGTCTCGGGAATCACTATTTAGCAGGCATCCTTCCGCGCGCCTCCGCAGAGATCACTTTAGTACGCTCTAAAGCCGCCACGTGTCGCGCTCTGATTGCGTCACACACAAAGCAACAACTGTGGATGTACATGTGCCTACGTTGTGGCTGAATCTGTGTCTACGTTTGTGGTAGAATATGTGCATGTACTGTGACTGAACTTGTGCCTGCGCTGTGAGTGAATTTGTGCCTGCGCTGTGATTGAAAACTATGGTTGTGCGGAAACTGTGGCTGAATTCGTGCCTGCGCTGTGGATGAATCTGTGCCTGTGTTGTGGCTGAAAATTGTGGCTGCGCGGAAATTGTGGTTGAATCTGTATCTGCGTTGTGGCTGAAACTGAGACTGCATGGAAACTGTGGCTGAATCTATGCATGCAATGTGGCTGAATATGTGCTTGCGTTGTGGCTGCGCGTAAACTGTGGCTGAATCTGTTGGATATATTAGCAATTTTGCAAGCAATTTAATCCCTAGATAAATCATGAACATGACGCATGCAAGATTAATCTTATACTGATACTTAACCATGCAACTCAGATCTACGCAGATAACACATATATTTACGCAGACAATAAGCATGACATAGATGAAAACAACGATGAACAGGATGAGTAGATCATACCCTCCGTTCGGCCAGATCGCAGCAGCGGATGCACTGCTAGCAGCAGCAAGTTCGTCGGCGGTCTTCTTGGCGGCGGCGGCTTCCTCCTGAGCGAGCTTCTCGGCGGCGGCCTTCTCAGCTTCGGTAGACATGGCGACGTAGAGGAAGTAGTCGAACCGGAGCGGAAGCGAGCAGTCGCGTCGTAGACGCTCCCCAAAAACCTTATTGCTCCTCTCCCGGTGCAGGATCGCAAGGAGCACGGTTCCGGAGGCCTGCTCTCCCGCACAGTCGTGCACGCGACGGACGGGATGGGATCGCCGGAGGCAGCAGCAGTGCGTGGAACGACGTGGGCGGTGCGCGAGGAAGAATAGATGGTACCTATTCTGTTGTACGGCGGCTAGGGTTGCCGCGGCTTCTTTTATACACAGCCGAGGTAGGGCGACGTGGGACTGGATAACCGCGACCGAGTCGGCCCACGATTGACGTCTCAGATCGTGCAACGGTTAACTCGTGATTAATTGCATTAACTAAAAATTAATGCCAATTAATTAGCCGTTCCTGACTGGCAAAAATTAAGCGCACACATGACATAGGTTTTAGCTCGGCTCGGCTCAATTCCGCAAACCGCGTCGCGCGCGCGCGTCGTGACGAGGCGTGGCGAGGCGGGCGGCGGAGGAGGAGCGCTTCTACTTGCTCAATAGCATGTAGGAGAGTTCCCCTTATAAAGAGGTGCAACTCACCCTCCACTTCCGGGATGGGACTAAACTTAGCACCACACCCATGTCATTTTTCCCACATGGGCCCTTAGAGATTTTCTGAAATTGTTAGATGGGCCTAAAGCCCATGCCTTATTTCAACAGAATCTGTGTCTGCGCGGGAAACTGTGGTTGCGCGTTATGCGCCCAAAATATGTCACGTGTAGATCGCGGAAGTATCAAAGAAAAACATCGAAACGCACCAAAACACGTCACTTGGCTCGTTCAAAACACACGTGTGACCTCTACAGAGGATACCCTCTAACTAATGATTGACGGAAGTCTCATATCTGCCTTACCTTGAAGCCCAACCAACGCCTCCCTTCTTCCACCTCCAGGGCGCTGGAGAGAAGCAGAGCAAAGAGCAAACACAGCAAAGCCAACCTCCTCAGGATACAAGAACCAGGCTTATTAGTTTTTCAATATAGTTTACAAAAGGAAATTTATTCCGGAATCAAGTGTGGATGATCTTGTTAGAATGTTAGGCCCATATGTGGAAAACCCATATAAGCAGATCCTAAAATCTCAAATTGGGCCATATGCATGGCAGAATTTTGATGGTGCATGGGGTGAAAAAATTTAATCAAACCACGCTAGTTGGAGGAGAGTCACACCTCTTTATAAGGTGGAGTGGTGAGACACTTGGTGTGCTAGATTTAAGAGAAGGCTCTCTCACGCGCACTCCTCCTCCTCCGCTGTCGTCCGTCTCGTCACGACGCGGGTTGCGGGAATGAGTCGATGGCTATATTTTTGTTGTTCGGGAAAAACAAGTTTTATGCGTACGCGTATAGTTTTTGCCTATCCGGGTCGCTACTGGATTGTGGGCTGCTGAACCGACTCGAACGTGTGTGACGTGGCTGGCCCACGTTCGTACCCGTTAGGGTTTCCCGAGTTGTTCTATATATTTTCTTGCACTGCGTTGCACCTCGTGCCTTGCACCTCCATCGTAGTCTACTTCATTCCGAGCGCAGGCGTGCACCGGCGTTTGGAAGAGCAGGTCTCCGAAACCAGTCGTCTTTGTGATCCTGTACGGGAGAGGGCGAATTAGGTTTTCGGGAAGCGCTCTGCGCGACTGCTCGCCGCTTCCACCACAGGTCGTCTTCCAGCCGGAGCTGCGGATCGTCTCCGCAGGCGTCGTCTTCTTCGGCCCGTCATCACCAACGTCATCGTCAACAACCTTACCGCTGATCTCGCCGCGGTGAACTTGTCCGCCTCCTCTTCAAATGTTCGGTACGTGCGGCGTATTTCGAACTATATGTTTACTATGGATATGTTGGCGCATATGTTGCTGCTATTGTTCATGTTGATCAATACATCTGGTATGTTTGTGTTTCACATGTTACTAGTTGTTGTAGTCATGTTTAATATTCTGAAATTAATCATAAAATTATTGCCTAATTTTCCAACAAATCTCTAGTAAATTTCAGCAGAACATAAATGTAGGAGTACACAGATATATAGATGAATGGTGTGTGGATCTTTGTTAGAGACATGACTTTGATAAAACATAGCTATGCATGAGCACACGCCTTTGCTTGCTTCGTGGGTCTGCAACCCCATCGCTATTCATGATCAGCCACCACGCAACGTGTGTATCTATCCAAATCTTGTTGCGTAAGCCTACATATGTTACATCAATTACATCTTCCTACTTCCAAATACAGTTAGCTGATAAATTGTTTAATGACTTTAACTATGAGTTACGGGTCATATATGGTAATGATCCGTCAAATCCACGACAGGATCTTCCTGATCTAGGCTTTCAGCAAAATTGAGTCTTGTGTTAATTAGAGCAAAAGCTAGCTGTTGTCCGCAATGATCGTCTCACCTGAGAAATTGAATATTGATTGATAATGGCCATCTGAACCGTGAGGTGATTATTCTGTTCAAGAAGGAGAGGCGGTGGCGGCTTCTTGAAGATAGAATAATATTTTTTTCGTCTAGTCCTGTTTCGGTGATGTGTACATCATCATCGCAGGACGTGTGAAGGTCTATCTTCGATAGATCTCATGGAATTTGCTCGGTGCATGTATGTCTTCGGTGGATCTATTTGGATACGATCTTCATTCATTTGTGTTCATGCGTCTACAGATAGGATCTTTTTAATATATGCTTCTTTTCATTCGCGATGGTTGTTGTTTTGGTGTGCTGGTCTTTCAAGATCTTAGCATGACGACTTCCCGATTGTGAGGCTTTGATGATGAAAGGGTGATGACGGCGACGCGCCATCGGCTCGTTTCAATGCTTGTAGTCGTTGCTAGGTGGTCTATGAACATGAATGTAATTTTTGTAGCTCATTGTGTTCTTTGTACTGTCATATGATGTTTGATCAATAGATTGAAAGTTTTTTTTTTGAAAATAAAGAACCGTGAGGTGATTAGTCTAGTTTTTTGTGTATACATGAGCGTTGACACACACTATACATGAGGTGATCCACAAGCCAGGACAAATCGTTAGTAGTAGGTGGTATATATTTATGTGCCACACGCAATTAACTAGGTCAAGCAAGCAATACTGCTAGTACTTTCTCTATATGATAATAAATAAGTGATGTTTTATATTTGGTCATAGCAAATGTCACACCACTGATCATTTCCTTCTTTGGTAGTACCATTGACCAATCCTCTCAAATAAGGAAAACAAAATAGGGACACCGAACTAAAATAATGGAGAAGTCTCTGATAGGATAATTTTCAAATAGATTCACTTTTTTATTTGTTTTTCAAACTTTTCGTATATATCTAGAGAACTTTAAGACTTAGTGCGGGATTTTGGCATTTTTTATCTAAACACTAAATGAAGCACAAAATGGAAACTTTAAAACAAGAAAAACTAACTGGTTTATTCAGATAGGAACTATACGACTACAGCTTTATACCATGCACATTGCAAGACAGGAAAATAACAACCCCTAGTGCTAACAATTTACCGTTTACGAGAATCACTCACATTAAGAAATACATCGTTGCATCGAAAAATCATTTGTGTCGCCGGTAGGACTCCAACAAGGGAATTCTCCTTTCAATGGCCTAGTCTTTATCTAATAATAATAAATGGAGGTGGCTATTTTGGTCCGTCATGATAATTTCCAGAAAACCTCCTCTTTTTCTGTAGAATCAACCCGCAGTCTAGAGTTTCTTGAAAAAAAATGATTTGCTGGGTTGTATATGTCTTGTTGATATTGCAGGTAAACTGAAAATTTATATAAACCAATATAAATCGATCGAAGGGATGTGGGACTATTTGTGCGTTTCCACGAGACGAATGTCGAGAGTTCGATCGCCAAGAATTCCATTTTTGTGTGTGGCTCATCATGACCCATAAGAGAAGGCCCAGCATTATAGCGTTTTGATTGATGCCGAGCGGAGCAGGAACGGGCCTTGATACAAAAATGTTGCGTGGGTGCGGACGACGTACGAAAAAAAGGCTTGATACTAAAAAAAATGCGTACACGCGAACGGCCTACAAAGAGAATAAACCCTGCGTATTAGGCAGCCCATCGCGCACTCGACAATAGGCCACATGCCGCAAGCCCTTTATAATTTTTTTACACAGTGTGCTCAAAAAAATATGTTTATACAGTATTTGTTTTCATTTTATGATTTTTCTATTTTGTTAATATTTCAAAACATATCTCTATATATTTTACGTAAAACATTTGAAAAAACTAATCAAGCATTTACAAAAATTAATGTCTAAAGAAAATATGTTCATCATGTATATAAAACATGTATAAAGAAAAATACAATATATATGAAAAAAGTGATCATGCATTTCAAAGTGTTAATCATGCATTTCAAAAATGCTAAATGTGCAGAGAAATAATGTTTTTCATGTATACAAAAATATGAAATGTCTATGAAGAAATATTGCTCATGTATTTTAAAAATGGTAAACGTGCATACAACAAATGTTGTAATAATCTGAAGAAAAATTTATCAAGTATTTCAAAAATATATAATATATACACTGTGTATGAAAAAATGAGTATCATGTATTTACATAATTATATATACATATATATATATATCAAAAAATATCATATTGTATTTAAAATTTGTTGCATGTACTTAAATAATGTAAATCATCTATTTCAAAATTCTAAACATGTATGAAAAATATTGAACTTGTATTTAGAAAATGTTGAAAGTGCATATAAAACATGTCAAAGGTGTATGAAAAAATTAAACGTCTATGCAAAAATATACAAAAGAAAAATGAAGAAAACAAATAAATATCACAAAAAACAAAGAAATAATGAAAAATAAAACCATAGTAATATAATACATTAAAAAAAATCAGCATTATTTCCTTTTTGAAAAAAACTGATGAAAAACTGAAAGCTGAAATTGCTCATGAAGAAACAGAGAAAACCAAAAGAAAAAAATGAAAAAACGTGAATGTAAAAACAAAGACAAAATAGGCCAACCTAGTACAGTGGCTAACTGAAAATAGCGAGTGTTTTCTTCAATCTTGCTTTGTGCGAAATATAGCGTTTGCAATGTGTGGAAGGCTATGTTTCTCTCCTGTCGAGATGTGTAATATGTTTCGCCTATATGACCTTACTCGGCCTAGCCGATAATATAACTGCGCATGAGTATTTTATTTATGTGTTTTTATTGGGGTTTTCATTTTCTTGAATTGGCTTTCTTCAGTTTCTACTTGTTTTATTCATTTTTTCGTATTTTTTGTTTCCTTTTTTCTAACATGGGTCTATTTTTCATACACATTATACATTTCCCTATGCACCAACAATAGTTTATACATATTTACTGTATTTTTCAAATTTATATTTTAGTATCTAAGTTTTTCATATACATCTCAAACATTTTTATATACATTTTTAAAAAGTTGAAATACATGATTAACATTTTTTTTCAAATACATGTTTGGAATACATCTTTGAATATGTGTTAAACATTTTTTTTTCAATTACACATTGAAACATTATGTTGAACGATACTAAATAGTTTTAAAATAGAAAAGGAAATATGTAATTTAAGTATGTTGTTGGACGATACTTGGCTTATAGTTATAGGAACTATCGTTACGAAGCCGTCAAGTGCGGTTAGGATGGCCATGTGGTAGATGCTTTGCCGAGCCTTGGGTATAAGCGAAATGTTGTTTTGCGAAATATATTATGTTGTCTTTATAAGCTGATTTTCTAAGCTATACTGGGCTTACTATGGTCAGTTGTCGTGTGTTCTTTGATAAGTACACGCCTAACACCAATCTTGATGCGCAAACACTAGGCAACGTGGATCTACTGGTAGAGATAGGCATAACCCTTAGCCCTAGGTATTACTACTACACAAAATCCTGTTTTGGTAAGTTGCTTGGAAAAAATTCACGCCGGGCACGATTTTAATCTTAAACAACGACATAAATTATAAAAAGAAAAAACAAATATTTTTATAAGGTAGAATGAAATAAAGACGTTGATATTACCCCAAGAAACATACGAAAAGAATATAAAAATTAATTTAAATCAAAGCTAATGAAAAACTTGCACAGGCCTTGAAGGAAGTTCACACAAGAAAATGCGACTGAAACGGAAAGAAAGCATCTCATATATAGCAAAAGTGAAAACAGAGCACTTTGCACGAAGGCATGTAGGTAGTTTGTCCCCTAGCTATTATATATCTCTTTTAATATATATATATAGTTGGCGGTGTTGTATTTTCATTTTGTAGCCTTCACGTTTTAATCGTGAACTTCTTCTTCTTCTTCACGATGGAACCATCATTGCCGGCAAGCACCTTGTACTTGTCCTTCCTGGTTAAGCTGGTGCACTGATACGAAAGCTTAGAGGCGACGAGTCTCTGGATATGGTTGGCCGCCTCATGGCTGGTCTTGCCGCCCTTGCATGTGAGCTCGCGTGGGATCTTGTCGAGGAAGGTGACCACGTAGCCCGGGCTCGGGTTCATGAGGAAGAAGAAGCCGTCCATGGCCTTCCACCCCCGCGCCGTCGTGCCGTGGAACATGCTCATCTGGTTCTCCATCGCCACCGGCACGATCTCGTCCGTCAGCTCCGCGAACAATGCCGAGAACCGCAGCAGGAACGGTTCCCGGCACGTCGTGCCCTCGGGGCATATCACCAGGTCCCCCTCCTTGAGCAGGCGTCGGATCATCGCCGCGTCCGCCGCCCGGTCACGGCTCAGCCGCGCCGTGCGGATCGGCGACAGCATCTCCGACAACCGTGACATCTATACATATCTACCGTGCCGGTGTTCATCAATCAATCACATCGTCATATAGCACTGGAAGAAATGGAGGGAGGGAGCACCGAATAGGTGGCTGCGGTGATCGGCCGGCCGAGGGCCATGGAGAGGAAGATGCCGTCGAGGAGGCTGCGGTGGTTGCAGACGAAAACCACGCCGGTCTGGCCGGTCTCCAGGCTTGCCGGCGACGGCGGGTTGCCCTTGACGGTGACGCGCACGCCCAGCGCCGCGAAGGCGGGGCACACCATCCGCATCGGCAGGAGCGAGCCCGCTGCGACGCGGATCCAGGAGAGCACCAGCCCGATAGGGATCCAGAGCAAGGTGAGCAGCGCGAGCGCCGGCGACATCCTGTGAACGATCCGGCCGTCGTGGAAGATCACCGGCTTCGGCAGCTCCTGCGGCGGCACGGGGCTCATCCTGGGCGTCGGGGACACCACGTACCGCTCCTTGCACAGCCGCATGAACGGGTAGTCCGACTTCCTGTCGCCGAGGCCGATCTCCGGCATGGCGTCGCCGAACTCTCGGCGGAGCGCGTCGGCCTTGTTCTCGCCGACGAGCACGCCGGGGGAGCGGACGATCCCGGTCACTCTGCCGCCCCGAACCACGAGCTCAGTGCCGAGCACGACGTCGACGCCGATGTAGTCTTTCAGGAAGGCCTCCACCATGATCCTCGGGTTCGCGGTGACCACACACCGGCGGCCGCACGCCGAGAACACGCGCCACGACTCCGGGTGGAGGTCGGAGCTGTACAACTTGGGCAGCACCGCGCGCGCCACGGCCTCGACGTCCTCGACCTTGGCGCCGGCCATGGACGCGAAGATGAGCACCTGGATGCCGGCCGACTCGGACACGAGGCGGTAGAGGAGCCCCGCAAGCGGCGTCAGCAGGAGGAGCAGCAGGAGCCGGAGTACGCCGCCGGTCTCGAAAGCCATGTGCGCGAAGTAGGGGAACGAGCTCCGGTAGCAAAGGAGCGTGCCGTCGAGGTCTGCCACCACCGTGTCGCCGCTCCGGTCCACCGTCGACGAGCACATCTCCACCTTGGGGAACGGCGACGCCTTCATCATGGTGGTAGTGTCCGCACTTCCAATGCAACAGTTTCACACTGTCATATAGTGGAACCAAAGGTAATTTTCAAGAAGAGAATTGTAATAGCTTGCACGAAATTGTCATCACGTTTCTGTTAGCTCTACATGGTATATTTGCAGAATTTTACACGTTATAAACAACGGGGAACAGCACACGAAAGCTACAAAAATGGATGGAAGATGGAGGTTGGAATTAGATAGAGCAGCTGTATGGAGCTAGCCCGTACGTACACAGCAGCAGTATGACAGACAGCCAACGAGTGACCCTATTATGTGAGTTATCCGAAAGGTCTTGTTAGGTCTCAGTCGACTCAGACTACTATATTCGTGAGATTTTATATTAAAATCGGTGTAAAATTGTTTTTTTATATTACTTTTTTCTTTCTTGCATGTTATACGACATTATTGAAACTTGGTTAAATCTCAGTCGACTGAGATTTAGCCGAACCCTATCCAAAAAATGGTACCGATTTGTTACCCTGATAGTATGTTTATACTATTCTATCTGTATCTTCTTGTCGAGTTAAGAGTGCAAAGCATGCATCAGACGGCGCGGGCAGCTCGAGGCGGATAACGGCGCAAACACTAGCAAGTTGGTGTATTTCTTTCCTACTCGTCGGGCTTCAAGGCAGGCGTGTACGGCAGTATGGCTGAGCGGTGTGTCCATCATCATCGCGGGCAAGCACTACAAGTCGAGCGAGGAGAAAACTCTCAGCGTGGACGGGCGCTGCAAGTCGGGAGGAAGCTCTTTCCACGCTTGGATCTTTGATAAGCGTCAGAGGCAGACAACCCCCACCCTAACAAAGATACAAAACCGAACAGTAGATTGTCACATGCGTAGCTCGTCGATGATTTCTCTTGTATAGTTTTGAGCTAACCGCACTCCTCGTTTACCATAAAGTCGAGGAGGGAGATGTCGACGCATAGTTAGCACATATATCCGATACCTTGTAAAAATATTCATACAAACTGATCCTACTGATCAAAAGCAGGATAATTTAAAGGACATGACTAGTCTGCGGCGCCGCATATCCGCATTGTCGTGCGGCGGCAGCTAATCACGGTTAAACTCAAAAAGTATGTGTTTTCGTGTTATCCCGGTGGACCCTCTGTGCCCCTACTAGCTTTGCATGTTTATGCGTGTCGGCCGAGCATACATATATGCATAGGGTGTGTGGCAAAAAGCATCTGATCACCATAGTCCTTTCCAGACGCTTTCATTACTCCCCACTATTTCACTTTCCACCATGCACCGGTAGCTCAGGAAAAAGATTCCTATATACAACTCTCAATATTTATATGCTAGCAAGGTTCAATCTTGTAGAAACATATTTGAGTTATCTTTGCAACATAAATTGTACCGGATTGTAAATTTTAGTTCATATAGTTGTCGTATGCAATTAGGTGCAATTTTTTTGTGGCAAGTACAAGAAATAATTCTTACAATTAGATGTAATTTTTTGTAGCAAACACAATTAAGAAATAATTCTTGCAATTAGGTGTAATTTTTTGTGGTAAGCACAAGAAATAATCTTGCAATTAGGTATTTTTTTTGTGGCAAGCACAAAAAATATTTCTTGCCATTAGTTGTATTTTTTATGGCAAGAAAAAAATCTTGCAATTAGGTGTAATTTTTTGTGGCAAGCACAAAAAATAATTCTTGCAATTAGTTGTAATTTTTTGTGGCAAGGAAAAAATCTTGCAATTAGGTGTAATTTTTTGTGGCAAGCACAATAAATAATTGTTGCAATTAGGTGTATATTTTTGTGGCAAGCACAACAAATAATATTAGGTGTAAAATTTTGTGGCAAGCACAACAAATAATTGTTGCAATTAGGTATTATTTTTTTTGTGGCAAGCACAACAAATAATTCTTGCAATTACTTCCTCCGTGCCAAAATATAGATAGTTGGAGTGTACTACAACTAATATACTCCACCTATCTATATTTAGGGACGAAGGATATGGTTGTAGATTTTTTGTTGCAAACACAAAAAATACATCAGATGAGTACCTTCGGTCTGCACACTATGCAGTTTTTTATTTTATTTTTCATAAAACCTACCTGCATGCATACAGGAAACCTACACTAGGATGAAAGCGACAACTTGCTTTTTTTAATGCTCCATGGGGTCGTGTGTATGCTAGAAATGTATGCCTGCTGTGTGCAAAAGCAATGTCTCCTAGCGTGCACTGTGGCAATGTTGTACTGTAGCAATAGTATTCTATAATGTATCATGATAGCGATCTGATTGTAATTCCAGCGTAAACTCGATCCGTCGCACAGAAAGAGCGTTGTACGGCGGCGCACCATAGCTTTTCCCTGATTTAAAAAGTCTTGTTCACTAATACAGACGTATACTTAAAGGTCTGGACTACAAAACTACTCTATCATTTCCTTGAGGTAACAATCTCACGTGGTAAGACGAGCAGAAGGCATCATTTGTTCAAAGTATTCATCGGTCTCGACTTCCTGACGATCCATGTTAACTTTGTAGAATTTCAGACTTTCATTTTAGGAAATGCTAAATAATGAACATCAAATTTCTAACTGTTCCGCGTGAACGTTGTTACAACCTTTGAATATGACGTGTGAATCATGATGCGGGGTTGATGTACACGTTAGCAACAACTAATTGTTGCTCGGAACCCCAAGGAACGCATCATCCCATTTCCTTCTCTTTTTTATTTCTCACCACACAAAAATCATGGAAAAATTGTTCGGAGGGTGGTTCGAACTCGTGACCTCCCGATTAAAGGGTGGAATGGGGCAAGGTGAAAAAAATGGTTAAACTCGTTGATATATGTTTTGAAGCTAAAATGTTTGGATTCAACTTTCATTTTGAGAATTCTGAACAAATAAATTATTGAAATTCCAAAAGGTTTCATCTTTTGAAAGAACAAAATTTATAATTTCTGCACGCGCCCATTGCACAATCAAAAAAGTTTTAATGTTTTTTGTAGAACAATTTTTTCAACACTTTTCATGCACATTTTTCTTGGCATGTACCTATTATAAAATCACAAAGCTGCCATGTTTTAGAGGAGAAATGTTCCAAACATTTTTTTGTGCATTTTTATTATAGGTAGCATGGTAATTTTAGTGTTTAGGCAATGATTTTTTTTCAATAACTCCATGGTATTTTAATATTAATTATATCATGGTAGTTCTATTATAGATATCTTGAAATTTGATTATTTAGATTATGGTATTTTTTGTAGGTAGCATGGCAACTTCATTTTTTAGACCATGCCAACTTTTTTGAATTAGACCATGAAAATATATAAATTATACCGTGATAATTTTATTATAGGTAGCATCACAATTTCACTAATACACTTGTAGACCTACCATTTCTAGGGCTTGTTTGATTCATAGGGTAGGAAAATCATAGGAATAGGAAAATCATAGGATTGCAATGGCATGCCCACTCCAATCCTATAGGATTTTGCTTGCATCAAAGTTTGTTTGATTCCATCAAAGGAATTGTAGAAAGAGGTCAGAGTGAATGTTAGGATTCCTATAGGAAGTAGTACAAAAATTCCTATGGGAAAAATTCCTATAGGAACAATTCCTATGAATCAAATGAGTAAGATAGGAAAAAATCCTACAAAAATCCTATGGAATTCCTATGCTTTTTCTTAGATTCTTCCCTGCTTTTTGTGAAACGCATTTTCATCTGAAAAAATCCGTGTGATAATTTAAATACATTTTCATGTTTTTATATAAAAAATATTTGTTTTCTTTTAATTTTTGCCATTTTCAAGATTCAAAGTATTAAAAAAATTGGCATCTTTCCTATGCTATATATCATGGCATTTTTATTATTATTTTAGGATGGAAAAATTTTATTACTTTGAATCTTGGAAATGTTCAAACATTCTTATATAATCGAATTTTTATTTAGCAAAGTTTCTGTTTTAATCATAAATAGATAATGGCAAAACAATGTACGTAATAGAGATCGATGATTGGGCCAGAAGGCCTAAATAGGGCCTTTCGGTCAAAACATTTTACTCGTTCGTGGTCGGGATTTCGATGGCGGCCGGCGGAGGAACCGACCTCATCAGCGTCCTGGTCCGCCGCCGCTGCCTCACCTTGCCCTTGCCCTGAACCTGCTCACTAACTGGATTGTGGTAAGTAATAGGTGATCAAATAAGAACCCCCGGCAATAAGTTGTCCCTGCGATGACTGACTGGTGAATCAAAGATATCTCCTCGATCAATCTTGAACAAGTGGAAATCGAAAGCTTCGAATAGGAGTTTGATTTGGTGAAACCTGAAAGTGATGCTCAGACAGATGCGCGCCAACGCTTCAGAGAATGGCCGTGCGGATGTCTGATGAGGTAACAAGGTTCTGCGGCCTCTGCATAAATTATTAGTATGCTCCCAGATGGAATGAAACTGTATACTGTATTATTATTTAACCCCCTTTGCGTGCTTAGACCAAGCCTAAACTCACGATTCCATTACAGTTCACCTTGTGCCTATATTGTTCTCTGAACACCTTTAATTATGCTCCGTCCTTGTCTTTCATAATGTCACATTTCTAGACTGGTTGGAATGTGTCATTGGCATGCCAATTTTTCGTCTAGGTTAACTTAGTTTGGCTGGCTCCTTCCTGGTCTGTTAGTTAGCTCAATGAAATACTCACATGAGATGCTTAGTGCACTGAAATTTGCTTGTGTCTGTACCCCAATAATCTTCTGAATATGCTATATTAGTGATTTTTCTGCTGAATTTATGTGCACACACACATCCATGCACTGCACCATTCGGTCTACTTATCAAGTTTGATAAATGATAATTAAGACTTTGATGGATCACTATTTTCTTTCAGAATTTGGCTTGGCGGCTTGGATGGACAAACCGCGCCGCCGAGGTGTTATTTCACTCTTGTCAACAGGGGAGCAACATGCTAGAAGAAAATCACTGGCCTATTACATGACATTGTTAATATTCAAAGAAAATCATCAAAGCCATGTGGTATCATAGTTTCGTTTCGATTGACTAATACCATGAAATCGCCAAAAATTACTCTGCCCTGCCTATGTGTTCGTAAAATGATGTTCTGTTAAGCCTGGCTGCTCTGCTTTTCATTCACCAAAAGTTGGATGGAGCATCAGAGAGGAGGAATGTCCACTTCATACACCCTCTCTTTTTGTCAAGCAAAGCATGTGGGTTGTTTGGTTTGTTAAGGGGTTCCATCAAGCTTTGACAGTCACATGAACCTAATCAATTAGCTCACTCCCATCATAATATCCACTATGGTTCTTTTGGTACAAGGAGCACTGGCATGTGAAGTGAAAAGTGCTCCTGCATGAAAGGAAAAAGAGAAATGAAGTGCCTGCTGCACAGCAGACAAAGGCAAGGAGCAAAGCAAAGCAGGCTTGTTGCATAAGATCAACGGTGGTGGTCTCTTCACTTCCTTCTCTTCTGGTCCAAGTCCAAACCCAAAGCCTGGGTCAAGATCCAACATGGTCCCTCCAGCAACTCTTTGTTTGCTACTGTTGGCCATCAAGGAACCAACTGCACATGGCAGTAGGGACAGCTATGACAGATAAACCATATGTAGTAGTAGCATCTCTGTCATCCTAATTAATCACATTCTTTTTTCTCTACTAATAGCATTCCCAGAGTAAGCAAGCTACTCACTGGTGAATAATCACATCTCAGTAATGCTAATCACATGGATGGGAGTACTAGACAACAAGTACTCCCTCCGATCCATAATAAGTGTCGCAATGAGCAATGAGCGACACTTATTATGGATCGGAGGGAGTACTAGGAAAAATAAGTACTGCCTCCATTTCATATTAACTGTTGGTAAAACGGATATATTATAGTAAGTTTTAAGCTATGGGAGTACAGGTAAATAAGCAAAGGTAGCTGGATATATGTGCAGAAGAAGAAGCATCTTTTTACTGCCAAAGCTCCTACTCCCAGGCTCCAATCAGCCCCACATTTTTGAACATTTTTTTGTTTCCCTTCCAGTCAGTCAACTCATAGGATTCTGGGATGAAGCAAAAATAATTGAAATGAGCATCCAGGATGGATGTATAGATAGATCCAGGCAACATTTTAACTCCTACCTCGTGGCCTGCTCCATCCCAGCATTTCTTAAAATCACAACATTGTGCATCTTCCAATGCCTCTTCAGTTCAAAAATTCAAAACTGCTCAAGGCAGCATTCATCAGAACTGCAGAATCAGAATGAACAGCACAGATTACACCGCGCTTGTTGAAAGAACAACGAAATAAGTTTTTTGTGTATACAAAGCCAACTGTTTTCCTTATTTATATTCTTTCTGTTGAAACCTCTGGCTGCCACTCTTGTACACACACAACCTCTTCCTTCAGCAAATAATTCATGGCCTTGCTGTTGGCTCCCTAACACCTACTAAACACTAGCAAGCTACTAGTACATGCAACCTCCACCTCCATCTCTATGAACAAGGTAAAAATTTACCCCTTTTCTATCACAAAAAAGATTATGAACATCAAGCCGAATCACGACTGAGAATTTTACAAATGATGAGAAATATTCAGCCTATACCCTTCCCAGGGGAGAGAAGGGCGGGTGCCGCGGGTCGAGCGCGACGGACGGAGGCGCCTTTTCTCGCTTCGCCTTCAGTTTCTTTTTCTCCTCTGCCGTGACTGCCTCAATCAGCTGCATCACTTCCCCCTCAAGGAGCATCTTGAGGGAGCTGGAATAGAGCTTGTGCTTGCCCTTCTCGATAACGACGGCCGTCGAAGCCTCCGAGCAGTGCAGCAGCGAGATGCAGACTGAGAAGGCCTGCAATGCTGATAACCGCGCATGGAAATCCACCAAGAGCTGCCCTTTCCCATCGGCTTTCATGGAAACGGCGGGGAGCTCTTCTTTGCTACCCTGAACAATAAATGGACACACATATGAGCAACTACTCTTGTTTGCGGCAAGATTAATATATTACAGCTAATTTGGGCAATTTACTGCATAAGATTAAATCAGAAACAAACATCAGCTAGCTGCAGTTGACCTTTAAAATAAAGCTTGTGCAATGGCATAAATTATTGCATTTCATGCTAAAGGGCCAATAACTGAAGGTATGCCTAACCAAGGTCCTTTGTCAAAAGAAAACTGAAGGTATGCCTAACCAAGGTCCTAATCTGAAGAAAATGTTTTACAGCTAAAGATAAGTACCTTAAAAAACAATTTGATCTGAGAATTATTGTTTTGAGGAGAAAAGAAAATTATTTACTACTACAAGATGCCTTGATCAGTTTTGTGTTATCTTTCAGGCAATAAACAATTATTCTACCTGAACCATTATCCTCAGAAACAAGAACCGCACATAGAAGTACTAGGTAAATGAACAATTTTACATCAAAAATATATAGGGGTTGCACTACATGGTGGTGTACCTGAACAAGGAGCTCCATAGGGTGCTTGCTTTCCTTGGTTACAGAATCAACCCAGCTATCATCATAAGCATTCTCGAGGACGGCGAGTGGACATGCCATGTCCCATCCGCCACAGTCACAGCCTCCACCATACCTCCATCTGTCTAGCAAGGATGAAGGGCTGGCTTCATTGTCGTTTGATAATCCATGCAGCCCACTCGGTGTGACCACTTTGATAGTGCCAGCGGACGAACATTTCTTGTCCTTATTAAACGGAATCTGGATGACTGTTGCTGCAATCTCCAAATGAGGATAAAGATCCTCTTCAGACCACGGGCGAGATGTCGATACCTCTGAAGGATTATTCCTTGCATCATGCTGGCGGTCGATCAGACTAATCATCTGTGGATATTCACCAGAGAATGATTTATTATCAACAACGCCGCAGGATTTCGGCTGACTGGGCTCTGTGCATTGTTGAGTCTTCTCCTCGGCGGCAAAACTCCGTCTTGCATGAGCGATATCATACAGAACAAACTCAGTGTTGACAGAATTATTCAGAACACCATCTTTGCCAACTTCAGAGCATAGATAGGATGAAACGTGCATCTGGCCTACGGTTGGAGGCGAACATCTGCGTTCATCTTTGGAGGACCTCCCAGCAGTGCTTCCTCGTTTACCACCACTATGGAAAGTGTAAATCCGGCTCAACTCACTCCCACTCTCCCAAGACCTAGCAGAAATGGACTCTTCCGGGCCCTCGACGCAAAAATCATAGAAGGGAACTCCATTCCTGGAATCAAATTTAAGAACCGCTCGGAGATGAGCAGGCGACAGAGAAGCATGCCGACTTTCTCCGTTTGGCTGGCAATTGGGTGACCCTTGGCTCCGCTCGGTCCTCGAGAGATCACCCAGCAAGGATTTGCGGGACACACAGCTTTTGCCGCTTGCCGATGCGGCAGAAGAGTTGGGGTCTTCCTTGTCAACAAGAGATGAGCTGCTTCTGACAGACTTGGACTTCATGATCGGGCTCAGCATCTTCTTGAAAGGGCTTGATCGAGCTGATTTAGTGATGCTCTCCGTGCCACGATTGACACATTCTGATGCTAGTACAGACTTATCAGGAGTATTACTTGCTGGAACCATGTCCCTCTCACCAACCTTCTGCTGGCAATCTGCTTCTGCACTTCTACCATACTCTCCATCCAGCAAATGGGGAGCTGCATTTCTGCAGGGGACTTGTGTTGTGGACTCTTCTTCTTCCTCAAGAGAGATCTTCAAGAAACCGTCATTCTTGAGCAGGGTGCAGTCCATCCTTGGCCGGTCAAGCTTAAAGTCTTCATCAGGAAGCTCACGGAACGACAAATCCAGAAAGTCCTTGGTGGACGTCCGGTGAACCCTCCGGGTCTCCACAGCTGACCGCCTGCTCTGATGCGACAATAGGTAATTCGCTCCACTGGTGCTCGGCCGGGAGGCCTCGTCGTCGACGATGTCGAAGGAGAGGAAGTCGTCCCCGCTGGGGGCGGAGTCTACCTTCCTCCTGCCCTCCTCCTGGAGCCTCCTTATCCTGCCGATCTCGCTGGAGCTCTGGTACATTGAGCCACGCTTCGCCACGGCGATGATGTCGTCTGCATTTGTGCAGCGGCTTCGTGTCGGCAGGCTCTTGCAGTGGAAATTTGGGATGTGGCCGCCCATGCCCAGGCGGAGCTCTCCGGAGCTGCTGCCGTCCGAGCATTTCAGGTGGCGAGTAGGGGTTTGTGGGAGTTCAGGGACTGGCCTGAGTCTGGAATGGGAGTGGCGCTTCAGGCCTGAGTCATGCCCCATTGTTGGAACCTGAACACAGACACAGAGAGAGAGAGAGAGACAGACAGAGACGTTAGATTAGGCTTCTTATTATTAGTACTATGAACAAGTGAATGTGATGCTGATATAGGATGTACTACTCTTCAATTCTTGACTTGAGAAATGCAGAGAAAAATCCCCAATCCAGACAGGAAGCAAGGGAGGAAGGAACAGGCATAAAAGACAAACAATATATGCAAGAAAAAGGAAAGGAATTGGGGAGCATTGTAGCAAGAGCATCATCATAAATAATAATACAACACACATCTGTTGTTGTTGCCATTTAAAGGCAAAAGGGGAAAGAGAGGCCACCTGCCTAGCCTAGGAATAGGAATAGGAAGCATCTCCAAATCCCAAATGCTCCCACTCCCACCCACTCTAATGTGGGTTGGTTTACTGAGATGCTGGATTGGAATCATGCGGCGTTTAGGTGCAGATCTCAGGAAAAAAGAAAAGCGGGGGATGCCCAAAACCAGGGCGAGATCAAGAAAGAACCCTTAGCACAAGTTACAGATTTGGATTCAAGGCGCTGGAATCCCACCCACCCCAGAAGTGCTAAGTTTCCTTCCCCCAAATCAAGACCAAGATCAAGATCAAAACCAAATCTGCAGTTGGCGGCGGCGCACACCATGCATGCAAGCAAGAAGAATATGGAGGAGGGAGTAGGTGGCATTGATTTGATTAGATTTGGTTTGGTTACCTGGGCGACGGCCGGAGCAGATCGGGCGGAGGAGGGAGACGGCGGCTGGGTGTGCTTCCCCTTGGCGGAGGAGGAGGGAGCAAAGGGACATCGGAGGCCGTGGATGAGCTACACTCTCTTCACTCTGTCTCTCTCTTTGCTGAGTGAAGAGAAAGCGAGAGGAGTGTAGAGAGAGAGGAGGAGGAGGATTATATTAATAAATAAATAAAAGATGATGATGCTCAAGGGATCTCCTCCTCCCGGTCCTCCTCCCTCATCCCACGCTAATTGCAATTACAACAACTAATGCTTTATTTATTTATTTACTCTACTCTACTAGTGAGTAGTAGACAAGACGATTAGAGGAGACGACCGCCGCCCAGCCAAATGATGACCCTCATTATTTATTTATCCCTCGTCTTGGAAGACGTAGAACATGGTGATTAACTCTGGTTTACCGGCTGTCCTACGTCGAGTGTCTCAAACGCCACCTACCTGTTTACAACTGGTTTCCAAGAACTTCCCTAAAAAAAGAAAAACTTTTCCACTACAACCATTTCATTATTATGGATACAAATGTCATGATTATAAATTAAAAAAATAGAAAAAAACCTCGTAAACCCTAGCTCGCATTAGCGTCATCGTCATCGTCCCCGCTGAGGTCGATGAAGGGCGACGGCGACCACAACACGTTGAGAGGCCAATAGCCCTGCGGCGGTGGAGGGGCGACGGAGGAAGTAACGCTGACGGGTCGCAGTAGAACGTCCAGCGCGTCCCGACGAGGTCACGGATGACCTCGCGCGGCTGGGGCTCGGCGTCGTCGACGAGCGGCGGTGGTGGCGATGGCGGAGGCAAAGCCTCGTACCAAGACGGTGGTGGCGGTGGCGGGGAGTGTGGGCGGCGACGTAGGGCATCACGGTGGTCGTGACCACCAATATGTGGTCGAGCCCTAACGGTCCGCTCGGCCTCTTCTATGGCCCGTCGGAGGGCGCCTCCTACTCGTAGTCCAGCGGGGTGTAGCTCGGAGGAGAGGGGGCCTCTCGGTCTTCACGAAGGGTCGCGCCACCCGCGTCGCATCGCGGTTCTGCAGAACGCGCCGCGTATCTGGGGACGGGGCCATCACCGTTCATCACCGTTCGCATGTGGACGATGCGGCGGAGAGGGGGGCGTAAGCGGTCGTTTTGCCCTGGTGTTACCGGCACCCTCATCGGGCTGAAATGCCATCGGTTGGGGAGCTTGACATCGTTGAACGGCACCGAAACACCGTTCTACCAATACCAGACGACGTCCTCAATGCCGATGGGGATGTTGTGCGAGCGCTCGCGTGGACGGCGTCCGCCACCTAACGAGTCGTCGGCTTCCCAGTTGTTCGACATGGGGGGGGGGGGTGTGGGGGAACGGGGAGCGAGGTGAGGCGGTGGGGGAGTGAAGTGAGGACTGATGAGGAGCGGCCGGTCCACCCCCCATAGGCAGTCAAAGGGTCGCCGTGTGGCTGCCAAGCGAGGCCGGGGCGGACGCGGAGGGACACGCGAACGGTTCATCTCATATCCGCGGAAACCCAAAATGACCTTAAATTTGGGTTTGATTTGGGTCGCGATGGACCAAAACACGAACAAATGCGGATCTTTCCGGTTTGAATCACCTCGTTGGATCGCATTTTTTTGCCTATCGATCCAAAGGAACCAAAAGCGAATAAATATGTTGCGCAGTTGAAGATGAAGTGTATATGTATAGAAAGCAAGTGAAGTGGCGAACAAAGGAGCAAGAGGAAGGGGGGCAGGAATGATTCCGTGGGGGCATACATACACACATTTGTTTACGTAACGTATGGCTCAATCAATCAATCTGACCGCCGCTTTCCCCTGCATCACTCACACCCCACCACCCCAATCATTCGGTCTCCGCAGACATCGAAACATCGTCTCCTTCGGCTCACGTTTCATTCCTAATATTTCTGTCTAGTCCCTATCAGTAATTGCATTTCGAGGTTCATATTATTGTGTTCATATTCCTATCCGGCCTGGTGCAGGTAATGACCATATATAAAAAATATTCATCTCCACCTGTAAGTAAACTTTTCAAAGAAACATTCACACGTATTCTTTCTTCTATGTTTTAGTTTTGCAAAACAAATAATAAAAAGGAATAAAATTTTCTCCATTTATCTTTAATTTAGGACACTCTTTGTAGCACCTACTTTAATATGTAGGATGACATATACGCTAGCATCAACAAAATCAAAGACAAAGGATGGCAGCACCTATCCATAGATATTGTCCGCTCGGTTACGCCTCCAAGACTACCTCATATTTAAAAAGTTTTCTATATGATAACTATTCACCTCGTTGAAGCAAACAATTTTGATTTTTGAATCATCTCAGTCCAAATTCGGATGCAAAAGTTACAGTCAACACAGATCATCCAAATGATAATGACAATATGACGTTTGATCTCAAACGACCAGGTTTGATACATGTCGCAAGTTATTTGGTCCTCAAGATTATCTCAAATGAAAAACGTTTAACATAAAAGTTTGAGATGAATATTTGACACAGAGGGCTTGCCGTGATGCCAATTTGATCTTGCAGGCGGCCACCTTATTCACATGATCCTCATGAAGCCAATGTCACAACCCCTTAAAAAGCGAAAGCAACCCTCACATCCACGGAGCTAGAGAAGGTAAAAAGGAAAACCGATCCAACTATGGGTCCGACTTCTGAAAATTAAAACGAAGCTCAGTTTGACCTTTCGGTCAACAGAGGACATTAAGAAGTTCCAAGTACATCCAGAAGACCCCTCTAAAACAGTGGTCAAGGAGATCGATCCTGTGATCCATCCTCATCCAATTTTCTCAGGGATCCTGAAATATATTCGCATCCATCGACATGCCCGGAGTACCAACAAACATAGTTGAGTAGAGCTTGAACATTAAGGCCTGTCAAGCAATCCCCGCTATTTCGCGGAAAAGAAAAAGACGGGCAGCAGAATATTGTTGGTATTGTTATCTTTTTAAATTCACATATCTGTTTTCCTACTTATTGGATCGAGCTCCCCCTGCAGTACTGCCCGGTGAATGACATGCGGGCCCGGGGCCACACGTCAGTGACCCCAAGTCAAAGGGCAGTACTGCAGAGGATCCGGTTCCTACTTATTAGCTCCACATGGCTCAATTTTTGCACCACTAAGAGCAACACTTACAAAGTCAACACATCAGGTCGAATCTGCTGGAATTCTGCAGATCAAAGAAGCCAAACCAGACCACTCACTATCCAAAGCCAGACAAAGGGCCAACCATCACCGGATTGCCTCTATTTTTGCAGCTGAAAAGGCCAACAATTACTCATCTAATTTGAAACGAAGGGAGTAGTCCGTAACTCCTAAGCATTCATATCAGTACTCTAATTGCACTTTTACAGACAAATAAATAGCTCACCAGGACTATATACAAAGCTGGGGTAGATAGAGCTACTACCACATCTCACTGGCACAGGGATCCAGTGTATTTGTACCACATGCACCAGCTGCTGCTGCTTGTACACCTTCCTTACCTACTACATACTCAAGTGAGCTCTGAGCTGCACTACACTACACCTCACCACTTTATTCTACGAGTACTTCACTGAGTTCAGTTCAGCCCCAACAAATGGACCAGCTAGACTTAAATTATCATACAGTGGACCTCTCAAGCTGTTGTTCGTTGCAACAGCAGCATCACCTTCACCCACCTGGAAGTGGGACTGCACCACCAAGGCTTGCCACAACCTGCAGACACTTCGGTTGCCTCCAACTGCTGCTGTTATTGAACGATTTGCCGCCAGCTCGATCAGTCGACCTTCACCTGCTCCATCTTGGAGCTGGAGACGGGCCAGCCGTTCTGCGGGAGCCTTCCGCCTCTGCCACGGCCCTGGGTCTTGGCCACCAGTTGCTTTCGGACCAGGCCTTGCACCGACATCATGTCGCGCATGCTGTCATGGAGCTGCTGGCACTGCGCATCGAGGGCCAGCATTGGGAATGGCTCCTCGATGAGAACACCCACCTGAAAATGTATGCACTAGGTGTTAGCACAGGAGTTGTTAGTGGTAGTGGTAGTATATAGCACAGGCAGGAGAAATGCATGGTAAATTGGTGCTTACTGATGAAAATGGATTTGTGGGGTGCAAAGTGGTATAGGAACTTACTTCCTCGATGCAGAATAAGGAGGCGGCACTGACAAAAGTGGCTGGAACAACTATCCATTTACATTCTGCCCATAGTATGATTGGAAGTGTAAGATGCCACAGGACAAGAAATCGCGAGGTAAGCCTAGTGTATGACAGAGGAACAGGGATCCCGATGATCTGCTCGCACACACAAATCCCTTCAAGAAAACAAGACAGTTTAGACTCCTACAGCCAAAAGAGAATAGCTAGCATTAGGTCGCCGATCACACAATGAATATAGCATTGGAAGATTTTGCAGAATGATGAGACAGTAAGGGTTACCATGATGCTCCGCTTATGTTCCTCGAAATCCAACATCTGAAGGCTCTGCGAGATGAACTCGATGATGCAACGAGGGCGGTGCTTTGAGCTCATGATAACATCCAGGTCGTCCTCCGCGAGCAAGCCCTGAAGGTCCTTTCTGATGTCGGAGTTGCTAGTAATATGACACTGAAATAAACAAACAAAAAATGTAAAGTTCATTGCAGTACAGGAGAGGAGCGAAAGCAAACAGTATCATGCTAACAGCTATTTGAGGGACCTGGTTAAAATCAAGTTTGTTATACACATTAAAATCTGAAGAATGAGCAAGAAGAACAAAGTAATAATTAGAGGAATCATAGCATTCAGTAATGGCTTCTCTAGGCCATAAAATCTGTCAAGGACATGGTCCATATCAAGTAGGTTGACATCAATGTAAGCAAAAACAAATAATACAGGGCATGTGCATTGCAAGTACATGCACATCCCCGGTGGCAGAAGAAATTATACAAGAATGTAATCAATCGCAAGAGCCAAAACGTAGCACTTGAAATGAATGACTGTCCTGACTAAACAACCTATTTGCAAGAGCCAAAATCTGAAGCCTGAGGAAGAAGAAAAACGTAATAACAATTGGAAAGAGAATATCATTCAATAATGGCTTCCACGCGAATCTAGGACATCGACTTTTTCTAGAACATATGGTCCATTGAAGTAGTTTTTTATATCGTTTTTACGGGGACACTGCAAGAGGTTGACATCAATGTAAGCAAATCGAATTATACAGGACAGGCCCATTTCGTGCTAGTAGGTTGACATCAATGTAAGCAAATCGAATTATACAGGACAGGTCCATTTCGTGCTAGTAGGTTGACATCAATGTAAGTAAATCGAATTATACGGGACAGTCCATTGCAAGTACATGCGCATCAACAGTGGTGGAACAAATTACACAATGATGTAATCAATCGCAAGAGCCAAAATGTAGCAGTTGAAATGAATGAATTGATGCAGTTCTACGGCAGTCATGAATAAACCTCTGCTACCAATTTTGAGTACAACCATGGTGCCTTACACTCAACTAGATGAATGTTTTTCTTTTTCTTTTTAGAGGGCGTAGATGAATGTTTTCAGACTCTTCATTCATATATAGCAAAGTTTTTCCAGGACAAGTGTAACGACGAAGTGTAGCAGTAATCGCACTACAAGGGAGAGGAGTGAAACCAAACAGTAACAGGCTAACGGCTATTTCAGGGACTGGTCAAGATCAAGTTTATACTAGCAAAAAATACAGAATATAATCTGAAGCATGAGCAAGAAAAGAAAAACAATTGGAGGAAGAATTGCATTCAGTAATGGCTTCCACATAAATCTAGACCATGGAATTTTTCAAGGACATGGTCCATTGCGAGTATAGATTGTCATCAATGTAAGCAAATAGAATTATAGTTATAGAGGACAGGCCCATCGTGTGCAAGTAGGTGCACATCAATGTTAGCAAATCAAATTATTGTACAGGAGGACATGTCCCTTACAAGTAGATGCGCATCAACAGTAGCAGGACATGATCAATCACAAAAGCCAAAAAGATGCCAGCTGACATGAATGAATTGATGCAGTTCCAGGGCAGTCCTTAATAAACCTTTACTACTGTGGCAATTTTCAGTAGTAAATCCATGGAGCCTTACACTCCACCACTCCATGAATGTTGTTACACTCTTCATTCATATCAACCACCAAGGCTTTTGCAGGACAGCTCAAGGATATCCCAACTACAAGTAGCTTGTGAAGAAGCATCGTTTATTCATTTTGATTCGTCGGGGCCAAGCAATTGATGAGCATACAGGACAAAGTATGCAATGAATTGATGCAGTTCCTTCCATGGCAGTCCTCACTAAGCAACTAAATCGTGTACCAATTTCAGTACTGTAACAAATTCTTAGTGCAGCAGTGGTGGATCTGATGTGTCTGACTCTGACCTTGAGCGCGACGGGGAAGGCGAGGATGTAGTTGACGAGCGCTCCGCGGCCGCTCCCGTTGTCTCCGCGCTCGCCGGCGGCGCAGGAGTGCAAGACCATGCCGGCGAGCTCTGTGGCGCCGGCGAGGACGCGCATCCAGGCCTTGCGGCCCTCGTCGAAGCGCGCGTAGGAGGCCTCGGTGCGGAACACGAGGAGGAGGGCCAGGGCCGGCGCCGTGAGCTGGTAGGGGAGCGAGGAGGCGGTGAGCGCGTAGTCTGGGACGAGCGTGTTGTAGGTGGCGACGGCGGCGGCGAAGGCGGTGAAGGCGGAGACGGGCGGGACCAGGGAGAGGATGACCCGGGAGGAGAGCGACGAGAGAAGATGCCGCAGGTGGCGCAGCGAGCTCCGGTGCTCCCGCCACTGCTCGTGCGTGTAGAGCGGCCGGGGTTCCCGGATGCGCCGCTCCGAGACCGCGTCCGCCCAGTCCGGGACGGCGGTCAGGAGGGAGAGGAGCGGGTTCGGGTTCGGGTGCGCGGAAGGTGGCGGCTTTGGGAGCGGCTCGGGGAAGCAGCGGGCGGGCTGGCGGTTGCGGCGGCCCGGCCTGGCCGCCGGGTTGGGGTGGTGGTGGTGACGGCGATGGGTGGAGGAAGGGCTTGGCGGCGGCCGCGCCGCCATTTCCTAGTTCCGCGGCGGAGGGGAGGGGAGGTGAAGGGAAGGGGACTGGTCGCTGAGCTGAGCTCAAGCCATGGCCGGCGGTGGAGCGGAGCGGAGTGGAGTTTGTGTGGCGGAGGAGAAGAGAGGAGAGGAGAGGATGCGGCGCGCGCTTCGCCTCGCCTCGCCTCGTTGGCCGACATGTGTTAATCCATCGGACGGCCAGGAGAGCGTCCACGTACGTGCATCTACACTTTCCAGAGATCTGTAAAAGGAGCCAAAAATCCTCTAATAGTTTCAAAGATCGCTAAAAACTTAGGCCCCGCTTGATATGCGTGTAAAATTTACCAAAAATGCTAGACTTACGGGGTGGAGACGGGAGCATTCCTTAATTATCTTCAAATCCTCCCTGAATTTAACCCAGGTGGGGCCTAACCCTCTCCATTAGCCCAATTATATCAACCCAAACATTAATGAGCTCCGTAAAAACCCGTGTGTAGCAAAGCTCAAAATTTACACCTGTATTTAATTTAGGGACTGTCTAAGACTCATGTACATGTGACATAGTTGTACTATGATTTTTTTTCATAAATTCGTCCAGAAAAACCAATTTACTTTATTGTTTGTTCAGTTATTTTGTTTTTTTGTCGTACAGAAAAAAAACAGCCCAACAAAAAACCCAAGAAGCTACAACAGTTCGCCACGTTTTTTAAGCACACATTGCCAACATGGCCGGCCCAACTGTGTGGGAGGCCGAAGCCTCATTTTTTGTTTATTTCACGTTGTTTGTTTTGTTTTTCCGTTTTTGGTTTTACTTTTATTTTTTCTTTTGTTCGTACTTTAAAATAATACTAATAAATATATTAAAAATATTTTTATGTATACATAAATTACGTTATGTATGAAACAATTCATTATGTTATTTAATCAATGTTAATCAAGCATTTTGCAAAAATGTTAAATGTGTATGAAATTTGTTTATCACATATAAGAAAAATAGATAAAAAATATTCAATTATTTATGAAAAACATTGTTTATCAGGTATTAAAATTAAAAAATTGTATACGGAATTGTTTTTTATAATATATTCAAATTGCTAATCATGTATTAAAAATTGTTAAATCATATATGAATAAAATTTTGATCACGTATTTATAAGGTATATAGGAAAGTTATACAAAAAAATACAAAAATGTTTATCAAAAAATATTGTCTTGTATTTTAAAAAAACATGCATGAAATATTAAATATATATACGAAAAAATGAAAAAAATTGAAAAAATAGTCGGACCCAGTTGCGACTCGTTGGTGGACATGCAATTGGAAAAAAAGTCGAGCCCAGTAGCGACTCGTTGATGTACTTGCAACTGAGGAAAAAAAGTCAAACCCAGTTGCGACTGTTGGTGATCTTACAACTGAAAAAAAATCGAACCTAATTGCCACTTGTTGGTGCACTTGCAACTAAGAAGAAAAGGCTCTCCCAGTTGTGATTCATTGGTGAACCTACAACTGAGAAGAAGAAAAAGTTGGACCCGGTTGCGACTCGTTGATGGACTTGCAACTCAGAAAAAAGTCGGACCCAGTTGCTACTCATTGGTGAATTTGTAACTGAGAAAAGAAAGTCAGACCTACTTACGACACGTTGCTGGACTTGCAACTGAGAAAAAAATTGGATGCAGTTGCGTCTCGTTGCTGGACTTGTAACTGAGAAAAAAATTGGACCCAGTTGCGACTCGTTGCTGGACTTGCAACTTAGAAAACGAAGTCGAACCAAGTTGCGACTCATTGCTGAAATTGAAAATGAGAAAATAAATTCAGACCTAGTTACAACTCGTTGTTAGACTTGCAACTCAGAAAATAATTCGGACCCAGTTGCGACTCGTTGATGGACTTGCAACTAAGAAAGAAAAATCGGATTCAGTTACGACTCGTTGCTGGACTTGCAACTTTGAAAAAAAACTTGGACCCAGTTACGGCTCGTTGCTGGACTTGCAACTGAGAAAATAAAGTCGAACCTAGTTGCGACTCGTTGCTAAACTTGCAACTAAGAAAAGATTGTGACTCATTAGTGGACGTGCAATTGAGAAAAATAAGTTGTACACAGTTGCGACTCACTGATAACTTGCAACTAAGAAAACAAATGTTGAACCCAATTGCGACTCATTGATGGACATGTAACTAATAAAAAAAGTCGAACCCTGTTGCGACTCTTTGGTGGACTTGCTAATGTTAAAAAAAGTTGGACCCGGTTGCGACTCGTTGGTGGACTTGCAACTGATAAAAAAAATCGGATCCAGTTACGACTCGGTGGTTTACTTCCCGATGAGAAAAAAAATTGGACCTAGTTGCGACTCGTTGCTGAACTTACAACCGAGAAAAATAAGTCGAACCCAGTTACGACTCCTTGTTGGACTTACAGCTGAAAAAAAATCGGACCTAGTTGCGACTCGTTGCTGGACTTGCAACTGAGCAAAAAATCTAGATGTGAGTTGATGTGCGACTTTCAACTGGGTTAGCCAATAAAGCGCAACTAGGTTTTGCAAAATAAAACCAGTTGCAGATCGATGTGCGAGTTCCAACTATGTTGGAAAAATAAGTCTAGTTATGAGTCCGTGGACGACTTGCAACTTGGATTTGCAAAATAAAATTCAGTTGCAAAGACTTGCAACTAGGTTAGCAAAATAAATTAGTTGCGAGTCGTTGAGCGACTTGCAACTGAATTTACAAAAAAATAAGAACAAATAAAAGTAAAAAATAAAAAGGAAATTAAAATATAGTTGGACTCTTAACTAAGAAAAATACTTAATATTTTCAAAAAAATAATAAATTAAAATATAAAAATAATTAAAAATGTGAGAAGAAAAAATATGTTTTTTTAATAACAAAACTCGACTCAAGATATGAAACATGTATCGACATCATGTATCAATAAAAAAACTATTTAAAAAATTTAAAAAAACATTTATAAAATTTATATTCATGAAATTTGACCAAAAGGAAAATATAAAAAAAATGAAAAGAAAGAAAGAAACAAAATAAAAACAACAACAACAACAAAATAGACAAATCAATATGGTTGATATATACTTAAAACACATGTATATTTAATTTAGCAAAACCTGTATAAAATAGGTCTATTAGACAAATATCTAAGTGTGGGCACTGATCTAACAAATAGCTTAGAAAGGAGCAAAGTGAGTGAAGAAAATAAGATAATAAAAAATATAAAAGAACGAGATAAACAATAAAAAAAGGGTTGACGATGTCGTGCATGTGCTTTTTCTTTATAACGCTCAGGTTATGTGTGAATCAAATAAGAAAAATGGTTGTCACCATGGAAGAAAAGAATATACGGGCCGTCACCCTGGTAGAACGTACGTGGTGGTTCATTCATCACACTATGGGAAAAAAATAACTAAAACACATGGACTCTCAGCCAGCCCAACAAAAAAAACAGTTTTGATAAATTCAGAAAAAAAACCTAAAAAAGATAAATTCAGAAAAAAAAACACTGATTAGCTGGATACATGTGACATACTTAAAACACATGTACATGTGTTTTAGCACTTCTGTTTAATTTACACTTGTATATCCTCGGGTACAGTAGGATTTTCACCCGGAAAGAATACAGGTCGGTTGAGGTCTGTAAACTTTACAGGTGTATTGCGCTCCTAAACAGTAATCCAAGCGGGACCTTAGGGTTTTGTTCTCATCCGACGGTTTGCGGCCCTTTGTGAGTTAAATCTCGATCTTGATCACATTCTCGTCCAACTCTATCACGAGCTTCGCCTCAAGCCTTGCGTTGAGGCACTCGGATGTCCCACGGTAGAAACATGAGGTCTTAATGGGTTGTGGCCGGAGAAACAAGACGTAGAAGTACAGGATTGGAAAGGTTTGTGTCAATCACAAGGGCTGGTGAAAAAGATTGATACCAAGTAAAATATGATAAATGTTCAAGTTTTTGCAACAATTGTGGATTGATGGGTCATTGATACCAAAAGTGTAGAACTGGAGAATACAATGCCTTAAGATTTGAGTGAGAAGACTACATCCTAGATAATGGCGAAAAAAGGCTAGGGTACAGGAGGAGGAAGAGGAGTTCCCTTTGGTAGGGGTTTCCTAAATTGTAGACGTTTCATTGGTTTCCTCCATTATCTCAACAATCACTTTGTCACTTCGTTTCTTTTTTCATATGTCAACTTCTTGGTTCATCATATGCTACTACGAAAGAAATGTGTATGCGACTAGCAGTACCTCCCTATATTACTAGTACGATGATAAGCATCAAAAAAATTACATACATGTGCGCGTCTTTAAATAAAGTTGGCCAATAAAATTCTGATTGGAGTACCTTTGTGGTGGTACGATCTCCGGCATGATGTCCACCATACGGGTTGTTGTGAAAAAATCTTACTTTATGTAACGGATTTGCCTAGGCAAATCTAAAAATGGAGAAGAGGGAGATTACTCGATGGTTAAAGCCGGGTAAAGCCCGATTATAACTGAATGTTAACGCATCCTGTCACAACGATGTTGGAGCGGGATCAACGAAGGCTGTTTTTCGGGATGACCATGCCAAATTTGTAGCTGATCCATGTTCTTTTCTCTTGTTCGCTTCTGAAGATTCAACTATGTAAGCCTTGGCAATGAACCATAGCCTTTTATTTGGAGCAGGTCCCAGGTTTAATCAGATAATTGTTGAATCGAACTCTTCGGAAGTCGTTAGTTCCTGACTTATACTAAGAGCATCTCCATCTGCGCCCCCTAGATGCCCCCAAGCCGGCGCTATTTGCGTCGGACGGACGAATTCCGTCCAGTCGCACCCCCAAGGGCCCAAATAGCGCCGATTGGGTCAAAATTGAGTCCGGCGATCTCAAGCCGACCCGGCGCGCTGGGGGTCGCTTGGGGGCGCCGGACGAAACGAAAAGAGCCGAGTGACCCACTGTCAGGTCATACCATCCAAAATCGGCCACCTCTCTCCCCACCACCCTTGCCGCCGCCGCGCCACCGCAAGGCAGCCGCTGCCCCGCCGCCAAACACGCCGCAAAAAGGGTCGTTGATCGCCCCGCTGTCCTTTCCCGACCTAGCACAGCGGCGGCTGGCCGGCTGGCGGCGCCCAACCGAGCACACCGGCGGCTGGTCGCGCCCGCACAAGTGTTCGGCGAATTGCCTGAACCACATGTCGTGATGGATTCCGACGACGAGGCATTGTTCGTCGTGCTGATGGAGGAAGAGGCCGTCGTCGGCGCCGAGGACGAGGAGCACCTCCTGATGCTCGCCGCCCTGGGCGACCTGTTCGGCGCCAAAACGGCGCCGTAGCGAGGCGGCTCCAAGATGGGCCGCCGGAAGGAGAAAGAGAGGCGACGTTCGAAGGGCTACTGCTTGCTCTACTCCGACTACTTTGCCTATGTTCCCCTGCACGGCGAGAAGGTATTCCGGCGCCGATATCATATGGGCCGAAAGCTCTTTCTTCGCATTGTCAATTCACTCTGAGAGTACGACAACTATTTCGTTTGCAAGAAAGATTGCACCGGCACAGTTGGGTTCTCCTCACTTCAGAAGTGCACAACGGCCATGAGGATGCTTGCATACGGAGCTCCTGATGATCAACAGGAAGACTATACACGCATGGCCGAGTCCATCGCCCTTGAGTGTGTGTACAAGTTTTTGCAGAGCAGTGGTGGGCTGCTTTGGAGGACAGTACTTGCGACAACCCAATGTTGAAGACACTGCTCGGATCCTAGCAGAGAATGAAGCAAGAGAATTTCCTGGGATGCTTGGAAGCATCGACTGCATGCATTGGGAATAGAAGAACTGTCCATTTTCTTGGTAGGGGATGTATAAGGGTGCAAAAGGTCACTGCAGTGTGATACTTGAGGCAGTTGCTACACATGACCTCTGGATTTGGCACTCCTTCTTTGGCATGCCAGGAACACACAATGACATCAACGTCCTGCAGTGCTCAAATGTATTTGCCAGGCTTATCGATGGTCATGCTCCTCCGGTGAACTTCGAGGTCAATGGGCACCAGTACAACAAGATGGCCAGTATTTGTGAAGACTATCTCAAACCCTGTGCCAGGAAGGAAGTACGCCCACTTTGCCAAGTGCCAGGAGTCTTGCAGGAAGGATGTCGAGCGGGCATTTGAGGTGCTCCAATCTCGATTTGTCGTTGTCCGGTACCCCGCTCAGACTTGGTCGAAAGATCAAATGTGGGAGGTGATGAATTGTTGTGTCATCTTGCACAACATGATCATTGAGAGCGAGAAAGAGGATCCAGTGTATGACTCTGAACCATATCTCAACCAGGGGCCTCTTGCAGTTGTTGATCATGAGATACCGCCAGATTGGACAACCTACCTCAACATGCGTCAGGAGATCCGGGACCCACAAGTGCATCGACAATTGCAAAAAAATCTAGTGGATCATCTATGGATGCGCAAAGGCAATGTTTAGTTTGATTTGTATTTTTTTTAGTATTTTGTGTCGAACTATGTATTTGTACTGCATGTTGTGCGCCGAGTCATGTTTGCGTTGAATTTAGTCGAAAGTAGCGAATTGAGGCCGAATCTTGGACGAATCTGCGCTGAATCTGGGCGCCGGGGGGGGGGGGGGGGGGGGTCGCCCCAAGCCTTTTCACCGCCGAGCGCCCCCAAGCGATGCTAAAATAGCGCCGAAAAACGACTTGGGGGGGGGGGGGGGGGGCGAACGGCTGAAGATGTTCTAACTCTACCGCTCACCAGATTGCTAGATATAGTTTTGAGAATCACTTGTCGTGTAATTCGGTCAATGCAACCCCAGATTTTGCTCTAGATTATCTCACGAACGATGTAACCATTATTTGGTGATGAATAAAGTCAGTGATAGCGCTCCATCAGAAAAAAAACAAGAAATGAACATACTGGATGATCAAAATTCTGGAAAATATGTGAAATTTCAAAGTTCAAAATCAAACTTTTATTTGGGAGGGACAAATAAAAACAACCAAATTCAATTTTTGTGTGGGACGAATAGAAACAACCAAATTCAAGAATGAATAGCAACAAACGGCAGAGACCACACTATTCATGCATAATTTGTTTTTTTCAAGAATTTTTTGAAACATGCTAAAATGCTATTACCTCCGATCCATATTAATGAACTCAACTTTGTCTAGATTCGTATGTATCTAGTTAAGTATTTAGACTAGATGCATATATGTCTAGACAAAGTTAAGTCCATTAATCTGAGGGAGTGCAAGTTTTCAAGAAAGTTTTAAAACCTCCAAACATGGTTTCCATGTTCACAGAGGTGGTATTCTTTAGAAGAAAAACTTTTGAGAGGTAGTATGAACAGAGACCATTCAGATAGTTCCACAGGCAGCCATAATATATCAACAACATTCAACAGGCCAAACCACCTCAGTTAAAAGTAGCACCATTCAACAGGGCAACTTGCACCACAATTAGACCAAAGAATATATGAGCCTTTTCGGCGAATCAGCTAAGGTGCATCGCCATCATCTCTCCTAAACCTGGATAATTAAGCTACACGGGGCCTGCTGCTCGCGGAGCGCACTAATGTCCCCCACTATGTACACCGTCGCTCCTGCGAGGCGGCGCCCTAGGAACAAAACAGGGGCAAGGTTGGTCGGTCGGTATTCTACATGGCGGCGGTTGGTTTCCACCCTCTTGTACACTGGAGAAGAATTCAATCCGGTGCAAGAACAGATCGCCCTCGCTGTGCCGGGACGGCTGTGCGTCAGCTGTCGTCGTCCAGAGACCCGATGTAGGTCAGCTCCGTCCTCCGCACCCTCACCGCACCCTTGAGCCAGCTGCACGCCTTTAGGTTGGAGTGGTCGAGGGCGATGCCGCTGGCGCTGTTGCTTCCTGATGATGTGGAGGGGCAGCTGGTGCCGTCTTCGAGCAAGGTCCAGGGGTCTACCTCCATCTCAGGGTCTTGGGGAGGCAAGACCCCCTTGCTTCTGCTCGAGATGTTGGTGGGGACCCAACTGTGAGAAGTGTTCTTCTGTTGAGGACCTGATGTGGATGGAGTGTTCTGGAGCGGTGATAGTGCGGCCAAGGACAGCTGAGGAGGCTGGCATTGTATACTAGGGTGACGAGCTGGTGGGAGGATCGGCATCGCGGCTTGGATCCTTCGCCTGATTGCTCCGGGCAACTCCATATGGTCCAATGCAGACTGCAAAAAAGTTTAGCATTACTGACAGTAGGGAAGTGAAAGGCGGAAAATAAAGACTATTCAGGAAGTGCATATTAACCACTTGTGGCATATGATGAAGGAAAAAGAAGACATTATATATAGCACATGATGCGACAAGTATTTCCAGAAAGCAAGTAATGGTGGTTATTGATTCAAGCACTGGACTGACCTGCAAGGCCACAGCCACTTCATTATCAAATGCAGGGATATCTCGAGGGGCTCTGATGGTCGGCTTGGAAACTGGCTTTGATTTCATCCAACTTGGTTTGCAATTGCCAAGCAGTGCGTGGAAAACACATAGAAGCCTCTCGAAAAGACTCTCGCTTGGACGATCAAGCATGACATCTATGGGAGGTTCCAGCAAAGAGTCCACTTCCCGCCTTGGGGCAATCGAACTAGCAGGAGGAAGGGGCGCATCTGCGTCTTCATAGATTATGCGTGATGCAAGCAGGCTTAATATCGCAGGAGCAAGTGTATGCCTCATGCCCCTAGAGTTTTGATGGTCAGAACATGAAAATATAAGAGTAATCATTAGTATAGGAAAAGAAACAATCACAGGTTGCACTTGGAAGGACATCAATCTATGGCAACCATTATGTGTAATGACTGAAAACTAATATCAGGAAAATCTCCAAGGAAAAGTAAACTTAAAAAAAAGGTAGTATTTTTTTTTCAATTCTCACCGATCTGCCAGGATGACTTGAAGCAACCTGATGATAAATTGGAGGCGCAACCACACTATTGCCTGCAGAGCAGATGCTGAAGGAGGAGTTGGATCATTACCAACCGTGCCTCGCCTGCCAATATTTGGACTTCCACCTCGAATTCCTTTACGACTACTGGATTTGTTCGATGAAACATCATTCCCTGAAGGAACTAAACCGACATGTTTGGTACCATTTCGTGATATTGCTTTGATGTGTTCACTGACAGTTCCCATCTGTTTGATCAACTCACCAGCAAATATACTGCGAAATTCAGGAGAACTCCTGTCGATGCATGGCAACATTAATTCAGCAAAGGCTTTCTCGGTTACATATTTATTGATAGATCTGATGGCTTCAGCACTTCTATCCACATTATGTGGGGTACTTTTGCTTAGCCTTTTGGCATCGGCAGATTCGTCCACAACTTCTCCTTCCTCAATCGGAGTGGCTTCCAATTTCCTCTTGGCACTTCTGTTAGCCATTACATCACTAAGCAAGCTGGACCATCCCCATGGTTTCCAAACCTGTGCCTTTGTTGAAACACCTCTTCGTGTAGCAATAGTAAGAAGCTGCTGTCTTGTTGACTTACGTCCCAGAACGGCATCTTGGCCTTGAAGGATCCATTTGACATCCACAACAAGTGACTCCTGTAGCTTCCCAAGAAGGTGGACAACTTCAGAGTAGAGAGGAGCAGCATCAGGTCTGGCAACCAATCTCGACAGGATGATTTCAGTAAACCCTTTCTCGCTTTCAGATAGGGTGAAGTTCTCAGCATTAGGGGACAGCTTCCGAAGCCCATCTGCAAGTGTCAGCAGTATCGGCATTGGTATCTTACTTTTGTCAGCTTTATCAAGTTTCTCTGCAAGAGCCTGTTCATCTAAAAGAAGCCTCAACTCAACCCATTGCCAATGGAACTTTGCAGGTTGGAGGGTATCTAGCGACTGAACAAGCCTCTCCGAGAGGAGTTTTAACTCATTCTCTTTTGCCTCACCAGGTTCAGAACCATCCACCTGAATAACTGCTGGCGTTTTACAGTCAACAAGGGCGTTCAGAAAAAGACGGCCACGGAGAGGCATAAATAGTTGCTTCACATTCTTGTCGGAGCAATGTGTTTCAAGCATTGCAGCAAACTCCGAATCACCAACATCAGCAGCCAGAAGATCATACAGCTGATGTGTATTACGAAAGCAAATATCTCGAAATGGTTGATGCCTTGTGATGTCATTTATTGCGTTTGCAATTGACTGGTAAACCTGCATGTCTTCACGGCTGAGGATATACTGTCTCCAACGGACGATTGCAAAAACTGAATAGGCTGGAGGAAATACCACACTCAGAGGAAGCTTCTGCTGCAACCTCAAAAGTGCAAGAACATAGGATTCACCAAGAATATCTGCAATAAGCCCATCATAGACAGTTCTACAGTTCCCCAACAGAATCCTAAACCAATGAACCAGAACTTCTATTGAATTATCCATCTTAAAAGTTACAGTGGAACGGGACGCACCATTGGTGCTAGGTCTCAAACCTCTTAGGACCTGCTGAATGTCCAAGCCATCTTTTATTTTCAGGACAGCAATCATCCGCTCAAGACTGACAGCTCCATGAACAACAGCTCCCACAACAAGTGCAGAGATAGCAGCGGCTACTTTTCCAGCCCTCCCAAGAAAGCCTTTCCCTGAGGTACTTAGAAGTTCATTTGTATGATTTCCATAGGCATCATGAGTCTCAGAAGATGGTTGAAACTGATTGCGCTGGACCTTAGGAGGAGCAAAGGCTGCTGTAACAGCTGAAGAAGCTTCAACAGCCAGAGCCACTTCAAATACACGGCTGAAGCGATCCCCAAGAGCTTCTTTCAGTAAGCAGAGAGAACTTATGTGAATGTGCAAAGCGTGCCGAACAAAGCTTAATGAATTACTAATAGAAGCAACTCCCTGATAGTTACCCCCTGCAAAGTCCAAATGTTTAGCTATGACATGCCCCGCGTTCACAACAACTGCAGAAACAGCAGAAGCAACTGCTGAAGGGTCTCCATCTGGACTTGCTCCTCCATTTTGCCTGATACATTCTACCAAACCCGAAACAGTGTCATGTGCAATTTGATAACTGTCTTCCTTCTCAAAAGAGGGACTCTTGGGTGCTGCAGGAATTTTCTTTTCCTTCAAACTGCGTTGAATCTCTTCCGCTTGCCGCTGCACTATCTCTTTCATATTTGGGATAATTCTTGAACCCCTTCCACCAAGCTTTTGACGTACTTGGTCATCAATCTCTTCACCTGCTGAGACTCCCGAAGAAGAAACGAAATCACCATCAATTGACCGCCCATTATCAAGATCAGCTAGCAGTCGCTGGTCGCATGTGCTCCTGAAACTTTTCTCCCACCTAACCACGCTAGCCACATCCCTATATTTCCTTAAAAAATACCGGGTATAAGGAAAAGCTGCTGGTGCAGGATGCCTTGCAGTAGTTGCTAACACAAAATTTCTGTTCGTTGAAGCATTGAGAACTTCAGGCAAGAGATCAGTTGCAAGAAGTATGTTCTCGTACCTGTAAGGATTACATAGTAGAATCATCAGGGGAAATCAATATAGAGAAGTCCAAACATAAAAAATGGGGACACAATCATCAGTTCAACGCAGATGACTATTTCTCTCTCTCACTACCCTCTAGTCAAGGAACTTTGTTATGTTAAAAAACAAAGCTTTGACCAAACAGTTGTTCTACGTTTAAAAAAAAGTTGTTTCAAAAAGTTCATTCACAATAATCCACACCAGGAAACATATAAAATGCTGAGCATGTCTACATATTATAAACCCAGAAACATAAGCGATTCATACTAAATTGCAGAGCATATCAGCACATAAAAACAAAATCGTGTCTACTTGATAGATAAGTGGTCGATACACGAGGACAGACTGCAGACACCGCACAATATTGGTCATTTATAGTAAAGCCTTATTCTTGCCATGTAACTTGATAAGGAACAACACGCGTGAAATCACCACAATCTAGACCACATTTAACATAGATGCAGAAACAACAAAACAAAAGATGTTACATTTTCATTCCTTCCCATGTTACCTTCTTCACGTTTCTTTAAATTAAGACTGATGGAATCAAACATTAGGAGCAACGTACCTAAGCAAGGATGAGAACACAAGTGCCTCACCAACCTGACAAACTTGGTTATCTCTGTTTTTCATATGAGCCGCACTTCTCCCAACTTGACCTGGTGTACCCATTCCGCCACGAATTTTTGCTAGCAACCATACAAGGAACCTTGCAGCAGAGGCTAAATCACAGCATGTGTCCAGTACATAGAGAATTGACATCAGTTCTTCATCGCCTAGCCTCCACTTGGACGCAGTTTTGTCGTCAGGCTGAGAGGAAAAGGAGCTTATTGAATTGCTAGCTTTGCAAGCTGTCGTCTCATTTCCTTCAACAAGTTGCCTTACTGATTTCAACAACCACACAGAGATGGAGCGCCTTTCAAGCAATCTAAGTTTCTTCAATGACTTCCCAACTTCAGCCAGATTTGTCATCCTCGTGTGATCAGCATCTTTGGCATTATCACCATCAGTGCTAGGTTTATGGTGAGGACAGCTCAGCTTGCTCTCGCAAAGATGGCTTGTAGATGCCTCCCCCTGACTGCCTTCAATTTTAGTAGACGCAAGCTGTGCAAGATTCTGTGTTTTGCGAACCACTTTTGCCCTACCTCTAGAGGTCTGTTTAATAGACTTCAGTGCAGATTCAGTCTTAAAAGATTCCTGTAGCTCTGCCCCTTTCCTCACCCACCAAACATCTTCCTCTTCTGATTGAATCAATGGGAACGCTTGGAAAGGAGAGGCTACCTCATCCAATTTCTGTCCATTAGTCCTCATACAATCCTCACAGCCATTTTTCGCTTCTCCGGCATCAACTTGTGTCAGTGTTGAAGTTGACGATCCTTGAAAGTTCATTTTGGTTTCATAATGTTCTGATTCTGCCGAGTGAGGATAAATAAAACCCAACAGGCTCGACACCAGAACTTTCACATCTTCTACTTGTTCAGGCAGACTGCCGTGATTACTACCTCCTGATGCAACCAAAAGATCACCCTGCTTCCGGAGGAAGGAACTTGAAGTATAATCACCCCTGTTATTTGCATCAAATGATTGACCACTCGAAAGTTCAGAAAGCACAAGGCGTCGCTCACTGGAATATGTTGACATCACCTCATGCAATTGTTGCTCTTCGACAACTAGAACTTCCTCAAGAATATCAAATAAAGCCGACCCAGGAAGCTGCTTTAAAATTCTGTGGTGCCTCCTTTTCCTTTCCATATCTAGCAGAGTACCATTCTTATCGGTTACTCCACTAATAATTAGTTGCCTTACATAAGCTTGAGGATAAAATACACCACTGCGGATAAGCTCAATGATGAGAACATCCACACGTTTACAACCTGCAGCACTGCCAACCTCATGTTGATCCAGCCAACACACAATAATGTCATGCAATGGACCAGGACTTTCGAAGATATCCTTCCTTTCCTTCTTTTCCTCATTTTTTCCATTACTTCTCAATCCAGAAGAACCATCCACTGTAGTTGCAGCTAAAGAAGCATCATCCAGTGAAGAACCTTTACCAATATTATTCACTGCAATGCGGCTGCTACTCCTAGACCGAGTCAAGTTATTCATCTCGGCCACTTTTTTCTTCAAGATAGACACTGCCACATGTATCTGAGATATATCTCGTCTTCCTGTAAATTTTACATTCTGACTGGGAGATGTACGACAGTCACGATAATCACATGTTGCCCATTCACAAAGAAAAAATACAGAACAGATTAGGGATAACTCAACAGTCCCAATCCACATAAGAGAAGACTGCAAGCAAGGGCTGACTTCTTTGATCCACCTTTCTTCCATTAATGCATCAGATAGATCATTAAAGAGTGAAGAATACGCCATTGCCAAATTTCCCGTGACAAGAGCCTTATCCAAAGCCTGTACCACTTTTGCTGCTCCACGTGCATGAATGTTAGGACTGGCAAGGGTCGCTAGATCAGATGCACGTCTCTGAATTGAACAAACAGCATAGCCACAGGACAGATACCGATGCACATCCCGCCTCTTAGAACTGGAAATTTCACCACCACCAGTTATCTTCAGCAAAGCACCTCTACCATATACATCAGGGACCACAAATGAAGGAAGAGGAAAGCAGTCCAAAGAAACAAATGTATCCGGCACCGCAAGTACCATGTATCGCAGTAACTCAGCTATAGCAGAAGAGATAGATGACCTTTTCGGGTTATCAACAGCAGAGGCATCACTCAGACGTCGAACCAGAATTTCCACAAACATGCGCACATATGTTTGTGAAAGAGTGATGGTTTCAACCAAGCCAAGTACAATAGGCAAAAGAAGCTCTAAGGCCTCAACAGAGTCTCTCTCCTGGATGGAGGATAGAAGCAAATCATTAACGGAAAAAAACACTGTCAAGAGAACTGAAACATCATGAAATATGACGAATCAATTTTTCAATGCAACAAAAGTACCTGAAGTTGGTAACATAACCAATCAATAAGCACCGAGGGAACTAGCAATTCTTCTGTGAGATGCCATTCGACAAGACGAACCATATACCACCATTTGGAGTGCACCAAGGGATCCTCAGTGTCTCCACCAGCTGAAGGTGCTTCAATTTTCAATCTTACTTGAGTTGCTCCAGATATAAGCCCTGGTGATGGCTGTTCTTTAGAAGACGGGTGTCCCTCTTTCAGACTGAATTCGTCCAGAAGCTGTTGTAAATATTCAACAACATCCTTTGTCCACTGGTTAGATCGTTGATTATCAGAAGCACCAGTTGAGATACTGCTGGATGTTGGTCGGACCTGTGGCTATAAAAGGACTTTGTTATGATTATATAAATATATGCCATTTGGTAGGAAGCATGAGATAGCTCAGAAGACATTCCAAACCTGATTGAGGTATGTAACTTTCACAAACCATGTTGCCCTTACTAATGGAACATTACATCGAGTGAGAACATCAAAAAGTGATTTCCTACGATAACCATGAGGAACATGCTCAGATAACAAACGCAGTCGCTTGTTTGGTTGGGCAAGGGCCTGCAGGGTAATGGCACACAAAAACAAGAAAAATAAGTTAAACTGAGCACAGCAATGGCAGCAGGGATGTAACAAAAGTAATCTCGGTGCCAGTAAATAAAAACTACAAATCGAGATTCCCAACCTATTAGCCTTCACACCCTTTCTGGATGCAACTATCATGAGATAAGGCAAGAAAGATCTACAAAGATACCTCCTATGCCAAACAACATAATGATCGCCAAACAGTAATACATGATTTTGAAGTCAAAGTAACTCCGCATAAAGAAATACAGCTCATCATTAACTGGTATGCAAATACTGAATTAAAGCAAAACAGCTAACCATCATGCAAAGATGAGTTTCAGATGAAGTGTTTGGTACAATTAAATAACACATTGCAGAACTTTGCCAGCGTCCTATTGGAAATAAATTTTAAAACAAACAGAAGGTTAATTCGATCAACCTCAACCCATTTTCTGCGGGAGTCCTCATTACATGGTCTTTGCTCCGGATAAACTCCAGGTTTTATCAACAGTGATCCAGAAAGAGGAACTCCATAAACTTGGCCAGCCTATGAAAACAGGAAAAATCACTCGTCTGTTTGACATATATCAGGATATAAGACAGATTAAGTTTGACAGTTATCCACATCGAAGTAAATAAGCCAAATCAAGAGCAATGATGCAATACCTTTCTCTTCTGAGCGCGAGATTCATTAATAGCCCTCAACCGCTTTTTTAGTGCCTTCAGAAAACAATGGAAAAGAAAAAAGGTGTGAAGTGTAGCCGTAGTTTCCATACAATACACAAAACGTGCAAAAAGGAAAGAAAGCAAAATGATGTAACAAATAAATTGAAGAAATGCTTTTAAGGTTCCACGTGCTATCCATCAGTGACAAAGGTTTAGCAACTAATCCCCTGAGCGCTTCACATTGAAGTCATGTCCTTGAAACATTACAGATCAATAAGGTAAACTCACAGGACATCCAATTCAACTCAAATATAAAAAGGAAGAGAGCCCAGCCTGGCCTTCCGCCTAACCTGCCAAGTTGAGCCCCTAACCCTGACAGCGCACTACATGCTACCCAGTCTCCACACAGCACCCAAAGAGAACAGAAGCACACAAGCCACAATATCAAACATCAGAGTAAGGTTTTCAATGATTACATGAATCATGTACGTACATACGGTCAGCTAGAGCAAACAAGCATTTCATCATTGATAGAGATTAAATAGCCATTAGACCATCCACAATCCACAATAGCAGTTTGTTTTCAGGCTAGCAAACTAAAACAAACAGAAAACAGATGGGCAAAAGATAATTCCTGTTTTACAGTCAGCCTATCATCAAATCATCTATGTATGAACTCGTACACTACAGAAGGCAAGTGAATCTGTAGTAACACCCAGGTGCTGATTACAGAAAGTGAAGCATAAGTGGTTAGGGCTAACAAATCATATCACAAAAAATGAAGAAGTGATTAGTTACACATAATGGGAAAACAAGATTCTCCCACGAGCTAATCAAGCATATATTGAACGAGTTTTCTTACCTCCTTGCATTTTCCAACGATATCTGGCTTGCAGAAGTATGAGATATGACTGAGTACGATCTCTCTTGCTTCCTATCAAGCCCATCAAAGAAATAATAACAGTCAAGAACGATAGATATGTAGTAGTAAATTTGTAATTATGTCCAAACCCATGACAATATTCAATAAGCAGGGGGGTGGCCCTAATGCACCACATAAAGCTTTTATTCCCAAACGCACCTCAATTCCTTCAACAGTCTCCTTGTACCCAGACTGTACATATTCTTTGGTTAATGTCTCTTCAGGACAGTTTGGTGTTTGAGGATAGAAGTCAGGTGGTCCAAGCCTACAAAAGAGACATATCGTAGCGGACTACTGTGTGAGACTAAGTGAAGTCATAGCACAGGACAAAACAACTAGTATCTATTGCTGAAAAGAACAATGGAAATGTGTTCATATATGCAAACAATGAGTCAATGCTGAAACTAAGGGCAAAGAAAGTACTAATCAAAATACAACCATTGTGAGGCGAACAATAAATTAATAAGCATACTCGTCTCTTTCAGTGAAGTGCTATTGGTTCAGAAGTTTATACATACTTGTTGTTAAGCGGTTCCCTGTCACACTTGAGCCTGTACGGAGCTAGCTGTTGTTGTCGCCTGAAAAACAGTAGTATTAGGAAACACAGGTGACAATTTACTACTGGTCACAGGGAAAGGCAGATGACAGATTTGGACAATAGTGTCAACTTCACCGGAAACATGAAAATAATTAACTGATTTTGGTACTAGCATATTATTTTTCTACTCGTCAATAACCCTATGTTATAGTTATTAGAAATTAGAAACAGCGAATTTATGGTATAGGATAAAAGTGACGGAAGACTCCTTTTAGGGGGGGGGGGGGGGGGGGAGGGTGTGTTTTATTCCTCGAATTAAATGAGCTGTGAAGGTTGAGAGTTTATTTCACCCCAATGAGAAACAAAAATCTCCAATTTTGCAGCAAACAGAATCCGCGGTTCTTTTCCTTTCAACCATAGAGATTGGAGTATAATGTAATGTCATATCAAACTAGTCATAAGGACTTGATGCAACATTCTACTCAGCTATTTCAGAGTTTCACGGATAATAAATTCACTTGTCGTGTAATGGCGTGGATAGACAGCTAAGATTCACCTCAAGTGTTATTCAAGAAATGACCTAACTAGTCCGTCTTCAGGACAAATGGCAGTAAATAAATACAATGGCCTGACTTTGCACTTGGTTCAATAAAAACAGCTTCACTGCACAAATTCCGCAATGCATTGCTAGGTTGAGGCAGAATAAAAGTTCATATAAAGGCTAGCTATTCGTTCCAAGTATAGCAAACGACGGTTTCATTATTGGAAGTCTAGCGTGCAGATGGCGTAACAACAGAACATAATAAAGCCTCTAACGAAACGCCATTACTACGGCACCCGACAGTAACATTACGCGCATCGTTACGAAGTAATTGTTGATCCATGAGATGCTCCTACCAGCTAAATACAGACTAACTGGCGCGCCTCAGCTCGCTAACACTAGCCGACTGTTGACACCAGTTTGATAAAGCAACTAAATTTGCACGGGCAGAAGAGAAGAGAGCAGGAGGAGCGTGTTACCTTGAGTTGAGGGGGTAATTGGGCGGAGCGTAGGGCGAGACGTCGAGCCTGGAGCTGTCCCTGCTGCCGGCGGAGGACGGGCCGCCGCTAAACCCAGAGCTGTTGCTGTTGCCAGCGCCCGCGTACCTCTGCATCTCCCCGAGCGAGTCAGCAGCAGCATGCCGCTGCCGCCGCCGCGAAGAACATGGGCCGGATTCCCCGCGAAACCCTAGGACCGGATCAGGGCGCCTCCCCACGGGATCCGCGCGCGGGCCGGCCGGAATCCCCGATCCCAATCCGAAAGCTAGGGTTTTGGCGGCCGAAAGTGGGAATTTTTCCCCGAACGAGAAGGAAAGCGCCGGCGGCCGCCGCCGGAGGAGAGGAGCTAGGGTTTCGGAATCGGGCGGCCGGAACCCTAGCCTGGCTGGGCTAACGGAGCGCGGAGGGGGGGAGCAGGAGCGAGGGGGGAGGGGACGGGGGAGGGGGCAGTGAGGCGACGGCGATTAGTGCGGGGCGGAGGGGATTGGGCTGGCTGCGATGTGGGGGAGCCGGAGTTTGACTCTTTTTTAAAGCTGCTTCCTTTTCTTTCCTCCTCGCTTCCTCCTCCCTCCCTCCCTCCCCTGTCTCCCCTCCGATGGATGGATCTCTCTCTCTCTCTCTCTAGGACTAGATGGTCGGATTGGATGAGCTCTCTCTCTCTACTAGTCACTCTCTCTCTCTAGATTGTGACGATGATGATGATAGTACTAGTAGTAGTAGATAGAGAACAAGAGTCTTTGTCCTGTATATGCCCTCTTGTGGTGGAAGAAAAGTGAGAAGCTGAATCTTTGCTGTCCCCAGAAAACATCATCTTTGCATCTTGACAAAGGGTATGTGATTCTTAGATGCTTTTCCCTATTTTTGGTAAAATTAAGAAAAATTATCATTGGATGGTGGGGTCAACCTTTTTTATCAGCTGGAATGGATGCTATAAATTCTTCAAGGAAAATAAGTGATGTGTATGATAACTACTTGTTGCTTTTCTCTAGGAAGAGTGGGAGTACGCATACAAAAGTTAGTTTTTTACGTGGGTTGTTTAGTTGTTTTAGGGTAGACTCATGTTCATCGTAAAGGTCTTATCACTGTCCGTGAACGAACTGGTTTCGATACAATTAAGGAAGCGTACAGCTCGCACATAAATGTAAGATTTATCATCGAATGCAAAATACAAAATTGGTATTTTGATAAATAACTGAAATCTATCCGCCATACATGATTGCATAGCATGTGGTGCTAAAAAGAATTTTTTTTCCCAAAAAATTCATATATTGTCGTCGATATGTGACGACAGATGCCATGGGGATGGCTAAAGAGAGGGACAAACCGAGGTGAATGTCGATGATGCCAGAATCGAGAATGAGGACAAGCACAGTGAGACACCGCGATGTACCCAGGTTCGGGGCTCTCCGTAGAGATAACACCCCTAGTCATGCCGAGCTAGCTATAAGCAATAACTCGAGTTACAATGAATGCTCTGTGAGTTGTATGAGAGGAAGGAGAAGAGGGCTCTAAGCACAACTCTCTCCTTGCTCTCTCTCTCTGGTGGGTGAAGTGAAGTAAATGAGAGGAAGAAGAAGAGGGCTCTAAGCACAACTCTCTTCTTGCTCTCTCTCTGGTGGGTGAAGTGAAGTAAATGTGGTCGTCCCCCACGCAGGAGGGATCCCTGGGGCTCTTATAGGTCGAGACCATGGTATTACAGTAATCTCCGGTTGCTCCAGGCCCAGTTGTAAGTCTCTGGAGAGCTGTTGGGTCCCGCCGACTACGCCCTTTGCGGGTGCCAGGCGGCAGAAAGCCGTTGCCCTACTTTGTCGTGGAATCTCTTTGTGTAAGTCTGGAGTGCTCTACGCCTAGCCTCGCGGCTGCCTCAGCGCCTTGTCGCCTCCACCGCCCTGTGAGTTGATGTGTCGAGGGAACATCATGCGTCTGACAGGTCGGCATGGTATTGTTCTGTCTGCCACGCGGATCTCTCGGGATCACCTATTGATGCCCTCGGGCCGGGTGCGCCCATCCGGCCCAAGGTCAACTCTCATGGATAGCTCGGATGGTGGTGTATCTTCTTGGGCCGAATGAACTTAGTTGAGGCCGATTGCACTCTCCTGGTGCAATCGGCTTCTGACCTAATCAACTCGGCCCTTTGGAGGTCGATCTTGTGCTTGCTCGGTCTTCTTCTAGATTGGTGATCCTCAGATCGGCGGTCTTCAGGCCGGCCATGACCAGACCGGCCTTCCTCCGAATGACGGTCTTTAGGTTGGCCTGGATCAGCTCGGCCTCACTTAGATCGGCGGTCATCAGATCGGCGATCTTCGTCTTGAAATGTTATTTCGCCTGGGTGACCCTACCCGGGGGTCATTTCCACGACAGTAGCCCCTGAAGCTGCGGAGGTCCCACAGATAGAAATGATAGCGGGGCTTGCACAGGTTCCTCCCATACTTGCCTTGAGTCTTTGTGTCTGTTTTGCTTTCCTGGCCGATTGCTCTCGACCGGTCGATTGCTACTTAATTTGCCGATTGATCTAGTTTAGTCCGGACGCTTCTCAACTGACGATTGCACCTTATTCGGCCGATTGCTCTTATCATTTCTGCCGACCGCTTCTTCCGCTCAGCCGATCTGCTGAACGGTTGCTTTGACTGGAATGTTGACCGACCCGTGATGCTTCGAATTCGCCGCGGAATACGGGGCGACGGGCCTCGATTGATGAGGCATAATGGCTGCCTCAGGCCACGTGTGCATGTTCCATCCCATCCGCTGGATCTTCTGTGCTTTGGCTCTGTGCTGCTTCGGTAATACACGAGACCACACTGGCTACACAGGGGTAGCAGCGGATCCCACCATCGTCCCCTGGCCTAATAAATAGCCAAGGGGTTGGGGATTTGGCTCGCCCCCGCCCGCATTGCCTTCTTCTTCCTCCTCGCGCTCGCATCTCCTCTGCTTCCGCCACTTGCAGCGGTGATACGGTGAGGATAGTTCTCACTCCTCGTTGGTTACCCCAAGTGGAAGGTGAGATGTAGCGTAGCAGCAAATTTCCCCTATGTAGAGGATAGGGTTTGTCTCCCGTAGGACTCGCAGAGATACAAGAAGGTGGTAAAGTGAACAGTGGCGCCAAGGTTGCTAACTTCGCCTGGACCTGCACACACAGCAAATAACTTTGCTCCCAACGAGTACAGAGGAGTTGTCAATTCCTCCGGCCTTGCTGTTTACAAAGGATCAACACAAGATATAATAATAGTGGCAACTGAAAGTAAAGACTAAAAGTAAATTGATGATGTAAACAATGGTGTGAATATGGACCGGGGTCCCGTGATGTTCACTAGTGATGTCTCTCTGCCAAAAGACGATAAAAGTGCTAGCGAGGTAAACAAATCACAGCCGGGCAATTGACAGGATTATAAACACACTGCAATGCTAACTATGCTACAAAAGAAAGGAAGATGCTCAAAAGCAATGGGCAGTACGCCAAAGTAAGTAGACCAAAATCCAATTGCATCTACTACGAATCATCCACCTTGAGATATCTATCCAGAACATCTCGCTGGTATTAAGTTGCGAATCTCACCCAAAGTGTAAACTCAAAGCAACAGACAATTGCATTAAAAGAACTATGCGTAAAGTAAACAATCCTTGCACCCGCAAGTACAAGCACCGTTGTTTTATCCCTGGTGGCAACAACACGTCCCCTAGTCTCATGTTTCTGTCACTCAAGCTAGACATCAAGGGGCTGAACCCACAATCAAGCATAACGCTCCCTCTTGGAGTTGCAACAAATCACTTGGCCAAAGTAAAATACGGCAACGGAGAACATGCAAGAATTTACTAAAGAACACAAATATAAAAGAGAACCAAATATATTACTCATCACAATCTGAACATAATCTCATAATCCATCAGATCCCAACAAACTCAGCATAACAACATAGAAAACTACAAAAGTGCCTCGATCATGTGAGGCAACTCACGAGGTCTCAAAAGTGGAAACACAAAGAGGGGAGAGGTACATCACATAGCTACTGGTCACGGACCCATGGTCCAAGGGGGACTACTCACGGCACATCCGGGAGGCGTCCATGGCTATGGATGGTCTCCCGGAGGGGATTCCTCCTTCCGGCAGGGTGCCAGGACAGCTTCTCCTGGCAGCCTCGATCTTGAAACGGCGGCGGCGGAGGAACAGAGAGGAGAACGGGAATAGCAGATCGATATTAGGAGTTTCCGTCACGGGGGGTAAATATAGGCGAAGGGGGCACCGAGAGGGGCCACAGGGCAGCCAGGAGGCCTCCTGGCGCGGCCTAGGGTGGGGCCGCGCCAGGGACCCTCCTGGGGCCCTGGTGGGTCCACCCCCCTCCTCTCTTGATGATTCGGGAAGCTTCCGGGTCGCTTATTTTTTATTGGATTTTTCCGGAATTTATTTCGCACTTTTAATAGCCGGAAAACCTGAAATACAAAAACAGCAGAAAAACAGGAACTGGGAACTGGGTGCAGTGAGTTAATAGGTTAGTCCAAATATGATAAAAAAAAGTGTATAAAAGTTCAAGCAAAACATGGCAAAGTCACACAAATCATGCATGGAGCAAGCAGAAATTATAGATACGTTTGGGACGTATCAACATCCCCAAGCTTAATTCCTGCTCGTCCTCGAGTAGGGAAATGATAACAAACATAATTTCCGTGGTGACATGCCACATAAGCATATAAGGACTTTTAAGTAAAGCAATCAAAGCATGCAATTCAATTCAAGTCTTAACAATCAAGAGTCTATATTAGCATTGACACAAGTAACAAAAGAACAAAAGGTGCAAGAGCTCTCGCTGTCCATGACTCGAATGTCTCCAAATGGTGTTTGCGTGCAAGAAAGGGGATAGGGAAATACGAGATAAAAAATAGTTGTTGAGAACTACTATCTACTAAAAGTTTCACACTTGGTCTCCTTTGGATTCTTATCTGGACTCGTCCCCAGACCACTAGTCAGGTACAAGTCAAACTGATCCACTCCTTTTTGATATTTTGAGCACTCATGCAATGGATGAGCGTGAGCAAGAAAGTTGACACCTAAAAGGCAAAACAGAAAGAAGATGGAGGAGGAAGGAAAAAAGGTGTGAAAGGCTCACATCAAAGAGGACAACCATAGGCGAGAGAAAGCCATATGATAGATATGATGTGAGGAGTAGGGATTGCCATGCAACGGATGCACATATGAGCTAAAAGCTCTCCAAGGGAACTAGTGGGGGTGCATCCAACTTGCTTGCTCATGAAGACCTAGAGCTCTTTTGAGGAGGCTCGTCATTGGAATATACAAGCCAAGTTCTATAGTGTGAAGGGTCCCCACATAGCTATATGCATGTATGATGATCTCTATGGAGTACAAGGGATAGAGAATGAAGTACTAGTGTGGATATCTCAAAAGGAATAGTAGTGTGCCCCCTTCTCTCTTTTTATTTTATTTTTCTCTTTTATCTATTTTTTTGTATTTTTTTGGTGGCCTCAATGGCTCTTTCTATTTCTCTCATTTGTCCTCTTTGGGATCTTTTGATTTTGTCCTCTTTGGGATCTTTTCCTCACTTTAGGGGCAACACTCTATATTTTACAAGAATATAGGAGATCTTTCACACTTTACAAAGGTACTCACATAAAGAAAATGTAACTATCATGACGAAAATGTATGCTTCTACCAGAGTAGCAGGATATGCAATGATACTAGCGCGTCATGTAGCAATGATTAGAGCAAGGCCCAACTAGCATGCGGCTCATCGATCAAGCAAGTAGCATGTATGACATGAAGAATAAAGTCATGAGATGGTGGATGTTGCATGGCAATGTATCTCGTAAAGGCTATGGAAATGCCTTGATAGGTAGGTATGGTGGCTGTTTTGAGGAAAGATATAAGGAGGATTATGATGACAGAGTGTATCGTGCCAAGGGTTTGGATGTACCGGCGAAGGTGGACGCCAACTCTCGGAGTGAGAAGGAGGCAATGCACGGCACAAGAGAGGCTAGAAAAATATGGGAAGGTGGAAGTGTAAACTTTCGAATACTCACATTAGTTCGAAGAACTCATGCACTTATTATCGGTAACTCTCAATCTAATCAGGAGGTTTCACAAAGAGACAAGTACCCCGAGGAGGAGTGTATGGGGGTTTGGTTATCCTTGCGCATCCTCGACTCATGGTACGTGAGTGTACTCTAATATTCGAACCCTCCAGAGGTTAGTGATCCATCTAGTAGCTAGAGTTCTCAACAGGGGTTTTGGTTTTCAAAAATCACATGGATTGCCCAAAATACGACATCTATCACTAATAGGCTCGAGCTCTTGACACCAAAAGTTCAAACATTACTCTAATCAATACCTCAAATATATTGAAAGTTACTACTACAAAGAGAATAGCAACTTCAACTACCTACTTTCTAGTCAAGACACAAAACTCAGTGCAACAGGAAAACTCTCTAACAACATATAGAAAGTTCAGCCTGATACAAAAGGAAAAGCTCTAGAAGGAAATTAAAGCACTATAACTAAACAAGGCAGCAGCTAAGAAAAGAAAAAGAACAATTCACAGCTAAAAGAAATAAGCATGCAAATCCTATGAGGAGTTCTAATTCAAGCGGAGCGTATTTCTCTCCCACAAAAAAGAAAGTTGGGATCTAACTTGTTTGTGAACAGCAAACAAAGCTAAGGAAAACTAAAAATAAAAACCTAAGAGCGAGACGCTCCAAGCATAGCACATAACGCATGAAGTGATAAAAATATAGTGAAACGAGGGACGAACTGATAATTGTTGATGAAGAAGGGGATGCACGGGGGCATCCCCAAGCTTAGACGCTCGAGTCTCCTTGAATATTTATTGGGGATGCACATGGGCATCCCCAAGCTTGAGCGTTTGACACTCCAGGATCTTCTTTCATCATCTTCCATCGCACACTTGAAAACTCCCTTCATACACAACTCATCATAAGCTGATTAGAGAGGTTAGTACCCTATTAAAATAATTTTTCCCTTACTGAAAATAAAGATATTCTTGAAGAGTTACTGTTTCTCAAGATTGCCATAAAGTTTTTGCAAAGAAAAAGCAAGCTTAAGGTTTGCAAAAGTTAGGAGAGACAAAACGTGGCAGAATCTGTGAAAAATAGAACAACAGGTAGTAAAGAATTTTTTAGAGATACTTTTGCAACTCAAATAAAAAAAACTCAGAACATACGCAAGTTCCGTTATTGTATAGAGCACGTTGTGTAAATATTTCAGCTCAAAAAGATGAACTGGGATTTTTCTGGACAACATGTCACAACTTTCACTTCCCTTGTCATATGAGGCTATAAATGGCACAAAGCTTGAAAAGTAAAGATACAATGTTGTTGCTACAGTAGTAAAAATCATCAAGACCACTAAAAACAGAAGAAAAACAAAAAGGAAAACCTAAATTCGTTGCGGGCTGCCTCCCGAAAGCGCTTCTTTAAAGCCATTAGCTAGGCTTAAAGCAAAAGATCAAGTTGTATCAATTGATCCATCATCAAGCTCATCAAAAAGCTCTTCAATAATACAACTAGTCTTAAGAGGTTTCTCAAATAAAGGTCGAATAAAAATGCTTCTAGGGATAAAATCAAAAGGAGGAAAATCAATTGGAGTTTCAAAATTAAAGATAGGTATCTCCTCCAAAGTCTTCACTGTTTCAACTCTTTTGGCCATAGGTATGTTAGCTTTAGCTCGAGGAACCTTAGAGACATGAACGAACTTGGGTTCCTTTCTTGCCAGAGTTTCATCCTTTTTGGTTTTGATTGAGGAAAAGGTAGTTCCTATAGTTTCAATAACTTCCTCATTCTTCTCTATCCTAGAAGACTTCTCATCAAGGGATTTAACAGTCTCCAAAGTTTTGACGATTTTTTGCATGGAGTTATCTAGCCTATTCAAATTCCATTGAATCTTACTATCCAACTCATTTACTTTATCGATACTTGGCATCTCTAACTCTATTTTTTCAAATTTTCTCATAATGTGAGCTAAAGTGATGTCCTCCTTAATACTAGTAATGGGGAGACTTCCAACAAGATTTTCAATTACATTAAGGGCTTCTCAAACTGGAGCCTCTATAAAGTTCCCATTGATAGCAGTGTCTAGAACAAACCTATTCCAAGAAGTAATCCCGACATAAAAATTTCTAAGCAGGATAGTAGTGGATTGCTTCTTGGTGGCCCTCTTTTGAGAATCATTAATTTTATACCAAGCATCTTTCAGACTTTCACCACCTCTATGAGTAAAGGTAAGTACTTCTGCCTCACCAAAGGCAAAAGGATCAGCCATAGTGGTAACTTCTAACAAGGTAACAGGTATTTTTGGTATTTTTGATAAGGGACACAAAATTAAAATTGATAGATAAACTAACAAGACTAAAAAGCAAAGATAAAAGATAGTGTGCAACTCCCCTATCTTGTAGACTGGAGTCCCCGGCAACGGCGCCAGAAATTAGCTTGATACGGTGAGGATAGTTCTCACTCCTCGTTGGTTACCCCAAGTGGAAGGTGAGATGTAGCGTAGCAGCAAATTTCCCCTATGTAGAGGATAGGGTTTGTCTCCCGTAGGACTCGCAGAGATACAAGAAGGTGGTAAAGTGAACAGTGGCGCCGAGGTTGCTAACTTCGCCTGGACCTGCACACACAGCAAATAACTTTGCTCCCAACGAGTACAGAGGAGTTGTCAATTCCTTCGGCCTTGCTGTTTACAAAGGATCAACACAAGATATAATAATAGTGGCAACTGAAAGTAAAGACTAAAAGTAAATTGATGATGTAAACAATGGTGTGAATATGGACCGGGGTCCCGTGATGTTCACTAGTGATGTCTCTCTCCCAAAAGACGATAAAACTGCTATGCTAGGTAAACAAATCACAGCTCGGCAATTGACAGGATTATAAACGCACCGCAATGCTAACTATGCTACAAAAGAAAGGAAGATGCTCAAAAGCAATGGGCAGTACGCGAAAGTAAGTAGCCCAAAATCCAACTGCATCTACTACGAATCATCCACCTTGAGATATATATCCAGAACATCTCGCTAGTATTAAGTTGCGAATCTCACCCAAAGTGTAAACTCAAAGCAACAGACAATTGCATTAAAAGAACTATGCGTAAAGTAAACAATCCTTGCACCCGCAAGTACAAGCACCGTTGTTTTATCCCTGGTGGCAACAACACGTCCCCTAGTCTCATGTTTCTGTCACTCAAGCTAGACATCAAGGGGCTGAACCACAATCAAGCATAACGCTCCCTCTTGGAGTTGCAACAAATCACTTGGCCAAAGTAAAATACGGCAACGGAGAACATGCAAGAATTTACTAAAGAACACAAATATAAAAGAGAACCAAATATATTACTCATCACAATCTGAACATAATCTCATAATCCATCATATCCCAACAAACTCAGCATAGCAACATAGAAAACTACAAAAGTGCCTCAATCATGTGAGGCAGCTCACGAGGTCTCGAAAGTGGAAACACAAAGAGGGGAGAGGTACATCACATAGCTACTGGTCACGGACCCATGGTCCAAGGGGGACTACTCAGGGCACATCCGGGAGGCGTCCATGGCTATGGATGGTCTCCCGGAGGGGATTCCTACTTCCGGGAGAGTGCCGGGGCAGCTTCTCCTGGCAGCCCCGATCTTGAAACGGCGGCGGCGAAGGTACAGAGAGGAGAACGGGAATAGCAGATCGATATTAAGGGTTTCCGTCACGGGGGGTAAATATAGGTGAAGGGGGGCACCGAGAGGGGCTACAGGGCAGCCAGGACGCCTCCTGGCGCGGCCTAGGGTGGGATCGCGCCAGGGACCCTCCTGGGGCCATGGTGGGTCCACCCCCTCCTCTCTTGATGATTCGGGAAGCTTCCGGGTCGCTGATTTTTTATTGGATTTTTCCGAAATTTATTTGGCACTTTTAATAGCCGGAAAACCTGAAATACAAAAACAGCAGAAAAACAGGAACTGGCAACTGGGTGCACTGAGTTAATAGGTTAGTCCAAATATGATAAAAAGTGTATAAAAGTTCAAGCAAAACATGGCAAAGTCACACAAATCATGCATGGAGCAAGCAGAAATTATAGATACGTTTGGGACATATCAAGCGGCGAACACCTTGCAGGCGCTGCCGCCGCCGCCGCGAGCTTGGATCTGCCCCCGAACACCGCCGCGCTCTGCTTCTTGCCTCTCACCGCCGCCGTCGCCACCGCTCGTTGCCGCCACCATTGGTGGACGCGGTTCTCGAGTGTCGCCGCCCTCATCGCCACCTTCTTCCGCCACGAGTTCTGACGCTTCCATGGGGGATCAGGATCTTCCTGCCTGCGCCACGTGTGGTGATTTCTACGCACGCTTTTATTCTCGTAGACTATGTTGGGCCTCCAAGCGCAGAGTTTGTAGGATAGAAACAATTTCCCTCAAGTGGATGACCTAAGATTTATCGAACTCAGGGAAGTAGAGGTTGAAGATGGTCTCTCTCAAGCAACCCTGCAATTAAGATACAAGAAGTCTGTTGTATCCCCAACACACCTAATACAACTAGGAATTTTATAGCTGCACTAGTTCGGCGAAGAGATGGTAAAATATGGGCGATATGGATGGCAAAGCAAGATAATATAAATCTATAATAAAAATTACAGCAAGGTAGCAAGTAGTAAACGTGAGCACAAACGGTATTGCAATGGTGGAAACAAGGCCTAGGCTTCATACTTTCACTAGTGGAAACTACCAATAACATTAACATAGTCTAATCACATGATATTGCCCCTAAAACATGCATTGGAGACGTACTCGAAGGTCATTCCTTTGTGGCCAAGAGAGAACGAGAATTGTGTAGGGCTACAAAAGCACACCTTATAGTTCGTAATTCTCATCTACTGATTTCCCAATGTCACCGCGACCATCAGAAAAGAGTACCACAATCACCACAATATATCTCAAGGATAGTCAAAGACAAGCACCAAGAGACTCTCAATCTTCAATCCACACACAAAAGGGGAAATCACTCATGAAAATATTATTCTAATCCATGTCCAATAGACCGCTGTCACCATGGTCTCGAGAATTATACTAGATAAAGACAAGTGAGTACATCAAATCCAGTACATAGAAGAAGGGGGGACATCATGGGATCATCCTAGATTAACATAGTCTATGATCACAATCAATATCACATCATGGAAGAGATAATTGACCACATAGCTACTGTAGAAACCTCAGCCCCGAGGAGGAACTACTCCCGCATCATGGAGGGAGGAAGCAACATCGATGGAGATGAATTCTGGTCCCCCGAAGCTTGTTGGCGATGGCGGCGGAGATCGGAATTGCTTTTGGGGAAAAGGGTTTTGTAATCAAGATGACAGGGTTTAGAGTGTCTCCCGTAGGACTCCGGAAGTGATAAGTAGGTGGGTCGGCAAGTGATGCGCCGTCTGAAAAGAATAACTTGCTTTGCCTGGACCTGCACACGCCACAAATAACTTTGCTCACAATAAAGTTCAGACAGGTTGTCAATCTCTCCGGCCTTGTTGTTTACAAAGGATCAAAAGCAAGGGATAAAGGATAATAATAGTAGCAACTAGAAAGTAAAGCAGAAAATAAATTGAGCGTGTAAACAGTGATGAGAATATGGACCAGGGTCCCGTGATGTTCACTAGTGATGTCTCTCTCCCAAAAGACGATAAAACTGCTATGCGAGGTAAACAAATCACAGCTCGGCAATTGACGGGATTAAAAACGCACCGCAACGCTAACTATGCTACAAAGAAAGGACGAGGCTCAAAAGCATGGGCGGTACGCCAAAATAAGTAGACCGAAATCCAACTGCATCTACTACTAATCATCCACCTTGAGATATCTATCCAGAACATCTCGCTGGTATTAAGTTGCGAGCCCCACCCGAAGTGTAAACCCAAAGCAACAGACAACTGCATTAAAAGAACTTTGCATAAAGTAAACAATCCTTTCAACCGTGGTTACAAGCACCGTTGTTTTCCCCTTTGTGGCAACAACACATCCCCTAGACTCATGTTTCTGTCACTCGAGCTAGTCATCAGGGGGCATGAACCCACAATCGAGCATAACGTTCCCTCTTGGAGTCACTACCTACTACTTGGCCAAAGCAATAAACAACAACGGAGAACATGCAAGAATTACTCAAGAACATAAATATAAAAGATAAGAACCAAATATATTACTCAATCACTAACTGAACATAGTCTCATGATCCATTAAATCCCAGCAAACTCAACATAGCAACAACAGAAAATTACATATGTGCCTAGATCATGTAGGGAAACTCACGAGGTCTAATCCGTGAAGAACAAAGAGGGGAGGAGAACATCACATAGCTACTGATCACGGACCCATGGTCCAAGGTAGACTACTCACGGATCATCCGGGAAGCGTCCATGGTGGAGGAGAGGCTCCCGGAGGTCAATCCTCCCTCCGGCAGGGTACCGGGAAGAGGTCTGTTGGTGCTCCCTATCTTGGAAGCGCGACGACGGTGGAACAAGGCGAGTTCGCGAAAAAGGGTTCTGTCTTCGGAAGAATCCCATCACGGAGATTAAATAGGCGAAGGGGGGCAGCCAGGGGGGCCACCAGGTGTCCAGACGCCCCCCTGGCGCGGCCAAGCCCTAGGCAGCCCCACCAGGGCGCCTGGACCCCTGGTGGTGGCCCTCCGGCCCCACCCATGTGATTCCAGAAGGTTCTTATACGCTGATTTTTTTTATCTGATTATTCCTGAATTTTTTGAGCACTTTTAATATGGGGGAAACCTAAAATAGAAAAACAGTAGAAAACAAGAACTGTCAATGTGGCGCACTGAGTTAACAATTTAGTCCAAATATGATCAAAAGTGTATGAAAGTGTATCTAGATCATAACAATATCACGCAAAACATGCATGGAGCAAGCAGAAATTATAGATACGTTTGGGACTTATCACACGTCCCCTGCACCAACTCCACAACTTCTTCAGGTTAGCCTTTGAACAGAGTGTTGCAGTTAGTAGGTTTTCTTCAGGTTCGCTTTTGAACGAGAGAACAGAGACCTGTACTACAACAAAACTAACTGTAGTTAGTTGACCATTGTACAAGGAAACTAATTGTACACAGATAATTGCAGGGAAAGTTTTTTTTGTACCGTACTGTGTAAGCGTCTCTAGAGCGTGAGCATCTGTAGTCAAGGATTCAAACCACGATTCAGTATCCTTGCTTTTTCAGTGTCGAGGTATAAACTTTTGATTGCAATTTTTTGGGTTTGCTAGAGGATACTTTGACTTGTAATAATAATAACAAGGGTGAATCCAATCAACATAATAGTCGAGTGGGTGTGAAGGTGAATGAAGGATCCCAATAATATAATGTTTCATATTGTCATGAGTTACTTGATCTCCTGTCTAACGGTCCAACTTGATACTGATAGATCAAGGAGCGCATGTCTAAAGTAAATAAGAGTTTGTGGTCTGTTGAACTTTTAAATTCGGGCTATTGAGCACCCAAATTGGTCTACTTAGTGTATTTTGTGGGTCACATCAACCATAATTTATTTTTGCTAAGTATACTTTCTCAATGAAAATATTGCAAGCTTGGGTATTCTTATTACTTATTGTTATTGCTCAATTGATTTTTATTGAAGTGAAAATCATAATCATGTTGTGCTTAAATATAATTTTGTGTGAAAATTATAAATTTCCTATGCATGGAATATGTTTCTGCGGTGTTTGCATTATTTGCGTGTGATCCCAGGAGTCAAAAATTTCAGAAGGCTAAAATCATATGTGCATGGCACGTGCACCTTTACTAGTATATATTATTGCCTATCTTAATAGTGCTTGCTGACCCTATGACCCACTGTGCTATTTATAATAATTTCTTACTTGCTAAGCATGTTATCTTATAGTAGATTAGCAGTAACCTGGTTTGGTGAAATAATGATAGGCAAGACATAATTATTTTTCAGACTATCTGGATGCTAGATTAGAAAATGCTTTGGTGACCGTTATGAGTATGTGTTCTAGAAGGCAAGCAGATATATTCAGAATTCTCTTCCATGTATTTGACTCATATTTTTTGCTTTTAGTTCTGTGCAGATGCACCTTTGTGCCCCATCTTTTTCTCTAAATAATTAACTATATTTAGTATTTCATACCTGATAGCTAGAAACCAAATTTGTGGTCATGCTGATGGTTGGTGCTATTTTTCTTTTCGGCTCAACACATGGATCATACAGAATTACAGATTGCACATCACACCTATTCTGTAACCCGTGAATGATTCTAGTGAGGAATTAGAAAGTGAAGGCCTTGCAATGTCATATTAGTGCTACAAAAATAATTATGTCTTGCCTATCATAATTTCACCAAATTTCTGGTGCAACAATTTATGGACCACAGGGGCAACCTTCTTTGCTTATTTCAAGATGTGTTTTTGATTCTGACAACTATCTTCATATCATTTAAGATGAAAATTTCTTAGGTTCAGATGCAGGTGATGTAGCTGATGTCCTGTGCTGTGCTTGATAACCGGAAAGAAACTCTGACTTTGTGGTGTACATCCCAGAAGAGAGCCATCTGATTTATACATAATATGTCTAGTGAAAGGTACATGATGTATGTAATAAGAGGTTTAAGAGCCATCTACCTTTCAGGATTTATCACTATTGATTTAACGCATGGCTACTGTTTGATTATATTCCTACCTGTTGTGTTCGGTCCACCTGATGATTTAGTGTTGTGGATGCAGATTAGGGTCGCTCAACTCAGGAGGATTTTGCTGGAGCTTGGATCTTCCAGTGCTTGCTTGCGCATGCCATTGTTCATGTCTTAAGGTGTATCAGTCATTTTGATGGTTTACCTTGTAAACGAATTGTTTGTCTACATGGATTTGACAAGGTTGTTTATAAAATTGCTTATAAATAGTTTGGACACCGTTGTTTATTAAATTGCATGTTTACATGAATTTTGCTTGCTAGAATAATTTGGGCATGGTTGCAAGTAAGTTATGACTACTGCTAACACAGATAGTATGAATGCATGCTCCCAAATAATTTTCTGTCATAATAAGTTTTACCTTGTGCCATGCTGCCATGCATATTCATATTCTCTCTATTTTCTTGTATGAATGACTATCTCATTTTATCTAGCTGGAGAACAAAAAGCATGGTACTAGCTAAAATTGGGTTATCATCCTATTTATTTTGATTCTTCTATGCTGATTCATGTAAAATGGCCCAGTCCTGACTATGGTGAGGGTTCATATGACAAGAAGAGGTGTCAGTTTTTGATCGTTATGGAAGGTGTTGCATGCTGAAGATTGAAGTCACTTGTAGAGCTTGTTATTATAGTTGTAAATGTGATGGGCATTGTACTGTCGCTGCTGTGATACACTGCATCACTAGTGCAAAACAGGTCATTAGAACCGGTTCTGGGAGGCCATTAGAACTGGTTTTGGCAACCGGTGCTAAAGGTTCGGTGCTAGAGGGTGAACCCCTTTATAACCGGTTGCTCACGAACCGGTTCTAAAATCTCTGCAGCCAGCCACGTGGTGGCAGGTCGGGCGCGAGGGCTCGGGAACCTTTAGCACCGATTTGTAACACAAACCGATTCTAAAGGTTTAGAGGTTTAAGTTTTTTCTTTTCTTTTTGGTTTTAATAGTTTAGGGTTTAGGGTTTATTAATTCTTTTCTTTTGGGTTTAGGATTACTGTTTATTTTACGCTATTACATAATGTACAATGCATATATATATACATGTAGAATATCTCGTAGCTAGCTAGAACCATCATATATAGTAGAATTATCGTACCTCCAACATATATATATATATATATATATATATATATATACATCGATCATATATAATACTAGTGCCTCACCACCGCCCCTCTTTGCTTGCCTCGAGCCCACAACAGTGGAGGGCATTTGAATATACATACAGTTAAATCATATGAACAACACACCAGTTTCCTATTACATATGGTAAGGGAATTCTCCGGTCGACTTATTTAGGACTTCACGAAGAAGAAATTCCGCTATTTCCTCTTGAAGTGCTCGCATGCGATCATTTATGTCGAGTTTATCCCGCTTCTTTCAAATCTTATTATTTAAAGAAGATGATCAATATATGAATATATTACATATGGTAAGAACAAAGTCTAGATAGTATTTACGTACCATCATTGTTCTTTGATTAAACTTTTGGGTCATATAGCGAATGTTCTCCATTACGATGTAAGCACAAGGTTCAGTCCCCGATGTCTGCCTCATACACTTCACAACAAAATAGAATTCAAACAGATTTAATAATCAAGCATATATATGATAATAGCATATTGAAACTAGAAATATAATTAAATCAAATATTCTCTCACATATTTATCGTACTGCCACGTCAGCTTCTCCTTCCATTCACCGCGCTTGAGTTTTTTGAACTTTCCCCAAACTCTGCCGTCAAAGAAAATGAATAAAGGAGTTAATTACTTGATATAACAGAAACTTAAAGTGAACACTAAAGAAGCCTACATGTGTGATAATGATTAAAATTACCTGGCGAATGAGTTCTTAATTTCTTTATACTCACTAATATATTTACGTAGTGAGTCCATTACTGTAACCATTCCATTTTCCATTTCAATGTCTAGCAGGATGAAGTGATAGATGCGCACACGTAAGCGGGTATCACTTATATAACAATATCGAGTAAGCAAAACTATAATTTATAGTACAAAATAATGACACTCACTTGAAGTTGTAAGGAAATAGTATATGTTCTTCTGCATGTAGATCCCTCAAACTTTTAAGCAAAAGGGTCTCCGCGAATTCTGTATTATGTTTTACTGTTACTTCATGTATGGTATTTGGGTCAATGAACCCAATGCCAAAGACTCCAGCTTTTCTCATTTCGTACATCTTCATTCTGCGTAATACCACACACAAAAGAATATATATATAGTGAGGATAATACAGTCAATGACGTACGAGCTGAGCTAGAAAGAAATCACTTACAGACAATACAAACTGACGATAGATTTGTCGAGTGCCAATTGATGGAATAACTGAAATAATTCTTCATTTGCAATCCACAAGTCACGAGTTCCATTGTCGAAATAATCTGGCCTGATCGGAATCTAGAAGCCGGTCATGTCGAACGGTATAGCTTCTGTGATGTACCACTTATGCAAGTTGCGCAATTGCGTTGATAATAGCTTCTCTTCTTCTTCAGTGACCATAGGCTCCCCTTTTGCATATTTCCTTTTTGGAGATGGCTCACCGGACAAGTCATCAAGGTTTAAAAATTGTTCAATAGTAAGACCCGCCTCTCTAGCAAATGCTCTTTGTTCGTCGGTTATCTCTTCCTGCTGCTTGGTATTCACCTTGAGCGGGGCTATCGATTGCACTGTCTGTTCTCCGAGTTGGGCAACAGTTTTCCCGCATTTTTTACTGCCTGAGTGGCTGCTTCTTGAAACCTTTTGCAGAAATGACTTGTTAATAGAGCGTTCATAGTCCGAGAACACGGTCTTAACAGGGGGTTCAAACATCTTCAAGAAGTGTTGTACTGTTACCTCGGGTATTTTCTCCTTCGGTGGCGGGGGAGGTTTCGGTGCAAGGTGCTTCGCCACGGCTTCATCCACTATGGCCTTGGTTTCAGCTACACTCCTATCCCAGGGTAAGACCGGCGGACTCTTCTGGGGTTTAACTTTCTTTGTTTTCTTCTTCGGTGGACTGCTATGACGCGGCGGAGGTCGATTAATTTTTGATTGTCGTGTTTGCCTTCTATCCATCACGGGGGGAGCTGGTGGGATCGGTTGGTGCTGCGGACTCGCGATGTGGGGTGGTTGTGGTGGAATCGACTGACGTGACGGAGTCGCGCTGTGCTCCACGGGGATGGATGGTGCAGGACTCGGCTGACGTCGCAGCGGATCATTCCCACTGTGCTCCATCTCGGGGATGGATGGTGCATGACTCGGCTGATGTTGCGGAGTCGCACTGCGCTCCATCTCGGGGAGGGGTGCAGGACTCGGCTGGTGTTGCGGAGTCGGGATGCACTCCATCTCGGGGGGTGGTGGTGAACTTGATGTCGAACGCGTTGGACTTGACATAATGGATGGAAATATGATCCATTGTTTTCTCCATAGATAGATACCACTTTGTTTGGATTCCCTGAGGGTCTTCTGCCCTTCACCTCCAGGAATATCAAGGTTTAGTTCTTGATATTCCGTCACAACTTCATCCACCCCGACACGAGCATAGCCAGGTGGAATCGGATTGCAGTGGTGCAGTGCTCCAGGTGGATTCGTTAAAGCAAAGCCGTCCGCCACCTTAATGGATATATTGTTCATTTTGAAGATTAGCTCGCAACGTTTCTGCTCTGTGATATCATCCACGGGGTAGTGACCATCATCGACCCCCGTGGAGCCCACACTGCTTTTCATCATACATGGGACGGTAGTTGCTTCAGGTGGATCTTGAGTTGGCTGCGGTTGCTGGCTAAGTGACGCTTGTAGTCGCTCTTGCATATCCTTCATAGCATTTTCCAACTTTGAAAGACGGTCTGCTTCCAGCTTCTTCTTTCTTGCACGGCTTTTGTAAGTATCTTTATACTCCGCAAACCCCTCATACCATGGAACAATGCCTACGCCTCGCGTTCGTCCCGGATGTTCAGGATTCTTGAGGGCGCGTGTAAGCTCGTCGTTCTCTCTCTCGGGGATGAAAATCCCATTCCTAGCATCATCAATTGCATTTAGTATCTCTTGATCATCTCCTTTAGGACTTGCCTTTATAATCACCTTCCCTATCTTTGGGTCCAACTTTCCCCCATGCCCAAAAAACCAACTCCTGCACCTGGGTGGAAAATATATTGTGACTGGAGTGACCCCTGCAGCAATCAGCTTCTTCTCAAATGCTTCCCACTTAGGCGACGCAGACTTGTAGCCACCTGTCCCCATGGTATGGAAAAGCTTATGCTTCTCAGCATTAATCTTGTTTATTTCCGACCGAAGTTTAGCTTCATCTGATTCGTTGTTCTCCACAAATTTGTCCCAATGTGCTTGTACCTTCGCTAGTGCTCCATTGAAAATTGGAGTCTTCTTATTATTAGCGACGTATTTGGACCATAGCTTTACCTTCCAAGATCGGAATAGTTCTCCCATCTTCTTAAGAGCAGGATGCTTGACTTTCAACACATCTTCTGGTGTCGCCCAATCTGGTAGGGTGAAATATGATAAGAGTTTAGCCCAAAGATACTCTTTTTCTCTATCGTTGACAAAACTCTTGTTTCCACCTTCCTTTGGCTGATGTCATTCTTGAGTGCTAATCGGGATGTTATCTCTAACAATTACTCCGCATATAGCTATCCATTTCTTCGCGTGAGCTTCTGAAGCATTCGGCTGGCCACTCAAACCGATCCCATCGATGTTGTACTTTACATCATCCCGCGGCAAAGTGGCCGGGCCACGTTTTGCTTTGCTTGAAGAAGATTTGCTCGATCCGGGTTTCTAGAAGAAGAAATATTTGTTAACTATTAGTGATAAAATCAATTATTTGTAAATTTTATGATCACCAGAGGCCTTATATATATATATTTATATATATATACCTCGGCAGACTTTGTTGTTAATTGAAGATCTTGTTCTTCTCCTTCGTCGAACATTCCCTCACCGGAATCGTTCAAATATCGTGAGCCGTCATCATCGATATCGGCGTCATCATGAGGACCGATATCGGCCTCGGCGATAATTTCGTACATATCATCTTCTTGCTCTCTGCCGCTATTGAACACGTCGTCCATAGCTTAATTAATATCGACGAGATGCAGAAAAAGATAAAACAATTTAGTATAAGCAAATATAGAAAATGACATCTCAAATAATCAAGTTCACATGCAACAATAATATTAGAATAATAATCCAGCTTACATCTCGAATAATCCAGTTCACATATATGCAACACTAATATATATATCGATCACTGGAGCTAGTACATATATATATATATATATATATAACATATCACTAGCTAAAACAGTAAACGACGTCGGCTCCGGCTGGCGGTGGACACCCAAAGAGAAGGAACCATCACCCACTCGTAGCTAGGGTGAGATCCCTGAAGCACCTGCCATAAACTGTAGTACCCGGCGTCCAACGCCGCCATGTAGCGACGGACGTGGTCGTCCTCCTCCCTGATACGTCGGCGTACAACCTCCTCGGGGTCCGGCTCCCTCCGCACCGACTGTGGCCCACGCGACCGCCACCAAAGAAGATCCGGGTCGACGACAAGACCCGGATTCCTCGCTAAGCGACGCACCCCGGAAACCACCTCCCAGTGCCATCCCGGCGGAGCCCAGTCCAAGACATTGCGCATCCCGTCAAGAACTCCCGGAGCGCGACGGTAACGAGGATGCGGGCCCGACATTCTCACTAATGAAACTAATAAAATTACAACTAAAAATATATATATTCAACATTATATATATCAAGGCAACATTATATATATCAAAACAATATATATATACTAACAATATTTATAAAAATTTGTCAACAGAATTTTGTGGTTTCCACAAGGCTATAACTAGAGTTCTACACCTCATAAATTTTGAGGCTAACATCAACTTTGAACACCTTTCTATGATCTACAAATTGGTATAAGTTCCATCCATGTTAGAGTTAATTTGCCTAATTAAATATTTTCTGGAAAAGTGCTACACAAGGTTTACTTCAAAAATGGTTATAAGTTACAAACTTTGCTTGATCATTGTCATTGTTCTATAACTCCCAATGAATATGAATCCTACATGTGTTCTGCACAATATGATGTGCACTACTAAGCCATGCTCCAATATGAATATGTATCCTACATGTTCATCAAAAGCTCCAAAGTAGCTAAGATGCTAAACCATTTTTCTGCTAACAAAAATGTGTGTTTTATGAGTTGCATAGGAATTAAACCATGCCTCAAATGAAGTAGGTCTAGTACAATAAAATGGACATGGGTACATCTACTTCATGTCCAAAATATTTGCAGCTATTTTAAACTTGTTTTCTCTTAGAATTTTGTTGTTGTACAGAGTGCTAGATAACTAACAGCAGCAGCAACTTAGCAGTTTTAGTAGCAGAGAAATATGCAGAGCGACGGTGACGGCGACGACGAGGGGAGTATGGCGTCGCGGCGGGGCGGGCGCACGTGTAGCTAGGGAAGCTCACAGGGGAGTATGGCGTCGCGGCGGGGCGGGTGACGACAACGGCGAGGGCGACGGCGGGGCGGGTCAGGGGGAAGAGGGGATAGTTCACCTCGCGCGGAGAAGGCGACGGTGACGGTGACGGCGATGGGGACGGTGACGACGACGGCGAGGGCGACGGCCTGGCGGAGAGGGCGACGGGACGGCGACGGCGACGGCGATGGCCTGGCGGCATGGAGACGATCTGAAGCGGTGGGGGGGGGACTGCGCTAAGTGTTGATATATATATATATAAGGGACCTTTAGCACCGCTTTCAACCACAAACCGGTGCTAAAGGTCCCCAAATATCCCATTTTGGGAGAAAATATAAGCGGGAAGGGGAGGGACCTTTACCATCGATTTGTTATACAAACCGGTGCTAAAAGGTTAATTTTTCATATTTGGGCTTGTTTAATAAATCTTTTGAATTTTTAACTAGCTATTAGAATAGTTGGAGTTATTTAATAAATATTTTTGCTTTAGGTCAACAAATAATTATAAATATTCTTTTGGTCGCAGTGGTTTTCAAATTAAAATAGTTTCAAGTATAATTCTTTTGAAATACTAGTTTGTGAAATACTTTGTTAAATAGTCAAAATAAATCATTAAATGCATGAAAAATAGCAAATGAAGTCAGAAAGGGTTCAAATTTTAGTATGTGGCTTTGACTGGTGCATATTGAATGCACAAAAAGTCTTGAGTTCAAAAAAGTTTAGAAAAATGAAATGCCTTTGTAACAGATGAGTTTTCGTCTGAAACCCTCACACTTTGAAAGATATGGTCCAGTTTGTACACAAAGTGCATCCAGTTTTTGTCGTAAACCTCTCATCTTTTGCACACATGTTATTTGGGTCAAATTATGATACCATGCCAAGTTTCAACCTTTTCTGAGTTCATTTGTAGATGCTTTCCATTTTCAAGGTCATTTGGCACAAAATAAATCATTAAATGCATGAAAAATAGCAAATGAAGTCAGAAAGGGTTCAAATTTTAGTATGTGGCTTTGAATGGTGCATATTGAATGCACAAAAAGTCTTGAGTTCAAAAAAATTAGAAAAATAAAATGCCTTTGTAGCAGATGAGTTTTCGTCTGAAACCCTCACACTTCGAAAGAGATGCTCCAGTTTGTACACGAAGCGCATCCAGTTTTTTTCGTAACCCTCTCAACTTTTGCACACATGTTATATGGGTAAAATGATGATACCATACCAAGTTTCAACCTTTTTCTGAGTTCATTTGTAGATGCTTTCCATTTTCAGGGTCATTTGGCACAAAATAAATCATTAAATGCATGAAAAATAGCAAATGAAGTTAGAAAGGGTTCAAATTTTAGTATGTGGCTTTGAATGGTGCATATTGAATGCACAAAAAGTCTTGAGTTAAAAAAAGTTTAGAAAAATAAAATTCCTTTGTAGCAGATGAGTTTTCGTCTGAAACCCTCACACTTCGAAAGGGATGGTCCAGTTTGTACACGAAGTGCATCCAGTTTTTGTCGTAACCCTCTCAACTTTTGCACACATGTTATATGGGTCAAATTATGATACCATGCAAAGTTTCAACCTTTTTCTGAGTTCATTTGTAGATGCTTTCCATTTTCAGGGTCATTTGGCATAAAATAAATCATTAAATGCATGAAAAATAACAAATGAAGTCAGAAAGGGTTCAAATTTTAGTATGTGGCTTTGAATGGTGCATATTGAATGCACAAAAAGTCTTGAGTTCAAAAAAGTTTAGAAAAATGAAATGCCTTTGTAACAAATGAGTTTTCGTCTAAAACCCTCACACTTCGAAAGAGATGCTCCAGTTTGTACACGAAGTGCATCCAGTTTTTGTCGTAACCCTCTCAACTTTTGCACACATGTTATATGGGTCAAATGATGATACCATGCCAAGTTTCAACATTTTCTGAGTTCATTTGTAGATGCTTTACATTTTCACGGTCATTTGGCACAAAATAAATCATTAAATGCACTCATGAGCCACCGTCGGGCTGTATGCAGGGGAAACCTTGTGTTTTGTTCTACACATAGAAATCTTTCAGTTCATCGACTGAATACAAATCATTCAGATTCCCTGCATACTATTTATTCGCGTGTTTCCTTTTCTTTTTGCACCGTACCCATGGACAATCTTCTTCATTTAACACGATGCTTGGGTCAGTCTTTACTGTGAAGGAGGAATTTCATGAAACTTTTCATAATCTTCTGACTTGTCTGTCTTGTCCTCCACTCCCACAAGGTTTCTTTTCCCTGAAAGAACTATGTGGCGCCTTGGCTCACCGTATGATGTATTCGCTTCCTTATCTTTCCTTTTTCTCGTTTTGCTAGACATGTCCTTCACATAGAAAACCTGAGCCACATCATTGGCTAGGACGAATGGTTCCTCTTTGTACCCAAACCAAACCATATGTTCCTGGGGTCCTTTGTAAACTTTCCATTTTCCTTTTCTTCCATTCTCTCGATTTTTCTCCATTGTGACCCATCAGCGGGGTGTATCAAATTCCCGTCTTTCTTACGGTCTTCGTTGTGCCATCGCAACAACTTGGCATGCTCTTTGTTTCTGAACAGTCGTTTCAACCGTGGTATTATAGGAGCATACCACATCACCTTTGCAGCAACCCTCTTCCTGGGGCGCTCGCCCTCAACATCACCAGGGTCATCTCGTCTGATCTTATAGCACAATGCACCGCATACCGGGCATTCATTCAAATTCTCGTACTCACCACGGTAGAGGATGCAGACATTAGACATGCATGTATCTTCTGCACCTCTAGTCCTAGTGGGCAGACAAGCTTCTTTGCTTCGTAAGTGTTGTCAGACAATTCGTTATCCTTTGGAAGCCTCTTCTTAAATATTTTCAGTATCTTCCCAAATCCCTTGTCAGGTATACCATACTCTGCCTTCCATTGCAACAATTCCAGTGCGGCACCGAGCTTTGTGTTTCCCTCTTCGCAATTTGGGTACAATCCTTTTTTGTGATCCTCTAACATGCGATTGAACTTCAACTTCTCCCTTTCGCTTTCGTATCCTCTCTGTGCATCAACAATGACACGGCGAAGGTCATCATCGGACTCATGTGATGCCTTTTCTTCACCTTCTTGTTCTTTCTCTTGTTCTTCATTCTGTTCCCCCATTGTACCACCGTATTCAGGCAGCTGGAACCCAGGATACCTGTCATCATCCTCATCTTCTTCATTCTCTTCCATCAGAACCCCTCTTTATCCGTGCTTGGTCCAGCAGTTATAGCCGGAGGGAATCGGTGTTCATACCCTTGAAGACCGGAAGAGGGAAACGTTCTTACGAACGTGGTTGGCGTAGACTCTGATCTACGACCTCCCTGTCGTGTAGAAGACCACCACCGGCGAGGATGACTCCCGGTAGACCTCCAGCGATGAAGCAGCACCACAGGTGTAGTGCCTCGAAGAGATTATACACGTACGGCACAATCGATGTTCCTCCCGGGCTCCGAACCAGGCGAGCAGCGGAAAGAAGACGGCTACGGATCCCGACTCCGGCAGAGCGACGGCCTGCCTTATGGTGGAAAACTCCAATCCTGGTGCAGACTCCTAACAAGGGGAGTCCACTTCCGGAAATGGAGAAGGAAGAAGAAGGAGATCAATTGTTGTATGGAAAAAGGGGGGTCTACCCCTCTATATAAAGGCCAAGGGGGGGTGTGATCCCTCTTCCCTCCCTCATGTGGGACTAAACTCCCAAGGGGGGAGGGGTGCGCCGGCCAAGGGGGGGTTGGGCCCCACCCCTTGGCGCCAAGCCCAAGGGGGGGAACCCCCTCCTCCCCTAATGGGCCTCTAAGGCCCATATAGCCTTTTTTCCATTATTTTAATTATTTAATAAGTTTTAAATATTTAATTCAGATAATTAAATAATAAAAAACATTATTAAAACAATTAAACTTTATTTTGAACTATTCAAAATGTCCGGAAACCATTCCGTCCTCCTCTGGAACTATTCCGGTGATTTCTCCTATTTCACCGATTGATCCCGTAACTGTCCTATGCATCGATTGCCCTTAAGTGTAACACCCTAATGGTCCGGGAAACAACAGACATGGTCGAGACTCTTCTCATGGACCAATGACTAGTCAGTTGGACCTGGTTACAATCCTTGACAGCCCCTGCGCTTCCATCGAATGAGCTTCGATCGCTTTTGGAAACCGTTAACGATACGACGTAATCCCTTTGTTCTGTGGTACCTTGTTTGTCCGAGGTTTGATCGTCGGTATCCCACATACCGTGCTCACATCTCGTTCACAACAAACAACTTCTCTCGTCCATGATCATTGCATCTCTTGTGACCTAGTCACGTCCTTGCAAGGGGTTGATGCAATATCACCGAGTGGGCCCAGAGTACCTGTCCTGTCACAAGGACTGACAAATCCCGCTTTGATCTATTAACATACTCATCAACCATCTATTTCGGAATACCCAAAGTGCTCCGTTATAGCCAGCATATTTCAGTCAGGCGGTGTGATACAAATCAAAGTCTCCTCATAGATCGTGATTACGTATGATCATTACGGTCTAAGGACTAAGGCATACGTTACAAAGTCATAGCAACGCTGAACTATGTGACTCGATCACATTGCATTACTTTAGGTGGGTGTCTGTCCATCACATCATTCCCCTAATGATATGACCTCATTGTCAATGGACTTAAGTGTCGCCATGATCAGGAAAGCTTGATCAATCAATTGCCCAATGAGATAGTTTACCCGAGTTAAACTACGGACCATGTTTTATACTACACCTGTATTAGTATTTCCAAGTAATACAGTTATAGCACAGTATAAAACGTATTATGAACAAAACGGATATGTGACAAATATCTTTATTAATTTGTCTCTAGGGCACATATCCAACAGAAAGCTGGGTTCTAACTTGTTATGAACAGCAAGCAAAGCTAAAGAAAACTAAAAAGGAAATAAAGAGCAAGACGCTCCAAGCATAGCTCATAACGCATGAAGTGATAAAAATACAGCGGAACGAAAGACAAACTGATAATTGTTGATGGAGAAGGGGATGCATAGGGGCATCCCCAAGATTAGATGCTTGATTCTTCTTGAATATTTCTTGGGGGTGCACGGGGGCATCCCCAAGCTTGAGCGTTTGACCCTCCTGAATCTTCTTTCATCATCTTCTCTCACACACTTGAAAACTCCCTTCATACATAACTCATCATAATCTGATTAGCGAGGTTAGTACCCACAATAAAATATTTTTGCTCTACTGGAAATAAGGATATTCTTTAAGATCTACTGTTTCTCAAGATTGTCAAAAAGTTTTTTCAAAGAAAAAGCAAGCTTAAGGTTTGCAAAACAAAGAAAAGGCAAAACAGGACAGAATCTGTGAAAAACAGACCAGCAGGTTGTAAATAATTTTTTTGGGGCACTTCTGCAACTCAAATAAAAAAACTCAGAACATACGAAAGTTCCGTGATTGTATAGAGCATGCTGTGTAAAAAATTCAGCTCAAAAAGATGAGCTGGGAATTTTCTATGATTTTTCCCGTCACGAGGACAGAATCTGTTTTCTGGACAGCATGTCACAACTTTCACTTCCCTTGTCATATGAGGCTATAAATGGCACAAAGCTGAAAAGTAAAGATACAATGATGTTGCTAGAGTAGTAACAAACATCAAGACACAACAAAATCAAAATAAACCTAATTCGTTGTGGGTTGCCTCCCAAAAGCGCTTTCTTTTATGCCTTTAAGCTAGGCATGATGCAAAAAGATCAAGTTGTATCAATTGAACCATCATCAAGATCATCAAAAAGCTCTTAAATAGTACAACCATTCTTAAGAGGACTTTCAAATAACGGCCTAATAAAGATACTTCTAGGGATAAAATCAAAAGGCGGAAGATCAATTGGAGTTTCATTTATTCTAAAGAGAGGTATCTCTTCCAAAGTCTTCACAGTTTCAACCCCTTTGGCAATAGATGGATTATTTTTGAAACGAGGAGCCTTTGGAACGTAAACGAACTTAGGTTCCTTCTTTTCCGGAGTTTCTACCTTTTTGGTTTTGATTGAGGAGAAAGTAGTTCCTAGAGTGTCAATGATTTCCTCAATCTTATCTATCCTAGAAGGATCCAAGTCATGGGATTTGATGGTCTCCAAGGTTTTGAAAATTTTATGCATGGAGCTATCGAGTCTATTCAAATTCCCTTGAATCTTACGATCCAACTCACTGATGGTACGATTTAACGCCCCCTCGTTGGTTACCCAAAGTGGAAGATTGAGATGTAGATAGCGGCAATTTCCCTTAGCGAAGATGCTAAGGTTTAGGATCGACCAGTAGGACTCCAACAAATACAAAAAGGTGGTGAAGTGAACAATGACGCCGTTCAGAACTCAAGGTTGATTACTTCACCTGGACCTGCACACACAACAAATAACTTTGCTTCCCAACGAGTACATAGGAGTTGTCAATTCCTCCGGCCTTGTTGTTTACAAAGGATAAAATGCACGGGATAATAATGATAGTGATAGCGACGAAAAAGTAAATAATGCAGTAAATTGATAGGGGGTGTAAACAATATTGAAAATATGGACTGGGGTCCTATGATGTTCACTAGTGATGTCTCTCTCCCAAAAGACGATAAAATAGCCATGCGAGGTAAACAAATTACAACTGGGCAATTGACAGGATTATGTGCGCAAACCAATGCTAACTATGCTACAAAGAAAGGAAGATGCTCAAAAGCTGGGCGGTACGCCAAGACAAGTAGACCGAAATCCATCTGCATCTACCTACTAATCATCCACCTTGAGATATCTATACAGAACATCTCGCTGGTATTAAGTTGCGAATCCCACCCAAAGTGTAAACTCAAAGCAACAAACAAGTGCATTAAAGAACTTTGCGTAAGTAAACAATCCTTGCACCCGCAAGTACAAGCACCGTTGTTTTCTCCCTTGTGGCAACAACACATCCCCTAGACTCATGTTTCTGTCACTCAAGCTAGTCATCGGGGGGCATGAACCCACAATCATGCATAACGCTCCCTCTTGGAGTCACTACCTACTACTTGGACAAAGCAATAAACAGCAACAGAGAACATGCAAGAATTACTCTAGAACATAAATATAAAAGAGGAGAATCAAATATATTACTCAAACACAATCTGAACATAGTCTCATAATCCATCGGATCCCAACAAACTCAGCATAGCAACAACAGAAAGATTACATATGTGCCTCGATCATGTAGGGCAGCTCACGAGGTCTAATCCATGAAGAACAAAGAGGGGAGGAGAACATCACATAGCTACTGATCATAGACCCATGGTCCAAGGTGGACTACTCACGGTTCATCCGGGAAGGATCCATGGTGGTGGAGAATCTCCCGGAGGTGGTTCCTCCCTCCGGCAGGGTGCCGGGAAGAGGTCTTCTGGTGCTCCAGATCTTGGAAGCGCGGCGGCGGCGGAACAGAGGAGAGATCGCGAAAAAGGATTCCCGTCACGGGGGTTTCACGTCATGAGGGATATATAGGCGAAGGGGGGAAGCCAGGGGGGCCACCAGGGGTCCAGGCGGCCCCCTAGCGTGGCCCCACCCTAAGGCGTGCCGGGAGGGCGCCTGGGGCCCTGGTGGGTCCCCTTTGGCCCCCCTCGGTGATTACCGAAGCTTTTTCTAGGCTGATTTTTTATTGTATTTTTCCCGAATTTTTGAAGCACTTTTAATATGGAGGAAACCTGAAATAGAAAAACAGCAAAAAACAGGAACTGGCATTGGGGTGCACTGAGTTAATAGGTTAGTCCAAATATGATAAGAAAGTGTATGGAAGTTCATCAATATCATAGCAATATCACACAAAAGAGGCATGGAGCAAGCAAAAATTATAGATACGTTTTGGACGTATCAACATCCCCAAGTTTAATTCCTTCTCGGCCTCGAGTAGGTAAATGATAAAAGCATAATTTTTGTGGTGACATGCTAACAACCATATAAGAACTTTTAAGTAAAGCAATCAAGGCATGTAATTCAATTCAAGTCATAACAGGCAAGAGTCTATATTAGCATTGAAACAAGCAACATAAGAACATAAAGGTGCAAGAGCTCTCGCTGTCCGTGACTCGAATGTCTCCAAATGGTGTTTGCGTGCAAGAAATGGGATAGGGATATACAAGAGAGTAAAACATAGTTTTTATTGTTGAGAACTTAATCTACTAAAGTTTCACACTTGGTCTTCTTTGGAATCTTATCTTGACTCATCCCAGACCATTAACCAGGTACAAGTCAAAATGATCCACTCCTTTTCGACATTTTATGCACTCATGCAATGGATGAGCGTAAGCAAGAAAGTTGACACTTAGGATGGCAAAGAGAGAATATGGTGGAGGAGGAAGACAAAAATGTGTGAAAGGCTCACATCAATGAGGACAATCATAGGCGAGAGAAAGCCAAATGATAGATATGATGTGAGGAGGAGGGATTGCCATGCAACGGATGCACATATGAGCTAAGGTAAGCTCTCCAATGGAACTAGTGGGGGTGAATCCAACTTGCTTGCTCAAGAAGACCTAAAGCTCATTTGAGGAGGCTCATCATTGGAATATACAAGCCAAGTTCTATAGTGTGAAGGTCCCCACATAGCTATATGCATAAATGATAATCTCTATGGAGTACAAGATATATGAGGGAGTACGAGTGTGGATCTCTCAAAAGGAATAGTAGTGTGCCCCCTTCTCTCTTTTTATTTCTTTTTTCTATTTTTTCTATTTTTTGGTGGCCTCAATGGCTCTTTCTATTCCTCTCATTTGTCCTCTTTGGGATCTTTTAATTTGTACACTTTGGGACCTTTTAATTTGTCCACTTTGGGATCTTTTCCTCACTTTAGGGGCAACACTCTATATATTAGAAAAAGTATAGAAGATCTTTCACACTTTACAAAAGTACTCAAATCATAAAGAAGATGTAACTATCATGATGTATGCAAATGTATGCCTCTGCCAGTGTAGCAGGATATGCAATGATACTAGCGCGTCATGTAGCAATGATTAGGGCAAGGCCCAACTATCATGCGGCTCATCGATCAAGCAAGTAGCATGTATGACATGAAGATCAAGTCATGAGAAGATGGATGTTGCATGACAATATATCTCGGAAAGGCTATGGAAATGCCTTGATAGGTAGGTATGGTGGCTGTTTTGAGGAAGGATATAAGGAGGTTTATGATGACAGAGCGTATCATGCCGAGGGTTTGGATGTACCGACGAAGGTGGACGCCAACTCTCGGAGTGAGTAGAAAGCAATGGACGGCACAAGAGAGGCTAGAAAAATATGGGAAGGTGGAAGTGTCAACTTTCGAATACTCACATTAGTCTGAAGAACTCATGCACTTATTATCGGTAACTCTCAATCTAATAAGGAGGTTTCACAAAGAGACAAGTACCCCGAGGAGGAGTGTATGGGGGTTTGGTTATCCTTGCGCATCCTCGACTCATGGTACGTGAGTGTACTCTAATATTCGACCCCTCAGAAGAGTAGTGATCCATCTAGTAGCTAAAGTTCTCAACTAATTTTGTAAGTTTTGGAAATAAACATGGATTTCCCAAAATACGACATCTATCACTAATAGGATAAAGCTCTTGACACCAAAAGTCCAAACATTACTCAAAACAATACCTCAAAACTATTGCAAGTTACTACTACAAAAGAATAGCAACCTCAATTACCTACTTCAAGTCAAGACACAAAACTCAGTGCAACAGGCAAACTCTCTAAACAAGATAAACATGAAAACTCAAGAGAGTTCCAGCAACAAACTAAACAAAATCTCTTAAAAAGATAAGCATGAAAACTAAGAGGTAAACATGACAGTAGCTATGAAAAATATAGAGAACACACACAACAAAGATAAGCATGAAAAATCCTATGTTGTGTTCTAGATTTTGAAACTGGAGCGTGTTTCTCTCCCACACAAAGAAAGCTGGGTTCTAACTTGTTATGAACAGCAAGAAAATCAAGAGAAAACTAAAAATAAAACCTAAGAGCGAGACGCTCCAAGCATAGCACATAACGCATGCAGTGATAAAAATATAGTGAGACGAGAGACGAACTGATAATTGTTGATGAAGAAGGGGATGCACGGGGGCATCCCCAAGCTTAGATGCTTGAGTCTCCTTGGATATTTCTTGGGGATGCATGGGGGTATCCCCAAGCTTGAGCGCTTGACACTCCTGAATCTTCTTTCATCATCTTCCCTCGCACACTTGAAAACTCCCTTCATACACAACTCATCATAATCTGACTAGCGAGGTTAGTACCCATAATAAAATATTTTTTTCTCTATTGTAAACAAGGATATTATTGAATAGATACTGTTTCTCAAGATTGCCAAAAAGGTTTTGCAAAGAAAAAGCAAGCTCAAGGTTTGCAAAATGAAGAAAAGGAAAAACAGGACAGAATCTGTGAAAAACTGACCAGCAGGTAGTAAAGAATTTTTTAGGGGTACTTCTGCAACTAAAATAAAAAAACTCAGAACATAAGAAAGTTCCGTAATTGTATAGAGCATACTTTGTAAAAATTTCAGCTCAAAAAGATGAACTGGGATTTTTCTGTGATTTTTCCCGTCACGAGGACAGAATCTGTTTTCTGGACAGCTTGTCACAACTTTCACTTCCCTTGTCATATGAGGCTATAATTGGCACAAAGCTTGAAAAGTAAAGATACAATGATGTTGCTACAGTAGTAACAATCATCAAGACCACTAAAAACAAAAAGGAAAACCTAAATTCGTTGTGGGCTGCCTCCCGAAAGCGCTTCTTTAAAGCCATTAGCTAGGCTTAATGCAAATAGAAGATGGTGTCACAAGAATAAGAATTTTGAAGCAAAAGAGAGCATAAAGAAGCAAATATGGAACACATTTAAGCCTAACCCACTTTCTATGCATAGGCATCTTGTAAGAAAATAAATTAAAGAAGCACAAAGTGACATGCATAGGAAGGTGGAACAAGAACAACTTCAAAAGTTTCAGTTTAGAGAGAGGTGTTTTTGTCACATGGAAGTTTCTATAACCAAACTTTCCTCTCTCAAAGTAATTTTCAGTAGTGTCATGAACAACATCAAGAATATAACTATCACATAAATCATGTTGTTCATGACCTACAAGCACACGTGTATAGTTTTCAACACGGTCTTTTGGATCATAAGATAAATGCATCCCATCACATTGAGCCTTAATAAGAGCACAATTCTCCGGAATATAAGTTGGAGATTTAAAAAAGATAATAGGACAATAGAGTATGGGTGAAATAGCAAAAATTTCATGCTTAACATGAGGAACTATAGAAAGTTCATCTCCGTAAGCATCATCCATAGTGGCATCATGGTCATAAGCATAGAAGGCATCAACTTCATAAAAAAGGGATATTTCAAAAGAATCCATAGGATCATAACACTCATATAAGGTAAGATTCAAAGAGTGACTCTCATTAGAAGGTAGACATGGATGGCTCCATTCTTCCTCCCATTGTTCTTCACTCTCCTCCTCTTTTTCATCCAAGGAGCTTTCGGTTTCATCAATTTATTCTTTCATAGAGTCCTGCAAAACATTAGTCTCTTCCTTTGGAGGAGAGATTCTCTCAAGATGATTAGTAATATAATAATTTGCATCATAATTTTCCAAACAATAGTTAAGTATAGCAAGACTCTCAGATTTGTAAGGGTCATCATTAATATTTCTAAGAAGAGAAGTAATTTCATAGGCACCCTTATAAGCAACAAATTCTTCTATTGGCTCTGCATCATAAAAATCATAGTTTCCTTAGCATAAGAAGCTAAGGTTTCATCATCATTGTACTCACATTGGAAAGAAAGGTGTTTGTGCCTCATAAAGCAACAAGATTCTATTGGATATGTGCCCTAGCGACAAATTAATAAAGATATTTGTCACATATCTGTTTTGTTCATAATACGTTTTATACTGTGCTATAACTGTATTACTTGGAAATACTAATACAGGTGTAGTATAAAACATGGTCCGTAGTTTAACTCGGGTAAACTATCTCATTGGGCAATTGATTGATCAAGCTTTCCTGATCATGGCGACACTTAAGTCCATTGACAATGAGGTCATATCGTTAAGGGGAATGATGTGATGGACGTACACCCACCTAAAGTATTGCAATGTGATCGAGTCACATAGTTCAGCGTTGCTATGGCTTTGTTGTTGGATATGTGCCCTAGAGACAAATTAATAAAGATATTTGTCACATATCCGTTTTGTTCATAATACGTTTTATACTGTACTATAACTGTATTACTTGGAAATACTAATACAGGTGTAGTATAAAACATGGTCCGTAGTTTAACTCGGGTAAACTATCTCATTGGGCAATTGATCGATCAAGCTTTCCTGATCATGGCGACACTTAAGTCCATTGACAATGAGGTCATATCGTTAAGGGGAATGATGTGATGGACGTACACCCACCTAAAGTATTGCAATGTGATCGAGTCACATAGTTCAGCGTTGCTATGGCTTTGTTGTTGGATATGTGCCCTAGAGACAAATTAATAAAGATATTTGTCACATATCCGTTTTGTTCATAATACGTTTTATACTGTGCTATAACTGTATTACTTGGAAATACTAATACAGGTGTAGTATAAAACATGGTCCGTAGTTTAACTCAGGTAAACTATCTCATTGGGCAATTGATTGATCAAGCTTTCCTGATCATGGCGACACTTAAGTCCATTGACAATGAGGTCATATCATTAGGGGAATGATGTGATGGACAGACACCCACCTAAAGTAATGCAATGTGATCGAGTCACATAGTTCACCGTTGCTATGACTTTGTAACGTATGCCTTAGTCCTTAGACCGTAATGATCATACGTAATCACGATCTATGAGGAGACTTTGATTTGTATCCCACCGCCTGACTGAAATATGCTGGCTATAACGGAGCACTTTGGGTATTCCGAAATAGATGGTTGATGAGTATGTTAATAGATCAAAGCGGGATTTGTCAGTCCTTGTGACAGGACAGGTACTCTGGGCCCACTCGGTGATATTGCATCAACACCTTGCAAGGACGTGACTAGGTCACAAGAGATGCAATGATCATGGACGAGAGAAGTTGTTTGTTGTGAACGAGATGTGAACACGGTATGTGGGATACCGACGATCAAACCTCGGACAAACAAGGTACCGCAGAACAAAGGGATTACGTCGTATCGTTAACGGTTTCCAAAAGCGATCGAAGCTCATTCGATGGAAGCGCAGGGGCTGTCAAGGATTGTAACCAGGTCCAACTGACTAGTCATTGGTCAATGAGAAGAGTCTCGACCATGTCTGCTGTTTCCCGGACCGTTAGGGTGTTACACTTAAGGGCAATCGATGCATAGGACAGTTACGGGATCAATCGGTGAAATAGGAGAAATCACCGGAATAGTTCCGGAGGAGGACGGAATGGTTTCCGAACATTTTGAATAGTTCAAAATAAAGTTTAATTGTTTTAATAATGTTTTTATTATTTAATTATCTGAATTAAATATTTAAAACTTATTAAATAATTAAAAATAATGGAAAAAGGCTATATGGGCCTTAGAGGCCCATTAGGGGAGGAGGGGGTTCCCCCCCTTGGGCTTGGCGCCAAGGGGTGGGGCCCAACCCCCCCTTGGCCGGCGCACCCCTCCCCCCTTGGGGGTTTAGTCCCACATGGGGGAGGGAAGAGGGATCACACCCCCCCCTTGGCCTTTATATAGAGGGGTAGACCCCCCTTTTTCCATACAACAATTGATCTCCTTCTTCTTCCTTCTCCATTTCCGGAAGTGGACTCCCCTTGTTAGGAGTCTGCACCAGGATTGGAGTTCTCCACCATAAGGCAGGCCGTCGCTCTGCCGGAGTCGGGATCCGTAGCCGTCTTCTTTCCGCTGCTCGCCTGGTTCGGAGCCCGGGAGGAACATCGATTGTGCCGTACGTGTATAATCTCTTCGAGGCACTACACCTGTGGTGCTGCTTCATCGCTGGAGGTCTACCGGGAGTCATCCTCGCCGGTGGTGGTCTTCTACACGACAGGGAGGTCGTAGATCAGAGTCTACGCCAACCACGTTCGTAAGAACGTTTCCCTCTTTCGTTCTTCAAAGGTATGAACACCGATTCCCTCCGTTACTTTACATCGCCATAGCATAGATCTTGGGTTCGGGTACCGTAAGTATGAAAAATTTGTGTTTTCTGCCCCGTATCCCAACAGTGGTATCATGAGCTAGCTATGCGTAGATGTATTGTACGGATAGAACACATCTAGGATGTGGGCATCGAATCTTCATTCGTTACCCTCCCACGTGTACTCATTCAGCATTGTGGCAATGTTTGATGAAGCGGCCCCCGACCGACCTTACGCGTTTACGCGAGACTGGTTCCACGCTTGACATATGGCTTGTACCATATAAAGTGGCTGGGGGGTGTCTGTCTCTCTGCATTAGCGATGCAAAGATGTTTGCAACGGAGGGCCCCGACAGGGGTATAATAGAGACGGATGGGAGACGGTGTTGTGGCTTGTTTTTCGCAGGATAGAAATCGGTTCTCTCTCTCGAAACCCCTAGCAGCCACGTAAAACTTGCACAAGCTAAAGTAGAAAGACGTTCTAACTTTGCTTTGCATGAAGGGGGATCATAGGTTGTATGATTTAAAGTTTTACTTCCTGTTTTATGCTAGTATGCTAGATATATCGACGGTAGCACGAAACAGGACCTTCTCTCACAATACCAACATTGTGTTCTCCCTTTTGATGGGCACCACCTGGAAGGTTCTCCGATATGGCTTGATGCTCCGTACATACCGGAGTTGTCCTACATATTCAACGGAGTTCGCATGAGGTTGGGTTCGGCGAGCCTGGCATATGCAGATATGGCCTTGCTGAACAGCTAACATCAAGGTTCGATTGGCAGGCTTGACGTATGTAGATGCGGGCTTGGAACACAGGAGACCGAGAGGTCGAGCACGAGTCACATGCCTGATGTGATTGGCTTAGAGGCCTACCTGGTTCGCATACTGGGCCGTACATATCGGGGGAGGTATGGGGGCTGGGATTGTGTAATCACTTAGTTAAATTGAGAGGTGTTTATCTAAGTGGGAGCTTTCTAGAATTTTGAGATTAAATTGAAACTCCACATTATGAACAAAAGTCTAAATATGTATCGTTGTGAATCCAACCTTGTAGATGGCAGCACCACGCCCCTCGTTCAACTTAGGATCATTCCTAGAGAAAGATAAGCTAAAAACAGATGGGACAAACTTCACCAACTGGTTCCGCACCCTGAGGATTCTCCTCGTTCCCCTCAAAATGGCATACGTACTAGAGGACGCGTTAGGTGACGCACCAGCAGATGATGCCAGTCAGGACGAGAAGAATGTCTATCTCTCCAGGACTGATGATTACAACCTTGTACAGAGTGGCATGCTCTACTCCATGGAGGCTGAGCTGCAGAAACGCTTTGAGAGGATGGGTGCATATGAGATTATCACCGACCTCAAGGCGTTCTTCGCACCTCAAGCCAGGGCTGAACGGTACGAGGCTTCTGAAGCCTTCTTCTCAGCAAAGATGGATGAGCACGGCAGCGTGAGTGAGCACGTGGTCAAAATGTCTGGCTACGTTCAGCGCTTGAATGCTCTGGAATGTCAGATTCCAGATGAACTTGCGGTTGATAGGGTGTTGCAGTCGCTTCCCCCTAGCTACAAAGGCTTTGTGCTGAACTACAACATGCAGGGGATGACCAAAACCCCTTCTGAGTTGTTCGCCATGCTAAAGAGCGCTGAGGTTGAAATCAAGAAGGAGCACGCCGTCTTCATGGTCAACAAGACCACTGACTTCAAGAAGTCAAGCAGACGGGAGAAGGCCAGGAGAGGTGGCCCCAGGAGGGATGGCAAGTCAGTTGCCGCTCCTCCCAAGGCACCCAAGCCTAAACTCGGAGTGGAGTGCTTCTACTGCAAGGGTGAAGGTCACTGGAAGCGCAACTGTCCCAAGTACCTAAAGGACAAGAAGGCTGGCAAGGTCGCCAAGAGAGACGAAGGTATATTTGATATACATATTGTTGATCTTCTCTTGACAAGCGCTGGGAACACATCCTGGATATTTGATACAGGATCTGTCGCTCATATTTCTAATTCCATTCAGGGACTAAGGAATAGGAGACGCTTGGTCAAAGATGAAGTGACAATGCGCGTGGGGAATGGCTGCCAGATTGAAGTCTTGACGGTCGGCACGATGCATCTTAGTCTCCCTTCGGGATTGGTTTTAGTTCTGAATAAATGCTACTATGTACCCGCGTTGAGTGTGAACATCGTGAGTGGCTCTTGCTTAAAGAGAGACCACTATTCTTTTAAGTCTGATACAAATGGTTGTTCGATTTATAAGGATGAAATGTTTTATGTTCACGCACCGGAGTTGCATGGTTTATTCGTACTTAATCTCGATGGCGACGTGTGTCACGTTAACAATATTGAGGCCAAAAGATTGAAGAATGATGAAGATCACATGATGATGTGGCATTGCCAACTTGGTCATATTGGTGTAAAACGCATGGAGAAGCTCCATAAGGATGGACTTCTTGACTCATTGGATTTTGGATCCCTTGATACATGTGAACAATGCCTCATGGGCAAAATGACAAGGACTTCATTCAATGGTGTGATGGAGCGTGCGGATGTCTTATTGGGGATCATACACACGGATGTATGTGGACCCATGAACATCCCCACTCGCAATGGTCTTCGCTACTTCGTGACCTTTACTGATGACTTGAGTAGATATGGGTATATTTACTTAATGAAACACAAGTCTGAAACCTTTGAAAAGTTCAAGGAATTTCAGAATGAGGTCGAGAATCAACTCGGAAGAAAAATCAAGCACCTTCGATCGGATCGAGGTGGCGAGTATTTGAGTCACGAGTTTGGCAATCATCTGAAGTCTTGTGGCATAGTACCACAGCTTACGCCGGCAGGCACACCTCAGAGAAACGGTGTGGCTGAGCGACGTAATCGAACCCTATTGGATAGCGTGCGATCGATGATGTCTCATACTGATTTGCCTGTGTCATTCTGGGGGTATGCATTAGAAACTGCCGCTCATATTCTTAATAGGGCACCATCCAAATCCGTAAAGACAACACCATTTGAAGAATGGCATGGCACAAAACCTGAGTTGTCTCACTTGAAGATTTGGGGTTGTGAGGCTTATGTTAGGAAACTACAGCCTGACAAACTTGAATCCAAGGCGGATAAGTGCATCTTTGTGGGCTATCCCAAGGAAACTTGTGGGTACACCTTCTACAACAAGTCTGACAGCAAAACGTTTGTTGCCAAGACGGGACACTTTCTTGAGAAGGAGTTTCTCGCGAAAGAGTTGAGTGGGAGGAAAATAGACCTCGATGAAGTGACTGACCAATCACTCCAATTGGATGAAATGGCTACGGAATTTGTTCTGGAACCATCTTCCACAGTGGGAGTTGAAGAGAATGGCCAGAACGACATTCATAACGATCATGACATTAATGATGATCATGATGAGAATGAAGAGGAACCTTTTATGCCCCGTAGGTCATCAAGAGTCCGTCAACCTACTGAGTTTTACGGACAGCTTGTGAATGCAATCTCGGCTAATGAGTCGGATGAACCTACGAGTTACAAAGAAGCAATGGAGGGACCCGAGTCCGAGAAATGGCTCGAAGCCATGAAATCCGAAATAGACTCCATGTACACCAACAAAGTGTGGACTTTGGTGGATATTCCCGAGGACCGCAAGGCCGTCGAGAATAAATGGATTTTCAAGAAAAAGACTGACGCAGACGGAAACGTATCTGTCTACAAAGCTCGACTTGTCGCAAAGGGTTTCCGACAAATTCAAGGAGTTGACTACGAGGAGACGTTCTCTCCTGTAGCGATGATAAAGTCTATTTGGATCCTACTAGCAATAGCTGCATATCATGATTACGAGATATGGCAGATGGATGTGAAAACTGCATTCCTAAATGGCAACATTGAGGAAGAGTTGTATATGATGCAACCAGAGGGGTTTGTCGATCCAAGGAATGCTGGTAAGGTTTGCAAGCTTCAACGGTCCATCTATGGGTTGAAGCAAGCATCTCGGAGCTGGAATCTTCGATTTGATGAGGTCATTAAAGCTTTTGGATTTGTCCAAAACGTCGAAGAGTTCTGCGTCTATAAGAAACTGAGTGGGAGCTCTGTAGCATTCCTTGTGTTATATGTAGATGACATATTACTAATAGGGAACGATAAGAAATTCTTAGAGGAAGTGAAGGAATATCTGAATGGACAATTTTCCATGAAGGACCTAGGTGAAGCTGCGTACATACTGGGGATTAAGATCAATAGAGATAGACCTAATCGGAGGTTGGCCTTGAGTCAGAATACTTATATTGACAAGATTTTGAAAAGGTTCAAAATGGATGACTCCAAGAGAGGTCTCTTGCCAGTTATAAAAGGTGTCAAACTAAGCGTGACTCAATGCCCGACCACAGCTAAAGAGAAAGAGGAGATGTCCTCAAAGCCCTATGCCTCAGCTATAGGTTCTCTCATGTATGCTATGTTATGTACCAGACCGGATTTAGCGCTGGCCATTAGTATGACTAATCGCTACCAGAGTAATCCGGGAATGGCTCATTGGACAGCAGTGAAGAACATCCTTAAGTACTTGAGAAGAACCAAGGATCTCTTTCTTGTTTATGGAGGAGTTGATGAGGAGCTCACCGTAAAGGGTTACGTTGACGCAAGCCTCGGCTCAGACCTAGATGACTCGAAATCCCAGACGGGATATGTCTTCATGTTGAACGGTGGCGCGATTAGCTGGAGGAGCGGCAAACGGTCAGTCGTTGCTCAATCTTCAATGGAGTCGGAGTATATTGCCGCTTGCGAAGCGTCAAACGAGGCGCTATGGCTGAAGAAGTTCGTGATCGAGCTTGGCGTCTTTCCCAGTTGCACTGACCCCGTGGGAATCTTCTGCGACAACACGGGTGCCATTGCTAACGCGAAGGAGCCAAGAACTCACTCTACAGCCAAGCACATCCTCCGAAAGTTCCATGTGACGCGAGACTACGTCAGGGATGGACACACTAGGATTCACAAGATACATACGGATCTGAACGCAGCAGACCCGATGACTAAACCTCTCCCACAGGGCAAGTTTGAAGAACACCGAGAGACCATTGGTGTTAGATACATACCTGATGTATACTATTGTAATTTGTACTCTAGTGCAAGTGGGAGACTGTTGGATATGTGCCCTAGAGACAAATTAATAAAGATATTTGTCACATATCCGTTTTGTTCATAATACGTTTTATACTGTGCTATAACTGTATTACTTGGAAATACTAATACAGGTGTAGTATAAAACATGGTCCGTAGTTTAACTCGGGTAAACTATCTCATTGGGCAATTGATTGATCAAGCTTTCCTGATCATGGCGACACTTAAGTCCATTGACAATGAGGTCATATCATTAGGGGAATGATGTGACGGACAGACACCCACCTAAAGTAATGCAATGTCATCGAGTCACATAGTTCAGCGTTGCTATGACTTTGTAACGTATGCCTTAGTCCTTAGACCGTAATGATCATACGTAATCACGATCTATGAGGAGACTTTGATTTGTATCCCACCGCCTGACTGAAATATGCTGGCTATAACGGAGCACTTTGGGTATTCCGAAATAGATGGTTGATGAGTGTGTTAATAGATCAAAGCGGGATTTGTCAGTCCTTGTGACAGGACAGGTACTCTGGGCCCACTCGGTGATATTGCATCAACACCTTGCAAGGACGTGACTAGGTCACAAGAGATGCAATGATCATGGACGAGAGAAGTTGTTTGTTGTGAACGAGATGTGAACACGGTATGTGGGATACCGATGATCAAACCTCAGACAAACAAGGTACCGCAGAACAAAGGGATTACGTCGTATCGTCAACGGTTTCCAAAAGCGATCGAAGCTCATTCAATGGAAGCACAGGGGCTGTCAAGGATTGTAACCAGGTCCAACTGACTAGTCATTGATCAATGAGAAGAGTCTCGACCATGTCTGCTGTTTCCCGGACCGTTAGGGTGTTACACTTAAGGGCAATCGATGCATAGGACAGTTACGGGATCAATCGGTGAAATAGGAGAAATCACCGGAATAGTTCCGGAGGAGGACGGAATGGTTTCCGGACATTTTGAATAGTTCAAAATAAAGTTTAATTGTTTTAATAATGTTTTTATTATTTAATTATCTGAATTAAATATTTAAAACTTATTAAATAATTAAAAATAATGGAGAAAGGCTATATGGGCCTTAGAGGCCCATTAGGGGAGGAGGGGGTTCCCCCCCTTGGGCTTGGCGCCAAGGGGTGGGGCCCAACCCCCCCTTGGCCGGCGCACCCCTCCCCCCTTGGGGGTTTAGTCCCACATGGGGGAGGGAAGAGGGATCACACCCCCCCTTGGCCTTTATATAGAGGGGTAGACCCCCCTTTTTCCATACAACAATTGATCTCCTTCTTCTTCCTTCTCCATTTCCGAAAGTGGACTCCCCTTGTTAGGAGTCTGCACCAGGATTGGAGTTCTCCACCATAAGGCAGGCCGTCGCTCTGCCGGAGTCGGGATCCGTAGCCGTCTTCTTTCCGCTGCTCGCCTGGTTCGGAGCCCAGGAGGAACATCGATTGTGCCGTACGTGTATAATCTCTTCGAGGCACTACACCTGTGGTGCTGCTTCATCGCTGGAGGTCTACCGGGAGTCATCCTCGCCGGTGGTGGTCTTCTACACGACAGGGAGGTCGTAGATCAGAGTCTACGCCAACCACGTTCGTAAGAACGTTTCCCTCTTTCGGTCTTCAAAGGTATGAACACCGATTCCCTCCGTTACTTTACATCGCCATAGCATAGATCTTGGGTTCGGGTACCGTAGATATGAAAAATTTGTGTTTTCTGCCCCGTATCCCAACATTTGTAACATATGGCTTAGTCCTTAGACCGTAATGATCATACGTAATTGTCATCTATGAGGAGACTTTGATTTGTATCCCACCGCCTGACTGAAATATGCTGGCTATAACGGTGCACTTTGGGTATTCCTAAATAGATGGTTGATGAGTATGTTAATAGATCAGAGCGGGATTTGTCAGTCCTTGTGACAGGACAGGTACTCTGGGCCCACTCGGTGATATTGCATCAACACCTTGCAATGACGTGACTAGGTCACAAGAGATGCAATGATCGTGGACGAGAGAAGTTGTTTGTTGTGAACGAGATGTGAACATGGTATGTAGGATACCGACGATCAAACCTCGAACAAACAAAGTACCGCAACACAAAGGGATTACGTCGTATCGTTAACGGTTTCCAAAAGCGATCGAAGTTCATTCGATTGAAGCGCAGGGGCTGTCAAGGATTGTAACCAGGTCCAACTGACTAGTCATTAGTGAATGAGAAGAGTCTCGACCATGTCTGCCGTTTCCCGGACCGTTAGGGTGTTACACTTAAGGGCAATCGATGCATAGGACAGTTACGGGATCAATCGGTGAAATAGGAGGAATCACCAGAATAGTTCCGGAGGAGGACAGAATGGTTTCCGGACATTGTGAATAGTTCAAAATAAAGTTTAATTGTTTTAATAATGTTTTATTATTTAATTATCTGAATTAAATATTTAAAACATATTAAAAAAATTAAAAAAATGGGAAAAGGCTAAATGGGCCCATGGGGCCCATTAAGGGAGGAGGGGATCTCCCCCCTTGGGCTTGGCGCCAAGGGTGGGGCCCACCACCCCCTTGGCCGGCGCACTCCCCCCCTTGGGAGTTTAGTCCCACATGGGGGAGGGGAGGAGGATGGCACCCCCCTTGGCCTATATAAGGAGGGGTAGACCCCCCCTTTTTCCAACACACCAATATCTCCTTCTTCCTCCTTCTCCTTCCCGGAAGTGGACTCCCCTTGTTTGGAGTCTGCACCTGGATTGGAGTTCTCCACCATAAGGCAGGCCGTCGTTCTGCTGGAGTCGGGATCCGTAGCCGTCTTTCTTCCGCTGCTCGCCTGGTTCGGGGCCCGAGAGGAACATCGATTGTACCGTACGTGTATAATCTCTTCGAGGCACTACACCTGTGGTGCTACTTCGTCGCTGGAGGTTTACCGGGAGTGATCCTCGCCGGTGGTGGTCTTCTACACGACAGGGAGGTTGTAGTTCCGAGTCTACGCCAGCCACGTTCGCAAGAACGTTTCCCTCTTTCGGTCTTCAAAGGTATGAACACCGATTCCCTCCGTTACTTTACATCGCCATAGCATAGATCTTGGGTTCGGGTACCGTAGATATGAAAAATTTGTGTTTTCTGCCCCGTATCCCAACAGTGGTATCATGAGCTAGCTATGCGTAGATGTATTGTACGGGTAGAACACATCTAGGATGTGGGCATCGAATCTTCATTCGTTACCCTCCCAGGTGTACTCATTTAGCGTTGCGGCAATGTTTGATGAAGCGGCCCCCGACAGACTTTACGTGTTTACGCGAGACTGGTTCCACGCTTGACATATGGCTTGTACCATATAAAGTGGCTGGGGGGTGTCTGTCTCTCTGCTTTAGCGATGCGAAGATGTTTGCAACGGAGGGCCCCGACAGGGGTGTAATAGAGACGGATGGGAGACGGTGTTGTGGCATGTTTTTCGCAGGATAGAAACGGTTCTCTCTCTCGAAACCCCTAGCATCCACGTAAAACTTGCGCAAGCTAAAGTAGAAAGGCGTTTAACTTTGCTTTGCATGAAGGGGGATCATAGGTTGTATGATTTACATTTTTACTTTCTGTTTTATGCTAGTATGCTAGATTTATCGACGGTAGCCTAAAACAAGACCATCTCTCACAATACCAACATTGTGTTCTCCCTTGGTGGGCACCGCCTGGAAGGTTCTCCCATATGGCTTGATGCTCCGTACATACCGGAGTTGTCCTACATATTCAACGGAGTTCGCATGAGGTTGGGTTCGGCAAGCCTGGCATATGCAGATATGGCCTTGCTGAACAACTAACATCAAGGTTCGATTGGCAGGCTTGACGTATGTAGATGCGGGCCTGGAACACAGGAGACCGAAAGGTCGAGCACGAGTCACATGCCTGATGTGATTGGCTTAGAGGCCTACCTGGTTCGCATACTGATGGCCGTGACGTTCGGGGGACGTATGGGGGCTGGGATTGTGTAATCACTTAGTTAAATTGAGAGGTGTTTATCTAAGTGGGAGCTTTCTAGAATTTTGAGATTAAATTGAAACTCCACATTATGAACAAAAGTCTAAATATGTATCCTTGTGAATCAACCTTGTAGATGTCAACACCTCGCCCCTCGTTCAACTTAGGATCATTCCTAGAGAAAGATAAGCTAAAAACAGATGGGACAAACTTCACCAACTGGTTCCGCACCCTGAGGATTCTCCTCGTTCCCCTCAAGATGGCATACGTACTAGATGGCGCGTTAGGTGACGCACCAGCAGATGATGCCAGTCTGGACGAGAAGAATGTCTATCTCTCGAGGACTGATGATTACAACCTTGTCCAGAGTGCATGCTCTAATCCATGGAGGCTGAGCTGCAGAAACTCTTTGAGAGGATGGGTGCATATGAGATTATCACCGACCTCAAGGCGGTCTTCGCACCTCAAGCCATGGCTGAACGGTACGAGGCTTCTGAAGCCTTCTTCTCAGCAAAGATGGACGAGCACGACAACGTGAGTGAGCACGTAGTCAAAATGTCTGGCTACGTTCAGCGCTTGAATGTTCTGGAATGCCAGATTCCTGATGAACTTGTTGTTGATAGGGTGTTGCAGTCGCTTCCCCCTAGCTACAAAGGCTTTGTGATGAACTACAACATGTAGGGGATGACCAAAACCCCTTTCTGAGTTGTTCGCCATGCTGAAGAGCGCCAAGGTTGAGATCAAGAAGGAGCACGCCGTCTTCATGGTCAACAAGACCACTGACTTCAAGAAGTCAAGCAGGCGGGATAAGGCCAAGAGAGGTGGCCCCAAGAGGGATGGAAAGTAAGTTGCCGCTCCTCCCAAGGCACCCAAGCCTAAACCCGGAGTGGAGTGCTTCTACTGCAAGGGTAAATGTCACTGGAAACGCAACTGCCCCAAGTACCTAAAGGACAAGAAGGCTGGCAAGGTCGCCAAGAGAGACGAAGGTATATTTGATATACATATTGTTGATCTTCTCTTGACAAGCGCCGGGAACACATCCTGGATACTTCATACAGGATCTGTCGCTCATATTTCTAATTCCATTCAGGGACTAAGGAATAGGAGACGCTTGCTCAAGGATGAAGTGACGATGCGCGTGGGGAATGGCTGTCAAATTGAAGTCTTGGCGGTCGGCACGAAGCATCTTAGTCTCCCTTCGGGATTGGTTTTAGTTCTGAATAATTGCTACTATGTACCTGCGTTGAGTGTGAACACCGTTAGTGGCTCTTGCTTGAAGCGAGACCGCTATTCTTTTAAGTCTGATACAATTGGTTGTTCGATTTATAAGGATGAAATGTTTTATGTTCATGCACCGGAGTTGCATGGTTTATTCGTACTTGATCTCGATGGTGACGTGTGTCACATTAACAATATTGGGGCCAAAAGATTGAAGAATGATGAATATCACATGAAGATGTGGCATTGCCGACTTGGTCATATTGGTATAAAGCGCATGGAGAAGCTCCATAAGGATGGACTTCTTGAGTCATTGGATTTTGGATCCCTTGATACATGTGAAGCATGCCTCATGGGCAAAATGACAAGGACTCCATTCAATGGGATAATGGAGCATGCAGATGACTTATTGGGGATCATACACACGGATGTATGTGGACCCATGAACGTCCCCACTCGCAATGGTCTTCGTTACTTCGTGACCTTTACTGATGACTTGAGTAGATATGGGTATATTTACTTGATGAAGCACAAGTCTGAAACCTTTGAAAAGTTCAAGGAATTTCAGAATGAGGTCGAAAATCAACTCGGAAAGAAAATCAAGCACCTTCGATCGGATCGAGGTGGCGAGTATTTGAGTCACGAGTTTGGCAATCATCTGAAGTCTTGTGGCATAGTACCACAGCTTACGCCGACAGGCACACCTCAGAGAAACGGTGTGGCTGAGCGACGTAATCGAACCCTATTGGATAGCGTACGATCGATGATGTCTCATACTGATTTGCCTGTGTCATTCTGGGGGTATGCATTAGAAACTTCCGCTCATATTCTTAATAGGGCACCATCCAAATCCGTAAAGACACGACCATTTGAAGAATGTCATGGCACGAAACCTAAGTTGTCTCACCTGAAGATTTGGGGTTGTGAGGCTTATGTTAGGAAACTACAGCCTGACAAACTTGAATCCAAGGCGGATAAGTGCATCTTTGTGGGCTATCCCAAGGAAACTTGTGGATACACCTTCTACAACAAGTCTGACAGCAAAACGTTTGTTGCCAAGACGGGACACTTTCTTGAGAAGGAGTTTCTCGCGAAAGAGTTGAGTGGGAGGAAAATAGACCTCGATGAAGTGAATGACCAATCACTCCAATTGGAAGAAACGACTACGGAATTTTTTCTGGAACGATCTTCCACAATGGGAGCTGAATGGCCAGAACGACATTCATAACGATCATGACATTGATGATGATCATGATGAGAATGAAGAGGAACCTTTTATGCCCAGTAGGTCATCAAGAGTCCGTCAACCTACTGAGTTTTACGGACAGCTTGTGAATGCAATCTCGGCTGATGAGTCGGATGAACCTACAAGTTACAAAGAAGCAATGGAGGGACCCGAGTCCGAGAAATGGCTTGAAGCCATGAAATCCGAAATAGACTCCATGTACACCAACAAAGTATGGACTTTGGTGGATACTCCCGAGGACCGCAAGGCCGTCGATAATAAATGGATTTTCAAGAAAAAGACTGACGCAGAAGGAAACGTATCTGTCTACAAAGCTCGACTTGTCGCGAAGGGGTTCCGACAAAGTCAAGGAGTTGACTACGAGGAGACGTTCTCTCCTGTAGCGATGATAAAGTCTATTCGGATCCTACTAGCAATAGCTGCATATCATGATTACGAGATATGGCAGATGGATGTGAAAACTGCATTCCTAAATGGCAACATTGAGGAAGAGTTGTATATGATGCAACCAGAGGGGTTTGTCGATCCAAGGAACGCTGGTAAGGTGTGCAAGCTTCAACGGTCCATCTATGGGTTGAAGCAAGCATCTCGGAGCTGGAATCTTCGATTTGATGAGGTCATTCAAGCTTTTGGATTTGTCCAAAACGTCGAAGAGTTCTGCGTCTATAAGAAACTGAGTGGGAGCTCTGTAGCATTCCTTGTGTTATATGTTGATGACATATTACTAATAGGGAACGATAAGAAATTCTTAGAGGAAGTGAAGGAATATCTGAATGGACAATTTTCCATGAAGGACCTAGGTGAAGCTGCGTACATATTGGGGATTAAGATCTATAGAGATAGACCTAATCGACGGTTGGCCTTGAGTCAGAGCACTTATATTGACAAGATATTGAAAAGGTTCAGTATGGGTAACTCCAAGAGAGGCCTCTTGCCAGTTATAAAAGGTATCAAATTAAGCGTGACTCAATGCCCAACCACAGCAAAAGAGAAGGAGGAGATGTCCTCAAAGCCCTATGCCTCAGCCATAGGTTCTCTCATGTATGCTATGTTATGTACCAGACCGGATTTAGCGCTCGCCATTAGTATGACTAATCGCTACCAGAGTAACCCGGGAATGGCTCACTGGACAGCAGTAAAGAACATCCTTAAGTACTTGAGAAGAACCAAGGATCTCTTTCTCGTTTATGGAGGAGTTGATGAGGAGCTCACCGTAAAGGGTTACGTTGACGCAAGCCTCGGCTCAGATCTAGATGACTCGAAATCCCAGATGGGATATGTTTTCATGTTGAACGGTAGCGCAATTAGCTGGAGGAGCGGCAAACAGTCAGTCGTTGCCCAATCTACAATGGAGTCGGAGTATATTGCCGCTTGCGAAGCGTCAAACGAGACGCTGTGGCTGAAGAAGTTCGTGATCGAGCTTGGCGTCTTTCCCAGCTGCACTGACCCCGTGGGAATCTTCTGTGACAACACGGGTGCCATTTCTAACGCGAAGGAGCCAAGAACTCACTCTACAGCCAAGCACATCCTCCGAAAGTTCCATGTGACGCGAGACTACGTCAGGGATGGACACACTAGGATTCACAAGATACATACGGATCTGAACGCAGCAGACCCGATGACTAAAACTCTTCCACAGGGCAAGTTTGAAGAACACCGAGAGACCATTGGTGTTAGATACATACTTGATGTAAACTAGTGCAATTTGTACTCTAGTGCAAGTGGGAGACTGTTGGATATGTGTCCTAGAGACAAATTAATAAAGATATTTGTCACATATCCGTTTTGTTCATAATACGTTTTATACTGTGCTATAACTGTATTACTTGGAAATACTAATACAGGTGTAGTATAAAACATGGTCCGTAGTTTAACTCGGGTAAACTAACTCATTGGGCAATTGATGGATCAAGCTTTCCTGATAATGGCGACACTTAAGTCCATTGACAATGAGGTCATATCGTCAAGGGGAATGATGTGATGGACGTACACCCACCTAAAGTATTGCAATGTGATCGAGTCACATAGTTCAGCGTTGCTATGACTTTGTAACATATGGCTTAGTCCTTAGACCGTAATGATCATACGTAATTGTCATCTATGAGGAGACTTTGATTTGTATCCCACCGCCTGACTGAAATATGCTGGCTATAACTGTGCACTTTGGGTATTCCGAAATAGATGGTTGATGAGTATGTTAATAGATCAGAGCGGGATTTGTCAGTCCTTGTGACAGGACAGGTACTCTGGGCCCACTCGGTGATATTGCATCAACACCTTGCAAGGACGTGACTAGGTCACAAGAGATGCAATGATCATGGACGAGAGAAGTTGTTTGTTGTGAACGAGATGTGAACATGGTATGTAGGATACCGACGATCAAACCTCGGACAAACAAAGTACCGCAGCACAAAGGGATTACGTCGTATCGTTAACGGTTTCCAAAAGCGATCGAAGTTCATTCGATGGAAGCGCAGGGGCTGTCAAGGATTGTAACCAGGTCCAACTGACTAGTCATTGGTCAATGAGAAGAGTCTCGACCATGTCTGCTGTTTCCCGGACCGTTAGGGTGTTACACTTAAGGTCAATCGATGCATAGGACAGTTACAGGATCAATCGGTGAAATAGGAGGAATCACCGGAATAGTTCCGGAGGAGGACGGAATGGTTTCCGGACATTTTGAATAGTTCAAAGTAAAGTTTAATTATTTTTATAATGTTTTATTATTTAATTATCCAAATTAAATATTTAAAACATATTAAATAAATTAAAAAATAGGAAAAGGCTAAATGGGCCCATGGGGCCCATTAAGGGAGGAGGGGGTCTCCCCCCTTGGGCTTGGCGCCAAGGGTGGGGCCCACCACCCCATTGGCCGGCGCACTCCCCCCCTTGGGAGTTTAGTCCCACATGGGGGAGGGGAGGAGGATGGCACCCCCCTTGGCCTATATAAGGAGGGGTAGACCCCCCTTTTTTCAACACACCAATATCTCCTTCTTCCTCCTTCTCCTTCTTGGAAGTGGACTCCCCTTGTTTGGAGTTTGCACCTGGATTGGAGTTCTCCACCATAAGGCAGGTCGTCGTTCTGCTGGAGTCGGGATCCGTAGCCGTCTTTCTTCCGCTGCTCGCCTGGTTCGGGGCCCGGGAGGAACATCGATTGTATCGTACGTGTATAATCTCTTCGAGGCACTACACCTGTGGTGCTACTTCGTCACTGGAGGTTTACCGGGAGTCATCCTCGCTGGTGGTGGTCTTCTACACGACAGGGATGTCGTAGTTTCGAGTCTACGCCAGCCACGTTCGCAAGAACGTTTCCCTCTTTCGGTCTTCAAAGATATGAACACCGATTCCCTCCGTTACTTTACATCGCCATAGCATAGATCTTGGGTTCGGGTACCGTAGGTATGAAAAATTTGTGTTTTCTGCCCCGTATCTCAACAGATTCATCCCTGCAGAAAGATATATTATATATTGAGCACAAGTTTCTAGCATACTGATACAACTGGTGTATTTGTTTCCATAAGTGTATCCTCTTTTGAGACAAGCGGTGTTCCTTGTACCACTTTTGTTGATCCTCGGTGAATCCTCCATGCCAATAAGATCTGGTTTCAAAGAAGTCAGACATTGATTGGCAAGTAAGGACCTAGACATACTATTTTTTTTGGATTTTTGATAAGGGACACTAAAGCAAAAACTGAAAAGCAAACTAACAAGACTAAAAAGCAAAGATAAAAGATAGTGTGCAACTCCCCTATCTTGAAGAGTGGAGTCCCAGGCAACGGCGCTAGAAATTTCTTTTGATGGTACGATTTAATGCCCCCTCGTTGGTTACCCAAAGTGGAAGGTTGAGATGTAGATAGCGGCAATTTCCCTTAGCGAAGATGCTAAGGTTTAGGATCGACCAGTAGGAATCCAACAGATACAAGAAGGTGGTGAAGTGAACAATGGCGCCGTTCACAACTCAAGGTTGCTTACTTCACCTGGACCTGCACACACAGAAAATAACTTTGCTTCCCAACGAGTACAAAGGAGTTGTAAATTCCTCCGGCCTTGTTGTTTACAAAGGATAAAACGCACGGGATAATAATGATAGTGACAGCGACGGAAAAGTAAATAAAGCAGTAAATTGATAGCAGGTCTAAACAGTGGTGGAAATATGGACCGGGGTCCCATGATGTTCACTAGTGATGTCTCTCTCCCAAAAGACGATAAAATAGCCATGCAAGGTAAACAAATTACAGCTGGGCAATTGACAGGATTATGTGTGCAAACCAATGCTAACTATGCTACAAAGAAAGGAAGATGCTCAAAAGCTGGGCGGTACGCCAAGACAAGTAGACCGAAATCCATCTGCATCTACCTACTAATCATCCACCTTGAGATATCTATACAGAACATCTCGCTGGTATTAAGTTGCGAATCCCACCCAAAGTGTAAACTCAAAGCAACAGACAAGTGCATTAAAGAACTTTGCGTAAGTAAACAATCCTTGCACCCGCAAGTACAAGCACCGTTGTTTTCTCCCTTGTGGCAACAACACATCCCCTAGACTCATGTTTCTGTCACTCAAGCTAGTCATCAGGGGGCATGAACCCACAATCATGCATAACACTCCCTCTTGTAGTCACTACCTACTACTTGGCCAAAGCAATAAAAAGCAACGGAGAACATGCAAGAATTACTCAAGAACATAAATATAAAAGAGGAGAATCAAATATATTACTCAAACACAATCTGAACATAGTCTCATAATCTATCAGATCCCAGCAAACTCAACATAGCAACAACAGAAAGATTACATATGTGCCTCGATCATGTAGGGCAGCTCACGAGGTCTAAACCATGAGGAACAAACAGGGGAGGAGAACATCACATAGCTACTGATCATGGACCCATGGTCCAAGGTGGACTACTCACGGTTCATCCGGGAAGCATCCATGGTGGTGGAGAAGCTCCCGGAGGTGGTTCCTCCCTTCGGCAGGGTGCCGGGAAGAGAGCTCCTGGTGCTCCCGATCTTGGAAGCGCTACGGCGGCGGAACAGAGGAGAGATCGCGAAAAATGGTTCTGTCCTCGAGGGTTTCGGGACGAGAGAGATATATAGGCGAAGGGGGGCAGCCAAAGGTGGACCAGGGGCCCCAGGCGCCCCCCTGGCGCGACCTAGGGGGTGGCCGCGCCAGGTGGCCTCCTGGTCCACCCCTGGCTCCCCTCTGGCCCCACTTTGGCTCTCCTCGAAGTTTCATGTACGCTGATTTTTCCTATAATTTTCCCGGAATTTTTCTGGCACTTTAAGTAATGGGAAAACCTGAAATACAAAAACAACAAAAAACAGGAACTGGCACTGGGGTGCACTGAGTTAATAGGTTAGTCCAAATATGATCAAAAGTGTATGGAAGTGCATCAATATCATAGCAATATCACACAAAAGATGCATGGAGCAAGCAGAAATTATAGATACGTTTTGGAAGTATCAGTGTTTTCAGTGGAACCCATAGTAGCATCAAGTGTGACAAGCAATTTTTTTTGTGATTTTTGATAAAGGACACAAAAGCAAGAACTGAAAGGTAAACTAGCAAGACTAAAAAGCAAAGGTAAAAGATAGCGTGCAACTCCCCTATCTTGAAGATTGGAGTCCCCGGCAACGGCGCCATAAATTAGCTTGATGGCACTGAAGTAGTGCTCCTCGTTGGCTACCCCAAGTGGAAGGTTGAGATGTAGCGTAGCGTAATTTCCCTCGGTGAAGATACCAAGGTTTGTCTCCAGTAGGACTCCAAGGTCGACAAGTAGGTGACAACAGCACTAGAAATTACTAGCACGAGTTGACGTGGACCTGCACACAGATACATATAACTTTGCTCCCAACGAGTATAGAGAGGTTGTCAATCTCTCCGGCCTTGCTGTTTACAAAGGGTCAAACGCAAGAGATAAAAGATAATGATAACTGCAGCTAAAAAGTAAAACAGGAAGTAAATTGAGGGTGTAAACACTGGTGGAAATATGGACCGGGGTCCCATGATGTTCACTAGTGATGTCTCTCTCCCAAAAGACGATAAAACTGCTATGCGAGGTAAACAAATCACAGCTGGGCAATTGACAGGATTAAAAACGCAATGCTAACTATGCTACAAAGAAAGGAAGAGGCTCAAAAGCATGGGCAGTACGCCAAAATAAGTAGACCGAAATCCATCTGCATCTACTACTAATCATCCACCTCGAGATATCTATCCAGAACATCTCGCTGATATAAAGTTGCGAGCCCCACCGAAAGTGTAAACCCAAAGCAACAGACAACTGCATTAAAAGAACTTTGTGTAAAGTAAACAATCCTTGCAACCGCGGTTACAAGGACTATTGTTTTCCCCCGTGTGGCAACATCACATCCCCTAGACTCATGTTTCTGTCACTCAAGCTAGTCATCAGGGGGCATGAACCCATAATCAAGCATAATGCTCCCTCTTGGAGTCATTACCTACTACTTGGCCAAAGCAATAAACAGCAACGGAGAACATGCAAGAATTACTCAAGAACAAAAATATAAAAGATAAGAACCAAATATATTACTCAATCACAATCTGAACATAGTCTCATAATCCATCAGATCCCAGAAAACTTAGCATAGCAACAGCAGAAAGAATTACATATGTGCCTTGATCATGTAGGGCAGCTCACAAGGTCTAATCCATGAAGAACAAAGAGGGGAGGAGAACATCACATAGCTACTGATCATGGACCCATGGTCCAAGGTGGACTACTCACGGATCATCCGGGAAGCTTCCATGGTGGTGGAGAAACTCCCGGAGGTCAATCCTCCCTCCGGCAGGGGGCTGGGAAGAGGTCTTCTGGTGCTCCTGATCTTGGAAGCGCGACGGCGGCGGAACAGAGGCAAGATCGCGAAAAAGGGTTCTGTCTTCGGGGATTTCGGGTCGAGAGATAAATATAGGCGATGAGGGGAAGCCAAGGGGGCACGAGGGGTCCAGGCGGCCCCCTAGCGCGGCCCCACCCTACGGCGCGCCGAGAGGGCGCATGGGGCCCTGGTGGGTCTCCTCAGGCCCCCCTTCAAGACACTCGAAGCTTCCGAAGCGCTGAGTTTTTATTGGATTTTCCTGGAATTTTTGGAGCATTTTTAATATGGGGGAAACCTGAATAGAAAAACAATAGAAACTGGGGGGCACTGAGTTAATAGGTTAGTCCAAATATGATCAAAAGTGTATGAAAGTGTATCTAAAACATAGCAATATCACACAAAACATGCATGGAGCAAGCATAAATTATAGATACGTTTGGGATGTATCAATCATCTCTATGGAGTACAAGATATAAGAGGGAGTACGAGTGTGGATCTCTCAAAAGGAATAGTAGTGTTTCCCCCTTCTCTATTTTTATTTTGTTTTTCTCCTTTTTCTATTTTTTTGTGGCCTCAATGGATCTTTCTATTTCACTCTCATTTGTCCTCTTCGGGATCTTGTAAATTTGTCCTCATTGGGATCTTTTGCTCACTTAAGGGCAACACTCTATTTTACAAGGAGTATAGGAGATCTTTCACACTTTACAAAAGTACTCAGCATAAAGAAGATGTAGCTATCATGATGTATGCAAATGTATGCCTCTGCCAGTGTAGCAGGAACATGTATGACATGAAGATCAAATCATGAGAAGGTGGATGTTGCATGACAATATATCTCCGAAAGGCTATGAAAATGCCTTGATAGGTAGGTATGGTGGCTGTTTTGAGGAAAGAATAAAGAGGTTTATGATGATAGAGCGTATCATGCCAAGGGTTTGGATGCACCAGCGAGGTGGACGTCAAATCTCGGAGTGAGAAGAGGGCAATGCACGGTACCGAAGAGGCTATCAAATATGGGAAGGTGGAAGTGTCAACTTTAAATACTTACATTAGTCCGAAGAACTCATGCACTTATTATCGGTAACTCTCAATCAAATCAGGAGGTTCACAAAGAGAGAAGTACCCCGAGGAGGAGTGTATGGGGGTTTGGTTATCTTTGCGCATCCTCGACTCATGGTATGTGAGTGTACTCTAATATCTGATCCCTCCAAAGATTAGTGATCCACCTAGTAGCTAGAGTTCTAAACTAGTTTTTGTAGTTTTTGAAAATAAATACGGATTGCCCAAAATACGACATATATCACTAATAGGCCAGAGCTCTAGACACCAAAAGTTCAAACATTACTCACAACAATACCTCAAAACTATTGCAAGTTACTACTACAATTTAATAGCAACCTCAATTACCTACTTTAAGTCAAGATACAACTTAGTGCAACAAGCCAACTCTCTAGACAAGATAAAAATGAAAACTCAAGAGAGTTCCAGCAACAAACTAAACAAAATCTCTTAAAAAAGATAAGCATGAAAACTAAGAGCTAAGCTTGACAGCAGCTACGAAAAGATAAAGAACACACAACAAAATAAAGGTAATCATGAAAATCCTATGATGTGTTCTAGTTTAAACTGGAGCGTGTTTCTCTCCCACACAAAGAAAGTTGGGTTCTAACTTGTTATGAACAACAAGCAAAGCTAAAGAAAACTAAAAAGAAAGTAAAGAGCAAGACGCTCCAAGCATACCATATAACACATTAAGTGATAAAAATATAGTGGAACGAAGGACGAACTGATGATTGGTTATGGAGAAGGGGATGCACAGGGGCATCCCTAAGCTTAGACGCTTGAGTATCCTTGAATATTTCTTGGGGTGCATGGGGGCATCTCCAAGCATGAGCGTTTGACACTCCCGAATATTTTTTCATCATCTTCCCTCACACACTTGAAAACTCCGCTCATACATAACTCATCATAAGATGATTAGAGAGGTTAGTACCCACAATAAAACAATTTTCCTCTACTGGAAATAACTATTTTATTGAAGGTTAGTATCCAAAACGTCGAAGAGTTCTGCGTCTATAAGAAACTGAGTGGGAGCTCTGTAGCATTCCTTGTGTTATATGTAGATGACATATTACTAATAGGGAACGATAAGAAATTCTTAGAGGAAGTGAAGTAATATCTGAATGGACAATTTTCCATGAAGGACCTAGGTGAAGCTGCGTACATATTGGGGATTAAGATCTATAGAGATAGACCTAATCGACGGTTGGCCTTGAGTCAGAACACTTATATTGACAAGATTTTGAAGAGGTTCAAAATGGATGACTCCAAGAGAGGTCTCTTGCCAGTTATAAAAGGTGTCAAATTAAGCGTGACTCAATACCCAACCACAGCAAAAGAGAAAGAGGAGATGTCCTCAAAGCCCTATGCCTCAGCCATAGATTCTCTCATGTATGCTATGTTATGGACCAGACCGAATTTAGCGCTGGCCATTAGTATGACTATCTCTACCAGAGTAACCCGGGAATGGCTCACTGGACAGCAGTAAAGAACATCCTTAAGTACTTAAGAAGAACCAAGGATCTCTTTCTCGTTTATGGAGGAGTTGATGAGGAGCTCACCGTAAAAGGTTACGTTGACGCAAGCCTCGGCTCAGATCTAGATGACTCGACATCCCAGACGGGATATGTTTTCATGTTGAACGGTGGTGCAATTAGCTGGAGGAGCGGCAAACAGTCAGTCGTCGCCCAATCTACAATGGAGTCGGAGTATATTGCCGCTTGCGAAGCGTCAAACGAGGCGTTGTGGCTGAAGAAGTTCGTGATCGAGCTTGGCGTCTTTCCCATTTGCACTGACCCCGTGGGGATCTTCTGCGACAACACGGGTGCCATTGCTAACGCGAAGGAGCCAAGAACTCACTCTACAGCCAAGCACATCCTCCGAAAGTTCCATGTGACGCGAGACTACGTCAGGGATGGACACACTAGGATTCACAAGATACATACGGATCTGAACGCAGCAGACCCGATGACTAAACCTCTTCCACAGGGCAAGTTTGAAGAACACCGAGAGACCATTGGTGTTATATACATATCTGATGTAAACTAGTGTAATTTGTACTCTAGTGCAAGTGGGAGACTGTTGGATATGTGCCCTAGAGACAAATTAATAAAGATATTTGTCACATATCCGTTTTGTTCATAATACATTTTATACTGTGCTATAACTGTATTACTTGGAAATACTAATACAGGTGTAGTATAAAACATGGTCCGTAGTTTAACTCGGGTAAACTATCTCATTGGGCAATTGATTGATCAAGCTTTCCTGATCATGGCGACACTTAAGTCCATTGACAATGAGGTCATATCATTAAGGGGAATGATGTGATGGACGTACACCCACCTAAAGTATTGCAATGTGATCGAGTCACATAGTTCAGCGTTGCTATGACTTTGTAACGTATGGCTTAGTCCTTAGACCGTAATGATCATACGTAATCACGATCTATGAGGAGACCTTGATTTGTATCCCACCGCCTGACTGAAATATGCTGGCTATAACGGAGCACTTTGGGTATTCCGAAATAGATGGTTGATGAGTATGTTAATAGATCAAAGCGGGATTTGTCAGTCCTTGTGACAGGACAGGTACTCTGGGCCCACTCGGTGATATTGCATCAACACCTTGCAAGGACGTGACTAGGTCACAAGAGATGCAATGATCATGGACGAGAGAAGTTGTTTGTTGTGAACGAGATGTGAACACGGTATGTGGGATACCGACGATCAAACCTCGGACAAACAAAGTACCGCAGCACAAAGGGATTACGTCGTATCGTTAATGGTCTCCAAAAGCGATCGAAGTTCATTCGATGGAAGCGCAGGGGCTGTCAAGGATTGTAACCAGGTCAAACTGACTAGTCCTTGGTCAATGAGAAGAGTCTCGACCATGTCTGCTGTTTCCCGGACCGTTAGGGTGTTACACTTAAGGGCAATCGATGCATATGACAGTTACGGGATCAATCGGTGAAATAGGAGAAATCACCGGAATAGTTCCGGAGGAGGACGGAATGGTTTCCGGACATTTTGAATAGTTCAAAATAAAGTTTAATTGTTTTAATAATGTTTTTATTATTTGATTATCTGAATTAAATATTTAAAACATATTAAATAAATTAAAAATGGGAAAAAGGCTATATGGGCCCATGGGGCCCATTAGGGGAGGAGGGGGTTCCCCCTCCTTGGGCTTGGCGCCAAGGGTGGGGCCCATCCCCCCTTGGCCGGCGCACCTCCCCCCCTTGGGGGTTTAGTCCCACATGGCGGAGGGGAGGAGGATCACACCCCCCTTGGCCTATATAAGGAGGGGTAGACCCCCTTTTCCCAACACACCAATCTCCTTCTTCTTCCTTCTCCTTTTCCGGAAGTGGACTCCCCTTGTTTGGAGTCTGCACCAGGATTGGAGTTCTCCACCATAAGGCAGGCCGTCGCTCTGCTGGAGTCGGGATCCGTAGCCGTCTTTCTTCCGCTGCTCGCCTGGTTCAGAGCCCGGGAGGAACATCGATTGTACCGTACGTGTATAATCTCTTCGAGGCACTACACCTGTGGTGCTACTTCGTCGTTGGAGGTTTACCGGGAGTCATCCTCGCCGGTGGTGGTCTTCTACACGACAGGGAGGTCGTAGTTCTGAGTCTACGCCAACCACGTTCGCAAGAACGTTTCCTTCTTTCGGTCTTCAAAGGTATGAACACCGATTACCTCCGTTACCTTACATCGCCATAGCATAGATCTTGGGTTCGGGTACCGTAGGTGTGAAAAAATTGTGTTTTCTGCCCCGTATCCCAACAGTGGTATCATGAGCTAGCTATGCGTAGATGTATTGTACGGGTAGAACACATCTAGGATGTGGGCATCGAATCTTCATTCGTTACCCTCCCACGTGTACTCATTTTAGCGTTGCGGCAATGTTTGATGAAGCAGCCCCGGACCGACCTTACGCGTTTACGCGAGACTGGTTCAACGCTTGACATATGGCTTGTACCATATAAAGTGGTTGGGGGGTGTCTTTCTCTCTGCATTAGCGATGCGAAGATGTTTTCAACGGAGGGCCCCGACAGGGGTGTAATAGAGACGGATGGGAGACGGTGTTGTGGCATGTTTTCGCAGGATAGAAACGGTTCTCTCTCTCGAAACCCCTAGCAGCCACGTAAAACTTAAACAAGCTAAAGTAGAAAGGCGTTTAACTTTGCTTTGCATGAAGGGGGATCATAGGTTGTATGATTTACAGTTTTACTTCCTGTTTTATGCTAGTATGCTAGATATATCGACGGTAGCACGAAACAGGACCATCTCTCACAATACCAACATTGTGTTCTCCCTTGGTGGGCACCGCCTGGAAGGTTCTCCCATATGGCTTGATGCTCCGTACATATCGGAGTTGTCCTACATATTAAACGGAGTTCGCATGAGGTTGGGTTCGGCAAGCCTGGCATATGCAGATATGGCCTTGCTGAACAGCTAACATCAAGGTTCGATTGGCAGGCTTGACGTATGTAGATGCGGGCCTGGAACACAGAAGACCGAAAGGTCGAGCACGAGTCACATGCCTGATGTGATTGGCTTAGAGGCCTACCTGGTTCGCATACTGAAAGTCGTAACTATCGGGGGAGGTATGGGGGCTGGGATTGTGTAATCACTTAGTTAAATTGAGAGGTGTTTATCTAAGTGGGAGCTTTCTAGAATTTTGAGATTAAATTGAAACTCCACATTATGAACAAAAGTCTAAGTATGTATCCTTGTGAATCAACCTTGTAGATGGCAGCACCTCGCCCCTCGTTCAACTTAGGATCATTCCTAGAGAAAGATAAGCTAAAAACAGATGGGACAAACTTCACCAACTGGTTCCGCACCCTAAGGATTCTCCTCGTTCCCCTCAAAATGGCATACGTACTAGAGGACGCGTTAGGTGACGCACCAGCAGATGATGCCAGTCAAGACGAGAAGAATGTCTATCTCTCCAGGACTGATGATTACAACCTTGTACAGAGTGGCATGCTCTACTCCATGGAGGCTGAGCTGCAGAAACGCTTTGAGAGGATGGGTGCATATGAGATTATCACCGACCTCAAGGCGGTCTTCGCACCTCAATCCAGGGCTGAACGGTACGAGGATTCTGAAGCCTTCTTCTCAGGAAAGATGGACGAGCACGGCAGCGTGAGTGAGCACGTAGTCAAAATGTCTGGCTACGTTCAGCGCTTGAATGCTCTGGAATGCCAGATTCCAGATGAACTTGCTGTTGATAGGGTGTTGCAGTCGCTTCCCCCTAGCTACAAAGGCTTTGTGCTGAACTACAACATGCAGGGGATGACCAAAACCCCGTCTGAGTTGTTCGCCATGCTAAAGAGCGCCGAGGTTGAGATCAAGAAGGAGCACGCCGTCTTCATGGTCAACAAGACCATTGACTTCAAGAAGTCAAGAAGGCGGGAGAAGGCCAAGAGAGGTGGACCTAAGAGGGATGGCAAGTCAGTTGCCTCTCCTCCCAAGGCACCCAAGCCTAAACTCGGAGTGGAGTGCTTCTACTGCAAGGGCGAAGGTCACTTGAAACGCAACTGTCCCAAGTACCTAAAGGACAAGAAGGCTGGCAAGGTCGCCAAGAGAGACGAAGGTATATTTGATATACATATTGTTGATCTTCTCTTGACAAGCGCCGGGAACACATCCTGGATATTTGATACAGGATATGTCGCTCATATTTCTAATTCCATTCAGGGACTAAGGAATAGGAGACGCTTGCTCAAAGATGAAGTGACGATGCGCGTGGGGAATGGCTGCCGGATTGAGGTCTTGGCGGTCGGCACGAAGCATCTTAGTCTCCCTTCGGGATTGGTTTTAGTTCTGAATAATTGCTACTATGTACCCGCGTTGAGTGTGAACATCGTTAGTGGCTCTTGCTTGAAGCGAGACCACTATTCTTTTAAGTCTGATACAATTGGTTGTTTGATTTATAAGGATGAAATGTTTTATGTTCACGCACCGGAGTTGCATGGTTTATTCGTACTTGATCTCGATGGTGACGTGTGTCACATTAACAATATTGAGGCCAAAAGATTGAAGAATGATGAAGATCACATGATGATGTGGCATTGCCGACTTGGTCATATTGGTATATAGCGCATGGAGAAGCTCCATAAGGATGGACTTCTTGAGTCATTGGATTTTGGATCCCTTGATACATGTGAACAATGCCTCATGGGCAAAATGACAAGGACTCCATTCAATGGCATAATGGAGCGTGCGGATGTCTTATTGGGGATCATACACTCGGATGTATGTGGACCCATGAACGTCCCCACTCGCAATGGTCTTCGTTACTTCGTGACCTTTACTGATGACTTGAGTAGATATGGGTATATTTACTTGATGAAGCACAAGTCTGAAACCTTTGAAAAGTTCAAGGAATTTCAGAATGAGGTCGAAAATCAACTCGGAAAGAAAATCAAGCACCTTCGATCGGATCGAGGTGGCGAGTATTTGAGTCACGAGTTTGGCAATCATCTGAAGTCTTGTGGCATAGTACCACAGCTTACGCCGACAGGCACACCTCAGAGAAACGGTGTGGCTGAGCGACGTAATCGAACCCTATTGGATAGCGTACGATCGATGATGTCTCATACTGATTTGCCTGTGTCATTCTGGGGGTATGCATTAGAAACTTCCGCTCATATTCTTAATAGGGCACCATCCAAATCCGTAAAGACACGACCATTTGAAGAATGTCATGGCACGAAACCTAAGTTGTCTCACCTGAAGATTTGGGGTTGTGAGGCTTATGTTAGGAAACTACAGCCTGACAAACTTGAATCCAAGGCGGATAAGTGCATCTTTGTGGGCTATCCCAAGGAAACTTGTGGATACACCTTCTACAACAAGTCTGACAGCAAAACGTTTGTTGCCAAGACGGAACACTTTCTTGAGAAGGAGTTTCTCGCGAAAGAGTTGAGTGGGAGGAAAATAGACCTCGATGAAGTGACTGACCAATCACTCCAATTGGAAGAAACGGCTACGGAATTTTTTCTGGAACCATCTTCCACAGTGGGAGCTGAAGAGAATGGCCAGAACGACATTCATAACAATCATGGCATCAATGATGATCATGATGAGAATGAAGAGGAACCTTTTATGCCCCGTAGGTCATCAAGGGTCCGTCAACCTACTGAGTTTTACGAACAGCTTGTGAATGCAATCTCGGCTGATGAGTCGGATGAACCTACAAGTTACAAAGAAGCAATGGAGGGACCCGAGTCCGAGAAATGGCTTGAAGCCATGAAATCCGAAATAGACTCCATGTACACCAACAAAGTATGGACTTTGGTGGATATTCCCGAGGACCGCAAGGCCGTCGAGAATAAATGGATTTTCAAGAAAAAGACTGACGCAGACGGAAACGTATCTGTCTACAAAGCTCGACTTGTCGCGTGGGGTTTCCGACAAATTCAAGGAGTTGACTACGAGGAGACATTCTCTCCTGTAGTGATGATAAAGTCTATTCGGATCCTACTAGCAATAGCTGCATATCATGATTACGAGATATGGCAGATGGATGTGAAAACTGCATTCCTAAATGGCAACATTGAGGAAGAGTTGTATATGATGCAACCAGAGGGGTTTGTCGATCCAAGGAACGCTGGTAAGGTTTGCAAGCTTCAACGGTCCATCTATGGGTTGAAGCAAGCATCTCGGAGCTGGAATCTTCGATTTGATGAGGTCATTAAAGCTTTTGGATTTGTCAAAACGTCGAAAAGTTCTGCGTCTATAAGAAACTGAGTGGGAGCTCTGTAGCATTCCTTGTGTTATATGTAGATGACATATTACTAATAGGGAACGATAAGAAATTCTTAGAGGAAGTGAAGGAATATCTAAATGGACAATTTTCCATGAAGGACCTAGGTGAAGCTGCGTACATATTGGGGATTAAGATCTATAGAGATAGACCTAATCGACGGTTGGCCTTGAGTCAGAACACTTATATTGACAAGATTTTGAAGAGGTTCAAAATGGATGACTCCAAGGGAGGTCTCTTGCCAGTTATAAAAGGTGTCAAATTAAGCGTGACTCAATGCCCAACCACAACAAAAGAGAAAGAGGAGATGTCCTCAAAGCCCTATGCCTCAGCCATAGGTTCTCTCATGTATGCTATGTTATGTACCAGACCGGATTTAGCGCTGGCCATTAGTATGACTAATCGCTACCAGAGTAACCCGGGAATGGCTCACTGGACAGCAGTAAAGAACATCCTTAAGTACTTAAGAAGAACCAAGGATCTCTTTCTCGTTTATGGAGGAGTTGATGAGGAGCTCACCGTAAAAGGTTACGTTGACGCAAGCCTCGGCTTAGATCTAGATGTCTCGAAATCCCAAACGGGATATGTTTTCATGTTGAACGGTGGTGCAATTAGCTGGAGGAGCGGCAAACTGTCAGTCGTCGCCCAATCTACAATGGAGTCGGAGTATATTGCCGCTTGCGAAGCGTCAAACGAGGCGCTGTGGCTGAAGAAGTTCGTGATCGAGCTTGGCGTCTTTCCCATTTGCACTGACCCCATGGGGATCTTCTGCGACAACACGAGTGCCATTGCTAACGCGAAGGAGCCAAGAACTCACTCTACAGCCAAGCACATCCTCCGAAAGTTCCATGTGACGCGAGACTACGTCAGGGATGGACACACTAGGATTCACAAGATACATACGGATCTGAACGCAGCAGACCCGATGACTAAACCTCTTCCACAGGGCAAGTTTGAAGAACACCGAGAGACCATTGGTGTTAGATACATACCTGATGTAAACTAGTGTAATTTGTACTCTAGTGCAAGTGGGAGACTGTTGGATATGTGCCCTAGAGACAAATTAATAAAGATATTTGTCACATATCCGTTTTGTTCATAATACGTTTTATGCTGTGCTATAAATGTATTACTTGGAAATACTAATACAGGTGTAGTACAAAACATGGTCTGTAGTTTAACTCGGGTAAACTATCTCATTGGGCAATTGATTGATCAAGCTTTCCTGATCATGGCGACACTTAAGTCCATTGACAATGAGGTCATATCATTAAGGGGAATGATGTGATGGACGTACACCCACCTAAAGTATTGCAATGTGATCGAGTCACATAGTTCAGTGTTGCTATGACTTTGTAACGTATGGCTTAGTCCTTAGACCGTAATGATCATACGTAATCACGATCTATGAGGAGACTTTGATTTGTATCCCACCGCCTGACTGAAATATGCTGGCTATAACGGAGCACTTTGGGTATTCCAAAATAGATGGTTGATGAGTATGTTAATAGATCAAAGCGGGATTTGTTAGTCCTTGTGACAGGACAGGTACTCTGGGCCCACTCGGTGATATTGCATCAACACCTTGCAAGGACGTGACTAGGTCACAAGAGATGCAATGATCATGGACGAGAGAAGTTGTTTGTTGTGAACGAGATGTGAACACGGTATGTGGGATACCGACGATCAAACCTCGGACAAACAAAGTACCGCAGCACAAAGGGGTTACGTCGTATCGTTAACGGTTTCCAAAAGCGATCGAAGTTCATTCGATGGAAGCGCAAGGGCTGTCAAGGATTGTAACCAGGTCCAACTGACTAGTCATTGGTCAATGAGAAGAGTCTCGACCATGTCTGCTGTTTCCCGGACCGTTAGGGTGTTACACTTATGGGCAATCGATGCATAGGACAGTTACGGGATCAATCGGTGAAATAGGAGAAATCACCGGAATAGTTCCGGAGGAGGACAGAATGGTTTCCGGACATTTTGAATAGTTCAAAATAAAGTTTAATTGTTTTAATAATGTTTTTATTATTTGATTATCTGAATTAAATATTTAAAACATAATAAATAAATTAAAAATGGGAAAAGGCTATATGGGCCCATGGGGCCCATTAGGGGAGGAGGGGGTTCCCCCCCTTGGGCTTGGCGCCAAGGGTGGGGCCCATCCCCCCCTTGGCCGGCGCACCTCCCCCCCTTGGGGGTTTAGTCCCACATGTGGGAGGGGAGGAGGATCACACCCCCCCTTGGCCTATATAAGGAGGGGTAGACCCCCCTTTTCCCAACACACCAATCTCCTTCTTCTTCCTTCTCCTTTTCCGGAAGTGGACTCCCCTTGTTTGGAGTCTGCACCAGGATTGGAGTTCTCCTGTCGGGACCCGGGGTTAGCGTATGCAAGCCTCGCTACAACACAATCATATGGAGAGCCGAGAACCGTACCCACTTGTCTAAGCAGACAAGGCCAAGCACAGAACGTTCTCGGAAAGCCTCGAACGTGAGGGGCATCCCATCCAGGCCGGATGATCAACTGAAATGGGTCCTCATCGTCCGCACACAAGTCTAAATGATATGGGTGATGAACTCCCATACTCATAGACAAGTCGCCTCAACCATACTATCGATTGTATTATAACCCTTACATAGACTTACTCCAGCCCGATCACTTAGTCGGGGTCTAGGGCGGGCTCGATCATACATCAAAGTGTGCACGAGACAGAGTCTCGAACAATCGCATTGCGATGCCCCAAGCTGCGCACATCTAAGGGCCACTTGGTGTATAAAAGACCGCCAGCCAGATCACAACTAAGGTCTCGAAAACCCATACAGAGACATGCATGTTATAAACATACACGCAGCACACATGCCTTGTATGAACAGCAGGTATCATTGCAATTCTCTACAAAGTATATATCTTTATTAATAACTCTTACAGAGTGCACACAGAGATCACAAGCATGTGATCCAACATTACAACAAACAAGCGGAAGCAAGTAGGTCTGAGTACAGACAAGTTTAACAAATGGCTTAGAGAAGCCTTATCTAAAAACAAGCCCTCCACGAGGGAACCAGTCGTCTGACTGGGACTACACTAGCTTGGTCTTGGTCTGAGTCTTCATTCTTCGAGCTTCGGTTATAAGCCACCATCGGGGTCGGTGGTTCATCTAAAACATAGATTAAGAAAACGTAAGTACAAAGACGTACTCAGCAAGACTTACATAGGAACTATACTACTAATGCATATGTATCAAGGTAAAGGGAGGTGGGGTTTCACTTGCAGAAGTGCCAGCTTTGACTTGGCTAATCCTGAACTACGAGTACCAGACTTTGAGGTAAGAAGCGTACACGAGTCCACTACATCTCTTCAACCAATTACACCACTATGGTTACTTCCTCGACTTCCCCACGATAAGCACACCATAGCACTCACGCTTATCTTGCGAGTTTTAGAAGTATCCAGTTCAAGTTGTCTAATAATCGAGCACAGCTCTCCAAGCAGTCCTTAACCGCGGACGCGGCTATTCGAATAGTTTTGTTAACCCTGCAGGGGTGTACCGCTACACACACGTGTCATCAGTTACCGCCTTTTGCGTGTCACCGTTCAAGAGATGACAGCGATGATGCCACCACAACACTTCGCCCACAGCTCCGTTCTAGTCCAGAGAGTCGCCTATCTGAGGGGGATCCGTATGGAAGTCCGTCCGAGGTTCCAGTACAGCCTCAAACGATGTGTGCAGGGTCCCAAGCCGGTCTTGAAAAGCCGTTCATCCACTTCGCAGACCGTGCCACAGCCCTACCAGAACTCCGAACTACTGCGACTCTTGGGGTTCGAACAGGGTGAGGTACTAGGTCGAGAGGGGTCAGTGAGCCCAATGTGTGGTTGTACTCTTCTTCTTGGATCACCACACAAGAACTCGGACTTAAGGCAGTGTTCAACGAGACAACCCACTGTGTACTCCTACACAGCCTCTCATCGTTCACCTTGTATTAGGGTAGATTCACCAACACATTTCACTTTCATCAACACCATGTTTATCATCATCCCGACTCACATCATAAGCAACCTCATTGTACCACTAAGCATGCAATAAGCAGTAACAGTTGCAGGGGTCACATGATATCAATCAACTCCTACATCTGCTAGGATTGTGGTTTGCTTACTACTGTGACAAGATGATAGGTCATGCAAAGGACATGGGTTCAACTATGCGATAGAAACGTTATCATGGTGATCATCCTAAACAATGCATAAGCGAGACATGAGAGGGAAGTGGGATTTTATCGACATGATCAATGAGGGTTTGCTTGCCTTGCTGACGAGGTTCGGTCACGAGGTCTTCAACGAAGGGGGTGATCTCGAGTTCCGGCTCCACTTCTATCAGCAACATGACAATCATAGGATCAACATAATGTACAATGCACAATCACATGAATAAGATTGCAATGGTGATGTTCAAGGTACTGATGTGTTGAGCATTCCATTTAAAAGGAGTATATTGCATTTGAAATGCAAATTCAAACTCCAGTTGATTTATCGATGAATTTCAAATGCATTTGAATGCATGGAAGTTCATTTGAATTTGTTGATCATGAAGTGATGTGGTATAGTTGAAGTAATGTTTCTGATGTGTGGATGAAACCATTGGAATTAAGGGTGTTGCAAAATCATTTGCAAAATCATCCCAAATTTGAATTTGAAAAGGATCCATATGCATGTTTGCTACTGTTCACCCATTTTAAAATGGTCAAACATGAAAAAAAATTGCATATTCTTAATCCTTGTATTTTTCTGATAATTTTAGACATATTATTTGCTATATTTGGAGTTAGGATGAATTAATTATGAATTTCCAAAGTTTATTGCATTTTCTGGAATTTCTCTGGTTTAATTTAATTCTTTTTGATTTATTGCGTCAGCAGGGGGGGCTGACCAGTCAAACTGACTAGGGGACCCCACCTGTCAGCCACAGTGGGGGTTAACCCCCTGTTTAAAATTAACCCGAGGGGTTAATTAGGGCAGGGCCCCACCTGTCAGTGACTGCTTAGGGCTAAGTGCCCGGCGGTTAGCCGCCGGCGTCCAGTGCGCGGCGGCGCTCTGCCGGAACGGCGTTACGGGCCACGGGGAGGAGGCTGGGGGCATGGGGACGAAGCCCGCGACGTCGCGCGTCGTCTGGACTAGGAGGGGTTCGAAGGGGAGGCTCCAGGCCATGGCTTCGACGTCGGGAGGCGGCGGCCGGAGACGGAGCACTACGGCGATGGCGAAGGAGGCCACAGGGAGGAAAACGGAGAGCACGGGCGTGTTCCTTGTGCTCCTGCGCGTCGAATGGAAGCAGCTAGGGGTCGTGAGGAGGACCAGAGGGACGGCGGCGTCTTCCCCGGCGGAAGCAGAACAATGGCGAGCTCGGAAGTGGAACTAGCGGGCACGGTTTGAAGCCGGGAGGGTTGCGTTCGACTGCTACGAACTCCAGGAGCCAAACGCGCGCGCTGGGCAGGACTTGGGAGCATGGGAGTGAGCTCGAGCTTGTCCATGGCGGAGGCTGTGCTCGGCTCCCATGGCGGAATGGCACAGAGGAGGAGTTAGGGGGCGCGGGGATAGGCATAAGACGCAGCTGCTCACCAGGAAGGCGATGGAGCAGACGGCGTGCTTGGGGAGGAACTGGAGCTGCCGGATTTTGAAGGCGACTTGCGGCGGCCGGAGTTGAAGACGACGAAGGGGGCGGCGGCTCTGGAGCTCCTCGGGACGATTCCTTCTGCACGGTGACGAAGACGAAGGCGGTGAGGAGGAAGGACAGCTTGGTGCGGCCTGGAGCTGACGATGGCCACGTGTTCTTCACGGCATGGCGACGGCGGCGCTCGGTTCGTCGTCGGGCTCGTCGCAGGAGTGAGAGGGAGAGGTTCTGGAGGGGGGGGAATGGAGGCGTGGCAGTCGTGTGCGTCTCCAGGGGCACGTAGAAGGACCGGGGAGGGCAGGTGGAGGCTGGGAGGACGACGCCGTGCCCGGCTGTCTCGGTGGCATTCCACCGAGCAGCTTGGAGGCGCGGGAAGGAAGACGACAAGGGAGGGGTCCAGGTGGGCTGGGCCGGCTTGGGTGAGTTGGGCCTTGCCCAGGGCGCCAGGTAAGCCTCTGCTTTCTCTGTTTTCCTTTTTCTTTTTCTGTAAATAGGTTGACCTAGCCAAATAAAATAGCTAGGTATTTTTATAAATGCCACAATTTTTTATATGGCCTCATAAAATAGAGAGCTAGCCACTTATAAAATTTGGCACTTTTTAAAATTCAAAACATTTGAATTTTAATTCAAATAGGGTATTTATTTAATTTCCAAGCCATTATTTGAAAATTAGAAAATTCCATGAGCATGGGATTGCTCCCAAACCATTTTTAAAATGATCAGCACCATTTATAGGAATTTTCCAAACACTCAAATGATTTTTGGAAAAAGATTTTTATCTGGCCATTTGATTTAACTTCTCAGGGCTTTTCTTTTCCCCATTTTTGAATTTTCTTTTGAAATTTTTGCATGATGCAAAGTAGCACTTGATCCTAGCACATACCTAACTTGGGGTTGTGACATCTCCACCATAAGGCAGGCCGTCGCTCTGCTGGAGCCGGGATCCGTAGCCGTCTTTCTTCCGCTGCTCGCCTGGTTCGGAGCCCGGGAGGAACATCGATTGTACCGTACGTGTATAATCTCTTCGAGGCACTACACCTGTGGTGCTACTTCGTCGCTGGAGGTTTACCGGGAGTCATCCTCGCCGGTGGTGGTCTTCTACACGACAGGGAGGTCGTAGTTCTGAGTCTACGCCAACCAAGTTCGCAAGAACATTTCCCTCTTTCGGTCTTCAAAGGTATGAACACCGATTCCCTCCGTTACCTTACATCGCCATAGCATAGATCTTGGGTTCGGGTACTGTAGGTGTGAAAAATTTGTGTTTTCTGCCCCGTATCCCAACACAAAAGAGAGCATCAAGAAGCAAATACCAAACACATTTAAGTCTAACATGCTTCCTATGCATAGGAATATTGCAATATAATAATTCATTTAAGCACAAAGCAATAAGCATAGGAAGGCAAAACAAGTGCAGCTCCAAAACCTTCAACATAAAGAGAGGGAACATGATATTATTAAAATATCTATAAGCATATGTTCCCTTCTCATAATAATTTAAGAACAATAGGGGGAACTTGAGATAAACTCTATTTTTTATTAGTGGAAATATAAGAGACATTTTTATACTTTGGTAAAGTTCCATCCTTTCTAATCTTTCTTATGTAATCATTATCATGGCAATTAACACAATAGAGATGGCATTTCTGCAAAGTGTTATTTATTCCCAAAGCATGAACATCTAGCCAAGAAGTTTTTTCTAATAACTCTTCACACATAAAAAATAACATAAATTCATCATAAAGATCAGGAGTGATCATGTTATCACACAATTGCTTAACAGTTATGTTTTGAAAGTGCATGCATTGAAAATTAAAGTGACCCTCTATGCAACAAAGTTCACAAGTAAAAGGATAAATGTAACACAATTCTCTAGCAATTTCATTTAAATCTCTAACCCAAGTGATTGTTATTTCATGCTTATGCTGCTTACAATACTTTTGTTCTTCAAAAACAGGCCTTTCACAAGGTCTATCCACTCCACAAAAATTAACATGCTTATATAAAACTTCATTTTTAGGAATTGGATCATGCATGTTGCAATCATCATGAACAATTTCATTTTCTTTGCAAATATCTTTAAAAGTTTCATGATGCTTGATCCATTTCTCCTTAGGAATATTAAGATGTGAAGCAAAAGAATTGAGGAAACCAACAAGGAGTTCAGAATCAAGTCCAAACTTAGCACTAAACTTATTAAAACTTGCAGTTTCGACAAAGGACTTAATGCAATCATACTCATAATTTATACCTGACTCTTTACCTTTGTCGATCTCCCAATCTTCAATATTGCGTTGAATTTTTTCAAGGAGTTCCCATTTAGCATCAATCTTTTCGTTTGTGAAAGAACCCATAGAGGAAGCATCGAGCAAGTCTTTATCCTGTCGAGAGAGCCTCGCATAAAAATTAGTAATAATTATATATTTGGGGAGCCCATGGTTAGGACATTTTAGCATTAAAGTTTTCATCTCCCCCAAGCTTGAGATATGCTCTCTCCGTCATGAGGATAGAAATTATAAACATAATTCCTATTCTCATGAACTTCATGAAGAGGATAAAACTTGGAGTAAAAGAGAGACTGGATCTCTTCCCAATCCAGCAGGTGAGAATCATCTAATAGCCTATACCATTCCAATGCTTTTCATTTCAGTGATAAGGCAAATAATTTTCTCATGACTCCACCTCTTGTCAAACCTGAAATCTTAAATAACTCACAAAGTTATGTAAGTTTCAACAAATGAATACTAGGATTGACTGTCCCATCATAACAATCATTCCTAATTTATTTCAATTATCCCAAGTGGTATTTTGAATGGGATACATTCAGTAGGTGGAGGATACTTCTGTACCACGGGTGTGGTAAAGCGGCCTTCCCCAAGCATCGAACTAAGAGTGCAGTTTTCCATAAACATAACTAGTGAAAAATAAAAACAAGAAACGAAAAGATTTAATTGCAACATCTAAAGATATACCTTCAAACACTCACCTCCCCGGCAACGGCGCCAAAAATAGCTTGATGTCTACGCACGCTTCTATTCTTGTATACTATGTTGGACCTCCAAGCGCAGAGGTTTGTAGGACAACAACAATTTCCCTCAAGTGGATGACCTAAGGTTTATCGAACTCAGGGAAGTAGAGGTTGAAGATGGTCTCTCTCAAGAAACCCTGCAATTAAGATACAAGAAGTCTCTTGTGTCCCCAACACACCTAATACAACTAGGAGTTGTATAGGTGCACTATTTCGGCGAAGAAATGGTAAAATATGGACGATATGGGTGGCAAAGCAAGATAATATAAATCTGTAATAAAAATTACAGCAATGTAGCAAGTAGTAAACGTGATCATAAACGGTATTGCAATGGCGGAAAAAAGTCCTAGGCTTCATACTTTCACTAGTGGCAACTCCCAACAACATTAACATAGTCTAATTGCATGATATTTCCACTAAAACATGCATTTGAGACGTACTCGGAGGTCATTCCTTTGTGGTCAAGAGAGGACGAGAATTGTGTAGGGCTACAAAAGCACACCTTAGAGCTCGTAGTTCTCATCTATGGATTTCCCAATGTCACCGCGGCCATCCAAAGAAGCACCACAATCACCACAACATATCTCAAGGATAGTCAAAGACAAGCACCAAGAGACTCTCAATCTTCAATCCACACACAAAAGAGGAAATCACTCATGAAAATATTCTTCTAATCCATGTCCAATAGACTGCTGTCACCATGGTCGCGGGGATTATACTAGATAAAGACAAGTGAGTACATCAAATCCAATACATAGAAGAAGGGGAAACATCATGGGATCATCCTGTTGGAAATATGCCCTAGAGGCAATAATAAAATGTTATTATATATATTTCCACGTTCGTAATTAATGTTTATATTTCTGTGCTATAATTGCAATGACCCTGACTGTGAGATTCAGAAGAAAACTCATTTGCATGTGTGGAAATGTAAACACCAAGAGTTCCTGGTTTAGCCTCTAAGACCAGCTCATGTGCTAACTGATGATTATGTTTTCTTAATCATGGACATTGTTCTTGTAACAAGGATGTCAGTAGCAATGGGAACATATTGTTAGCAGAACAATGATGTTGAACCGACCCCAGTATTAAATGATATACTTAGAGATCACATCGTAACAACGTTATAAGTCATATCATGAAATTTTATCATATACGTAATTCCTTAGACCATGATAGTATCGAGTTGCTTCACACAGGAAGACATGATTTGGTTCTTAGATGAATCCTCCCGTAAATGGGAAGTAGTAAAATAAGTTCTGGGTATGTCAGATGGTGTGGCTAGTGACTGTGATAGTTCAAGAATGGGATTTGCTCCTTCACGATGAAGAGATATTGACTTTGGGCCCACTCGGTATGACGGTATCCATTACAGTCTGGCCAGACGCGTTGTGATTCAGTCACGGGGATACCGGAATACGATAACGAGAAAATGGACAAACGAGCAAAGGGGATAACGAGTGGCTTGTGTTCAAGAAGTTGTTACACATGGGTGCCAAACTTTTCTCCTCTAACTTTGTCATATATCACGAAGCAAAGGGAATGGTACATGAATAAACATAATGGTTCACTCGAAGTTTCTTCGTGTATGTGCGGGAGTCAACATGGGTGTCCATGGCTCCGCTGTTGATTATTGGCTATTGACGAAAGGCTGTTGACCTATGTCCGGAAGATGTTCTGAGTCATGTCCGCATTATACCGAACCTATTGGGTCACACACTTAACGAGCAGTAGTCTGTTAGAATACTAGTATGGTAGAAGGTTTAGTGGAAGCAAAGCAGAATAGTTCATACGGGTACCGGAAGTAGTTCCGGAGATTTATGGAATTGTTCATAAGGGCACCAGAAGTAGTTCTGGGTATTTAAGGTTATGTCCGGATCACTCTGGAGTAGTCCCAGGTGGTTCCGGAACATATGAGAATGGTACTGGGGAAGTCCTGGATCAACCGGAATAGTTTCCGGATAATCGCTGGGCGTCCCGACAACCTTCGCGGTCATCGGGTGGCTTAAACTGTAACTCAGATGGTCTTGGAAACTATCCGGATGGCTCCGGAACGTCCGAGAACGGTCTCGGAAGGTCCTGGAAGTGCTCCAGAAGTGTCCGGAATGTCCCGAAACGGTCCCGGTATGTCCCGGAAGGTCCTGGAAGCTTCTAGAAGGTCATGGAAGGTTCCGGGCAGTACCACCCACTCCCCTGCGCCCCTGGCCTTGGGGGTAAAGCCACCTAGGCTGCCCTGGCCGGCCAAGGGGGTGGGGGCGCACCAAGGGGAAGGAATCCCCCTCCAGGTGGGAATACCAAAACCCAAATATGGCAGGTTTCCGGTGGGAAGGTATGGGAAGATTTGGGAGGTTTGGGAGCCCAAGTTGGACTCCCCGCCCCCCTTATTGCGCCCCAAGGGCCTCTTGGCCACCTATATAATGTGGGGAGGGATGGGGGGCGCAGCACAACTTGTCCCCAAGGCCTATGCGCACCCTCCCTCCTCTAAACCCCGTTGCTCCACTTTTAGACCCCGGTTTAGACGCTGTTCTAGATCGGAATCCATTAGGGTTTTCTCCCTCTAGTTTTCTCGGTGGCGTTCATATCTGGACGGCGGAGCGCTGCTGGATTGCTGCTACGGGATGTGTGGATACTAATGGAGGGGTCGTACCTTCGACCCTTCTTCGAGGAGCTTGCTCATGGGACTTGTCCGTGGGACTAGATCACGGGACTTGTTCATGGGATTGATCGAGGGACTGTTCGTGGGAGAACTTGCGAGATCTACTTCCACTACGTCCACGAGCTTCACCAACTCTTCTTCCGCTGCAACTGTTGGTGAGAAAAGGCCTAAACCTTGTATGCCATCTTTCTTGGATGATCTTGGGTTCTTGATTCGTAGGCCGAATTTTTTGTTTTCTACTACGTTTCCCTACAGTGGTATCAGAGCGATCCTTGATTAGATGCATGTTTAGGTCTAGATCATATGTGTGATATGTGGCATTGATTTTCTTGTTGCTTCCATGTCATGTGATTTTTTCTATGCTTGATGGCAAGTTGAGGTTTTGCTACAAGGATTGAGTTTTCCATCGATCCCTCTATGCTGCTTTCAGTATGCTGGTTGCCTTGATCATGGTCTACATCAAACTCCTTGGATCTCATCTTAATCTCGCAATAGAAGATTTAACATGGAGGGGCTTGTGGATTTTATGAACTCAAATCCATACGGGGGTCACGCGTTTAACGAAGTTTGGCTTGTGGCATTAGTTGCTGCACGCACCCCGAACGTTAAACTAGCAACATTGAAGTATCGTGTGTGGTTTGTTTAGGGAACAAACATTTGCTTGTAACCTGCTAATCAACCACGATAAAATTTGCAACAACCCGTGTAGATAGCGATCTAACTCGTTTTTGCAGAGTATGCATGTGATGTGGTATAGCCTTCAAGATTTGCAATGTGTTTGTATGAGATGCTATATGATGTAATATTTATTCGCGACCTGCGTGTCGTGGTACGGCATGATGACTGGAGTCATATGATTGTCACTTAATTATGGCCTGCGTGCCAGAACTATTTATTAGCTCGAGGCAAAGCAATAGATAGATGCAAGGTGATGATCTACGATGCGGAGGTGGACCCCGACGCACATGTTGGAAGCCGTGGTGATGTTCCCGGCGCCAAGGATAAAGTTGGTGGACACAGTGACTTCAACCACGACGACGTGAAGACAATGAAGACTTCACGAAGCAAAGGGCTATACTATATCACATAATTTTATGAACTGCCTGTGATGTTTATCCCTTTGATGCACCCATGTTTGATGCGCGGTAGTCGTATTTTATTAGGGTGATCTCTTGCAAAACAATATCAAGTTGATAGTGTTCTTCCAACTGTAGCACCGTCTATACTATGTTTCACATCGGAGCAGGTCATGTCACATGGGTGCACACGGTGTGACGCATAAAAGGTGGGTGTGTTAAAAGAACACACAGCACATTACACTTGGTTGTCTTGACGGTTTGGATAAAAGTTTGCTACCGGAACACGCCCATCGAAAGATGAACAAGAATCACCTTTGACGTGATTGGCAAGTTGGCCTACCGGTCCAGTCTAAGTCATCAGTGATGTCACATCAATGGCGGACGATTAGGTTGGATCTTGAATCACTCCAGCATCAATTACGAGAGATATTGATCTGAGTGGGAGCGCACTTAGTAATTAAATTGATTAATCACAAGTGCAACTTAATTATGAACAAAGTATTAGTATTTGCATTATCGTTGTAGAATAATGGCTCGCGTTACCACCTTCCCAATTGATTTTGATTAACTGTATTATCTGGTAAAAACTTTACGATTGGTACCGTATTGTGAGGACTATCCTCAATAGTGTCGAGAAGGAGCTTGTCCTATCGCAAAAATTTTATGCTCTCCCGCTGATGCTATGGATGATGTGACTTACGTCCATAATCCAAAAGGCTAGAATTCCACCACAACTAAGTGTATTGTCGTAATCACCATGAAACCCGAACTTCGAAACGTTTGGGATAGTTATGTTATATTCATGGAACTGAAAACTTGTTTTTAGTGATAAGGCAATTGATGTAGGATATAAGATATCTAGTACAATGTCTGATTGTAAGCATTAGTGAAAATGTTCATTATGCTCTAACGAAACTGATAAGTGTGGGATCCAGAAGAACACTGATCATATGATGATGAGGATTAAGGGAAAGGAAGTTCCATAGGGTGTTAGTAAGATTTACACGCCGGAAAGTCCATGGCCTGCGCCACCCTTGATCATGTGTGGTCTTCTGTGAGTAGGAGTGACATTGGAAATAGAACTATGATACGAATAAAGGCAAAACGAAAGAAGACTGGAATATCCAGCTCAGAAATGAAAGTCATACGGAGTTATAGATGAATTCATTGCTGGTCAAGAGATGTAATTCTTGGGAATCATGATTAAGCAATTAATTGTGGATTCTGTATATTGTGATTAAACAGTTGATCACCGGAATATCACATCGATTGCATATTGTTGAAACTCGATGCAAGAAATACTATGGCCTTTATGACTAGCTAATGATGAGTTTTGACACGCTCGGGAACACGATAAAAGGTTTACTATACCGTGTGTTGACTCTATGATTATCTTCATAATTCATTTTAGAGTGGAGTAAATTGTTACTACACTTTAGCCTTGTTGCAAAACATCATTTTGAATCATGTTTGTTGCAAGAGAGTTGTTCAAAGCTATGAATAACGTAAAGGCCATACTTCCATGATGAATAGGTTGTATGTTATGAATCTTGATAATAATACTAAACATCCATAACACTGACGCTAAACGTCGCAAGACTGACAGAAATACCACATAGATGTGGCATTGCCGTTTATCACAAGTGACATAACATGCATGAAGAATTTCCATAAGTGATGGACTTTCGAGTCATATGATTATGAATCACTTGACGCTTGCGATCTTTTGTCTCGAAGTAATGTGACTAAAACACCGTTAATAGGCCATACATGAACGGGCAACTAAACCATTGGTAATCATACATGATGATGTGTGTAGTCCAATAAGTGTAGTTGTGTGCAGTGGATTCCCTATCTTCACTCATGAATTGAAGTAGATATGTGGATATCTGTTCAATAGAGACACACGTCTGAAATCTTTGAAATGTTCAAGGAATTTTAGAGTGAAATAGAAATTCATTGTAACAAGAAAATAAAGCTTCTGCAAATTAGATTGTAGAAAGTAATATTTGAGTTACAAGTTTAGCGAACGTCTGATGAGTTGTGAAGAAGTGTCATAACTTGCGTCTCCCGGAACACCACTATGAGTAAAGTGTTCGAGAGATGTAATCAGGCCATGTATGACACGGTAAGATCAAATATGGCATTGATCAATTTGCCATTATACTTATTAAAGTTATGCGTTAGTGACTGCGGCTTTTACACTGAAAAGAGCACCATCAAATCTGCTGAAATGACACCATATTAGATGTAGTATGGACTGTTAAAACCATGTTGTCTTTTCTTAAAATTTGGGTATATGAGGCATATGTTTGACATACTCAAAACCCCAAATCAGATAAGTGCTACTTTGTTAAGGTTATGCCAAAAGTTTTGGTATTCCTCTATCACTACACAAAAGGAAAACTGTTTGCTGTTAAGAACAATGTGTTTTGAAGAAAAATAGTTTCTTACAAAAGAGTGAGTGGGAGGACAGTGCAACTTGTCAAAGATTGTTGAATCTTCAGAGAAGTGCGCAGCTGAACCACACAGGTTAGACATAACTCGTACAAACATTTATGATATGTAAAACGAGATATTGTTGTTCGACAATAATAAACCTGTGATATACAAAGAAGCATTGATGGGCCCTGACTCCGGGATTTGGCTAAATGCCAAATAATCCGAGATAGTATCCATGGAAGTAAGTCAAGTTTTGAACTTGGTAGACCCTCCGAAAGACTAAAAGTCTGAAGAATATATATATGGATCTATAACTGATTCAGATGAAATTGTTTTATCCATAAAGCTCAACTCGTTGGAAAATTGTTTTCTAGCAAGTTCAAAGGTTGACTACGGCGAAATAGTCTCGACCGTAGAGATGCTTTAGTCAGTTCGGGTTATATTAGCAATTACTACATATCTCATTTATAGGATATGGTAGAATGAACATCAAAACAAAGTTCCTAAACGGAAATATAACAAAGGACGTATATGTGATACGACTGGAATGTTTTGTCGATTCAAAGGATGCTAAAATAGATGCAAGCCTGGGATATCCAGTGATGGACTGATGCTAGCATAATGGAGTTGGAATTTTCGTTGTGATGAAATTGCGAAAAGAGTTTGTTTTCATCAGGAATAACGAAGATGCTTGAATATTCAAGAAAGTAAGTGGGAGCTGAATAATATTTCTAAAACCTTATGTAGATGACATATTGTTGATTAGAAATGATATAAATTTCTTGACACGAATAACTGTAACTCGGATGGTCTTGGAAACTATCCGGATGGCTCCGGAACGTCCGAGAACGGTCTCGGAAGGTCCTGGAAGTGCTCCAAAAGTGTCCGGAATGTCCCGAAATGGTCCCGGTATGTCCCGGAAGGTCCTGGAAGCTTCTAGAAGGTCTTGAAAGGTTCCGGGCAGTACCACCCACTCCCCTGCGCCCCTGGCCTTGGGGGGCAAGCCACCTAGGCTGCCCTGGCCGGCCAAGGGGGTGGGGGCGCACCAAGGGGAAGGAATCCCCCTCCAGGTGGGAATACCAAAACCCAAATATGGCAGGTTTCCGGTGGGAAGGTATGGGAAGATTTGGGAGGTTTGGGAGTCCAAGTTGGACTCCCCACCCCCCTTATTGCGCCCCAAGGGCCTCTTGGCCACCTATATAATGTGGGGAGGGGTGGGGGGCGCAGCACAACTTGTCCCCAAGGCCTATGCGCCACCCTCCCTCCTCTAAACCCCGTTGCTCCACTTTTAGACCCCGGTTTAGACGCTGTTCTAGATCGGAATCCGTTAGGGTTTTCTCCCTCTAGTTTTCTCGGTGGCGTTCATCTCTGGAAGGCGGAGCGCTGCTGGATTGCTGCTATGGGATGTGTGGATACTAATGCAACTGTTGGTGAGAAAAGGCCTAAACCTTGTATGCCATCTTTCTTGGATGATCTTGGGTTCTTGATTCGTAGGCCAATTTTTTTGTTTTCTACTACGTTTCCCTACACATCCTAGATTAACATAGCCTATGATCACAATCAAGATCACATCATGGAAGAGAGAATTGACCACATAGGTACTGTAGAAACCTCACCCCCGAGGAGGAACTACTCCCGCATCATGGAGGGAGGAAGCAACGTCGATGGAGATGAATCCGGGGGCACTTCCCCGTCCCGGCAGGGTGACGGCACAGGAATTCTGGTCCCCCGAAGCTTGTTGGCGATCGCGGCGGAGATCGGAATTGCTTCTGGGGAAAAGGGTTCTGGAATCAGGGTTTTCGCGACGGGAGTATAAATAAGAGCCAAGGGGGCCCACCAGGGGAGGTCCCAGTCGCCCAGGCGGCCATCCGACGCAGGTCCACCCCTGTCGCGCTAGGAGGGCGCCTGGGGGCTGTGGGCCACCCCAGGACTTCATCCTCCGGCTTGAGGACTCTTCTAGTACGATGATTTATATATATATTTTCCCGGAATTTTTTGGGCACTTTAAGTAAAGGGAAAACCTGAAATACAAAAACAGCAGAAAACAAGAACTGACACTGGGGTGCACTGAGTTAATAGGTTAGTCCAAATATGATCAAAAGTTTATGAAAGTGCATCAAAAGCATAGCAATATCACACAAAACATGCATGGATCAAGCAGAAATTATAGATACGTTTGAGACGTATCACGTGGCGCTTGGAAAGGCCCCGTCGCCAATGAGATGGTGATCCTTCAACTCCGGCGAGCCCGCAAGATTCCGACGAACATTGAGTACTGCGTCCCCGGACCCGAGATGGTTGTCGGGGGGATGGCCCAATGCCGTGACCCAGTATACAGAAGGACCGAGCCGACTCTCGAGGTGAAGGCCCAGAAGAAGATTCGGCTTGGAACGAGTCATGACGCCGTGAAGCCAGAAGGTTATAGAAGGAAATAGACTTACCTTGTACGATAAGGAAACTATATTTGTAAAGTAGAACTAGGACTCCATCTTTGGTTAGAGTCGGTTTCGTGTAACTGAAGGGACGCGACACCTTTATACTGTTTGATTTGTTTAATTTATTTAAACTTGATAATAATATCCCATTGCTATAGTGTCATGACCCACTAACTTTTAGGCATTTAATAAAGTAGGTTGCAAATTTTTTGGTTGAAGTTTATTTTCCACTTTGGTTTGGCAATTTCAATTAAGTTTGAATTTGAATAGGGCAGGATCAATGGTGATTAGTAACTTGCTAATCTCAGAGAATTATCATTAACAAAAGATTACTGTTTCTTGACACTGAGGGTGTTACACCATGTTGCCCACGAAGTTCTGGATTTTCACCCAGAACTAACACAAATTGGTGACCAAGAGCTAGACGACGCGTGGTGGCTTGATCACTAGCCACTACTTCATCATCTCCCTAAACTAGGGAGGGATGATTAGCATGGCAAGGTCCTCGTCGTCCTTGATCTGCATGTAGAACCGGATAGGCTCTAGGGTTTCCTCATCATGGCCAATCCTTAGCATGCACCCAACCGTTTGCGGCACCTCATCACATGCACGCTACCAAGGAGGTTCACCCTCCTTCGCTAGTGGTTCATGGGTATGGTGTCCTCGTCGACCTCAGCGTCCCGCACAAAGAAAAAATATCATTACCAAACACTAATGACTGGTAGTTTCCAAACATGGCAGCGCCATGATCTAAACATAGCGTTTCCATCATTGGCAACTGCCAATCATGATCTAAACATGACCATGACCGGGGATTGACAAGTTGCAGTGTGATGTCTACACACGCTTCTATTCTTGTAGACTATGTTGGGCCTCCAAGCGTAGAGGTTTGTAGGTCAGCAGCAATTTCCCTAAAGTGGATGGCCTAAGGTTTATCGAACTCAGGGAAGTAGAGGTTGAAGATGGTCTCTCTCAAGCAACCCTGCAATTAAGAAACAAGAAGTCTCTTGTGTCCTCAACACACCTAATACAATGTTAAATTTTATACGTGCACTAGTTCGGCGAAGAGATGGTAAAATACGAGTGATAGGTGTGGCAAAGCGGAGTAATATAAATCTATAATAAAAATTACAACAAGCAAACAAGTAGTAAACCTGAACACAAATGATATTTCAATGGTGGAAACAAGGCCTAGGCTTCATACTTTAACTAGTGGCAACTTCCAACAACATTAACATAGTTTAATCACATGATATTTCCACTAAAACATGCAATGGAGACGTAACTCAGATGTCATTCCTTTGTGGTCAAGAGAGGAGGATAATTGTGTAGGGCTACAAGATCACACCTTAGAGTTCGTAGTTCTCATCTATGAATTTCCCAATGTCACCGCGGCCATCCAAAGAGAGTACCACAATCACCACAACATATCTCAAGGATAGTCAAAGACAAGCACCAAGAGACTCTCAGTCTTCAATCACTCCACAATAGAAGAAAAATCAATCATAAAAGTATTCTTCTAATCTCCAATAGACTCAATGTCACCATGGTATCGGAGATTATACTAGATATAGACAAGTGATCTACATTAAATCCAATACATAGAAGAAGTGGAAACATCATGGGATCACCCTAGATTAACAAAGCCTATGATCACAATCAAGATCACATCATGGGAGAGAGAATTAACTACATAGCTACTGGTAGAAACCTCAGCCCCGAGGAGGCACTGCTCCCGCATCATGGAGGGAGGAAGCAATGTCAAGGGAGATGAATCCGGGGGCACTTCCCCGTCCCGGCAGGGTGCTAAAGCAGGAATTCTGGCCCCTCAAAGCTTGTTGGCGATGGCAGCGGAGATCGGAATCCCTTATGGAAAAAAGGGTTCTGGATTCAGGGTTCCTCGACGGGGGTAAAAATAGGAGCCAAAGGGGGGAGTCAGGGGTGCCCCCTGGCCCAGGCGGCCAGAGGGCGCGGCCACCCCCTAGGCCGTGCCAGCAGGTCACCCGGACGAGGGGTGGCCCCCCTCCGGCTGTACTTCGTGCTTCTGGAGTCTTCCGACTTGGATATTTTTTAGTATTTTTTCTGGAATTTTTCAAGCACTTTTATTTTTCACCTTTTTTCTGCAATGCACGGACAAAACATACATAAACTGGCATTGGGCACTAAATTAGTAGGTTAGTCCAAAATATGTTGTAATGATACGAAAATGCATAAAAACATATAGCAATATCAGCAAAAGAAGCATGAAGCAAGCAAAAATTATAGATACATTTGAGACGTATCACAGTGCTATGATCTTAGAATGATGGTGATGATCTAAACATGTCTATGTGCAAACAGGGAGCTTGCCATTGATGAGTGGAAATTGCCAAAGATGCAGTGTATCAGTGGCGAAGCCACACTTAGGCTAGATAGTCAATTGACTACACAACTTTTTGAGCAAAACAATTCAATACAAGTAAGCTTGGATGCATAAATTCTAGCAATAAATCATACCTGACATCACAGGTTTACACTTCTAGCACCGCCATTGAGTGTTATGATCTAAACATAGCAGCGCATCTTTGGCAATTGCTACTCTGATATGATCCAAACATAACACTACATCTTTGGCCACTGCTACTCATGATCTAAACATCGCCATGACACTGAAGATTAGCGAATACTAAGATCTTAGAATGATAGTGACGATCTAAACATATGCAAGTGCAAACAGGGAACATGCCATTGAACATGGACATCATGCAAACAACATATATAGCATGCCGCTGATGATTGACAGGTTGCAATCATAATCATCCCATCTCCTGCATGAGCTCATACCTACACTAATCATCATCCCATCTCCTGCACTTCCTGAAGCGACCAGCGAAGCAGCACTGGTGACTCTCGCAAGCCTGTCTTATTGAAAACGCTTGACTCCCACGTTCCTCCAGGACCTGGCTCGCGGGTGCTTTAAGGCTCGTTGGACCCAAGATGTACACGCAACCCAGGCAACCAAACATGTTGTTTTCTTCCCGTGTAGGCCTGATACATGTTGATTGCATTAAATATCCATGCATGTCAGAAATATATTTACACATTTTCTAAAATGTTTATATAATATAAAAAATATACACATAATTACGAATTTTTTTTCTATCATTCAAAATAATATTTGTGACAATTAAAATAATGTCTAAATAATTTCAGAAAAATATGTTGTACCATCCAAAAAAATGTTAGTTCTATTTTTAAGAAATCGTCTAGAACTTAACAAGTGTGTGCACACTTTAAATAAATGTTTATGAAAATTTAAAAAATACTTAATGTGTGTTTAAAAATATGTTCATCTTGTATTACAAATATACGTATTTGAAAAAAATGGTTTAATGTGTATTTGGAAAAATTCCACGTGCATTTAAGAACAAAGGAATGATAAAATATAAAAAGGAAAGTAAAGAGAAACAAAAGAACTAATGAAAATCAACTCATAAAAAAGAGAGAGGGAAAAGCTGCATAAAGTTTATAAAACTAAATCAGACCTTGCCGTAAAAGCTTCCAAAACTGCACCCAGAAGCTGTATGAGTGAGGGAAACTCGTATTTTGTGGAGTGGCCTACTAGAGGGAGCACCAAAAAGGTGAAAGAGCTTTGATCTGACAGCGAGACATATCTCATAGCGACCGCAAAATGTTCATCATGCTTTTAAAAATGTACAATGTCCATAGGAAAAATGGTCTTCAAGTGTTGAAAAAAGTTCAATGTTCATTTAAAAAATGTTCAATATGTATAAACAATGTTCATAGTGTATTTAAAAATTGTTCAAAATGTATTTCCAAAGAACAACGTTTATTAAAAGTATTCCTTTTTAACATAAAAAATATTAAACATGTATAAGAAAAATTTGGACATTAATTAAAAATGTTCATTGTGTATTAAAAGATTCTTCATGGATTAAAAAAACAGTGCATTTAAAAAATTCTTCGTGTATTAAAAATAATTCAATGTGTGTTTAAGAATATCTTCATCTTGTATTACAAATATATGCATTTGAAAAAATTGTTTAATGTGTATTTTAAAAAAGTTCCAAGTGCATATAAAATTGAAAAAGGAAAGCAAATAAATAAAAAAATAAACAAAAAAAATGGTCTTCATGTGTTGAAAAAAGTTCAATGTTTATTTAAAAAATGTTCAACATGTATAAACAATGTTCATAGTGTATGAATTTTCATAATATATTTCAAAAAATCAACATATATTAAAAATATTCACCATGTATAAGAACATGTTCAACATTAACTAAAAATGTTCATTGTTTTGTAATTTGTTTTGTGTATTATAAAAACTGGGCCGGCCCATGCAGGATTATAACGACGATCGCCGGAAGCGATATATATATATAGTCCTTGCGATCTTAAAAAAGTAATACCCACCAATGGAAGGAAGGGGTTGTTGATGAAAGGATCACTGTGCAGCAGCGTTAATTATTATGTACGTGCCTTCAATATTAAGTACACCATCAAGAATACATGATTCCCTCCTAAAAAATAAATAAAAGAATACATGATCCCCTACCCTCTACAGTATGAGCAATACGTATGTTATTAATACTCCATGTGGTTCTTTTTACTCCATGTCAAAAGCCAAACTACATAAAGTTTGATCAAATTTATATGAAAAAGTATCAACATCTACATTACTAAAGTTTCACAATATTTTTTTTGACCAATAAAATTTAACAATATTATAATTAAATTCACAATCCATCTAACGGTATTAATTTTGTATTGTGAATATTGGTATCTTTTTGCTATAAAGTTAGTTATACTTTACGATGTTTTATTTCAAACAAGTCAAATATACAGAGTAAAAAGCAATTGATCTCAAGTTCGCAACCGCGAAAATACACCAAGCATGCTACATCAATGGATTGGTATTGGTGAAGCATGAGCATGAAGCTTATTAATGGACAATTAGGTCACCACGGAATCCGGCGGCTTCAGGAGCAGATTCATCTACTCAGGCAAGTGCATCGTCTCCGGGTGCACCCGTGCGCTACCTTCCTGCATGTACGGCATACCGGCATACGTATAGCAGATTCTACAACCATATCAACAAATAATTTGGGACACTGAATAAACAGAAATAATCATGTTCGTGTTGTCTTCGACATCAAACACTGTTTGAAACACGATAATTTCATGTAATATTTTACATGGTACACCCCTCATTTTATAATGTACTGTGGTGTATTATGATTTTTTGTTTGAAGTCAAATATTTAAAATCCAAGCAAGTTTATAGAAAACCGAAGACCGAACCTAAAAAGACCAAGACCGAACCCGAAAAGACCAAAATATAAAAGACCGAACTAAATCCGGTCATCAAAACTGGAAGACTGAATTAAATTTGGTCGGATCTGTCTTCTTATGTGGATGATCGAATAACCCAGATAGACCGAATTAGCACATTTCTCTGAAATTTTATGGCACAATTAGAACAATCCTAGATCTTCTCTGGATATTAATGGTATAATTGTGGTTGAATACACCTACTACACATGTATATTATTTCAAACATGTATGTTTACATCACGCATAATCCTGACGAACTAAACTTATGTAAAACTTTATGTTTGTTTTTGTTGTTGAAATGAAATCATGAACTGATCTTGAATATAAATGATTATGTATGCATGAATTGTCTTGCTGGACCATGAATCATGAATATTCTTACTTTGTGTAAGATATGAATCTTGTTACATTTTATCAAATATAAACATGTATTCGTAGTGGAAGTAACATGAATTTGAGTTGTAGCATTTGTAATTTGGTCTGTTTGGTCACCGAAAACCGAACAGTAAAGACTGAAGACCGAATAGTGAAGAATCGAAAAGACCGAAATTATTTCGGTCCTCATTTATGGAAGACCGAATTATTGAAAGACCGAAAAGACCGAACAGAACAAAACGAAAAGACCGAACGCCCCGGCTTACCGGGTGGTGCTGTCGGAGTAGCCACTGACTTTGCGGTTCCAGCCAGTGATGGCCCCAAGCCGACGTCTTGCTGGTCCAACTGCGGTGTGGCCGGTCACTACAAGGGCGACTGCGGGTGAACGAGCAGTACATAGCTAGTTTGGGGATAAGCGATAAGGCGACCAAGTGGAGAATATATAATTATCAGATACTCTGACCAAGTGGAGATTTTGAATGTTAGATACCAGTGGATAGGCTCCTAAATTACTATTTCCTCCGATCTATAATAAGTGTCGCTCATTTTATACTAAGCTAGTACAAACTTTGTATTAAAGAAGCGACACTTATTATGGATCGAAGGGAGTACTATATATAAGATCACTAGTACTAATCTGCATGCTTGTACATACTCTGCCCATCGTTACATGCAGGACCAAAAAAAACGGCGATCCAACGTAACATGTTAGAAAAAAGTTAACATAAGATACAAACTCACTGCTACAAACTTTTAAGGTTTTCTAATGATAACGAGGCAAGTGGATCAAACATCGGTGCCTAAACCCGATATATGCTTTGTCTGCGACACACGTGATGAGCAGTAGTAGTTTTTGATGAACGAGAATGATGATAAACTTGGTTGGCCAAGTGGAGATCTTATACATAAACTAATAAATACAACACAGCGAGATTCTACTCCGACATCCCATCGTCATCGATCACGTCGCCACTATTTTGTTTTGTTGGACCAAAACAAATGCCAAACTTACTGTTGAAATATACTATAGATCTCTTTGATTCACAAGATTCGAAAACAGATAATAGAAAACTCATAGGATTATAATGTAAGAACCATATAATTCTATATGATTTTGGTTTGTTTGACTGCTTCACAGGAAAAACAAATGATTCTTTCCAAGATGTTTGAGTAGAGGCTACAACTCCTATGAAATACACCACAAGAAGATCTTTAGGTAAAATCGCTATAGGATTCAATCCTACGAATCAAGCAACCAATGTAAAAATAATCTTAAAGATCATAATCCTTTCAAATTTCTATGAAAATCCTCTGAATCAAAGGTCGCTATTGAACGTTTCTAGCACATCACTGTTTGGGATAGGACAAAGGGGACACAAAAGTTCAAGAAGCCGAGCGGGTGCCTTCGGCTCCCACCCCGGGAGCACCACGAGCAAGAGAGTACCTCCTGGTTGCAGCTCGAGAGCGGCGTCAGGAGCCCATTGTAGCTTTACTGCAGACTTCCGGCTTTCAATAAAAGAAATTACTCATCATCCTCATTCATACACATTTGATTATTTTGCAGAGTTTCCGCTTTCAACTTCCTTATTTTGACTATATTTTTATTTTAGTTTCATTTTCTTCATATAGGAAATTATACATGTTATAGGCCTGCCTATGCCTTTGCTCGTCATCCTCATGTGAAGATTAATTGAACTCTAACCTCGCCTTGCCGTAATTAAATTTTATTGAATCAATCGATCTTGCACTGAGATCTAGATACGAACTCCAACACTTACACAAAAAATCTAAGCTATTAACTCCAACAGAGAAGATCTAGCTATGAACTGTGCTGCTTCAGGAGCAAGTTCATCCACCCGGCCAGAGAAGTCCTGGCGCCTAGGTTGGTGACTGTGATGGTCATATGGTCCTGGGTCCAAACAATGAGGAATTTCTTTTTCAAAACGGAGGCAACAACTTTGCCTCATCGATTAATTAAGAAGAGAATTTCCCAGTTAAGTGATGGAAAACCGGGAGAGAACTGATACAATCAATTCATAAGCGGACTACTCATAAAACATAAACCCCCACAATCGCTCAATCAACCCACCAAACGCTCTCAACCCAAAACCATCGCAACCCTCAATACTAGTACAACGCAACATGACCACAAATGAGAATACCTCAACAAAAGGTAATGTGCAACAACAATGAGGATTGAGGAACACTGGTTTGACGCCGATTAAGAGCAGCTTGTCGTGAAGACGCTTCGTCTCCAGTAGCACCGGTGCGCTCCTGTCCCGCATGTATGCATACGTATATATGCTAGTAGATTATGGAACCATAGCAGCAAATAATTCTTCACATTGAAGAAACGGATAGAACCATGTTCGTTTTGTGTTCGACATCAAACATTGTGAAACCCCACATGATGTTTTACATGGTATTCCCTCCGTTCCATAATGAAGTGTATAATGATTTTTATACAAAAGTCAAACATTTCAAAATCCAACCAAGTTTGTAGAGAAATTTATGTATATATATGATATCAAAATAAATAATGTGAAAATATGTCTCCTGCATGCATCCGATGGTAGATATCTGGTATTCTAAATGTAAGTGTTTTATCTCTAAACTTGGCCAAAGTTTGTAAAGTTTGATTTAAAAATAATATCAGTACAGTATGGAATTGTAGGAGTATAGTTTAGCTATGGTGCAGGAATGCGTTTCAACATGTTGGGTGAATGAGCAGAACGTAGCCAGTTTGGGGATAAGTGGGGAGGTTTTCTTATGATAGGGAGGCCATATCTATACTTCTTATAAGACAAAACCCCACTATAGATCATTTAAGTTGTCTATCTCAACATGCAAGCTATCCACATCATCTATTCTCTTAGCCAATCAATTATCCATGTCACCCACTTGGGTCATTTAAATTGTCTCTCTTCACATGCAAGCTATCCACATCATCCATTTCTTAGTCAATCAATTGTCCATCTCATCTCAACTAATATATTTATTAATCTCTATATGCAATCTCCATATCAACTATATTTTAATCATTTTATTGTCCACCCTAATAATTTTAATACACACATGTTTCTGTTGCATTTATACTTAGACAACTTAATCTTTTCAGAAAAAAAACTTAGACAACTTAATATATCACATTTTTATACTTTTTATTTATGCATATAGTTTTATAGCAATTTCCGCAGCAACGCGCGGGGTATACTTCTAGTTGATGAGACAACGATGCCTAAATCCGATATAATGCTTTGTCTGTAACGCACGTGCAGCAGTAGTAGTTTTCGACGAACGAGACTGGTGATAAACTTGGTTGGCCAAGTGGGGGATAAACTAATATCACACGACGAGATCCTATTCCGACATCCACTGAAATACACTGTAGACGTCTTTAGTTTTGTTGGTCCAAGACCAATGCCAAACTTACTGCCGAAATACACTGTAGACGTCTTTGGTTCACATGATTCCAAGAGTACGAAAATATAAAATACGTAGGGATTGTGATGTTATGGCCACATGAATTCAATAGGGTTTTGGTTTGGTTGATTGCTTCATAGGAAATGCAAATGATTCTTTCCAAGATTTTTGAGTAGATGCTAACATTCCTATAAAACATAGTACAAGGAAATCCTTAGGAAATAATGCTATAGGATTAAATCTTATGAGTCATGTGGCTTCGGCCCTGTATTGAACTCCTCGTATCGTGTTTGGTTGTTGACCGTTAAATTTTGTGGGTCGCTGTTTAACCTGTTAACTCTATCGTGGTGGCTTTATTTATAAAGTCGGACATAAACCTTTTATCTAAAAAAATATCTTATGAGTAAAAAAAGCAATGTAGATTTATTTATTTATTTAGGATCACAATCCTCCCAAATTTTTATGAAAATCCTCTGAACCAAAGATGACTATAATTGTGGCAACCAGTCTCTTTGAGTACTTCTAGTATTTAATTTCATCTTGCACCTCACTCAGTCTCCTTGTATTTTTTTATAACTCACCCACTCTCTTTGTGACTCTTTTGAGTGAGCATGCATTGTGTGCAGCAACTCAGCTTTGTGGATTCCCTTGGTAAAAATATATATACCATTGTAGCTTTATTGCGGAGTTATGGCTTTCAACAAAAGCGTGACTTTGTCATGATTGTGGCGAAGTAAAGTTATTCAAACCCCTCGATTAGTTAGATGACCTATGAAGTGATTCCTTTTCAGACACACATGTTTACTTTTATGTTTCTCTTTCTAGCCCCCTAGTGGAGATTCACTTTGAATTTCTAAGGACGGGGTATGATTTATTTTAAAGCGCAATGCATTAGCTTGTTCATCACATTAAAAAGGACGAGATTTGCAAAAAGGAGGAAGTTAACCAGTTTATCTAACGAATGTTGTTTTAGCATGTAACCATGCACAAGATGTTCTAACTTCTAACATCTTGATGCATACCTTTTTTGGTTGTAGAGATACATAAAAATGTATTACCATTTACCGGTCTAAATTGTTGTTTATATTTTTTGGTTGTTGGAAAAGTTTGTCTAGTTTTAGAGTATTACATAATGTTTTGTTGAGTTTTTTGTATTGTTTTAAAGTGTATCATACTATTTTATTGATTTTTTTATTTTTTCATTAATGTGCGGAAAACATGCAAGTGTATGTCATTTTTGTGTATGATGTAATTCTTAGTGATCTATTCAGAAGAGTTGAGTGCTAGACCTCAAGCACTCGATGTAAGTACACCAATCATGCCATATACAAATAGGACCAAGAGAACAAGGTAGGATACACTCTCTCTAGAGTGGGCCGATGTAGAGAGATGTTACTTTTGGTCTAGGAAATATTCGAAATGAAAATTGGCCAAATCAGTGGAGGGGTCTAGGAAATGGTCTTTCTGCAGTAGTGACACTATATATGTGTGACGTGTGCGGCTGCTGCGGGTGGTATCAGCTCTGGTCCCTTTCCGGCTCTCAGCGGCGGCTGGCAGGTGGGTCGGGTGGTCGGTGCTTGCTCCGGTGGAGGCTGGGGTGTTGTGGTAGGAGGTGCCTGGTGCCGAATGTGGTGGCGGTGGTGGTGCTGTGCTGGGGATGGCGGAGCTGCAACAGCGGTGCAAATCGTCTCGCCAACCTCAATTGCTCGTCCTCGTCCCACTCGCCAACGAAGGTGACATCGTGGCTCCAGCTGGTTTGGAGTCCTCCACCTCCCAGATTTTCAGATCTGGTGCCGTCCATGTGCTATTGACGGCTGATGTGCGTTCGTTCTTCGATGGATGCACTCGGGATTCAGTGAATCCCATGGTCTGTCGGATTGGCCTTTTGATTTAGTTTGTGGATGTCGGAGCGGCGGCTCTGGACGATCGCAGTGTGCTAAGGCGGCAGCCTCAGAAGGTGATGTTGTGGTTGCCTCATGGGGTGAGGCTGTACCTTCGCATTATGTGGATGATGATCTTGTGCCGCATGGGCGGCGAGCTCGTTGGTCCGGTTGATGCGGTCCTTGGGATTGATCGGGCTGGTAAGCCGAGGCAAGGGCCTCGGATTTTGGCACAACGTTCGTGGTCTGTGAGCGGTCATCTTGTGTAGCTAGGTCTATGAGGCGGCCCTGTCGTGCGCCGTTTGTGGCTTGCCTGCAAGCGGGGGGGGGGGGGGGGGGGGGGCGGAGTGGCGGTTTCGGATTTGGGGGTGTGTGCTCGATGCGACTGTAGCCTTCTGTCATGTGGTAGATGAGGTTCCTTCGTTTGTGCGGTTTTTTATCCCGTTTTCCTTATAAATGGGCTCATTTTGTATGGTTTTCGACCCGTTTTTTTTATAAACTGGATCATTTTATTTTGAAACGAGATCATCTGATACCGACCAATTGTTTAGGAGAAGACTGACCTCTGCCCTGGCCGAGCAGTGGGCTGTAGCTCAGCAAGTAGTTATGAATTTGCGTACTGGTGATGGCCCAGATGTGATATCTTGGGGCATTGGTAAGAAGAATGTCTTTTCCACAAGATCGGTATATGATCTACTGGAATCTTCTCTTCATGGTTGTAATTACTGCTGGATATGGGAGGCCAGCATTCCACTTAAAATTCAGATTTTCTTATGGCAGATGCATCAAGATGCTCTCCTTACAAGGGAAGCCATGAAACGCAGGCGTTGGCCTGGTAACCCTAGTTGTTCTTTCTGTCATGGATTTGAGTCCCTTGATCATCTTTTCTTTACTTGCCCTATTGCGAGAATATCATGGAGAACTGTGGCTTCGGTATTTGGGGTAGATTATTGCCCGAATAATATATGGCAGTACTTTACGTGGTGTTATAGTATCTTTCCTGGTGGTGAACAATTCTATACCGTGGGACTGGCTGCCGTTTGTTGGGCTATATGGAACATACGGAATAGAGCCACGTTCGAATTCAAAAAGTTAAAGAACCCGTTTGAAGTGGTCTTTTCAGCTTGTGTCAATCTGTTGTACTGGGCAGGTCTTCAGAAGGTGGATGCGAGTGCGGAGGACTTAAAGAGAGGAGCTACGATGCTGCGCAACAATGCAGTGCAAATGATGAGGATTTGCGGCGCGGCGCTTGAAGGCACGGACTGAAGCAATCCTGGAGGGCGATCTTCTTCGTTTCAAGATGGTAGATGAGTCTAGTTTCTGTCCTGGTAGTGGTTTTTGGGCAAGGCTAGTATGCTCTATGTCCTGTCGATCATAACTAGCTGCTGTTAATGTTGGCTGTAACGATTTTGGGATAGATGGATAAAACCCACTGGGTTTTTGCCCCATGGCTGGGATCCATTTTGGGTCTTTAGGATGTGGGTTTCCCAGTAGGTGGAGTGCATCTATCCTTATCCCCCCTTCCCCCTCCTTCTCGTTTGGTGAACTCGATAACTTTGTATTTCCGTTAAGTTCATTAATGGAAAGGGGTGTTTATCCGGGTCAATTTTTTTTTAAAAACACACCATCAATAGTATAGATCCAAGTTAAGAATAACAACACATCAATCAGCAATATAGAACATGGACTATCTCAATAGAGAAAAAGGAAGAAAATAACACATCAATCAGCAATATAGCCCATGGACTATCTCAATAGAGAAAAAGGAAGAAAATAACAAACTCATTGATTATGCAAAATGCATCTTGTAAAAGACACATTTTTTTTGCAGGGACTCACAAATACGTCTTATAAATACTAGCTATCGATCTCAAGTTCTCAACAATGTAAATGAAGCAAGCCCCAACTAGGAATGGATTATTGACTAAACATGCACATAATTAAGAGCATGCATGTAGCTTATTCGAGAAATCAAGGACGACGGCATGCCCGAGCCCGGCGACGGCCTAGCCGATGTAGTACATGGGGTCGGGCAGCTTGAAGGTGCGGGCGCCCTCCGGCGCGCCGAGGATGTCGCTCCACTGGTCGCCGATGTTGCCGACGATGACGTACCCGGCGTCCTGAAGCTTCTGCCTCTCGCCGGACTTGTAGGTCACCGCGGAGCCCTTGAACCCGGGCTGCTTCAGCAGCAGGTTCATCCACCCGGTGATCCCCTGGCGGCGGAGGTTGGTGACGGTGATGGCCCTCTGGTCCTCGGTACGGCCGGTGAGGAACACCGGCTTGACGCCGATGGAGAGCAGCTTGTAGTACAGCCGCTTCGTCTCCGGCAGCGCCGGCGCGCTCCCCTCCCGCACGTACGCGTTGAAGCTCGTCGCGTTGAACGGCGTTGCCCTGCGTACAAATAATATACGTTGAAGTGCAGTTAGATTAGTGGTACAACTTGAGGTTTTATATAAGTATATCTGTTGTCCATCACATGCTCATCACATCATATATATCACTATCTTTAACTGGAGTAATAATACTAGGTATATACTCCCTCCGTTCCATAATAGATGACTTCTAAATAAATGAATCTAGACTACATTTAGTTCAAGATACATCTATTTGCAAGTCATCTAATATGAAACGGAAGGAGTATGTTTTGTTCTGCTGCTGACCGTCTACGTGACTGTGATTAATTGGAGTGATGTCCAACACAACAAATAATGTACTCTCTTCGTTCCGAATTATTCCCTTGGATCGAAAATACTTGTCTTTAAATGGATGTGTCGAACACTATTCCGATCGGAGGAAGTATTTCTTTAGTTCAAACTTGATCGAAAGAAGTACGTACTGTGTATATGATATAATACGTACCCGAAGCCGTGGTTGGCGTAGTAGGGGAGGTTGGAGAGCGTGGTCTCGTCGATGTCGAAGACCCAGACCTCCTTGCCGTTGCCGGCGAGGTTGAGGGTGTCGACGTAGGCGAGGGCCTGGTCGACGACCACCTTGGAGTCGCGCCGGAAGTTGCTGCCGAGCATGTAGTGGCCGACGTAGCCCTCGCAGCTGGCGGGCACCGTCTTCCAGTCCCGCACGTTGTGCGCCTCCACGCCCAGCAGCCAGCTATCGCACGCCACGCCGGCGTACTTGCCGGAGCCCAGCAGCGGCCGCAGAGCGTGGATCAGGGCGTTGTCCATGGCAGACGTCGGCATCCGGATGTTCACCTCCCACGCGCTGCATGATGAGGCCGCCAGGAGTGCCGCGGCGGCCAGGACCAGGAGGAGCGCCGCCGTCGTCCTAGCCATTTCTCTTCCTCTCTCTTTCTGTGTGTGTGTGGGTGCAATGCAATGCAGTGTGGAGAATAGTGCTGGTGGCTAGCTTGTTAAATAGGAAAATGGAAGCGTGTGAGAAATTAACAATTAAAGATGAAAAGATGGGGGGTTGGTGCCCTTCGTTCGAGGGCTCGCGTTCAGAGGGGGGGAGGGGCGTGGGGCACGTTGGGGTTACTTTTTGATTGGAGGAGATCAATCCATGCATTGACACGGTTTTGTTGGATGTAATCCCATCCAGATGGGATTAATTAGTCCAATAATGTATGCATCTTTTTCGAATTTTTGTCAGAAGAGACCACGTGTGAAATTTCATTGTTAAAAGAGACCACATCTAAACATTATTGTCAAAGCTACACTGACGGCACGCTATCAAAGCAACACGTGGCAGGTACCGCCGCGGGCAAAGGCGGCACGTTGAGTGCAACGGATCCTGTCGCGAGGTGTGGGCCATGCCGCCAAGGCCAACGGCGGCAATATGTGACGTGATGGTTGCCGTCGTGAGTAGGGGCGGCACGGCACCCTGTCCATGTCGACATGCAGCCATGAGCAAAGTGGTAGCGCAATGAGCAGGGGGCACCACAGGCGGATCTCAACGCTCGGTGCGGTCTCCCCTCCCTTCCCGTCCCTCCCTCTAGCCATCCCCGGTGCACGCGCGGGATATCCCAACCAGTGACCTTCGATGGTGGTTGTGGCACTGAAGACGGGAGGTACTGTAGCTGAAACTTCACTCCCGCTAAGTCATTGAGAGGATACGGGGGATGAAAATGGTAGATATATCGCTCGCGGAGCAATTTTTAGCGTTTGCATAAAACAAAAATACAAACCGAAGCGATATAGGGCATCTATTCTGATCATTTTTTTGCCCCGGTATAATATATCATCAGTTATTTTACGGGCCGAGGTCTTTTAATGGATATGCTAGAGTTGCTCTAATATAGGCACCAAGCTGTTTTGGATCAAGTTGCTCATTGATGTTATGCACTAGTAATTGATTAAGCATTAGCATAGTAACTCTGTAACTTTCTCTTATTTGGGGCCACATGTGACATGTATGTATGTATGTATGTATGTATGTAAATCTCTTCAGATCCAACAACCCCCGTCCGGCTGATCTTTTCACCATCGACGCACACGGTGCATGCACCAATGTTCTTCGTACCACAATCACCAAGGTACATGCCGGGCTGCTGATGAATTAAAAGTCCTTTGCCTCTCCTCCCTCTCACACCCTTTTCTTTAAAACCCTTTCGGCTTGTGAGGACAACACTCGAGCACTCGCACTAGCCACCCACCAGCACTCCAGCAGCAGCTCGCCATGGCTCATCATGCCTCGACCATCCTCCTCCTCCTCCTCCTCCCTGTGGTCTCCTCGTTCGCCGCCGGCTCCGCCGGTGCGGCGGTGCTCGGCGGGAAGGCTGGCGACGCCATTGGGCAGGAGCCCAGGCTGGGTGCGGCGCCAGGGAGGTATGCGGTGATCTTGGACGCCGGCAGCACGGGCACGCGCGTGCACGTCTTCCACTTCGACCGGAAAATGGAGCTCGTCAAAGTCGGCAACGACGTCGAGGTCTTCGCCCAGGTATATCTATGTACATATACAACAAATACCAAATCTATTCTATATTCTACTGAGGTATGATATTGTTGGATCTTATGTTCTTCATTTTGTTGGAGTGCAGGTGGAGCCAGGGCTGAGTTCATATGCTGGGCGGCCACAGGAGGCCGCCAAGTCCATCGTACCTCTGCTTGACAAGGCCAAGAGCGCTGTGCCTCGCTGGCTCACCAACAAAACACCCATTAAACTAGGGGTTCCTTCCCTTCCTAACTACTCCAATATACTATGAAAACTGAAATTCAGACCTGAAAAAAGAAACATTGACCAAGTTGTTCAATCGAATGTGTGCAGGCGACGGCTGGATTCAGGCTCATCGGGGACGAGCCGGCAGAGCAAATTCTTCAAGCTGTAACTAATTTTCATCTCTGCAAATTTTTTCCTTGTAATTTTGCAAGTTCTTCAAGTTTTTTTTTTCATCTGATTCGTAAAATACAAAATACAGGTGAGGGATGCTGTCCACAGCAAGACCAAATTCCATTACAATCCTAGCTGGATCAATGTCCTCGAGGGTTCTCAGGAAGGATCTTACCTATGGGTGGGTGTACTATATATCCATACACATACATACAATTACATGAAGACATACGTACTATTTACACAAATACTATTATGAACTCCATGTACGTATATAGGTGTCTCTAAACTATCTGCTGGGTAAACTGGGAGGAGACTACTCCAAGACGGTAGGCGTGATTGATCTTGGAGGCGGGTCCGTGCAGATGGCATATGCCATCTCTGCAAATGCTGCTCCCGATGTGCCTCAAGCCAAGGATCCCTACGTCACCAAAGAATATCTCAAAGGAAGAGACTACAACGTCTATGTTCACAGGTAATATTTTTTTTAACCTACATCCATCTTTACATATACGACATTAGAAATGTATAGAAAGTATATGTTTGTGTTGATATGCTATTGTAGATGTCTATATGTTTCTCTACTTTGAGTTTGAGGCACTGGATGGGTTCATCGATAAAAAACCTCAAGCTAAGTACTTGGAAATAATTAACGGTGTTCCGTATCGGTTGCAGCTACTTGCACTATGGCGCACAGGCTTCTCGAGTGGAGATCTTCAAGGCAAGCAATGAAACATTCAGCTACTGCATGCTGGGCGGATACAATGGTACAACATCATCATCACCATCAACAATCTTAGCCTATATATCTAATTAATGTAGTACCCGAATGAATGAATGAAGGTAAATACACGTACAACGGAGAGCAATACGACGCCATTGCGTCGCCGCAAGGAGCAGCATATGACAAGTGCAGGGAGGACGTGACCAGAGCTCTCAAGTTGAGCGCGCCATGTGAGAGGAGGAATTGCACCTTCAACGGCGCGTGGAGCGGCGGCGGCGGCCCCGGCCAGGCCGAGCTCTACCTCACCTCCAGCTTCTACTACTTGGCGTCACAGGTAGCCACTAGCTGAGATTAGTCCTTCGATCGGGAAATGAACTGATGAACTGATCAACTTGTGTGGTGGACATGCAGGTTGGCTTGATCGACGGCAAGGCTAACAGCGGGAAGACCACCCCGGCGGCGTTGCAGGCCGCCGCCAAGAAGATCTGCCCGCTGAGCTTCGTGGAAGCAAAGGTGGCATACCCAAGGGTGAGATCCATGGACGCGCCCTACATCTGCATGGACCTCATCTACCAGTACTCCCTGCTCGTCGATGGGTTCGGTTTGAAGCCGGCCATGGAGATCACGGTGGCGCAGAAGGTGAAGCACGGGGAATACTTCACCGAAGCCGCATGGCCGCTCGGGGAAGCCATTGAGGCCGTGTCGGCCAAAAACGCGCCTCCACGACGCATGATCTTATACTAACAAAAATGCCCGTGCGTTCGCAATGGAGAAAATAATTATTTACTCACCATCATTAAATTTTGTGAACCACTGCTATCAAGGATGTATTATCAACTCATATGTATCATGAGCTCCCTAGCTTAGTAAGCACGGTGCAAGGCGACCTACGACCTTCGACGCCGTCTTAGGTGCGGCCAATTCAACGAACATCTAAAACACATCCATAGGAACACCCTCCCGTGCGCATGTGGCGTGGTTTCTTCAAAATACATTCATTTATCAATCCCATTTTTTGCCATGTGCTATCTAGTGCATGCATTATATCATATATTTATCTTTATTTGATAATCTAAGTTTACGCTTTCTTTCTTCCAAAAAAACTATTCTTTTTACCTAATTTTTGAAAGCCATTCTCTTGGTTTAATTCGAAGCACCAACATCTAATCTTTTAATTCATTTTCTCTCGGTCCCCTCTTTTCCATTGACCCACACACTTTAAATTAGGCACGACACCATTCCCACCTTCTTTTAATTCGTTTCATCCTTTCTTTTTTAATTACTCCCCCCGTTTCTAAATATAAGGTGTATAATTTTTTGTAGAAGTCAAACTTGTTCAACTTTGACCAGATTTGTAGATAAATATATTAATAAAAATTATAACAAAAACATATTATCATATTCATGTTGAAACATATTTTCATATTATACTTATTAAATATCATATATGTTGATATTTTTTGCAATAAATTTTGCCTAAGTTACAAAAGTGTATCTTTATAATGAAATCCATACACCTTATATCAAGGAACAGAGGGAGTATTTTCCAAGGCATCATCAAAATTCTTTCTGAATTAGTTATATTTCCTTTTGCTCATACCTTTACCTAATTATGAAATTAATACGAAGTGTTTGTGACATTTTAAAAATTAATGAAATGCATAATTTTTTTTCTTAATTTAAAAAATGCTTCATACAATTTTTAAAAGTGTTTTTAACATTTAATAAAATATTCACGCATTTGAAAAATATTTATTTGAAATTCATAAAAGTCCTCATTGTTTATAAAATATTTGATACCATTAAAAATATATTTATCATTATTTCAAAAATGTTTAAAATATACTATAAATAAAAATATATAATTGAAAATTGTACATCATGAATTAGAAATGTTCAACTTATATAAAAACAGATTTTTATTAGGAGGTCTGGAGTTCGATTTCCAGAGAATATGATAGAAATTCTGCCTACATTAATGGGCCCAGGCGCTGAGGTCTAGTATAGAGAAGGATTTCCCGCGGCGCAACAGTTCTTCCATACCAACTTAGCTACCCGAGATGTACAGAAGATGAGGCCCATGTTAAGATTGATTGCTGCAGACTTTTTGTTTACTGAAATTCAGTTAACTACGTGTTTATTAAGAAAAAAGGGAGAGGATTTTCTACAAAATAGCCATAACAGACTAAGCATGTCACCTAGATATAGATTGATTGCCAGTCCGTCCTTAGCTCGCAATAAGGTGCACCAGAGGAGAGGTGTATCATATTAGTACGCTTCATGTAATGTTGCATTCATCAAGGTGCATATATATGGCTGGACGCCATGTCTCATCCTCTTATCATTTTTGTGTGTGAATGCAACATTCGCACGGTGGTATAATGTCTACAACACATGGCCATTTCCATCGGGGCAGCATTTAGTGCAACGAAGTACATTACAAATGCCAAAACTGAAATTCAAACTAACGATTTAAGAGTGTAAGGGCCTCTTTGGTAGTTTTATTTTTTTTTATTTTTTCAATAGATGTCGATTTTTTATATACACACTGTATACTCATTAAACATTTTTCTAACACATGACAAATATTTTCCAAAAAATATATTTTCAACATTTATTTAAAGTTTTTTTTATGTTATAATATATTTTTAAAATTACATAATCAAATTTACATTTTATTAAAATTCTACCAATTTTCAGAAACATATTTTGAAACATGTGATTATTATTTTTTCACAAACATTTTTCTGAAAATTATGAAAATATTCTTCACTATAACATTTTCATTGTATACATTTTTTATAAAATATCAAGGACATAGTTTTTTAAATGTCACGATTTTTTTTTAAATGTCAACAGGGGTGATTGGTTCTTTCTTTTCTGTACTGCGAGACAAAGCGATGCTCAGACGAGGCCGCACAAGAACAAGCTAGGCGAACGTGGTTTCATTTATAGGTCATTTTTTCATGTTATCGTTTATATGTCTTTAGCATATGCATTTTCACGGGAAATATTAATTTAGTTTAGCTGTTGGTGTCCAAAAAAATATATTAGCAAGATTGATTGGTCATGATTTTGGTATGTCGTGACTAGAGTCATTTAAATCGGAATCATTTGTTATATTTTTATGTATAAATATGTATGTATTTCAAAAATATAAAAAAGGATGGACTTATTTACAAAGGTTATATGTGGCTACTTTTAAAATATCTTAGATATAGTATATGAATATGTTGATAATCATTATAACTAAAAATATTATGGAACTAGTTTTGAATAGTCTTGCATATTGTATATGAACATACTCAAATTAATAAAGTAGTGTTATATTAGGGATATTCAATTTGGCTCTAGGTTGTAGTACATGAGACGTTGGTGTAAGTACTCCCAATAGTAAGATGTATTATATATACTAGACGATGGTCCGCGCGTTGCTGTGAGAATTGTTAAAAATTAATTTGATGTTTGAAAATATGTTTTTTATTAAACAGAATATAATTTGATTATGATTTTTTAAATTGTTTAGTGTAAAAATTTAAGAAAATTTGATGGAAAATATAAAAATGAGTTTTTTTGTTAATTTATTTCCTCATAATAAATCGATGAGACGATAAGAAACGAAAACAACATTGAGTAGACATAGTAAAAACATCTCAACATTTGGCTAAATCGAAAATAATGATAGCAATTATAGACGTGCATAGAAAACAAATATGAGCTAACTCATAATTTAATTTATTTAATAAAAAAATCCTTATATATCATGAGGCTAAGTGCATAAAAATATATTGATTTTTTAGGTTGCATGCGCATGCAGAATTAATAAGAGCATCTGCATGAAGAGTTAGTGAAAAATAATGTTTACATGGTAGAGTTACTTGATGATGTGGATAGCTTCCATGTCAAGATAAAATATTAGTGAAGATCAACTATTTATGTATTATAGATTCTAAGGTTGTGTGTAAGATGCTTATTCTACACCACTAGTAACATAATATAAAAAATCTAGTAAAACAATGTATAAAATGAACTAATTCTGAAATGACGTTTTTACTATCCAAATTGATAATTTACTACATTTTTGTAACAAATACCATATTTTATATACTATGTTACTATATATTATTTACTTATTAATAGGAATATAAAATAAGCTATATATACTACACTTGCGTTCACTTTGGCATACCAGTATATATCTCCATATAATTGATAGCAAGATTGTCGATGGACCCACATGAGCTCTTTTAATAAATACAATGTTTACCATGGTTAGAGATTTTAGGAGCCATTGAATCAAGTCAATCTAACGGTGAAAATAAAAAAAGTACTAGAAAGTACTAAAAAAAGTACTACAAATATGATTTACTAGTAAAAATGTTATTTTTATTATTATTTAACCGTGCTTGATCAATGGATAGAAATAATTCTAGCGGGAGTACTCGAAAGAACTGAGAAGTACTTGCCAATCACCGGAGAAGCGCTCTGCTACAATCAATTCTATCCGTTGACCAAGCACAACTAAATCAAATAAATAATGTTTTTTTACTAGTAAATCATTATTTTCAATACTTTTCAGTACTTTCTTTAGTACTACTCTAGTACTCCCTAGTACTTCTTTTATTACCACCATTAGATTGACTTGATTCAACGGCTTCTAAAATTTCTAACCATGGTAAAAGTTATATCCTTTATATCATAATAAAATAACTGATGTTTTATATTTCGTCATATCAAATGGCACACCACTGAAGCTTTGTGATTTGAGTGCATTTAATGTGTGACCTAACATGCATACCAAAACCATATATAACATGAGTTATTCTGTGCGGAACATGGTATTATTCATGAGAGGATGCCTCCCTATTCACCCCAGTCAAACGGGGTTGCCGAACGGAAAAACCGTACTCTAACTGATTTGGTTAACGCCATGTTAGATACATCGGGTTTATCCAAGGCATGATGGGGGAGGCTATATTGACAGCATGTCATGTCCTGAATAAGGTTCCCGCAAAGGATAATGAGATCACTCCATATGAATTATGGGATAAGAAAAGTACTACACTCTCATACTTGCGCACTTGTGGCTGTTTGGCGAAAGTCAACGTGCCGATAATTAAGAAGCGCAAGTTGGGGCCAAAGACCGTAGACTGCGTTTTTCTTGGCTACGATAAGCATAGTGTTGGTTACAGATTTCTAGTGGTGAAACCTGAGGTGCACGACATGAAGGTCGGCACGATTATGGAGTCTAGAGATGCAACATTCTTTGAGGATATATTCCACATGAGAGATATGCGAAGCATCCCTAGACTAGACTCTGATGAGACTCCTGAACCTGTTATTCCGATGGAATATTATGAGCACGACAGTGATGAGGTCTCTACGGAGGACGATGAGGAAGCTCCTGTTAGGAGCAAGAGGTCAAGGATTGAAAAATCCTTTGGTGATGATTTCCTCGTGTACCTCGTAGACGACACTCCCAACTGCATTTCAGAAGCCTATGCATCCCCAGGTGCTGAGTACTGGAAGGAGGCAGTCCATAGCGAGATGGATTCCATCTTGGCAGACGGAACGTGGGAGCTCACTGATCGTCCCAATGGTTGTAAACCATTACAACCATTGGGATGTAAATGGGTGTTCAAAAGAAAAACTTAGGCCTGATGGTACTGTTAAAAAGCACAAGGCAATGTTTGTGGCCAAGGGTTATACGCAAAAAGAGAAAGAGGATTTCTTCGACACTTACTCACCTGTGGCTAGACTGACAACCATTCAAGTATTACTCTCGTTGGCTGCCTTGCATGGTATTCTCGTTCATCAGATGGACGTGAAGACGGCTTTCCTTAACGCAGAGCTAGACGAGGAAATTTACATGCAACAGCCGGATGGCTTTGTTGTAAATGGTCAGGAAAGAAAGGTGTGCAAGTTGTTGAAATATCTTTATGGCCTAAAGCAAGCGCCTAAATAATGGCATGAGAAGTTTGACAAAACTTTAACATATGCCGGTTTTGTTGTTAATGAGGCTGACAAATATGTATACTATCGCAGTGGTGGAGACGAATGAGTAATATTGTGTCTGTATGTCGACGATATACTGATATTTGGGACCAACCTCAAAGTAATTGAGGAGGTCAAGAACTTTCTATCTCAAAACTTTGAGATGAAAGACTTGGGTGTGGCTGATGTCATTCTGAACATCAAGCTGCAGAGGAACAATGAGGGTGGGATTACACTTGTAAAATCACACTATGTTGAGAAGATTTTGAGTCGCTTTGGATATGCCGACAACAAACCCTTTTGGAACGCCATATGATCCCAGTGTGCGCATTCGAAAGTTTGAAGGCACGTCTGTGGATCAGTTGAGATATTTCCAAGTGATTGGTTCACTCATGTACCTAGCTTGCGCTACTCGGCCTAACATCTCATATGTTGTATGTAAACTGAGCCGGTTTGTTTCAAACCCGAGAGATGAGCATTGGCATGCGATTGGGCGATTTATGCTCTACTTGGTAGGGTACTACAAACGATGGATTTCACTATACTGGGTACCCACCGGTACTTGAGGGGTATAATTGTTCTAATTTGATATCTGATGCTAATGAAATGAAAGCCACAAGTGGGTATGTGTTCACACTTGGTGCTGGTGCTATTTCTTGGAAGTCTTGCACGCAGACGATCCTAACCAGACCGACTATGGAAGCAGAACTCATAGCATTAGATACATCATGCGTCGAAGCAGAATGATTTTGAGAGCTTTTGATGGATTTGCTTGTGGTTGATAAGCCAGTCTCAGTTATCCTTATGAACTGTGATAACCAGACAGTAATTGTCAAGGCTAAAAGTTTAAAGAACAACATGCAATCCACAAAGCATATTAGAAGTGTTGGGAATGTGCCCTAGAGGAAAATAAAATATGTTTTATCGAGCATATTCCATTAGTTCATAATACGTTTGATACTATGCTAGAACTGTATTAAGCGGAAACATTAATACAGGTGTGGTATACAAACAACCAGGTCTCCAGTAAACCCTAGTATACTAGTCCATTGGGCGATTGATGATCAAGGTTTCTTGATCATGAGACAATGGTGTCTGTTGACAATGGAGTCGTATCGTTGGATAATGATATGATGGACATACACCCACCAGAAGTGTTGCGATGTGATCAAGTCACATAGTTCGACATTGCGATAACTATAACGTAGTGACCAGATCCTTTGACCGTAATGATCATACGTAATTGTCATCTATGAGGAGACTTTGATTTGTATCCCACCGCCTGACTGAAATATGCTGGCCATAACGGTGCACTTTGGGTATTCCAAAATAGATGGTTGATGAGTATGCAAATAGATCAAAGCGGGATTTGTCCATCCGTGTGACGGATAGGTACTCTGGGCCCACTCGGTGATGTTACATCATAAAGTTTGCAAACGTGTGACTAGGTCACGGAGTTGTAATATCACGGGAACGAGTAAACTTGTTTGTTGAGAACGAGGACGAACTAGGTATATTGGATACCGATGATCAAACCTCGGACAAGCAAAGTACCATGGGACAAAGGGAACAGGCACACGGTTAACGGATCCAACAGCGATTGAAGTTCATTCGATGGAAGCGCAGGGGCTATCAAGGATTGTAACCAGGTCCAATTGATTAGTCATTGATCAATGAGAATTGTCTCGATCATGTCTGCTGTTTCCCGGACCGTAGGGTGTTACACTTAAGGGTACTCGACGCAGTAAGGATTGATTCGGGATCACCGGAGAAATTGGAGAGAACACCGGAATTGTTCCGGTGATGACCGGAATTGTTCCGATGAAGGCCGGAAGTTGTTCTGGGTATTTTGAAAGGTTCAAAATATATTTAATAATGTTTAATATATATTTTATTATTTAATTATCTGAATTAAATATTAAAATATAATTAAATATAATTAAATATAATTAAAAATGAATTAAAAGGCATATGGGCCTCATAGGGCCCATTAGGGGGAGAGGGAGTCTTCCCCCATGGGCCATGGCGCCATGAGGGGGGGCACCCCCCTTTATTGGTGTGCCATAACCCCCCCTTGGGATTAGTCCCACCCCGGAAGGGGAAGGGGGGGTGTCACCCCTCCTTGGCCTATATAAGGAGGGGTAGGGGTGCCCTTTTAATCATGAATTTTTGAGAAAAGTTTCTCATCTCTCTCCCTTCTTTCTCCTTCCTTTGAGCGGACTCCCCTTGTTTGGAGGCTGCTCTGGGTTGGGGATTTCTCCATATACGCACGCCGTCGTGCTGCTGGAATCGGGATCTGAATCCATCTTCTTTCCGCTGCTCTACTGGTTCGGAGCCCGGAGGGACGTCGGGTATACTGTATGTGTATAATCCCGCGAGGCACTACACTTGTGGTGCTACTTCATCGTCGTGGTCGTATCGCGAGGTCTTCATCAACAACGTTCCGACGGGGACGTAATCCCGTCATCGGTCTGCAAGGATCGGGTGGCTACAGGAGTCGTCGTGGATCTGCGCGGCATCGGGGATTGCCGGTACGACTACACCAACCACGTTCATGCGGGAACGTTTCCCGCTTAACGGACTACATACTGGTATGTGACCTATTTCTGTCCGTTACTTGCATCAGCATAGCATAGGTCTTGGGATTGGGTATCGTAGGTCAAGGAAAAATTTGTGTTTTCTGCCCCGAACCCCAACAGTGGTATCATGAGCAAGGCTATGCTTAGATGTATTGTACGGATAGAACACATCTAGTATGTGGGCATAAATTCTCAATTGTTACCCTCTCACGTGTACTCATTTAGCATTGCGGCAATGTTTGATGAAGCGGCCCCCGACCGACCTTACGCGTTTACGCGAGACTGGTTCCACGCTTGACATATGGCTTGTACCATATAAAGTGGCTGGGGGGGGGTCTGTCTCTCTGCATTAGCGATGCGAAGATGTTTGCAACGGAGGGCCCCGACAGGGGTGTAATAGAGACAATTGCGGGATTGGTGTTGTGGCTTGTTTTCGCAGGATAGAAAGCGGTTCTTTTCTCGAAACCCCTAGCGGCCACGTAAAACTTGCAAAAGATAAAGTAGAAAGGCGTTTTCAACTTTAATTTTCATGTCGGGGGGAATCATAGCATGTATGATTTATACTGTTGCATCCTGTTTTGCTAATATGTTAGATATACGACGGTAGCATAATAGGATGATCCCTCAACAATCCAACAAAGTGTCCTTCCTTAGTGAAGCACCATCTGGAAAGTTCTTCATTATGGAGGCATCACGTGTCACACGGGTGTCAAACATTTTTACGTTCACAAGAGATGGGTGGAGCAAGCCTAGCATGTCCAGAAACATGGCCTTGCATACGCATCATATACTCACTAAGGTTATTGTGGCGAGCCTGGCATGTGCAGACATGGCCTCGGGACACAAGAGACCGAAAGGTCGAGCATGAGTCACATGGATGATGTGATTGGCATGATGGCCTACCTTGAACAACATACTGATGGTCGTGTCACACGGGGGAGGTATGTTCTTCAAGGATCGTGTAATCACTTAGAACAAACTATGAGGGATGTTTGTCTGAGTGGGAGTTCCAGAATTGTTTTTGAAACATGAACTCCATATTATGAACGTAATCTTCATGTCTTTGCAAATATCATTGTAGATAACATCATACCAATGTTTAGAACTATGGCTCTTTTAGTATGATAGAACTTAAGGTAAATGGGTCTTACTTCATTGATGTGTACCAACACCATTAGAGACATACTCGTTAGTAATGACTTGTTAAACATAATACGAAGAACTGCTAGGAGATACACCTGATAACTCCGTATTCAAGGAAGATGATGATGAGTATCGTACTCACCGTCACTTATGAATGACTGTCCAATACACCATACTTCATTCTATGAGTCTGAATTGTGAATGCATGTTAACCAACACGTATGACGTGCTAGGTGAACTTGAAAGCACTTGGTCACAAATCAGAGAAATGGAATATGAGTATATGGACGGGGTTTCTTTCAACTATGGTGGAAGGAACAACCTGCTGAGAAAGTCACTTGGAAAATGTATAAGATACATGGAACACCTTGTGTATAACTTGGACTACTGAATGACTGGTTACTTTGCGATAACTAGGGAGTTGCATCCGCTTCCTCCCAGTTACAAAGACCATGTCTGGACTATGTCATGAAGGAGAATCGTTCACCTGTCATGAGGTCATGGTTAAAGTTAAGAACTTTAAGAGTAGAACCAATGCAGGAATGGTCATTGACGGAGAAGGTATATTTGATATACGAGTTATAAATGTCTTTCCCACGAAACACTAATTGCGGTTGATTAAGTATTCAATGCTTGAACTTACTGCTTGAGAGTGGCTTGGAAGGGATGAGGTGACAATGTGTGCTGACGGTAATCAAGATAGTTGATGGTCGACAACACTCTCCCTCTACATCTATCAATTGATTAATATATGAATAAATTTTATGATCGTTTGAATGAGGACTTTATTAGTGTGTCTTGCATCTTGCGAAGACAATTATTCATATTAGTGAGAAACAAGTCAGTTGTTCTCCTTTTATGAATGATATCTATTATGGTCACATTACGATTATGAATGAGCTATTCTTATATTGATGATAGTTGTTTGATCATTTATAAGAAATATTGCAATGCCAAAAAATATCCAGGCTTAATAATGACACTATAGTTTAAGTCATGAATGGTATGATGATGTCTTAAGATACTTGATCTCTTGACATATACAAACCATGCCTTTGAGGTGAGATGACTAAAACCTCGCATTCTGGTAAAACAGATTGTGTACTGATTGCTGAATATCATACATTGTGATGTATTGTATATCAGCATGTAGTGAATTTCATTATTTTGTGAACTTCGTATATGGACTTAGATGAATATTTGTATTCACTAATGAAACATGAGTCTGAAATAATTTGATATGATCAAAAGGGATTTCAGAGTAAAGATGGATATTAAATTAACAAGAAAGACAAGTCTCTACGATTTGATCAAAGTGACAAATGTTTTGAGTTAGTCTTGGGCATAAAGACTTGTGTGAAAGTTGTTCCACAAATTGCAATGTCTTGAGACACTTCAATATGATTGACGTGCCTGAACATTGTGATCATATTCTATCGAAAAGTGTATGGTCTAAGTTATCTCTTACCAAGTTACGTTATTATTGTTTAGAGTTATTAATTTAATATGCAAGCACTCACTTCAGCATAGGGAACCATCTGAGTTCGTGGAAACCAACACCATATATGTCATGGTGTGTTGTGGTTTCTAGGAAGCTTGATTTATGTAAGATAAATTATCTTTGTAGTGTATCCTTAGACAACTATGGATGCATCTTCCACAACTAGAACCAAAAGGAGCAAAACTTGTATTGCTATGTTTGGTGTTTGTCAAGAATTGTTCTTGATAAATGTGGTAATGGAAGAAAAGTGAAAGTTCAACCAAGGTAATTCACCTTGCCTCCAAATGTCAGAGTAGTGCAACGGAATATGTTCTGGAAGCAAAGCTCTACAATAAGAGGAGAAACTAATGATAATGATCATGATCTTCTGATGGGAGCTTTTACTGAGAAAGGTAGGATTCAAGAATATATATTTGCCCCTGGTGCAAAATGATATTCATGATTCACTTGTCATGTTAATGGAACAAGACATTCCTACGAACTACAAAGAAGCGATGGTGGACCTAAGTACGAGATATGACTATGAGTCATGAAATCCTATGTTGAGTTACATTTAAGATTGCTTGAATCTTATCAAGTAAGGAGGTTACTTAACATTCACAATAACTTCAGAGTTATGAGGAATAAATGTGAACATCAAAGGGACGTCAAGATTGGTTTGTCACAAAGATTGTTTCTGACAAATTCAATGGGTTGACTACAATATGTAGCAATGCTTGAGTCAAAGGGATATTCACTACGATTGATCCAGAATTGTTATCAATACCGTGACTTCCTCAAATCCTGTATTTGAAGAAGTGTTGTAATTGGTACAACAAGAAGGTTTTGGAAAAACATATGGATACTAGTGTCTCGTAAACTGAATTCTCGTTTTGATGGATGATCAAAGGATTTTGGACTTAACCAAAATATCGAGGAAACATGCATTTGCATGAAACTGAGTGGGAGCTAAATAGTTTCCTGAAACTTAATATGTAGACGACATATTTTGAGTGGGAGCTATGGGAGTATTATCCTATACTTATATGTAAATGACATATTTGAGTAGGAGCCATGTGGTTAGTATCCTGAACTTAATATGTGTCTGACATATCTAAGTGGGAGCCATGTGGATGTTATCCTTGTCTTATATGTGGCCGACATATTTGAGTGGGAGCAATATGAGTGTTATCCTATAACTTAATATGTGCATGACATATTTGAGTGGGAGCATGATAACATTCTCATATATGGATAACATATTATGAATGGTGCAGTTGGTGTTAATGATTATTTGAATCTTTCATAAATGAAGATGAATAAAGTATTAAGCATTGAAGATCTATTAAGATAGATATGTGTTTAATAACATTGAGTCGTAATACTTTCCTGGATAAGATTCTGAAGGAGTTCAGAATGGGACAAGTCAAGAAGTGGTCCTTACTTGTATATCCAAGAGAAGTGTTGAGTTAATCTCAGTACAAGAACAATGGTTAATGATAAATGAAAGAAATGGATGTGCTGGATCCTCTATGCTTTTGTCATAGGTTCTTTCATATAAAACCAGAGTTATGTACTCGACGTAATGTGACCCAAGTTCTTAGTAGTAAGAACATGTTGTGATATGATTTATGAGTAAATCATTGAACAAAGAGTTAAGTTTATCCTTCAGTGTCTGAAGAGAACTGAGGATACATCTCAAATTTGTAAAGGATAGTGGCCTTGACCATAAATGTTATGCTGGTTCAAGTTTTGACACTAACCTAGAAAATTGAGATATCATACTAATGAATGCCTAAGTTCAAAGAAACATGGTTAGACATCAAAGTTGCATACAATGCACTAAGGATTGAATCTACATTGATGTGGCTGCTTTAGAAGTAGCAGGAGTTATATTATGGCTTAAGAAGTTTGACTTCTGATTGAGTGAGTTTCAAGTGTGCATGACTATGGGAAAGTCCGCGTGACCCACCGGATGTCATTGCTATGACACAGCAAACGAAGTCTCATTTCACTGCCAAATATATATACCTCATCATTATAGTGGATAATGAAGGAATGTCAAATTAGGTGACATTATGATTTGCAAAAGGACATACGGTTCTGAATGGTACCCAGACCGTTGATACAACCTCTTCCACGGGCAAGCATGATCAATAAGGAGTTATGATCCAGAGAAAATGCAACTAGATTATTTGTACTCTAGTGCAAGTGGGAGACTGTTGGGAATGTGCCCTAGAGGCAAATAAAATATGTTTTATCGAGCATATTCCATTAGTTCATAATACGTTTGATACTATGCTAGAACTGTATTAAGCGGAAACATTAATACAGGTGTGCTATACAAACAACCAGGTCCCTAGTAAACCCTAGTATACTAGTCCATTGGGCGATTGATGATCAAGGTTTCCTGATCATGAGACAATGGCGTCTGTTGACAATGGAGTCGTATCGTTGGATAATGATATGATGGACATACACCCACCAGAAGTGTTGCGATGTGATCAAGTCACATAGTTCGACATTGCGATAACTATAACGTAGTGACCAGATCCTTTGACCGTAATGATCATACGTAATTGTCATCTATGAGGAGACTTTGATTTGTATCCCACCGCCTGACTGAAATATGCTGGCCATAACGGTGCACTTTGGGTATTCCAAAATAGATGGTTGATGAGTATGCAAATAGATCAAAGCGGGATTTGTCCATCCGTGTGACGGATAGGTACTCTGGGCCCACTCGGTGATGTTACATCATAAAGTTTGCAAACGTGTGACTAGGTCACGGAGTTGTAATATCACGGGAACGAGTAAACTTGTTTGTTGAGAACAAGGACGAACTAGGTATATTGGATACCGATGATCAAACCTCGGACAAGCAAAGTACCATGGGACAAAGGGAACAGACACACGGTTAACGGATCCAACAGCGATTGAAGTTCATTCGATGGAAGCGCAGGGGCTATCAAGGATTGTAACCAGGTCCAATTGATTAGTCATTGATCAATGAGAATTGTCTCGATCATGTCTGCTGTTTCCCGGACCGTAGGGTGTTACACTTAAGGGTACTCGACGCAGTAAGGATTGATTCGGGATCACCGGAGAAATTGGAGAGAACACCGGAATTGTTCCGGTGATGACCGGAATTGTTCCGATGAAGGCCGGAAGTTGTTCTGGGTATTTTGAAAGGTTCAAAATATATTTAATAATGTTTAATATATGTTTTATTATTTAATTATCTGAATTAAATATTAAAATATAATTAAATATAATTAAAAATGAATTAAAAGGCATATGGGCCTCATAGGGCCCATTAGGGGGAGAGGGAGTCTTCCCCCATGGGCCATGGCGCCATGAGGGGGCCCACCCCCCATTATTGGTGCGCCATAACCCAGCCTTGGGATTAGTCCCACCCCGGAAGGGGAAGGGGGGGTGTCACCCCTCCTTGGCCTATATAAGGAGGGGTAGGGGTGCCCTTTTAATCATGAATTTTTGAGAAAAGTTTCTCATCTCTCTCCCTTCTTTCTCCTTCCTTTGAGCGGACTCCCCTTGTTTGGAGGCTGCTCTGGGTTGGGGATTTCTCCACTATACGCACGCCGTCGTGCTGCTGGAATCGGGATCCGAATCCATCTTCTTTCCGCTGCTCTACTGGTTCGGAGCCCGGAGGGACGTCGGGTATACTGTATGTGTATAATCCCGCGAGGCACTACACTTGTGGTGCTACTTCATCGTCGTGGTCGTATCGCGAGGTCTTCATCAGCAACGTTCCGACGAGGACGTAATCCCGTCATCGGTCTGCAAGGATCGGGTGGCTACAGGAGTCGTCGTGGATCTGCGCGGCATCGGGGATTGCCGGTACGACTACACCAACCACGTTCATGCGGGAACGTTTCCCGCTTAACGGACTACATACTGGTATGTGACCTATTTCTGTCCGTTACTTGCATCAGCATAGCATAGGTCTTGGGATTGGGTATCGTAGGTCAAGGAAAAATTTGTGTTTTCTGCCCCGAACCCAACAAGAAGAAGATTAAAATCTGTCAGGCATTCAAGAAACTCCGGAGTTATAGCGTTGGATTATATCCAGACGGCTAAGAATCTGGCAGATCCCTTTACCAAGGGTCTATCACAGGTTGTGATAGAAAATGCATCGAGGGAGATGGGGTTGAAACCCACGTGAGTTGCCATGGGGGTAACCTAGAGAAATCTAGGAAAACAATCAAGCCATCAACCGAGGAGAGTATCCTTATTAACCCACTCCGATTAAGATGCACACTACTCTCAAAACTGTAACGCGGGTTGACAAATGTCTTAATGTGTTCCAAAGCTTCTGTAAGCAAGATGTTGGCCTACAGAGCATACTTTGGAGGAACACACCTATATGAGCCCGACTGCTGGTCACAGTCTATGAGATGGGGTTTATCTCTAGGAAGGTCATGAAAGGACAGTGTAAGGCCCGATATGCGGTACTGTTCCAGATCTAGATGTTTCCATCCAGATCCGGGGACGAAGCACATATCGGTCCCACCGCGACATGTGACAAAGCCATATGCCCCGGATTTCCAACATGATATCACAACATTACAGATACAAGGATACAACATCTCATACAATCGGCATACAACTGCCTTAAATATAATACAACAGCGGAAGATATATGTCTAAGTACAGACTACAAGCAAATGCCCACTGGCAAAGAGAAAAGCATCGATCCCATAACTACACGGGTCCAGGCCCTCCGCCGGGATCCGCCTAACTAGTCGTCGTCAAGTCTCCACATGAAACGTCGATCACCATACCTGTTGTCGATCAAGAACCCTGAAAAGAGTTTGGGGGTAGTATCATGAGTACAGAGGTACTCAGCATCCAACTGTAGTGGTCATCTGACCCAGCAAGGACTTCATCACTCGTCATTCTAGGACAACTTGTAGTTTACGGTAAGGAAGGGGTAAGTGGCGAGGTTGCTGCCGCACTAGCATTATGAAATGGCTAACGATCTAGAGAGTAAGATAAGAAGCCAAGCATTCGATGAGGAATCACCTCCAACAAGTCTTGCTATCAACTACTTACGCAAACATAACACCTATCCTATCCTTGTCCTCCTCTTCGCATCCCGACGAAGAAGAAGCAGTCAAGGCACACGCACACGTTGATCAAGTTATATTAAGATTATCTCAGTTGTTGTTGTCTATGAACAGGACGTAGGTCTCAAGTCGTCCATAACCGTGGACACGGCTTCTCGAAAATATTTAACCCTGCAGGGGTGTACCAACTGCCCATTACGAGGCTCCGCACGCACGTCCATCACTCTCAGTTGCTACCCATCACAGGCAACCATTTTATGATTTAGTTCCAAGAGATCCGAAACGACAGGTCCCTCTAGCTAACAACGAACAAATCCGGGTGGCCCCCGGTGAGTCGACATCCATCTCAGGAGCCGGCTGCGCTCTCGATCTGGTCTCTACCGTATGTCGCAGGTTTGGATACCCGATTAATCACACATTGGAAACCGGGTCCTCAGCCGGACAAAGTGGGCCAGCAAGGGAACTAAGTCCTCACTGGTCCGGGTTATTTTAAATAATATCTGCCAGGAGCGACCCAACAGACACACACACAGTTTTGAAATGGTAAATCAGCTTGGGCCACCACTAGAAATGTTTGAAGCTAGATAGGTAAGAAGAGGGGACCCCATAAAATCCCACACGCGGTTAGGCACGCTCAGTCTTAAAACCAATACCCGGAACTCGGGTCCTAGGTGACTCGAATGGAACAAAGCGTCGGGGCGGGATAGTCTAGACCTTCCATCCTTCGTCGAGTATAGTCAACATTTATAATAATCATATCATCAACAATAATATAATAATCAGGTGATATCCCAACCCAAAGAGTAACAGGGTAACATCGTAGCATCCTAAGCATGCATACTAAGCAGGGGCTGAGCAACGAGCAATAGTAACATAGCAGTACAAGGTTTGCTGGGAAGGGACATGGCTGTATCGGTTTGAAAGAGGCTGTAAACATGTGGTAGGATCAAACATCGAACCTAACCTATACTAGCATGCAAACCGCTGGTTGAAATAGAAGGGATCATAAGTAATGTATAGTCCTTGCCTGTTGATAAGTCGGGTCCCGAAGGTGTAGTTGATCGCAAGCTCGCATCGTCTTCGAGAGGTACCCGCGGCAGCACACAAGACGATAAACACTGGAAAGCAATCAACGAGCAAGCATCTATTACTACGAGGCAAACACGAGCAAGCATCAACAAGAAGCAACACGAGACATCGCACCTACCGTCGAGAGCGGTTACTAACAGGTTAAGTGGAGTACTCGTCACACACGACGATACCGCACGTTTACGGTGGTTCAAGTTATTTAGCTACACAAGGTGAGCAAAGGTTGTTAACATGGCATACTCACTCAAGCATGGCATATCACACAAACATGGCAAGAGGTGAAGCACAAAGTAAACTATCTATGCTAGTCAATTTAAGTGAGGCACAACCTAAACATGGCATAACACTAAGTGCCGCACGATGATTAAAGGATCTGGTATTGTTCTGCCCTAAACCATATTTTAGGTTGGTTAAGAATAGCAAACAATAGTATAAACAAAAAGTACACGAAAAACTAATCAAGTTACATATAAGAAACATTTTAATCCGAGCAACGGATGAAAAGTTATAGCAGTTACAGTTTACAGTGGCAAGTAGTGTAATTAGCAGGCAAACAACAGGTAAACAAGCAAGTTTCATATTTTACGCGTCGCGATCCGAGCTACGAGCAAAAAGATACGGGCACTGCAAAAATCCTAATACAAACTGCCTAAATTAAATAATAAAAAGAACCTAGCAGAGACAAAAAAAACCTAAATGGGCCGAAACTACTGGCCCAACAGAAAAATAAACAAAACAGCAAAAAATAAATAAAAAAAAGAGGGCTGGGGCGCCTCACCCCATGGGCTGAGGCCCACTGGCCTGGAGGCCGGCGGCTTGCTGCTGGGCCCGGGGCGCTGGGCCTTGGCGCTGGGGAGGCCTGGGCCGGCTCGTCCCGCTCGTCTCCATCCCAAGCAGCGGCGGCTGCCCGATGGCCATGGCGACGCCGGCCGGGGAAGGAGGCAGGGGCTAGGGGGCGAGGCCGAGGTGGAGGCGCGGAGGCGGCGCCGGCCACCGGATCCGGTCCGCGGCGAGGGCGGCATGGGCGCTGAAGGTGGCGGCGCGAGGAGCTCTGCTCGGGCTCCCATGGCACGGCGGTCGGCAGCGGCTTCTGCGAGGGAAGAGGGATTAGGGGAGGAAGGAGAAAGGGAGGGCGCGCGGGGAGGAGAGAGGGGCGACTTGGGGCGGCTGCGGCTCCGGCTAGCCGGCGTGCTGGCCGTGGAGGCGCCCGGCGGCGGGGAAGCCATGGTCGCAGGAGAGCTCAGGAGGAGGTGCTCGGGCTAGGAGATCCAGAACTGATGACGTGGCGCAACGGGATCCCCTCGATCCGGATCCGACGGATCAGATCAGTGGTCTGGATCTAAGAGGGGGTTGGCTGCAAATTTCACATAGGGAAACCCTAAAAAGGGGTGGGAGTGTGGTGGTCTTTATATAGCCCCGGTGGCTGGCAGTTTACAAAAACATCCCCGGTTTTTATCTCGCGCGCGCGGTGCTCACGTTTCTGACCGCCGGGGGTCCGCAGTACCTCCGATTCGGGTAAAACTTCGAACTGCGCAATCAGCGTGTCGAGCCGGAGGCGTTCACCTCGCGCTGGAACCGTTCCGAAAACACTTTCCGGTGCGCTATAAAAATATCCCGTTTAATTATTAAACGGGGTTTTTCGTTCCGTTGGCTGCGGCTGGTCTCGTGCGGTTTTCGCGACGGTGATCGGGCGAAACCCGGTGTCGCAAAGGTCGAGTGTCAGAGTGGCAAGGGTCGGTCTCCGTCCGATACGAGATAAGAGGGGGTAAAATAATCACCGATCGATAAATCGGGGATGCAAACACCGCAAACAAATCAGACAATCAAACAATTCACACCGAAAACAAAAATTTTAATTTTTTGTGAAAACTGGGATGTTACAGACAGGAGTATGAATAGTACTCTTTAACCGTGGGGTTTAGCCTTCGACAGCCTTGTATCAGCTGACAACTTATCAGCTGACAACTGGTGAAACTTCTGCACGCTAAGATGATAATTCAAGGCATAGTCCATTGTTCAGCTGTGAAGAAGTCTAATCCAGTTGCTCTAGGTGGATGTTCAACTAAACAATCTCCACTGAAAATTCTGGTATATAAAACATGGTTTGAAACAGTTGACAACCTAATGGGCCTTGAGATCTGGTGGGGGATTATTGGATTATAGTTGGGCTTTGTCTCAAATAAGCCCATAATCCCTAGTTAATCTCTAAGGGCCCATGTATGGTGGCAGATGATGCTAAAATTTAGTACCATCCTGCTAGTGGAGGAAGGTTTGCACCTCTTTATAAGTGGTGCTCCCTCACTAGCCATTGAAAGCTTAGGAAGAAGAGTTGTACACGCGCGCTCCTCCTCCTCCGCCGCCCGCCTTCTCACATCACGCCACGACGCGCGCGCGCGTCGCGGGTTGCGAGAATGAGCCGAACCGAGTTCACACCTATGCACTTATTTTTTTCCTGTCTTGAATGGATAATTAAGGGATTAATTAATGAGTCGCTAACTGAAGCGCTACTCTCCGAGACGTTGGAGGTGGGATGTTCGCTGACTCGGTCGTGGGCTACGGCCCAGGCCCGTTACACCGACGGCATACATAAGCAGGCGCTAGGGTTGTGGAGTCACTCGCTTGCTCACTCTTTCCCTCTGTGCCTAACCCTAGCCGTCATCTATTGTTCCTTGTTGTGTGCTGCCTCCGGCGATCCCAACCCGTCGACCGCGTGCATGGTCCGTCGGGTGAGAAGGTGCCTCCGGAACAACGACCTTCGAGATCCTGCCCGGGAGAAGGCCGATAAGGTTTTTGGGGAGCGTCTCGGCTCTGGCCTCTACCTCAACTCCTTCGACTACACCGACACCATGACGACGGATGATGACGCCGTTGTCAAGGCCTCCGCCTTGAAGAAGGCTACCGACGAATCCCATGCTGCTGCAGCCGCCGCGTTGGCTTGGTCAACCACGGGGTATGATTTGTTCATCTCCTTTATACTCGTTTATATGCTTGCCGTATATGTGTTGTACATAGATGATTCAGTGCAAGGTTTTATACGTGCTAGCATCTTTAGTTTTTGGTATGAGATGCGCATACCGTAAATGCCATGCTTACTATTTACTCATGGATTGAATTAACTGAAAATATGTTAATATTTCCATTAGATATTTCTTTTTTTAGGGCAGGCTTGAATATATCAGTCTAAGGGTATTACAGAAATATTCGCACACAACTCATACCACGTCATGGTAGATTGCAATCTTACAAAAGAATTGAACGAGAAATTTTGTGGGTAGCTTTCCAAAATTTTGATTCTGAAGAATCTAGGGATAAAAAGAACCGGCCCATATACCCTACGGAAAGTAGAACCGGTGCGGCAAAGCATGCTATTTTTTACATGATGATTGAACTTGTGTTTCCTAGTCCCATGGATGTTTGCGTGTTACGAAAATAATGGTGCCGCTAGAGTGATAATTTATTTGAACGAAAAATGAAATATCCTATCTACATGTGTTGTGTGTTGGTCTAGACAATAGATGTGAGACCGACGAGGGCGCAAGAAGCGGGCCCGGTTTGAACTTTGAGGCATATATCGATCGATTGGACGTATGCTGGGTACACGTTAAGGGTCCCTCCCCCCTCCCTACATACAATATTAAAACACGCAGCGTGCTACGCATGGTGACTACTTATATATATAGGTACCAAGCTGTTTTGGATCAAGTTGCTCATTGATGTTATGCACTAGTAATTGATTAAGCAGCATAGTGACTTTCTTAGATTTGGAGCCAACAACCTCGTCCGGCCAGATGTTTTCACCATGGATACACACGGCGCATGTTATTCATGTTAGAATAATCCGAGTCACATATCGATCTACCGAAGATCAAGCAATCATCATAAGCACGAGCATGACACCGAGATTTGTCAATGAGGTTCACCAACATGACTAACCCCTGGGGCATGACTATGGGCGCTCCCCACATATACCAAATCAGATGATATAGTCAACGACAAGTCCGCCAAGGCCATTCGACAGCGCTCCGATCACCTCGCCAAGGCTGGTCCGGCCACCTCTGCCACGGGCGTCGGACCGTTCCTCGTGATCTCTGTCTAGCCTATCAACTTGTGTCTAGTCTATTTTGCTATTCCGCGGTGTCTTTATATATTAGCCCTGGGTTACATGTATCCGATTCAAACACCTAACCCACCGCTAATTACAAGTCCAACTGTAACACAACTCGTACACATAATATTCCGCACGTATATTTTAACAATTCATATCACAATCACAGTACATGCCTGCCGGGCTGCTGATGAATAGTGAGTCCTTTGCCTGCCTCCGGCCTCCATCTCACACCCTGATTCTTTCTTTAAAACCCTTTCGGCTCGTCTCCTGCAGGAGTACACTGGAGCACTCGCACTAGCCACCCACCAGCAGCTCCCCATGGCGCATCATGCCTCCACCATCCTCCTCCTCCTCTTCCTCCTCGTGGTCTCCTCGTTCGCCGGCTCCGCTTTTGCCGGTGCGGCGGTGCTCGGCCGGAAGGCTGTCGGCGCCATTGGCCAGGAGCCCAGGCAGCCGGGTGCGTCGCCGGGGAAGTATGCGGTGATCTTGGACGCCGGCAGCACAGGCACGCGCCGGAAATTGGAGCTCATCGAGGTCGGCGACGATATCGAGGTCTTCGCCAAGGTATGCCTGTACGACGCATATAGACTAAATATATTCTATTCTAAGTATTACCTCCGATTTATATTAATGTACTTAACTTTCTCTAGGTTCGTATGTATTTAGTTAAGTATTTAAACTAGATGCATGTGTATTTAGACAAACTTAAGTCCATTAATATGGATCGGAGGGACGAGGAAGTATGATATTGTTGCTCAATTTCCTCGATGTTAATTATGTCTTTCATATATTTTGCAACAATTTCCTCGATGTTAATTATGTCTTTCATATATTTTGTTGGAGTGCAGGTGGAGCCAGGGCTGAGTTCATATGCTGGGCGGCCACAGGAGGCTGCCAAGTCCATCGTGCCTCTGCTTGAGAAAGCCAAGAGCGCTGTGCCTCGCTGGCTCATGAACAAAACACCCATTAAACTAGGGGTCCGTTCCCTTGCTAACTAAACTACTAGCTAGTAGTAGTAACCAATAATACAACACGCATGAATATATGTAAACTGAACTTCAGACCTGAAAAAAGAAACATTGACCAATCGAATGTGTGCATGCAGGCGACGGTTGGACTCAGACTCATCGGGGACGAGCCGGCAGAGCAAATTCTTCAAGCTGTAACTACTTTTCTGTCGTCTCTGAAATTTTTTCATTCTAATTCTGCGGGGATAGCTAGGCACAGTGTCAATATTTTTTTTTTGAATTGTCACCGGGGGGGAGAGAACTCCCCCACCTGAATTGTATTCATTTTGCCTATATAAGCTTTGCAGCCTATTTTGCAAGATAGGTTCAAATGAACCAGAAGTACAGGGGGCACAGAGAGAAGAGATAAAAGAAAAAACACACTCCACAACACAGAACACACGATTGCTTATGACCAATCGACCAAGACATTGATGGGCTTCAGCTTCATCTTCATCTAACACAGCGCGGCAGAGGCCATGACCGCTGGTTGTCTGGTCGCCACCAATCGAAACGAGATGATCCAAGGGTGGATCGGGGGCTCGCTAACCCGGCTTCCAACAAAGACATCGGCACCTCCAAAACTTGGAAAATCGTCAAGAGCAATCAACAAACCTCGAGGGAGAGCGGCTCCGGCCGCACCGAGGCATCAAACAACAAACGAAGAGATGGTGCACCAAAAAACGACGCCCCAAAGGGGGGGGGCGACGTCACAGACGCCGCCGTCGTCCGATCCAGAGATGGATCAAGGCTTTCGCCCGGAACGCACACGATGTGGAGAGCGGAGACTTCCCGACAACGCCTCCAACGAGGGATGCGGCGCCCATCGGCGTCGTCGTTGTCGCACCGGCCAGGACTGGTAGAGGGTTTTCACCCAAAGTCGCGCAACAACCACATCCATAGCTCCACAGTAAGAGCTTGACACTGGCCATACCGGATCGGGAGGGGCGGAGGCGGAGGGGCGGGCCGGCGGAGGGCGCCCAGCACACAAGGGCGACGAGGACGACGGCACCCGGATGGGGAGGCGAAGGGAGGGCACCGGACGGCGGATCTGGACAGAGCTCGCCAGATCCGCGCCAGGGACGACGACGCTCGGGAGAGGCAGGGGAGGTTGACGAGGCGAGGAGGGCCGGCAGCCGGAGGAAGGGGACGGGGAGGCCGACGACGAGGCCGCCCCCCGCGCGCCGCCCATAAGAGTAGCGGAGGGGCGAGAGGGACGCAGCAGCGCCCCCGATTGGATCTGGAGCCGGGGGGAACCGGCGAGGGGAGCCCTGCCGCCACCATCCCAGGGCACGGCGCGGCTTTGCCCGCGTCCCCTCCGGTGGCGGCGAGGCAGGGAGGTGTGGGGGAGGGACCGGCGGCGGCGCGTGAGGGGGGGCGCCCCCGAGTCACCTGGGAGGTGGCGACGCGGGGGGGGGGGGGCTCTGTTTTCAACCAAAATCCACAGTGTCAATATATGGCTGCTAAAACTAATCTAAAATACAAAATACATGCAGGAGAGGGATGCTGTCCACAGCAAGAGCAAAGTCCAGTACAATCCTAGTTGGATCAATGTCCTCGAGGGTTCTCAGGAAGGATCTTACCTATGGGTGGGTATACTATGTATGCATACACATACATACAATTACATAAAGACATACACATATTTAAACAAATATTATGAAATCCATGTACGTACGTAGGTTGCTCTAAACTATCTTCTGGGTAAACTGGGAGGAGACTACTCCAAGACGGTAGGTGTGATTGATCTTGGAGGCGGGTCGGTGCAGATGGCATATGCCATCTCTGCAGATGCTGCTTCTGCTGCTCCTGTGCTGCCTCAAGCCAAGGATCCCTACGTAACCAAAGAATATCTCAAAGGAAGAGACTACAACGTCTATGTTCACAGGTTATTATTAGTTTTTGAACTTACATCCATCTTATATATATGACATTAGGAATGTTCACAGGAATGTATGTGCTGATTTGCTATTGTAAATGTCTATATATTTCTCTACTTTGAGCCGGCACTAGATGGATTCATCAAAATAAAACCTCAAGCTACGTACTAGGAAATAACGGTGTTTCGTTTGCGTTGCAGCTACTTGCACTATGGCGCACAGGCTTCTCGAGTGGAGATCTTCAAGGCAAGCAATGGACCATTCAGCTATTGCATGCTGGGCGGATACAATGGTACAACATCATCATCATCATCTACAATCTTAGGCCCTATTTGTTTCATAAGTCATAGGACTTTTTTAAGTCTCAACTTATAAGTCATAAGTCCCTACCTGTTTGTTTACATGGACTTATAAGTCCCGAGTCCCTACCTGTTTGTTTACAGGGACTTATAAGTTGATGTTATCCAGGATGCGATACGTGCGATACGCTGATAAGTCCTAATAAGTTCCTCCCATAAAGTCTTTTTTAATAAGTCCCAAATGACCACTATAAGTCCCAATAAGTCCCTTCTGTTTGGTTTAGATGGGACTTATAAGGACTTTTTTAAGTCCCTAAACCAATAAGTCCCTGGAAACAAACACCATCTTAGCGTATATATCTAATTAATGTAGTACCCGAATGAATGAATGAAGGCCAATACACGTACAACGGAGAGCAATACGACGCCATTGCGTCTCCACAAGGAGCAGCATATGACCAGTGCAGGGAGGACGTGACCAGAGCTCTCAAGCTCAGCGCGCCCTGCGAGACGAGGAACTGCACCTTCAACGGCGCGTGGAACGGCGGCGGCGGCCCCGGCCAGGCCGAGCTCTACGTCACCTCCAGCTTCTACTACATGGCGTCACAGGTCAATTACACACGCATGCATGCATGTGAAGTTACGTAGTGTTTGGGTCAACAACTGATGAACTGATGAACTGATGCAGGTTGACTTGATCGACAGCAAGACTAGCAGCGGCAAGACCACCCCGGCGGCGTTGAGGGCCGCCGCCGAGAAGATCTGCCGGCTGAGCTTCGAGGAAGCCAAGGCCGCGTACACTAGGGTGCGCGCCGTTGACGCGCCCTACATCTGCATGGACCTCGTCTACCAGTACTCCTTGCTCGTTGATGGGTTCGGTTTGAAGCCGACCATGGAGATCACGGTGGCGCAGAAGGTGAAGCACGGGGAATACTTCATCGAAGCCGCGTGGCCGCTTGGAGAAGCTATCGAGGCCGTGTCGGCCAAAAAACCGGCTCAACAACGCATGATGTTATATTGATCGCCAGTCCTTAATTAGCTCGCAATAAGGTACACAGAGGTGTACTCCGCATATAAGATTTGTCTAAAATCAAATTTGATAGAGCTTGGCCAAATTTATATTGAAAAGTATCAAAATATACAACTTTAAAATTATACCATATGAAAATAAATATCATGATGCATCTAATGATATTGGTTTCATATTGTGGATGTTGATGCATTTTTTTATAAAATTGGTTAAATTTTAGAAGGTTTGACTTCAGACAATTCTTTTTTTTTGGGAAAAGGAGGAGAACCCCCGGCCTCTGCATCAATCGATGCATGCAGCCATATTATTGAAATAAAAGCATAACAAAGTCTCCAAGTCTAACAATGCTCAAAGTCCGAGCTTAAAACTGAAAACAAAACTGGAAAAGTGCCACATTCGGCTATAAAAAATAGACTACGATGCCTACACACCTAGCCTATTAATAACTCGCCATCCAAACCGGTTGTAAATAGCCCGGGCTATCATCTCCCAACGGCTGCACCCAATAGCCAAAAGCTCCCCGAAGTCCGCATGAGTTAGTAACGACCACATACGGATCCAAGCTGTAGCTTTGAAGATAACCTGCAAAAAGTTTGTGAAAATTGTGCCATTAAAAATCAAGTCATTCCTAGTATTCCATATAGTCCAAAACAAAGCACATATCCCTATCCGGATATGATTGGCTAAGTGACTGTCCACTCTACTAAGCCACGTCCCAAATAACGTGTCTATGTTAGTAGGAGGGGTTACATTGAAAGCAATATGTATTGATCTCCATAATAATTTCGCAAGAGGACACTCAAGAAAGAGGTGTTGAATAGATTCATTATGATCACAAAAGCAACATCTAGTATTACCAACCCAGTTTCTTTTGGTTAGATTATCTTTAGTAAGAATAACTCCTTTGTGAACGAACCACATAAAGATTTTAATTCGAAGTGGAACTTTAATCTTCCAAAAGTGTAAAGACCTCGACAGTGGCCCGGTATCAATTAAATCTAGATACATAGATTTCACTGAGAAGACTCCCGTCGTATTTAACTTCCAGCGAATTGTATCATCCCGGTCTGATAGTTGAACGTCCATCAACCTGCGGACCAGTTGTAGCCAAGCATCCCAACGTTCTCCTACTAAGGATCTCCTAAAATGAATATTAAGCGGTACCGAGCTTAATACTGTAGCAACATAGTCCTCCTTACGTTGTACAATATTATACAAGGAAGGGTATTGCATAGCTAGAGGCGTATCCCCTAACCACGTATCCTCCCAGAATCTGGTGCCGTTTCCATTACCAACTAGAAATTTCACACGCTGGAAGAAAGTAATCTTTGTTTTCATTAACCCCTTCCAGAATGGTGAGTCCGTTGGCTTGGCGGTAACCTGAGCCAAAGTCTTAGAGTGAAGGTACTTATTCCGCAATATTTGTACCCACATACCTTCGGTCTCAACAGATAGCATGTATAGCCATTTGCTAAGCAGACATCTATTCTTCACTTCTAAATTTTCGATCCCTAAGCCACCCTGTTCCTTTGGTCTACAAATAATATCCCATCTAGCCAATCTATATTTCTTTTTGGTCTCGTCGCTTTGCCAAAAAAACCGGGATCTATAGAAGTCCAGTCTTTTCTGTACCCCTACTGGCACTTCAAAGAAGGATAAAAGGAACATAGGTAAACTAGTCAAAACCGAATTGATCAGTACCAACCGGCCACCATATGACATTAGCTTGCCCTTCCAGCAACTTAATCTTTTTTCAAACCTGTCTTCAATGCTTTTCCATTCCTTATTCGTTAATCGTCTATGATGAATTGGGATCCCTAGATAACTAAACGGTAGAGATCCCATCTCACAGCCAAACAATTGTCTGTATTCGTCTTGTCCCTCTTTCGCTCTCCCAAAGCAGAACAATTCGCTTTTGTTGAAATTAATTTTCAGTCCAGACAATTGCTCGAAAAGGCACAACACAAGCTTCATATTCCTTGCTTTTGCCAAATCATGTTCCATGAATAATATTGTGTCATCCGCATATTGTAAGACGGAGACGCCCCCCTCTACAAGGTGGGGAACGAGTCCTCCTACTTGGCCACACTCTTTTTCCCGTCCAATAAGGAGTGCCAACATATCTGCAACAATGTTAAATAGAACAAGAGACATGGAATCTCCCTGTCGTAACCCTTTATGTGTCTGGAAAAAGTGTCCAATGTCATCATTAACCTTTATCCCAACACTGCCTTTCTGTATGAATGAATCTACCTGTGATCTCCAAGATTCATTGAATCCCTTCATACGTAAGGCTTGCTGTAAGAAGGGCCATTTGACCTTATCATAGGCTTTCTCAAAATCCACTTTGAAGATAACACCATCTAGTTTCTTCGTATGAATTTCATGAATCGTCTCGTGCAAAACAACCACCCCTTCTAGGATGTGTCGTCCTGGCATGAAAGCAGTTTGAGTTGGTTGCACAACCGAATGGGCTATCTGTGTCAACCTATTCGTAGCAACCTTAGTAAATTTTTTGAAACTAACATTAAGAAGACAGATCGGTCTGAATTGCTCAATGCGAATAGCCTCCACCTTTTTTGGCAACAACGTAATCGTTCCAAAATTTAGGTGAAAAAGTTGTAGGTGGCCTGCGAACAAGTCATGGAACATAGGCATAAGATCTCCTTTTATGATATGCCAACATTTCTTGTAAAATTCCGCCGGAAACCCGTATGGTCCAGGGGCTTTATTATGTTTCATTTGAGTTATAGCATCAAACACCTCTTTCTCAGTGAAAGGAGCAGACAATACCTCATTCTCTTCAACATTGAGTTGAGGTATATCCCCGGTAGTACTCTCATCTAGAGATATGAAACTTTGTTCGGGGGCTCCGAAAAGTTGCTTATAATAATTAGAGATGTACAATTTTAGGTTCTCTTGTCCTACAATCGTACCCTCATCTTGTTCAAGCTGAATGATCTTTTTCTTTCTGTGTTTCCCATTAGCAATCAAGTGGAAGAACTGTGTGTTATCATCACGTTGGACAATCGTAGAAACCTTTGCTCTAAGTGCCCATTTCATTTCCTCCTCTCTCATTAGAGATTGTAATTTCTTTTCAGCCTCATTCTTAATATTTCGCTCAGTCATATTAAGAAGAGTGGATTCCGCTTTAACATCAAGCGCATTAATAGTTTGTATCAATCTCTCCTTTTCAACTTTATAAATGCCACATTGATTTTTAGCCCAGCCCCTCAAGAACTGGCGCAGATGTCTAATTTTATTTTGCCATCTGTCAATTGACGACGACCCGCCACATTCCTTCGCCCATTCTGTCTCAATGAGATCCATGAAGCCTTCCTTCTCGAACCATCCTAATTCGAAAGAGAAAGTATTTTTGTTTCCCATATGGGTCGATTCCCCGAAATCAACCAACATCGGGGTATGATCAGAAATGGCCCTTTGTAAAGCTTGAACCGTTACCATAGGAAATTTTTGTTCCCACTCAACGCTAGTGAGAACCCGGTCCAGTTTCTCGTACGTAGGGATTGGTAGGGAATTAGCCCATGTATATTGCCTACCCGAGAGGTCAATCTCCCTCAAATCAAGAGTCTCAATGATCATGTTGAACATGAAGGACCACCTTCCGTCGAAGTTGTCATTGTTTTTTTCGTCTTGTCTTCTAATAATATTAAAGTCTCCCCCAACCAGAATGGGAAGTCTTTCATCCCCGCAAATTCTCACCAAATCTGCGAGAAATTCAGCCTTAAGTTCGGGTTGAGCCGCACCATATACGGCCACCAAAGCCCATCTAAAGCCATCAATTTTCGATCTTACGCGAAATTTGACAGCAAAATCACCTTGTATCACATTTAGAACCTCCAAAGTTTCGCACTTCACCCCAAGTAAGATCCCTCCGGATCTACCTCTTGGTGGTAGACAGTGCCAATCAAAATCATTCCCACCGGAAATAGTATTTAGAAACTGTGGAGTGAAATTATCTCTACCCGTCTCTAAAAGTGCCATAAAATCCAACTTTTGCTCTATCGATGTGTCTCTTAGGAATCTTCTTTTAGCCAAGTCCGCAAGACCTCTGCTATTCCAGAATATTCCTTTCATATTTCATCGTGGAATTTTTTCTTTTGCCTAACTCTCGCACTCCTACGCACCGCGGATGTCGGATAAACCTTCCTCTTCCAGGTGGTTTTTGGTTTATTCAAAGACACCTCTATGTCCTGATGATCGGTGTCAGAAGTCTGACTTACCGCTGGGTGTAAAGGAGCCATATACCCCTCTACAGCCACATCCTCATCCTCGCTTTCTAAGCCCTCTGTGGGAACCAAATCCTCACAAAGACTTTGAAGCGCGTTAACTCCAAGGTTATTAATATCGGTCTCATTCATTGGTTTCACTGCCGCAATATTTTGAATTATCTCCATAGCTCTATCTGCTTCTAAGTCTAATAGATCGTTAATGGATTTGGCGGTTTCTTTGTCATTACTACCAAGAGATATCCCTAAGTTGCTGGCTTTGTCAATAATTTCATGCTCGGAATAATTTAAAATGGAACAACTTGTATTAACCGACATACCTGTATTAGTTTCGATGTCGCGAAGCTTGGCGGCCCTCATCGCGCGCCCCAGCTGTATGTCATCCGCGTCCGGTTATATGCAAAGTAAAAAGAAACGGAGAGAGTATCATATTAGTACGTACGATTTATGTAACGTTGCATTGATCAAGCTGCATATATATGCGTGGACGCCATGTCTCATCCTTTTATCATTTTCTTGTGTGAATTGCACGGTATAATGTCTACAACACATGGGCATTCCCTCGGGGCAGTATTTAGTGCAACGGAGTAGATTACAAATGCCAAAACTGAAATTCAAACTAAGGATTTAAGGGCCTGATCGGTAGTTTTCATTTTTTTTTCTTATTTGTCAATAGATGTCGATTTTTTTATACACACTGTACGTATATTTTTTTTGTATACACACATAACATTTATGTATACTCATTGAACATTTTTCTAATACATGACAAGTATTTTCTAAAATATATAATTTCAACATTTATTTAAATTTTTTTATGTTATAATATGTTTTTAAAATTACATAATCATTTTTACATTTTATTAAAATTCTACCAAATTTCAAAAATATATTTCCAAATGTGTGATTATTATTTTTTCACAAACATTTTTCTGAAAATTATGAAATATTTTATTCACTATAACATTTTCATTGTATACTTTTTTTATAAAATATCAAGGACATAGTTTTTTAAATGTCACCAGGGGTGATCGGTTCTTTCTTTTGTGTATGGCGAGACAAAGCGATGCTCAAAGGAGGCGGCAGAAGAACAAGCTAGGCGAACGTGGTTTCATTTATAGGTCTCTTTTTTACGTCATCGTTTATATGTCTTTAGTAAATGCATTTTCACATGAAATATTGATTTAGTTTAGTTGTCTGCGTCTACAAAAAAGTATTAGCAAGATTGATTGGTCATGATTTTGGTATGTTGTGACTAGAGTCATTTAAACCGGAATCGTTTGTTATATTCTTATGTATAAATATGTATGTATTTCAAAAATATAAAAAAGGATGGACTTGTTTACAAATATTATATGTGACTACTATTAAAATATCTTAGATATAGTATATGAACATATTGATAATCATACCTTAAAAAATAAACATATTGATAATCATTATAAAAAATGTAATTTGTTTTGAATAATCTTGCATATGGTATATGAACATACTCAAATTCATAAAGTAGTGTTATATTAGGGATATTCAATTTGGCTCTAGGTGTCAGTACATGAGACGTGGGTGTAAGTACTCCAAATAGTAATATGTATTATATATACTAGATGATGCCCCGCGCGTTGCTGCGGGAATTGTTAAAAAATAATTTGATTTTTGATTTTTTATTAAATAGAGTATAATTTGATTATATATATATATTAAATTGTTTACAGTAAAAATCTAAGAAAATTTGATGAAAAATCTAAAAATTGAGTTTTTTTTGTTAATTTATTTCCTTGATAATATATCGATGAGACGATAAAAAATGAAAACAACATTGAGTAGAGACAGTGAAAACATCTCCATCTTTGGCTAAATCTAAAACAATGATATCAATTATAGATGTGCATAGAAAAATAAAATATGAGATAACTCATGATTTAATTTTTTAAATATAAAATTCCTTATAAATCGTGAGGTTAAGTGCATAAATTTTTATTATTTATTTAGGTTGCATGCGCATGTAGAATTAATAAGAACATGTGCATTAAGAGTTAGTGAAAAATAATTTTTACATGGTAGACCTACTTGATAATGTGAATAGCTTGCATGTCAAGATAAATATGTTCGTGGAGATGAACTATTTAGGTATTATAGATTCTAAGGTTGTGTATAAAATGCTTATTCTACACCACTAGTAACATAATATACAAAATCTAGTAAAACAATGTATAAAATGTAGTAATTCTGAAATGACGTTTTCACTATCCAAATTAATAGTTTACTACATTTTTGTAACAAATACCATATTATTTATACTATGTTACTATGTATTATTCACTTATTACTAGGAATATAAAATAAGATATATATATACTACACTCGCGTTCACTTTGGCATACCTATATATATCTCCATATAATTGATAGCAAGATTGTCGATGGACCCACATGAGCTCTTTTAATAAATACATTTTTTTTACCATGGTTAGAGATTTTAGGAGCCATTAAATAAAGTCAATCTAACGGTGAAAATAAAAGAGTACTAGGGAGTACTAAAAAAGGTATTACCTCCGACCCATATTAATGTACTCAACTTTGTCTAGATTCGTATGTATCTAGTTAAGTATTTAGACTAGATGCATGTGTATCTAGACAAACTTAAGTACATTAATATGGATCGGAGGGAGTACTAGAAATAATGATTTACTAGTAAAAATATTATTTTCTTTGATTTAACCGTGCTTGATCAAAGGATAGAAATAATTCTAGCGGGAGTACTCGGAATAACTGATAAGTATTTGCTAATCACCAGAGAAGCGCTCCGTTACAATTAATTCTAGCCATTGACCAAGCACAACTATATCAAATAAATTAATATTTTTACTAGTAAATCATTATTTCCTATACTTTCTTTAGTACTCCCTAGTACTTTTTTTATTACCACCATTAGATTGACTTGATTCAACCGCTTCTAAAATTCTCAACCACGATAAAAGTTGTATTCTCTATATCATAATAAAATAACTGATGTTTTATATTTCGTCATATCAAATGTCACACCACTGAAGCTTTGTGATTTTAGTGCATTTAATGTGTGACCTAACAGGCATACCAAAACCATATATAACATGAGTTATTCTCTGGTGATTGGCCAATACTTCTAAGTACTTCTGTTAGAATTATTTCTATCAGTTGATCAAGCACAACTGATTATCGCCTTTTCAGCTAATTAATAAATTTTTACTGTAAAATTTTATAGTACATTTTGGTAGAAAGACAGTTGATCAAACCATTAAAAAAACACAAAATACAAGCGATAAAATACACCTTAATATGATTACCCTCATTAGTGATAAATTTTACATAGAATAACCTGATGCCCATTAGGATTTAAATTATTACTACATCATCATCATCATCTCATATCATTCCACTTATTGCATGCTATGGAGCATGTTACGGCCAACCCGTTTAGTGTGTAGAAGCAAATGCCATGCACATTGGTGGATTGGCCTTGGCCAATGCAAGTAAGGACGCGGGGAAGATCCAAAGACCATCACCACATATCAAACCAGACGCAACTGCTGGCACCATTGGTACTGCATTACGTCTATCAATCCTGTTCCACACATAGACTATCAAGCTCCCGACACACATGTCGATGGCAAAGCTCGCGCCCACAAGGAATGGAAATCCCATCGCCATTGGTAGTGGGACCCATTTAGCATACTTGGATGGGAGGAAGTCCCTCATAAGGTTGGCAAACACAGCAAAGCCAAAGAAAGCATAGCACAACTGCAAGCAATGCATGGGCAGAGCCGAGAAGCCTTCGACTCCAAGGATCGCAATGTTTCGATATATCAACGCATATGGCGCCTTCCAGGGCCCATCCTGGTTGCCAATGTCAAAGGCTCTGTAGAACACAAAGAATATCAGGGGTGAGATAACACACCCCATGGCGGTTCCAATGATCTGAGCAATGAGCATTGATCTTGGTGAGGTCAATGTGAGATGTCCAGTTTTGAAATCCTGCATCAGATCTGCAGAAATCGACGTCAAGCATTTCACCATGCCGCATCCTACTAAGCCAGCAACAACACCAGATTCCTTTCCGGCTGTGGCTGCAAGAATGAGTAGTGCAATCTTGCCATAATTAGCGGCCATGTTGATGTCGGTAAGGCCGGCTCCGTAGGCATTGGAGAAGCCAAGGGCGGGAGCCAAAACGTATGCCATAACTGCATAGTACCACTTCATCTCAGGAAATATCAAGGGAATCGTGATTACTGCTACGATTGCTAATGCAACGTAACCAGAGTAGGCTAGCCAGTTAGGGAGGCTGTCTCTTGAAAAAACTTCACTACGTTGAATGTCATCGATATCTTGCTCTGAAAACACACATATGCATAACCAGCATTGAATCAGATCATCTACATAGTATGCATATGAAAAAACAAGTTTCTAGGATAAAAAAATATGGCGTGCATGTTAATAAATTAATTTACCTATCTTTGCATTCTTCTGTGCTGATGATTTTGCAACTAGACTCTTAGTTGTGGTCACAAAAATCTTGGTAAAGTTGTATATGCCATCCCCTAGGATCAGAGCTACACAGATGAATGCCTACGCATGAATACATTAAGGTTATTAGAATGAATATGGAGACACATGTTTATTTTTGATACTATAGGAAAATCAATTTGGAAACAAACCTTGTAACCTTGCAAGCTTCTCATGCTGCTTTCTGGTAAATCTGCTGGGTACCAGTCCCCTTTCAAATCAGCTATGAGTGGCCACATTACACCCCAAGACAGTATGGAACCGAGAAGTAGAGACACATTGATAAGGTACGGGCAAATCATCCCAGCCCCGACATATGTGAGGTTGAAATCAAAGAAGAATCTGACATATATATATACCAGGAATAGCAGAGGAATCACAAGACGAGAATATCAATTGAAAATGTAATTAATTAGGAGCAAAGTGGTCAGCTAATGTTACGTATGTTTAAAAGCTTGTAGTCCAAGAGTGGGAAACTGCGAAAAACCGCAATTATCTCCACCAGAGAAAAACCACTGGAACATGCTCCAGAAGAAGCTGATAGTGAAGTATTTTGTAAATCCTTTTACTTGCATCCTGGCGTTAGCAAAGCAAAACATTACTCAACACAAAACTAAAGGTGAGAGAGAAAAAAAAAATCAAAGAATCATTATGCTAAACAAGAAGATTGTCTATTTCAAAGTTTCCATAATATACTTCACCTTAATCACTTTTATAAGAAGTCACATGATCAACCAACCTTCCTAATCATCATCCCGCTCCATGATTTCAGTGTAATTAATGTGTGACCTAACATGCATACCAAAACCATGTATAACATATATGGAGACTCAAGTTATAATGTGCTATATTAAACTAGCATGCATTTGGGAAGCTGCAATTTCAGCTTTGGTATTGTGTTATTTCAAGTGGCTCAAATTTACAACAAGTGTGCGGGATTGAATTAGGAAATGCAAGTCAAACCGCATACTTTGCCACTTGATCTTCCTGAGCTGCATGAAATCCATTTATAAGCACAGCGGTTGCTGTCCCGCTTGGGTAAATTAACTTGTAGTCGATTACCAAAATCTGAAAATTTGCAATCGGGGAGAAACTGTAGCTAGGTTGTAGGGGAATCAATCGGTCGTTTTGCATGTGACATGTGAGAGAAGCAAAATGTAACAAATTTCCACGAACCTTCCTGAGAGGGACGAGCGCAAGAATTCCTACGAAGCTCACGGAAACGAGGAAACCAATCATCCATGCAAGGCCAGGCTCTTTGTGCCCCACGTTTCCTTCCATATCCACCCCCGACATTTCATAGGTTTTCTTGTTGAGCCCAAGCAGGTAAGACCCAAACCCGCCTGGTAAAATAAAGAAAATAAATACCATCCAGCTAAATACGTGTTTGTTGCTATGGAATTACAATTAATATGTACAATCATGTATAAAGGGTTGTTCTAGTTTATAAATGTGCATGCCAATCATGATAAACACATTGAGTGATATTTGTGTGTGGTGCATTTTCATCTATTCTCTCCAACGACAACTATGCATTCCTCTTGCTCTGGTCGCCCTTCATTAATTTTTATTCACGCAACCAAAGAAGACAAAAATGCTTCCTACATCACCAGTCTCCACACCCTCCAAATTTAAAGATTCATGTTAAATTTTTATAACAAGCCCCTTCAACTATATCAATCCTAGTTTCAAAGTCCTAACGATTTGTGCAACACACCTTAGTTTGCATACATATTTACATTTTTTTATTCTTTTAATAAAGAGAATATATTAATATTGTGATGATACCAAATACATCCAGCTTATGCACCAATAAAATGTCCAAAGACATCACGGATGCACACATTACAGAAAAAAAATAAAAAAGAGAAAGAAAAGAAAACAAAAACCCAGTATTTATAATTCTTGTATTGCATGCATATTAACTTTTTTTTTCATGAACATGAGTATTATGTTACCAATTTATTTCACAAATAATGTTTTATGTTGTTTCTTTATTGCATGAATCTTTCCTTCACCAGTAGTTTAGACAAATATTGTCCATGCCAAAATTTGCAGCAAAAAATGGTACGGATCATGTCACTTTTTCAACATGAACTCAAGAACAACATGTTTAATAAAAAGATCAACATGAAGAGATACGAGACTAGAGCAAAAAAGAAACATTGTAGCTTGCTAGAAAGCTAAACAAGAAAGCCTTGAGGGCGAAACCTTGGCACCCCGCAAAAAAAAGGAAACCTTGAGAGCGATATAGGGAACTTTCAAGTAGAAAATAAAGGGTGGGCTATCCTAATATAAGGTTGGTAGACGGCACGGTATTCTTTCTATTTATAAATCTTTTATATTATTGTAAGGTGTTAGACATTTAGTATTCACTTTAGCGATAATTAATATCGAAAAAGTGTTTTCCCCGCTTTATAGATAAAGCCATAGCGATAATTAATATGAAACGATGGAAGTAAGAGGTGGGGGAGGAGTAGGATCGGATGATGAACCTGCGGAGCCGACGCTGTAGCAGGCGACGGCGCAGGTCTGGACGACGGTGTTCTCCTGCCGGGTGAGCGGCTTGACGGCGACGCCGAGGCGGGCGAGGGCCTGCGTCCAGCCGCGGAGCATGACGAAGGAGATGAGCGCGGCGGAGACGTTGAGAGCAGGGTTGAGGCCCGTGGTGAGGTTGAGCTTCATCACGATCACGCTGTACATGGCTCCCACGGCCGTGCTCACGACCAAGCCACGCACGGTCAGCTGCTCCCTCCACGGCGGCACCGGCACGCGGCCGCCCCCGGCTCCTGGCTCCTCCACGATCTCGTCGTCGTCGACGTATAGGAGCGGGGCTTTCTCCCCCTTCCCTCCCATGGCGGCGCCCCGCTGGTGTAGCGCCATCTATATCGGCCGGGCCGGCTAACCGAATTGAAGAAGGAACTGAGCACAAAGCAGCCATGGTTGAAGAGAAGCGAATCGATCGATTAAATCACGAGAATTAGTAGTAAGAAAAACTTATGAAGATCGACCAGACAGGGCTTGATTCAGCTGCTAGAAATTAAGGAACTTGCCTTGTGGTTAAAGCAGCAGCGAGGTAGAGCAGGCCAGAGAGGTAGACGTGCTACACAGTATTTGAGCAGATGAGGTTTATACTAGTAGTGTTTTTATATATAGTAGTACAAATTAGGCGGCCACTTTTGAGGGTGGACAGCATGCTTCACGCATCATCTGATCTTGGTTTGATTTGATCACCTTCCATGCCAACAAATGTGCTGAGGTCAGAGCGACTAAACTACACCACCTCCAACTGTGGTGCTCTGGATGTTTTAAGCTCTAGCCTAATGACACGAGTTCCTGTTTTACACACAAAGTTATCAAGAACCTAGTTTTCATTTTCTTTAAAAAACGAGGATATATACCCACCCACTGTCAAGGTCTCTCGTGCTCTCGACCAACAACTCTGGAAGACAAGACAACGTTTTGCGCAGCGCACAACTTGCTGCTTTTTTTTGTTTTTCTTCGTTGCTGTTCGAGCTAACAATCATGCCCGATTAGCGTTTGCATTGAATCCCACGTCCAAGTGAGCGTGCTCACCGCGGTCATCGCCTAGATCTACTCATGCGCGGAGGGCACAGATCGCGACCACACATCTTATTACACTAGCTAAACTGCCCGTGGGTTGCAACCAGAAAAAAACTGAAGCAACATGTATATATTTAGAGGATAGCCTTGCCCTCATGGACGACTCAGGTGGCGGCGTTGCCACCTCTCATCTTCTCACACCTTCGTCTGTTTTCCCGTCGTCGATGTTAAGAACCGCCTGGTCCTCATGGTGGCTCGAGGAGCCCCCCTTCCTCCCCGCCCACGTCTTCGCAACATGGAATGTGGCGGCGTGTGAGGGACGTGGCGCTCGCGTGTGGCCGTGCTTCCGACGCGGTGAAGCAAGTGGCAGCACCGGGTGGCTCCCAATGATGGTCGGCGAGGGTCGTTGCACCTGCGGCGTGGAGGTCCCTAGATCTCGTCTCTCTCCACGTCCCGGATGAAAGCTCTAAATCCCTCGAATTGCTTTGATGGTAGAGACGAAGGTGTGCGCAACAATTGTTGGCTTCTTGGAAGTTTGATGGAGTGCAGCCATGAGCTAAGCTTCTTCGATGGTTGTGCCTTGGATTTGTCGAGAGGGCAAGGCATGTAAATGTTTTAAGTCGGTTCACGCAATCATAAATTTATTAGCCATAATCCGCAGCCCACAATCATCTTTTTTTTAATTTGCAATCAATCATTTCCTGAACTAGATGATACCCCGCGCGTTGCTGCGGAAACGGTTAAGAAAGAATTTGATGTTTTAAGACATGTGAAAGAAAATTTGATAAAAACTAAAAATAATTTGATTTTTGTTTTGTTAATTTAGTTACTTGACAATATATCAGTCAAATGATATTAGATGAAAACAGAGTTGAGAGTAGAGACAATGAAGACGTGTCCACCCTCGGCTAAACCTAAAACAATGATAGCAACTATGGATGCGTATATAAAAAATTCACATAGAAAAATAAAATGCAATGTAACTCATAATTTGTTTTTCTATATAAAAGTTGTTCATAAATTATGAGGTTGAGTGCATAAAAAAGTTATTATTTATCTGTGGTAGATGCATGCACATGCAAAATTAATGGGAGCATGTACATGAAGAGTTAATGAAAGAGTTTTTATATGGTGGACCTACTTGATGATGCGGATAGCTTGCATGTCAAGATAAGTAAGTTAGTGGGGATGAACTATTTAGGTATTATAGATTAGCCTCTTTCATTTATATTATTATGCAGCCCGTAACGCACAACCAATTCTTCTTAATCCTTACTTTCTTAGCTCCCTTATCTCACACGACATCGTGATACTATGCGCGACGTACACAAATCGAATTGTGTATCCAAAAATGAAATGTGGGTGATCAATTAGACAACGCGCTTGGTAGAAAATTTTCAATCGTGTGCGATATGTTACAGGCGATCGATATTCAAAAAATGTAGGTGATACATAAGTCTTCACATACCTTTCTGCTCAACCATCTATGTGAGAATAAAAGTAGACGCCTTTTTATTATCGATTGTATGCAATGATGCACACGATTCCACACATATCATTATTTTGTCATGTCACTCGGTACTGGCTAGCGTTTTACAGGGACAAGAATATCTAGCCTTTTTTACCATGACTCCTCTCCATCACATGGATCCACCACCCCCGTGTCGTCTTCCTGTCGGATTTCATCACCCTCGACCGCTGCTTGTCGATGTCAACATCGCCTTCTCAGCCCCTATCATCCACTCCTCGGCCACCTTTTTTTTGAAGCTTCAATGACAGTGGGTGGACCACCCACTGACTTTTTATTGATAGAATGGGGGAGGGGGGGTTACAAGATGTCAGCAGAGAGAATCAGAGATTTACATGGGGGGAGGGGGAATTTACAGGGGGTGGGAACAGGAGAACACTATTAGAGAGAAGCTTAAAAAAATCACTATCAGAGAGAGTTTACAAGGTGAGTGATAAATGGACCAAGCTCAGTTTTAGACCTATGCCTAAGTAGATCAAAATCCTCCTTGAATCTGAGAGTCCAGGAGTGCACCGAAGGGGGAATGCCTCTGAAATGTTTATTGTTCCTCTCTTTCCAAATCCCCCAGGCACCAATAGTGAACACCTCCATGAACATGGGTTCAAGCCAACTCTCCTTACCCCTATGCATCAAGTCCAGTCTATTCCCCTCAACAGGCCAATCAATTCCCAATTTAGCCCAGCAAGTTCTGCTAAAAGGACACAAGAAGAATAGGTGCTCCACAGTTTCCTCATGTGATGCAGGACAGAGCAGACAACCTTAGTTATTGTCTTGGATCACAAATTTCCTTCTCTTCAGCATGTTACGGGTGTTCAACCTATCAGCCAAAAGCAACCAAGCAAAGAACTTCCATTTGTTGTTACACTTAGAGGAACAGATCCATCCAAAGGCGTCATCCACTTGAACGGCTCGGAAACAATGCAGATAGTAATTTTCGGAAGTGAACTTGTTATTGTTCCAGATGCTGCGCCATTCATCATGAACCCCTGCAGTCATCACAACATCCGCAGTCTCATTTTGCAAAGCTCTCAGGTCCTCACGAGCCAAATCTGAGAGGGGGAGGAAGAAATTTTCTCCCAGCGTATCAGCGGTTAACAATTTCTTCTTCACCGATGAAACTCAGTAGCCTTCTCAGCGTCTACTTTGCCGACACCCGTCAACCACAACCGCCTCGCCATCTTATTAACCAACGTCCATCGGCTACAACCGCCTCGTCGTCTTTTTCTCCGACGAGTGCGAGCCGCAAACAACCCGCTGGCAGCTCCACTTCGGGCGCTGTCTGCCATGCCACCGAAGAGTCTCTTCAAGGGAGTGTGGTCGTTGGCATCTGGTCGGTTTGGTGTCGAGTTCCAACAAGCTGGTCGGTGGTACTGGCTCGACACCTTCAAGTCGGAGTACGAGGTCGCGCGTGTATATGATGTCGTCGTGTGGCGGCTCTAACTTCCCCGACATAAGCTCAACTTCGATGTCGTTCGTTCCCGGCAAGAGATGGAGCACGCCAGGCCTTCGTAGATCGTTGTGTCCCAAATGGTGAGAGATGATGAGGATGTCCTCTCCTCGATGACGATCTGGACAATCCTCAGGAGACTGACGAGGAGAGAATGGCGAGATTTGCGTGGAAACATCCTGAGTACCTACAGTACCAGTAGGAGTGGGACTGAAAGTGCGCACGGGAGCTGGAGAAGAGGCGGCACAACAATGAGGCAGGGTCTTCCTCGATGTTGTTCAAGATCGAGGAAGAGTCTGAGGAGAAAGATAATGGTGTTGATTGGGTGAAACTAGAGGCGACCACCGAGGAGGAATAGTCTGATGGCAACGGCGAGTAGTAGTTTAAGCTTAATAAGTTGAAGTAGTTTAATTTTAATATTTCTAATAAATTTACAGTAGTATAATTTGAATGTTAACTTCGTAAAGCAATATAAAAGTGTTTAGATTACTAAAGTAGTGATCTAAATGCTCTCATATTTCTTTACAGAGGGAGTGTTTTAATTTGAATTAAGATTTTAGTTTACAAAAATAAATCAATGTATTGGGTATTGTTGGATTCGATTTGTTTCCTTGCTTACAAAACATGTTTTCATGTTCTATATTTTACTTCAAATTGTTTCTCTGCTTTATAATAGAGCAGTGTTGAAAGATGATTTTACTACCTTCATCACAGTTTATAAGACATGCGCGTATCGACCTCTAGGTCGTCAAATTAACGAACATAACATAAAATATATATTATAAAAACATATTATTAATAAATTCAGATGTTATATTTTTAAATGGTACTCCCTCCGATCCATAATAAATATCGCTTATCTATAATACCTAAATAGTTCATCCCCACTAACTTATCTATCTTGACATGTAAGCTATCTACATCATCAAGTAGGTCCATCATGCAAAAAAAATCCACTAACTATGCATGCACATGCTTCCATTAATTGCATGCAAATTCAACCTAAATAAATAATAACTTTTTATGCACTTAGCCTCAGAATTTATAAGAGACTATTTTTATAAAAAAAACAAATTATGATTTATCTCATATTTTATTTTTCTATGCACATCTATAATTGGTATTATTGCTTTAAGCTTAGCCAATAGTGGAGATGTCTCCACTATCTCTACTCAACATTATTTTCATCTCATATTGTCTCACCACATATTAAGCTAATAAATTAACAAAACAAAAATCATACTCATTTTTTTGGGTTTTCATCAAATTTCTTACATTTTTGCTCTGAACAGTATTGATTTTAAAAAAGAATTTATAATCAAATTATATTACACTTAATAATTTTTCTCATGTTCAAAAAAAATCTTATATTTTTCTCTGAAAAATTCACGCAGCAACGCGCGGGGTATTATCTAGTTTTGTACTAAGCATAAGCGACATTTATTATGGATCGGAAGGAGTATAATTGACGACCTAAGGATACACATAGACCTTGTAAACTGAGGTAAGTATATATTTCGAAATATATAGGAGTATATGCACTGCCATGAGTTTACTCCCAGATGATGAAGATGTCGATGAAGCCTAGTCAAACACCCACCCTGCCACACGTGGAAAGATCCTTGCCTTGATTGTCGGGGTCTTGTAAATTGGGCTCCCAAGGCAACAATAGAACAGAACCATGGTGCTCTCCAGCAGATGTGCAGCTGCCGTCCTTGAGGCCTTGTCGCGGAGCAGGCGGCTGGCGGCCCCAGCATGCGCGCGGGCCATCGCCGTCGCGGCGGCCGAGGCCGTCCTTCCACAAGGTCTGCGGCCGGAGTCGCTGCCGCGGCACGTGGCGGTGGTGATGGACGGAAACTCGCGGTGGGCGAGGGCACGGGGCCTGGCTCCGACGAGCGGGCACGAGCAGGGCCTGCGCGCGCTGGAGAAGACGGTGCGTCTGTCCCGCGCCTGGGGCATCCGTGTCCTCACCGCCTTCGCCTTCTCCCACGAGAACTGGAATCGCCCAAAGGCATCTCCCTCCCTCCTGCTCTCTCTATATATCTCCTCCTCAATTCATCCATGGTCATGGTGCGATTCTTGGTTGGCACTTGCATTTTGCAGGCGGAGGTCGACTTGGTGATGGCGTTGATCGAGGCGCTGATCAGCGACAACGTCGCCGAGTTCCTGAGGGAAGGGATCCGCCTACGTGTGATCGGCGACACATCCAGGCTGCCGGCTTCTCTGCAGAAGGCGGCAAGAGACGCCGAGGAGGCAACGAGGAGCAACTCGCAGCTGGATCTGGTGCTCGCTACCAGCTACAGCGGCCGAATGGACATCGTGCAAGCATGCCGGAGCCTCGCCCACAAGGTGAACTCCAAAGTGCTGAGGCCGGAGGACATCGACGAGTCGCTGCTCGCCCAGGAGCTCCAGATCGGAGACCCCGACCTGCTCATCAGGACCAGCGGCGAGCTGAGGCTCAGCAACTTCTTGCTGTGGCAATCGGCCTACTCGGAGCTCTACTTCACCGGCACGCTCTGGCCTGATTTTGGGGAGCCCGAGTATCTCCAAGCACTCATGTCCTTCCAGAGCAGAGACAGGCGGTTTGGTCACAGGAAAATTCTAGCACAAGCCCACAAATGAGATATAGGTCATCAAATGTTTGCTGCTGCTGCTCTGAGCGCGCATGTATGAGCTACAGATGATTTCTCAGCTTCAAGGTTCCTTCTTTATTTGAATAAATTTTAATTTTCACGCATTTATTTTTTAGATTTGTTCGGCAATGGATGCAAAAAAATACAACAAGGATAGGATTGTAAAAAATACAACACGCCCGTGTCCAACGGCTCCGGCTTGGATGATAAGGTGATGCAGCGATGGCGGCGATGTGAGTCAATCTGAATATTTGTCAGTGATGGTGTGCCATGATACAGATGAAAATCTTGCCCGGCTTCGGTCGGTGCCAGTGGCGATGGTGTCCGTGGATGTTGTTTCCCTCCTTAGAGGTGTCGCTGAGGTGTGTCGGCATCATCTTCCCTCGCATTTGCGGTTGGTTGTGTCTCCTGATGAAAACATTGGTTCAGCTTTGAATCAACAATGGCGGTGTTCTTAACGCCGTTCCTGTGTTCGGAGCATCATGTATGGAGGCACGACTTGCTGGTCCTGTGTTGTGCTTCTTCGGTGTCCGTTGCACATCCTGATTGATCTTCGGGGCGCTATATACACTATCATTAGTGCGTTCAAGATGGTGCCTTCATCAAGATGGTCCAAGTACCACCATGTTCTTGCCATTGTGCGTTGGTTAGGATAGTCTAGTTGAGGGGACGCAGAGCAATTGAACCCGAGCTCATATGAGCTCGGTGAACAGTAAAATTTAAAAAAAAACAAAAAAAATTAAAAAAATTCTGAATTTTTTTGTGGCGAACATTTGACAATTTTTTCATACGTTTGCAAAATTTCATCACAAAATAACATCCGTGGAATACGCAGAAAAAAAAACAAAATTGATGCTCCAAAATGTTATTTTCTACAACATTTTGGAGTTCTGATTTTGTTTTTTCGCTGCATATTCCAAAAATGTCATTTTGTGATGAAATTTTGCAAGCATATCAAAAATTTGTCAAATGTTCGCCACAAAAAATTCAGATTTTTTTGAATTGTTTTCCGCTTTTACTGTTCATGCCGAGGTTATATGAGCACAGGTTTACTTGGGTACTTCCCTAGTTGAGGTGTTTTCTTCGAATGTGTCCTCTGTTGGAGACGTAGTTTTGTCTTTCTGTTTAGGATATGCTTCTTGTGTTCTGGCTGTAAGGTGTGGGAGGCTTGTCTTTAGACATGTTTTGGTGTGGAGTTTTGACTTACCATGTTGTTCGCAACAAAGGTGGTCTTTTTTAACATGTTTTTTTGCCTTCTATAAAGCTATAGTACACCTAGATGTACTCTCAAAAAAATCTTGATCCTACATCATATTCCCTAATTAATCTATGATCTATCTTATACTCAATGATTGGAGATCGATTGCTCCTTCTAACGCAATATACACTGCAATGAAGTTGTGATGAGAAGATGACACAACAATTTTTTATCAAAAAAGATGACAGGGTATGCATGCTACTAAGGTGGAGTGCATGCACGTTGAGAGAGATTATATTTTACCCTGCAAAAAAAGAGATTACATTTTTTTTTTAGTTTTTGAGAAACGAAAGAGTTTACAGTAGTTTTATTTTTTTTAGTTTAGAGAGTTTGCAGTAGTTGTTGGATCAATTTCTTAGGATTCGTTGGGCCCGGCCCAGTTGAGCCCAGCCGTGTGCAAAACGGCCTTTTCTGCCTTCCGAGTCAGTCATTCGGTCGGAGGCGACATGGCGAGGTCGTGGTCCCACGAGGCGCCGCCCGTCGCCGTCGGCGTAGATCCGGCGGCGCCCGCAAAGGCTGGAGGAAAGAGGACGACGAAGAAGAGGAGGAGGGTGGTATTGCCGCAGCGCCACCTGGACTCGCTCCTGACGGCAGGGGAATTTCTGGATCCTCTGACGCCGGTGGACGAGGAGTTTCTCGCGGTGCGCCGACGACGACGACGGCAACGAGGAGGTAGGAAACATAGCTCATCCTGCCGGTGGAATGGGCACCAGCGAAGAGCGAACCCTGCGACGGCGGCGTCGGGTTCAAGAAGCTTCGATAGCTCAACTACTGATTCCAGTAGTCCGGCCTCCTGCCCTGCTGCTTAATTATGCCTAGCTATATCCAAGTTATTTATCTTTCAAGTATGTATGCCCTCATCTATGATGTTTATCTGTCAAATCTGAATTCTGAAACTTCTCTAGGATAATGTCACTGTCCACTGGAATGGATGATATACATGCATTGGTGTTGAAAAGGGTATCACTTCGATTGCATCTGGTAAAATTTACAGACAAGTATGCACACACCACACCACACAACACTGTCGTAATCGTCAGTTCTGCACACTGTCACACCAAGAAAACCTCACTGCCTCTGCCCTTCCAAACATGTTAAAAGTCATCTAATACTCACATTACCGAGCACACGATGCTCCTGATAGACGACTATATCCACAAGTCACAAGCGACATCCTCTAACAGCTCATCTAGCAACGATTCCCATATATCCACAACAACCTCCTCGCTTTCCGTCCCAAGATTCATCCAAGTCCCCTCTTCCAGATCCATGCCAACTAGCTGGTTCAATGTGCTTGGAAAGTGGTAACAGAGATGGCCCTCGACACACTTGTTTATTTCCGACACGAGGTTCTGCCCCACTGGGGGTGCCTGTATGTTGTGCCTGACAAAAGATAGGCAGTGGGGGTTCCTGAAGTGTCTCCCCTGTATCGCTGTTATAGCTTCACAGATGCAGTCAAAGAGGAGCTTCAGATCATCTTCTTGATGGCTGCCCTGATGCAGCTCTTCAAACAGGCAGGTGCTGATCAATTCGTCCTCTAAATACCATACGTCCAAATTCTGGTATGTGCATAATTCTGATAGCTCCAGCACTGCTTCTATGTAAGCTAACCTGACATCCCTGTCTTCTTCCCAGAAGACTCCTTCTTGGACCGATCCGTCGTCTGGGTAGTAGTACTGGTGGGGACTCGACACATCTTGGTGCGACTCACCTGTAGGTCATTGAAAGAAGGTGAAATCATTTAGATTCTTTACAACACTTTATTTTTCTAAAAGGTCAATGTAAGCGTAGATTTGACTTCTGTCAATTGAATATTACGTACATTTTGCTGTGCTCTTATTTTCAGGGCTGTCGACTTCTTCGTGGAAGAATGGTTCAAGGACAGACACAGGACTGGGTTGCTCCTGCTTCTCATCGGTTTCCTCTTGTGATATCGGTTCACTCGACGCGCTTGGTCCGGGAGTTTTTGGCTCTTCGTGCTCCAGCATGTCAACGATATTCTCAGGGGAGCCTGGACAAGTCTCAGCCTGCTCTTTACCTTGCTCTGTTCTGTCCATCATTTCCTTCAATGCAGAAGTTCAAAATTTTCATTAAACCAGTACATCAATGTAGACTACTAGATGAAATAGCCATAAATATTGGCTTGAACAATAACATACTAGGGGTGACTTATATCTCTGTTGCTCTGATGGGATGCACTCTGCAGTCTGAATTGTTTCAGGCTGATCTGGGTTATCAGTTTCTTCAGTACAAACAACGTCAACAAGTTCGACACCTGCAAGTATTCATATTCTGTTAATATTAACCATGTAGCATTTGATTAAAAAACGATAGTTTTTGTATTCTGTAATCAATCACCTTGTTGTGTGTCTTCTTCCTTGTAATTATGTCTTTCCTGATCAGCTTGCTCATCCAGTGCTTCACTAGTACCACATTCGACACTCTCTGAATCTTCCTCTGCTTTATCTTCTTCTGCAGGTTCTTGCCTCTCAGCCTTGTGTGCGGCACAAATATTTTCCTCTTGGTGTGAATGGTCAATGCATTCTTTTACCCTTGGGGTAGTCCCAGGTGATGATGAGGTACTGCATTGAGGGCGGGAAAGCATTCCTACCAAGGACCTTGAGATCTCAACTGTTGTACTTGGATACTTGTCAGTATGACTTTTGTGCTTGAGAATTTCTGTTAGATGTTTTTTGGCTTCTGCATAGAAGCTGGATGCATCCTTTGAGGTAGACATGTCACTGTTGATACCACCGCGTTCATCATTTGTTTGCGTCTGTTTACCGCCGTTTGAAGGTCGGACATCATCTTCAGCATTATCTGAAGGGGCCTGCCTGGAACCCTTTTTAATTGTAAAAGCTGAATTTTTGGGCCAACATGGGTCTCTTTTTACATCACCTTCAATCATCAGTGGTCTTCCTTTTTTAGTTTCGACAATTTTGAACCTTCTCCTGACTTCCTTGACTGAAAATGTCGAACATTCTGGATCTTGAGTTGTACCCGATTGCTCACGTGAGAATGTCGATGCAGTTGCTTCAGTAGGATCAAACCCTCTCCTTGGATTTGGCTTCAATATAACTATTTTGTTAACTGGCTGCAAAGAACTTCCTTCTGGTGCATATGCTCTTCTTGATTTATCTTTCTTCCAGAAAAAGATATTCCTGCTGTCTTTACTCTTTGTTTTGATAGCCAACTCACGCCTATTCATAGTCTTGGTACCTTCGACAATGTTAGTTTTTTCAAGCATGTTCTTGGGCTCTAACCTGGCCCCAACATGTCTGTTGCAAATACGTTTGTTGTCAACAATCTTCTTTTCCTCGCTCACCGGAGTTTTCCGATAATCAAGGTCACAAGGAGGATTCTTGTACTCATTAAGCTTTGTATGTATAAGGGACTCCAGTTCAGGGTATAACTCACTTTTATTCCTGCAATCATCATCCGACACTTCATTGTTGCACTTATATATCTGTCCCATGAAATCTGACAGAGCAAGCTCAAGGCCTTTTTCTTCTTCTTCTGCCTGTTTAATGCACTTTGAACCACCGGGATCCAGGGATCCAGAGGAGGAAGCGATGCCGATGTCTGTGCTTGGATTTCCGACGCCCTTCGCTGGTTTGCTGTTCTGCATATCACTTTTGTCCAGGCAGACATCATGTCCCAGGTCAGCCAGTATCCTTTGAACCTCATCGTTTGGTATCTTCTTCGAATGTTTTGGCTTCCCCAACTCACCCTCCATGAGTCTTTTGACAGTTGGCTTCGTCGTACTGCATTCCTCCATGTTCTGAGAATTATTAAGACCAAAATATCAGTTATTACCAGCAAATAAGTTTCAACATGCGACATAAACATTACGAAATGAAGCTGCAATTATGATATCATATCTGAACTCCCTATTCTAGTTTATTATTACTCAACTTATATGAAACTACACTTTTCCTCAAAAGACTTATCGGCTGCTATTAAAACCAACTTGACACTTCCAGTCCTTACAAGTCACAGAATTTTTTTTTATGCAAGTAATTTCATATATATACTCTGATACTAAAAACTTACACCCCCATCTTGATCTATTTCGTCAAAGTCCCTAGACTTGTTTCTCAATCGCCCTCTTCCTGAAACCAAGAAGGGTGCATTAGCAGCAGTAGAAATCACAAGAACATGGTTTACAACAAGCTTGATATTTTCTGGTTAGTTCCAAGTGGATAAGTTGCTATTTTGTAACCTTAGAAATATGTGGACTACTATTCTGTCTTGACACAATTTTGGGTGTATAAACGCGGTCCATAAATTAAGAGAAGTACCAGCAAACCCACTGAACGAGCGCCTTGTGCTCCCCTGCTTTCTGTCGAGAATGAGCTTGGGGTCGTGGTGGCGGGAGTAGAACATGCGGATGAAGCCCCAAGTGCATCCTACATTGTTGTCCTGAATCTGTGTTGCCCGTCTTTGACTCGTCTTGCCCATTTTGGGTTGGCTTCTTCACCTGCACTTTGAAGTCTGAAATTGAAGTACCCACTGGCGGTATCAGTTGTTCAGTTCATGGGTGGTTGCACGAAAAAAAATCCTGCAGTTATATGAACATTTAGAGTTCCTGCAAATGGAGTTGGGACAAGAATGGTTTTTTTTTTCTGTTGAGTCTAATCTAATAATGTACATTGGAATTGGACCAAGCAAAGGTATCAAAGGAAAACATGCTATCCACTCCAGAATTGCATAGAAATGCAGCAAACGTTATTTTCACCTTATTGTTGTTATTATTAATTACAATTATGGTCCTTATTACTATTTTGCACTATTGGAATCATGAAGCAGCATGGCAGGAATGGAGTTGGGCAAGCAAACCAGCACACAGACAAGTAGATTTATGTGTCCCATAAACAAGAAGGAAACCCATCCAGCATCACAGGATACAAGAGCAGAACAAGAATTACTTACCGACAATCGCGACAACACAGCAGGGAGGGAGCTTCAACGAACGCCACTAGCTCCGAGCCGAGGAGCAGGAGGAGCAAGAGGAGGAGGAGATATCAAAGATGCACAAGACTAGGTAGCTAGGAGGAGTGCAAGGGAAGCAAAGCAACCAAGCATGAGAAGGGCATGTTTGTGGCCATGTGAAGGGATGCTAGGGCCAGCTGCAGCCAGGCTCGCCTCGCCGACGACGGCGGTGCAAGAAAGGAAGCAATCAGAAGAAGAAGAAGCCTTTTCTCACAGGCCAGCCAGTGAGGTCAGGTCAGTCAGTGGCACACCATCTTTTCATCTTCTTCCCCTGAATGTGCTTTGTGGAGCTAGCAGCTATGGCGATGGACAGTTGTAGAAGCACCAGCAGCTGCACATGGCATTGCCATGGACAAGCAGCAGCAGCATCAAGGTGACCACCTACGCACGCACAAGCAACAGGCATATCACTTTTTCCCCACCCCTCTGCAGGAAAAGGTGGCCGTAGATAATTGTCCTTTTTGAACCCACCTGCCTGCCTGTAGCAATGATCCAACCTTGTGGTGAAAGCAGCATAAGATCTATTTGTAAAAAAATTTAGTTTTAATTCTCAATGCATGGTTGTGTTTTTGTAACCCTTTTTTGCCTTAGAAAATGTGAATGGCTGTGTCATGCTTCTTTTTTAACATAGTTTCTTTGTGGGCCTGTTTGGTAGCCCGGATATGCCTCTGTCAGGTCTGCTGAATGCAGTTTTCGATCGTCTGGATGCTTAGGGCCAGTTCTTTTGCAGCTTATTTCCAGCGGTGGAAATAAGCTGCCCCTCCCCCAGCTTATTCTAGAATTCCAACTTAAATTTTTATTTTAAAAGCCCACTAGTTAAAGGCTCTAGAATAAAAATTAAATTAGGCTTCTAGAATAAGTTGGGAGAGAGGCACCTTATTTTCACCGTTGAAAATAAGCTGCAAAAGAACTGACCCTTAGTCTATATGATCATCTTGTCTCACATGAAACTTAAAGCACATATGTGCCTGGCTTTCTGGAGGAACGTTCGAATTGGCCGTTTTTAGCGAGCTAGGTCCAAGCAATGTCTGGAGGCAGTTGCACGCACTGGACATGTGGGAGGCGTCATGTTGCCTCACGAAGCGGCGCCATAAATCTCCTCATCCCTCTCTCATCGCTCACTCTCCCCTCTCTTAACTCTTTCACCGGAAGCATTAGTGGCGAGCATCAGAGGCAAGATCTCGATGTGGAGTATTGGCGTCTTCATCATATACCCCTCCTTCACGTACCCGGTAACGACGGTAAGCACTCTATTGATTTTACATGGTTTTAATTGCATACTTTGATTTGCATTGGTTGTAGCTGTAGGCATCAATTGTAGTTGTAGTCATCGATTTAAGCATCTATTGTACTTGTAGGCTTTGATTTGGTGTCGAACAATGCGTATCCGGTTAGGGATATTTTTTCTTAGATCTCATTGGATTTGATTGTATTTGAATACAATCGATTCTCTCCTACAATCTCTCTCCTACAATCGGGGTGATTAATAGCATGGAAGTTATGCATGGTATGTACTATTCTCTCAAAATTATACTAGAGTTGAACTTATTTCGGAACGGAGGGAGTATGTTATAAATTGATATTACTATGGTCACTAGTACGGAAATGCTTATCCCCAATTTTAATTGCCTGCGCGCCAAATTTTAAAAATGCCATCACTGAAAAATTTCAAATAGTTGTGGCGTTGCCTTTTTTTTTGTTATTCCAGCTTCATATGCTTACTTCTGGTGTGCCAATTTTTTTACTATGCCACAATTATGTGGGGCCAGGTGAGTTGGCCAGGCAAAAAATATTGGTGGCGTGACTTTATTATGACACATCACCAAATTTTATTATGTATAGTACAAAAATATACATGTGTTTTTGTATAAATTATTATCTGATTAATAATTTTATTATGTATAATACACAAAATAAAGTAAAGTAAATACAAAATAATATATAAAGAACATAAATATAATATGTGTGAAAATGTGCTATAAATATACTGTGCTATGCTATGCTTAATCACTGATCATAACACTGATGGTAATGCATTGATCTTGCTATGGTTTTAGTTGACTGTGTAGCCCATTACAAATATTGCCCATCAGTGGGTTTCTCACTAACAGTATGCACTAATCTTGCTATGATTCATATGGCCAGTACAGAAACGGCAAACTCATCCTTGACAATATTGCTTCGGGGAAATCCTCGTAGGCCAAGACGTTCTAGCGGACAAGAAGGACAAGGCGGTGATGGAGCAGAGCAGCGCTTTGAAGAAGCCTAATAACTACGACCATTTTCATGAGAACGTCGATCCAACTCACTTCTGCAAGGTCATCCTTGCACCCAAGTTGAAGTGCCTGCCGCCGCCCTCTGACTTGCACCAAGCACTTGACCACCATTCCACCGAAATTTGAGCTCAGGAAAAACAAATAATGGCTGCTCATGGAGGGGTCATGGTTCGAAAGTTGAACAACATGCTCACCATTAATAAGGATTGGGCGCCTTCATCGTTGCTCACCAGATAAATATCGGGTACCTCGTCACCATCAAGCCGATGACACTACCGACAACTTGAAGGCGATCATCTTCAATGGTGACGATGTTAAGGTGGTGGCCAGGTGAAGCATTTTCCCCGTACGGTTAGCTTGTGTTTGTGTTATCTCTCCCCTGTTAGTTTTTCAGTTTGAATTCTGAATGCATGATTGTGGTTTTTCTTTCAGCCTTAGAAGATGTGAATGGCTGTGTTATGCTTTTTTTTAAGCAAAGCTTTTGGGTGTGTTGTTCCTTTTGATGTAAGTAATTAAGTGGAAGCCGTTGCCGTTAAACACACGCAGAGGGACAGTGTGCACGTGAGCAGTAAGCATGCACATGTAAGTATATTTCTTATTTGGTGATTGTAATTTGATTATGCGTGCGTTGCGGCGATACAAGTAGCGGACTAATCAAGAGCCATCAAGGTGCACGCCAATCAACAAAAAGAAAGTTGTCTTGATCGCGTTAAAAGAGGTCTAGTATGCAGTGACAAGATGGCTTCATGTTTTACAAGAAAGATTATGTATCGTCTAAAATAATACTGAGCTACATACAGTGTTATATAAGCGACACAGCTACTCCTCCTTGGCACACACGCATGTATTATATGATGCGAAATGGAGCTGTGGACTGAAAATTTACTTCACTAATTTTCCCTTTTACAACACAAACTGCGTTATTCAATTACTTCCTCCGATCCATAATAAGTGTCGCTCATTTTGTACTAAGCTAATACAAACTTTGTACTAGATGAGCGACATTTATTATGGATCGGAGGGAGTATATAAGAACGAAACAACCACAAATTTATTTTATTTTTTCGAAAAGGGGTGTCCCGGCCTCTGCATCAATTGATGCACACAGCCAATTTATTAAAAGTATCAAAAGTAGTTCAAGTAGTCCAACAACGTAAACTAAATGTGAAGCAAAAAGACCACAACCGGTCGTTTACAAAACAAAAGATTACATGACTCATCAACCACATAACCTATTAGTGTGATGCCACCCAAATCGGTTGAACAATGCCTGTGCAACCATCTCCAAATGGATGCACCCAGAGGCCATGAGCTCCATAGCGTCCCCACGCTATAGTAAGGACCACGTACGGATTGAAGAAGTAGTTCTGAAGATAACCTGCAAAAAATTAGGAGATCATGATCTATTAAAAACACAATCATTTCAGCAATTTCAAATTGCCCAAAGTAAGGCATAAACCCCTACACGGATATGACCCTTAAGTTTTTTATTAATGCCAGCCAATCAGTTCCCAAACAAATTAGTGATACTAGTTAGAGGTGATAAATTATAAGCCATATGTATAATACGCCAGATTTATATCGAACCTATTTACTTTGATTAATAAAGTGGCTCTACCGACGTCCACTAGTTTTTTTAATAGAAAAAAATAAACGGCCTCCAGGGTCAGGGTCTACGCTCTCTTCCTATGGCACTCTTCTTTGTGTAAAGCCCAGAGAGGAAGGAAAAGGGAAGGAACGAGGAAATGCCTTTAAAGAAGAAGGAAGGAGGCACCGACCTCCTTTCAAACCGGCCCACCTCTCTCTCTCTAGGCTGGCCCAACCGGCTCTCTCTCTCTCTCTCTCTCTTGATCGACATGGTGCATAGATAGCCAGCGCGTCCGTTTTTTTTTTCCATCACAGCATAATCGCAAACATTCACATAAATTCATCACATGTACGTCTTCTATACTCCCTCTAGTGTGGGCAACTAGCTAGCAGAGCAGAGGACATCCATAGACATAGAGCAGCAGACGCAAGATAGATACAAGAAGACCAAAACTAAACCAAACAAAATGGTCCACTGACGACAAGAATGATACTCCGTAGTACTCGTATATGATATATATACTTCCTGTGTGTGTGTGTGTGCGCGCCCTGTGATAGATAGTTTTACCTCTACCTCTGCCCTCCTTTAAACAAACACTGCCGACTGACTGACTGACTGACCGACCCGTTGCCGTCGCCGTTGGTTGCTTCATCAGGTTGCTGCCTCTTGTTGTTGGTCTCGGAGGAGCACGATGGCCCCCCAGCCCTCCCTCCGCCGCCGCTTCCGCGCCCGCCGCAGGATCTCCGCCGCGTCATCCTCACCTCCTCCTGCACCACCACCATACACACACAGTCAGGTCACTCACTCACATCACCCTCCACTCTATCACTACCACTGCTGCACACCAACAAAGGCAGCTTCACTTCAGCAGTTAGCTCTACCTGTTGTCACCATCTCCAGGATCACGCAGGAGGAGGAGCCGCCCCCTTCGCTGTCGCTGTCGCTGCCGCCCCCCTCCTCGTCCGCATCCAAGTCGATCACATTGCTCAACATGCCCTGCATTTTTCATTTTATTATACGCACACTCAGCAACCCCAACAACTACAGACAAGCAGCAGCATTGCAATAGCTGATTTTCTTTCTGCCAACATTTTTCCTTCTTCAAATCAAAAGCTAGAAACGAGCAAAGGTTGCGGCGCGGGTTTACCTTGTTCATCGCCTTCTGAGTCGACACCACCAACGCTTGCTGCTGTTTAGGTGCTGGTGCCGTCCTGCTGCAGCTGCTTGAGCCACCCAGTTTGTTCCCCTCTTCTTCTGCCTTTGCCTTCACACTACTCTCCGGCTTTCTGTGATACACCAAGGGTGCAGGAACACTGCCACTCAACACGCAAACAAAAACGCCTTGTCAGTAGTAGCACAATCTCAAACCCAACAGGAACATGTAAAACTAAAGCCATGGCAGGTGTGCATATTCAGAAACTGGAGGCATTTTTAGTTAGCAATTTTAGCTGAAAGATATCAATGTAATTAGTCTTGCTGTCGAAAAAAGAGAGATACCACTCTACTGTACAAGCATTACAACATTGGACATTTCAAGATTTGAAAGGCATATGCATACTCAGAAAGTGGATACGTTCTAGTAAATAGCAATATAACTGAAAGACAGCAATGAAATTAATCTTGCTGTCAAACACATAGATAACGCTCTACTGTACAAGCATTGGAATATTGGACATTTCAAAATTTCAAAGGCCACAACTCACTAGCTAGCTTTGTCATGAAAAGGAAGACAATTACTAGGTGACTTGTCACAAGATCATCCTGCACATGAGAATGTAGGTTTACCACCCCCTTTGGAGGGTCATGAAAATATCTAGGCTTTACCCTTGAGTCAAGATTTATTATAGGTTCAGTTTGTGTTTCGATTTTTCATACTACAGCAAACAATGCATACTAGTTACGGAGTATCCAACAACTTAAATCTGTAAGAAGCTGAGGTTAGAAGATTACACTTTCGTTATTGGTAGTACTTGGTTCATCAGGGCCTTTCCATTTGCTTCAGGTTTCTGGTTCATCTGCGGCCTCCCATTTTCTGTTTGCGCTTGCTTCTTCCTCTGGGGCCTTGCATTTGCTACTGGTCTTTGGTTCCTCTGGGGCCTTCCCTTTGCTACTGCTGCTTGCTTCTTCCTCTGGGGCTTTCCATTTTCTGTTTGTGTTTGGTTCCTCTTGGGTCTTCCCTTTGCTGCTGCTGTTTGGTTCCTCTGGGGCCTTGCATTTACTGTATGTGTTTGGTTCCTCTGGGGCCTTCCATCTACTAATGGTCCTTGGCTCATCAGGGGGCTTCCATCAACTACTGGTGTCTGGTTCATCAGGGGGCTTCCATGTGCTAATGGCGTCTGATTCATCAGCAAAGAAATGGAAAATAGTTGAGTAAGAGGAGAATGCTGAAATAATTGTGTGTTCAGTTAGTTGAATAACAAGAACACATACTGCCAGCGTCTGCATCGCGCCAAGTCCACTACTATTGAGAGATCTGATAGCTCTAACAACCCCCTGTTCAAACAGGCAGAGGTCATCAGCAACACCCACATTAGTTAATTTTTTACTCTAGTGTGTGATGTACAAAACTGTGCATCTTTTTCAAAAGCAATCTTTGAAATTCAGAGCAAAAAAATGCTGGAAAATAAGCACTAGTGCACACTGATAATTTCCAATATTAGATATCATTACTAGACAAGGGAATGAATGCCACTTCCTGAAAATGAAATAAGAATATAAGATACAGAAGAGAAAATGGTATGAACCAGATTATATGTTTATATGAAACTAAGCTCACAATATGGATGTGATGTAAGCAGGGAGACTAACTTCAAATAGTGGTAAAGCAGCATATGCACATACCAGCCATCAGAACAATTTCCAAAGAAAAATGAACCTAACAGAGTGTATCAGAGCTAGTGGTTGGTCATAGCAGTTGTACCTCCATTTCCTTTGTGAAAATTCTAAAGATGTCACCCTTCAGTTGCATCAACTCTGCTTGCACCTGCTTTGGCAAGACTGAAACTATCGAGGATATCTCATCCAGTTTGCTGCTGTGAGAGTTGAGAGCATTCAGATGCTCAGGATTGCCCTTTGCACTTCCTTCAAGGAGTGCTTTCAGATCATCTTGCCCCTTAAGCTGTGGCAGCATGTATGAATGGATTAAAGTCTGTTGCCATAGAAAATAAAGAAGAAGGGAAAAGGACCGAAGCAGTAGCTATCCTTACAATTTGCTGAAGAGAGTCCTCTAAGAGCACAAACTTTTTCTGTATGCTACCAGCTGAACAAAACGAATACATGCTCACGTTAGTCGACGATGCAAAACTCATGAAGAAAATAGCGGCAGTTAAGATCACACTTATTACTGATCTGAAGTAAGTACCAATTAGGGGGGACTTACAATCTAGTGATGCCTCCTTCATGCCTCTGTTTAACTGCATCACATCATTTTGCACTGAGTCTAACACCATTCCCATCTTATGTACTGAACTCGCCAAATGCTGAAATTTGCGCTCAACTTCCTCATTAATCTGACCTGTTGAAACACCATCGAAATATAATTCACAGTAAATATCATGACAGTTTGACAGCTTAAAATAAAATCTAGAATCTATGCTTAGAACAGCTTCAGGTGCACTATCTGTTTAAAAGCATGCACCAGGTGACCTTACATGCTTAGTAAATGAAATGATTTTTCAAAATATACTTCAGAATATATCATGACAGCTTAAAATAAAATCTAGCATCTACATTTCGAACAGCTTCAGGTGGCACTATCTGTTTAAAAGCATGCACAAGCTAACCTATTCAAAACACCAGCATAATTGTGATTGAAGCGCATGCATTTGAAATGCTGTTTATGATGATAAATGAAATGTAAATTTGGTCAGGCCCAAGGGGTTGAGCTTACATCTGGTATCCGGAAGAGAGGGGTTCCAACGGTGGCTTGGTATCTTTGCCAGTTGCAGCTGCGATTCGTCACGCACACAAGAAGCTGAGTTGGCAGGAAACGAAGGCATCCTCTTCGACGAGTCGTCTTGCAAGGTAAATCTCTGGTCACCAATGGAAAGTGAGTGAACATCACAATTGGGCAGCAGACAAACAGTATGCACTTTCTATAACTTTCTTTTAAAGGGGTCCACCTTATGTAACTAGTTAAAATACAACAAAAAGGAAAACACACTGAAACATTTAGCAGCATAAGAAGTGTTGATTTGGGCATTCCCTCTGCATTTACAAATTTGAATAAATCGCCATGGAACTGCATAGTGACTGTGCCCAGAAGGAGGGCGTCGATTCTGACAAATCATTTCAAACAGTTTGAGGCCAAAATCATCAATACAGACCGAAATTAAACATGAATGCTAACACTTTCAGTCACGCAGCCTATCAAATAGAGATGTTTCAAGCAATGCTTTGGTTTACCAATTTGGCCAATGAAATGTATTCTACAGAGATTGGAACTATTTGTTCCACGCATCAACCAAAGCACAGGTGGATTCACTGGAAGCGATCAATTCACGGTAACCAACACCAATCAATTCGTCCCAGACTTGCTACTGCGACCAAACATAAGACCGATGGAATCCCCAAGCTACTAATAATTACCCACCGATCCAGCAAAATCACCAACAAAACCGGTAGAAGCAAACGCGGCCTGAATCATCGATCACTACACAGTATGAAGTATGAACAACCGGAGAAGGAGATGTGTACGAGACCTGGTCGCCGCGCGCGGGGGAGGGATGGTGGAGGCTGAGGAGGTTCTCGTCCGGCGACGCCTGCGAGAGCTGCGACTGCGCGTGCACGAACGACGCGCTGCCACCGCCCTGGGAGAAGGACGCGCCCCCGCCGCCTCCGCTCTGCGAGAAGGCCGCGCCTCCGTTTCCACCGCCCTGCGAAAACGCCGCTCCACCGTCCTGCGAGAAGGCCGCGCCTCCGCCTCCACCGGCCTGAGAGAAGGCCGCGCCTCCGCCTCCACCGACCTGAGAGAACGCCGCGCCTCCGCTACCTTGCGAGAAGGACGCGCCACCGCCGCCTCTTCCCTGCGAGAAGGACGCGCCTACACTGCCTATGCCCTGCGAGAAGGAGCCGCCGCCCTGCGAGAAGGACTTCTGCGACATGGACTGGGACCGCTGCTGCGCCGCCGCCGCGGAAGCAGCAGGCGCGCTCATCCCGCCACCGCCACCACCGCTCCTCCTGCATCACCAGTAAAACACCACAGGAGCACGAATCAGACCAGGCACGGGGCCGCGGGAGGGGAATTGGTTTGATTGGGAGGGGCGGGGGCACTGTACCGGGGAGGGAGGACGGAGATGGAGGAGATGTCGCACGCCTTGTTGAGCTTCAGCTTCATCGCCTGGTCCCGGAGGCGGAGCCCCGCCGAGGAGGAACCGGCGGCGATCGCCGGCGGGGGAGGAGGAGGAGGAGGAGAGGGGTGGTTGGGGAATGGGGAGAAATTTGAATTCTCTCTCTCTCTCTCTGCTGTCTCCTGCTGGCTGGTGGGGCCGACATCTTATACGCAGCCGGCCATGTGGACCTTTCGTTTGCTTGCTGCTTAACGACGGGGCCGGCCGAGAGTGCCATGGAGGCCTTTCCTGTGGGCCCTGGCCCTAAACCCGAGAACCGGGCCAAAAAGCAGCGGTGTGCAAGCCCTTCCTTTGAGGCCCTAAAATGCCCGATGAAATTGCGGCTAATATTTTAAGATCTACCTCAGACAGTTTTTTTAAACACAATAGCTACATATAAGCTGATTCAATTAATAATTTAGGTGAATTGATTTTGTGAAAGAAATAAACGGTTAGAGTAAGGCATTGTATAATGCAAGGTATTTAGGAATGCGGTTAGTAAAATAATTATTTTTTTCTAAAGCATTAGTGCCTATTTCTACGTGAGGGATGCCCGATGAACTTCGACTAAATTTACAAGGCCGATATAGATTGTGAGCTTCAAAGTTTGAGCCTCTTGATTCGAAACAAAATTCGCAACTAGAGAAAACTTCACTAGAGTTCATAATCAGCACCAATCCAAATCGCAAGAAATATGTTGCGATAGTTATGGAGCCCCCGATGCACCATAGCCAGCAGTTCTTAGGGAGCTTAGGAGATTTTATTATTGCATTGCATAGTGTATTAGTGTGTGCTTGCCAAGGCAATCTGGAGGGATTTAACATGGGTTTATCTCCATCGTAGGATCTGATTTCAGACCTGACATAAAGAAAACCGGTACCACTTGGGCTACAGTTTTCACTAACATTTCCTAGGCAGCTTAGTTTTTTTTTGAAGTTCAAGGAGCTTAGTTAACTTAGGACATTTTATTATGCATATTGCATAGTGTGGGTCCTTGCAAGGTAATTTGTAGCGATTTAGCTTGGGTTTATCTCCACCGCAGGATCTGATTTAGCTTGGGCCAGGTCTTCAATACCATGGACATCGACATTTTTTAATAGAGCTGCTGCTACAACAACAGATGGGTTGTTAAAGGTTTCTTGGTCAAGGGCAGAGCTTCGTTAGGGCTAAACTAGGTTGTGGCCCGCCCATGATTTTTTTTTATTTTTATACCTATGGCTATGCTACACTACTTCGTAGCACACACGGACTAGTCCTTCACATGGAATATACAGGACACACATCCGATTCCGTAGTCCGCCGCCTCCGCCGATGCTCAACCTCCACAACGCCATTCTACCCGGCCCTTTGCGCGACCGAATCCTCCTCCTCGCTCCTCCCCCTGAACTTCCACCTTCGCACTAACAGTCTTGGCCCCTGCCGTTGGGATCCTGCCAAAATGGCCCCAGATGCCTCCGCTGCGAGTCGAAGCTGCACTTTGCTGCGCTACCAACCAGCGATTGTTGTTAGAAAAATGAGTATCCTTCCAAGGTGCATTTGAGTGTATGAATTTAATTGAAACAAGGTAAACACATGAGCATCTTACCAGTAACAATTTGTTAAAAATTCAATGAGAATAAAAGGGGCCGGGTAGTGACTAATGCCTAATTTTTTGTTCCCTTTTTTAAACTTGACCTGCCCAATTTTTTATTTTAAGCTCCGCCATTGTTCCTGGGGGTCTCAATTTATGATATTTTTTATCATTAAAAAAATAAAAGATTCCTTCCATTCCGAATTACTTGACATGTATTAAACTTGAACTAAAGCCATAACAAATGAGGGCCCATGAGTCAGTGACACCATGGTGGGTGACAAGTCAAAGGCAAACCATCCATCCACCCACCATCGCCGTCGCCGCTGCCCCAATAAAAAAAAAGTTTTGAAATACGGTTACTCCATTTTCCTTCAATGGCCAAGTTCTCCTTCGCCGACGCCGACGAAGACCCTCCTCCCGCCGCCGCCGCCGTCGACGCCGGGGACGATAAGAGGAAGCGCGAAGGCAGCCCTGACCCTGACGACGACGGAGCGGCTGGCGGAGGGCCGCCCCCTAAGGCCCGGAGACTGGCGGCCGCGGGCGGGGAGCGGGAGGAGAGGACGGCGGCGGGGGAGGTGCGGACGGTCGGCGGCGGCGATGGAGACGCGACGGGGATGAGCATGCGGATCGATCCTGACCTGCTGGACTGCTCCATCTGCTTCGAGCCCCTCCGCCCTCCCCTCTACCAGGTATCCAAGGATTTACCTGGCTGTTGCTCTGCCAAATTATCCATGCTGCTTGATTTGCTATTCTGCTGTGCCAATTTAGTTTATCGATTGGAATCCGCACCCCATTGTTCACCCGTTTAGCTAATTAATTAAGAAAACCCTTTTTCGGCATGACGAGAGGGGAACAGAGATGATGATGATGGTGAGCAGCAAAGCAGGCTGGTTGGGTCACAGCACATTTTGTGTGTCTCACAATGCATAAAGGCCACTTAATCAGTTGAAAATGATCTGAAAATACATTGTTGAGTTGATCCCACCCTGTCCACTTAATCACTTGAACTGATCTCATCTGACACTCGAGTCAGAGCAACCACACTTATCCTTCATCCTAATTTGTCATGTGCATATAGGACACATCCAGGTACAAATCCATCCATATGGAAGGAGCACCAATTTAGGGATTAAAGATATACTCTGCTTTCTTTTCGATTGGTCTACTATCTCCTCTTAGTACTTAACGTGGCCAGTGCCAAGTAACCAAGGAACAAACATCACACTCAACTATTTAGTTTATACTGTATCAGTGTATCTCACACTATTGTTTCCATCCCCTCAAGGCCAGTACGTGCCTTTTTCTCCATTATACGTAGGTACCCGGGAATGTTCTCAAGATCAGTACGTGCTTCAGTTGGAACGTTACTAACAAAGAGATAAACTCTATCAGTTTAGATGGAACACCACAGCTCATAGAAGAACAGAAAGGAGAGAGGACTCATTTGTACTAGTACCAGAACGAGCGCCATGCTGCTAAAACTACCATGGAGCATCGCTGAGCAAGGGCGTCCAACAGAAACGGTGAAGAAAACCACCCCATGTTTCGTTCGAAACACATACATACAGTTACTCGTCTGAACATATAGTCTCATCTCCAGATAGCCAAAGCCATGTGATCCATATAATGTTTGTGCGTATATTTAAGGCACAGACCAAAGCTGCAATGGAATAATCGACATACTTACTAATTCAGTTCAAATATATTTAAGGAAAAACTCAAGCTACTTGCTGGCATTTGGATTCGTGGTCTCTTGAATGGACCGTACTTTAGAGAAGACTACCTTTTGTCATAAGAGGCATACTTCTTGATAGCCCTTACATGATCGTAGCTCGTCTTGTGTATGTTTCCAGTGCCAAAATGGGCATGTAGCATGCCTGCCCTGCTGGTCCAGCACAGGGCAATTGGGTCATTACATATACTCTGCTTCCTTTTGGCTTGGTTAGTTGCTCTGTTTCTTTTCCATATAAAACAGTCTCTATCTTTTACTAGAATTCTACTATCACCTCTTAGCAACCAACTTGGCCAGTGTCAAGTAAGCAAGGGACAAAGATCACACTCAGCTATTAATTTAGTTTATATATCTCACAGTCTATTGTTTCCGTCCCCTTCGAGCTGTGCCACTGTGCATTTTCCCCCATTATAGGCAGGTAGTTCGGTATGTTCTGAATGTACATGTTCCAGTTGACAAGTTACTAACAAAGACACAAACCTTGTAAACTGTATCAGTTCGGATGGAACTCCGCAGCTTATAAGCACGCAGATGACTCATTTGTACTGCTAGAAACTAGAAATAATTTATCTGTATCAGTTGATAAAGTTATAAGATTACTATTTGTTATGATCACAGCTTGTGTTGTGTATCTTTCCAGTGCCAAAATGGCCATGTAGCATGCCTGTCCTGCTGGTCCAGGCTCAGCAACAAGTGTCACGTCTGTTCCCGTGATGCCACCTTTGCACGAAACATTGCACTGGAGAAGATTGTCGAGTCGATCAAGTCGTCCTGCGCATATGCCAAATGGGGCTGCTGCAAGTTGGTCAGCTATGCACAAAGAAACACTCACGAAGAGGCCTGCCTCTTCGCCCCTTCTACGTGCCCAATCCCCGGCTGTGGATACCGAGGCTTCACGGGGCGTTGGTCAGGACACTTCCTCGTCGACCACAGCGCTGACTGCTTGCATTTCGTCTACGGCCGGTCATTCGAAGTGAACCTGGAGGCATCCCTGCCTTTTCTTGTTCTTCTCGGAGAGGACGACCACCTCTTCCTGCTCCTGAACAAGAGCATGGCGCCCTTCGGGCACGCGTTTTCCGTGGTCTGCCTCAGGACCGGCGATCTGAACTGGAAGTTCTCCTATGAGATCGAAGCAGCCAGTAGGGGGAACCCTGAGAACCGCCTGCGACTCGAGGCCTCCGTCGCAAACACAAAGGAGTGGGGAGGCCTGCACCCTGCAGAAGCATTCCTTTTGGTGCCATATGATTTCTGCAGTTCTACTAACCTAACACTGAATGTCTCTTTTGGGAGGTCTGCTTCTGCTTCTGCTTGAGTATGATGTGAATAGGTGATGATTTCTTCTCTTACCTGTGTGTTCTAAACTGTAAAATGTGTGTAGCATAGCAGTGTGAATTTGTGTTGTAAAGTAACTTCAGCATGTGCATGTAGATGTAGAAGCATTGGTTCCACCTGACAATTACAACACTGTAAAGGCTAGTCTAAATTTACAGAACTGAAAGTTTCACAGTTCATTTATTTTGTTCTCCAAATCCTTCTGTGTACCGTTTATCTCGGATAAGTAAGGATGATCAGCAGAACAAGTTGCCAGTAAAAACAATCCTAGATGGCAATGTCGCAATGTGATGCACTGATGATGCAGTGGCGATATATTATCAGTAGGCCGGTGCTGCAGGGCCTGGCTGCCATCGTCCTCAAGCGCTGTATAAGGCGGCCACAGGGTTCTGCAAACTGGGGGATGATTGCGCTCATATACGTCGTATCAGAGGGCGACGCTGAGCACCTTAGAGACCAGAGCAAAAAAAGGGGCACAGATGGTCATACAATTGTAATGGTTACAGTTTACATTCTTGAGGAATATCCCCAAAGTTTGAGAAGACAGAATGACTGTAGGGTGTGCTCTTGAGAAACCCTATAGGAGAGGAGAGCAGGATCAAGTCAGCCTAGGTTTTTTTTTTTGAAACAGAGGCAAAATATTTGCCTCATCGATTATTTTAAAAAGGGGAAAAGTGACGACAATATTTGTTACATGGCATTTAAACTCGAGCCCGTCAGTCGATCGTCATGAAAACTAACTACTCTACTCATGTGGAATGATCTCTTCCAAATGTCTTGCTCCCGCTGAAACCCATAGCTTGGCCTCCTTGATTTGGTCGAAGATGCGTAAAGCGCGCGTCGACTTATTTCTAAAAACTCCCGCGTTCTTCTTGTTCCAGAGATTCCAGCATACGAGCATGGTGAGGAAAGACCTCGCCTTACGGTGAGCGATGCCCGGGCGCGACATGTTAGACGACCAGCCACAGAGGGATGAAGATGAATTCCTTTGAAGATTAGGTTGTTGGGTTCCTTCCAAATATTCCAGGAAGCAATAGTGAATAACTCAAAAGACAGATGACCGGAGAACCTAAGTCTTAGCCAGCTCAAGCTGTCGACACACGTCAAGTATTGCCCTCAAAATTCAAATGTCTCCTTTGAATCATATTACGAGTATTCCGTCTATCCTTAATAAGAAAAACTATGAACTTCATCTGCAATTTGGATTTCCATGTCCAATTGTGTGGCTTCGAAGGAGTTTTCTTTTGAACACTAGGAACCTTTTTATTCCTCAATTTGCAAGTTTACCGGGATAGAAAAATAGGATCATGTGGATTTTCAAGTCCAATTGTGTGGCTTCGCAGGAGTTTGCTGGGTGAGAAATTTGGACCCCCAACCATAAATAAATCTGTCCTGATCCGACCCATCTACTGCACCATGATGATCAGATCTCAGATCCATGACCTCAATTAATTCTGCATGGGCTTCCAATGAAAGCCACAAAGTCGTCAGAAGCAAAAATAAAATAAAATGATTGAACCGAGATATCTACCATCTTTATGTAGGAGTGCAAACAAGCAAAAGACCCGGACATAATCAAGCCGTTCCATTTGTCATGCCATATGGAAAACCAACAATCCATCATAGTATTCCCTCCGTTTTAAATTAAATGACTTTTATTAGTCCACATATGTATGTAGACATGTACACAAATGAAAATCATCTAATTTGGACAGAGAGAGTACTAACCAAGCAAGATGAGACATGCTTTTTTTCTTCAGAATTTTTTGATCTATTCATCAATTGTCACGACAGTACGAAGAACATTATAAGTAACAAAAATTACATCAAGATCCATAGACCACCTAGTGAAGACTACAAACAATGGATCGAGACAAAGCGTGCCACCGTCGTTATCCCTCCTTTACTGAAGCCGGGCAAACATTGTTACAGTAGAAAATGGAGAAGTAGTCATGCTAAATAGATCCACCGAAGAAAAACGCCGACAAAATCCTGTGAGATCCGTCGAATACATAATCCCTCCAGTTAGTAAGGACCTTGGTCCACTGCCCCTCCACAGCGGAGACGAGGCAGACCTGCCGCGGCAGCGGTAACGACACCAAGAAGCGAGGAATCCTTAATCATCCGAGTCGTGAGTAAGGACGTAGGCAGTAGGTAGCCACCCCAATGTTCAGTTTTTCCTTCATAGTACTATCCATTTGAACACCATGTTCATGACATTTTAGCACTATCAACCCCCTCATGAAGCTCATAATGCTAAGCCAATCTTACTGGTCCCTGTCAATGTTAAATCCTAGCTCCGTCCCTGGTCGTGAGAGGCACAAGCGAAGCGGGTACATCATGTGGACGATGGTGCTTGGATGAGACGTAATTTCAAAGATGCTTGCCAATGGGCATACTCCCAGAGATCATCTCACCCACTCAAAGTGGTTCCATGCCTGGAGGATGGATTATCACGGACAATCGTCCTAGTTACAAGTAAATGCATGTTACTATACAATTATATGAAGATACTACGTACATTATTAAGCGTATAACGGAGTTAAGTGGCTGTTGTAATTTTGGTAGATTAGGAGAATGGAACGGCGGAAGCAGTTGCCATATGCATGGACCAGTCCTAGCAAAACGTCTACACCCACCATTGAAAAAAGACGTCCACGTACCCGAAGAATGGAGCAAGTTTTTCACCCATCATTTATCATGCATGGTGCAGCAACCGACCATTCATTCATCTCCCAACTAACCTTGGTGGCGGGCAACGAAGCTGGTCCTATTACTTATATGAGGTTGTGCGTTATCAACGTATTTTCTTTACACAAAATGTAAAAAGATCATTTCTAATGCTTGGCTCTTAGCACGATTTCATACGCAAAATGATGAGGTGGTACAATAACTACAAGAAAAAGAAGAGAGAGTTGTAAGTTATTGAAGACACGAGCTGAGCTCTTGGCTCGTTTTCTTACCTAGTGCTGTTAATTTTCCGATCTTGCGGGGCTTCTCTCTATTTTCTCATCAATCTTTTATTTTAACAATTAGGTCAAAATGTTTTTAGAGAGAAAGGTCTAGGGCCAGCGTTAGATTAACTGTCCTTGCTTGTAGAGTGTCCACCCACCATTCACATAGAACAACGACGCAAAAGGTCGGCCTGCAACTAATGCTTGCTTTCATTAATCTCAAGATGATGCGCTTTCAGTGGAAGGAGACTTTCCCGTCGAAGACGAGGTGGTTGCTTCGTTAATCTCAAGATGATGTACCGGCTCGGTATTGTGAAGATGCTCATAGGGGTAGGGTGTGCGTGTGTGCGTCATAGGGGTGATTGTATACTCGTGTATGTGAGCATCAGAGTTGTACCGTGTTCCTAAAAAAAAACTAATGCTTGCTTTCATTAATCCATCTCCCAACAGTCTAGTATCGTCGAATCAAGGCTTACTAAACAAAGGACTGCACCTAGGTAGTTAGAGATGACATGCGATGATATGCGCCGCTTCTCTTGATGATGGCTCTTGTTCTCCTGTCATCTCACTCCATCAATGTTTCTTCTTTGCGACTCCACTCCATCAATGTTGTTGGTGTGCAAAGCAAGTGCTCAAGTCAAAGATTCCGGTTAACGAGTCAGTGTGATTCAATAATCCATCCGACCATCGAACTAGGCGACACGTAGAGGGTTAATGCTGCATGCACGTACAAGGAATTACTATTGCACACCCCTTTAAATCAGTTGGGTGCGTACGTAGCGTTAAGGAAACAAGGACATGTTTGAGAATCACTGTGCTAAATAAGCGCAACGTTAAATGAATCAAGGACGTGTTTGAAAATCACTGTGATAATTAAATAAGTGGGCAAGGGATATTTATGTGCTTCCTCCGGTCCAGCCTATGTAAATGCAAGTAAGGCAAGATATAACTTCTATGTGGGTACTAGCTAGGTAGTTAAACCTAGATTGTGTACATGATAAATCCCCGAGAAGATTTTTTCTTTCGGATCGGGGAGCCCATGCATCCCTTCGATCGGTGTATGCAAGGACACACCTAGACAAGACACCAAGGCGAAGATACTGAGAAAATCATGATCATGGATAGTTGTCGCTAACTAATCACATTTAACAACAGTCCCAGATAGCTGGTGTAGATTATCGGTCAATAATGGTTTGTTCTAAGACAAACTCTATACGACTCACCAAAACGACGACCTCCAAAGCAGTTATATTTTTTGGACGTTGAGGATGTTGCGTGCAAACTAAGGGTCTCCATAATGCGGTCTTTATATTTTATGGTCCCACTTAATTGTGGCTATCATCCTTAATTTCTTCCCAATTTCTCGCCACTGTGCATGGATCCCATCTCTGCCTTTTGTTCAGCGAAAATTCTTTATATAGATGTTCATCACAATATATAGGATGCCCAACGTTGCAGATAATTTAATTTCATTGCCCTACGACGAGATATTTAAATGCAACAATGATAAAATGTTACTCTTTCATTGCCTTATTTATCACTGATGCTATCGATCCGCGCCGTCTAGTTAAAAGAATTTAGTCACCTGTCACATAGTCGCCCACTTTATTGAGGGGGCATGGAGGCCTAATTAGATGCATGGATGGAGATCGATGATAGACTGCCCATCTTGATGGCTAGGTGTTGGCGCGCTATCATCTTCCTATCCCATAATATGGCCATCAATGTTCATGCTTAAGTGAGAGGAACCTAGATGATCTATATCGAGGTAGGGCAGCATGTGCTTGCCATGAATTGGTCCATGCCTCTTTGAATCAGTCAGGTACGTTGCATCAAAGGAAACAAGGACATGTTCTAACTTAGTTTATACTCCAAACAATCTAATGGATAGTTGTTCGTATTGGAGTATATGTCAATATATGAAAGGGAAACTGTGTGCTTCCACCTATCCAGTCCATTAGTCTTTTAAGGAGTCACAATGAAATAATTTTCGACATGCACTTTGACCATTGATTTTATATTGCCTTACAGTATTTTATTCTCAATTAAGGCGTTCCCCTCAAATAGTTTTAAGAGTAAGGCTCAAGACGAGTCTGGTTTTGAATTAAAAATATATTCTAAAATCATCCAAGAATTACATCGAACATCACCTTATAAGGATATATTGGGTGTTAGTAATTCTCTTGTACGTATTTAGTTAAACCTAGAGCGTGTATATGATAAATCGTGTGTTAATTACCTCCTATGTGACTGTTAGTCTTGTAAGACATAACATAATCTTCAAGAGTGTTCTTCATTGAGGTGCTGATCTGGTCCTTGATCAATGTATACAAGACCTCTCTCAACAATCTCGGACTTCAAGGCAACACCGAGAAAATGGTGATCAGGACTAGTTAATATCGCTAATAATCACATGAATAGTCTTGGATACAAGTGGAGGTTATCAATCAAAGGTTTGTAGACAAAATATCACATGAATCATATTATACTAATACTGTACTTGTCGTCAAAATATAATTTTCTAATAGATAATAGTAGGCTAGCCTATGCATTTTTAAACTTATGGAGTGCGATAGTATTAACTTCTATACTTTTCTAAGCCAGAGTGTCGCAATAACATGAGTAACTACTAGCACTACTGGACAACTCATTCTGAAGTGTGATAATAACATGAGTATTACTCCAATAATAGAGTACTGGTTTTCCACATTAGCTGTTCATTTGATGATGGCTACCAATGTATTGTACTACAACCCCAATAATAGAGTACTCCTACGCGTTATTTGGACTGCATGTGATTCCTCTGATGATCACTCAGTCCTGCAGTTTTTGGTTGGACGGCACATAAATGTTGGCATGGCCAATTGCCTCGAGTTAAGACTCCCCCCTCTCCTACCTACACACACAAAAACACCTTGATGATGTCCCGTGTATAAATATGGTGTACAGGAGCCTCTTTTGGAGTCACTCAAATCTTCTCTTTGCTCTCTCTCTCCCTCTCTCTCTCACACACACACACAATCACTGACACACAAAGCAAATATCAATATGGCCGGCACACTGAATGATGAGAAGATCATTGCATACTTCAAGAACAAGAGCGTCCTCATCACCGGATCAACAGGCTTTCTTGGAAAGAGTATGCATGCATGCATAATCTTTATGTTTTTATAGACAAACCCACGCATCATGTCGTGCATTTTATTTGCGTCAAAAAAATTCGATACGTCCCCAGCGTTAATTATTTAGTCATCCTTTGATCAATTAGTTCTTCTCTTGCAGTACTGGTGGAGAAGATACTGAGAGTTCAGCCTGATGTTAAGAAGATCTATCTCCCCGTGCGAGCGGTGGATGCCGCGGCGGCGAAGCATCGGGTGGAGACCGAGGTAGGTAGTGTTGTCCACCATGCTTCTTCATGATCTAGAGTTGTACTTCCTCTCTTGATTCCTTGATCCCTTTTCTTCGGAGTTGGTGTTGATTATTTTCTGTTATAGTAGTTTAAGCTCGTGATTTTAATGTGCTCAAAATGATGCATTTATGCGCAGGTGGTAGGGAAGGAGCTATTCGGGATTCTGAGGGAGAAGCACGGGGAAGGGTTTCAATCTTTCATCGGAGAGAAGATCGTCCCATTGGCTGGAGACGTGATGCGAGAGGATTTTGGTGTCGACAGCGAGACCTTGAGGGAGCTCCAGGTGACCCAGGAGCTCGATGTCATCGTTAATGGCGCTGCCACCACCAACTTCTACGAAAGGTACGTCGCCCCCCATCAATTGATTTGTCCAACAACAATAAATCAGCAGAGAACGTTAGTAGGTGCAGCAAGAGTACGCAGAGTGAAGAACATTTTCGTGTGTGCATGCAGGTATGATGTGGCCTTGGACGTGAACGTGATGGGAGTGAAGCATATGTGCAACTTCGCCAAGAAGTGCCCCAATCTCAAGGTGCTCCTCCACGTATCCACAGGTACGTACGTGCATCACCTCTATAAATTACCATGGACAATTTAAGTTCATGGACAAACTTTGCTATTTGTCAACGTATTTTTAACGGTGTGCATTTTGCTTTATAAAGATCGGTTGTATGCTCATTATATTTATATATTTTTTATGCTTCATTTTTCGTTAAGAAAATTCATCTTTCATACAAAAAATGCAATTTCATGAACAAAATACTCGTAGATCTGATTCAAAAATCAAGTTAATAAATCCATACATGCATGGATGTGGTGCAGCTTACGTGGCGGGCGAGAAGCAAGGACTAGTGCAAGAGAGGCCATTCATGAACGGCGAGACGCTACTCGAGGGGACCCACCTCGATATCGACGCTGAGCTGAGACTGGCCAAGGACCTGAAAAAGCAGCTTGATGTCGATGTCGACTCATCCCCCAAGGCCGAAAGGAAGGCCATGAAAGATCTTGGCATCACTAGGGCTCGACACTTCGGGTGGCCTAACACATATGTGTTCACCAAGTCGATGGGGGAGATGGTGCTGGGCCAGCTGCAGTGTGATGTCCCTGTTGTCATCATCCGTCCCAGCATCATCACCAGTGTCCTCAACGACCCACTGCCCGGATGGATCGAAGGCACCAGGTTCGTATATGTTTCTTTGCCTACCCTCTACCTCCAAATTTAGAGTTCAACCGTTTTAATCCGTTACAAATGCAAAATATGTATATATATGATATTTGTCCAATGTAAAAATGGAAATTGCAGGACGATTGACACGATCGTGATCGGCTATGCAAAGCAGAACCTGACATACTTCTTGGCTGACCTCAACCTCACCATGGACGTGGTAAGCAATTAATGTTGCACTATGTAGTTAAGGTTTATTCCAGGCAATGTGAGTCTAGGATTTCCTGCAGTAAGGTGCATTTTAACTAGAATGGTGAATGCAACTGATTGATCGGGTAAACGTTGGTGCAGGTGCCCGGTGACATGGTGGTGAATGCGATGATTGCTGCCATAGTGGCACATAGCTCATCCTCATTGGAGAAGACAATGATGGTGCCGGCGGTGTACCATGTGAGCTCATCCATGCGCCACCCGGCGCCGTACAATGTGTTACACGAGTCGGGGTTCCGGTACTTCACGGAGCACCCTCGCGTGGGCGCCGACGGCCGCACTGTGCGCACCAACAAGATGACATTCTTGAGCAGCATCGCCTCCTTCCACCTCTTTATGCTGCTCAGATACCGCCTCTTCCTTGAGCTCCTCCACCTGCTCTCCATCCTCTGTTGCGGCCTCTTCGGCCTCGATACCCTCTACCACGATCGTGCACGCAAATACAGGTTAATTAGTTGGTTAAACTCCTGTGCAGTTGTATCTTGTTAATGATATGCCATAGAAGATGACATGAATTTTGTTATTGTTGAAATAGGTTTGTGATGCAGCTGGTGGACTTGTACGGGCCATTCGCGTTGTTCAAGGGCTGCTTCGTCGACGCCAACCTAAACAAGCTCAGGCTTGCCATGACCAATGACCATGGACATAGTAGCCTCTTCAATTTCGATATGAAGACCATTGACTGGGATGACTACTTCTACAGCGTCCACATCCCAGGGGTCATGAAGTACATACTTAAGTGAAATATCCGTGCATCAAAATTCAGGCGTTGCCTTAATTAAATAATTCATTGAAAGATTGTTTTTCTATATATATAGGAAAACATGCTTGTCACTCGATAGAGCATTCTCAAATGACTCTTGAAGAAAAAGGAAGGCTACATTATGCATTTTGCAGTGACAGTGTGTAATCTCAGCATTGCTGGTCATGTATTATATATATATTGCTAACTATGACTAGTGTGTAGTAGTGTTGCTTGTTAACAATTTCTTATTGAGTGACATGTACTCCTTTCATGATCCAAGTCATTCTGCATACACGTCTTCAATCTTTGTTTCAGGTTATCTGAATGTACGGCGGTGCATGTCGGGGCCCCTTGGTCCCGAATGTCAAACTTGAGATCTGTATATGTATCTATGTATGTGATGTAACCCTGAATTAGTGGACATTTGAGGTGAGACCGTAAAAGTTTCTGACTGGTGTTATAATCTACCAAGTATGCCATTGAAAAGAGAAGCTTGAGTGTGCAGCACCAGTGCCACCACCCCAAGGCACTAGTATGCCACACTGAAGCTGCATCCGTCGCATATCATAGTCTCAGAGAAGACACATTTCCTCAGACCAATCTTGGTTAGGTGCTCCTGGTGAGAAAAGCCGATATTCTGTTTGCAGGCTTTGAAACTAAAAATCCATCCACCAGGTCTCAATGCTGTGACCTGAGGCCCGTTCGGATTATAGTTTCTATAAAATGCTCACTTCTACAAATATACAGTACTACTTCAACGAAGGGTATACTTCTCTAAATTCCCAAGAAAAAAAGGGGAAAAGTAATGCCAACGAAAGGATGATCTTACTACTGATATTGACCGTCGTTTTGTACTGATATCCTCACGAGCAGCTTCGAGGCCATCGGTTGTGTCATTTTCATTACCCGTCAAAACCATGCAATTTTAATGTTTTTCCTACCCATAAAATTGATGGAAAATTATGTTGAAATCAAGGACTATATATACACCAGCTAGTAGAGATTTATCACAATAATTCTTTGCAAGTATGACCAGCACATATTCAAGATAATGGAGAAGACGGAGTTACTTATTTGGAGCAGCAAAGGTTATTGTTGAGCAACAGGATTCTTTCTTTACACAAGACAACGGTATACAGCGATTAATCGTTAGATGAATGAAACAGATCATCCATCCAAAGCGTCATTTAGATAATACAAGTACATAAATCACTCTTTACATAAATCCTCAATTGACTCTTCATGATTTGGAAGAAGATCATCATTGCAAGGAGTGTAGATGAAGGAGTCCTTTGTGGTTGACGGTTGAGGTTTACGATATCCCGTTGGGTAAATTGATCCCAAGAACCGCAACGTGGAGGTACCCAAATAGTAAGCAAATCCATTAGATTTGTTGATACCCAAAAAGGCAACATCTTTGTACGGATGGTACCCCAACAAGTCTATGTGACTATCGATATAATAGTTTCTTTGACCTTCACCTTCTTCTTGCTCCTCTAAATCGTGGACACTGTCATCAATAAATTCCAAATCGCAACCTGGTCTAATACATGAATTGTTGTTCTTTTCTTCTTGGCGGTATTCTCTAATGTAGTGGCGTACAACAGAAGGCCCAAGGTGAGTGTGATGCTTTAACACCCACTGGGGCATTGGACGTGACTTGGATGATTCGAGTAGCGCCCATACACGAAGTTGGCATTGGTAGATAGTTGTGTAGTAGATTCCGCGCTCTGATTTTCCGAGATGTACTCTAGGCTCGCTATCGATATAGTGCACATAACCATTAGTATTGGGCATCATCATTTTATCAGGGGGATCGATGACTAGATACGTCTTCTTGTCCAACAAAAACCTAAGAATATATGATGTAAAAAGTTTATTTACAAACAATGTGTATATTATATTAAGAGAAAGGACGAGTGCATCAGCAGTCAAGCTCGTTTTTCCAGTAGACTGGCATTTGATCACTGACAAATACGTATGAGATAGAGGTTTTTCTCTGCTCCTCTCCTCGCCTCGCCTCGCGTTCCGCGCCGGCTGCCACTCCGGCACCGGCGGCCAGCTCCAGCTCTCGGGGTCCTCCGCGTCCTCTTCGTTCGGGGCCTCCTCCTCGGTGGCTCTTCCCTCCCCTCCCCCCTCGCCGCTCCCTCCTCCGGCCCCTGTCCTGAGATCTATCGTGGTCAGGGCCCCCCTCCCGTCGGAGACGGAGGTCTTGCCGGGGGGCAACGCGGGCGGCGGCTGGCAGCGCAAGGTCAGCCGGCGGGAGCGTCGCCGCTCCGGGTCCGGGTCGGGTTCCTCGGGCGGCAGGCGTGGTATTCTTCCTACCTCGCGCCCTCCTACGACGGCCATCCCGGTGGAGTTCTATGGATGTTGCTATAACTGTGGTGATCCTGGCCACATCTGCCCCTCCGCCGGGTCGCCCGCCGGCCGGCACTCAACGGGTGGACTTGGGGGTTCCCCTTCCGCCGCCGCCACACCAGGGCCGCCTCCGCCTGGGGCCGTTTGCCTGAGCCGCCCTTGGCCCGGTGTGGTCCGGGCGGGGTCGGTCGAAAGCGCGGTCGGCCCGGCGTTCATGGACGAGGTGGAGAGCGCGCTGGCGGGTCCGGCGGCGTTGGTGGAGGCGGAGCCCGTCCACTGTTTTCTGGAAGCCTCTGAGGAGCTGGTCCGCATGGAGGAGGAGCTCGCCTTGGCGGTGCTGGTGACGGTGGTGGGCACCCGGCCGCAGGTGGACCTGGCGGACGCGGCGGCGTTGCTGCACAAGGAGCTGGATATCGGGCCTTTGGATATGTCAATCCGGCCGTTCTTCCCGGAGGATTTTCTGGTGCTCTAGTAGTCCAAGCCCGTCCGCGATGCGATGGTGGCCAAGGACCGGGTGTCGGAGTCGTGGTTCTCCCTCAAGCTCAAGCCTTGGAACCGGCAGGCTCAAGCGACGGCAGTCTCCCTGCCTCTGGTGGTGCCTGTTGATCTGGTGGGGGTGCCTGCCCATGCCTGGACGCGGCGCACTGCGCTCGTTGTTTTGGCCGGCCTGGGGTCCGTGGTGGATGTGGATCTCGCTACGGCACGACGGGATGATATGTCTATCTTCCGAGTGTGGCTCCTTTTCGTGGAGGAGCCGGTGGGCGGCGTGGTTGGGCCGGCGCGCCGCCGTGGGGAGCATTGGCTGCGTTATCCCATCGACATTCTTCCGGCCCCCCGTGATGCGGCGCCGATCCCGTCCGCGGCGGGTCTTGCTCCGCCGCCCCCGCCCCCGCCCTCTCCGCCGGGACCGCCGGTTTCCTCTTTTTCCAAAAAACAACTCCTTCCGGTTTGGGCGTTGGGCTGGCCAGGCTTCCAAAACCACCAAGCCCATCCATCATCCATCCGGCCTGGCCCAACAGCACACTCAGCATACAACAACATAGGAAACACAACACTGTCATCAGCATCATGAACACCCCTAAAAAATATCAGCATCATGAACAGAAAGCAGATTACCGACGACTGCATTAAAAAAAAATGGAAACATCACTTGATACATTTGGAGTAAAGTTTAATAATCTGAAAGAAAATAAAACTGAGAGGATAAACACAGTATTCGTGTATCGTGTTCTGCAACTCTCGCTAAGTGCCCAGCTACATTATTGACCATTTTTCCAACATCCTATTCAACCGTAAACAAGAGAATTGCGTATTAGCTTTCCCTAGCTAGCTAGATCCCAGTTGAAGAGTTCAATCCATTTGATTGTAGCAGTGTTCCGTAAATCTGTCGAGCAAACATCGGTGATGCTGCGATACTTAGTTCAGTTGCACGGTCCAGCCCATCCGATCCTCTGTGTGACCCATCTGGAGGCTCGTCAGCGATGTGTATAGCTGCTGCGACACCACGCCGACTCCTTGGTTGCCGTCGTATTCTACCCTGAAAAGAACAAAAGAAAAATGCATTGGGGACTAAGTTCCAGTGGTACACGGCTTATTCGTCAGTGTTTCAACATCCAAATTCTGAACACTGTAAAAATCGACAGTTCCAAGGCAGAGCAGAAGCCTCACCTTTTCCCCTTATATGTAATGCTCCCCACCGGTGAAACCACAACAGCCGTTCCCGTGCAGAAAACTTCGTCCGCGTCAAGCAGTTCGTCTACCGACACATGGCGTTCCTCCACCTTCAAAGTAGCAAAACACGTTAATTGAGAACATATAAAATAATAAGCCGTAGTAGTTCCTGTCAACTGTTAATTTTTGGTGAGCAACATTTACCTTGTAGCCTTTGCTCTCGGCAACTTCGATGATACTTTTCCTTGTTATACCAGGTAGTATCGTTCCTTCTATTGCTGGGGTGGAAATAGCATTGCCCTGGTGCAAGAGATCATAGCAAAATATAACTAACATTTCTGCAGTCCTTAACTTAGTGAAATAAAATTCCTCAAGAAAAACTAGAAAGAAGAAAGCCAGATATAAGTTCAGAATTATAAGGAGTATTCAACCCCCATGAAAATAATGACCAATGTTCTATGCAAGGAAGATGAGAAACACGCTAGATGGACCTAACTCTGTTTACATCTTCTTCTGACAGATCGAATCTTAAAAGAGTATTCATTCCACTTCCCTTAGGTAGGTAGGTCACATGAGGGTGACAAATCCTGTAATTTGGCTACTGAACCAAATATTGTTGGTGGCTTATGTACGCATTTGACTTGCTTAGTTTGCAGAAGAGGGGGCAATATGCTGTACATAACAAGGATGCCGCCACAGGTTTCAATCACAAAAACTATTTCTAACTGCAGATACTGAAACAGATTTACAGAAAGAAGAATTGTTATGTCAAGAATCGTACTTTCACAACAAAAATATTGCATGACGAAACTTCTTCCAGATATTTGTTGTGAACAGCATCTAAATAGAGGACATCAGAATATCCCTTCTCTTTTGCAGTTCGCTGTGCTTTCAACACCTACATGGTGATAACAAGTTTGTCAATTAAATGATCATAGCTTCAGATTCAAAAGTCAAAACAATGTGGGCTTAGTGAACAACTCATCACAGAATCCTCCACTTCATTTTCAGGGTAGATTTGCCAACACTATCCTTTTACAAGTTATAATGAAAATTAGAAAAAAAGGTGAGCCAATGATTTAGCACCAGAAAAAAAGGAGTTCCATATAAATATTCAACACCTACCAATCCATAAAACAAGGGGTGTCATTTTTAATTTGCTGAGATAATTAAAACTGAGCAGTCAACCACCAAGAGCAGCTATTTGGAAGAAAAAAAACAATGTTATTTTCTGAAATTTCGATCATTCCTTTTCTTCTTCTAATAAACTATCTATACTATATTGTGGATATTCATTTCATCATTTGCAGTACTACAGTCATATCTCTCCTATAGAAGTTTTGGACACTGCAGAGAGGGCATCACGCAAACACCGAAGCAAATGATGCCCAAGGATTTTCTCTTTTTTCCCACAAAATTGATGCCCACAGAATCTGAATCTATGAAAAATCATGCTGATGTAAAATGTTACCGATGCATAGTTTCCAATGGTTTTCACGCCTCCAGTTCCACCAGGGGCAGCACGGTGAAAGTTGTCTTCAATAATCAAATTAATAGGAGCCAAACCTTCCTGTAGGATAAAGTTAAGAGACTTGATCAACATGTAGGCTGGCATAAATTTGCAAGAAAGAAAACTATTATAGATAGTAGATGGATAGATAGATCATGGAGATGAGCCTGTACTTATGCAAATATGCTTATGACATAATTACCATTCATCTATATTATATCGTCAAGATGATAAGAACGGTACTTGTGAGCCAATGTTTGTTGAACTAAAAAAGTTGGCACAAACCTTGAAATAATTTCCAACAGGGGAGACATAAATAAGGAAGGTGTACTCAGGAGCAGGTGCAAGACCAAGAATAGCCCCGCTTCCGATAAGTAGTGGCCGGATGTACAAGGAACCTTTACCAGTAGGAGGCACCTAAAATATAGTACATTAAAGGAGAAGATGTTAGGGGATCTTGGACATGTACACAGGCCAATGAAATGAGTGTCGTTATCAGGAGACATAGAAATCACCTACCCATCTTTTATTTGCGAGAACGGTTTGTTTCACTGCATCTACGAACTGCTCAACAGTCGGTGCAGGCATGCACATCCTGTCCGAACCATTTTTCATCCTAATGGCATTCTCCTCGGGACGGAATAACAGGACAGACCCATCGGTTTTCCTATATGCTTTTAGGCCCTCGAACAATCCCTGCACACCAGAATAACAATGGTTTAAGCACATAAATATGATACATTTAGGCCTTCAAGTGTAGTGCATATTTCACAGGTTATTATCATTGCTTACTAACCTGTCCATAATTTAATACCCCAGCAGACGGGCTCAGCGCTATGGGTCCGAACGGCACGATTTCCCCTTTGGAAAAGTTGCCATCTGGTCCGCATTTGGCCATGTACATAAAGTCGGTATCGACAAGGCCGAAGCCAAGGTTTTCCCAGTCCAAATCGACTATGTCAGGTGTTTCGCTGGTAAGAATCGTACCGTCAGAAGAAGATAGGCTTCAGAAAAGAAGAGATTAATACTCATGAAACAAAGTATTTGCATACATGTGTCTAGTTGCTACAGAAGCCTGGAATCCTGGCGTGGTGTGGGCCTTGTAGTGGAGAGTCGGCATCGAGTAAACCTGATTCTGTATCTGCAACCAACCAGGGCGGGTAACAAGAGGACTGTTTGTTAGATTGACCACAACAAGTAAAAGCACCTGAACTGACTCCCTCTGCAGATTCACTACAAGGAAGGAAGCACACAAAGGAAATCAAGCTTGGAAAAAAAAAGGGTATTTTTGAGCATGATAAAATTAGAGCAATAGCTGCAAGTCAATCAAGCATAAAGGTTATCCTACAAGCAAACGATATCTACTCTTGGTCAAGAAATTATCAACTTATATATAGTGGGGGTATCCTATCCTAGTCTTGGCAGCTCTTTCTGGGTGCCAGATTCAGTCACCCACAGGCAGTGGAGTGGCTTGAAGGAACTAGTAGTGGAGAGTGAAGCTCGCATTTGCAGATTGGACATGGATACTGCAATGCCACCCTACCGATCTTGAGAGGAATGAAGCAGTTTACCTGACGCGAAAGGGGGGAAGGCAGCGGCGGCGAGAGCGAGGACCGGGGACGCCGGCCGGCGAAGGCAACGGAGAGGCGGGAGGAGGCGAGGCCGAGCTCCATTTGCCGCTCGCGGGGAGCAAAACCGAGATCGGCGAGGCGAATGCGGCGGCGGCGGCGGCGGCGGCAGACAATGGGGGGTCAAGCTTCCGCTCGGATATCAATGGTGACAGCGTACGGACAGAGAAGAAGAATGCCCACGCTGACTACGAACTGGGTCCCGCGCGATGCGGTGTTCATGCTGGACCCACAGGTCAGTGGCTGTTAGACCCAGTCAACTGGTTTGCAACGAGTCAGCCTGCATTGCCGCCGACATGTGGGGCACCCCTCCTAATCATGTACGGCCTCATTTACTCTTTTGATTTTTCTCCTCAAGCCTCTATTTTCCTCGGTTTCTTGTTTGTTTTTTGAGTAATCTCAATCAATGTCGCATAAAATAAAATCTTATAATAAATAGAGTAATTTAATATAATCTAGATCGAATCGATAGTTTTTAAAAACTGTATCCTGCATCAACAACATCAAATCAAATATCAACTAGACCGTCTCCTATCCATACCCAAATCTCGACTACACATGTTGCCCTACCTAATGGGGGCTAGAGAGTGTACAACGTAGGCCCCTCATATCGGCGTGAGCTAGACATTCTCACCATGGACTTGACCAATTCTAGTTATTAGTATTAACCAAATCATTTCTATGAAATACGAATAATTTCTAAGGTATATACTACAAAAGTATCATATATGTTATAGTCACAACAACAACGGCAACAACGACAAATGTATGTGACATGCATAACAAGTTACGTACCCGTGTTTCTGTGGAGGCGAAGCCAAAGCAGCCGCAGTTGTGCGTCGTGTCTATATGCTTGAGCCTAGTGCGGATAGATGATAGCTGATATGTTGATTGATGATCGATGTGAAATCCATGAAGAGCATAGATGCTCTTTATAAGGAGAGGTATGGATGCCCATGGCAAGCAAGCAGTGTGAACAAAGGAAGCAGACCATGCAATGCATGCTAGCTAAGTTGTGGGTAAAGAATGTTTTTAGTGCTACGAATATTTTGCTTCTTGGTCTTCTTTCCCATTAAAAATCCTGCAAGCATCTTGTGTGTGTGTGTATATTACTAGTTTTAGACTTTAGTAACGTTTATGTGTGTGTTCAAGATGAATACCCTGGTTAAATTAGTGAGCTCTGTCTTCGCAAAAAAAAAATTAGTGAGCTCTGAATTATTGCTAACTAACACTTCATGAAGCTTTTGCTTGTGCTTATTTCTTTCTTTACATGTTGGACCGTGTCGAAGACTTCGTTCGGCTACTTCAAGAGTCTTATAGAAAACCAAAAACATGCATAATATATAGAAGCATGGATATTATTTGGGACCTACACCTACTATGAGGTCATGACAACGCGTACACACTGAGCAATCATCAAGTGTACTAATTAGGAGGGATTTAAACTAATCACATTTCTTTTCTCTAACATAAGAAGCACAAGAGACCGACGGAAGATCGATGGTAGTCTTTTGTACTAGTACTAATAATAGCTTTGACTTTATCAATGAGTGGTAGCAAGCTATACTTAATTAATTAATTAGCTAGTTTTTTTTTTGCGGAGAATTAATTAGCTAGCTTGGCATCGTGATCGATCGTTGGTACCTACCGTATACGCGTACGTACCTCTTGACTTTCCCTTTGATTATTCTACCCAAATATGTACAGAGTCAGAATACCAACTAGCTAATCACCAAGACCCACATGCACCTTGTGCGGCTGTGGTCTTCGCACAAAACAATGAACATGCACAATCACTTTATATTAACATTCATTCATCCTTTTTCTCTAAGTTCGTTGTTCATCTCTTTCCTTATGAAAGTTAGGCCATCTTCAACGCTAACCTTTGAATTGGACACACTATTTACCCGTAGATTGTGTTCGCACACATTCGTGAACATGATACAAAAGCCGGCTGTTCTTTTTTTTGCGATTTTTTTTCAATCTATTCATCTTCAATCATGATTCAACTATTCTTATGACAGTACAACGAACACTAGAAACAATAAAGATTACATCTAGATCCGTAGATCACACATAGCGACGACTACAAGCACTGAAGCAAGCCGAGGACGCGCCGCCGTCATCGCCCCTCCATCACCGGAGCCGGGCAAAACTTGTTGTAGTAGACAGTCGGGAGTCGCCGTGCTAAGGCCCGTAGGACCAGCGCACCAGAACAGCAACCGTCGCCATTGAAGAGTATTGTAGATCGAAAGGACTCAAACTGAAAACACACAAACGTAGATGAACTACGACCAGATCCGAACAAATCCACCAAGGACAGATCCGTCAGATACACATCTCCACACGCCAACCGATGATACTATAGATGCATCACCGGGATGGGTGCTAGGCGGAAATAACTTTATTTCATCTTCAGGAAGCCGCCGCCGTCTCATCTTCCTGAGCAAGACACAAACCCTAACAAATATCAAAAGAACAAGTAAAATTGAAGCCTTCCCGCCGACAAAAACTATGATCCACCACATCCTCATGGCCCTAATGCCAACGAAGACGAGGCGGACCGGCTCGGTGCCGGCGGGAGCCGGCGGCTGTGTGCGCTAGGGCTGCGTTCCTTGAAAGTCAGCTATTCAATTGTAGAAGTCAAATTCAAACAACAAAAATGTGCCAAGCTAATTCAAAGAAGAAAGCATGCATATGGGAGAGAAGAAAAAAGAACACATGGTTGATTTTGGGTAAGATGATATGTCCGGACACTTCCAAAGTTGCCCCAAGTTTGCTAATAGTGTACCAGAATTCGGTCATATGGATTGGTCCGTGGACATATGGGTTTTTTTATTAGATGACAAATTTGTGATCCAAACACCATAATCTACATATACCAGAGCTTTGAGGATCCGAATTGAAAATATCCTTAGATGTTTATATTTTGAGGAGGACTATGCCGTTTCTTGGGCTAAAATAGTTCCCCTATGAATTGAAAAAATCCTTAGATAGCCAAGCATAGGGTCTTTTAATCTCATAAAATATTTTGAGGCAAGAGATTGTGAGGCCAATCTACATGTGAGGACTGCGGCCCAAGAAACGGCATGATAGCCAAGCATAGGGTCTTTTAATCTCACAAAATAAAGTCGATATTGTCTTTTAATCGAAGCTAAAATCATAGGGGAACTATTTTATCCTCCTCCTTCAAACCAACAGCTCATTGATTCTTGGAAAATCCTATTGTATGACATTTCCAGGTCGTTGATTCTTGGCAAGTCCTAGTGTGGCATCCATTGACATAACCCGGCGATTTTCAATCATTTCAAATTCTTATCGACTTCAGCATGTGCAAGAGGGGAGATGGTGTTGGCTTCTCCAAGGATCTGATCATAATTGGATTAGACTTGCTTACTAAGGGTTGGATCTTTTGATGGTCATTGGCCTTAAGAAAACAGAGGGACAAGTTCCTTTTTTTCTATAAATTAATACTTCCTTCGTTCCAAATTAGATGATTTTCTTTTGTGTACATGTATAGCTACACATGTATACAATAGGAAGTCATCTAATTTGGAACGGAGGGAGTACAACTTATATTTTGAAAAGGAGGAAGTACAACATCAGACAACCAAATAAGTGAAGTGAATGTGCACCCTAATAAGTAAAACGTTGCAAGCAATTAATACGTTGAAGGGGACATTCAAGGATTTGTTCGGTTTTGTGAGCTGTCTAAATTAGCCCCGTGTTTAACTAATTAATTAGTCACTCGTGAATTAATACAACCGGAGTAGTAACGCACACAGTTAATCTACACCTTCTTGCATTGCATCTTGTTGGTGAGCCGGCCGGCCGGAGATCAATTCACAAGGTTCACCGGAGATGCGGATCTTGCTCTGTGCCGCGCTGCTCGCCACAGCCGGAGTCATCTCAAGTTCGTCTCAATCCATCACAATCCTAGTAGTCCTAGCTTCTTTTATCGACCTCTGCATTATTATGATATACTTCCTTCGTTTTTTTTTACTTCCCGTATACGATTTGTTCGAAGTCAAAATTCATAATGCTTGATCAATTTTATATAAAAATAAATAAACATTTATAATATCAAAGTTATAAAATAATTATTTGAAGGACCCGGGAATGTGTGTCTTATATAGTTTTTTTATAAAATTGGTTAAACTTTACGAAGTTTGACATCAAACAAATTTTATATACAGAGCAAAAAAATCAGAGGGAGTACACAACCATCCTAGTAGCTCTAGCTCATTACAACATTTGATCAACAACATTTGCACAACTTCTTTATCAATCTAACGCACTGATCGATCAAATTCGATCATACATAGGTGTGAGCGCAAATGATGAGGCGTTCCTCCTAGCGCAGGACGCCACCACCACCGACGACTCGGCGGCCCAGAGTCAGAGAGCGGCATGCCCGGTGGACTTCGCGGCGGCCAACTACACGGTGCTCACCAACCGGTGCCGGTGGCCACCGTTCAATCGGCGCCGTGCTGCGCGGCGTTCAAGGACTTGGCGTGCGCCTACGTCGACTACCTCAACGACATCAACGGCAACGAATGCGTCGACGTCCTGTTCCGGTACATCGACTTGCACGGGGGCTACCCGCCCGGCGTCTTCTACCTCAACTGCAGGGAAGGGCCCAAGGGCCTCATATGCCCCGATGGCGGCATCCCTTCCTACAGGCCACCACCGCCTCTAAATCCATGAAAGATAAATTTATCATATGTGTTACGGCCCGGTATACATAAAACAGATCGGCCCCCGCTCGGGTGACTCGGGCGACGCCCCTCCCCTGCCGCCGGGCGGCCAACTTCCTCCCCCCTCTCTCCGTCGCCGCCGGGGGACGCTGCCGGAATTAGCCTGGCGGCCGACGGCGGTGGCGGAGGTTCTCCTTTATCACGCAGTAAAGGTGTTGGGAAACATAGTAGAAAACAAAAAAATTGGTTGTCTGATGTTGTACTTCCTCCGTTTCAAAACGTAACAGTCAATAATCAACAGCGGAGCCATGGACACCCATGTTGACTCCCGCACATACATGAAGAAGCTTCGAGTGAACCATTATGTTTAGTCATGTACCATTCCCTTTGCTTCGCGATATATGACAAAGTTAGAGTAGAGAAGTTTGGCACCCATGTGTAACAACTTCTTGAACACAAGCCACTCGTTATCCTCTTTGCTCGTTTGTCCCTTTTCTCGTTATCGTATTCCGGTATCCCCGTGACTGAATCACAATGCGTCTGGCCAGACTATAATGAATACCGTCATACCGAGTGGGCCCGAAGTGAATATATTCTTCATCGTGAAGGAGCAAATCCCAATCTTGAACTATCACAGTTACTAGACACACTATCCAATGTACCCAGAACTTATTTTACTACTTCCCAGTAACGGGAAGATTCATCTAAGAACCAAAGCACATCTTCCTGTGTGAAGCAACTTGATACTCTCGTAGTCTAAGGAATTACGTATATGATAACATTTCATGATATGACTTATAACGTTGTTACGATGTGATCTCTAAGTATATCATTCAATATGGGATCGGTTCAACATCATTGTTCTGCTAACAATATGTTCTCATTGCTACTGACATCCTTGTTACAAGAACAATGTCCATGATTAAGAAAACGTAATCATCGGTTAGCACATGAGCTGGTCTTAGAGGCTAAACCAGGAACTCTTGGTGTTTACATTTCCACACATGCAAATGAGTTTTCTTCTGAATCTCACAGTCAGGATCATTGCAATTATAGCACAGAAATATAAACATTAATTACGAACGTGGAAATATATATATAATAACATTTTATTATTGACTCTAGGGCATATTTCCAACAGTCTCCCACTTGCACTAGAGTCAATAATATTGTCAGTGCTTGAGCACTTTACACCTATGGCATACCGGTGTAAAGCATGGTTCATTTGTGGTATAGACTTCATCTTCGGATCTGACGTTTCAGGCTCGCTTGTATCTTGCATATCTTCGCGTTTTCAAGCTATCATAAAATTCACTAATTTTATCAGTTTAGCTTTGTATATGTTTGAATCAATTGGTAGGACCTTGGTTCCTTAGAATAAGTCATGAAATCATTCATCAATGTTCCATGAGTTTCAAGCATCTAGGAAACCATACCACGTTCATAAATGATCTTATGATTCAATATACCCTCCTTGTTACTTCTTTAAGTAACAATATACTTAGCCTGTGTTATAGAATTCGCCACAGTATCGAACTTGACAAAGTTCCTCCATACTGCGCCACCCTTACGTGTGAAACACATAATCCCAATTAAAATCAAAAATCGGTCGGAGTAAGTATGAAGACTGAATTGGTGTAACTGTTTACATCAAAATTCAGCTGGTGTAACTTATTACAACGAGCTCTTCATTATCTCCATTTTTGAGAAACATATCTTATCTTTCATAAGTTTAACTTTTCATTGTTTGTCCAATGATCAACATGTTGATCACTTTGGTATCTTGCTCAAAACCTTTTGGAGCATTGGACATATCTGGTTGTTTTACATATTATGGTGTACATGATTTGTCCAAACACACAAGTGAGTGGAATTCAATTCACGTGCTTTTGCTTATCTGTGTTCATGAACACCGATTTCTGCAAACAGCTTTTCACCATGACCTCGGCAAGAACATCCTTCTTGGTGTTTCATACTAAACTACTTTAGTATCATATCAATATGTAGTGTTGGCTTTAGCATGATCAGGCACTTACTATCTTCATAGATCATTTTGCTCAATACTAATGCTATATTAGCCCAAGTTCTTCAACTGAAAACTATTTCCAATGAAGTCATTATTCGTGTCAAGAAATTTACATCATTTCTAATCAACAATATCTCATCTACATAAGATTTTTAGAAATATCATTCAGCTCCCACTTACTTTCTTGAACATTCAAGCATCTTCGTTATTCCAGATGAAAACAAACTCTTTTGGAAATTTCATCACAACGAAAATACCAACTCCATTATGTCAGCTTCAGTCCATCACTGGATATCCAAGGCTTTCATCTATTTTAGCATCCTTTGAATCGACAAAACATTCCGATCGTATCACATATACGTCATTTGTTATATTTCCGTGTAGAAACTTTGTTTTGACGTTCATTCTACCATATCCTATAAATGAGATATGTAGTAATTGCTAATATAACCCGAACTGACTAAATCATCTCTACGGTCGAAACTATTTCGCCGTAGTCAACCTTTGAACTTGCTAGAAAACAATTTTCAAACGAGTTGAGCTTTATGGATAAAACAATTTCATCCGTATCAATTATAGATCCATATATATATTCTTCAGACTTTTAGTCTTTCGGAGGGTCTACCAAGTTCAAAACTTGACTTACTTCCATGGATACTATCTCGGATTATTTGGCAATTAGCCAAATCCCGGAGTCAGGGCCCATCAACGCTTCTTTGTATATCACAGGTTTATCGTTGTCGAACAACAATATCTCGTTTACATAAAAATGTTTGTACGAGTTTTGTCTAACCTGTGTGGTTCAGCTGCGCACTTCTCTGAAGATTCAACAATCTTTGACAAGTTGCACTTTCCTCCCACTCACTCTTTTGTAAGAAACTATTTTTCTTCAAAACACACCGTTCATAATAAAAAACAGTTTTTCTTTTGTGTAGTGATAGAGGAATACCAAAACTTTTGGCATAACCTTAACAAAGTAGCACTTATCTGATTTGGGGTTTTGAGTATGTCAAACATATGCCTCATATACCCAAATTTTAAGAAAATACAACATGATTTTAATAGTCCATACCACATCTAATATGGTGTCATTTCAAAAGATTTGATGATGCTCTTTTCAGTGTAAAAGCCGTAGTCACTAACGCATAACTTTAATAAGTATAATGGCAAATTGATAAACATTATATTTGATCTTACCATGTCATACATGGCTTGATTACATCTCTTGAACACATTACTCATATTGGTGTTCCGAGAGACGCAAGTTATGACACTTCTTCACAACTCATCAGACGTTCGCTAAACTTGTAACTCAAATATTACTTTCTACAATCTAATTTGCGGAAGCTTTATTTTCTTGTTACAATGAATTTCTATTTCACTCTAAAATTTCTTGAACATTTCAAAGATTTCAGACGTATGTCTCTATTGAACAGATATCCACATATCTACTTCAACTCATGAGTGAAGATAGGGAATCCACTGCACACAACTACACTTATTGGATTACACACATCATCATGTATGATTTCCAATGGTTTAGTTGCCCGTTCATGTATAGCCTATCAGCGGTGTTTTAGTCACATTACTTCGAGACAAAATTCGCAAGCGTCAAGTGATTCATAATCATATGACTTGAAAGTCCATCACTTATGAAAATTCTTCATGCATGTTATGTCATTTGTGATAAACTGCAGTGCCACACACTTGTGGTATTTCTGTTAGTCTTGCGACGTTTAGCGTCAGTGTTATGAATGTTTAGCATTATTATCAAGATTCATAACATACAACCTATTCACAATAGAAGTATGGCCTTTATTTTATTCATAGCTTTGAACAACTCTCTTGCAATAAACATGATTCAAAATGATGTTTTGCAACAAGGATAAAGTGTAGTAACAATTTACTTAACTCTAAGATGAATTATGAAGATAATCATAGAGTCAACACACGGTATAGTAAACCTTTTACCGTGTTCCCGAGCGTGTCAAAACTCATCATTAGCTAGTCATAAAGGCCATAGTATTTTTTGCATCGACTTGCAACGATATGCAATTGAAGTGATATTCTAGTGATCAACAGTTTAATCACAATACACAAGAATTAAGATTAACCGCTTAATCATGATTCCCAAGAATTACATCTTTTGACCAACAATGAATTCATCTGTAACTTTGTATGACTTTCATTTCTGAGCTGGATATTCCAGTCTTCTTTCGCTTTGCCTTTATACGTATCATATTTCTATTTCCAATGTCACTCCTACTCACAGAAGATCACATATGATCAAGGGTGGCGCATGCCATGGACTTTCCGGCGTGTGAGTCTTACTAACATCATTTGGACTTCCTTTCCCTTAATTCTCATCATCATATGATCGGTGTTTTTCTGGATCTCACACTTATCAGTTTTGTTTAGAGCACAGTGAACATTTTTCACTAATGCTTACAATCATACATTGTACTAGATATCTTATATCCAACATTAATTGTCTTACTACTGAAAATAATTTTTTAGTTTCATGAATATAACATAACTATCCCAAACATTTCGAAGTTCGGGTTTCATGGTGGTGAAGACAATGCACTTTGCTGTGGTGGAATTCTAGCATTTTGGATTATGGACGTAAGTCACATCATCCATAGCATCAGCGGGAGAGCATCAAAAATTTGCGATAGGACAAGCTCCTTCTCGACACTATTGAGGATAGTCCTCACAATACGGTACCAATCGTAAAGTTTTTACCAGATAATACAGTTAATCAAAATCAATTGGGAAGGTGGTAACGCGAGCCATTATTTTACAACGATAATGCAAATACTAAGACTTTGTTCATAATTAAGTTGCACTTGTGATTAATCAATTTAATTACTAAGTGCGCTCCCACTCAGATCAATATCTCTCGTAATTGATGCTGGAGTGATTCAAGATCCAACCCAATCGTCCGCCATTGATGTGACATCACTGATGACTTAGACTGGATCGGTAGGCCAACTTGCCAATCACGCCAAAGGTGATTCTTGTTCATCTTTCGATGGGCGTGTTCCGGTAGCAAACTTTTATCCAAACCGTCAAAACAACCAAGTGTAATTGCAGTGTGTTCTTAACACACCCGCCTTTTATGCGTCACACCGTGTGCACCCATGTGACATGACCTGCTCCGGTGTGAAACATAGTATAGACGGTGCTATAGTTGGAAGAACACTATCAACTTGATATTGTTTTGCGAGAGATCACCCTAATAAAATACGACTACCGCGCATCAAACAAGGGTGCATCAAAGGGATAAACATCACAGGCAGTTCATAAAATTATGTGATATAGTATATCCCTTTGCTTCATGAAGTCTTCATTGTCTTCACGTCGTCGTGGTTGAAGTCACCGTGTCCACCAACTTTGTCCTTGGCGCCGGGAACATCACCACGGCTTCCGGCATGTGCGTCGGGGTCCACCTCCGCATCGTAGATCATCACCTTGCATCTATCTATTTCTTTGCCTCGAGCTAATAAACAGTTCTGGCACGCAGACCATAATTAAGTGACAATCATATGACTCCAGTCATCATGCCGTACCACGACACGCAGGTCACAAATAAATATTACATCATATAGCATCTCATACAAACATATTGCAAATCTTGAAGGCTATACCACATCACATGCATACTCTGCAAAAACAAGTTAGATCGCTATCTACATGGGTTGTTGCAAATTTTATCGTGGTTTATTAGCAGGTTACATGCAAACGTTGTTCCCTAAACAAACCAAACACGATACTTTAATGTTGCTAGTTTAACGTTCGGGGTGCGTGTAGCAACTAATGCCACAAGCCAAACTTCGTTCAACGCGTGACCCCCGTGTGGATTTGAGTTCATAAAATCCACAAGCCCCTCCATGTTAAATCTTCTATTGCGAGATTAAGATGAGATCCAAGGAGTTTGATGTAGACCATGATCAGGCAACCAGCATACTGAAAGCAGCATAGAGGGATCGATGGAAAACTCAATCCTTGTAGCAAAACCTCAACTTGCCATCAAGCATAGAAAAAATCACATGACAGGGAAGCAACAAGAAAATCAATGCCTCAGATCACACATATGATCTAGACCTAAACATGCATCTAATCAAGGATCGCTCATGATACCACTGTTGGGAAACGTAGTAGAAAACAAAAAATTTCGTGCCTACGAATCAAGAACCCAAGATCATCCATGAAGATTGCATACAAGGTTTAAGGTCATGGCTCACCAACGGTTGCAGCGGAAGAAGAGTTGGTGAAGCGGGTGGACGTAGTGGAAGTAGTCGAAGTAGATCTCCCACGAACAGCCCGTCGATCTATCCCACGAACAAGTCCCTCGAACAGATCTCCGAGAAGAAGAAGCTCCTCGAAGAAGGATCAAAGTTATGATCCCTCTACCGGTATCCACACATCCCGTAGCAGCAATCCAGCAGCGCTCCTCCGTCCAGAGATGAACGCCACCGAGAAAACTAAAGGGAGAAAACCCTAACGGATTCCGATCTAGAACAGCGTCTAAACCGGGGTCTAATTGTGGAGCAACGGGGTTTAGAGGAGGGAGGGTGGCGCATAGACCTTGGGGACAAGTTGTGCTGCGCCCCCCACCCCTCCCCCACATTATATAGGTGGCCAAGAGGCCCTTGGGGCGCAATAAGGGGGGTGGGGAGTCCAACTTGGACTCCCAAACCTCCCAAATCTTCCCACCGGAAACCTGCCATATTGGAGAGTTGGACTTCCCACCTGGAGGGGGATTCCTTCCCCTTGGTGCGCCCCCACCCCTTGGCCGGCCAGGGCAGCCTAGGTGGCTTGCCCCCCCAAGGCTAGGGGCGTGGGGTAGTGGGTGGTACTGTCCGGAAACTTCCGGAACCTTCCAGAAGCTTCCAAGACCTTCCGGGATCGTTTCGGGACATTCCGGAACCTTCTGGAGCACTTCCAGGACCTTCCGGGACCGTTCTCGGACGTTCCGGAGCCATCCGGATAGTTTCCAAGACCATCCGAGTTACATTTTAAGCCACCCGATGACCGCGAAGGTTGTCGGGACGCCCAGCGATTATCCGGAAACTATTCCGGTTGATCCAGGACTTCCCCAGTACCATTCTCATATGTTTCGGAACCACCTGGGACTACTCTAGAGTGATCCGGACATATCCTTAAATACCCAAAACTACTTCTGGTGCCCTTATGAACTATTTCATAAATATCCGGAACTACTTCCGGTACCCGTATGAACTATTCTGCTTTGCTTCCACTAAACCTTATATCATTCCAGCATTCTAACAGACTACTGCTCGTTAAGTGTGTGACCCAATAGGTTCGGCATAATGCGGACATGACTCAGAACATCTTCCGGACATAGGTCAACAGCCTTTTGTCAATAGCCAATAATCAACAGTGGAGCCATGGACACCCATGTTGACTCCCGCACATACACGAAGAAACTTCGAGTGAACCATTATGTTTAGTCATGTACCATTCCCTTTGCTTCGCGATATATGAAAAAGTTAGAGTAGAGAAGTTTGGCACCCCTGTGTAACAACTTCTTAAACACAAGCCACTCGTTATCCTCTTTGCTCGTTTGTCCCTTTTCTCGTTATCGTATTCCGGTATTCCCGTGACTGAATCACAATGCGTCCGGCTAGACTAAAATGGATACTGTCATACCGAGTGGGCCCGAAGTGAATATCTTCTTCATCGTGAAGGAGAAAATCCCAATCTTGAACTATCACAGTTACTAGACACACTATCCAATGTACCCAGAACTTATTTTACTACTTCCCAGTAACGGGAAGATTCATCTAAGAACCAAAGCACATCTTCCTGTGTGAAGCAACTTGATACTCTCATAGTCTAAGGAATTACGTATATGATAACATTTCATGATATGACTTATAACGTTGTTACGATGTGATCTCTAAGTATATCATTCAATACTGGGGTCGGTTCAACATCATTGTTCTGCTAACAATATGTTCTCATTGCTACTGACATCCTTGTTACAAGAACAATGTCCATAATTAAGAAAACGTAATCATCGGTTAGCACATGAGCTGGTCTTAGAGGTTAAACCAGGAACTCTTGGTGTTTACATTTCCACACATGAAAATGAGTTTTCTTCTGAATCTCACAGTCAGGATCATTGCAATTATAGCACAGAAATATAAACATTAATTACGAACGTGGAAATATATATATAATAACATTTTATTATTGCCTCTAGGGCATATTTCCAACAAAAGGTTGGGGCGGCGGTCTTCGTGCGCAGATTGCGGTCGGCTGATCTTGCCGGATGGATGGACGGCGGTGGCGAGCAGCCGGCGAGCAACCCTGCTTCGAGCGGCGGCAGCGGCGTCCAGTCTCCTTCTAGCGGCTATAGATCAGCGGCGGCGTGGAGGGCATGGTGGATGGATCTGCTGCATGTGGCGTGTGGTCTTTGGTCAGATCTGATCTGGCCGGGGTGGTCTGCTCGCTGCATGGTGGTGGAGATCGGCGGATGAGCCCGTGCACACGCTTGGATGAAGGTTTCGAGCAGATCCGGGTGAAAGCCCTGCCATTGGCTAGGTGCCAAGGCCGATTATGGTGGCATTCTTCTGCGCCATCCCCTTCTTGAAGGCATCACCGTGAAGATGCTACACACCGTCATCCGCTACCTCTGGGGGAAACCCTAGATCATTCGATCGGATGTGGCGACGCTCTTGCGTCGCTTCCCCCTTGGGGGGCATCAGTCTTGGAGGTGTGCATTGGCTCGAGGGACCAGTGGACGATTGCAACGGTGGAGCGGTGTTTCATGTCACACATCAACGACGTGGAGTCTCGGCGGTGTGGTGCAGCAGGGTCTGGGCGGCGAATGTGTGATGATGGACGCGTGAAGGGAGGTGGCGTCGTCTGGCGCTATGGTAGTGTCGACGGCAGGCCTGACGGGGTCAATGCGCTAGTTCTGCTTTGAAGATGGATCGGTGGAAGATGGTGGTGATGGCCTTTTCATCGTGCGCATGCGGTGTTCACTAGGAGTGTGCCGAACCGGTGCGTGACCCAGACCCGGCAATGCGGCTTGGTTGGGGCCTCCGGCGCTATGATGGACTTTGGTGTTAGGTCTGGGTATGCGGCCTCGACAATGTACACCACTTCATCAAGAGGATAGGGTAGCGACATTGTTGTCAAGATGGTGGCTTCAGATTTATTGATGTATCACTCTGTAAGGTATTGATGAATAATTAATAAAATGGTTGTATGCATCGTCCTGATGCAGAGGCCGGGGGTCATCCTCCTTTTCCATAAAAAAAATACATACAACGTGATTATTTTATAAAATAAATAGACAAGAATTTTATGAGAAATTTGCTAATGAAGAAATTATAAACAAGAGGTTTATGATCGTTATCTCGAAACAAGTTTCGGCTCCATTTTATAGACAAAGCATATATAACCTTATCCCCGTTTATAAGTAGGAAAAGGAATAAATGAGGACTTTATGATGAATTTGTTTTACCTACATATATGAGAACCAAACATGAGTAATAAAAACTCATACGTGCCTTGTAAATTTGTGCTCAAAATTCAAAATCCAAATGGAAATTAACGGCGGTGCACTGAGATGTACGTATCCAGTTCGTTGATTGGAGATTACGCTTGTTGTAGGTGGCTTGGAGGCTTCAACCAAGCTAATAAGGATATCACTTGCTTGGTCATGCATGCATCCATGTTACCTCCCTCTAGCAGCTAAAAGCTAGCTACAACTTTTAGATCTAGCTAGCCAGTAGCACTCTATATCCATTTGGAATATGAATCTTTCTTCCAGCCATCTCACTCACAAAATTAATCTCTGGAGTGAGACGTAGCAAATGAGTGGAAGCAAAGGAGCAAGGTGAGGTGAGCGAGCAAGCAAAGAGAAGATGCCAGGTGAATGAATGAATGAAGCACCCAACCCATATACAGTATTATTATAAACCCGCTGCTTCTATCTCCATCCCACGCAGAGCACAGAGCAGGGCTCACACTCCATAGCAACTCTAAGAATCCCAGCCGATCGATCAATCGAGATGAGGAGGCGGGGCGATGAGGCGCGGCGGTGGAGCTGTTGGTGGGCGATCCTGGGGGTGGCGGTGGCGGTGGCGCTGCTCCTCGCCTTCTACGTCTCCGGCGCCGTCACGCGGCAGCAGGTGTGCCACACGGAGGTGGTGGACGGACCGGCCATCACCGGCAACGCCACCCTCCAAGGCCTGCGCATCAAAGTCACCCTCTGCTGGAAATGAAATGATGCATGGATCCATGCAACTCCATCCATTCTCCGATTGATTACTAATACTTCTGTTTAATCTTACTCTACTTACCCACGTATTATCTCTGTTGTTCGTCCAATTATCTATGCCGGTTGAAAATATATAGCTGTAAATTAAACTTCACCATTGTAATTAAGAACCTGACATATGTATTGGTATAGTAGTACATGCTACTGGTGATCATGTTTTACTGGAACTGCGATGCTTCGTCCTTCAAGGCATTAACAGTTTTCTGTTAAAGGCTGCAAGAAGTGGTATATATATGTAATCAATTTCAAATATAGACAGCAGATAAACATGATTTATATGTGAATTTTCTATCCACCATGCATGCTTACTGTACATTAAGCTAAAGATTAATAACACGTTGGTTCCATATATGCTAGTCCATACATCATCCCACTTGCAAGATTCATCACCGGCCACCTATTCACAGCAAATGCTAATCAGATCAACTGAGAAAACCCTATGTCCTCGCCATCAACGACCCAAGCATCGGCGCCAAGAAGCAAGACATATACTGCAGCATCAATATTCTTCGAAATCGCATTGCCTGCGCGCGCGGAACTCTCGCTCGGTTTCGTCCCAGAACTGGTCTGAACCAAAAGCAGCTCCGCCACCCTCCCCGTTAAGCTTGTCGACATCCTCGGCGCATTTCTTGTACTTGCCGTAGAGCCACTTCTTCTCCCTCTCCTTGTGCTTGTAGTTGCTGCCGTGCTCGGCCATCCAGTACTCCTCAAACCTCCACTTCATGGCGTCCTCCTTCAAGGACTTCTCAGAAGCCAACTCATCCAGGGCTGCAATCAATTACGAATTAGGAGTGAGAGAGAAAACAAAGCGTGTTGATCTCTTCATTCGTGGTTAAAGGCTAGCAATGCCAAATGTATATATGCACGGAGATCTCCAAGGCCAGTGGATTAGTGTCGTACCTTGTGCTGGCTCTGATGGAAATTTGAGCACGTAATTTACTCCGTTCAAGACAGCGTAGGCATCGAAGATCTTTTTCCTACAAAAGGATGAAAAAACCAGAGTAAATTGGAAATCAGGATCACAACTGTATAATGTCATCGCTGTTTTTGCTGACAGCTTAAGAAAATCAATAGGTTATCATATTGTAAGTTTGCTGGTTATCATTTTTTTTAAAATGCAGAGGCCCTACTAGCCTCTTGTACCGGTCTCTACAGTTGATTGTCAAGGTAGCTTCGTTCGCTCATGAGGCAAGGGTGATGGTTGGATTCATACTGGTTAATTAGAAGAGATTGACAGGAACAAGCTAGCTAGAGCCAGGGTTTTAAATTAATGGCATTATACATTTTTTCTCCAAATGCCGGCAGATACGTATGTGATGGATGTTGTACTGTTCAATGGTTAGATTTGAAGTTTCAATGATGTTGGTTTGCTGATATTGTATTGAAGAATTCAAACAGGCCGGTTAGTACAATTTTTACAAAAACGCCTAATTCTGCCAAAATTGTAATTCTATAGCCAAACTTATATAGTTACGACAAAAGAATTGTCAGTTTTATCTGAATGAACACAATGTGGCGGTTTTGTTGAAAAGATTTCCAAGGTCTAGGAAAGGGGGCCCAGAAGAGGCAGGTTTTCAGACCTGCTAGTCTCTTGCTCTTGTGCATTAAATAATCTAAACTAGGCATTAAATGATCAAACTGTAATCAAGAACATTAGTAGGCAACAAACATACACGATGGAGATTCCCATAAAATTTGGCTGAATCTCCTGGATTCCACAACAAGCAGGAACAGAACTAATAACAGGCGTTGGGATGGGATGAGATCATTATGGAAGCACAAGAGAAGATGTAGGACTTGCTAGCCTTTGGTTCCATAAGCAAATTAGTAAAGCATTCCTTGATCCATGGAGCAGAGGCAAACCTTTGGTCCCAGAGGGCGCGGCCGAGTCTGTCCGCATCGTCCTCGATCTTCTTGCGCAGCCTCCGCGCGGAGCCGGCGGCCTCGCTGCAGACCCCGGCGTAGAAATCCCTCTCGGCGCGGAATTGGACGAACCTCCTGCGGAAATCGAACCGGACGGATTAAAGGCCGACGCTTGAATCTTGATGCAGAGTAGCAATTTGGTGGGGCAAACTAAAACTGGATTATTGAGCAAACTACGTACTAATATAACGGACCTGTGCTGGTAAATTCTTTGGGAGAATTCCCGCATCTCGTCGCCGAGGTTTCTCTGCACATCCGTCCGTCCGTCGATCGATTAGTCATGGAGAAACGTGCGCCGCTTAATCCTTCCGAGAGAGAGAGAGAGAAGGGGGTTAGCGTACGTGGAGCCTCCGCGCCGCGGATTCGACGGCGTCGCCGCAGAACCGGCCGAGGAATCGGAGAAGCATCGCGCTCCGGTCGATCGCCGCCGACTCGTCGAGGCGAGGGTTTGTGCTTCACTTCTTGTTCGATCGGCGGCGCTTGCCGGACTGGCCCTATCTATCTTCGATGGGCCTCCACTGCCTTCCACGATGGCCGGTCTCTCTCTTTCTTTATTTCTTCCGATCACCACAATTGGGCCGGACCGGGTTTTATTTTTTCTGTTCTCTGTATGAAAGGTGCCTGATAAAAATAAGTTCACAGCTAAAAAAAAAGTAAAAATATATCAACATAAAAGTCAAAAAGTTTATTGTATATTAAAAAAGTTCAATGTATATTTAAAAATGTTCGTTGTACACAATAAAAAATTCAATCTAGATTTTTAAAAGTTTATTGTACATTAGAATTTTTTTAAAGACAAATAAAAATATATTTGATATCCATTTTTTTAAAGTTCAACATGTTACAAGAACGTTCATTGTAAAAAAATTAAAAAAATTCAATGTATATTTAATTTAAGTTAATTGTACATTACAAAATTTAATCAATATATATAAGTTCAATGTGCATTTGAAAAGTTCAACATGTTCTAAGGAAAGAAGTTAAAAAGGAATTTTTAAACAGAAAAAAGAAAAGGAAAAAAAATAGAAAAAAGGTGTAAACATAAAAAAGACAGGAAAGGAAGTGGGGTGGCATAACTTGGACCATCCATTGGAAACCTTCTACCCAACCCACGAAATTGAACACACGTATGCGTCTTATAGGGTTTACCTTAAGTCGAGGAAGCACCATCAATCTTCGGGTCCTTCCTCCTCCACGACGGTTGGTTCCTCCGACAACGAGATTGTAATCTTGTTCGAGGACGAGGAGGATCTAGAAGCCGTTGTAGCCGCCATAGCCGTGTTTCCTCGCTGATGTCTCCCGGACGATCGAGGAGTTAGCCGCGTAAATGAAGTATGACATCCAGTGATCGCTCTGCTACGACAGTGGGCTGTTGCCACAATATCCTCTCAGCTACGTCATCAAGGTAGATCGCTTCTCGCCCCCTCCTGCCCATCACCTAAAGACGGAGCGTGCCTTATCGTCGCCGATCCACCAGAACTGTGGCATCTAAATCGGATGCCGCATCAAGGACAAGTTGTCCTCGCTGCCAGACAGTGCTTACGCAGTCTTTAACCGTGTTTCGGTGCCATCGTCGCACCAGACTTGCACGACAAGACCATCAAGAAGAAGGTATTGCCGCCCACAAACGATAGTGCATGGCCGCCTCCTCCGCTACCTTGGTCGCGGTAACACCTTAAAACTCCTCGTCGCGAGACATCATCTTTGCGAAGGAAAAGGTGGCGAGAGGGGCGATGCATGGCTGCCTCCTCCACTACCTCGGTCGTGGAAACGACGACGATGACTCGTTACAGGACATAATCTCGACGAAATAGAAGGCGGCGAGGAAGGTGACGTGCAAGGAGTGGCGCAAGAATGCACACCGCTCCTTATTTTCCATGTTCGTCAAGGTACCCGCAAGGGTCCTCACGAATGAGAACTTCGCGGAGGCCTGGATATGTGATCGTTCTGTGCAGGGCCGGCCCTGAGCAGGTGCGTCCGGTGCGGCCGAACAGGGCACTCACTTGCAAGGGGGCCCATCGAGGTCCAGCAGCTTGAGTGAAGCAAGTACGCAAACATCGGCAGTTTCGCTAAAAAAAGGAATTATCAATCCGACGTACTGAACATTGACTCCTCGTTCTCCTATGGCCTCGCCACTCCTCGTTCTCCACGTCTCCTTCCTCCCCAATCACGCCGATAATGCGGTGCTGCTCTCCCTTTACGATTTCTAGTTGTTTGGGCAGGATAAATGGAGGAGGAGATCCTAATTTTACTGACTTTATCAACAATCTGCAATGGTTAGTAGTAGTAATTCCTAACCCCCTTCTATAAATCTCGCTAGGTTTTGTTGTTCTTCTTCATTGAACTTCCCCCTGCCCGGACTTATTCAATTCGCTCATCTATCTACCCTAGAAGAAAGGGAGGATGGGAATTAGCCTGTACTGTTGTTGAACGGTGTTGCACGAGTCAGCGGCAAGGAGGATTGAGGGGAGACGTTGGTGCTACTCCACCGTACTGCTGCTGCAAGATTGATGGATTGATTTGGGGCAAGCTGCAGCAAGGGCGGACAATCAGATCCAGGTGCTTTTGTTCCAAAATTTAGTCTCATGTCATAATTTTTTGTAGCCTTTGTTTGTTGTGTTATGAGATCTCATCTAGCAAGTGTAAATCTGGCCATTACAAGAGGCAAAAGAGAAAGAGAGACAATGAATTTATAGCATCCCAAATAGAAGCCCTCGACAAATTCATGAGGCCAAATAAAAATTCAGCTTGTGATAATCAGGAACTAGCTCTAGTTTGATATTTGTCTATTGAAAATATAAAGAAAATTGTGTTTCATATGTAAGTCACCATCGAAATATAAAAATGAGTTATATATTTTGTGTGTATAAGGGCCCCATTTTTATGTCTTGCACCGGGCCTCGGACTGGTCAGGGCCGGCCCTGGTTCTGTGACTACGGCCGATACAGTAAGAAGTGGCTCCGCTGGTTGGACGGATGCCTCGACAAGATCTGTGAAAAGTAGTGTTTCGGCAAGGGCGTGTCATGTGCACATAGATGCAAGTATAGAGCGACTTGACTAACACCCAATGGTAGTAGCACCTCAAGCAGAAAAAGTTCAGTTCAGTTTGGCTTTTTTTCCGACTTTGCATTAACAAAGCCATCAAACATCCATGGGTATGCGACCAATGAATTATATAGAATTTTAAGAATGAAAATATAACCGAAATGGCAGATAACATGGTGCAGTTAACATAGTTTTCATTTTTTTCATCCTCTTTAAGAAATTTTGTACAATGTCTAATAAAATATGTTCATTGTACAAAAATAATTAAAAGCTTAATGTATATTAGATAAAGTTCGCTCTACATTAAAACAATGATCATCGCATAAAATAAAATAAATTCAATGTATATTAAAAATTTTAATTGTACATTAGAGAAATGTTCAAATATATAAGAAAATTTTCAATAGGAATTTTTTAAAAGTTTAACAAGTTACAAGAATGTTCATAAAAAATATAAAAAAATTATTTCAAAAAATTTTATTGTAGATAATATTATTAGATATATATAATAAAAAGTTCAACATGCATTTTTTTAAATGTTCTAAATAATAAAGTTTAGAAAAGAAAAATTGAAAATGAAAAGAATAAAAAATGAAACACAAAAAAGGTGAAAACAGAAAAGAAAAGTGATCGAAAAACAGAAGGTGGGAAGCCCAAGTCGCGCCATCCGCTGAAAACCTTATGTGCAACCAAAGAAATTGAACGCATATGTGCGTCCTAAAGGGTTTACCTTGGATCCAGGTAGCACCGTCAATTTCCGGACCATTCGTCCTCAACGGTGATTGGTTCCTCTCACAAGGAGATCATCATCTTGTTCGACGATGAGGACTAGAAGCCGTTGCAGCCATGGATATTCATGGATTTTCTAAACATTGTTATGAATTAAAAAATGTTGATGAATATGAAAAGATCTTCATGGATTTTTATGAAGTGTTCATGATTCTAAATAAAGCATTTATGTATTTGAAATTATTTTCAAGAATTTAAGTTGCATTTGAAATTATTTAAAATTAGACGGGGGTTGTCTGGACTTCAATGAAAAAAAAACAATTAGCTCATCTGGTCTCCTGGGCATGGTGGTGGAGGTATGCAACACAAAGCTCATGCCCATGGATGGCCAGAGAAAATCATTGCTTTAGTTTTTACGTTAAGTAATGTTGCCAGTGAACCGAATCTCAAAGCATGCATGTCCATCGGTAGTATCACAAATCATGATACGGACGACGCGGGGTGTCGTCGTCGTTGCGGGGGCGATGGCCCCTCGCTGGCCACCATGGCGCCACAGAGGCGTCCTTTTCTTTGTTGATCTGCTCAGATCCGCACTTGCCTCGGCTCCTAGCAGCGTTGGTCGTCTTCCTCGAGTGCTGGCGCCATGCATCCGGGGGAACCCTTGGCTAGCTTGGTGGCTACATTGAAGTTGACACCTTTAGGTGTCGATCCCCTTCCTGAAGGCTTCAGTGAGGATCCTCCCCTGCCCACCTCCCATCTCGAGCTTGGATCCATGGTCCCTTGCTTTGGTCGACGATGATACCGTGGTGTCATGCTCCTTCCTGAAGGCGTCGTTGGGATCTTCTAGGCGGTGGGAGAGTGGTCATGGCTTAATGGTGGCCATGCATCTTCGATTGGCGGATCTCGTCCTATGCAATGCATGTCCGATGCCGACAACCTTGTCTGTGGGTGTGGTTACTCGTTGCTTGCAGGTCTATTTGAACTGGTTTCCTTCTGACATCTTGGGCACCATGGTTCTCGGTTACGAGAAACCAATCTGTCGGCCACTGGTGCGGCTCCTATCGAGCCTAGGTGAAGGGTAGTGGCCCTTTGCGATGGTAGAACCATATCATGTTTGGCCTTTGTTTGGTCATGTGGGTGTAGTTTGCGACACAAAGCAAGTGCGGTGTGCCCTCCTCTCAGGCTCCTAGTGGTTTGCTGGTGATGACATTGCAGTGGATGTTGGATTCAGTGCTTCGAGCTCTTGCCCGGGGTTGTCATGGCCTTAGAGTCTGTTCCGTCTCTCACTATGTAACTTTTCTTCCGTGTTGCTTTTATTTTCCCTGTATTGTGCTTCCGTTGTAATTCTAACCAGTTGATATCTTTGTTAATTGAAAGTCGGGCACAGGGACAAAGCTAGTATATAGGCACCGGTGTCAGCTGACACCAGTGACAGTCAGCAAAACCTTCATTAAATCAAACTAAGTACCGTTAATTTGTATGGTTCGGCCCCATTAGAACAGACCTGACACCATAGACATTTTGTACTAGCTTCGTCCCTGGTCGGGCAAAGTTTGAGCTTTTTTTGGGGCTCGGCCACGCCCGTTATCTAAAAATATCAACCCATCTAACATGGCTCTGCCACAAAATGAAATAAAAGGGATGTAATAATTCATTGATATATTCGCAATCTTTTTTTAAGGGAAACATGAGGATTTTTCTGTCCATTTTTATAAAAATTGTGGTAATTCATTGATATATTCATATACGTATGATGACTTGGAACTGAAAAGATGGAAAATTCATTGCCATATGATCACTTGTTTCATTGATATATGAAGCTTTATTCATTGACATATACTGGCTCCGTTCCAAATTGGACGACTAAAAAGGAGGAAGTATATCATAAGTTGGAACTAAACATAGCCAGCACGCCGTACATGCATGCATGCATGCATTGTGGAGTACGTGGAGATGATCAAACTGAAAGTGCAAATACCAAGTGTGAGTCACTGGATGGAGCAGGCGTTGGGGTTCTCATCGTTGAAGGTGGTGGGCGCGTAGTTGGGCATGTAGTAAGGCCCGCCGCGTGATTGGTCGTAGTTGTAGTAGTTCGCCAGCGGCGGGTAGTGGCCGCCCGGCGGCGGAGGCGGCGGCGCGTAGTACGAGTAGTAGCCGCCCGGCGGGTAGTTGTTGTTGTTGTTGTTGTTGTTGTTGTTGTTGTTGTTGTTATCGTTGGAGCTGCTGCTAAGCTGGCGCGGCGGCGACGGCGAGTAGGCCGGCGTGTAGTAGCTGGAGGATCTGCTGGAGCTGGACTGCGGGGTCGGCGGCGGCGCCGGCGGGTAGTTCGAGTGAGACGACCCGCCGTAGGACGACGGAGCAGGGCTTGAAGCCCGCGGCGGCGACCGTCGCGGTGGCGCTTCCTCGACGTCGAAGCCGCCGTAGTCGAGGATGCCGACGGCCTTGCCGTCGTTCTTCCTGCGGATCTCCGCCCTGACCCTCTCGGCGTTGGCGTTGCCGTGAACGTACACCCGGCCGTTCTCCCCAAAGCCGACGTCGAAACTTACGTCCTCCACATCTGCAACCAACCATGGACATTGTTAGGTCGGTGGATCTTCTTCATTAATATGGGTCGGGGATATAAGAGAGAACGTACATTTGATTTTCATGAGAGCCTTCTTGATCTTCTTCCCGCAGCCGCGGCAGTGCACTTCCGTCACGAACTCTGCCGGCCTCCGCGACATTGTTCCTTCCTTCTGCTGCTAGCTAGTTAGGTCGCCTCGCCGCCTGCTTCTTCACCTACGGTTTTGCTTGCGCTCTGCCCTCATCATCATTCGATCACTTTGAGACGTATTTGTATGCCATGTTTAGGAAAGGATCCGGCGGGTCATGGAAATAATCAATAATCCTCGATATTACCTTCCTCGTCAATGAAGCTGCGCGCAGGCCCAAACTTCTGATTCACTTTCCCGCAATGAGAAAATCTGATTTACTAGACGTTTCCATAATTCATACTATTTACTATGCTTTCCTTTAGGTTAGCCTGGATTTTCTGAACCTTCCTTACCTTAATTATCTAGTCCATGACATGCATTCTGGCGCTATATAACCCCAAGTGTCGATCAATGCAAATAAAGGTCTCTATGGTCATATTTTGTTGCACTCTACACTTTCGCTACACTTATTATGTACAGGGCCGGTCCTGAGATTTCGGGGGGCCCGGGGCGGAATTATAATCCGGGGCCCTTCAAGACTCTTAATATAAATGTTTAAATAGTAATCGATATGTGTAGATATAAATTTGTATAAAAAATAAGGGAGTGTCTATGTCTCGGTCGACTAAGACTTAACTAAGTCTCTCAGTCAAGTGATAGTACATGTAAAAGAAAGAAATAAAAAGTTTAAATTTATTTTTTGTATGGATCTCCACGCACAATCTCATGGATATAGCATCGACTAAGAGTTAGTTAAATATCAGTCGACTGAGATTTAGCAATCCTCAAAAAATAATGCATTCAAAACATCATGCATATCAAATAATTTATTACATATTACCTTCAAATTTTCATCTAACCTTCTTCGAAGAAAAATCACTTGTGATGGAGTCGATGCCAATCGCATCCAATAATATTTCTTGATGCATAATGTTGCAAAATCAACTTGAGTTGTTGTCGGTCTCAAATCATATTTCAATAATTCAACTTTGAGAAACTTCTTTCTGATGATGTGGTTCTAACTGGCACAACATATATACGATGAGTAATACGCAATATTATAAATTAGGATAACAATCAATTTCTTTGACTTGCTCAAAGATATCCATAGCAGATATTACAACATTCGGAAAAGTGAATCTCATAATGTTTAATTCAAAAATAAAATCAAGTACCTCAACCTCAAATGAACCATCGAACAAGAAAGTTCCGTTTTGTCACTACACGATGCATACCTCGGCGACATGATAGCACACAATCTGAAATACAAACCAATCTATTGCATCAATTGTTGAATGCTGCTGGTTATACAACGAATTGATAAAGTGTACATGAGCGAGCGTTAGTCAATTCGATAGCAATTGAGCAAAGTGGCTGCAAAAATATAAATCGAAGGATAGATGAACGGCATCCAAACGAAGTAATGATTGTTGATTAGATTAGGAATTAGCAGAAGCAAGGAAAGGATCAAGGCTACCGTGAGGACCTAGCTGCAGACTGCAGTACAAGAGTATGGCTCACCGGCGCCGCGCCAGAACTCGGGCGTCACTGCGTCGGCGTCTCGACGGTCTTGGGCGGCTAGGGCTGGGCCTTCCTGGAGACTGGGAATCGATCGCCGCGTGCCGGTCTGCGTGATGGTCGAGTCGAAGAGATTGCGATCGTTCTTTTTTCCGTGTACGTGACGTGAATAAAACGATCAATTAACATCTACGCTCCAGGGCCAGCGACCAAAGCTTTGATTAGTTAGTCTCCTAACAGGCCTATTAGCTAGTTAATATCTGGGTGGGGCCCCCTAATTTTTGGGGGCCCGGGGCGGCCGCCCCCTCTGCCCCCCCTCAGGACCGGCCCTGATTATGTACCACAAGTTTGGTAACCACCATGCTTATGCCAAAATTTAGTTGTCAAATGTGTCTAGAACAAATAGTCGTATTACCCGTACCCTTTAGGCTTGACCTTGAACGACCCAACCACGTACAGTGATGCTCAAGAGCGTCGTAACCTTTCTAAAGGCATCATCGAGGGGTAGTGTCGCGTTTCGTCTCGATTGCTACAGGGAAAACCTTTGATCCGATTGCTTCAGGATCAGATGATGGCAACACTATGTGTTGTATACCTCTTGAGGTCCTCGTCTAGGAGCATGTTTGGACTAGCGGCTTTGAATGGGGGTATCGCTGCTCTTCTTTTCGTTGTTGGTGTCACCTTTGTGTGGTCGGGAGGTTTCAGAGTCTTGCGTTTGCCATCGTGGTGGCGGGTGTGCATCATATTTCATTTAGGCCTCATTTGGTAGAGGTGGATTGGGAGGAGAGGATTTCAGGGGATTGAATCCCTCCTTCCACTCAATCCTCTCAAATCCCCTTGAAATCCTTAAACCCCTCCAATCACAATCCCTTTCGTATGAGAAACTTGTTTGATAGAGGGGGATTAGCATATTCATATAAGATGGTGCAAATATCTAAAAATACAATCTTTACAATTAAAACAACACCATATTAAGAAGAGCTTGTTGTAGACTTGTAAATGTCACCTAATAAAAATGTGATCGAATAATCTTGCAGCAAAAATCTTCAAACCAACAACATAATTTTGCATGACTTCAGATCAATATAATTAAGAGTCTGTTGTACATTTTAAATCAATTCCCATCCCTCGATCACTTCGCTACTTTGCTAATGGTAGTTTTCACAACTGGCTATTATGCGTATGGCAAACAGAAATTGATGCATTGTAGGGGACTCTGGCAAACAGACATTGCTGCCGGATGTAGCTTTAGGAAGAAAAAGGCCATGGACCTAGTGGGGTCCCATGGCAAGAGATAGCCCACGCTTGGAGAACTGACACCATTGATCAGTCACAACAAAGTTAGGTGACGGCGAGGGGTAGGAGTGGCCACGGCCGCTGGAGGAAGGCACGCGCCAGTGGGAGGCTGGCAGTCATGGCCATGGCGAATTGGCGATGCGGTCTCCAACCTAAGACTACCCGACGCATCGGAGGCTCCGCGGCACCGCATCGAGTAGCGGCGCTTCGTCTTGTTCCCTGAGGGCAGCGATGTGTTTCTTATACCACGTGGATTGGGAGGGTTTGGTGGGGATCGAAGAGGTTCTCCAGACAAAACCCTGCGCGCCAAACAGTCCGAGGTTTCTAAACCCTAGAGGATTATCCCTTCAAAACTCCTCTAGCAAACGAGGCCTGAGGATTATCCCCTCAAAACCCCTTCAAAACTCCTCTACCAAACGAGGCATTATGGTGGTTTGATGTATTCTTCACTTCTTCTTAAAAAAATGTACTTGCACCGTTTCATTTAGTTCCACTTCTACACACGATTATTGGATCAAATTAATCCAACTTTACCCTTAAAAAAAGGATCAAATTAATCCAACCTGTATATATAGCAGACTAGCAGTACTGTAACTCCCTTTGTTTTAAACCACGAGTTAATAATAATGCAGGTATTACCTCCGACCCATATTAATGTACTCAACTTTGTCTAGATTCGTATGTATCTAGTTAAGTATTTAGACTAGATGCATGTGTATCTAGACAAAATTAAGTACATTAATATGGATCGGAGGGAGTACGAGTTTGCACCTGTCGACCAAATAACCTCTCCTTTTTTTTTTTTGAGTACACCAAATAACCTCTCCTCGTCGTCAAATTTCCTCTCCATCGTTACGGCCGGAGAGGATGCGTGGTTTGGTGCTTTGCGTGGCCGTGTTCGCCGTTTTCGCCGGTTCGGCCACCGCTGCTGCTGCCGGAGATGACGCGCCGCCGCTCACATCACGACGGGGCACCGCCGGCCGGCGCCTGCTACAGATCAGGAAAAGTAACTCCCTCGCTCATCCATTAATGGCCTGTCCAAACTTCATTCAGGTCGCACGCACACTGCTTCTGATATCGATCTTGCGTGCATGCGTGGCACAGACTGCCCGGCGAACCTGGAGGCGGCCAACTACACGGCGGTGACGAGCCGGTGCAAGGGCCCCGACTACAACCACACGCGGTGCTGCGCGGCGTACAGGGACATGGCGTGCCCCTACGCCGACTACATCAACGACGAGACCACCAACTGCGCCGCCACCATGCACAGCTACCTCGGGTTACACGGCAGGTACCCGCCGGGCCTCTTCGCCAACACCTGCACCCACGACAAGAACGGCCTCCGGTGCCCCGACGTCGTCGCCGCCGCCACTGCCGCAGCTGCTCCGCCGTCCCTCGTCCCCACCGCATTCGCCTTTTACATGTACTCCTCCGTTTCTTTTTTACTTCGTATATAAGATTTAATCAAAATCAAATTTAATAAAATTTGACTAAATTTATATTAAAAATATCAACATCTACAACATTAAAGTTATATTATATAAAAACTAATATTATGATGCTTTTAATGATATTGGTTTTATATTGTGGATGTTGATAGTTTTTTTATAAAAATAATCAAATTTTATCAAATTTAACTTTGATCAAATCTTATATGCGAAGTAAAAAAAGGAAAAAAATACTTACTATACTACTACATGCACACTCTAATGTCGTGACGTGATCTATGTGGTACACGAAGAGAAATGCTACACCTACGTAGGTTTCCTAGGTAAACTAACGTAAATGATGAGATGGCAATGGCTAATTGGAGATTGGGTGGGACGTGGGGCCCACCGTTGAAATGGGGGGGGGGGGGGTGGCAGTTTTTATTTATGGGGGTGAAGGGTACTTATCTTTTTCGTAGAATCTATTCGTAAGCCTAGCATTTTTTGTACACGAAATGTGTGTTCAAAGTTGTTGTAGATTGCTGGCATACGAGCTACGTTTGATAGACTATTACAGTACTTCAGTTTTAGAGTTAAACTATTAGGGAGTGATTAGGGCGCATGCCCATGTAACTTAATTATGTCATATCTATTCTGGTGGGCTTTCCTGGGCAGCGAAAATATTATTGGCTCTCATCAGCAGCATTCCTTTTCCAATCTAACACTGTAGCGTAATATTTTATTTTATTTCTTAGTTTTTTCACTGTTGTAGCTAGAATTTTTTCGATTTTCCGTTTCCCCTTTTCTCTTTCTTCGGTTTTTATTACTTTTATTTTTTTTGGTTATTTTCCCTTAATTCACACATAATGTCAATATTCCGCATGCATCATGGACATTTTTGTACATATTTGATTTTTTAATAAATTATTAACATTTTCAATATATATTTTCGTAACTTTTTATGATACACATTTATATTGTGGTTGTACATCTGAAATATTTATTTTATAACTTAAAAAAAAATTAAATACATATTAACATTTTTTCAAGCATATATATTTTAAAAAATTTAATACGTGTTAAACATTTTTCAAATACATGTTGAAACAATTATTATGTTCAAATGCTATCACCCTGTTTAACAAGATTCAAAAAAATTGTATTTAGAATATATGTATTTATGAAGTTTTCAATACATAAAAATATAGTTTCAAGTCGTCCCGAAGTTACGCGTCGGTGATCGACTTGCAACTGGAACAGAAAAAATGAAAAATTCAACCCCTCGGACCCCCATCCCTCGGTTGTGAGGCGGTCGTCAACTTGCAGCTGAAGCATATAATTAAAAAAAACAAATACTCTATTACGAGTTGATGGGTGACTTGCAACTGGATTGTGCGTGAGTCGATGAGTGACTTGCAACTGGGTTGACGAACATTTCTTGTTGTGAGTCGACGAGCGACTTGTAATTGGGTTATTAAAAAAATGGTTACGATTCAATGAACGACTTGTAACTGAATTATGCAAAAAAAGGAAAAATTGAAAAAGAAAAATAAAACATAATTCTTAAAAAATCTTAAGTTTTTAAAAAAAATCGTGAATTCAAATCAAACAAATAAATAAAAAAAGTGTGAAGGAAAAATGAAAAGAAAAAATAACACAACTTGAATCTAGGCAACAAAACATGTATCGACACCATGTATTAATAAAAAAATGTTTTCAAAATTTATAAAAACATATAATAAATTCATATTCATGAATTTGAAAGAAAGTAAAATAATATCAAATGAAATGAAAATAAGAAACAAAATAAAAACAGCAAAATAATTTGTGATCAAGAGATGCACACCTTTTTAGGCGAATAGATCGAACAGTCAGAAACTTAAATAAGACATCGCTAAAGTTTATCTACATAAGAAGAATAGTAGATGAACTAAACAAATTCCATAGATTAAAACAAACAAACAAATAAAAACAACAGACAAAAGAAGTAGAAAATAGAAAATAAGAAAAAATACGAATCTAAAAAGTTATGATTTTTTTAAACAACAATTTTTTTTTCTTGTTGGAATGGCCGAAACCCCTCCCCTCATAGCCAAGAGGAGGAATGACCACCACTATCGTGATGCTCGCCACAGAGCTAGACACACAACCTCCCCACCCTGTTGTACAGGGCGACAGTGGATCTTTGCAAACCATGTCGCGTGGTACTACTGGTCGCTCTAGTATCGAGTATTATACATTGCAAAATGAATGAGAAGGGGATAACTGGGTGTGAAAACTTATAAGCACTTAATTTCTTTTATGACATACCATTCAACATAGTTATAAGTGCAATCAGGTAAAAACATGGGCGAGAGACTTCATGGTTAACTTTAGGGAAATCTTTCTTTTCTCGTGACATTGAGCGGAAATGGAGAGTAGAGTGACTTGGCTTATATTACCTCGAGCCCACATTATCCCGATGGTATACATATTCCCCGCATTGTAATACATGTAATGAACATATCTTATTTAGGGAGTTTTGCTTCGGTACAACTCTACTTAAAAGTTACATCACCGATTCAGAGTTAAGATCGAGGCCATCTTGGATCCAGGCTGGATGTTTTTGCGGACATCGCTCGCCAGATTGCCGGGCCTTGCACCACTGAGCTACGGCGTATGGTACGAGAGCTTCCCTTCCATTTTCCTTTGGTCCTGTTGCGTTGTTGCCCCACCAAACTATTGTTTGTCCGATTCGAAAATAGGCTCTCGTCCCGCTATATAGATAAAACCACGATCACAAGTCAATCCACAAGATCAGGTTACACACATCACAACATCCGCCATGGACACAACACAACAAGCCCAATACATAAAAGGGTACACACCACAACAAGGGAACTAAACTATTGTTTCTTGAGTGTTTTGTATGACTGTTGTATCACAAGTTTGCTTTAATTGGGACAAAAGCTTGTTTTGTGTCTTTACAACGTCAACCACTTGGTACATAGCCTGATCGGTTATAAAAGACTAGTTTGTATGTAGCTTTCAGCGTTGAGCTTAATTTATCATACATAATTTCATATCGACTAGAATTTATAATTATTGGTGTAGAAGGAACAAAGTAAGGAAGACAAAACGACAGAAAGTGAAGTAGAAGTACATGTGCAAACTCATCCCTTAGGATGAACAACGGGCAAACGATAAGACATTAGATGTATGGATCTATTTGGTCAACTCGATGACCCAGGCGTTGAGATAGATGTAGGTGGCCTTGACGCTGGTGAACCCGGCACTCCTGGACAGCTCCTCAAACTCCCTTAGGTACCTCTCTTTACCGCCAGGGGTGTGCGTGAGCATAATCATGTCGAACTCGAATGCCCCTTGCGATGCGGGCGTTGCATCCGGTTCCACTGGCAAGATGCATTCCACGAGGATCACCTTGCCATTCGCGGGCAATGCGTCGTAGCAGTTCCTTAAGAGTGTCGTGCAACGCTCGTCAGCCCAGTCATGGAGGATTGATTTCATGAGGATCGCGTCGCCGGAGGGCACCTCCTTGAACATGTCACCACTGACATGTTGCACGCTAGGGAATGGTGGTGCCTCGGAGATGACATGGGGGAGGTCGAAGTTGACACCCTTGATGTGGGGGTATTTGGAGGTGATGGCGTGAACGGTGGCACCCACACCTCCACCTACATCCACGAGGGTGGCGACACCATCGAACCCCGCGTAGGTCTCGAGGAGTTTGATGGTGATGATGGTGGAGTGGTTCTTCATGGCCTCATTGAACACACGGTTAAAGCGCGGGTCCGTTGCTTGGTACTCGAACGCCGTTATTCCGAATGCCTTTTCGAAAGGTAGGCCACCATTAAGGACCGTGTCTTTCAAATGGTACCTGCACAACATTTGCCGTTTTAAAGCATCAGTTACTAGTAGTAGTATTTACCATTTTCTCGATCTGGGTTTATTAGGACTCATCTTACTTTACGTTAAAATTTGACAATGAATTTCTGGATAAAGGAAGCAATATCAAGTACTCCCTCAGTTCAAAACTACTAATATGGTTTTAGTTTAAGTTTAAATTAAACCTCAACTAAAACCACATCACTCAAGTAACTCGGGACGGAGGGAGTACGTATTGTTGCCGGATCTTGAAAAGAGAGACGTGTAGTTTTTTGATGAAACTAGCAGAGTTGCGAGGGTAACATCTTTAGTTCTTACAAAATGTTAACATCCACCTACTCACTTCTTTGCATTATGTATGGAATTTTGACAGTCACACACTTTTAAAGGTGTATTTTACTTTTATTTTGCATAAAATTGTATTTTTTTAACAATATATAAGTAAAGAGAATTGTGGATGTTTTTAAAAATCTATTGATTTTGATTCAGGTTTTAAAAAAAAAATATTTAGCGAGGCATTTGATAGCCAAATTAATTAGCACCCATGCCCCTCCTAGATCATTTGATGTATGCTCTTAGCATATATCTAAAACAACTATTTAGGTGCAACCCTGAAGATCTAACGGATGTGTAACCTATTTAGATGCGATTATTTAAATTTAATGGATAAACTATTTAGATATTACGCATTATTGGGTGGATTTCTAGCATATTTTTTATTTTTTCTTATTTTTATCATTTAATAATAGGCATGCTATTATAATTGCACTTGAAGAAATAATATCGATGTGCCAAAAAAATTGGGTTGCAAGTCGTCACAGTTGGTTGCTATTTTATCTGATATTAAGAATATAAATAATTTTATTTTAGATCAATTAATACATTATTGTATGTATGCTTTCATGAGATTAGAAAACATACCCATGAAAAAAAAAGTAAGGAAAAAACTTCATTGGTGTTAGGCTAGAACTCTAACTACCTACAAATTTTTTTCTTAATCTTTTCTTATTGACGTGGAACACTCTTTTTCTATGGCTCGTGATAGGTAGTTTTTTTTTGAAGTTACGTGATAGGGTAGGTTGAACCAACCAACTAAACGTAAACGTTTTTTGAGTGATAACCCAAAACCTTTTTGGCACGCATGTATCAAACAATAAATCTACAAATTGTTTTTTTTTATAAAAAGACTACCAACCGATGTTTGATCGTGACAAACACAGACCTCATCTATCTATCTATCTATTCTATCTATCTATTATATACTAAAAGCAAAATACGAAGGAAGAATAGAGCCACCATATTGATCCACATCATCTGAAATTTTTCTAGACAGTTAGATGGACCAAGAGCTCACCAGCTCTCCATAATAACCCTGTCGTTCAAGACGACTAGCGGGCCCATGGAGATGCCGTCGTCGTTGGGGGTGAGCCACTTGCACACCGGCGCGGTGCCGTACCGGCGTGCGAGCAGGCCGTCCTCGCCTTGCTCCACCTCGCACGACACGACGTCGTACGAGGCAAGCAGACGCAGCATGCGGTCCACCATGGCCGGCGCGTCCGGGTTGGTCCTGGCCGACGGCAGCCGCGCGGCCAACTCCGACGGGGACATGGTCTTCCCGCCGGCGCCCACCAGGGTCTCGAGCAGGCCCAGCTCGATGACGTTCTTGAGCGTCATCGGCAGGATTGCCGCCGCTGCCAGCTGCATCGCGTGTATGCACGCTGCCTCCTCGTCGGCGGCTGAGACCATCTCGCCGGCGATGGAGCCCATTAATTAATGTCCTCTCCGAAGCTCGGACCCGATCGAGATGTTTGCTGCTGGTGTGCGGGTATTTTCTTGCTCTTTGCGATGGAGCACTGATGGGTTGTAGTTGGAGGGAGCTGGTGAGGGTTTATATATATAGCACAACTTAAATTTTAAATGAATCAATATTATGAATATAAGTATTTGTGTACCATACGCAACTTGGTTCGTCAAAACTAATCATGTACGTAGCAAAACGTCATCTCTGAAAATTCGTTTGGTGCAGACAGTACAACTTTCGAATGAAAGTCCCCCAACTGTATTCCCTTCTTGGTGATGCTGCTTGTTGGTGGGACATTGTCGATGAGATTGGCAGTTTTTGTCTCCGTTGTTCTTCATGAACGATGGAATTGTTATTTTTGTTGTACGTCAGTGTAGCTACATGCATGTGAATCTCAAGCGATAGGACTGGATCAAAAGCTCACAGCTCGCGAGTTTAACGAGCACTCGATAGTTCAGTTCGTAGCTCGCTTTTTAATGAACAGAATCAGTCACTGATATTAACTCATTAAGCATGATGAGTTTAATGAGTGAGCTAATGAGTTTCACAAGTAGCTCATGGATTTATTTATTTTGTATAAAGATCTCATGGATAACCGGTGGAAAACGTGATGATATTAATTATATCTGAGTCAAACATATGCTTGCCCGCCTATTGTACACCAAATATTGAAAATCCATATATTTGTAAAATATGGAGAAATGAAGAAAATACCAAATCCATGAGACATTTATTTGCGAGGGCCAGCGCGCTAGTTTTATAGATACAAACTTACTCAAGGAAGAAAATTAAATTAGGATCTGACTTTGTTGAATCAAGCAAAGGTAGTAAACTTGAAATGATGTTTCATTCAAGTACGTGATGAGAGATCAAGATTACGGAAGTATACAAAGAACTGCAAAGCACAACAAACACGACACCATTAATGCTGCCACCATCACCAAGATTTGATGAAGCATGGACAACTATCCAGTGCATCAAGATCCCTGTATCTCTGAAACCAAAACACCATTTCCTCCTTGGTGTTAATCATAACAAACTTGACAATAGTGCACTGCTAAATAAAACATTGCAACAGCATATTCTAGATGGCAAAAAAAAAATTGAGCGATTAGATGGCAAATATTAATCCGGAGTTGCCCTACTGTTAGCGCCATCTCCACACTGAAAGCGAGGGAAATGGTAAGGATATTTTTATTCAGCAGCAATCATAAATTAGTTTTTTCTAGCAAACTATCTGACATTATTTATCAGCTAAATAAAAAAGTGTACATCTAATGAAATAAATTCTGGAGTGAAAGTGCTTATAATTAAGCGCACTGATCAACAATTTTGGCGGAAGAAGATTTTTCTTTCATTCCATTGAACGGAAACTTAGTGAGTTTTTCTTTCATTCCTATCCCCACAATCTCGACGCTGAACTGTTGGATGGCCGATTCCACAAATCGAAATCCAAAACATTTTTTGCCAAAAAAATTCCATTCTTGAAGGTGAGAGCTCAATTATGAGCATGCATGGTGCGATGAGGTTCTGGTTTGAGAGTGAAATGGTTAGTACAAATTCACAAGAACTCTATTATGGTACTCACAAGTCAAAAACTCACAGCGCATCCAGGATTTCACTTCTATCGGGTTAATCTTTAATAAAAAGCCTTTTTCGGCCAATCTTTAATAAAAGTTTCTATTATTGAAGGGAAGGCCATAATGAATGCTTGTATGGTTTTGTAGGCAGTAGTAAGCAAAAGCATGCACATATATAGTACTCCAGCTTTGAACTTTATCTTGAACATAGCAGGTTACAATACAGCTGTCCACGGGTTTTCTCAGTCGGCCATCCTTATCATTACCCTTTCATCAAAATGTACTTTGCATATGTGTAACTTGAGATACAACTGTCCAGATGCATATTTCGAGACATTACACGATCTTCGTACACAATTCTACGCTTGGTAATTCCAAATTATATATATGTTACAACTTCTCACGATAGAAATGCCCTCCTATTTATTATATGCCTAGTAGATCATAATGATACATAATTATGGAAATACAGTAATGAAAACCCAAAAATAAAAACAGAGTTTTTGCAGAAACAACAAAAAGATATACGAAGGATCTATTTCGTAAATTCAAGAACCCAAGCATTGCCGAAGATGTAGGTGGTCTTGACACTGGCAAACCCTGCACCCCTTGCAAGCTCTTCGAACTCCTTTTGGTTCCTCTCTTTGCCGCCAGGGGTGTGGGTGAGCATGAGCATGTCGACTAGGAACATCACTTGGCCCCTGGGTGTTGCATCCGGTTTCATCGGCAGGATGCCTTCGACGACGACGACCTTGCCATGTGTAGGTAGTGCGGTGTAGCAGTTTCTTAGTAGAGTCATGCAGTGCTCGTCGCTCCAATCGTGGAGGATCCACTTGAGGAGGATGGCATCGCCGGAGGGCACCTCCTTGAACATATCACCGCCAATGTGTCGAACCCCGGGAAAGGGTGGCGCCTCCGAGATGACGTGTGGCAGGTCGAAGTTGACCCCCTTGATACGCGGGTACTTGGAAGTGATGGCGTGGATGGTGGCGCCTACGCCACCCGCAATGTCCACGAGGGTGCCAACATCATCGAAGCCCCTATAGAACTCAAGGAGCTTCTTGGTGATGATGGTGGAGTGATTCCTCATGGCCTCGTTGAACACACGGTTAAAACGCGGGTCCGTTCCCTGGTACTCGAACGCCGTCATCCCGTACGTCTTGTGGAACGGGAGGCCACCATCAAGGACTACATCTTTCAAATTATACCTGTAAATTGTTTACAAAATTAACACGGCTTTGTACAAGTAGAGTAATGGCAACGCTAAAATATAGTTACATAAGAAAAGAAAAACTATCCTTTTCCAAAAAAAACTATGGTATTTAATTTACTGCAGTAAACCATAAATTAAAAAAAATCAAGCTTGCTCAAAAGGAGAGTGAACTGTCTGAACCAATCAATCAAAGTTGATGAATCATGCAGTAAGTACGTCATCTGTTTGATTAAAATTAGATGGCGATGAAGAAGCTTAATTACCAGCTCTCCATAGTGACCTTGTCATGGGTCGTGAGAAGCAGCCCCGCAATGGAGACGCCGTCGTCGTTGGGGGTGAGCCACCTGCACACCGGCGCGGGGCCGTACCGGCGGGCGAGGAGGCCGTCCCCGCCGTCCTCCACCTCGCAGGACACGACGTTGTGCGAGGCAAGCAGCCGCAGCATGCGGTCCACCATGCCCGGCGCGTCCGGGTTGGCCGCCCTGGACGGCAGCCGAGCCGTCACCTCCGACGGCGACAGCATCTTCCCGCCGGCGCGCACCAGGATCTCCAGTATGCCCAGCTCGATGGCGTTCTTGAGCGTCATCGGCAGGATGGACGCCGCTGCAAGCTGCATCGCGTACATGCAGGCCCCCTCGTCGCCGGCCGTCATTTCCGCAGTGGTAGAGCCCATTACCTGATTAATTAGCTTCTTCCTTCCTCTAGGGTTTTCTTAGTTGGTGACTTCGTGAGTGAGGAGCATGCTGAGGGTTTATATAAGAGAAATGAGGTTCCGAGCGATGTGGATGCTAATTAAGAAGCAAGGCTACTTGGTTCGTAAAAACTAATCATAATGTAGCAAAATTAACCAAAACGTCGTCATCTCTGAAAATTTGCTTGGTGCAGACAGTGCAACTCTCGAATAAAAGCACCCCAACTGTATTCCCGTCTTGGAGAGACATTGTCGATGAGGTACGTAAGCAGTTTTTGTCCCCGTTGTTCTTCATAACGACGGGTTTGTTGTTTTTGTTGTACGTCGGTTTAGCTACATGTGCATTTCAGTGGCAACATCGTATCTTCAAGAATATTTTCTTTTGAGCATTTGTCAGCTAGTGATGTTGGCATGATCTGATGATAATAGTGCGGATGATTGGCTACATCTGAGTCCCATCTCACGCTGATATGCTTGTCGCGACCGTTAATGTTGTTGTACACATGGTCTATATTGCGGCAGCTCGACAACATTTCTTCCTCATCTTGTCGTCCATTATACACGAGGGGTGTGGTCGTCAAACAAGAGGATTTTCGTCTCGCATCCTTTGTATTGTACATTTGTACTTTCTTCATTTCTTTTTACTTCACGTCTTAGATTTTTTTATAAGTCAACCTTTACAAACTTTGATCAGATTTATTTTTAAAAGCATCAACATCTATAATATGAAACACATATAATATAAAAACATATTTCATGACGAATCCGATGATATTGAATTTGTGTAGTGAGTGTTCACATTTCTTCGTATAAACGTGGTCAAACTTTAAAGAGTTTGACTTCAAAAAAAATTAATACGCAAAGTAAAAAGTGAAGGGAGTATATTACGTCGTCTGATATCACTGCTCCAATAGTAATGCCCTGGATGATATCGCATTGAATAAAATTGTTCTGGCTCCTACTCTCTGTGAGATGGCGATGGCGGGTGTAGCTCCGATGGACATGGCCACGGCCCGCCGTTGTGCTGGTCGTCGCTCATGCCTGTGAATCACAGCTCGTCAGTCACATCTGTCACCGTTACAACATCTCGCTCGCCCCGTTCCAGTAAATTTGAGCATCGCTTCCAGCAAAAACATGTATTCTTGTACGATGCAGAAAACCACGACGGCAGTTGTAGCTAGATAGGACGCCGATGGTAGCAATTTAAAATGTCGGTTGTAGCATGTAGCACAAAATCCGTGACGCGCTCGTCCTCGCCGAATGTTCCTTGGAGCAGTGCCACCTGTCTTCACCATGCACTGTCACCACACTCACCAGCCTAAGTTGTAGGAAAATAACAAAGTTGGTCGTAGCAAAAGATGAAGTCGATTGTAGAAAAAACAAGTTGCCATGCACGGTCGCCATGATGAGGAGACAGCCATGGTGGCTCACGGCGACGGAAAGGGAGTACGAGGCGGTTGGGGAGGGGGAGAAGGTGGCCATGGCGGCTCGCTTCGCGGCGGTGAGGGAGGACGAGGAGCCGGGGGAAAGGGATAGAGCCATAGAGGAGGAGGCGGCTGCGGCCATGGCCGTTCGCATCTAGGGAGATGGGAGGAAGAGGCAGCCATGATTGCTCGGCATCGGGGAGAAGGAGGAGTAGGCGTCCGCTTCCGAAGCAAGGAGATGATGCGTTGGATCAAAAAGGTGTGTGGCCCCACTGGCCAGTTCATCCTATGGCGTGGGAGGTTTACGGGGTGTTCCCCATCGTACGCACGTGGTGCGACCGGTCCAAATTCGGCCGATCGATCGGTAGGGAACATCTACCTTTCCAAAAACCCTAAATATGCCCATTGATATCCATTCATGCGAAACGAACGGGCAGGCCACACACACGAGCACACGAGCGCCTCCGGCGACCAAGGCGAGCCGCATACGCGCCAACGGCCACCGCAAATAGCATGCATGTCGGACATATAAATACCACCTACATGCATCATCATCCACACACATATCACACAGCTAGCGACCCCTGCGCTTCAACCAAAATCTATCTATCTAGCCTATCTTGGATCGAGATGGCCTTCGGAAGAAGAAGCAGGTCGCTGGCGGTGGCGGTGCTGGCGGCGCTGGTCGCGGGAGCGTGGTGTGCCGCCCCGATGACCTTCACGGTGGACAAAGGGTCGACGCCGGACAAGAGGAAGCTGGCGGTGGTGGTGAACTACGACGTGCCAGGGGATAGCATGGCGGAGCTGGAGCTCCGGGAGTACGACTCCGAGGAGTGGGTGGCCATGACCAAGGGCGACGGCGGGCTGTGGACCTTCGAGAGCGCCGATCCGCTCATCGGCCCCTTCAACTTCCGCTTCTCCACCAAGAAGGGCGTGCGCAACGTCTACGACAACGTCATCCCCGACAACTTCACCGTCGGCACCACCTACACACCCCAAGGCTAGTTGTGTGCTTCCATCATCGATCGACGTCGAGATCGATTCGCAGAATAATAAGTAGAAAATTAATGGTTTGTCTAGGCTCGTGGGGTGTGTGTTTTGCGCTCCTAAATTGTATGCACCCACTCTTGACCATTTCTTATTGTATGTAACTAGATCATCCGCTCAGGGTTGTGAAATATACATGTGTTTTCTTTATCGTTCGACCCTTGTGAAATATACAGGTAGTAGATCAATACTCACAAATCTTAATTCGACGACCCAATATTGGTCACAGGTTTGCATGCATGCGTACGAAGGATTAAGAAAAATGATTTCTTAAAAAATCTCTGAAAAAGGGAACAAGGCCATGGCTTGATGGTTGGCATTGGCGATGTCCAGCCAACCTGCTCACATGTGTATTTTCTTAGTTTTTGAATCTCTCACATGTCTACGGGCCATAGGGAAGGACGAACCTACCCGTCGCTCATGGAGCAAGATGCTTTCTGAAGTTTCTCAAGACGTCTTGCGTGTGTGTTTGTATGTGTGTTGTGCATCTATAAAAATTCTATAGCTTGTATATGTATAGATGAGGCTAAAAGGTATATTTAAAACTAAAATAAAAAACGAATTAACTTCAAAAATGAAATTCTGATTAAACCGTCTTCGCTATGATCTTAGTGTCAGCCAGGGCATACCCACCCTCATCGTCCATGGAGAGAGAACTTCATTTAAAGAATCTACAACCGGAACCTTCATATTCGCTCAAAACGTCTGGGTGGCCTACTCGATAAAGGTCCAAATAGAAAAAGGGCATCCAACCGAACCGACCAAAGTCATCCCAAACATCCGACATGCCCGACACTCTCCATATCCAGCAAACAGTAGGATGAATATGGAGACGACCGTACATGTCTGCTATGTTGGATCCGATATAGGACTGCACCTAGAACCCACCCCAAATCGACCACTCCACTAAATCGATTGCAATCATCCCACATCCGTCCTTCATTTCCTATGCCCATGTCCATCCCATGCTATTCGTCTGTGTCGTCGTCTACGCATGCCGTCGTAGATGCCATCCCCGTCTGACACCATCAACATGGATGATGCCTCGGTGAAATCAGTAGGGATCTTGATGATGGCGGTTAGTTGCAAGGAGAAGAACGTCGCCTGAAGAGAGAGTTCCGCACGAAGCAGCTCGAGTGTGGAGATACAAAAAAGGTAGTTGGCAGAGAGGGACACTGTGGAGATTGTTGTTAATGACATTAAAAAGGTCGATCTCGCGAACCCTCCTACTCCATTTGAATTTTGTAACATAATATAATACTGCTAAATGTTTATAGAAATATATTTTTCATATATACAAAAATATATACAGTGCATAAATAAAAGTAGAGATCAAAACATATATATGAATAAACGTTGATCATGTATTTAAAAATGGTAATCATGTATAAAAAATATTTATCAAGTATAAAAAAATTGTAAAAATATATATATTAACAAATATTATTCATGTACTAAATATGTTATACATGTATTAGAAAATGTGAACATGTATAAATAATTGTTCATGATGTACAAATTATCGAGAAAACATTAGTACATGGTGCCTTCGAGTGGGATGGTTTAGCTTCAGTCTTGGTTGGTGCTGATGTCGTGGTTGACGCTGCTAGGGATCAGACTCGATTCGTGAGATAGAGCATGCCCCATCGGTTGACGTAGATCCGATATCCACTGAAGGTTAGATCTGTGCCTGTATGCAGAACTGAGAATATTGACTGCAGGATCGGAAGGTGCGTGAGGAAGCCAAGGGACTCGAACAGATCGCGTTCTTCCCGAGCCATCGATGCGTCGAGTGGTGATGAAGTTGTCGACTGCTAATCATGGAACCGCTGAGATCGTGAATCCAACCTGCATTTTCCCCATGGTCGGCGCCAATTGACAAGGATCGGCCTCGGCAAATTTTATGGTTAGGAACCCTGGGCTTGATCATAGAAGAAGGAGTGCAAGGTTGGAGATCTCGTCGGCTAACAAGAGACAGTGATTACCCATATTCAGGGCCCTCGATCGGTAAAACTCTTACTTCCTACTCGATGTATTATATGGTGGGGGCGATTTACAGTGGAGGTTCCGTCGAGATTTCTCAAGCCCAATGTATTGCGGTGAGTATTAGTTTTCCTAAACAGATTATCTCCCAGTTTTTATATATACTAGGCTGGATCTCGAGGAGTTCGTCTAGGTTTAGAAAGAGGTTTTCCTATTCTATCTAATCTTGGTCGCCAAGTATTGGACTCCATGTTGGTTTGGAATTCATGCCGACGCAATCGTTGGTGCTTCGGGTGGGTTGATGCTCGGTCTTCCGAAGCTTCTAGTGGGCCACCTGTATTGACACGCACCAGGTATCATCACAGTGAGGAGTTGTGGGGTATACCTCGTCAATCATTTTCATAAATTTTAAATGTCTATTAAAATGTGTTTCTAACGTATTAAAATTATACTATTGTTTATGTAACCAAATATACAAAACATTATGTTAAAAAATGTTTAGTTTAAACACAAAAGTTTATTTATCTATTTGAATAAAAATTTGAAATTTTATAAAAAAAGGTTCCTAATCTATGAAACAAGTAGGAAAAAACTCGATGAAAAGAAAACAAAGAAAAAGGAAAAAATATATGAAAACCCAAAAATAAAAATAATAAAATAATAATAGAAAAAGGGAAAATCGAAGAATCCCATGGAGCAGAATGGAACATAGTTTAACTATAAACGAAAGATAGAAGAAAAAGCAAAATATCTATAACAATTGAATAACAATGAAATAAAAATAATAAAATAAAAATAAAAATATAATAAAACATGGAAGAAAACGAAGAATGGAGAAAAAACGGAAAATTGAAGAAAATTGGTGGAAAACAAAAAATAAAAACTATCATAAATCTATATCTATATCTATACCTAATAATAAAGGGAGGTGGCTTTCTTATTCCATTTTAGTATTTTTGCTAAAAAGTCCTTCCCTTTTTAGGTAATCAACCTGCAGTCCAAATAATCTGAAATAAAAAACAATTTCTTCATTAGGTTCAGCTTGTTGTACCTGCTTCGCACCAATTTTTCCCGTTGATAGTTGTTGGCCTGCCCTGTTAGCCCTTTTTTATTATTAAATTGCAGTAGTAAATAAGTGAAATAAAAATAATCTACAGATCCTAAAAATATAAATAATTTTGCGCTCCTAAATTTAGGCTTAATTTTTTGGATCAATCAGAATTACTCTTTGAAGAATTAAAAAGTGACCATATGATAATTTGTTGTAAATTATTCCTTCCTAGATTAATTTTAATTAATTCTCTGATAATATTTAATTGAATTCGATTAAATTTATTATTAATGCTACTGTTGTGTAGATATAAAAAACTAAAGTAACTAAATAAAACAACAAGAAATTTAGAATAATTAGAATTACTGCTTGAAGAATTAAAAAATTGTCATATCATTATTAATTGTAAATTATTCCGGTCTAGACTAATTTTAGTTAATTCACTAATTATCTAATTGAATTAGATTAAATTTGTTATTAATGCTATTGTTCTATACCTAATTATACCACTAATAGATAATTAAAATAAAATAAAGAAAAACAGCGCTAAAAGTACTTAATCTTTGTTTCCAGTAAAGCATATGGTCCTGGTTTTTTTTAGAACGGTCGTGTGTTTATTTGTAGTACATAAACTTTTTATTAATTTTAGTACACAATAATTTTTCTTTTTCGTTACAACGCATGGACATGCCACAATTAGTCTCAACTATAAGCATATGTCCGCAAAGGAAACACAATAATCTATCGACATCAGTTTGTTTCGGCTAATGATATGTGCTATAAGAAGGATAAAAAGTGATGCAAATGATATATTGGCTTTATCTACTCTATTTTTTTACTTAAAAAATCTAAGATTCCATCTTTCATACACTTCCACATATAAAACAGCCACCTTAATTTACTTATCTTCTGAACAAATTTTACTTCAATTTACTTATAAAACATTTAACCTAATATAAGATAAATCACGTGCATCGTTTGATAAATATTTATGGGTAAATAAGTCACAAGTTGACATATTATAATATTTATGGAGCGACACTACGTGTCATCCGTGCATAACGTTTAAATTATCCACTGATATAATAGTCGTTCTATGGAGATAGATAGAGCCGCTCGATCGCTCGCACCTGCAAGATAACCATCCTTTACAACATACGCTTTGTTACGGTCCGATCATTGCAATATGAGTTCTGCTGCAAAGCCTTCAATTATTTGTTTATTACACCAAATCAACGTATTTTATCTCTCTGATCATTCGCAATGCAGTGTTGTGTCGCCTTGTAATAAGAATCAACAAAGGATCCTTTGCAACAAAGAATATATTGCAACATATGTCGTTTGGTTCGAGTTGAGAGTGGTTCACAAACACCATTGGATCACGAGACCATCTGATAGCCACGGAAGCGATGAACGCATGCATGCATATCATTTTGATAAAAGGATCTCTTCTTGCATTTATATCCCGTTACAATGCAAGGGCATTGTCCTAGTAAAAAAAGGGAAAAAGCCAAACCATATCAATACCCGAACGTCCGAAGGAAGCCAGCTAATGTAGGACCATGCTAAAATAGGCTGGCCAGAAGGGACGCAAGATAAGAAATTCTTCAGGCCCACAATTAATATTTAAAAAGGTTACTTACTTTATTTTTAGAGAAGTTTTATTAAAATTAAGAACTACAATGTAAAAACAATGTTCCCACAATTTTATATTGATATAATTCAAACAATTCCGCCACATTTTACATAATTGATCGCGAATTTCACAAATTATATTCATCATTTCTAAAATATAAACGCAATTATTGCCTAATTTTTAGAAAATATTTTTGTATCATCCAAAAAGAATGGTCATGGAATTTTGAAAAATGTTTACATGATTTGTAAATATGTTCGTGACATTTTAGAAAAAAAATTATGCAATGCAAGAAAATGTCTATGTAATTCAACAAAACATGTTTCATACCAATATATGTTAAATCGAACTCGTCTCAGGTGGCTACTAACTTCATCTGGTCTCTGTAGCACCACAAGAATTTCGAATGTGGGATGCCTCAAGACAAATATGCTGCTAGTGAATGTAGATTTATGTGCATGCGCCATCATCAGAAGAAGACGGGTATTTTACTGATTTGGCTGACATATAGAAGCTTGTGACTTGTATGAACAAGACGTAGATGGAAAAGGTTGTGTGGAGACTCGAGGCGGTCAACAAATTATGTTTTTGCATGGCACCTAGAGCAATCTTTGCTGCCTACGGCCATTTCATCTAAGTGTATGATCTGCATGCAATGCAATCACGGACTGAGATACCCCCTCGTTCGAGCGGTGGTAGTAGTTGTTTAGTACCCCTAAGAACATGTAAAGGGACCTAATGTAATTTTTATTATGTTTCCAATGTTATATACTTATCGTGAACATTTCTAATACTGATAGATTTGTTCCATTTCGGAAAATAACTAATTTTTCCAGAAAAGAATATAAATCGAATCCTTCCAAAATAGACAATCCACCTCAGAGCAACCCTTTCTATGAACAAATTGAGTGCGCACAACGAAGATTCAAAGAAAACTAGCTATACATAAGTTACCTCATTTTTATATTCGAGAAAGTGGATTTTCTGACAGTTGATTTTTTGGGGTCAAGATTTGTGATATTTTTGTTCTTTGCGTTGTTTCATGGTTTCTTAGGCTGAATTTTGATGGGCTTTGTTTGGGTTTTTGGGTTAAGTAAAAAAATTGTTAGGTTGAATTTTTGACTTACTTCTCTTTGAGGTAAGTTGATTTTTCGATTGTCAACCCCATTACACATTGCCTATTTCTCTGTTTATATGCGTTTTTTTCTTTTGCTTTTCATTTTATTTTTAGTCGTTTTTATTTTTTACATTGATATTCTTTCGCATATTGGATGAGTAGAAATGTATACATACAACTAATAAAGGTTCTATGTGTAAAATACACCAAATTGTTTTTTGAGGAAACCTGTCCCTGCCTGTCCCATAAATAAAAGGTAAATATGGTGACCACTCAACATGCACAAGCATCTGCCATATATAGCTGCATCTGCACAAGGAAATGTTTTGTTTTTTCAGGAGACTAAGACGCAGCTGCATCGGCATGCATGAAGCATGCAGCCTCACGTACCGGGCGGGCCAACGCGCTCCATGCATGCATAACGGGCAGGAGAGGTCCGAGACGAGTCCCTGACCTTGACCTTGGGTCACGGCGAGCCGCGTATGCATGCACGGACAAGCTCGCCCTGCGCTCACGGCCAGCCGCGTATGGCACCGACATGGCCGGAGGGTGGTCCGGCCTGTTGATCCTATAAAAAACCAGGCACCCATGGATGAGATGAGCAGACGCAAGAGGGAGGGAGAAACAAGATCGAGAGCTAGCAAATCAATTCAACATGGCGTCCTCGTCGGTGCTGCTGGTGGCGGCCGTGTTGGCCGTGGTTGTGTGCGGCGCGCACGGCATCGCCAAGGTTCCGCCTGGCCCCAACATCACGGCGAGCTACGGCAACGACTGGCTTGACGCCAAGACCACCTGGTACGGCAAGCCGACCGGCGCCGGGCCCAAGGACAACGGCGGCGCCTGCGGGTACAAGGAGGTGGACAAGGCCCCCTTCCACGGCATGACCTCCTGCGGCAACATCCCCATCTTCAAGGACGGCCGCGGCTGCGGCTCCTGCTTCGAGCTCAAGTGCACCAAGCCCGAGGCTTGCTCCGGTGAGCCCACCACAGTCACCATCACCGACAAGAACGAGGAGCCCATCGCCCCATACCACTTCGACCTCTCCGGCCACGCCTTCGGCTCCATGGCCAAGAAGGGCGAGGAGCAGAAGCTGCGCGACGCCGGCGAGGTGGAGATCCAGTTCCGTCGCGTCAAGTGCAAGTATCCGGAGGGCACCAAGGTGAAATACCACGTGGAGAAGGGCTCCAACCCTAACTACCTCGCCCTGGTCGTCAAGTTCATCCAAGGCGACGGCGACGTGGTGGGGGTTGATATCAAGGAGAAGGATAAGGACGAGTGGATCCCCCTTAACGAGTCGTGGGGAGCCGTGTGGAGGATCGACACTCCCAAGCCGCTCAAGGGCCCATTCTCCGTCCGCTACACCCTCGAGGGCGGCACCAAGACCGAAGCCAAGGACGTCATCCCTGAGAAATGGAAGGCCGACACCTCCTACGAGGCCAAGTGATGATGAACAACAACAAGAATATATAAACCAGCCGCACATATATCATATATAGTCATACATATATATGATTATAATGCGGTGCCACACATGCTTGCAATGCTCCTCCTCCATGAATCGTTAGGGAGAGATCAAGCTGCATGCATGGACGTACAACTAATAATTTGAGGTCCCAAATCCTTTGAGCTGCAATGTAGGAGGCTGTAGGCAACCAACCAAGAAGAACGGGTTTGCTCTTCTGACGGCATTGTTCTTCTTTCCATGTATTTAAACATGAATTAATTTTAATACAAATCTTCTTTATTGTTAAAAGGAATTTAGTATGTTCGCTTCATCTTAATTTTTGTGTGTGCGTGCGTGTGTGTGTGGGGGGGGGCATGTTCCTATTTTCTCCTTGTTTCCTATAGATTGTTTTTGTTAATCTCAACCGACGATGTCGCACAATGCAAAAAAAAACAACGTATATACAATAACTTGAGGTCCCAAATCCTGTGAGGTGCAACGTAGGAGCCTGGAGGCCACCAAGAACCAACCAAGAAGAATTGGTTTGCTCTTCTAACGACATTGTTCTTGTTTCGATGTATTTAAATATGAATTGATTTTAATAAAGATATTTATTGTTAAAAGGAAGTTAGTACATTCGTTTTATCTTATTGTGTGTGTGTGTGGGTGTTGGAAATATGCCCTAGAGGTAATAATAAAATGTTATTATATATATATTTCCACGTTCGTAATTAATGTTTATATTTCTGTGCTATAATTGCAATGACCCTGACTGTGAGATTCAGAAGAAAACTCATTTGCATGTGTGGAAATGTAAACACCAAGAGTTCCTGGTTTAGCCTCTAAGACCAGCTCATGTGCTAAATGATGATTACGTTTTCTTAATCATGGACATTGTTCTTGTAACAAGGATGTCAGTAGCAATGGGAACATATTGTTAGCAGAACAATGATGTTGAACCGACCCCAGTATTGAATGATATACTTAGAGATCATATCGTAACTACGTTATAAGTCATATCATGAAATGTTATCATATACGTAATTCCTTAGACCATGAGTGTATCGAGTTGCTTCACACAGGAAGACATGCTTTGGTTCTTAGATGAATCCTCCCGTAAATGGGAAGTAGTAAAATAAGTTCTGGGTATGTCAGATGGTGTGGCTAGTGACTGTGATAGTTCAAGAATGGGATTTGCTCCTTCACGATGAAGAAGATATTCACTTCGGGCCCACTCGGTATGACGGTATCCATTATAGTCTGGCCAGACGCATTGTGATTCAGTCACGGGGATACCGGAATACGATAACGAGAAAAGGGACAAACGAGCAAAGAGGATAACGAGTGGCTTGTGTTCAAAAGTTGTTACATATGGGTGCCAAACTTCTCTCCTCTAACTTTGTCATATACCGCGAAGCAAAGGGAATGGTACATGACTAAACATAATGGTTCACTCGAAGTTTCTTCGTGTATGTGCGGGAGTCAACATGGGTGTCCATGGCTCCACTGTTGATTATTGGCTATTGACAAAAGGCTGTTGACCTATGTCCGGAAGATGTTCTGAGTCATGTCCGCATTATACCGAACCTATTGGGTCACACACTTAACGAGCAGCAGTCTGTTAGAATACTAGTATGGTAGAAGGTTTAGTGGAAGCAAAGCAGAATAGTTCATACGGGTACCGGAAGTAGTTCCGGAGATTTATGGAATTGTTCATAAGGGCACCAGAAGTAGTTCTGGGTATTTAAGGTTATGTCCGAATCACTCTGGAGTAGTCCCAGGTGGTTCCGGAACATATGAGAATGGTACTGGGGAAGTCCTGGATCAACCGGAATAGTTTCCGGATAATCGCTGGGCGTCCCGACAACCTTCGCGGTCATCGGGTGGCTTAAACTGTAACTCGGATGGTCTTGGAAACTATTCGGATGGCTCCGGAACGTCCGAGAACGGTCTCGGAAGGTCCTGGAAGTGCTCCAGAAGTGTCCGGAATGTCCCGAAACAGTCCCGGTATGTCCCGGAAGGTCCTGGAAGCTTCTAGAAGGTCATGGAAGGTTCCGGAAGGTTCCGGGCAGTACCACCCACTCCCCTGCGCCCCTGGCCTTGGGGGGCAAGGCACCTAGGCTGCCCTGGCCGGCCAAAGGGGTGGGGGCGCACCAAGGGGAAGGAATCCCCCTCCAGGTGGGAATACCAAAACCCAAATATGGCAGGTTTCCGGTGGGAAGGTCTGGGAAGATTTGGGAGGTTTGAGAGTCCAAGTTGGATTCCCCACCCCCCTTATTGCGCCCCAAGGGTCTCTTGGCCACCTATATAATGTGGGGGAGGGGTGGGGGGCGCAACACAACTTGTCCCCAAGGCCTATGCGCCACCCTCCCTCCTCTAAACCCCGTTGATCCACTTTTAGACCCCGGTTTAGACGCTGTTCTAGATCAGAATCCGTTAGGGTTTTCTCCCTTTAGTTTTCTCGGTGGCGTTCATCTCTGGACGGCGGAGCGCTGCTGGATTGCTGCTACGGGATGTGGATACTAATGGAGGGGTCGTACCTTCGACCCTTCTTCGAGGAGCTTGTTCATGGGACTTGTCCGTGGGACTAGATCGCGGGACTTGTTCGTGGGATTGATCGAGGGACTGTTCGTGGGATAACTTGCGAGATCTACTTCCACTACGTCCACGAGCTTCACCAACTCTACTTCCGCTACATCGGTTGGTAAGCCATGACCTAAAACCTTGTATGCAATCTTCTTGGATGATCTTGGGTTCTTGATTCGTAGGCCGAATTTTTTTGTTTTCTACTACGTTTCCCAACAGTGGTATCATGAGCGATCCTTGATTAGATGCATGTTTAGGTCTAGATCATATGTGTGATATGAGGCATTGATTTTCTTGTTGCTTCCCTGTCATGTGATTTTTTCTATGCTTGATGGCAAGTTGAGGTTTTGCTACAAGGATTGAGTTTTCCATCGATCCCTCTATGCTGCTTTCAGTATGCTGGTTGCCTTGATCATGGTCTACATCAAACTCCTTGGATCTCATCTTAATCTCGCATTAGAAGATTTAACATGGAGGGGCTTGTGGATTTTATGAACTCAAATCCACACGGGGGTCACGCGTTTAACGAAGTTTGGCTTGTGGCATTAGTTGCTGCACGCACCCCGTATGTTAAACTAGCAACAAAAGAAGTATCGTGTTTTGTTTTATCTAGGGTTTCTCGTTTGCCTTGTAAACCTGCTTAACAACCACAATAAAAGTTGCAACAACCCGTGTAGATGGTGATCTAACTCGTTTTTGCAGAGTATGCATGTGATGTGGTATAGCCTTCAAGATTTGCAATGTGTTTGTATGAGATGCTATATGTTATGTAATATTTATTCGCGACCTGCGTGTCGTGGTACGGCATGATGACTGGAGTCATATGATTGTCACTTAATTATGGCCTGCGTGCCAGAACTGTTTATTAGCTCGAGGCAAAGCAATAGATAGATGCAAAGGTGATGATCTACGATGCGGAGGTGGACCCCGACGCACATGCCGGAAGCCGTGGTGATGTTCCCGGCGCCAAGGACAAAGTTGGTGGACACGGTGACTTCAACCACGACGACGTGAAGACAATGAAGACTTCACGAAGCAAAGGGCTATACTATATCACAAAATTTTATGAACTGCCTGTGATGTTTATCCCTTTGATGCACCCTTGTTTGATGCGCGATAGTCGTATTTTATTAGGGTGATCTCTCGCAAAACAATATCAAGTTGATAGTGTTCTTCCAACTGTAGCACCGTCTATACTATGTTTCACATCGGAGCAGGTCATGTCACATGGGTGCACACGGTGTGACGCATAAAAGAAGGGTGTGTTAAAAGAACACACAGCACATTACACTTGGTTATCTTGACGGTTTGGATAAAAGTTTGCTACCGGAACACGCCCATCGAAAGATGAACAAGAATCACCTTTGGCGTGATTGGCAAGTTGGCCTACCGGTCCAGTCTAAGTCATCAGTGATGTCACATCAATGGCGGACGATTGGGTTGGATCTTGAATCACTCCAGCATCAATTACGAGAGATATTGATCTGAGTGGGAGCGCACTAAGTAATTAAATTGATTAATCACAAGTGCAATTTAATTATGAACAAAGTCTTAGTATTTGCATTATCGTTGTAGAATAATGGCTCGCGTTACCACCTTCCCAATTGATTTTGATTAACTGTATTATCTGGTAAAAAAAAACTTTACGATTGGTACCGTATTGTGAGGACTATCCTCAATAGTGCCGAGAAGGACCATGTCCTATCGCAATTTTTTGATGCTCTCCCGCTGATGCTATGGATGATGTGACTTACGTCCATAATCCAAAATGCTAGAATTCCACCACAGCTAAATGCATTGTCTTCACCACCATGAAACCCGAACTTCAAAAAGTTTGGGATAGTTATGTTATATTCATGGAACTGGAAAATTGTTTTTAGTGGTAAGACAATTAATGTTGGATATAAGATATCTAGTACAATGTATGATTTTAAGCATTAGTGAAAATATTCACTGTGCTCTTAACGAAACTGATAAGTGTGGGATCCAGAAGAACACTGATCATATGATGATGAGGATTAAGGGAAAGGAAGTTCCATAGGGTGTTAGTAAGACTTACACGCCGGAAAATACATGGCATGCGCCACCCTTGATCATGTGTGATCTTCTGTGAGTAGGAGTGACATTGGAAATAGAACTATGATACGTAAAAAGGCAAAACGAAAGAAGACTGGAATAACCAGCTCAGAAATGAAAGTCATATGAAGTTATAGATGAATTCATTGCTGGTCAAAAGATGTAATTCTTGGGAAATCATGATTAAGCAGTTAATTGTGGATTCTGTATATTGTGATTAAACTGTTGATCACCAGAATATCACATCGATTGCATATTGTTGCAACTCGATGCAAGAAATACTATGGCCTTTATGACTAGCTAATGATGAGTTTTGACACGCTCGGGAACACGGTAAAAGGTTTACTATACCGTGTGTTGACTCTATGCTTATCTTCATAATTCATTTTAGAGTTGAGTAAATTGTTACTACACTTTAGCCTTGTTGCAAAACATCATTTTGAATCATGTTTGTTGCAAGAGAGTTGTTCAAAGCTATGAATAACGTAAAGGCCATACTTCCATTATGAATAGGTTGTATGTTATGAATCTTGATAATAATGCTAAACATCCATAACACTGACGCTAAACGTCGCAAGACTGACAGAAATACCACAAAGATGTGGCACTGCCGTTTATCACAAGTGACATAACATGCATGAAGAATTTCCATAAGTGATGGACTTTCGAGTCATATGATTATGAATCACTTGACGCTTGCGATCTTTGTCTCGAAGTAATGTGACTAAAACACCGTTGATAGGCCATACATGAACGGGAAACTAAACCATTGGTAATCATACATGATGATGTGTGTAGTCCAATAAGTGTAGTTGTGTGCAGTGGATTCCCTATCTTCACTCATGAGTTGAAGTAGATATGTGGATATCTATTCAATAGAGACATACTTCTGAAATCTTTGAAATGTTTAAGGAATTTTAGAGTGAAATAGAAATTCATTGTAACAAGAAAATAAAGCTTCTGCAAATTAGATTGTAGAAAGTAGTATTTGAGTTACAAGTTTAGCAAACGTCTGATGAGTTGTGAAGAAGTGTCATAACTTGCGTCTCCCGGAACACCACTATGAGTAAAGTGTTCGAGAGATGTAATCAAGCCATGTATGACACGGTAAGATCAAATATGACGTTTATCAATTTGCCATTATACTTATTAAAGTTATGCGTTAGTGACTACGGCTTTTACACTGAAAATAGCATCATCAAATCTGTTGAAATGACACCATATTAGATGTGGTATGGACTGTTAAAACCATGTTGTCTTTTCTTAAAATTTGGGTATATGAGGCATATGTTTGACATACTCAAAACCCCAAATCAGATAAGTGCTACTTTGTTAAGGTTATGCCAAAAGTTTTGGTATTCCTCTATCACTACACAAAAGCAAAACTGTTTGCTGTTAAGAACAATGTGTTTTGAAGAAAAATAGTTTCTTACAAAAGAGTGAGTGGGAGGACAGTGCAACTTGTCAAAGATTGTTGAATCTTCAAAGGAGTGCGCAGCTGAACCACACAGGTTAGACAAAAATCGTACAAACATTCATGATATGTAAAACGAGATATTGTTGTTCGACAATGATAAACCTGTGATATACAAAGAAGCGTTGATGGGCCCTGACTCCGGGATTTGGCTAAATACCAAATAATCCGAGATAGTATCCATGGAAGTAAGCCAAGTTTTGAACTTGGTAGACCCTCGGAAAGACTAAAAGTCTGAAGAATATATATATGGATCTATAATTGATTCGGATGAAATTGTTTTATCCATAAAGCTCAACTCGTTGGAAAATTGTTTTCTAGCAAGTTCAAAGGTTGACTACGGCGAAATAGTGTCGACCGTAGAAATGCTTTAGTCAGTTCGGGTTATACTAGCAATTACTACATATCTCATTTATAGGATATGGTAGAATGAACGTCAAAACAAAGTTCCTACATGGAAATATAACAAAGGACGTATAGGTAATACGACCGGAATGTTTTGTCGATTCAAAGGATGCTAAAATAGATGCAAGCCTTGGATATCCAGTGATGGACTGGAGCTAGCATAATGGAGTTGGAATTTTCGTTGTGATGAAATTGCCAAAAGAGTTTGTTTTCATCAGGAATAACGAAGATGCTTGAATATTCAAGAAAGTAAGTGGGAGCTGAATAATATTTCTAAAACCTTATGTAGATGACATATTGTTGATTAGAAATGATATAAATTTCTTGACACGAATAAGGACTTCATTGAAAATAGTTTTCAGTTGAAGAACTTGGGCTGATATAGCATTAGTATTGAGCATAGTGATCTATGAAGATAGTAAGTGACTGATCATGCTAAAGCCAACACTACATATTGACATGATACTAAAGTAGTTTAGTATGAAATGCCAAGAAACATGTTCTTGCCGAAGTCGTGGTGAAAAGTTGTTTGCAGAAATCGGTGTTGATGAACACACATAAGCAAAAACATGTGAATTGAATTCCACTCACCCGTGTGTTTGGATTAATCATGTACACCATAATATGTAAAACGACCAGATATGTCCAGTGCTTCAAAAGGTTATGAGCAAGATACCAAAGTGATCAATATGTTGATCATTGGACAAACAGTGAAAAGTTAAACTTATGATAGATAAGATATGTTTCTCAGAAAATGGAGATAATGAAGAGCTCGTTGTAACAAGTTACACCAGCTGAATTTTGATGTAAACAGTTACACCAATTCAGTCTTCATACTTACTCCGATCGATTTTCGATTTTAATTGGGATTATGTGTTTCACACATAAAGGTGGCACAATATGAAGGAACTGTGTTAAAGTTAGATACTGTGGCGAATTCTATAACAGAGGCTAAGTATATTGTTGCTTAAAGAAGTAACAAGGGAGGGTATTTTGAATCATCAGTTCATTTATGAACATGGTATGGTTTCCTAAGATGCTTGAAGCTCATGGAACATTGATGAATGGTTTCATGACTTATTCTAACGAACCAAGGTCCTACCAAATGATTCAAACATATACAAAGCTAAACTGATAAAATTAGTGAATTTTATGATAGCGTGAAAACGCGAAGATATGCAAGATACAAACGGGCCTGAAACGTCAGATCCGAAGATGAGGTCTATACCACAAATGAGGCATTTATTACACCGGTATGCCATAGGTGTAAAGTGCTCAAGCACTGACAATATTATTGACTCTAGTGCAAGTGGGAGACTGTTGGAAATATGCCCTAGAGGCAATAATAAAATGTTATTATATATATATTTCCACGTTGTAATTAATGTTTATATTTCTGTGCTATAATTGCAATGACCCTGACTGTGAGATTCAGAAGAAAACTCATTTGCATGTGTGGAAATGTAAACACCAAGAATTCCTGGTTTAGCCTCTAAGACCAGCTCATGTGCTAAATGATGATTACGTTTTCTTAATCATGGACATTGTTCTTGTAACAAGGATGTCAGTAGCAATGGGAACATATTGTTAGCAGAACAATGATGTTGAACCGACCCCAGTATTGAATGATATACTTAGAGATCACATCGTAACTACGTTATAAGTCATATCATGAAATGTTATCATATACGTAATTCCTTAGACCATGAGAGTATCGAGTTGCTTCACACAGGAAGACATGCTTTGGTTCTTAGATGAATCCTCCCGTAAATGGGAAGTAGTAAAATAAGTTCTGGGTATGTCAGATGGTGTGGCTAGTGACTGTGATAGTTCAAGAATGGGATTTGCTCCTTCACGATGAAGAAGATATTCACTTCGGGCCCACTCGGTATGACGGTATCCATTATAGTCTGGCCAGACGCATTGTGATTCAGTCACGGGGATACCGGAATACGATAACGAGAAAAGGGACAAACGAGCAAAGAGGATAACGAGTGGCTTGTGTTCAAAAGTTGTTACATATGGGTGCCAAACTTCTCTCCTCTAACTTTGTCATATATCGCGAAGCAAAGGGAATGGTACATGACTAAACATAATGGTTCACTCGAAGTTTCTTCGTGTATGTGCGGGAGTCAACATGGGTGTCCATGGCTCCGCTGTTGATTATTGGCTATTGACAAAAGGCTGTTGACCTATGTCCGGAAGATGTTCTGAGTCATGTCCACATTATACCGAACCTATTGGGTCACACACTTAACGAGCAGCAGTCTGTTAGAATACTAGTATGGTAGAAGGTTTAGTGGAAGCAAAGCAGAATAGTTCATACGGGTACCGGAAGTAGTTCCGGAGATTTATGGAATTGTTCATAAGGGCACCAGAAGTAGTTCTGGGTATTTAAGGTTATGTCCGGATCACTCTGGAGTAGTCCCAGGTGGTTCCGGAACATATGAGAATGGTACTGGGGAAGTCCTGGATCAACCGGAATAGTTTCCGGATAATCGCTGGGCGTCCCGACAACCTTCGCGGTCATCGGGTGGCTTAAATTGTAACTCGGATGGTCTTGGAAACTATCCGGATGGCTCTGGAACGTCCGAGAACGGTCTCGGAAGGTCCTGGAAGTGCTCCAGAAGTGTCCGGAATGTCCCGAAATGGTCCCGGTATGTCCCGGAAGGTCCTGGAAGCTTCTAGAAGGTCATGGAAGGTTCCGGAAGGTTCCGGGCAGTACCACCCACTCCCCTGCGCCCCTGGCCTTGGGGGGCAAGGCACCTAGGCTGCCCTGGCCGGCCAAAGGGGTGGGGGCGCACCAAGGGGAAGGAATCCCCCTCCGGGTGGGAATACCAAAACCCAAATATGGCAGGTTTCCGGTGGGAAGGTCTGGGAAGATTTGGGAGGTTTGAGAGTCCAAGTTGGACTCCCCACCCCCCCCCCTTATTGCGCCCCAAGGGCCTCTTGGCCACCTATATAATGTGGGGGAGGGGTGGGGGGGCGCAACACAACTTGTCCCCAAGGCCTATGCGCCACCCTCCCTCCTCTAAACCCCGTTGCTCCACTTTTAGACCCCGGTTTAGACGTTGTTCTAGATCGGAATCCGTTAGGGTTTTCTCCCTCTAGTTTTCTCGGTGGCGTTCATCTCTGGACGGCGGAGCGCTGCTGGATTGCTGCTACGGGATGTGTGGATACTAATGGAGGGGTCGTACCTTCGACCCTTCTTCGAGGAGCTTGTTCATGGGACTTGTCCGTGGGACTAGATCGCGGGACTTGTTCGTGGGATTGATCGAGGGACTGTTCGTGGGATAACTTGCGAGATCTACTTCCACTACGTCCACGAGCTTCACCAACTCTACTTCCGCTACATCGGTTGGTAAGCCATGACCTAAAACCTTGTATGCAATCTTCTTGGATGATCTTGGGTTCTTGATTCGTAGGCCGAATTTTTTTGTTTTCTACTACGTTTCCTAACAGTGGGGGGGGGGGGGTGGGTGGGTGGGTCATGTTCCTCTTTTCTCCTTGTTTCCTATATAGATTAATTTTGTTAATCTCAACCGACGATGTCGCACAATGCAGAAAAACTACGTATATAGAATAAATTAATATAATTTAATCCAAATCAATATTTTTTATCATTTCATTTCCATAAAACAAAAACCTACATCCATTGATTTATGAAAAATATTACGGAAGGATCATAATTATACATGGTATCATTCTCTTTTGATTTTGGTTGTGGTCTGTAGCATGTGTAGTGTGGTTAAATATCTCAAGTGAAGCCCACTTTAATTAATTTAATTAAAGTATTATTTATGTGGGCTCCTCCTAAAATATATCATTCCCTTAACATCACCTTCACGTTCTATCACCTGATCCTATCCGATTGCATCGATGTAAATAGCTTGTTGTTTAATATATCAAAATGGTTTTTTTATGGGCCATTTATTTTAGTTTTCTTACTTACAAATCACCATATTATTTAATAAAAAATTCAGATCTCTAATGAACATGTAAAGCTTATAAAGAACCGATCTAAATGTTTTTGAACTCCAGAATATATCGATAATACAAAACTTTATTAATTAAAGGAAGTTAGTACGTTCGTTTTATCTTTGTGTGTGTGTGTGTGTGTGTTGGAGGGGGGGGGTTCATATTCCTATTTTCTCATTGTTTCCTATAGATTGTTTTCGTTAATCTCAACCGACAATGTCGCACAATGCAAAAAACCAACGTATATACAATAACTTAATATAATTTAATCCAGATTGATAATTCTTTTTTTTATCATTTCATTTCCATGAAACAAAAAATCTACAACCATTGATTTATGAAAAATATTAAGGAAGGATCCTAATTATGCATAGCATGTGAAGTGCGGTTAAATATCTCAAGTGAAGCTCACCTTAATTAATTAAAGTGTCATTTATGTGGACTCCTCTTTCACGTTTAATATATCAAAATGGTTTTTTAATGGGCCATTTATTTTATTTTTCTTACTTACAAATCACTATATTATTTAATATATAAAATTAAGATCTCTAGTGAACATGTAAAGTTTATAAAGAACTTCTCTAAATGTTTTTGAACTCCAGAATATATTTATGAAGTTTTCAATACCAAGCTCCAAGGAGTATGGGAGCCAAAAAGTGCACTCACCAAAACGTTGCTTATTTTCATAGAGTAGCCCTTGATGCCTTAGGGATGTAGCCGGCTTGGCCCAATCGGAAGGCCAATTTATTCCGTGTCTAGTTTGATATATAAATATGGTAACTTATCCAAAAAAATCAATATGGCAACTTAAAATTTGCCAAAATATAGCGGCATATAGAAAGCGATGGCCCACAATTCTCTCTTACATACAAGTCTAGTTTTGCCGCATGTTTGCTTACTAAGGGTTTTTATGAGTTTCTTTTATTCGGTGATTTCTTCTCCGATTTCTTTTTAGCTACGTTTTTTTTCATTTGCTTTTCATTTTTTTTGTCTTTACCCATTTCCATGTTTCATATTTATAAACACACCCACTTTAAACTAAAGACATGATCAAGTTTAAAGTTAAATTAACTCTTCTCTATTCGGGCATCACCTCCATAACAATATATGTGATGTGCACTCTCAAACTCCCCTAAAAATCATTGAATTTATCCACAAAATTAGAATGAAGTGTCTATGGACTAAGTTGTGGTCAAGTTCATCACCGGCGACGAGGACATGGTGGAGGTTGATATCAAGGATAAGGGCAAGGACGAGTGGATCCCTCTCAAGGAGTCATGGGGAGCCGTGTGGAGGATCGACACTCCCAAACTGCTCAAGGGCCCATACTCCGTCCGCTACACCACCGAGGGCGGACCAAAGCCGAGGACATCATCCCTGATTATGATGCGGTGACACATGCTTGTAATGCTCCTCCTCCATGAATCGTTAGGGAGAGATCGAGCGGCATGGATGGACAACTAATAATTTGAGGTCCCAAATACTGTGAGGTGCAATGTAAAAGGCTGGAGGCAACCAACAAAAAAGAATTGGTTTGCTCTTCTGACAGCCTTGTTCTTGTTTCCATGTATCTAAACATGAATTAATACTAATACAAATCTTTATTGTTAAAAGGAGTTAGTAGGTTTGATTTATCTTATTTTCTTAAAAAAATCATACCCCTATCTTCTCCTTCTTTTCTATAGACCACACAATACAAAAACCAACGTATATACAATAACTTTATATAATATAATCCAAATCAACACTTTGCTTTTATTATCATATTCATTTCCATAAAAAACTACACCCATTAATTTATGGAAAATATTATGAAAGGATCACTTTAGTTATACACAGTATCATTCTCTTCTAATTTTGACATCAAGGAGAAGGGCAAGGATGAGTGGATCGATATCAAGGAGTCTTGGGGAGCTGTGTGGAGGATCGACATGCCCAAGCCTCTCAAGGGCCCATTCTCCGCCCGGTACACTACTGTGGGCGGCACCAAGACCGTAGCCGAGGTCGTCACATCCCTAAGAAATGGAAGGCCAACACCTCCTATGAGAACAACCATGTAACCATGAACAACAACAATAAACCAGCCGCACATATCATTTATATGATTATAATGCGGTGACACATGCAACGCTCCTTCATGAATCCTTAGGGACAAGGCTGCATGCATCGAAAACTAATAATTTGAGGTCCAAATCTTGTGAGGTGCAATGTAGGAGGCTGGAGGCAACCAACCAAGAAGAATTGGTTTGCTCTTCCCCCGCCCACTCTCGACGACCTTGTTCTTGTTTGGACGTGTCCAAACCAGTTCGATTATGAATTAGTTTTAATACAAATATTTATTATTATAAGGGAGTTAATTAGTAGGTTCATATTATCTTATTTTTTGTTTTTTTTGCATGACTCTGTTTTCTTCTTGTTTTCTATAGATATTTATATTAATCTCAACCGGGATACCATACAAAACAAAAGCCAACGTATATAGAATAAATTTATATAATTTAACCAAATTGATTCTTTTATCATATTCATTTCCTTCAAATAAAAAAACAACACCCATTAATTTATGGAAAATATTATGGAAGCCTCACTTTAATTATGCATTTTTGATTTTGGCTATAGCATGCTTAGTGCGGTCAAATATCTCAAGTGAGGCTCACCTTAATTTAAATAAAGTATCATTTATGTGGTCTCCTCCTACAATCTCTCATTCAATTTACACCAAATTCGTTCGCAAATTTATTTTACACCACATTCAAGTTATACCATACAATCCTACCTTATTGTGTCGATGTGGGATGGGACATAGGAAAACAAACTCACAATGTCTCTGTTGAGGAACTCGTAAGTGGTATTAAATCACTAAATATCTTTGCTCCTGTTCCAATACACACACAATTAACTAGTGTGACATAGTTGCATGGTTAAAGAGAATAGACAATCGGTTATAGCTATTTAGGAACCAAGTGGGCTTCAGATAGCTTATTTTTTATTTGTTTTTTCCTTCTCAAAAATCGTATTCCAAAATAAAAAAATGCGTATAAATAATATATGTATATTACGTGGCATCCACCAAAAGGACAAACACATATATCAACATAATTGTTTTTGCTTGTCTGGTTCAATATATAAATATGGAAACTTATAAACAATTTCAATATGGCAACTAAATATTTGACATAATATAGTTAAATATGGAAGCATTGGCCCACAAATATCTCCTGCATGCAATTTTTTTTCTGCATGTTTCCCTATTAAGATTTTTTTATGAATTCTTTCTATTCGGTGTTTTCTTCTTTGTTTTTATTTTTTATGTTTTTTCCTTTGATTTTTATTTTTTCTGTGTTTTCCCATTTCCTTGTTCCCTATCTATACACAAATCCAATTATTTGTAAATACGTGATCAAGTTTTAAAATTTACATTTATTTTGTTTGAAAGTAGTGAACAAGTATAAGAATTGCAAGATTTTCTTGAATACATTGTCATTTTTATCTAAGGTGTGAACAATTTTTTCGTTTACAAATATTTATAAAAATATGTGAACATATATTAAATAATGCCAAAACATGTTCTACAAATATATGAAGATTTTTTAATGTGTGAACAGTTTCACAGTTACAGGAATATTTCTTAGAAAACAAATGAACAGTTTTCAAAAGTGCATGGATTTTTCTAAGTTTCATGATGTTTTTAAAATTATTTATAAATGTAGTTTTAATTAAATGAACATTTTAAAACACAAAAGACTTTTTACTTTGCATGAACATTTTTGTATGACACCTAGCTACATTTAAAGTAGACATTTTTAAGAATTTTAAACATGGACAAATATTTATATAATACATTGATATATTTATTTTTTAATTACTGGAAATATGATAATTTATTTTTCCTTTTATCAAATTATGTGAATAAAAAATACTCCTACCTAATTTCTAGCTAGCTACACCAATTGTGGCCCTGCGATGGAGCAGTGGGGCGCGAATGCCCGCACAAATCGGGTGGTACCTTGCCCGCACAAATCGGGTGGTACCAATTTATGTTGGCTCTTCCTAAAATTTATCATTTCCTTTACATCACCTTCACGTTCTACAACACGGTCCTATCCGATTGCATCGATGTAAGAAGTAGCTTGTTGTTTATAATTTTTCCTTCACAAAAGCTGCTTTTCTCGGAGCAGAAAAAATGTGCATGAACAAATATACGTATATTACATGCCATCCACCAAAAGGACAAATACATATATAAAAATGGTTGTTTTAACGGGCCAGTGATTTTATTTTTCTTACTTACAAAGAACCATACTATTTAGTGAAAACTTGCAGATCTGGTGAACATGTAAAGTTTATAGAGATACGATATAAAAGTTTTTGATGCCCAGAATATATTTTAGATATTTTCAATACGAAGCCTTATGGAGTCTCGGAGCCAAAAATCACTCTCCCAAAACATTGCTTATTTTCATAGAGTAGCCCATGATACCTTAGAAACAATAGTTGTCTCGAGCCAATATTTTTTTTTAGATAGATAGACCCTTTATTGACTCAATAAAGGGGTAATACAGGACGGATCATGCGGGGTTTTAAGCCACAGGTGGCGACCCCTATCTAGGCCAGCAACAAATTTTTCAAGATTATGGGCGTCCAAATTGGAGACTCTCCTCTCCCACATGAAATCACAAGACATAAAGTTAAATTTTCGGAGAATGATCTCTTTGATTATGACGCCATGTGCGCCACCTCTCCCCTCAGAAATATCAGCTACCAAAGGTTTGCAATCCGTACTAATCAGAATATTGCTCAAACCCAAATCCTCAGCAAGTGCTTGACCTTCACGAATTGCAATAGCTTTAAGAATTGTCGGATTAGATAGACCTTTAATAACCAAAGATGAAGAGCCCAGGTACACTCCATCTCTGCTCCGACAAACAGCGGCTGCTGCACCACTCTTGCCATCACTCGCCAAGCCTCCGTCCACCTTAATCATCACGACATCTTCCCTCGCTGGTCTTCCAGGATATCCTGCCAATATTCCTAGGAGCTCGAGCATGAGCTGCAGGGTCTCTCGTCACATGAACAGACGAATTACCCATGGATTTTACCACTTCCAGTTCCCTCAAGAAACTCAGTATAAAGTCATGGGTAGCGAACGGACTCTGAAATATTTTCTCATGAATAGCCTTCCTCCGTGTCGTCCATATTGCCCACAAGGTCACCGCCATAAGGGTAAATTCCACATGCGAAAACAAGTCCCGCGCATGGAATAACCACAACCTTGCATTAGGTTCTCTTATTTCTGTCATTTTCTCCACCACTCCTTCATCAACTAAATTCCACACGCATCTGCTCATGGAACACTCCAAGAGTGAGTGCCTCCAAGAGTCCTCAACACCACATAAAATGCATTTATCCTCCACGGCCATATGTCTGTGTTTTCTGAGATCTTCCGTTGGCAAAGAGTGTCTGGCTAGCCGCCACAAAAAGTCCGAATTTTTTAAGGAACTTTTTGTTGGATATATGCTCTAAAGGCAAATAATATATGATTATTCCAATATATCTAAATAAGTTCATGACCAGTTTCATACCGTGCTGGAACTGTATCAGTGAAACAATGATACAGGTGTGGTATAGAAACAACCAGAGTTCCTAGTCAGCCTCTCATGATGACTAGTTTATCGTCAACTGATGATTGTGGTTTCACGATCATGGACAATCAAGTCAATTGACGGTCAGGTCACCTCATTGAATGAATGACGTGATGAACATTACCCAATGCAAGCATTGCAACATGATCAAATCGTAAAAGTTCAGTGTTGTAATTACAGAACGTAGTAGCCCGTTCCTTTGACCGTGAGATCACGCATAATTGCTATCTTCTGAGGATGCTTTGAGTGCATTAACCGTCACACTGAAACATGGTGACCATAAAGGTGTATCTTGGGCTATCCGATGGGATATGTTGAGGAGTGTTGATTCAAGAGCGGGATTTGTCAATCCATATAATGGAAAGATACTTCATGGCCAACTCGGTGAGATTGCATCCATAAAGCTGCGCAGCGTGTGACTAGGTCACAAGGATGAACATCACGGAACGAGTGAATAAAGATTTGTCGGTAACAAGATAGAACTAATGCATTGGATGGAGTTGATAGAATCTTGGACTAATCTAGTATCGCATGACAAAGGGAATGGTATACAACGTGAACGGTCCAATCGGTTACTTCCGGAATACAGAGGGGTCATTATGGGCATCCAGGTCCCGCTATTGATCATTGACCGTAGCCTTTGTCTCGGTCATGACTGGAGTGTTCTCGGACCGTAGGGTAACACACTTAAGGGCTCGATGAATATCGGAGACCTATTCGAAACTATCAGAGTTACCGGAGAAGAGAGAAAGACGTACCGGAAAAGTTTCGTGTTGGTCCGAAGGTTGTTCGGAGTGAGCTGGAAGGAGTTCTGGATCATCGGGAGATGAAATAATATGTATTATTTATTAATTAAGTGGATTAATAATTAATAATATTTTATTTATAATTAAAAAATGCAATGGGCCAGCTTTGGGAAAGAAGCCCATTAGGGGAATAAAGGAAAAAGAAAAAAGAGAGAGAGAGGGAGGCGCCATGGGCCCTAGGGCCCATGAGGGGTGCGCCCCCCCTCCTCCCTTGGCCGACCACCTCCCCCTAGCAAGGGACTTTAGTCCCACCTTGCTAGGGGAGAGGGGTTGACTCCCTCCCCTCTGCCTATATATAGATGGGCAGGGTGCACATATTTAAAACACATAAATTCGTGAGAAAATAAATATTACTCCGAATTGAGATCGGTTTTCACCGGTCTTCTCCCCTCTCTCGTCTCTCTCAAACCGGGGTCCCCTTGTCTGAAACCTGTGCTGGGATTGAGGCTTCTCCATTATACGCACGCCATCGTGCTGCTGAAACTCTGGTTCCGGAGGTCTACTTCCGCCACCTTCGCTGGATCGGAGAACGGAGGTCGTCATCGAGTCCGTACGTGTGCGAGTACTACGAGGTGCTGCACGTGCGGCACTACCACCCAACAGGGTGCTAACACAGCCAGGGGCTGTGAAAGGTTTACGGCTTCATCAACCACGTTTGCGGGAACGTTTCCCGCGCAACGGACTACACCCTGAGGTATGTTATTCCGCAAGTCTTTCCTTTACAGCATTACAGCTAGATAGATCTTGGGTTAAGGGCGACGCTAGTTAGAAAAATTATTGTTTTGTGCTGCGAGACCGAACAGTGGTATCATGAGCTAGATCTATGCTTCGTATTGCTGTACAGTTAGAACACATCGGGGATGTGGACGTTGATTCTACGATTGTTACCCTCTCACGTGTATTTGTTATATCTGTGGCATTGTTTGATGAAGCGGCCCCCGACCGACCTTACGCGTACGCTTACGCGAGACTGGTTCCACGCTTGACATACGTCTTGTACCGTATAAAGTGGCTCTGGGGGTGTCTGTCTCTCTTACTTTAGCGGATATGGCATTTGCAACGGAGGGCCCCGTACGGGGTGTAATAGAAACAATCTATAATCAGCGTTGTGGTTCAATGTTCGTAGAAACGGTTGATCTATGAAAAGCCCTAGCAGCCACGTAAAACATGAAATATACAAAATAGAGGCGTCTAACTTTATATTGCAGAGGGGGATATTGTTGTTTGCTTGATCTTAATGTAGTGATAACTTTGCTATGTGTTACTAGAAAGTAGTAAACGTTCATCATGATGAAACAAACTTAAATGGAGACACTGTAGACTTAGTGCCACCATGATCATACATCTTAAAACTTGCTAGTATAGGATACACGACGGTAGCATTAAATAAGATGATCCCTTATAAAATGCCAAACATAAGTATTCTACCGAAGTGTGCACCACCTGGAAGGTTCTCTTTATGATAGGCAGGCCGTGACGATCGGGTGTCATACATACATTAGAGTTCGCATGAGGTTGGGCCTGGCAAGCCTAGCATATGTCGATATGGCCTTGCTAAGCAGCATATAACACTAAGGTCAATTTGGCGAGCCTAGCATATGTAGATATGGCCTCGGAATACTAGAGATCGAAAGATCGAGCATGAGTCACATATAGGATGTGATCGCACAAACTAGTTGTCTACCTTTGAAACTAATCCGTCGATCGTTGTGATATTCGAGGACGGATAGTGAATCTGGATCATGTAATCACTAAAACTTCTTAGGGATGATTGTTTCAGTGTGAGCTCATCTATAATATGATTATTATGAACTCATTGTTATGAACTAGTCTTAATTGTTTTCCTTGCAAATATTTTGTAGAAAATTAAAATGGACATGAATCAGTATCATGGATTGGTTACTTTCTTACGTGGTGAAAGACTTAAAGATGATGGGTCAAATTTCGTTGATTGGTACTTATACCTTAGGACTGTGCTCAAGAGAGCTAACCTCTTGTTCGTGATACAAGAGCATATGGGAGACCCTCCAGTAGACAACATGGATGAAAAAGTAATGCTTGATTACCATAATCGTCGAAGGACTTACGCCATGGTTAAAAGTGTCATAGAAACTAGCTTTCCGCAAGATTTACGTGAACAATATGCTGATATGGACACGTTTGACACAATCGACATGATGAATTCATTGTTTATACATCAGTTCAGAGTGGCCAGATTTGAGTTAGAAAATGAGTTTCTTACTACAAAGATGGAAGAGAACACTTGTCTGAAAACTCACGTAGCCAAGATGCATGGGATACATCTGAAACTCGTGGAGGACTTTGACTATTGGACCACAGAGGAGTCTACTATAAACACGGTGCTACACTCGCTTCCACCGAGTTACACAGACTTTGTCCATGACTATGTCGGAAGAGGTGAAAGCCTTCAGTTCTTTGAGTTCATGGTCAACCTCTGAGATTTAGAGGTTGAACCCATTGAAGGAGAAATTGTTGATGGAGAAGGTATATGTTTGATATACTCGTTATAAATGTTTGTTCCCTTATACAACATTTGCAGTTTAATAAGTATTTGATACTTGTTCTGTTTTATGAAAACAGGGCCTGCCGTTGCATGGACGGGAAGAGGTGCGATCCAGGATTGATGGCAACCAAGACAGTTGATGGCCACCAAGATTTCACCAAGACATCTATCATAGGATTATACTTAGAGTATTAGATAAGTCATTTGTAATCAATCGAATATGGACACTTAGTGGTATGTCTTGCATCTCGCGAGACAAAGTTATTCATGTTTTGAGACAACTCAGTTGTTCCAGTTTGATGAATAAAGTGTGCTTATACTATGATTGCAATTGAGTTTATAATATGATAGAAGCATTTATAAAACACCATAATTGTCAAGTGATATTCAATGTTTAATGATTGAGTTATTATGAATAACAATAAGGTCAAAAGTCATAACTATACTAAATGCATGAGACGAATTCATAAATGATGAAGTCATTAGATACTCGATCTATTAACTCATGAATTTATTATCAACCAAGATGACTAATGACGGAGTTCTAACAAAGTAGAACTTGGGCCAAACATTGTACATAAATGATGTATTAACCAAGAACATGAATAATCATTAAATATGCTTCGCATGATTAATTGAACAAGGCATTCAATTAAGATCATAAATCTGAGATTACGGAATCACAGTGAAGTTGGATATAAGAATAAAAATCACCATGATGTGATCAAAGTGATGAGTATTATAGTTGACATAAATGGGAGACTTGTGGAAATAATGCCACAAATTACGATGGAAGTTTAAAGTGCTCAAGCACCTAAAACCATTCGTAGTCATGCTAAAATGTAGTGTGGTCTAAATACATTCCCCTTACGCTAATGCTATTGAATGAACAAAGTTGTTATAATTTATTAAGTTAAAAACACCCACTTCATGAAATAAGGAAACCATTCTGAATTTAATGAAGCTGATGACTCCATATGATGATGGTGTTAGAAAGTTTCTAGAAGTTTTATATGATATAACTTTCTTTGTATTAGAGTTGTGAGCAATTGTAAAACACACCTTCCGAAATAGAAAAACCTGTATTGCTTGAATTGGTGAATGAGAAGATGGTTCTCAATGAATAAACCAATGGGAGAAAAGTGAATTCTTTGACCAGGGTGATTGACCCTGCCTCCAGATAACAGAGTAACGCAACGGAAAAAGTTCCGCTGAAATGACTCCATGAGAAGAGGAAATATGCTATTGATAACGATCATGGTATATTAGTTAAAGACTTAGTTTAAAAATAAGAAGATTGTCATGAATACGTTCTGTATAGAACAATAATCATGAGTCTTTTTAAGTGAAACAAAAGGGACACTGCTCATAAATTACAAAGGATTGATGGTTACCTAGGAAACGAGGAGAAATGAAATCATATTGAGTTGCATATGGGATGGCTCACATCCTATGAAATAAAGTAGTTATTTCACATTTCGAATAACCAAGAAGTTATTAAGAATGATGCAACACATAAAGGCATGATTTGGCACATAAAAGATGTTATGGATAAATTCAATAATGATTGACTACGGAAGCATAGTAATGCTAAATACATATGGGTATTTCATTCATTCGCGAACACTATGAAGGGACCATAGCTTGAAATTGCATCACATTCAAGTTGAGGAATTTGAAAGAGAAGTAGCAATTGGCATAACGAAACAATGTTTCGATAAGATGGACCATAGTACCTCAAGGCAGAAACTCTCAACCTTGATTTGATCAAGTGATTTTGAAATAATCAAAATATTGAGATGAACTGCAATTTCATGAAACTGAGTGGGAGCTTTGGAGACTTCCTGAAAACTTGGAATGCAGAGAGAATTTTCTGAGTGGGATCTTTGGAAGCAATATTATTATGTCTGACATAATTAGAATAGAATCTTAACACTACTAGGAAAATAGCTACACATGGAAAGCTTATTAGTGGCGCATTTTATATGTAATGCGCCACTATGTTGTAAGGGGTGGCACACTGGTAAAAAATGCGCCACCTATAAGCCCTTATAGGTGGCGCATTTTTAAAAATGCGCCACCCCTAAGAGTGGGCCAGCCCTGGATCCCCTTATACGTGGCGCATTTGGAGAAATGCGCCACCCCTAAGAACCTTATGGGTGGCGCATGTTGAAAATGCGTCACCCCTAAGAGCTTAGGGGTGGCGCATTCTGGAAATGCGCCACCCCTAAGAAATTATTAGTGGCGCATCCAGAATGCGCCACCCATAAGCTCTTAGGGGTGGCGCATTTCCCATATGTGCCACTAATAAGAAAAAACTGGGCGGGAAAATTCCCAAATGCACCCCCCCCCCCCCCCCCCCGTGGACCACCTTTTCAATTTGATAAAAATAAAAGAAAATGGTAGAAATGTCAAAAAAATAAAAGAAAATAAGTTTTCCAAATGATATGTGGTCTAGTTGTTAGGAAAATTTACAAATATGAATTTCGACTTTTTTTGCAAAATCTCCCGAGAATTACGTAAAATGGGCTTAAGTTTTGCATACGACCTCCGATGAAAAAGCTTTTTATATGAAAAATCATCTACTCGAAAAGTTATATCCAAATTCAACTGGGTCTAACCCGTTGAACATTTTTAGAATCCTCAAAAACCTAACAGAAAAAAAGTTACGGGCGTTTGAAGATCTGGAGGCCCAAAAAAAGAGAAAAAAATGATTTTTTTTTTTGAACTTAGTACTAACAAAAATTCAAAAAAAAATTGTATGAAATGCGCCACTACTAACAAAAAAAATTTGAAATTTTTTAAAAATTTATTTTTTTTTATTTTTAAAAAAAATTCAAAATAGGCTAGAGGACAAATCGGGAAGTTAAAAAAAGTTGAAAATTTTAGATAGTAACATTAAAAAATTTTAAAAATTAATTTTTTTTTAAAAAAATCAAATTTTTTTAAAAAGTTCAAAATATGCTAATGGTCCCATCGAGAAAGTTTCAAAAAAATGTTGAAAATTTTAGCACACCCATGAACATTAACAAGGTCCTAGACATCAACATGGTTTAATAGGATTTATATGTTAGATATATCAACAATTGACTGCTAGGTGAGCTGGAGTGAGAGTTGAATAGAACCGAGAAGTTAAGCGTGTTGGGGCTGGAGTAGCAGACCTGGGCATAAAAAACCCGGCCCGACCAGCCCGGCCCGGCCCGAGAAAGCCCGACCCGGCCCGGCCCGACCATGACCATGGGTCGGGCTCGGGCCTAACATTTGAGCCCGAAGGCTGCGTCGGGCCGGGCTCGGGCTTCAAATATTTGCGCTTTAAGGAAGGCCCGGCCCGAGGCCCGAAGACGTTTTTTGCTGCGATGGGCCGAGCTTGGGCTTCAAAATCAGGCCCGACGGTCGGGCCGGGCCGGGCTCGGGCCTTGGTTTTTCGTCACGGGCTTTTTCAGGCCCGGCCCGAGGCCCGGCCCGGCCCGTGTTATGCCCAGGTCTGTGGAGTAGTGCTAGGATGGGTGACCCTCGGGGAAGTTTGACCTGAGAACAAGCATAGTGACCGGGCATTTAAGCATACTAACCTGAGATTAAGAAAAAAAATAAAAAAATTGTTTTCCAGATCCAGATTCAAAATTCAAAATTTAAAAAAATTAATAGTGGCGCATTTTCAAAATGCGCCACCCCTAAGAGCTTATAGATGCGCCACGCCTAAGGGTCTTAGGGGTGGCGCATCCAGAATGCGCCACCTATAAGCCATTATTAATGGCTTGTAGTTAGTGGCGCATCCATAATGCGCCACTAAACACACAAAAAAGGACGCCACTAAAAGGGCATTCCCTAGTAGTGTAATAAAAGCTTACTTACAGATATATGTCGGATATATTTGAGTGGGAGCATAATGTCAATTTCATATATATACGATGATATATGTGAAAACATTCTCATATATATACGTTGATATACATGGAGATTAAGGCTAACAAGATGAAAGGATTACGAGAATCTTATATGAAAAAATACAGATGTGTCACACACTAAAATCTATAAGGATAGATTAGGACACTTGTAATAAACATCAAAAGGATTGGAATGATATCCTAAACAAGAAAAGGTTCTTGTGGCTAGGAATTATATAAAGGATGTAAAACCTTAATATCACAAAATAATGTTTTCATGGAAGAATAGGGATGCACTTTTTCTCAAGACATGTGATCCTATATGATCTTTGATATATGATTCTACCATAAAACGGAAGTTGTGAATCCAATAACAGAATGACCCAAAAGTTCTTAGAAGAAGAACAGCTTTCGATGTGCTTGGTTGGCAAAACACAGAACCTGAGCAAAGTCCAAGCATTCAGTATCTGAAGAGAAACTGAGGACAATACTCTAAATGATAGAAAAGATAATAGACTTGAATGTAATACTGGATTACGATTGCAAGCCTTATTATGGATCTATATGAATTAGAGATATCACCAAAAGGAATAGAAAGGAAATGTGAGCTATAATTTCACGAACTAAAACTCTACAAAATATAAATATCTACTTAAGGAAGTAGAAGGTTGAATAAAGTTTAGCGTAAGAAGTTTAGACTTCTGGCTGAGTGTATTTTTCAGTATACATGACTATGGGAGTCCTAGGGACTAAAACCATTTTGTCATTAGAGAATACTGTAAAATAAGAAGTCTCACTCTCCCACCAAACTTATAATTCAAGCATTATTAGATAATGAAGGGTACATCAAGCAAGTTGACCAATACCTGTTGCAAAGGAACATACGAATCTGAACGGGTACAGATCGTTGACGAAACCTCTTCCATGAGCAAGCATTATCAATAAACACTTATATGATAAGATGATTATGATCGAGAAAATATGCAGCTAGATTATTTGCTATCTAGTGCTAGTGGGATACTGTTGGATATATGCTCTAGAGGCAAATAATATATGATTATTCCAATATATCTAAATAAGTTCATGACCAGTTTCATACCGTGCTGGAATTGTATCAGTGAAACAATGATACATGTGTGGTATAGAAATAACCAGAGTTCCTAGTCAGCCTCTCATGATGACTAGTTTATCGTCAACTGATGATTGTGGTTTTACGATCATGGACAATCAAGTCAATTGACGGTAAGGTCACCTCATTGAATGAATGACGTGATGAACATTACCCAATGCAAGCATTGCAACATGATCAAATCGTAAAAGTTCATTGTTGTAATTACAGAACGTAGTAGCATGTTCCTTTGACCGTGAGATCACGCATAATTGCTATCTTCTGAGGATGCTTTGAGTGCATTAACCGTCACACTGAAACATGGTGACCATAAAGGTGTATCTTGGGCTATCCGATGGGATATGTTGAGGAGTGTTGATTCCAGAGCGGGATTTGTCAATCCATATAATGGAAAGATACTTCATGGCCAACTCGGTGAGATTGCATCCATAAAGTTGCGCAACGTGTGACTAGGTCACAAGGATGAATATCACGGAACGAGTGAATAAAGATTTGTCGGTAACAAGATAGAACTAATGCATTCGATGCAGTTGATCGAATCTTGGATTAATCTAGTATCGCATGACAAAGGGAATGGTATACAACGTGAACGGTCCAATCAGTTACTTCCGAAATACACAGGGGTCATTATGGGCATCCAGGTCCCGCTATTGATCATTGACCGTAGACTTTGTCTCGGTCATGACTGGAGTGTTCTCGGACCGTAGGGTAACACACTTAAGGGCTCGATGAATATCGGAGACCTATTCGGAACTATCAGAGTTACCGGAGAAGAAGACGTACCGGAAAAGTTATGTGTTGGTCCGAAGGTTGTTCGGAGTGAGCTGGAAGGAGTTCCGGATCATCGGGAGATGAAATAATATGTATTATTTATTAATTAAGTGAATTAATAATTAATAACATTTTATTTATAATTAAAAAGTGCAATGGGCCAGCTTTGGGAAAGAAACCCATTAGGGGAATAAAGGAAAAAGAAAAAAGAGAGAGAGGGAGGCGCCATGGGCCCTAGGGCCCATGAGGGGTGCGCCCCCCTCCTCTCTTGGCCGTCCACCTCCCCCTAGCAAGGGACTTTAGTCCCACCTTGCTAGGGGAGAGGAGCTGACTCCCTCCCCTCTGCCTATATATAGATGGGCAGGGTGCACATATTTAAAACACAGAAATTCGTGAGAAAATAAATATTACTCCGAATTGAGATCGATTTTCACCGGTCTTCTCCCCTCTCTCGTCTCTCTCAAACCGGGGTCCCCTTGTCTGGAACCTGTGCTGGGATTGAGGCTTCTCCACTATACGCACGCCGTCGTGCTGCTGAAACTCTGGTTCGGGAGGTCTACTTTCGCCACCTTCGCTGGATCGGAGAACGGAGGTCGTCATCGAGTCCGTATGTGTGCGAGTACTACGAGGTGCTGCACGTGCGGCACTACCACCCAACAGGATGCTAACACAGCCAGGGGGCTGTGAAAGGTTTACGGCTTCATCAACCACGTTTGCGGGAACGTTTCCCGCGCAACGGACTACACCCCGAGGTATGTTATTCCGCAAGTCTTTCCGTTACAGCATTACAGCTAGATAGATCTTGGGTTAAGGGCGACGCTAGTTAGAAAATTTATTGTTTTCTGCTGCGAGACCCAACACTTTTGTATCCCATAAAGTAGTCCAACCCTTCATCTCAAGCTAGATATAGAATTATCGCACACCAAGAATGGCAACTTAAAAACACCCATAATATAAGTTGGCAATGCTTGTGCAACAAAACTAATAAGGACCTCTTTCCCAAGTGGACGGTGTTGACCAAATTTCTACAAGTCATGTTCCTTAAAAGGATTTTTTTACCTATAGTAGTGGGAGATCCTACCATTGAAAATATACTTAAAGGGGTTAATTGTACATGGGGTAAATATAGACCAACCCATTTTGTTGTGGTGGGGAGGGATAGAAAGGAATATAGTTAATCTTATTAAAGTGAAGTTACAAAAGTTTGAATGAAGAGTTGCTTAGCCTCATCTACCCTATGAGTAAGAAGCTAAAAAATCTTCTTTGAATCTTTCATTCGGGAGGCAATGGAAGGGGTCATCCATCTGAAGTGCTTATCGCTCCTTTCCTTCCATATGCTCCAAGCAGCAATCAAGATACTGTAAAGATACTTGTCTACGTATAAAAGTCTAAAAAAATATGTACTTTAGGAAATAACCTGGTTTTCTAACAAAGATGTTCATGTAATATAAAAAGAGTTTTTGTGATTTAAATTTTTATTTAATAATCAATTTTTTAAAAAACTTCATATATCTTATAAAAAGTCATGCAATTTTGAAAATTGTTCATTTGTTTGCTACCAAATATCCGTGTAATTCTTAAATTGTTCAGGCATTAAAAACATCTACATATATTTATACAACCTTTTCTTGCATTCTTCAAAAAGATGTTCACATATAATATACATATTATTAAACTAAATAAATGTTCACGCCTTTGATAAAAATGCCCATGTATTCGAAAAACTCGTGCAATTCTTATATGTGTTCGAGCCTTTAACAAAAAATAAATAGTTAATTTTTGAACTTGATAATCTATTTTAGAAAAAAGTGTATGTGTTTATAAATATGAAACAAGGAAATATGGAAACAAACCAAAAAGGAAAGGAAAATAAATAAATAAAAATAAACCATAGAAGAAAATACCGGATAAAAAGAAGACGTAAAAACCCCTTAATAAGTTAAGGGAAAATTAGACTTGTATGTACGACAGACTTGTGGACCACCGCTTCCTATGTGCCGCTATATTGTGGCAAATTTTAAGTTGCCGTATTGATTCTGTTGGATAAGTTGCCATATTTATATCGAACGGGAGAAGCAATGAATTTGCCTTTCATTTAGCCCTGAGACAACTACGGTTGCTAAGGTATCATGGGCTACTCTATGAAAATAAGCAATGTTTTGGGAGAGCGATTTTTGGCTCCCAAACTCTTTGGATCTTGGTATGAAAAAAATATAAAATATATTCTGGAGTTCAAAAACTTTTAGAGTCTTTCTTTATAAACTTTACATGCTCGCTAGAGATCTGCAAGTTTTCATTAAATACTATGGTTCTTTGTAAGTAAGAAAAGAAAATTCACTGGCCCACTAAAATAATCATTTTGATATATGTATTTGTCCTTTTGGTGGATGTCATGTAATATACATATATTTATTTATGCACATTGTTTCTGATGCAAAAAAGCAGTTTTTGTGAAGGAAAACTTAATAAACAACAAGCTACTTACATCGATCCAACCGGATAGGACCGTGTGGTACAACGTGAAGGTGATGTAAAGGAAATGAGAAATTTTAGGAAGAGCCCCCATAAATGTTAATTAAGTTAAATTAAGGTGAGCCTCATTTGAGATATTTAACCGCACTATGCCCGGTACAATCTTAATCAGATAAGAGTATACGCTATATAGTTAGGGTGATCTTTCTGTAATATTTTTCATGAATGAATGAGTGTAGTTTTCGTTTTATGGAAACGAATATGATAATGAAAGAAAATTGTCGATTTGGATTAAAGTTGGTACAAATTTGAAACTTTTATTTCAGAAAGGATGAAGTATTAAGTTATTCTATATACATTTGTTTTTGTATTGCGCGACATCGTCGGTTGAGATTAACAAAATAAATTTATAGAAAACAAGGAGAAAATAGGGACGTGAAAAAAACAAAAATAAGATGAAGCAAACCTACAAACTCTGTTTTAATACTAAATATTTGTCTTAAAATTAATTCATGTTTAGATACATGGAAACAAGAACAAGGCCGTCAGAAGAGTAAATCCATTCTTCTTGGTTAGTTGCCTCCTACATTGCATCTCATAAGTTTTGGACCTTAAATTATTAGTTGTCCATGCATGCTGCTTGATCTCACCCTGACAATTCATGGAGGAGGAGCACCGCAAGCATGTGTCACCGCGTCATAATCAGGGATGACATTCTTGGCTTATGTCTTGGTGTCACCCTCGGTGGTGTAGTGGACGGAGAATGGGCCCTTGAGCGACTTGGGAGTGTCGATCCTCCACACGGCTCTCCATGACTCCTTGAGGGGGATCCACTCGTCCTTGCACTTCTCCTTGATATCAATCCCCACCACGTCCCCGTCGCCGGCGATGAACTTGATCACCAACTTAGTCCATAGACACTTTTTTCTAATGTTTTCGATAATTTCAATGATTTTTAGGGGAAACTGAGAGTCGACAGATATATTGTTAGTGAGGTGATGCCCGAATAGAGAATGGTTAATTTAATGTTAAATTTGATCATGTATTTTGTTTGAAGTGGGTGTGTTTAAATACGAAACATGGAAATGGGTAAACACAGAAAAGGAAAGCAAAGGAAAAAACATAATTAAAAGTAAATCAAAGAAGAAAACACCGAATAAAAGGAAGTCATAAAAAACCTTTAGTAAGGAAACATGCGGAAAAACTAGACTTATATGTAAGAGAGACTTGTGGGCCATCGTTTTCTATATGCCGCTATATTGTGGCAAATTTCAAGTTTTCTTACTGATTTTATTTTTTGATTTTTTTGATAAGTTACTCCCTCCGATCCATAAAAAGTGTCGCCCACTTAGCACAAAGTTTGTACTAACTTAATACAAAATGTGCGACACTTTTTATGGATCGGAGGGAGTACCATATTTATATATCAAACTAGACAAGCAATAAATTGTCCTTCCGATTGGGCAAAGCCGGCTACATTTCCTAAGGCATCATGGGCTACCCTATGAAAATAAGCAACGTTTTGCTGAGTGCGCTTTTTGGCTTCCATACTGCTTAGCTTGGTATTGAAAACTTCCTAAATATATTCTGGTGTTCAAAAACATTTAGATTGGTTCTTTGTTCTCTTTACATCTTAACTAGTCATCTTTAAAAATTTACTAAATAATGTAAGAAAATTAAAATAAATGGCCCATTAAAAAAACCATTTTGATATATTAAACAACAATTTATTTACATCGATGGAATCAGATAGGATCGTTTGGTAGAACGTGAAGGTGATGTAAAGGGAATGAGATATTTTAAGAGGAGCCCACATAAATGACACTTTAATTAAATTAAGTAAGGTGAGCTTCACTTGAGATATTTAACCACACTACACATACTATAGAACACAATCAAAATCAAAAGAGAATGATACCATGTATAATTATGATCCTTCCGTAATATTTTTCATAAATCAATGGGTGTAGTTTTTTGTTTTATGGAAATGAAATGATAAAAAAGTATTGATTTGGATTAAATTATATTAATTTATTGCATATACGTAGTTTTTTTTGCATTGTGCGGCATCGTCGGTTGAGATTACCAAAAACAATCGATGCAAAAAAAATATTAACAAAAACAATCTATATAGGAAACAAGGAGAAAAGAGGAACATGACCCCCCCCAACACACACAGACACAAAAAGATAAAACGAACGTACTAACTTCCTTTAATTAATAAAGTTTTGTATTATAGATATATTCTGGAGTTCAAAAACATTTAGATCGGTTCTTTATAAGCTTTACATGTTCATTAGAGATCTGAATTTTTTAATTAAATAATATGGTGATTTGTAAGTAAGAAAAATAAAATAAATGGACCATTAAAAAAACATTTTGATATATTAAACAACTAGCTATTTACATCGATGCAATCGGATTGGATCGGGTGATAGAACGTGAAGGTGATGTTAAGGGAATGATATATTTTAGGAGAGCCCACATAAATAATACTTTAATTAAATTAATTAAAGTAGGCTTCACTTGAGATATTTAACCACACTACACATGCTACAGACCACAATCAAAATCAAAAGAGAATGATTACCATGTATAATTATGATCCTTCCGTAATATTTTTCATAAATCAATGGATGTAGGTTTTTGTTTTATAGAAATGAAATGATAAATAATATTGATTTGGATTAAGTTATATTAATTTATTGTATATACGTAGTTTTTCTGCATTGTGCGACATCGTCGGTTGAGATTAACAAAAACAATCTATATAGGAAACAAGGAGAAAAGAGGAACATGACCCACCCACCCCCCCCCCCACCCCCCCCCCCCCACACACACACAAATTAAGATGAAGCGAACATACTAACTTCCTTTTAATAATAAAGAAGATTTGTATTAAAATTAATTCATGTTTAAATACATGGAAAGAAGAAAAATGCCGTCAGAAGAGCAAACCAATTCTTCTTGGTTGGTTCTTGGTGGCCTCCAGGCTCCTACGTTGCACCTCACAGGATTTGGGACCTCAACTTATTGTATATACGTTGTTTTTTTTTTGCATTGTGCGACATCGTCGGTTGAGATTAACAAAAACAATCTATAGGAAACAAGGAGAAAATAGGAACATGCCCCCCCCACACACACGCACGCACACACAAAAATTAAGATGAAGCAAACATACTAAATTCCTTTTAACAATAAATAAGATTTGTATTAAAATTAATTCATGTTTAAATACATGGAAAGAAGAACAATGCCGTCAGAAGAGCAAACCCGTTCTTCTTGGTTGGTTGCCTCCAGCCTCCTACATTGCAGCCTCAAATTATTAGTTTTCCATGAATGCAGCTATCTCCCTAATGGTTCGTGGAGGATCCATAATCATATGCATGTATGTATGATATGTGCGGTTGGTTTGTTTTTCTTGAGCCAAACATAATTAAGCTCATTGGAAGAAGAGTCTTCTTCTTGTTGTTTATCACTTGACCTCGTAGGAGGTGTCAACCTTCCATTTCGCAGGGATGACATCCTCTGTGACGGTTTTGGTGGTGTAGCGTTCAAAGAATGGGCCCTTTGAAGGGCTTGGGGGTGTCAATCCTCCACACAGCTCCCCAATACTTGGTGGTTGCATGGGACACCCACGCAGGCACCACCTATCTCGGTTGGGGCTCTCATTTGACAGCAAGAAAGCTCCGAAAGTTTTTGAACCTCAACAAAAAAAATCATATTTTGAATTTTTGATCTCTAGGAATCGATAAAACGGTAAAGTGACTAGAAAACAGGACATATAAAAATCCATAAATTTTCTACTCAAGCAGAGATCAAATCTCGGAGGGGACTCTTGCCACCCAGGTACCATGATCACAATATAATAGAGGGGTAATTCTCGCCCTGCCTAGTGGGGAGGGGTCCAAGGAAGAATAAGAAGGAGGGGTATCTTTTGGTGGCGTCAGAGTGTCACTATGGGAAACCATCATCATCGCCATCATCTCCATCACCTTTGTTCTTCTCTATATAGTGGTCCACACAAACCCACAAACCTATGAAATCCCCTACTTGAACATGGTGTTTGATGACATAATTTTTTATGCAATGATTTATTGCATCTCTATTATGCCTGAGTAGATCCTTTTGTGCTATTTATGATTTAGTGATCTATGATGATTGGTTTCTGTTTTATGTTGTATTTTGTTGATGTCATTTGGTGAACGAGTATTTGGATCACACATTGAGGTTTGTAGTATGTTGGTATGAATATACACGATGGACTCCGAGTGAAAAAAACCTCATATGGGTATAGCAGTTAGTGCATATGGGATAAAGAGGATCCTTAGATCTTAAGGCCATGGTTGGATTTTACCTTATGAATCTTTAGGATTTGTGGATACTTGCTAGGGTTTGAATCATAAATACATATTTATGAATGGATTTTGCTTGCATGCAAGCATAGGTTTCTTCCACATATAAACTGCAATACATTATTACTAGTCTAGTATTCTAACCAATTTCCCAGAGGTAATTACACAACAACTACCACCACTGCGGTGGAGCGATAATTTTAAACATTGGTGTAGCTAGCTAGAAAACATGTATTTTTTATTCTCATAATTTGATAAGAGAAAAATATAAAATATAATTATTTTATTAATTAAAAAAATAACTATATCCATGTATTATAAAAATATTTGTCCATGTTTAAAATTCTAAAAAACTATCTACTTTAAATATAACCAGGTGCTCTTACAAAGATATTCATGTAAAATAAAAAGTTTATTTGTGTTCGATAATGTTCATTGAATTAAAACTAAATTTATAAATAATTTTAAAAACGTCATATATCTTAGAAAAAATTCGTAAAATTTTGAAAACTGTTCATTTATTTTCTAAGAAATATTCCTGTAATAGTGAAACTGTTCACACAATAAAAAAATCTTCATATATTTCCAGAACATGTTTTTGCATTATTTAATATGTGTTCACACATTTTTATAAATATTTGTAAAAAAATCATGCCTATGATAAAAATGTCAATGTATTGAAGAAAATCTTGCAATTCTTATACTTGTTCACTACTTTTAAACAAAATAAATATATTTTTTAAAACTTGATCATGTATTTTCAAATAAGTGGATGTGTTAATAAATAGGGAACATAGAAATGGTAAAACACAAAAAAATAAAAGGCAAAGAAAAAAAACATAAATAAAAAGAACTGGAGAAGAAAACACTGAATAAAAGGAATTCATAAAAAATCTTTAATAGGGAAACATGCAGAAAAACTAGATTTGTATGCAGGAGAGATTTGTGGGCCAATGCTTCCTAAATGCAACTATATTATGGAAAATATTAAGTTGCTATATTGAATTTTTTATAAGTTGCGATATTTATATATCAAACCAGAGAAGCAATGAATTGGCCTTTCATTTGGGGCAAGCCGACTACTCTATGAAAATAAGAAATGTTTTGGCGAGTGGGTATTATTGGTTCCCAGAATCCTTGGAGCGTGGTATTAAAAAATCAAAAATATATTCCTCAGTTCAAAAACTTTTAGATTGTTTCTGTAGAAACTTGTACATGTTCACTAGAGATCTGCAAATTTCAGTTAAATTATTTGTATATCAATAAAAAGCATGGGCCATTAAAAATAATTATGTTGATATATGTGTTTGTTATTTTGGTGGATGCACGTAATATACATATATTATTTGTACCCATTTTTTGTTTTGAAATACAGTTTTTGACAAGAAAAGGAAATAAACAAGAAGCTATCTGAAGCCCATTTGGCTCGTAAATAACTATAACCGATTGCCTATTTTTTTCACCATGCAACTATGTCACACTAGTTAATTGCCTGTGCGTTGGAACAGGAGCAAACATATTTACTGATTTAATACCAATTACGACTGCCACAACAGAGATATTGTGAGTCTTTTTTTCCTATCTCGCATCCCACATCGACGCAATCAGGTAGGACGTATGGTAGAAAATGAATGTGGTGTGTAAATGGAATCAGAGATTGTAGGAGGATACCACATAAGTGATACTTTATTTAAATTAGGACCCTGATAGCTACCGAACGTTCTGGCCATGGGGTGGCAATTCCTAATGATTTAGACGGAAATTTTAGTTAGTGGTAAATGGCAATTTTCAACTGATAGATAGCAATTTTTGCTAATGCATGGCAACTTTGCTAAAACATGCAACTTTGGATCATAATTTCAATCCACATGTAACTAAAATTGTCATCTAAAAACGTTCGGTCTAACATCACTTGGACCGAACGTTCGGTGGCTATCATTACCGTTAAATTAAGATGGTCTTTACTTGAGATATTTAATCGCACTACACATGCTACAGACCACAATCAAAATCAGAAGAGAATGATACTGCATCTGTGTGCGGCATCGGCAGTTGAGATTAACTAAAGCAATCTATAGGAAACAAGGGGAAAATAGGAACATGACACCCACCTCCCTCCCCCCCCCACACACACAATAAGATAAAACGAATGTACTAACTTCCTTTTAACAATAAATATCTTTATTAAAATCAATTCATATTTAAATACATCGAAACAAGAACAATGTCGTTAGAAGAGCAAACCAATTCTTCTTGGTTGGTTCTTGGTGGCCTCCAGGCTCCTACGTTGCACCTCACAGGATTTGGGACCTCAAGTTATTGTATATACGTTGGTTTTTTTTGCATTGTGCGACATCGTCGGTTGAGATTAACAAAAACAATCTATAGGAAACAAGGAGAAAATAGGAACATGCCCCCCCCCCACACACGCGCACGCACACACAAAAATTAAGATGAAGCCAACATACTAAATTCCTTTTAACAATAAAGAAGATTTGTATTAAAATTAATTCATGTTTAAATACATGGAAAGAAGAACAATGCCGTCAGAAGAGCAAACCCGTTCTTCTTGGTTGGTTGCCTCCAGCCTCCTACATTGCAGCTCAAAGGATTTGGGACCTCAAATTATTAGTTGTACGTCCATGCATGCAGCTTGATCTCTCCCTAACGATTCATGGAGGAGGAGCATTGCAAGCATGTGTGGCACCGCATTATAATCATATATATGTATGACTATATATGATATATGTGCGGCTGGTTTATATATTCTTGTTGTTGTTCATCATCACTTGGCCTCGTAGGAGGTGTCGGCCTTCCATTTCTCAGGGATGACGTCCTTGGCTTCGGTCTTGGTGCCGCCCTCGAGGGTGTAGCGGACGGAGAATGGGCCCTTGAGCGGCTTGGGAGTGTCGATCCTCCACACGGCTCCCCATGACTCGTTAAGGGGGATCCACTCGTCCTTATCCTTCTCCTTGATATCAACCCCCACCACGTCGCCGTCGCCTTGGATGAACTTGACGACCAGGGCGAGGTAGTTAGGGTTGGAGCCCTTCTCCACGTGGTATTTCACCTTGGTGCCCTCCGGATACTTGCACTTGACGCGACGGAACTGGATCTCCACCTCGCCGGCGTCGCGCAGCTTCTGCTCCTCGCCCTTCTTGGCCATGGAGCCGAAGGCGTGGCCGGAGAGGTCGAAGTGGTATGGGGCGATGGGCTCCTCGTTCTTGTCGGTGATGGTGACTGTGGTGGGCTCACCGGAGCAAGCCTCGGGCTTGGTGCACTTGAGCTCGAAGCAGGAGCCGCAGCCGCGGCCGTCCTTGAAGATGGGGATGTTGCCGCAGGAGGTCATGCCGTGGAAGGGGGCCTTGTCCACCTCCTTGTACCCGCAGGCGCCGCCGTTGTCCTTGGGCCCGGCGCCGGTCGGCTTGCCGTACCAGGTGGTCTTGGCGTCAAGCCAGTCGTTGCCGTAGCTCGCCGTGATGTTGGGGCCAGGCGGAACCTTGGCGATGCCGTGCGCGCCGCACACAACCACGGCCAACACGGCCGCCACCAGCAGCACCGACGAGGACGCCATGTTGAATTGATTTGATCTCTTGTTTCTCCCTCCCTCTTGCGTCTGCTCATCTCATCCATGGGTACCTGGTTTTTTATAGGATCAACACAGGCCGGACCACCCTCCGGGCATGCCGGTGCCGTGAGCGCGGGGCGAGCTTGTCCGTGCATGCATACGCGGCTCGCCGTGACCCAAGGTCAGGGGCCTCTCCTGCCCGTTATGCATGCATGGAGCGCGTTGGCCGTACGTGAGGCTGCATCCTGCATGCCGATGCAGCTACGTCAAGTCTCCTGGAAAAACGAAAACATTTTCTTGTGCAGATGCAGCTATATATGTCATATGCTTGTGCATGGTGAGTGGTTACCATATTTTATGACCACCCACACCACAATGGACCAGGTTGATAAATGAGCTCACCTACAATTTGAGGGCAATTCACACATAATTTTGCCAACACTAATAAACCTCTCAATTGATTTTTTTATATATTATTGTATTAGATAATTGCATGTGCATTACAAAGAGGGCCACAAATATTTTATATGTAATTATTGTGATTACATAAAAGTTAGATTTAGCTATCAATTGAATTGACAATTTTCTTAAAAAATAATAATTTATGAAAAAACACTTATCGACTTACTTAAGAAGACATGTTTTCATTTGTATGTGGTTTTCAATAAAAATACACGGGAAAACCAAAAATGAGAAGAAAATAATTAAGAAGAAGCGGGAGGAGGAGGAGAGGACGAAGTGGGGGTCGAAACAAGGTGGCAACGGAACACCGATGGATAAAATATAAGACTTTATGTCGTTTTATATATACAATAGAGATAGAAGTATAATAATGAACCCTTTAAAAAAATTATACACAGCATTCAATTTTTTTTGTAGATTATGTTTAAATATATTCATGTTAAGATGAAATAGGAATGTTTTTTTGCGTGGTTACACGTGCGTTGGATATATAAATTTACTAGTAAGAAAGATGAGAAAACTAAAAAATGAATTCTTCTAAGAAATGTTGAATTTAGAATTTTGATTCAGTCACTTTTTCCTTTTACAAGATGGTGCATCGACGTACTACACTACGCCTGCGTGGACACTTGATCGTTTCCTCCCCTCCACTTGACTCATCAAATTAGTCATGCAGTACCATAGCCAATTTAGACAACACAATATATGAGGGTCTAGCCCTAATAAAGTACCCTAAGCCCACTCTGCAGCATGCAACTTCAAATCAAACGTTCATTGAACCCGACGAATCAACTAAACCACTCCAACACGACTTACTACGGGACTGCTCTTATACGCCGACGGCGTAGAGCCAAATGCCAATGGCGTAGGCATACGTCGATGGCCGCCGTCAGCGTATACCTTCCCTGGGTTCGCCTCGTTTGCCGACGGCGTACCCATTGTCGTCGGCGTAGGAATATACGCCGACGGTCAGGCCGTCGGCGTACGCGAGGTGGGGTCCACACAGAGACTAACGGTTGTTTGGCCTGACGGTCGGCTACGCCGACGGCCTAGCCGTAGGCGTATCCCCGTTTGAATTTTTTAAATTGTTTTTCAAACAAAGAATTTAAAATTTTAAAATTACTATTTATTTTTTAATTGCTACGCCGGCGGCATGGCCGTAGGCATATCCCCGTTTGATTTTTTTTAAAAAAATTCAAACTTTATTGCATTTTAAAAATTAAAAATTGTTTTTTAATTGCTATGCCGATGGCCTTGCCGTAGGCGTATCTCCTTTTAAATTTTTTTGACTATTTTTTCAAAAAAAATCTGATTTTTTTTATTTTTCTTAATATCAGATCACTATGATTCATTTCAAGTCACTATGCTTAATCTCAGGTCAAATTGACCTTCATGGTCAAACTTTCGGAAGGGTCACCTATCCTTACACTACTCCAGCCCCGACACTCTAAATTTCTTAGTTCCATTCAACTCCAATCCCAGCTCGCTTAACATGCACCTTTTGATATATGTATCATATCAATCCTATTAAACCTTGTTGATGTCCATGAGTGTGATGAAATTTTGAATTTTTTTTGAAACTTCCCGATTGGTTACCTAGCATATTTTGAACATTTTTTAAAATATTTTTTTTCGAAAATCCTTTTTTATTTTACAAGTGAAAAAAGTAGGGGTTTTTTTTGTTAAGGATCTATCAAATATTTGATGTCAACTTGATCCACTTCATTTTTGTAAAATACTACACCATATTTTATTTACAATTGACCAAAGCATCCATGTAAAAAAAATTATATACCTCTCCTGAAAAAGATAATTTTCTGCAGATTTAGTTGGAATGGGGTCAAATTTGAACTACATGTGCTTGATAGTTTGCTCTTTATTTTAAAAAAATCATTTCTAGGTACATAAATAGTCATTTCATTAGGGATCCACCAAGAGATTTGCAAGATTCCACCCCTAGCTATCACCGGTCATGCCCCTCGTTTTGAGCATTTTTTGAAATCGACAAAAATAATGAAAAAACAAATAAAAATGTAAAACCTTCGCGTTGCATCCTAATTTATATCTTAGTAACCATAGAAAACAACAAACTTGGAATAAGGCAAAAGGAAAATATTAAAAAAAATTCTTTTCAAAATGAGCTATCGAGTATGAAGATTCATGACTTTCAAGCCAAATGACTGATGTTATAGTTAGTTTTAAAGGATAGTTTTCTCAAATGATCTCATATTTTGCACATGTGTGTATATTATACTAGCCAACAATTTTTTCACAGGAAGTTTCTAATTTCTTTGCACGAAAAATCCATTTTTCATTTTTCTAGTGACAAAAGTAGGATTTTTTTGTGAAGGATCTACCAAATATTTGATGTCAACTTGAACCATTTAATTTTTGTAAAATACTAGACCATATTTTATTTAAAATTGACCAAAGTTTTCATATAATATGTTTTTTTACGCCTCTCCTGAAAAGGGCAAATTTCCGCAAATTCAGTTGGAACGGGGTCAAATTTGAACTACATGTGCTTGATATTTTGCTCTTTATTTTTTTGAAAAATCATTTCTAGGTACACAAGTAGTCATTTCGTCAGGAATCCACCAAGAGTCTTGCAAGATTCCACCCCTAGCTATCACCGGTTATGCCCCCCTTTTTGACTACTTTTTGTAATCGTAATTTATGTCTTAGTAACCATACACAAAACAACAAACTTGGTAAGGCCAATATCTTAATAAATTCTTTTCAAAATGAGCTATCGAGTATGAAGATGCATGACTTTCAAGCTAAATGACCGATGTTATAGTTAGTTTCAAAGGATAGTTTTTTCAAATAATCTCATATTTTTCACATGTGTGTATATTATACTAGCCAACAAATTTTCCAAAGGAAATTTTTATTTTCTTTGCACGAAAAATCTATTTTTCATTTTTTGAGTGACAAAAGTAGGGTTTTTTTTAAGGATCTACCAAATACTTGAGGTCAACTTGAACCACTTCATTTTTGTAAAATACTAGACCATATTTTATTTAAAATTGACCAAAGTTTCCATGTAATATGTTTTTTATATACCTCTCTTGAAAAAGACAAATTTCGCAGATTCAGATGGAACATAGTCAAATTTAAACTACAAGTGCTGGATAGTTTGCTTTTTATTTTTTCAAAAAAACATTTATAGGTACACAAGTAGTCATTTCATTAGGAATCCACCAAGATTTTTGCAAGATTCCACCCAAGCTATCACCGGTCATGCCCTCGTTTTGACCACTTTTTGGAATCAAAAAAACTAATTCAAAAAAAATTCAAAAAATATGTAAAACCTTCGTGTTGCATACGAATTTATGTCTTACTAACCATGCAAAACAACAAACTTGGAATAAGGCAAATATCAAGTATGAAGATTCATGACTTTCAAGCCAAATGACCGATGTTATAGTTAGCTTCAAAGTATAGTTTTCCCAAATGATCTCATATTTTGCATATGTATGTATATATACTAACTAACAAATTTTCCAAAGGAAGTTTTTATTTTCTTTACACGAAAAATCTATTTTTCATTTTTCGAGTGACAAAAGTAAGGGTTTTTTGTGAATGATCTATCAAATATTTGATGTCAACTTGAACCACTTCATTTTTGTAAAATAATCGACCATATTTTATTCATAATTGACCAAAGTTTTCATGTAATATGTTTTTTATATACCTCTTCTGAAAAGAATAAATTTCCACAGATTTAGCTGGAACGGGGTCAAATTTGAATTACATGTGCTTGGTAGTTTGCTCTTTATTTTTTCAAAAAATCATTTCGAGGTACACAAGTAGTCATTTCATTAGGGATCCACCGAGAGTTTTGCAAGATTCCACCCCTAGCTATCACGGTTTATGCCCCCGTTTTAATTACTTTTTATTGCTACGCCGACTGCCTGGCCGTAGGCGTATCCCCGTTTAAAAAAAATTGAATTTTTAATTTTTAATTATTATTTTATTTTTACGGCCGTAGGCATATCCTCGTTTGAATATATTTTTTGAATTATTAATTATTATTTTGTTAATTACTTTTTTATTGCTACGCCGACGGTCTGGCCGTAGGCGTATCCCCATTTGATTTTTTTTATTTTTTTCCAATTTTTTGAATTCTTAAATTTATTATTTTTATTTTGTAGGAAAAAGCATACGCCGACGGCATTGCGGTCGGCGTAGGTCTTGTGCCGTTAGGTCGTCTGACACCGTCGCACGTTCGGTTTATATGTCAACGACTTTCTTACACCGAAGGTGGTCGTCGGCGTAGCTCCACCTACGCCGACGGCCATGCAGCTGCCCTCCCCTCCTCAAGATCTATGCCGACGACCTCGACATTTGGCTGTCGGCGTAGCGGACGGTCGTAGGCGTTTGAGGTCATTCCCGTAGTGACTCGCTAAGCACATCACGCGACCACGGGTTCTTGACCCCACACACGATAATGGACCAGCCGCCCATGTCCTACCGCGACACCCTCCTTTCCCTATCTTCCTACACTCCACCAACTTCTATAAATCGCAAGGTTTACATCCTTCTCCCACACACTCTTGCTCCAGCACCAAATCAGAAAAATATAAGCATTTCTTTTGTTGCCTTGCAGTTTCAGACAAGGTGGAGGACTACTATGATCCTGGCAGGTGCTCCCGCTGCTAGCGATCAGGTCACTGTATTTTCTAGTGCGGGTGTGTGCCCTCTCGCCCCTCATTTCCTGTTATTCCTGACCTGCCACCCCCCTTCAGTGTTCCTTCTTCTTAGGGTTTTAGAGCCGGCCTCGCCTTTCATGCCCTCCCAAGATCGTCGTGCACCATGCACTTTTCCCATGTCTCGGTGATCATCACGAAGCCATTTACGGCGCTCTGCATCCCCCACCGGCGCCCGCAATTGTGATCCACGTCGAGCCCTTGTCATGGCAACCTGCACGGAGAACTCCACGCTGCTCTTTCCTGGTCCGTCAACCACGCTTCACCATCTATCACAGATGCTTGTGCATGGTGAGTGGTCACCACATTTTATTTGCGTGACAGGCAGGGAAAAGTCTCCTAAAAAACTATTTCATTATAGTAAGTGAATTTTTCTTATAATCAAAATCAACTAGCACAAAATTTAATAAAAAAATATCAAAATCAAAATCGACTTGCTTCAATTTGGGCAACTCAATATTTTTTACAAGATCACCTACCCCTTTGCAACCATAAAAGAAATGCCGACCAGATACTTTGGCTTGGTCTGAAATATAATAGAAACCGATTCAATGCCTGATAAGGCACATGAGAAAAACAAATTATAGTGCATAAAAATAAGGAAAACTAAGATTAAAGTCTTCTAAGAAGTAATGAATTTAGAGTTTCAATCAATCACTTTTTTCTCTCCTAAGAGGGCTCATCTACGTAGTAGCTACTGTGGCGACCAGTCGAGTGGGGTGTGCTTCAGATGTATATCTTCCTCGTCTCACATTAAAAGTTAGCTAGTTATAGTATTAGATTTTCTTCAGTGGATCCCAGAAATTGCACATAAGTGTTGCAATTCATATATATATGTTCTATGTGTAAGTATTGATCGATTGATGTAATAGAACTTAATTACAGTACAATGTCTATATATATTTACGAAATTCGAGTTCAATTATTCTTCACATGAGGGTGATGATCAAAGGCGAGAGGAGGGCTATAATATGTGTAATTTTTTAAAGGAAGAAAATGAAATTAAATATTAGAACAAAATCAAATCGGTGATTTTTTTATAAGGAAGAATGAATTAGTTGCGTTGGTATATCCTTTAAGAAGAAGAAACATGACAAAATAAATGACAAAACTTACATAGAGATTGTGCCTTTTCATAATATGTGAAAATAGGCATATAATAGTGATTTGTTTTTTTCAAAAAGGAAATTACTAAGACAGAATGAACAATGTCATAGGTGTTTCACCCTTAAAGATGAAGAAAATGAAATAAAAATTAAAATAATATAATATTATAAATCTTACATAATAAAAACAAATTAGTGGCATTGGTATTACTCTTTAAAAATAAATACAATTTTCATACAATTTACACACAAACTGCATTTTTATCATATGCAAGAACAAGCATGTAATGGTGGAATTTTTACAAAAAGTAGTTTCATAAGAAAGAATAAATTAGTATTACCCTTATAGAAGAAAGGAAATGAAACAGAAATAGAAAAAACAAACAAAAGTATGTACTTTTATAATGAAGAATGAATTAGCAGTATTGGTATTACCCCTCATTAAAAAAATGACAAAATTTGCATACAAATTACATAGAAATTGTGCTTTTTTAATATGCAATAATTGGCATATAATAGTATAATTTTTCAAATAGAAGTATATATAATACCTAAATAGTTTATACCCACTAACTTGTTAATCTTGACATGCAAACTGTCCACATCATCAAGTAGGTCCACCTTTTTTTCACTAACTTTTCATGCACATGCTTTCATTAAATTGCATGCTTATGCAAGCTATCACAAGTAAATATTAGAAAACATTATGTACTAAGCCTCACAATTTATAATAGGAATTTTAAATAGAAAATCAATGCATGAGTTACCTCGCATTTTATTTTTCTATGCGATATTTTTATGAATGCACATAATGTAGTTGCTATCATTGTTTTAGTTTAGCTAAGAATGATGTCTGCACTCTCTCACTCAACATTGTTTTTGTCTCATATCATCTCATTGGATTCTCAAGGTAATAAATTAATAGAACAAAAATCACACTCATTTTCATATTTTTCATCCAATAAATAAAACAAAAAATAATAAATAAGAAAATAGATTAAAATTTATAAAATTCCTTGTATTTTAAAACATTAAATTTTTTATTAACAGTTTGCGCATCAACCCGCGGGGTATCGTCTAGTTATAACTTATAAGAAAGAATGAAGTAGGGACATTGGTATTACCTTGAAATAATAAACAATGACATAGAAACTAAAACAAACTTAAAAAGGTTTTGTAAGGAAGAATAAATTAAACTTTAAAAGTAAATAACTTTTTTGTAAAAAAACTTGCACAAAACTTTGCGTTGAAATTATATCTTTTTAATGTGCAAATAAAAATTAGTGCAATTTTAACGCTTTAGTTTAATTTTCAAATATAATGAATACTACTTGCTTATACATTTACAATCATCCAACATGTCAAAAATATCCATGTAAAAAAAGAAACCAAGTAAGAAAGAAAATGAAAAGAAAAAATCAAAAATACATATATAAAATAAAAGCAAGCAATGTGTAACGAGCTTCAAATCCAATAGAAAATCCACCTACCCCAAAGAGGAGTAAATTAAAAAATTCAACCTAATGATTGATTTATCCAAAAATAAAATCAACCAAATAAAAAATTGACTTACCCCAAACAGGGGCAAGTCAAATAAATACATTTACGCAACGCAAGGAATAGAAATGTCATGAAACTTGACAAAAGAGTCAACAATTAGAAATTTCACTTACTCAATTTTAGAAATTTAAAACTTACCTTGGCCTGGGAAGTGGCAAGATGTTTATTTGTTGAGTATAAACTATAGATAGATGAACAATGATGGGCATTGTAGCTGCAGTATTTCCAGGGTCATGGCTTGTACTTGGCCCCACCATTGTTCTTGGGCATGGTTCACCTGATCTTTATTCCTTGATTTTTTTTAAATAAACCTAGATATATTGGTATTAGAAATGTTAATATGAAGTACTCCTAACATCGAAAACATTAAATCCCTTTACCACTCGATAACTACTAATACCGCCCGAACGAGGGATGTGTAGTCCATGGTCGCATTGCAGATCATCCACTTAGATAAGGTGACCATATTTTAGAGGGCTCTCTCCGTCCCGGAGGAAAAATGACTGCGCCAGTTGTCATGCTTAACACAATTTCTGTCATTTGTGTCTTGTTGATACATGTTGCAAGTTTAACAATTACTATTCAACCAATCCTTTCACCACCTCCTTATTTGAACCAAGAGTTTCTATGTTGGGTGGACCAATAATATAGCCCTCTTCTCATGGAGGCGGTGTATGTGAGCCCGACCTCACATGAGGTTGGGTGAACAGTAAAATCGAAAAAAAACTGAAAAATAAATAAAAAAATAAGACTGTTTTCTGGTAAAAACATTGAGAAAAGTTTTACTTGTGTGCAAAATGTTGTCATGAGATCACATTTGTGGAGGTGTGGATGGAAGAAAATTGGATTTTCAAAAAGACTGTTTCTGAAATCATTTTGGAGCATTTTTTTGTTTATTTACCAACGCATTCATAAATGTGTTCTCATAATTAAATTTTGCACACATATAATTTTTTTTCTCAATGAGTGTTTTTCAGATTTTTACGATTTTACTGTTCACCCAAGCTCATGTGAGCTCGGACTTTTAATAGCACCTTCGTCTTACCAAAAAAGTCACGAACATGTTTCTGAAACATGTACACATTTTTAAAATACCCCCGATCATTTTTTTTGAACTCTACAAAACATTTTCTACAAATTAGGTGAAAATTATTTTTACATTTTATAACTAGTTTGAAAAAACAATAAATATATTTTTGTAATTTGAGAAAAGATTTTTAAAATGCCATAGACATTTTTTAAATGATATCTACATTTTTCAAAATTGTGCGAACATTGTTTTTAAGTTTTACTCATTAGTTAAGTAAATAACTTTTCAATATATATATATATAGTGAAGCTATTCATCATCCAGGGTACAGAATAATTTATTTTTCACCCGAGGTAATTTTACGAATCTTTTATAAAATTTTTACAGTTGTAATACAAATAGTTACATTAATATGGATTCACTTCATAAATTTTGATATAAAAAAACTAAAATATTGATCATAAGATAAAAAAATACATTTTATGTATATTTTACACCATCATTTTTACCTTTGTAATTTTACGTAATATAAAATCTATTTTACGGCGATTATATTTTTTTACGTTCTCTTTTTACGTATGAAATAAGACAAATTTTACGAAATGTAAAATTATGGTGCATTGATGTCAAAACAGAGGGGTGAGGGACGAAAAGTCTCACCCTATATATATATATATATAAGAAAAATAAATAAACACATATGTAATGAAGCAACACATACATAACTTCCAGATGCTTCTAGCGACGCAGTGTTCGGTCACGTGCTTATGGGATAACTATTTAACGGATGCCACTTTAGGGGGTCCCACGAAGGGATAAATAAAGATGTGCTTTCCAAAAAGGGGAAAACATGTTAAAAAGATGTGCTTCCTTGAAAAGTAAATATGTGCCTCTACGAAAAGGAATATATATTTCCAAAAAAAAGAAAAATACAGTTTTGAATAAATAGTCACTCCTCGCTAGAAGAAAAATACATGCCTCCATATGATTAAAAAAAGGAAAAGCATAGTTTATCACAAAACTATTCTTCCATGAGAAGAAAATTTACCCCATCACGAGAAATACATAAGTGTTTCCTAAAAAAGGAAAAGGCAACGAATTATACAAGTTTGCAATACCTTTTGTTGAAAGAAAGGGACCTGATTTATAAAGAGGGCCCCATATTTTAAAAGAAACTATAGAAACGATGGAACCCACTATTTTCTTAGTATTAACAGAACAAAATTATTATTTCATTTAAAAATAATTTGATGTAGTGGAATATTAAAATCATGGTTGGGAAGGTTATTATAGAAAAGCATCGGAATTACTAGTGTATGGAAAATCTAACGAAAACCAAATTTCTACCTCCAAATAGAAAATCTATGCCTTCAATTTTTTTTGGTTGCTATCTTTTTATGATTATTTTCTTTTGATTTTCATTGTTTTCCTTTCTGATTTTTTGTTAAAACCTATTAACACAGGATCTAGTTAAAAAGATCCTAACGTGATATATCCAACAGTGAAAACTGTTTATAATGTAAGCAAAAAAATTAAAAGATAAAATGTTTCAAATGAATAAATTTCTATAGAAAAAAACAATAAGATTATGATAGGTGACGCACATACAAAACGCCTTTTATCACTATAAAGAAGTGAAAGTTCATAAAGGTGCACTCGCGTGCCATGTGCCATCATACCGCGAGATATAGCTTGCACTCGCATGAGGCGTAGATCTTCTGGGTCAGGCCCACCAAAGGTGTGATTTATATTATGTGATTTATTTCTTATGCTACTTTTCAGTTTGATATTAACCTTTTGAATGTTCACTAATAAAATACTGTATGAAATTTTTCAAAAAACATTTAATATTTTCTAAATGAACAACGAAATTATCTAATACACAATGATAAAATTTCATCACATATTTGTGTTCTAAAATACTCCATCCGTCCCATAATATAGTAACGTTTTTTGAGCTAAACTAGCTCAAAAAACATTACTACATTATGGGACGGAGGGAGTAACATTTATTTCTTTTATATGATAAACAATTCAAATATAAAATAAACCTTTAATAATACACATTTGTTATTTTATTCAAAATTTTAACATTTTTCAATAAATTATTAAAATGTCTGAATACACATTGAACTTTTTCTAAAGCACGAGAAAACTATTTGAATAATCATTTACTTACAAATTGAATTTATTTTACATGATGAAAAATATTTTGAATATTTCAAACCATTTTTCATAGACTATGATAATTTATGAAATACACAAATTATTAAAATACATGTTAATTGTTTCTTAATATATTACTGATTTTCTTAAAATACAAGGCGAATAGTTTTAGATTGCATGCTGGATTTTTTATAAAATTGAAAATGTGGAAAGAAAATGAAAGAGAACAGAAAAAATTGTCAAATAAAGAATTTTATTTAAAATCCATTAATATAATAAATAATTGTTGAAAAAATGAACCAATCATTATATCTATTGAAAATATGCCTTAGAGGCAATAATAAATGTATATTATATTCCTGGGTTCATAGTTAAGGTTTTTTTTTTCTATAATTGTATAGTTTTCAGATTTGCATATAAATGACTTTCGGAGGAAAGCACGTATGCATATGTGGAGATATAAAAACAAAGATATTTCCAATCTGTCTCTCTCCTCTACAATTATTCTATGTATTGTTTTCGTGATCATTGGTATTATGTGTAGCAATAACAACAAAAGCACATTGTTATCAAAATAAGGATGTTGAACCGACCCAACATTAATGATATGCTTTGAGATAGCATCGTCACTAAGCTATATGTATTATCATCAAAGAATTGATATTTGTATGTATCCTTAGACCATGAGAATACCGAGTGCCTTCATACCAGAAGATGTACTTTGAGGCTGTCAAATGACGACGATAGGCGGCACCACATGCACCCCAAGCTCACGAACCATCCCGATGGCAGGCGTGCGCCCGGCGGTGATAGAGACATGGATGCGGAAGGGGAGGCGTGGTACAGAAGGCATAGGGTTTGAACTTCAGCGTAGGTCAGATGGGGATCGGATGGGTGGGGGTTGCTTATATGGCATTGGAAGGGGTGGGTTAGGGAGAAAGGGTACCATTAATGGCCGCAAGAGAATCAATGTCCCATGTGTGAAACGATAGCAGTCACCGCATCACCAAAACCTAGATTATAATCAGTTACAATTAAAACTTAGGTTAAAGGGTACATGGTTCCCGCTACATAGTTTATCATCGACAGAATTTGTGCACTACACTACAACTGCTAAAACCTTACGCGGCTAGTCACAACTTCTTTTAAGAGAAGCACACGCAAGTAGACTGGCCACGGCTTCTTCCGCAGTGTGATCCGCAACTTCCGTTGCCGCGTCCTTCACGGCGGCGAACTCTATCTCGGCATCTTGGAGCCTGGTTGTGGCCGCACTGAGGTGGTCTCCGAGCTTGAGAAAGTGCCTCCACGTGCGTTCGCCATTGTTGCCCGATATGTCGTCGAACGGGAAGAACCCGCGACCGGTGGAGCTTCCAGCCACCGCATTGCGGCGCACTCTGCGGTTTCACTTAACCCAATGGTCTGACATCCTTGATTCATAGAGAGGAGGGGTTGGGGGGACGGTCAGAATCAATCGTTGGAGCTTGAATGCAAGGTGGCGGAGAGGAGGGAGGATTTTCTACGGGATGGGTTGCATCTGCTTGAGTTGCCCACTATTAATAGGCGTAGGCGAACTTCTTCACAAGCAGTGTGCAAAAATATCAGTGGGTCCAAAGCGTCAGTCACAGACATCCATCAACGAAAGAATAGTCATGCATTTAGCCGTAACGAAGTGTCCCAGGACTCAGCAACAGTGCCAGGTCCCACGTGTCAGTACCGGCCGAACTAATGGTCAATGGTTTTGACCCGACGGCAAGCCACCGTTTGGTCATTTGTGAGGCGGGGGTGGGTAGAGGAGGGAAAAAGTGAGCAAAGCCAGTTTGATTGGGAAAACGAGCACAACTAAGAAAGGATGGGCACGGGAATAGAAAATCCTTAATTATTTATGCATTAACGTATCTCACAAGTTTCTGACGAGTTTTGAAGTTTTTAAGTTCTAGTGGAGATATCGATATGGGAGGAATAAAGAGTATAGAAAGTTAATATTATGGATGCCCAGACACCCCATGATAATATCTAAACGAAGACTCAAGCTTCTTAGCATCTTGAGGACACTCCAGTAGGCATCCCCTCTTTCGTCTTCAACAAATATCGGGATGTCTGAGTTGGACCTATGTTTTTATTAGTTCACATAATATGTGCTTGACTTGGAGCATATTTTTCTGTTCTTTTGCTTTTGTTTGATATTCTTCACAATCATCAGGATCTGAACACACTTCTTGAGGGAGTGACACTCCAATTTATCTATACTAGGAAAAGTGCCCATGTGTTGCAACGGGAAAACATAATGTCAGTATGATATCAATCAGTAGTATTGGATGTGTTGGGGACCATCGAATGAGATGCATGATGATCAATCCAGCTACGATCCAACTAATGTATTGTTCACCATCGTCCACTCCTCTCCAATTCTACTTCCTAGCCTACCATGTTAGGATGTGTCGAGCCTTACCTATGTGATGATGTAATTATCGTTATTGGTAGCCTCGTTGATCGGCTAGTTTGACGCAGAGAAGAGCTACAACATATCCACGTATCCAGGTGCAAAGTGATGATGCAATTGTCGGTATTGGTGGCTCCATCGACTACCAATTTTTCATGTGGTACATCTCACAGGTGTTTTGTTTATATTTTATCATAAGTCCTAACAAAAAGAATAGTAGAATGATCATGTATAGAACTAATAATGAAAGAATAACAGAGAAAATAAATTGATTTTCTTATTGGTAATCGAAATAATTTATTTTGTAGTTTGGAAGCAACATACTATCTTAGTGTTCAACTGGCCAATACATAGTTTTTGCATATGTTTTCTTCTTGCTACCTAAATTATGAAGAATCGTTCCTTAAATTGCTCCACATTCAATCTCACAAATCGCTCATTAAATTATGTTAGAAGTTAATTCATTCCCCAACTCCTTTTGCATGCATGACAACGACATTACACTTAACTCGGCTGGCAACATAGCTGGATAATATCTTTCCCTCGTTCAATCTTTCTTTATCGCAATTAATTAATCTTTGTTTATATCTCTGCTATAATCTCTCATATGACTTTCTGATACTGAAGAAACTTAGAAGCATATTTGAATTGAACAAATTACTTGCTAGGGAGCAAGGTGGAAATAATTAATAGTCAAATCAACCTTTCAATCTGCACACGACATGATTAATCTTTTTTTATGGGTTTGATGATTTAAACCCAAAGTCAATATCTCTATCGTTTGCATCCTGAACTAATGAATCTCGATCTAAATTGAATACATGCCCGGATGGTTGGGTTGATATTAGAACACATTCTGTCGGCTCAATAGCGCAGTAGCTGGCACTCACTCTGATCTATTTTTTTCTTTTTTAGTTTTTTTGTTTTCTTTCATTTTTTCGCATGAAAAATAAATGTTTTGTGTGTTAAACTTTTAAAAGGTTCGTAGCCAAAAAAATTAAAACTATTCACACTCAAATTTTGTAAAATTTTAAAAAATGCTCGCACTTAATACTATTTTCCCTCCTTGTAACATTTTCATATATTTTTATTCTTTTTTGCCGCATTTTTATAAGATGTTTGCACTAAAAATAATATTTTAGATAAACCATATATAAACATATATAAAAATCCTTAACGTATTTATTAAATAGTTCACACTTGAAAAAATGCGTTAAAATATTGGCACACTTAAATTAAATTGTTCACACACAAAATTTTATGGTGTGAATTATTATTAAATAATATTTTTTTCAAGTGCAAACAAATTTTTGTGCTTTAAATATTTAAAAGGTTTGTAGCTAAATAAAATTAAAACTATTCACACTCAAATTTTGTAAAATATTAAAAATGCTCGCACTGTATACTATTTTCCCTCCTTGTAACATTTTCATATTTTTTTTTATTTTTTTAGATCATTTTTATAAGATGTTTGCACTGAAAATAATATTTTAGAAAATCTTATATAAAAATATATAAAAGTCCATAACATATTTATTAAATAGTTCACACTTTAAAAATGCGTTAAAATATTGGCACACTTAACTGTGTTAAATTTGTCACACACAAACTTTTTATAGTGTGAATTATTATTAAATAATAATTTTTTCAAGTTCAAACAATTTTTTAAAGAGTGAAATATATTTTTATACGATATGATGATTGGTGTGCGAGCGATAACGAAACTGGCCTAGTAGTTCGGAAAAAGGCCAAGGTCCAAGTGTGGCAGCGAAGCGATTTTTATTATCCAGTGGGGTGCCAACCCAAGATGGGCCGATTTTCTTTCAAACTGCAGCGTTGGACGGCCCAAGTGGAGCAGTGAAACGTTTTTTTTTACTTATTAATTATATTGCGGGTTAATTTTCAGAAAGAGCAAGGGTCTTTCTATAAAATATGTGTGACGCATCGAAAAAAGGAAAGAAACGTACCTCCCTTTATTATTAGGTATAGATACATAATGCTCATTCGTCTTCACTTATACGATGCTTCTATTTTGTTGTTTTGGCGTTGGAGTGAGTGTGTGTGTGGGTGAATTACTATAAATATTACCATTTATACTTATAGAAGCCGGTGGAGGGGAGGTAGACATGGCCATGGGTGATAGCTGGTCCATTGTGGTGTGGGTGGTGGTCTTAGGCTTCTCCCAACGCTACAGCGTGGATCAGTGCTAACCCTGCCACATAGGTAGAACGAAAATCAAACGTGGCAACCTAATTAAAGAAGAAAGAGAAGGAATCGGGAGTACCCTGCAAAGAAACGACTCCAAGCACTCGTACCTAGACTGAACGCATTTAATTTGATCCCATGCACCCGGATGGAGCCGTACCACTCGTTTCTTCTCCTATTTCCTTTGGCCACACAATGCATGTATTGTTGAAGATCCTACAACTAATTAAATGCCAAGAGCTTAGCTACAGTAACTTAAGAACCTACGCATTGGAGAGTTTGGTTGCTAAGCCATTTAATATGCTTAGCACCTTCTCTAAGCATTAGTGCATTGGCAGCAGCTTTATAAAACATATCAAGTTTTAGACCAAGCCCAAGTATCTGGTGGGGTTTTATTTTGTGGTTACAAAGGGCCAGGTAATCTTATAAAAAATATCAAATATCAAGTTACCAAAATTGATGCAAACCAAATTTAATTTTGAAATAAAGCAATTAAGTCGATATTGACTATACACAAAATCCATTTACTATACCCAAATAGCTTTTTGAGGAGACTTTGTCCCTGCCTGTCCCATAAATAAAATGCGGTAACCACTCAACATGCACAAGCATCTGAACTGCATCTGCACAAGAAAATGTTTTCGTTTTTCCAGGAGACTTGACGTAGCTGCATCGGCATGCAGGATGCAGCCTCACGTACGGCCAACGCGCTCCATGCATGCATAACGGGCAGGAGAGGCCCCTGACCTTGGGTCACGGCGAGCCGCGTATGCATGCACGGACAAGCTCGCCCCGCGCTCACGGCACCGGCATGCCCGGAGGGTGGTCCGGCCTGTGTTGATCCTATAAAAAACCAGGTACCCATGGATGAGATGAGCAGACGCAAGAGGGAGGGAGAAACAAGAGATCAAATCAATTCAACATGGCGTCCTCGTCGGTGCTGCTGGTGGCGGCCGTGTTGGCCGTGGTTGTGTGCGGCGCGCACGGCATCGCCAAGGTTCCGCCTGGCCCCAACATCACGGCGAGCTACGGCAACGACTGGCTTGACGCCAAGACCACCTGGTACGGCAAGCCGACCGGCGCCGGGCCCAAGGACAACGGCGGCGCCTGCGGGTACAAGGAGGTGGACAAGGCCCCCTTCCACGGCATGACCTCCTGCGGCAACATCCCCATCTTCAAGGACGGCCGCGGCTGCGGCTCCTGCTTCGAGCTCAAGTGCACCAAGCCCGAGGCTTGCTCCGGTGAGCCCACCACAGTCACCATCACCGACAAGAACGAGGAGCCCATCGCCCCATACCACTTCGACCTCTCCGGCCACGCCTTCGGCTCCATGGCCAAGAAGGGCGAGGAGCAGAAGCTGCGCGACGCCGGCGAGGTGGAGATCCAGTTCCGTCGCGTCAAGTGCAAGTATCCGGAGGGCACCAAGGTGAAATACCACGTGGAGAAGGGCTCCAACCCTAACTACCTCGCCCTGGTCGTCAAGTTCATCCAAGGCGACGGCGACGTGGTGGGGGTTGATATCAAGGAGAAGGATAAGGACGAGTGGATCCCCCTTAACGAGTCGTGGGGAGCCGTGTGGAGGATCGACACTCCCAAGCCGCTCAAGGGCCCATTCTCCGTCCGCTACACCCTCGAGGGCGGCACCAAGACCGAAGCCAAGGACGTCATCCCTGAGAAATGGAAGGCCGACACCTCCTACGAGGCCAAGTGATGATGAACAACAACAAGAATATATAAACCAGCCGCACATATATCATATATAGTCATACATATATATGATTATAATGCGGTGCCACACATGCTTGCAATGCTCCTCCTCCATGAATCGTTAGGGAGAGATCAAGCTGCATGCATGGACGTACAACTAATAATTTGAGGTCCCAAATCCTTTGAGCTGCAATGTAGGAGGCTGTAGGCAACCAACCAAGAAGAACGGGTTTGATCTTCTGACGGCATTGTTCTTCTTTCCATGTATTTAAACATGAATTAATTTTAATACAAATCTTCTTTATTGTTAAAAAGAATTTAATATGTTCGCTTCATCTTAATTTTTGTGTGTGCGTACGTGTGTGTGTGTGGGGGGGGGGGGCATGTTCCTATTTTCTCCTTGTTTCCTATAGATTGTTTTTGTTAATCTCAACCGACGATGTCTCACAATGCAAAAAAAACCAACGTATATACAATAACTTGAGGTCCCAAATCCTGTGAGGTGCAACGTAGGAGCCTGGAGGCCACCAAGAACCAACCAAGAAGAATTGGTTTGCTCTTCTAACGACATTGTTCTTGTTTCGATGTATTTAAATATGAATTGATTTTAATAAAGATATTTATTGTTAAAAGGAAGTTAGTACATTCGTTTTATCTTATTGTGTGTGTGGGGGGAGGGGGGGGGAGGGGGGGTGTCATGTTCCTATGTGGGGGGGGGGAGGGGGGTGTCATGTTCCTATTTTCCCCTTGTTTCCTATAGATTGCTTTAGTTAATCTCAACTGCCGATGCCGCACACAGATGCAGTATCATTCTCTTCTGATTTTGATTGTGGTCTGTAGCATGTGTAGTGCGATTAAATATCTCAAGTAAAGACCATCTTAATTTAACGGTAATGATAGCCACCGAACGTTCGGTGCAAGTGATGTTAGACCAAACGTTTTTAGATGACAATTTTAGTTACATGTGGATTGCAATTATGATCCAAAGTTGCATGTTTTAGCAAAGTTGCCATGCATTAGCAAAAATTGCTATCTATCAGTTGAAAATTGTCATTTACCACTAACTAAAATTTCCGTCTAAATCATTAGGAATTGCCACCGCATGGCCAGAACGTTCGGTAGCTATCAGGGTCCTAATTTAAATAAAGTATCACTTATGTGGTCTCCTCCTACAATCTCTGATTCCATTTACACACCACATTCATTTTCTACCATACGTCCTACCTGATTGCGTCGATGTGGGATGCGAGATAGGAAAAAAAGACTCACAATATCTCTGTTGTGGCAGTCGTAATTGGTATTAAATCAGTAAATATGTTTTCTCCTGTTCCAACGCACAGGCAATTAACTAGTGTGACATAGTTGCATGGTGAAAAAAATAGGCAATCGGTTATAGTTATTTACGAGCCAAATGGGCTTCAGATAGCTTCTTGTTTATTTCCTTTTCTTGTCAAAAACTGTATTTCAAAACAAAAAATGGGTACAAATAATATATGTATATTACGTGCATCCACCAAAATAACAAACACATATATCAACATAATTGTTTTTAATGGCCCATGCTTTTTATTGATATACAAATAATTTAACTGAAATTTGCAGATCTCTAGTGAACATGTACAAGTTTCTACAGAAACAATCTAAAAGTTTTTGAACTGAGGAATATATTTTTGATTTTTTAATACCACGCTCCAAGGATTCTGGGAACCAATAATACCCACTCGCCAAAACATTTCTTATTTTCATAGAGTAGTCGGCTTGCCCCAAATGAAAGGCCAATTCATTGCTTCTCTGGTTTGATATATAAATATCGCAACTTATAAAAAATTCAATATAGCAACTTAATATTTTCCATAATATAGTTGCATTTAGGAAGCATTGGCCCACAAATCTCTCCTGCATACAAATCTAGTTTTTCTGCATGTTTCCCTATTAAAGATTTTTTATGAATTCCTTTTATTCAGTGTTTTCTTCTCCAGTTCTTTTTATTTATGTTTTTTTTCTTTGCCTTTTATTTTTTTGTGTTTTACCATTTCTATGTTCCCTATTTATTAACACATCCACTTATTTGAAAATACATGATCAAGTTTTAAAATATATATTTATTTTGTTTAAAAGTAGTGAACAAGTATAAGAATTGCAAGATTTTCTTCAATACATTGACATTTTTATCATAGGCATGATTTTTTTACAAATATTTATAAAAATGTGTGAACACATATTAAATAATGCAAAAACATGTTCTGGAAGTATAGGAAGATTTTTTTATTGTGTGAACAGTTTCACTATTACAGGAATATTTCTTAGAAAATAAATGAACAGTTTTCAAAATTTTACGAATTTTTTCTAAGATATATGACGTTTTTAAAATTATTTATAAATTTAGTTTTAATTCAATGAACATTATCGAACACAAATAAACTTTTTATTTTACATGAATATCTTTGTAAGAGCACCTGGTTATATTTAAAGTAGATAGTTTTTTAGAATTTTAAACATGGACAAATATTTTTATAATACATGGATATAGTTATTTTTTTAATTAATAAAATAATTATATTTTATATTTTTCTCTTATCAAATTATGAGAATAAAAAATACATGTTTTCTAGCTAGCTACACCAATGTTTAAAATTATCGCTCCACCGCAGTGGTGGTAGTTGTTGTGTAATTACCTCTGGGAAATTGGTTAGAATACTAGACTAGTAATAATGTATTGCAGTTTATATGTGGAAGAAACCTATGCTTGCATGCAAGCAAAATCCATTCATAAATATGTATTTATGATTCAAACCCTAGCAAGTATCCACAAATCCTAAAGATTCATAAGGTAAAATCCAACCATGGCCTTAAGATCTAAGGATCCTCTTTATCCCATATGCACTAACTGCTATACCCATATGAGGTTTTTTTCACTCGGAGTCCATCGTGTATATTCATACCAACATACTACAAACCTCAATGTGTGATCCAAATACTCGTTCACCAAATGACATCAACAAAATACAACATAAAACAGAAACCAATCATCATAGATCACTAAATCATAAATAGCACAAAAGGATCTACTCAGGCATAATAGAGATGCAATAAATCATTGCATAAAAAATTATGTCATCAAACACCATGTTCAAGTAGGGGATTTCATAGGTTTGTGGGTTTGTGTGGACCACTATATAGAGAAGAACAAAGGTGATGGAGATGATGGCGATGATGATGGTTTCCCATAGTGACACTCTGACGCCACCAAAAGATACCCCTCCTTCTTATTCTTTCTTGGACCCCTCCCCACTAGGCAGGGCGAGAATTACCCCTCTATTATATTGTGATCATGGTACCTGGGTGGCAAGAGTCCCCTCCGAGATTTGATCTCTGCTTGAGTAGAAAATTTATGGATTTTTATATGTCCTGTTTTCTAGTCACTTTACCGTTTTATCGATTCCTAGAGATCAAAAATTCAAAATATGATTTTTTTTGTAGAGGTTCAAAAACTTTCGGAGCTTTCTTGCTGTCAAATGAGAGCCCCAACCGAGATAGGTGGTGCCTGCGTGGGTGTCCCATGCAACCACCAAGTATTGGGGAGCTGTGTGGAGGATTGACACCCCCAAGCCCTTCAAAGGGCCCATTCTTTGAACGCTACACCACCAAGGGCGGCACCAAAACCGTCACAGAGGATGTCATCCCTGCGAAATGGAAGGTTGACACCTCCTACGAGGTCAAGTGATAAACAACAAGAAGAAGACTCTTCTTCCAATGAGCTTAATTATGTTTGGCTCAAGAAAAACAAACCAACCACACATATCATACATACATGCATATGATTATGGATCCTCCACGAACCATTAGGGAGATAGCTGCATTCATCGAAAACTAATAATTTGAGGTCCAAAACCTGTGAGCTTCAATGTAGGAGGCAACCAACCAACAATTGGTTTGCTTTTCCCCCACCCACTCTCGGTCGCCTTGTTGTGGTTTCAATTCATCTAAACCAGTTCATGCTTATGAATTAATTTTAATATAAATTTCTATTATTAAAATCTTATCTTCTCTTTTGTGTTTTTTCCACATCCTCATTTCCAATTTCTTTTATGTAGATTTTATGAAAATCTTAACCAACAATGCCGCAAAAAAAACGTATATAGAATAACTTAAAATAATCTTAACCAAATCAATATTTTTATTATATTTTCATGTTTATTTTCTAAAAAAACTCATTAAATTATTAAAAATATTACGGAAAGCTCAAATTAATTATGAAGGATATCATTCTTGTATGATTTTAACTATAGCATGGGTAGTGAGCGTAAATAACTCAAATGAGGATCATCTTAATTTAAGTAAAGTATCATTTGTGTGGGCTCCTCCTAAAGTCTCTCATTCCCTTTACATCATTTTCACATCTTGGTACATGATCCTACGCAATGACGTCGATGTGGGATGGACCATAGGAAAAAAAAAGTCACGATGTCTTTGTTGAGGCACTCATAATTGATATTAAATCACCAAAATATTGTTTGCTCCCATTCGAATGCACGGGCAATTAGCTAATGTGACATAGTTGTGTTGTTATAGCTATTTAGGAACCAGATGGGCTCCATGTAGTTTCTTATTTATTTATTTTCCTTCTCAAAATGCATTTCAAAATAAATATTTGTATAAACAAATATTTGTATATTACCCGACATCCACCAAAGGACAAATACATATAAAATGATTTTTACTGGGCCATATTTAGTTTCTTAACTTACAAATCACTATATTATTTAATGGAAATTGTGTATCTCTAGTGAACATGTATAATTTATAAATAAACAATCTGGAAGTTTTTTAATCTAGTTTTTTTTAGTTATACCTAGCTCTAAGGAGATCAGAAACCGAAAAGCCGCACTCCACAAAACATTGCTTATTTTCATAGACGATCTTACAAACAGCAACCGACTTAGAGAAAATGGAAGGTCAATACATTGTTTGCCTCATTAGATATATAAATATTACAAGTTTCCAACAAAATTCAATAAGGAAACTTCAAATATTTCCACGATATAGCAGCGTATCAAAAGTGATGGACTGCACATCGCACATACAGTGGCTGACACAGTAGTCTAGTTTTTGTGCATTTTCCTCATTATGCGTATTTTCTAACTTCCTTTTTTTGTTGTTTTCTTCTCTGGTTTATTTTACTTTTGTTTTTCTTTCCTAATTTGTATTGCATTTCAATTTTTCATATTTATATGCACACCCATATTTAAAAAAAAAATACATGATCACATATTTAAAATTAACTATTTATTTTATTTTAAAGGCGTGAACACGTTTACAAATTGCATGATTTTTAAATACATGACCATTTTTTATGAAATATGTTGAAATTATTTAAGTTCAAAAATATGTGAATATTTTCTAAAAAATAAATAATATTATATATAAATATATGAATATTTTCTAATGTTTGAATAGTTTAAGGATTATACAAGTATTTGTTAGAAAACACATGAACAATTTTCAAAATTGCATGATTTTTTGGAAGAAACATGAAGTTTCCAAAAAAATGATTTTCTAATTAAATGCACATTTTCAAGAACACAAATAATTTGTATATTGCATGAACATCTTTGTAAGAATACCTACACATTTTATAATGTATATATATTTTCAAATTTTGTACATGGACAAATATTATTCATAGTACTAACCGTGGTCCTATGGTATGGGCTATAGGCGCTACTGTTCGCTCGAATCAGGTGGTGCTTTTTCTTGGTTTCATATAAATATACCCGAGGTGGATCGGCCCATTGGCTTACTATATGTTGTTAGATAAAAAGTCATACACTATTTAGAATTGGCACAAAAGTCTAGTCTCTCTACCCCTATAGTTTTCTTCAAGGTCTTCACATCTTGTGATGATCATCTTCGAAGTCCTTGTTAAACTTATCATTTCGCCGGCGACAAGGATGTGGTGGCGGTGGACATAAAAAGATAAAGGCAAAGACAAGTCGATCGAGCTCAAGGAGTCATGGGGAGCCGTCTAGAGTATCGCCACTCCCAAGTCATTCAAGGGCCCATTCTCCGTCCTCTACACACTGAGGATGGCACCAAGACTGTCGCCAAGGAATTCATCCATGTGAAAGAGAAAGTCAACACCTCTTATGAAGCCAAGTGAAGTAGAATAAAAAAAAGACTCTTCTTCATATCAACTCAATTCTGTTTGGCTCAACAAGAATAAACTAGCCACACATATCATGTAGGTATATGATGCGGTGAGATATGCAAGCTCATGCATGAATCAACATGCTCTATAGGGATAGGGAGCTAGCTGCATGCATTCACAGCTAATAATTTGAGGTCCAAAACATTCTAGGTGGTTGCATTTACAAAACCTTCTCGAATACTTTCCAATGTAAGTGGTTTGGAAATTTTAACCGCCTCCACCTATGTCTACAGGCGGTTCCACATTCGGAACTGACTTCGCTATTTTTTTACACAAAAAAAATAACCATCTCTATTGGGTTATTGAAGGGAGTTTCCTATGCTAGGGACACGGCCGCTTCTGAGGGACGCTTGTAATGTCCAATTTTGTACTAGTTTCCATAAGTTGCAAAAATGGATTATATATATGGATTTGCTTTAACGTCGACGAGTGATTTATTTTATGTTTTGCTTTAACGTCGACGAGTGATTTATTTTATGTATCCCACTTAAATGCAGTTTTTTATTTACTGCATGGCTGTAGTTTCTATTTACATTAGTTACAATTTTGCATCTATTATATTCTATATTAATAGTATTTCTATTTTTGGTTTAAAAACTTTATTTTGTTTGTTACACATTGAATTATATGCTAGTCACACATTTTGTATATTTCTGGTGTGCTAATGAACACGTTATAACAATTTTCTTAAGAAATTTTAGTTGAGTGATTAGTTTAATTGAATTTGTGTCCACTCTTAATTAAGTTCATCTGTAACCGACGGGTTGCAAGGCAAGTCTTCCAAAAATGTCACCACCTCTGATTCAAAATGTAAGTTCCCATATATCTATGTAAAATTTATGCATAACGAATTACTAGCATTCGAAACACCAGGTATTTATCAAGAACCTATACTTTAAAAAATCTAATAACATACCTTTTCTAAAAGAAAGATTGTATTTTTGTTATGAAATGGTCAAACTTTGACCCAAAATACTATGGAGACTAAATTCATCTCCAAAGTCGACCTGCAAAACAGACACACAGTACTAGGATAATGGCCACTAGCAGTGCGGGCTAAAGGCCATATGGTTGGTTCTACATCGGCGGCCGCGAGGGAGGAAACAGACACAAAGCAAGGGGGTGTGGTGGAATTGCTGGCTTGGGGGTGGGGGTTGTGTGGGTGTCCTAGGGAGGGGATACGGACATCCACAAAGCCTCCACAACTTTGCTCCAGGTTTGTGGAAAGACGGACACAAGAGCATGCGAATACAGGTCCCCTGCATAGCAAAACACGTTTGAACAACTCAATCTGAGCCTTTGCGAGGCGTTTGAGGGTCCGCATTGGACTTGGATATGCCCTAATGAACCTGGTCGGAGGGAGTAGTTTGTTCACGGGAAACGATCTGTATCAACCGGCAGATCCACCGCTTTTCGTCGACCGCGTCCTTCGTTAGCCACGTGTCCCCTGAAACTCACACGATAGTCTTTCTTATCTTCTTATCCTTTCGTCCCGTGAATGTCTCAATTTTTCTTCTTCTTCGTCCAACCCCTTCCTCTAATCCCCTTGAATCTCCTGCCCTTGACCCTCGGCCATCTTGGAAGGACGCATCTTCGTCGAGCCCCCTTCTATCTCCGGCGAGCCCCCTTCTATCTTCGGCGAGGCGCCCCTTCTATCTCCGGCGAGTCCCGCGCGGGGTGCCCTCGTCGGTGACCGCCGCGACGGCCAGATTTGCGCGGATGCCATGGGATGGAGCTTGAAGCTCGCCCAAGTCGACTGGATGCCTCTGGTACTCGCCTCCTGACCGCCTCGATCCGGCGGATCCGTCCGCCGCGCATCGTCCATGGCCATCCCTTCTTTGATAAGCTTGGAGCCCTTTGCAACAGAGTCTTTGTTGCAATGCTCAGACCGCAACAGAGCCTCTGTTGCAAAGCTCTTTTGTCTCAGATGCGTGCTATCCGGCAAAAAACTGCTTGGATCCTTTTGCAACAGAGGCTCTGTTGCAATGGTTCGACTGCAACAGACCCTCTGTTGCAAATCTCGTTGTCCCAGATGCACGCAATTCTCAAAAAAATGAAAAAAAAAACTTTGCAACAGAGACCATGTTGCAATGGTCCGGCCGCAACAGAGCCTTTGTTGCAAAGGCTTGCTCTCTCAGTGCACGCAGACGGTTACCCTTTTGCGATGCGGATTTGATGAAAAAAAAACTTTGCAACAAAGGTCATGTTGCAATGCTCTGACCGCAACAAAGCCTCTGTTGCATAGGCTTGTTGTCTCAGTACGTGCAGATCAAACGGTTATAACTTGCTCTATCGTACGGCTACGAAGGCGGCGGATGTTTTCTACTCTTCAACCGCCGGACGCGTAACGCTGCCCTTTGTTCACCTCTTACATGCATGCATTGTCTTGAGAGTTTGTCAAGTAGGATCAATTAATTAATTTGTCCCGCCTTGTTGATTCTTGTTGTAGTTGATCTTCATGATTTACACTAGAAACACTCATGTAAGTACCAAGATAATAATGCAAACACATTACACATACATCCAATCCCATCGGTGGATCCCATGCATGCATACACATTGACCTATTCATAATTTCATATATACGTACATTGCAGGCGAGAACAACGTACAAGCAACGTACAAGGCAGACGCAAGAGAGTGCAGTGTAAAAATAATATTACTAATATATGGATGCAATTACTCTCAACAACAACAAAATATGGATGCAACAACTTCACACAGAAAATCATAAAATAACGGCCACATACTTACTGGAGATATCCATAGTAATATATGTGGATCTGAAACCAACCAAGTACGTACGTTGAGCTGATGAACGATGGATGAAGCTAGCCTTAGCCTAGTAGCCTAGGCTTCGACATCGTTGTGGTTGGAGCCCAAGGAGTGCTTGCCGGCGCCGTTCCTGAGGACGTACTGGTGGTACACCATGGCGACGGTGGCGCCGGCGAAAGGCCCCACCCAGAAGATCCACTGGTCGGCCCACGCCTTCTTCCCATTGTACACCACGGCGGCCCCAAGGCTCCTCGCCGGGTTGATCCCGGTGCCGGTGATGGGGATGGTGGCCAGGTGCGCCATCAGCACGGCGAACCCGATGAGCAGCGGCGCCAGCACCGGCACGTGGGAGTCACGCGCCAGGCGCTTCGGGTCGGTCGCCGAGAACACGGTGTACACCAGAACGAAGGTGCCGGCGGCCTCGGCCACCAGCGCCCCCGCCTTGGAGTACCCCGGCGCGACCTCGTTGGCTCCGCCGCCGTAGAGCGTGTAGTGGTGCGCGCCGTGCACGGCCCTGACCATCGCCGCGCCGCAGATGGCGCCGAGGCACTGCGCCACCATGTAAAAGAAGGCTCTGGGAAGCGATACCTTCCTCGCCAGCAGCAGCCCGAACGTCACCGCGGGGTTGATGTGGCCGCCGGAGATGCCGGCGGTGCAGTAGACGAGGACGGCGATCATGCCGCCGAATGCCCACGCGATGCCCAGCACGCCGGCGCCGCTGCACGCCTCGGCGTCGGTCTGGCGCTTGTGGCCGATGACGGTGGCGATGGCGACGTAGACGAAGAGGAGGGTGGCCGTGAACTCGGCAATGGTGGCGCGGTACAAAGACCACTTGCCCAGCTCGCCGGCGTCCACCAGCGGCGTCGGAGGAGGGTCCAGATAGTCCTTGCTGCTCATGGTAGTGTCGGAATTAACGTTGGGCTCCGTGCTCAGCTTGCCCTCTCTATCTGCCATGTCAATATCAATCGAGATCTGATTAATTCGGGAAGACAAAAAGAGAGGGAGGAAATTCGATCTGTTGATGGTTAAGGATCGATGAAGTTTTGTGTCCATAACTTGGCAAAGATGCATCCATATATATAGAGGAAGGCCACCATCATTGAGCATGCAAATGCCCTAGCAAGCACTATTTACAAATTACAAGCGCCGTTTACACAAGCAAGGCCGACGTGACTACGAAGGGCATACGCGCTCGTTTGTTTTATAGGGCAGCCTTTCCGTTTTTAGTAAAAAATATCATCTAATTAACTGATAGTACGAGAATAGGAAATCTTGTCGTTCTCTTTCTCATCACTTTATTCATAATCACACGTGCGTGCATTTTTTTTGTAGTTTTAGAAAATTCAAAAAGTCATAACTTTTTATTCGAGTGTTAGAATTCAGATCCGTTTTCACCGTTAGGTTTCTTGCGACGAGTTCTTCAAAACTAGATCTCATATGGATAGGTTTCGACGAACTTTTGTTTTTGAGCAACTTTGTGTGATATGTAGGCAACTTTAGTGCTATAAGTGAGAAACTCTTCTTATTTGTCTAGTATGACCAGTTATTAGCTTGATTTGTGTAAAATCGAGAAAATAATATAAAACATGGAATGTTTTTAGTGTTACATATAAGCAACTTTGTTTCACTATGTGCATCAAAGAATTTCTCTAATATGATCTCAAATTGACTATCTAAAAGAAGCAACTGAGCAACATATAAGCCACTCGGTTGCCTACTGTTGATAGTTAGTTGTTTACTATTGATGCTCAATTGCATACAAAATTATTCTAGCAAGATTCAAAATAATTGTTCCTAGCAAAACCAAATACACAACTAACCTACAAAATTGAAACCATTGTATTACCAAAAACACAATGTCAAAAATGTTCTAGCAAAAATCAAGCAATTTTTCTTAGCAAAACCAAGCAAATATCTTAGTAAATTCAAACAACCACAATACAAAAAAAACACAATGCAAAATAGTCCTAGAAAAGCAAGCAACTGTCATAATAAAATCAAGCAACCGACCTAGCAAACCAAGCAACCATCCTAATAAAACCAAATAACTATCCTAGAAAAAATCAAGCAACTGTCACACTAAAACCAAGCAACTATCCTAAGAATACCAAAAAAATATGTAACAAAAATAAGCAACTGTCCTAGCAAATCAAGCAAATATCTTTACAAAATCAAGCAACTGTCACACTAAAACCAAGCAACTATCCTAAGAATACCAAACAACTATGTAGCAAAAATAAGCAACTGTCCTAGCAAATCAAGCAACTATATCTTTACAAAACCAAGCAACTATCCTAGCAAAAATCAAGCAACTGTCACACTAAAACCAAGCAACTGTCCTAAGAATACCAAACAACTATGTAGCAAAAATAAGCAACTGTCCTAGCAAATCAAGCAACCATATCTTTACAAAACCAAGCAACTATCCTAGCAAAAATCAAGCAACTGTCACACTAAAACCAAGCAACTGTCCTAAGAATACCAAACAACTATGTAGCAAAAATAAGCAACTGTCCTAGAAAATCAACTATCTTTACAAAACCAAGCAACTATCCTAGCAAAAACCAAACAACTGTCCTATAGAAACCAAGCAAATGTTCTTGAAAATCCAAGCACCTACATTACTAAAAAGCAAAATACAAAATGATGGTATCAAAATACAGTGTCATCAACAAAGTTACATACCGATGATGCTTAGTTTCCCATTATTTTCCGTGATTTCTAAGTGGTCTATGATATACTTGCTTGATAAGTCCATTAATAAATATAATGTAATAAAGTTGCTTATGTTCAGCACTAAAGTTGCCTTGTTTAGCACCAAAGTTGCTCATTTTTAAAAAATCATCAAAACATGGTCATATGGGATCTAGTTTTGAAGATCTCGTCGCGAGAAACATAACGGTGAAAACGGATCTGCGTTTCGACGCTCGGTTCAAAAGTTATTGCTTTTTGAAAGAAAAATGAGACGGAATAAAGAACGGTGTCAGGACATGCATGCACGTTAGCTATCTCATCCTCATTTATGGAACGTGCCCCCCTTAGCTGTCACTTTCAACAGTAAATCACCTTGAATTATATACTAATGCATGCGTGAAAGGGTACGCTTGATCTTGCAAACGAGTGCAGCTGTGCTTTGAAGTCTTTATGGGCCTTTTATGTTTTGCATTCAAGATAGGGTAGTATTTTCTACCCCTCTAATTTACCAATAACTTTTTTTGGTACATATCTTTAATTTGACCCTTCTTTTAATTTTGAGTTCACAGAAAATAGATCAGCGCCTATATTGATTTCATACTGTCGTGGATGTTGATATTTCTCTATAATCTTTGTCTAGAACAAAATTTAGAAAGAAAATAACTAAGATTACACACCTTATATTTTAGGAAGAAACGAGTATTTGTTTAGACAAAATTATAGAGTAAGACTTTGAGTTCATATGTATCAAGTCACAAAAATATTTTGTAGACTTCATTAAAAATTTGTCGACATATTTATACATATACTAAAACATAGACGCGTGGTCAAAATTATATTTTTAAGACAACGTAAACATCCGAGATCTCACTACTTTGCAAAATATAGGGAGCAACCCTAAGAATTGCATTTTTAAGAGAGAGTTATTCATGTTGGTAAAATTTAGGTGAGTAAAAGTTTCGCCAAATTTTAGAGTTTTTATTCTAATATGCCCTGTAACATTTTTTCTCTTCTAATTTAGTTTGTAGACGGTAGGTTATACATAGATCCACTCTGCTCTAATCAACCCATGCAAATGACCTAATTTCAAGCGTCACTTATGAAATCCATCACTACATCCAAGTACACTATAACACAGATTCTAACAAAGGGTGTGTAGGTAGCAACATCTCCAAAAATGAGTCAAAACATTTTTGCAACAACCACCTCAAAGTTTCTATTTAATTACGGTATAAAATGCCTCAAAACATTATCGACCTATACAAATGCAAATATAAAAAATAAAACGTCAACACATCGGTTGTCATTCTATGTAATTATGTCGAGTGATACATGGGAATGAATGTTCATAATCATGCACCACAGACGTAGGGAACCTCATTAAGAAATTTTAGTATCGACATTAATTATGAGAGCTTTTCATCATAAGATCGATTACATATCTGATTCCTGTAAGGTATAATTTAATCGCAGATGTAGCTTTGGTGTGAATCGAGTTTTACTTAGTTGGTTAGTCCTCAACATTTGTTATTGTTGTAGTTTATTGGGGGATTTCAATGTGCATGGATTTTATATGCTCCCTCTGTACACAAATATAAGACACTTATATTGGTGTACAGAGGGAGTACCTTATGGAGAGACCCTGGTTTGAAAACCTTGTAGATTTTTTTGAGGTTTTTTGGAAAGGCCTCGTCTACTCTTGCATGCTATATTGTTAATTAGGGTGTCACATGTTTGTCGATAATCAATCTTCATCAATTGGCTACATGAGTCATAGACTCATAGCAATTGATCATTGTCATGCCAGCGCTAAACCATGTGTGTTTAATTTTTATAAAAGTCTGGAAATCATACTTTTCCTCAATTATAGGTTGAATTAGTTGTGTACGATCAAACATTGTTATGGTATCATTTGACCCAATTTACACATACTTGAGTAATGCAAGACTCCAGTAGAGAGTAGTACATTATGATCAGGATACTCTAATCATCACAATACCTGGCTGTGGGGCTATATATGTCATGTACAGGCGCACCACTAAACTTATTGATTAGTGCATGCATTCCAACTAGCTAGGGAGAAATTAATATTACTCCCCATTTCTTTTTATTTTGCATATAAGATTTGTTTGAAATCAAACTTTATAAAGTTTGACCAACTTTACAGAAAAAACTATCAACATTCACAATACAAAACCAATATCATTAGATGCATCATGAAACAAAATTTCAAATTGTATAATTTTGATATTGTAGATGTTAATATTTTTTAATATAAAGTTGACCAAACTTTATGAAGTTTGGGATTAGAAAAATCTTATACGCGGAGTAAAAAGACACGAAGGGAGTATTATTTATATAAGCTACTATGTAGTCTCAATGGTGTGACAACGAAATTCTCTCGCATATTTAGGCATGAATAATCTCATGGGTGTCAAGTCAGCAACATGGTCAGCAACATAGTCATCATCTATAATATAACTTGACATGATATAATCACATGATAAAATCAATGATATGTTTCCACTGTGAGGAAAAATGATGCATCCCCCATGGCCCATGTTACCCCTATAAACTAAATAACATTATTTTATGAAATGAGAGCAATATTCAGGTGGGAGCCGCTCCGCTAACCCATGGGTGGTTTCAAATAAAAACGAAAATGGTGCACGCTTACTTTTTGACTGCATTTTGTTGTTGTAAATAGTCTTGTAATGTGAATGTCACAAGTTTCTTGTGATATATACTAGCCTTCACGAAATCTTGAACGGAATCTCAAAATGTAATATCTATTTGTCTGGTTAGGACTAGAAACTTGTGACAAACATTTTACAGTAGACGTACAAAAACCGGGTGGCCGGGGTGCCGGGGTGGACGACACACACCCACGCATGCATGCAGGTTTCGTGAAGGACCAGCTGCGGGTACACTGCCGACTAAAACAGCCTAGTGTGACGAGAATGCCCTACAGATTCACATAAAGAGGAATTGAAGGACGAAATGAGACGGGCGCTAGGCAGGAGGCACTGTACGACGGTCTCCGGCCGGCCGGCCGGCCAGCCACCTCCGTCGTAGGTACGCGTATTATTACACCACTCCATATAACAAAAAGAAAAGCTAATCCTATATATGTTGGGCTAAATTGTTGGCTTCTGTAAGCTCCCTTTCTAGCTCTTCCTTGTGTGCAAGCGCTTTTTTCAGGGAAATTGCGGCAGCAAAGCTACCAGCAGTGTACGAAAGCACTGCACATATAGCACCAAATGATGATTAAAGTGGAGACTTGATCACTTACTGCGTACGTACACGTATTATAGCCGCCCGTGACGCACAGGCAATGTGCATCCCAACAGGTGATTCAGTAGAACGTAGGGCTAGCTCAAGGGTCCCTTGCGTACGTGTGCTCTCATTTAATTTTCTCTTGCTTTTGTATGTATGGAAGCATGTGAAAGCAACGCAGCAGCCATGCATGCATGCATAGGTGGCCGGCCACACTGCACCTGCTGAAAAGAAATCACGTCTAGTATGTGTCAATCCGTACGCTGCACGATCTGTAAAGTCCTCAACATTGCATGCAGCTTAGGTACCTTGGCATGCATGGGGCATGGCCATATGCCTCTTTGGCTAGCTAGCCTCGCGTGTTGTCAGTCTGGTCTGCCTTCCCTTTTGCAGTGGGGGATCCATACCATATCACGTCCCCTTTAATAGTTACTTTGATCATCTGTCTTAACGGCATTTCTCTTTTCCATCGACAACAATCGATTTTGCTGGCCAACTCTTCCTTCTTGTTCTCTGTATAGCTTAGGGCATCTCCAACGCCGGTTAAACCGGACTCATTATTCGTCCCTCGACGTGTCTATGGACATGGATACATAAGTCGATCATTCAACCATGTACATCAAACGTTCATTTGTTGTCCATCTTTTTTTTAAATACATATCACTCAAAATAACATAAATGTCAAACTCATCTGATGAGAACAAAATTCTAGTCTGATGACACGGATAGCCAAAGGTCTTCCCTAGTCATCCAAAGCGTCATGAAGCAAGAGGAAAATTGTGTTCGCAATTTCAGGGGATCGATCAAAGGTCATAAAGTGTTGAATCGGAACAAGGCATGAGGGCACTTGACGTTGATGGATGATTACTTTGCTTCGGATGACCTGTTCACGAACAATTTTATGGGCGCTTTCGGATGCGCAAGAATGTGTTCGATCACCTCTACAATGTTGTCGGGTCCTATGATGACTACTTCATCTTGAAGAAGGATGTCGTAGAGACAATTGAATTCTTGGGTTATCAGAAGTGCACGACTACATTGCAGATGCTTGCATATGGCTTCGAGAGCACATACGGAATGCCATGTTGAGATTTGCTACTGCGGTGGTTGGAGTTGTTCAAATTCATCAACACATTCGACATCGTAAAACTCATGAGGAGGTCAAGGAAGATCTGATTGAAACTTTATGGGATGTTAACGAATATAACTAGAAATAAATTCGAGTTGAACTCATATTTAAACTACTTTATTTAATGAACTGTAATATTTGGATAAAAAATTGAAGTTCTTAAAACTTTAGGAACAAAAAAAACTGAAGAAAGACTTTGAAAGATATGGTTGAATGATCAGTTTTCTCATCAGTGTTTGCGGACTGGTTTGAGCCGACTCGCAAATGGATGCAGTGTTCGTTTTAGGTAAAGATTTCACTCTCCTTAAGATTCCAGGTAAACTTATATCAGCCTTGTGTAGGTATAGGAAGTATGTAACTCCTCCCCCCGTCCCAGTTTCTGTGAAGCCAGCGCGTTTCCGAAAAGCCATTCCAACGCTACAATTGGTGTTTTTTTCTGTTTGTTTTTCTTGTGGTTAAAATTAGGGAGGGCCATGGTTGATTGCTTGGGTGGCTGCAACTGGACCACGTGTGGGCGAAAGGACGGATATAGAATAGATTAAGGATACATACATATGTAGATGGATGATGATGATTTGTGCATGATTGGTACGTAGCAGCATGCTCTTGTCTGGAGTAGTATAGATCTGGTGAGACGAGGATGGAATGGATGCGCTGTCGAGTGCATATTGAACGTTAGGCATGCACTGCACATCCTATTGACATGGAAATAGGAGTCCAGTGAGGTAGCAAAATGGGTCCATTAATCAATAGACTGTAGCTAGCTCGTGAGCACTGCAAGAGACATCGGCAATGCGTGCCTGCCTGCTGCCAGCGTACGTATATTCAAAATTCAAACAGACTACTAAAACGCCACCCCCCCCCCCCCTCACACACACACTCCCATGTGTACTCCCTCCACACACACAAAATGAGCATTTAGATTATTAAAATAGTGATATAATCATTTTTATATTCCGTCACAAAGAAAGTAATTAACTCGATAAATCTTCTTACAAATAGTATAAGGAACAAGAGAGACTGCATTGCACAGGTTAGTTAGGGCATCTTCAACTCTATCTCCTAAAACAAATGCCGCATCTATTTACGGATGGGGATCCGCCTGCAAACATTGATGCGGCAGTCGGCCATTCAATCCTAATCGTATTCGTCTGCATGCCTGCTGCCGACTATAGAACATGTATATAGGTACTGAAACGGCCTCCACTCCCCTGGAAACTCAGGTCATCTAGTGTATAATTAATTATCTTTTTTTGCAGGAGTAATTAGCTATCGAATTTTTGCGGGGAGTAATTAACTATCGTTGAAAATGATAGTAATTTACTTCTTACAAAAAGTATACAAGGTACAAGAGAGGCCGCACGACACAAGTTAGTTTTTGTTTCAAAAAAAGGGATATATTAACACGATGAAGATACCAATTACACCTAGCCTTCGCACCAGCAAAATATCGCAAAGACTTATAGGATGCACATAGGCAAAAAAGAAAACAAAAAACAAAGGTCCTGCCAAAGTAATCAACTTTTCTCAGCAATAGCACTCAAACCACCACCAAATACAACACCCCGAAAACATAAAAGATCTTCAAAAGCAACAACTCCAAGAAGGGAATAGTGTACACGTGTCTCTTTGCCCCATCCAAGATCTTAGGTTTTCACACTAAAGAAAGACCGAGCTCTCAAAACAATTACTTCATCAAGTCAATTGCAAGGCACAACTACTAAGTGTCAGACCTTAGGTTCTCATCCTGAAATTTGCAACTCGGTACCCGTGGAGCATCATCAAAAATGAAATCCTCCAATGCTACTGCCCGCACTTGTCACTGTTGCTTCTGAGATTTATCAAACACCTGGCTGACTCCATCGCCTCCAAGGCCATGTCTGCCTCACTAATCCTTCAATCTCAACCACCATGACTTTCTCCACCGTTATCTACACCATGGAAATCCATAAACCGATATGTCCCATGGTGTCAACAATCAACAGAGCTTTGCGCCATGCTCTCATGGAACCATATTAGTTGATATGGACGCGCACGACCGGATTCTATACGATGCAGATATCCTTGGACAAGATCTCCGGTCGCAGTTCCGTAACACGTCGATGATCAGATCGAGGAGGATCGATCATGCAGGATGTTAGCATGCCGATGTACACGGTGCTGCCGAAAAAAGTGAGTAGTTCTCCTCGAAACCGCACAGGCAGATTCTCCCATGTGGTAGTTGAGATGCTTGCTCAATGCCTCTTTTGTGTGATATTGCTATGATATTGATGAACTTCCATACACTTTTGATCATATTTGGACTAACTTATTAACTCAGTGCACCCCAGTGTCAGTTCTTGTTTTCTGCTGTTTTTCTATTTCAGGTTTCCCCCATATTAAAAGTGCTCCAAAAATTCGGGAAAAATCCAATAAAAAATCAGCGCTTCGGAAGCTTCGGGAATCACTGAGGGGGGGGCAAAGGGGACCCACCAGGGCCCTAGGCGCCCTCTTGGCGCGCCCTAGGGTGGGGCCACGCCAAGGGGCCACCTGGACCCCTGGTGGCCCCCCGGGCTTCCCCCCTTCGCCCATATATTCTCCGTGACGCAAAACCCCCGAGACAGGAACCCTTTTTCGCGATCTCTTCTCTGTTCCGCCGCCGCCGCGCTTCCAAGATCGGGAGCACCAGGAGACCTCTTCCCGGCACCCTGCCGGAGGGAGGAACCACCTCCGGGAGCTTCTCCACCACCATGGATGCTTCCCGGATGAACCGTGAGTAGTCCACCTTGGACCATGGGTCTATGATCAGTAGCTATGTGATGTTGTCCTCCCCTCTTTGTTCTTCATGGATTAGACCTCGTGAGCTGCCCTACATGATCGAGGCACATATGTGTGCTGTTGCTATGTTGAGTTTGCTGGGATCCGATGGATTATGAGACTAAATATATTTGATTCTCCTCTTTTATATTTATGTTCTAGAGTAATTTTTGCATGTTCTCCGTTGTTGTTTATTGCTTTGGCCAAGTAGTAGGTAGTGACTCAAAGAGGGGGCGTTATGCATGATTGTGGGTTCATGCCCCATGATGACTAGCTTGAGTGATAGAAACATGAGTCTAGGGGATGTGTTGTTGCCACAAGGGGGAAAACAACGGTGCTTGTACTTGCGGGTGCAAGGATTGTTTACTTTACGCAAAGTTCTTTAATGCAGTTGTCTGTTGCTTTGAGTTTACACTTTGGGTGGGATTCGCAACTTAATACCAGCGAGATGTTCTGAATAGATATCTCAAGGTGGATGATTAGTAGGTAGATGTAGATGGATTTCGGTCTACTTGTCTTGGCGCACCGCCCATGCTTTTGAGTTTCTTCCTTTCTTTATAGCATATTTAGCATTGGTTTGCGCACATAATCCTGTCAATTTCCCAGCTGTAATTTGTTTACCTCGCATGGCTATTTTATCGTCTTTTGGGAGAGAGACATCACTAGTGAACATCATGGGACCCCGGTCCATATTTCCAATATTGTTTACACCTTCAATTTACTTTCAGTATTTACTTTTCCGTTGCTATCACTATCATTATTATCCCGTGTGTTTTATCCTTTGTAAACAACAAGGCCGGAGGGATTGACAACCTCTCTGTACTCGTTGGGAGCAAAGATATCTGTTGTGTGTGCAGGTCCAGGAGAAGCAAGTGATTTTCAACGGCGCATCACTTGCCGAACCACCTACTTGTCGATCTTGGAGTCCTACTGGTTCGATACTCTACCTTAGCATCTTCGCTAAGGAAAAATGCCGTTGTCTACATCTCAACCTTTCACTTTGGGTAACCAACGAGGGGAAAGAAGTAAACTCTCGCGACATCAGTAGTTCTACCATGCAAGGTGCACATCTTCAGCAAATCAAGCTTCCAATGAAGCCCAAACGAAGAAGAACTCACCGTCCTCACCTCACGTAACACGGGCATAATTGGCGACCTCTTTCATACGGACGGCTGAGGCGTGAGGGCAATGAGGATCTATGGGTCTGTGTAGTGGCCGTTGAGCACATGGCCGAACAACGTCACATGCGTCGTCGTAGACTTTCCACATTTAGCCCCAAGGTAGATCCACAGGCAAAACAACCCATGCTCGACACAGAAAGCCGCCACAGAACCTCCATCATGCTCATTCCAGGACTTGGAGCATTGGATCTTTCCAGCCCAACCCGAATCCCATGGAGATGGAGACGCACCACACCCAGATCAACCGGATCGTAGATTGCGTGCGCGTGGATGAAGATGGAAGAGACCGCAGGAGCCGAAGAAAAAAATGCAGGGAGACACCCCACCACCGCCTGGCGACCTCCTCCGGCGGCAGTGGGGTGAACAGCGGGACGGGAAGGGAGCTCGCTGGTGGCTGGAGTGGATCGCCTTTGAAGTCACGAGCGTGCGACCCGGGAGGCAGTTCGTGGATGTATGAGGTCCCCCTTAATTACCGTGCGACCCAAAAGGCACAAGTTAGTTACTTTATCAATTTCATATTAACTGTTGTTTAAATGGATGTATCTGAAACGAAGGTAGTATCTAATAGGAAGTACTACATAAAATGTTAACAACCTCTAACTGAGAAGTGACAAGTCACATGCGTTTTCTGTTGCGTTCTCTCGCATGTGACACCAATGTTATCACAGTGCACATCATCATGCACGGTACCTTTAAATGACAAGTGACGAGTCAGGGAGGGTACCCTAGATAGATAGATTGCCGCCCAGTCAGGAGGCAGCTGTCAAGCTTAATTTGTACCACCTCCAGAGTGCACAATCAATCCAACGTAATGTAAGTTACAGTATGTTATTACCGCCAAAAATAAGTGACTGGTTGACAGGCCGGGTGCAGTAAAATATTAAGCCACGTTTCGCCATTGCCATCGATCCATCGTCTCTCGTGGATGTGCATGTACGGACGGCACACCAATCATATATATATTTGATGAACTAATTGTCAGTTTCCAAATCTCTCGTTCAACCCTTCTCTCTCTCTCTACGTAAAATCAGCAGCAGCTACCTAAGGTTGAGCTAGGTAACTAGCTAGGTTGCCGACATACTACGGTACAATACTGAAAAAGAAAACAAACATCTGCAGCCACTGCCACTCACTGTATCCAATCATCCATTATTGTTCACTCCTCAATAAGGAGGAGAAGGTAGGTATTTGTAGGGTTTCCTTTGAACAGCTTCTTCTCTCGGACCACCGCCTATCAAGTCAGCATGCCACGCGTACTATTGTCCACCAAAATGGGCAACATCAACCAGTTTAGGGCCCAATTAATTTGACAAATTAATGAAGGGAAAAGAATGTGCGCTAACTCTTGATTGTACAAAGTTTGAAAACAAGTATTAAATGTTATATGATGGACGCGCAAAAGGATGGTGGTGTCGTCTGTCACCATGGTGGCGTCGACAGTAAGTTACGCAAGATCGAGGCATCAATATTGTTCTGAAGATGGATCGATGAAAGACGGTGGCGATTGTCTCTGCAGCAAGCGCATGTGGTGCTTGTTAGGAGTGTGACGGACCGGTGTGTGACCCAAACCAAACAGTTTGGCTTGGTTCGGCCTTCGGATTTGGATGTTGGATTCTGGTGTCATGTCTGGGTATGTGGCCCCGATAATCTGCACCCCCTTCATAAAATGGTTAGGAGTAGTGGCAGATGTTACCTAGATGGGGGCTTCAAACTTATTGTTGTATCGCTTTGTAAGGTCTTGATCCATAACTTACAAAATGGCCACATGCATCGCCCTGATGTAGAGGCCGGGGGTCTTCCTCCTTCTCAAAAAAAATGAGTATTGCTTCAAACAATACAATTCAAGCTGAGCATCTACTTATCTAACAAAGGGCGAAGCTAGCCGAGCATGCGCTTCCCCTCAAAATAATGCATGCTTTCACTCTCAACATCACTCTAAGGAAAATGTGGACCAAGGATCTCGGTCAGTATATGACGGTGTCCTGTATAAGGGGTATCTCATCATGTCGATTTCGGCCTTATGGGTCAGGCCTTGGACTTCTTAGCAAAGTTCATTGTGGGCCGCCTAGAGGAGCCCAGGGCGGATGAAAGGAAGGTTTCACGAAGATTTGTCATAGATGAGAAGATGATGGGATCGTGAAGGATTGCACCTCCTCATATGTAGCCTACTAGGTTTAATGTAACTCTAGAATCCACGACGTAGTATACAAGTCGAGGGGACTAGGTTCGTAGAACAATACACATTTCTCGGTACATTGTACTTTGCATACACTCTAACATAATCGAAAATAAGCAGGAAGTAGTGTGTTATCTCCTCAGAGAGATTGAACCTAGGTAACTCTGCGTCCCTGTTATCATCGACATCCAATAATCTAGCTCGGCATACCCTACCGAGGGATCTTCGAGAATGTGCTTCCTTTGCAAATCACTATATAGTACTCCTACATCATAAATTCTGAAGGCTATAAATATTCCGGTGACCTTTATCCTTTCACACATACATTGTTCATTGTAAATGTTGTCATACCTTTTGAGTATATCAAATAAATACATCATGATCTAGGTAGGCTGGACAAGATGATTTTACTCTAGTAAAGAACGCCTGCCAGTGGAAAATTTACCAGATGGCTCAATGATGTTTGGGTCCATAAATGGCAGTTCAACAAATGGACTGAGAAAGGCAAATCACTGGCGGAGTTTTAATTACCATGCGCCGTTAGAAGAAATAGGGAGGTCTAAGGCGCGCGAAACTTACATTGTTCCATGGACTGGTTTTTTTTACAATTTGATGGACGTTTATAACTGCAATGACTACGCGTGGCCATTCAATTATAAATGAACACATGTCACTCTCCAGAAAACACTTTCTTTTTAATATCATATGCGAACCCACATGAAAATAGCTCACAAAATTCTCTATTACATTAGGATTATTTTTTTCAAAAAGGGGTGTCCTGGCCTCTGCATCAATTGATGCACACAGCCAACTATTACATTAGGATAAATTCATGGAGCATAAATACCGAATATTGTCATCGCCATTTTGATATCATTACGCCCAAAGAGGAGATACATCATTTGATAATATAAAAGGAGGAAAAGGTCATCTTTAGATGTTGTGCGGCACCCAAAAGAAAATTAAGAAATCCGAGAGGTTAGTGTTGATCTGACATACAGACTATTGCCATCATAGCTGAGGCAAGGGCATTTCAGCATTCCACTCATTTTCTTCAATCTCTACCAGCAATGACATAGATTTCTCACTTTTGTGATGATTAATTTAGTGACGTGCTTGTTCTTACAAGCTAAATTTAGACTTGCATGTAAATATATATCCCTGTTCTTAAAAATAGGACAACGGTAAATTACTCAATCTTTTGCTATCTAAAGATAGTGCTCTAGTGGGCTTCTTCCATTGATTATTCAGTCGACAATTCCAAAGGTTGTACCCCGTTACCTCAAATTAAGTAGTACCATAAGGTGTAGCAAAGTTACATGGAGGGATAAAAACAATACAAATATTTCATAATCTTGAGAAAATTCGGTTACACAAAATAAAAACTGCTAGTACATCGACAGTGGATGCATGGGAGAGCAAACACATCCGTCGTTGCTTCTCCTACCGTTCGTAAGTGCATATCACGGGCATCGAAAATTATTTACCGTCGGCTCATGCATGCATGCATGCATGCATGCGCACATATATATCCGACGGGACTCATACATGGAATTACTTAATATGACGATGATCTTGATCAACTGAAACTTGGACGGCGCCAATGGATGGATCAATATTCCGGAAGGTACTTGTTGCCGACCTTGTATGAGGTGGGGATGAACTCGTCGAAGACGTTCTTCATGCCGTTCTTGGAGAGGAAGCGGAAGTTGAAGGGGCCGACCAGCGGCTTGGAGTTCGACACCTCCCACACGTCGCCCTTCTTCGTCAATGGCTCCCACTCCTCTGAGCCGTGCTGCCGGAGCTCCACCTCCGATAGGCTGTCGCCTGGCCTCGTGTAGTCGACCTTCAGCACTAGCTTCTTGGCGTCCGACCCCTTCTGGGGTGTCAAGGTCACCTTCACGGCGCACATCGCGCCCACGAACAGCGCCGCCAGCACCGCCATCGCCAGCATCCTTGAGGAGGAGGACAAAGCCATCTTCTTGGTCGATTGATCCAAGCCTGGTGGAGATCTGATTGCTGTGTGTGTGTGTGTGTGTGGCTGCTTCTGCGAGCTGTGTGGATGTGGGATTCTGACGGAGGAGGTGCCTGGTATTTATGGGTGGGGAGAGATCGCCGGACGAGCAGTGCTCCGGGGATCTCTCTGGCCGGCACCATCACCGGTTGGAGGGAATTACTCCGGTCCGGTGGGAGACGACCGGTGATACGGAGATGGCGGTGTTTCCTTCCTTCCCTTGGAATGAAATTCAGAGGCCGCACGCCCAAGACTCTCTCATGCATGTAGCTGCACCCGGGCCGTCCATTGCAGAAAAAATTGCGGAGAAAATCCGCACCACTTCGCTCCATGAAGAAGAACCAGTCAATTGCTCCCTTCATAAAAAATCAACCACTCTTATCAGTTCAATGGTTTGGAGCAACCAGATCTCGAGTTCAAGATTCTGCCAATGTAGTATCAAAGATAGATTATGTGATTGCTTCAAGATGGGATGAACCGAATGCACAAAATTGATGGTGCTGGGCGAGGGTTTGTTCTCAAAGGGATTTGGTGTTGGACGGGTGTTCACCCAATCCTCTAGACAAGGCCTTATAGATAAAGGAATCGAACCAAGATATACGAGGGATAAATACAAGATGATAAGGTAATCCTTTAAAGAGTCATATGCTGACAGTATAGACATATAGAAATTGAAAACACATATCAGTGCATCGAGAAAGAAACAAATCTCAATAATTTTGAAGTAACAACTAAGGCGGTTTGCATACGTACTGTGCACCGTGTGTGCATCAACAATTATTTACTACTAATACATGCATGCATGCGCGTATATCCAACGGAACTCAAGCATTACGATAAAATCATAGGAATGAAATCTGGAAAATCTTGGACGGCGCCGATGGATCGGATCAATATTCCGGGAGGTACTTGTTGCCGACCTTGTATGAGGTGGGGATGAACTCGTCGAAGACGTTCTTCATGCCGTTCTTGGAGAGGAAGCGGAAGTTGAAGGGGCCGACCAGCGGCTTGGAGTTCGACACCTCCCACACGTCGCCCTTCTTCGTCAATGGCTCCCACTCCTCCGAGCCGTGCTGCCGGAGCTCCACCTCCGATAGGCTGTCGCCTGGCCTTGTGTAGTCGACCTTCAGCACCAGCTTCTTGTCGTCCGACCCCTTCTGGGGTGTCAAGGTCACCTTCACGGCGCACATCGCGCCCACGAACAGCGCCGCCAGCACCGCCATCGCCAGCATCCTCGAGGACGAAGCCATCTTCTTGTTCGATTGATCCAAGCCTGGTGGAGATCTGATTGCTGTGTGTGTGTGTGGCTGCTTCTGCGAGCTGTGTTGATGTGGGATTCTGACGGAGGAGGTGCCTGGTATTTATGGGTGGGGAGAGATCGCCGGACAAGCGGTGCTCCGGGGATCTCTCTGGCCGGCACCATCACCGGTTGGAGGGAATTACTCCGGTCCGGTGGGAGACGACCGGTGATACGGAGATGGCGGTGTTTCCTTCCTTCCCTTGGAATGAAATTCAGAGGCCGCGCGCCCAAGACTCTCTCATGCATGCAGCTGCACCCGGGCCGTCCATTGCAGAAAAAATTGCGGAGAAAATCCGCACCACTTCGCTCCATGAAGAAGAACCAGTCAATTGCTCCCTTCATAAAAAATCAACCACTCTTATCAGTTCAATGGTTTGGAGCAACCAGATCTCGAGTTCAAGATTCTGCCAATGTAGTATCAAAGATAGATTATGTGATTGCTTCAAGATGGGATGAACCGAATGCACAAAATTGATGGTGTTGGGCGAGGGTTTGTTCTCAAAGGGATTTGGTGTTGGACGGGTGTTCACCCAATCCTCTAGACAAGGCCTTATAGATAAAGGAATCGAACCAAGATATACGACGGATAAATACAAGATGATAAGGTAATCCTTTAAAGAGTCATATGCTGACAGTATAGACATATAGAAATTGAAAACACATATCAGTGCATCGAGGAAGAAACAAATCTCAATAATTCTGAAGTAACAACCAAGGCGGTTTGCATACGTACTATGCACCGTGTGTGCATCAACAATTATTTACTACCAATACATGCATGCATGCGCGTATATCCAACGCAACTCAAGCATTACGATAAAATCATAGGAATGAAATCTAGAAAATCTTGGACGGCGCCGATGGATCGGATCAATATTCCGGGAGGTACTTGTTGCCGACCTTGTATGAGGTGGGGATGAACTCGTCGAAGACGTTCTTCATGCCGTTCTTGGAGAGGAAGCGGAAGTTGAAGGGGCCGACCAGCGGCTTGGAGTTCGACACCTCCCACACGTCGCCCTTCTTCGTCAATGGCTCCCACTCCTCCGAGCCGTGCTGCCGGAGCTCCACCTCCGATAGGCTGTCGCCTGGCCTTGTGTAGTCGACCTTCAGCACCAGCTTCTTGGCGTCCGACCCCTTCTGGGGTGTCAAGGTCACCTTCACGGCGCACATCGCGCCCACGAACAGCGCCGCCAGCACCGCCATCGCCAGCATCCTCGACGACGAAGCCATCTTCTTGTTCGATTGATCCAAGCCTGGTGGAGATCTAATTGCTGTGTGTGTGTGTGTGGCTGCTTCTGCGAGCTGTGTGGATGTGGGATTCTGACGGAGGAGGTGCCTGGTATTTATGGGTGGGGAGAGATCGCCGGACGAGCGGTGCTCCGGGGATCTCTCTGGCCGGCACCATCACCGGTTGGAGGGAATTACTCCGGTCCGGTGGAAGACGACCGGTGCTACGGAGATGGCGGTGTTTCCTTCCTTCCCTTGGAATGAAATTCAGAGGCCGCGCGCCCAAGACTCTCTCATGCATGCAGCTGCACCCGGGCCGTCCATTGCAGAAAAAATTGCGGAGAAAATCCGCACCACTTCGCTCCATGAAGAAGAACCAGTCAATTGCTCCCTTCATAAAAAATCAACCACTCTTATCAGTTCAATGGTTTGGAGCAACCAGATCTCGAGTTCAAGATTCTGTTCAAGATTCTGCCAATGTAGTATCAAAGATAGATTATGTGATTGCTTCAAGATGGGATGAACCGAATGCACAAAATTGATGGTGCTGGGCGAGGGTTTGTTCTCAAAGGGATTTGGTGTTGGACGGGTGTTCACCCAATCCTCTAGACAAGGCCTTATAGATAAAGGAATCGAACCAAGATATACGACGGATAAATACAAGATGATAAGGTAATCCTTTAAAGAGTCATATGCTGACAATATAGACATATAGAAATTGAAAACACATATCAGTGCATCGAGGAAGAAACAAATCTCAATAATTTGTAAGTAACAACCAAGGCGGTTTGCATACGTACTGTGCACCGTGTGTGCATCAACAATTATTTACTACCAATACATGCATGCATGCGCGTATATCCAACGCAACTCAAGCATTACGATAAAATCGTAGGAATGAAATCTGGAAAATCTTGGTCGGCGCCGATGGATCGGATCAATATTCCGGGAGGTACTTGTTGCCGACCTTGTATGAGGTGGGGATGAACTCGTCGAAGACGTTCTTCATGCCGTTCTTGGAGAGGAAGCGGAAGTTGAAGGGGCCGACCAGCGGCTTGGAGTTCGAAACCTCCCATACGTCGCCCTTCTTGGTCAATGGCTCCCACTCCTCTGAGCCGTGCTGCCGGAGCTCCACCTCCGATAGGCTGTCGCCTGGCCTTGTGTAGTCGACCTTCAGCACCAGCTTCTTGGCGTCCGACCCCTTCTGAGGTGTCAAGGTCACCTTCACGGCGCACATCGCGCCCACGAACAGCGCCGCCAGCACCGCCATCGCCAGCATCCTCGAGGAGGAGGCCATCTTCACTATGGATGAAGGGGAGTTGATTGTTGTGTGTGTATGTGTGTGTGGGGTTGCTGCCTTGAGCTGTGCGGATTCCGATGGATGAAGCGTCCTGTATTTATGGGCGGAACAGAGCGGGCGACGAGCGGTGCTCCGGCGATCTCGCTCGTTAGCCGTGGCCGGGCTCGTCCATTCATCCCTATGCGGCTGGCCATCACCATCGGTAGGAATGGAATTTAGAGGCCGTAGCTTCCTCCGGTTGGAATGAGATTTAGAAGAGGCCGTGCATGCATGCTTGTTCGGCCAAAACGCTGCCGCTGCGGCGACGAGCACCACCAATTCCCCGGGAACCGGCTCCGATCCACTTTCTCGTCGGCATCAGCATTTCTTTGATTCTATATATTATATATTCGGGATATTCAATTTGGTTCTAGGATGCACAAGCTCCTATGTGCTAAAAATGAATTTGACAAATGTTAAATAATTTACAAAAAAAATAGATGTGTTCATTGTCACAACCAAGTGGTACATGTAAATTTACAGGTGAAAAACTTAAGCGTCTTGATATGTGTTAAAAAAACGTCAAATGTAGCCTCTAAATGTTGTTGTTTTCACCCACCAAGCACTATTATCTCATATGGAATCAAAATTATCAAGCACACTTGCCACTATAATATGAACATCTAAATAAATTCAGATTTTTTTTAATTTTTTTACTATTTATTTTCGTTTACTGTTCATTAGGAAACATATGCTCACCAGAGCCAAAACTTTGGGTCTTGTAGTAATAACCTACACTACTTTGTAGATATGCTTATTTCTAAATGTGAAAAAAACTTTGGAAATCGGCTGTGAACATGGGGATATATAAACAGATGAACATAGCAACTACACCATGAACGTGTAGCACACAAACATTTTAACGCAAATACTGTATTTCGTTTGCGAATGATAGGATACCCCTTGGTTGGTATGCCATCCTGTCATTTTCTTCTCGTTTCTGTTTCATGATTTTCGTCTTCTTTTGACTCTTTTTGATTGTTATGTTTTTAATTATTCTTTTGTTTTTTTATTTTCTTGATCTTATTTTATTATTTATATTTTACTGCTTTGTATGATTATTATTTTCTTTTTGTTTATCATGTATTTCTTATTATTTTTCCTTTTTTATTTTATCACCTTGTTAATGTTTCTTGTGCAGCTAGAAAATGTAAATAGTGTATTGAAGAAAGTTTTCTTCATGTACATAGCTAATGTTTATCATGTATTTTCAAAATGTTCACTGTGTATTAAAAAATGCTCACCGTGTGTTTAAAAAATGTTCATCTTGTATTACCAGAAAGTGCTCAGCCTGTATTTTTCAAATATTTAATGTATTTAAAAATTTTGTTGTCATAAAAATACATTTCATGTGTTTTTAGAAAAAATCACCATGTATTTTCAAATTGTTTAGAGTGTATTTAAGAGATGTTCACAGTAGCCTGGTTCATTCGTATTAATGTCATAGCACGTTAGGAGCAGATGCCCATGCACGTCCATGTGTTTTCCCTTTTTACCTGTTTTCCTTTATATTTTAGAATATTATCCATACATGCATTCCAAAAATTAATATAGTTCATTGTATAAAAGTGATCATCGCACTTTTGAAAAAACTCATGTAGTGTAAGAGAAATATCTGTGGAACTTTTAGAATATGTTAGTGAAACTTATAATAAATGTCCCGACATTAAAATATGTTCTAGCGCTTCCAAAAATATTTGTGACAATTTTCAAAATGTTTCTACAAAAAGAATAAAAATTCTTGGTGTAAGTTTTTAAAATTTTAAAAAATGTACGTAGCATTCGAAAAATGATCACATGTTCGTAAAATTAATAAAATAATAAATTGTGTAGTATAATAATATTATTGACATTCAAAATATGTTTAACATTAATTTCAAAATTGTTCATCGTGTATTTGACAAATTCTCAACATGCATCAACAACATGTTACGTATCTATGGAAAAATGTATGACGTGTATTGGAAAAGGTTGACATGTATTTGAAAGAATAGAAAGAAAAAATAATAATTTAAAAACAAAGAGATGAAATAAAGTAAACCGATGAAAACCATAAGCAAGGTCAGCGGGATATTATAGCTACTGGATGCGACCGTCTACTGACGGTTGCACGGGATTTATTCAGCCGGGTTGACTGGCAACATACTAGTCGACTACAAGATGCTTAGTTGTCATATGCATGTGTTTTCTCTTTTTTTTTATTGTTGTTTGATTGATGTATAAAATTTGAGTGACCCTTGAGCTTATAAAACCTTTGAATGATGCTCTCTTTGTGAAGGAGTATTAGTATAGGTCTACGAGTCCGTATAGTTCTAGGTCTAATTCTTTTTCCCTCAAGTCATGTCTAATATATATATATGCCCCATGAGCTCTTTAATATATATAATTTACATCATAACATGATATAGAGCTTAATAAATGATTGTGTGCATCGATTGATGCAGAGGCTAGGGCGTTATCCTCCTTTTCGAAAGAAAAAAGGGTAAACTGATGAAAACCAAAAAAAAAAGAACCCCATGGAACCATTCCAAAACTCATGCAGGCCTTCTTCGGTTCAACCTCTTCTCAAGGGGTTTTAAAACCTCTTGCAGCAAACGTGCCCAGAAGGTTTTTCACAAAACAGTGCATAAGTTTCTCAAAATCATTCCAATAAGTGTTAATTGGGCCAGCCTATCATACAATCGAGTCTGTATAGGTCTAGGTCTATTTCTTTTGGAAGACGCTAGGCATCAGACTACTGACATTCTCTTTTCATCAGACTAGCCGCAGACCATCCGATAAAATTTACAGGCATCGTCCGATCCATTAGCAATCCGCAGGCGTGATTTGCTGGATTGAAGCATTAATTGATTGCTTAGTCATAACTGCCATATGTGCATGACCGGGTGGCAGTCCCTTGTTTTAGCTGCTTCCAAACAAATTGCTTGCTTCCACACAATTAGTTTGCTTCCAGGATTGATGCCTCGTTCAATTTTTTTAGAAAAGGATTGAATCATCCTTTAATGCACCTGATTTATTTCTCTATTTCAGATATTCTATTTTGAGCCAACGCATATTTGCTAGTTCATCAACTCAATAATATGCTTTAAGTGCGTAAAACCAAAAAAAATCGATTTAATGAAAATGTGATTACAAATGATTATTTTGCTTCCAACCAAGCAACAATTTATTTCCATCGACTCTTGGATTTGTTTCCGTTGCAACTAATTTTTATTCTATTAGCAATTTTTTTGCTTCCATCGAAAACAAAATTGGTTTCTATTGTTGCTATATATTGTTTTCACAAGAATTTTTTTTAAGGTAAAGCATAACTTTATAACTTAACGGTGTTGGAGAAAATCGCCTTCAACACAAACTGCCACATGGGCAGGAACATCGGACTCCCACTACATACAACCACAACAACACATATTAATTACATTACAACTTAATATGATACAAAATCCAGGCCTAATACATCGAGGAAGCATGGGTATTGTCTTGAGATGCAACGTCGCGATAAGGAACGAGATCTCAGAGACTTCTGACATGCCTCCGCCACCTTTGTTGCATACATATCAACACTGTCGACGTCATGTGGAGAGAAGAGTGCAAAGGGACTGAAAAATTAATGGCGTGTGGTTAGAATAGTGTGGTGCAGAACATTTGTATAACATATCACATATGAGAAAATAAGACACGCTCTGATATGCAATGGATAGGAGTAGAATATTGAGATAAAAACATTACTATAAAAACAAAAAAGTAGGAAGCATGGCTTGCAAGAAGGAATGATTTGATCTATCACAACATACATTAAAGGCAGTGGAAACATAGAGAATTGATATGGATTTTATTTTTGTTGCTATAGAGGCATATGCAAAATATAGAGGTAGAAATCATGACTTACATGAAGCAATGATTTGATCTACCAAAACCTTCATGATAGACATTCGAAGCATGAATGTAGCGCAAGGCCAATATTTACACACCAATGGTGTGGTCAAATGTGAACAATAGAAAAAATGTAGGCTGGAACTATGTAAACAAACTACCTGGAATTAAAACACATGTGATAAACAGAAGAAATATAAATTAAGTAGCAAAAACTATGGAAGCAATCTGCATAAACAGAAGAAGCACACAAGAAGCGTCAAAATGTGCTATATGAATATGAGTTGTCTTGATTGGAAGCATAGACATTGGGATGTCTCCATTGTCGTGAAAAGACTGAACATCAAGTAGATTAGCCCATTTTTTTTCACGAATGAGAATTTTTTGGTTGTCGGGAAGACCATCAACAACATCATGTAAGCGACAAGCCGAGTATCGACACCGGAGCAAATGCCCCATTTTGGATGTCTTCATTGTCGAGTGTCACCTAGTAACATTAGAAATATAAGAAGCGTATTCGATGGCATATGCATAAAAATAGGAAGCACATCAAGTACTGGGTTGTATGTACAAATCGTGGCCTATTGGTATTAGCACAAATAAACTGGGTGTATGTATGAAGCAGAAACTGACTATGAAGCGAGCCTTTCTATTGTGTAATCAGAGAAGCATTTTTTTATCTCGATGGAAACATGGTGAGCAAAATGTCGAAGCATGTGAACTGGAAGCTCAAGGCAACTACCCATGATGCACTGCAACTGTTTTTTGGAAGCATTAAAATTTGAAAGAAACTGGTAACAGAAGTACCGCCAACTAAGGATGCAAAGGTTGTATAACAGTAAGCTATGAAAAATAAACTTGTGAACAATTATGAACATCATTCGAAGCCGGAATTATATGAAGGTGCAGGTAAAATCGTACATGTACATAATACTTGCTATAATGAACTAACAATATATTGTATCTGGTGAACAGCGAGCATTACCTCAATATTCAGAGGAAGCACTACCAATAATCCCCTGACCGCAGAAAAGGGAACCACCAGTCTACCACTGATACGGGAGAGGTTGTACAGAATCGGGCAGACTAGCTAAATCTTATAGATAAGAAATCCCACTTTCGAGGGCAAGTTCGTTGGCTAGTTTCCACCCACCCCAATTCTAGCACAAACCTCAATAGTCCTAATAATCTGCACAAAATAGCAGCCATTGCCTAATTGTTGTATCAAGGAACATCGCCAATCCCCAATTTGTAGGTTAACGATGAAGAAAAAAACAGAATCGCAAAGGGGTAGAAGGAGGATAAATAGCTCGGTGGGCTTGATAGATCGGTGTGGCAGGAAAGTGTTTGGGCGGAGAAAAAATTAATCGAAGAGGGGGGACGGGGACTTACAGAGGGAAGGACGCATAGTGCTGCTTCTTCGTCCGCTGCGGCTGCGCTTCCGGTAGTAGTGGGGAGGCGGAGACCCGAGAGCTTAGCTTCGTTGGTTCTAATGGATCAAGGAGGAAGATGACGGGACCGGACGCAACGGGGCCCTGAGGGGATAATGGAGCATGGAGGTGCTCTGTATGGATGGGGATAATGGGGATCTGGCCTGGGCGACTTCTCCGGCGTCGATGGCGTCGAGAATGGGGAGTTGCAGCAGACGAGGGGAATCGGGAGAGATCGGGGGCGTCTGGTGCGGTTGGCCCGATTTCTTTCCTTTTTTTCAACTAAGCGCCTAGCAAATTGACGGTCTCATTTCAATTCTATCGACGGCTCCGCGTCGGTCTGAAGCTTAGGGGTTCTCAGACTATAGAAGCAGAGAGTTTACCATTTATTTTTCCCTCAAGTGAGATGGAACTATGTCTTGCAGTTGATGAGAGTGTGTCCCCTATTGGGCCGACCCATGTAACCTGCTGTCAGTTCCACATTTGGAAAGCTATTATACGCTTCCAATTTGTTTTTTTGTTTTTGAGGATATTCCAGCTCTTGTCCAGGTTTTTTCTATTTCATTTAATTTTTGAAAACATTGTTTGTTTTTCTCGTAGAACTCCATGAACAATATCTCAAATTCAATAATTATTTTCTAATTTACAAATGTTTCCGCAACCTTGTGAACTTATGCGAAATTCTAAACTTTTTTTCAAATTCATGATTTTTAAAATGTAGGATATATTCAAAAATAAAAATTCTATTTATGAGCATAATTTTGAGTTCATAAACAATTTTATGGATTTTTATAAAAGCCCACAAAACTTTCGAAAATTCATGAATATTTTTCAGATTTACTACTCCCTCTAGAGGGAGTAATAATTTTCATGTTCACAATTTTTTTTCAGATTTACTAATTTCTATGTGTTAATCTAATATGCATCTGATGGAGTAATAGTTTTCCAGTTTATAATTTTTCTACATAAATTACAATTTTCAAAACTCACAAACTTGAGAGAGCATGACCGACAACGATGCTGTCACGTTCTTTGCTGCAACGAGTGACAGAAATAGCTACCACTAGCCCTTGAATTTTGTTACGACCAAAGATGATGAAGTGTGACCGGCGATGACAGATTGCTTGTTTGCTACAACCGACAGCGAGAAAGCTACCATCGATCATCAAATTTGCTGCCACCAGACAATGATGAGTGTGGTCTACGATAATGTTGCCAAAATATTATAGCAACGGTATCAAAAATTAAGAAGAAAATATACATAAATGTGGAAGATAATTTTTGCTGTAATTTAATGATCTAATTTGCTACAATAATAATTAAATTTTGATGCACGAAATCGATAGGCCAACCGATCCTTCGCGTAAACCCGTCTAGCTTGGGTCTGATTTATGTTCTGGCGCGCATGCATGCCTGCTTTTTTTTAACAAGCATGTATGGCTTGGTGGTGTGCCCCGGTCTCGGTGGTTCATTAATTTACCAATGAATTAGCGAAAACACCGGCCAATTAGCAAGACTATAGCTGATTAGTGTTAATGCATACTATATATTAAGGGCACTCCCAATGCTAGTATCTTAGCACGATATCATAGGCATTTTGCTTATGTGGCATAGCACTTAATGAAGAAAGAGAGGAAGGTTGTATCTTAGCTAAGATACAATCCTTGCACGTGGCCATATGCAAAAAGCACTATTAAACCAATCACATGTATGCATGAGACCAAAATCATTAAATAAGATACAACCCTTAAGAAACAATGCATTGTGGTGGTTGTATCTTAAGTTTTTATTGCTCTTATGATACTGTGCTAAGAAACAATGCATTGGGAGAGCCCTAAAAAAAGTTGTACTCCTTCATCCCATAATTTTTATCGGAATGCAAGTTATCCACATCATCAAGTAGGTTCATCATATAAAAACTTTTTTGCACTAACTTTTTATTCATATGCTCCCATTAACTTTGCATGTTCATGCAGCATATTATAAATAAATAAATAAAAATATGCACTCAACCTTACAATTTATAAGTGTCTTTTTATATAAAAACAAATTATGAGTTACATCACATTTTATTTTTCTATGTGACATTTTTTTTTATAAATACACATCTGTAGTTGCTATCGTTGTTCTAGGTTTAGTCAAGGGTGGATATGTCTCCACTCTCTCTACTCAACGTTTTTTCGTCTCATATCGTTTCACCGATATATTATCAAGAAAATAAATAAATTAAACAAAAATCACACTCTTTTTTGGATTTTTTATCAATTGTTCTTAGATTTTAACTCTAAATAATATTTCTTTAAAAAATATTTACAATCAAATTATACTATGTATCATAAATATTATCATGTTTTAAAACAAAAAAAATCTTCACAGTTTCCGCAGCAACGCGCGGGGTATCATCTAGTTAAAAATGCATTTAGGTACATTCATTCTTTCAAAAAGTATTTTTGAACGGAGGGAGTATAAAATTAAGTTATGGCAGCCACCACACCTTGCCCACTGGGGGCCCTCATCCATACAAAAATACTAGGCATAACAAATCCTCATTTTTATTACTTTATTATCTATGTTATTATTATTACTACTACTATATCAAGCAATTAGATATTGGAATATACATTTAAGCATGAGATAGTTTCGCTAATGGTTTCAATACTCATATTAGTCTCCTGGATTTTGCACAGTTACAATGGTCTTTAAAAAAGTACTGTTACAATGAGTTTTTAAAAGTTAATTCAATGAACTTATTCGATGACTTTATATTAATCAGTGTAAATACATCAAAAAAATACCATACATATCGTGTATTAATATATCATCCTAGTGATCATGTATGACCTTATTAGGTGTACTCATTTGCCACTACCTTTGAAAGTTTTTATTCGTGTTTCTTTCTGTCATTTCTCATGTCTTACTTTCACTAAAATGCAAATTGGTTTACTATATATAAGATTAGCACTACACTTTCATATATAAAATTATGTCGAACGTAGTTGGATGAACCACATAATCTTGTCCAAAAAGTTGATTTGTTATATCATGGACCAATATATATGTCTTAGTCCCTTGAATTTATCCACTTTTCACCTTTGCGCTCATGCTTTCAGTTTTATCATGTGTTACTCTTTAGAATTTGGTTTTTTTACCACGTCATAGAGATCCAAGAGACTAGTAATCAACTGAGTGTACTCTAGATATAACTCGGTTGTTCTCCTTTTATGTGTTACACAAATTGCCACAATGCAAGTCGTGAACGTTTGATGTTTTGAAAATTATAATATATGTGGTCAACCAATTAATCAAGCTTCATCTTTTTAGCTACATCTAAAAAAAATTGGTTTATAATTGAAGTTATATAAGACATTAATATCTGAATTGTCAAGGATGTTCTTCTATTCATTCCGCTTTAATATAACTACAGAAAATGTTTCCAAAGTTTGCTATAATAACGACGTTGGAGAGTTAAAGGGAGAACATGATACACATGGGTTGCATACCAAAAGGTAATAAAATGAAATAGGAAAACCACCAATCTTGGTATGTGCTTCTTGTTGGGCCTGTTTGGGCTTCATGAGGAATTTGTTGTGTTGTTGTTGCCTGGTGAGAAGAATTTGTTTATTTCGTATCTTACTTTTGTTATATACAAGGCGGGGTGGCCTCCAAGCTATGTGTTGAGGCGGTGCATGAAAGCAAAGAGGAGGAGGATAGAATTGGGATTGAGATTCACCAGTTCCACCTTATAATGCAAGAGAATATCATGATAGAAATTTGAGCATAGAATGGTAAACCACACATATAAGAAATCTATCATGCTCACTGTGCACCCCACGAGTGGGACAATCTGTCAATCGACTATTTGTGATGAGGGATACCAACAACTCATGTAGTGGTTGTCCATTAGCGGTGACCAATTAATTGTAATGCATGATGTAAAAATAACACGCCGGACACACCACTCTACTATTACGAAAGCGATCTATCACCGAGCTAAAAGCCTGTTGTGTGGGCAGGGACACCCGCTATCTCCAAGGATAACCAATGAGATAATTGGACACGCAATCATAGACTAAGAGAACAATGTATGCAATAAATAAAACTACTCGAACAAAGATGAGGGGGTACAGATACAAATCACTCATGACTTGAGATACCAATAGAGTTTGGATACGAACATACTCCAACGTGACACACATCATCTAGCAACGAATACATAAACGCACATACATATAAACATGAAGATGATCTTTGTGAGTTACTTAAACATAGTAATTAACTATGTATAAGAAATGGTCGACTGATGATTAGATTTCGTCCCACAAGTATTTTCCACATAGTCGTGAGCCCATAACGAGGAGGGCCACAGGCACAATGAGGACGAGCCCGACACAAACCACCATCCCCAAAAGGCTGAAGGTGGTGCCAGAAATGTAGGCCACCAGCAATGCCAACACATCGAGCGCCATGAGAATGTCGAATGCCTTAGTCTTGGCCAATCTTCGCAGGTCCTGGCTGGCCAGCAGTAGCATGATGGAGAGCGAAAGCGCAAACGCGGCGGTGTTGCTGTAGTAGAAGGTCTTGTACCTCGTGGGGCTTGCGCCGTGAAGAGCGGGCATCATCTTGTCCACGAAAGAAGCAATTTCAGGAGTTGGCGGTGTAGAGGCGACGAAGGTGGCCGCGGTATTACAGGTTTCCGCTCGCACTCTTTCAAAGCCTCCAGGTGGGTTGAGGCCGCAGGTGTAGGTAATTGAGGCGACCACGGTGACAAGGATCATTAGCCACCCGCGGAGCTCCTTCACCTACATAGAAATATATTAGTGCTTGAACACGTAGGCACCTTGCTATCCCATTAATTCGTTCAATGTTTGGAGATCTCGCATAAGTTTGGAGTGGGCACCCTAAGGTCATGGGCAATGTTGGTCAACATTTGGTGCTAACAAACCTTATAACCAACCAAATTTCAGGCAAAGATATTGTAACAGGGCTGTGCTAAACCCCACAAAAAGAAGAAGAGAAAACAGGTATGTGCTAAGACAATGTTGCTAGAATCGGCCTAAGCTTGCCCAAAGAGAGTAAATTATATATGGCTGAAACAAATGTATCTAGATTAATATAAGATACACTTATTACAGAAATACAGGAGTAGTTAATATGGGATCCGGCACGGTGACTGCCTGCGCCGGCGGATCTTCTGCAACGTCTGACATCGCTAAGTGCCCCGGCTAGCACATGTGTTGTGTTAATATCCGCGCGCTGTGTTGCATTAGTATAGGGCACACGAACGATTAGTTAAGTGACGGCCATGTCCAGAAGAGAAACTGAGTGGCAACTTCCTTAATCCTTTTCTTTTGAGGTACTGCAACATGCTTAGTCCTTGCCAAAGGCAGAAATGATGATCCATCAATTACGCGGTAACAAGTAAAAAGGGAGACGATCCAGGCGCCGGAAAATGGTCCAGCTGGCGCGATTCCAGCCGGCCGGCCATATTACTATAATTGATTAGCAAAGGTGCTACCATTCGATCGACGACCTTGTTTGAATGAATATCATGCATGCATGCGTGACTATGACTTGACCCTAAAGATTTGTGCTTGAGGTCCAAGAAAGCTGCCCTATATGATTTGTATGCTACTTTGAAATACAAGTACTTTTAAAACATGATATCAACCACTCTTATCAGTTCAATGGTTTGGAGCAACCAGATCTCGAGTTCAAGATTCTGTCAATGTTGTATCAAAGATAGATTATGTGATTGCTTCAAGATGGGATGAACCGAATGCACAAGATTGATGGTGTTGGGCGAGGGTTTGTTCTCAAAGGGATTTGGTGCTGGACGGGTGTTCACCCAATCCTCTAGACAAGGCCTTATAGAGAAAAGAATCGAACCAAGATACACGACGGATAAATACAAGATGATGAGGTAATCCTTTAAAGAGTCATATGCTGACAGTAGACATATAGAAATTGAAAACACATATCAGTGAATCGAGGAAGAAACAAATCTCAATAATTTTGAAGTAACAACCAAGGCGGTTTGCATACGTGTGCACCGTGTGTGCATCAACAATTATTTACTACCAATACATGCATGCATGCGCGTATATCCAACGCAACTCAAGCATTACGATAAAATCATAGGAATGAAATCTGGAAAATCTTGGAAGGCGCCGATGGATCGGATGGATGGATCAATATTCCGGGAGGTACTTGTTGCCGACCTTGTATGCGGTGGGGATGAACTCGTCGAAGACGTTCTTCATGCCGTTCTTGGAGAGGAAGCGGAAGTTGAAGGGGCCGACCAGCGGCTTGGAGTTCGACACCTCCCACACGTCGCCCTTCTTCGTCAATGGCTCCCACTCCTCCGAGCCGTGCTGCCGGAGCTCCACCTCCGATAGGCTGTCGCCTGGCCTTGTGTAGTCGACCTTCAGCACCAGCTTCTTGGCGTCCGACCCCTTCTGGGGTGTCAAGGTCACCTTCACGGCGCACATCGCGCCAACGAACAGCGCCGCCAGCACCGCCATCGCCAACATCCTTGAGGAGGACGAAGCCATCTTCTTGGTCGATTGATCCAAGCCTGGTGGAGATCTGATTGCTGTGTGTGTGTGTGTGTGGCTGCTTCTGCGAGCTGTGTGGATGTGGGATTCTGATGGAGGATGTGCCTGGTATTTATGGGTGGGGAGAGATCGCCGGACGAGCGGTGCTCCGGGGATCTCTCTGGCCGGCACCATCACCGGTTAGAGGGAATTACTCCGGTCCGGTGGGAGACGACCGGTGCTACGGAGATGGCGGTGTTTCCTTCCTTCCCTTGGAATGAAATTCGAAGGCCGCCCAAGACTCTCTTGCATGCAGGTGCACCCGGGCCATCCATTTCAGAAAAATTGGGGAGAAAATCCGCACCACTTCGCTCCATGAAGAAGAACCGGTCAATTGCTCCCTTCAGAAAAAATCAACTACTCCTGGTTTTCAATACTAGATTTTAAATATGCTCATAAGTTCGAAATATTTCCGGATAAAAATTTCATCAATCAAAAACTTGTTCATGAATTTCAACAAAACGTTTGTCAATTAAAATATTTTCAAGAAAAAAACATTCCGAAAGCAGTAGACTAAAAGGAACCACTACATGCTTAAGAAACAAAGAAAAGGAAAGTGCTAAGAAACACGTAAATTAATGCCACACTTGAGAGGGAAAAAATCACTACGTTTCCATTTAAATTGGCTTTTTTGGAGGAACTTGGAGAATTTTATCCAAGTAAAAGTAGGCTTCTGATTAGGAAGGTAGGAGTTTTGTCCATCCAGCTTTCGGTCTTATCGATCATGCATGCAGGTCAATCACTAATTAGCGGGCACCCTCCGGCGCGCCCCTGCGGAGGTTACTTTTAACGTTTTCTGGATCCGACACGTGTCGCAATTTTACTGTGTCCCGCGCGAACAACAATTGTGGCTGCGCGCGGACTCTCCTGTGGCTGCGCGCAGACCTGTGGCTTGGACTGTGGCAGGGCTGTGGCTGAAAAAACTGTGGTTGTGGCTGAAAAAACTGTGGTTGTGACTGAAAAAATTATGGCTTTGGCTGAAAACTGGGCTGTGGCAGGTAGTTGTGGCTGAAAAAACTGTAGTTGTGGCTGAAAAAACTGTGCCTTTGGCTGAAAACTAAACTATGGCACGGAACTGTGGCTGAAAAATCTGTGACTTTTGGCAGAAGTCGTGGCTAAAAAAACTGTGGTTGTGGGGTTGTGGCTGAAAAACTGAGCTGTGGCAGGTCTGTGGCTGCGCGGAAAACTGTGGCTGGATCTGACTTGCGTTGTGGCAGCGCGCTGTGCGTCCAAAACGTGTCACATTACGATACCGGAACGCGTAAAAGGTAACCTCTGCGGAGCTTGCGGGAGGTATCGTTATAGCTGATTTTAGTAGAAGTTGGGTAATATAAAAGGTAGCATAATGATAAGTTCTTGACGTCCAACACCTGTTCGCCCGAACACTCAATCCATCGTCAGTTTTTCGTACAAATCTTAAATCGCTGAGTCACCATTTTCGAATCGTGTGGACGGTTTGGTTTTCGTTCTGATGATTTTTAACAGGTTCACTCGCAATGAGCGAACTTTATTATCATTCGTCCAAACGGATATGTCTTTTTTTAGAAGACACAAACGGATATGTCTGTTGTGTAGCATATTCACGCTCATTATTTAGTAGTCCTAGTTGCTATAATTCGGCCCACTATATGATTAGATATGATTACTTTGCGAGGCTTATAATTTTTAAACGGTAGCTCGAATTAAAACATGATTTACATGTAACTTGTTCAAACTTTTGTATAGTTTCATAAAATTTGCTTGTTTTTACCCATGTTTATAATTTCTCAACATGATATTTCCTTTTTAATTACAAATAATAACATCTTTGTAAACAAATTGTGTGATATCTAATAAATTGTAACTAATGACAATCTTTATTTTGTGAGATATGGCAATTATCATTTATATGTAGCTGACACACATTGGTAATTATTAATTTAAGACATGGCAATTATTATTTTTAAGACATGGCAATTATTATTTCATGAGACACGGCAATTCTTATTTTTGTGACATGGTAATTCTTTTATGTGTTGTCTTGGAGGTTCATATTTATTAAAGAATGATAAATATTGTTTGTGTGATATAATAATTGTTATTATTTTATGTTTTAAAAATGTTGGACATTGCATTTTTTTAGTAGAACATGACAAAATTGACATGGTTCCCCTGGTGCAATAGGTTTTCACCCCAGTGGAAATTTTACTTTATTTTTTATTTTTTGTAGATTGTTTTTTGTATAGGATCCGATGAATATTTGTTGGACAAATTCTTTTTAAAACCATAAATGAAAATTTCTTATTTTTATTGGACATAGCAATTCTTATTTCTAGGACATGGTAAATTTTATTCGTAAGACATAACAACTTTTATTCATCGGACATGGCAATTCTTACTGATAGGACATTGTAATTCTTGTTAGTAGGACATGGTAATTCTTGTTCATAGGATATGGTAATTCTTATTCTCAAGACATGACAATTATTAATGGCAGGACGTGACAATTCTTACATGTGGATCATAATACTTTGTGAAACATAGCAATTTTTGTTGAATTGTTCAACATGGCTATTTTTAGTAGAACATGGCAAATTTCATCATGAAAATTTTGCCATGTTTTTATTTTTAGATTATTTTATTTAGGTCGCGATAATTCTTTTGCACATGGCAAATTCTAATTTTTGCACATGAGAAACTTATAGTATTATATTTTTTAGATCATCCATGTTAAATTCTTTTTTCGTGCGAGAGTGCAATACTTATTTCGTATAAAGCTTATTGGACATGACAAATTCTTTTTTGTGTGTGTGAGATGGTGATGGCACAGAAGTAGTGCTCCCCGTTGATTACCCCAAGTGGAAAATTGAGATGTAGCCTAGCAGTAAATTTCCCCTAACGTAGAGGATAGGGTTTATGTCTACCTTAGGACTCCGAGGATCAACAAGAAGGTGGATAAGCGAGCAACGCGCCGTCTGAAAGATATTGTTCCCTTAACCTGGACCTGCACACAACACAAGTAACTTTGCTCCCAACGAGTACAGAGAAGTTGTCAATCTCTTTGGCCTTGTCGTTTACAAAGTATCAAACGCGCGATGGAAATAGTGGTGGTGATTGCAACTGAAAGAAAACAAAGCAGTAAAGAGTTGAGGTGTAAACAGTGGTGGAAATATGAACTGGGTTCCCATGATGTTCACTAGTGATGTCTCTCTCCCAAAAGACGATAAAACAGCTAAGTTGGGTGAACAAATTACAGCTGGGCAATTGACAGAATTATAAACGCACCGCAATGCTAATTATGCCACAAGAAAGTTAGAGGCTCAAAAGTATGGGCAATACACCAAAACAAGTAGACCATTTATTCATCATCATCTACTCACTAATCATCCATCTTGAGATATCTATCTAGAATATCTCGCTGGTATTAAGTTGCGAGCCCCACCCAAAGTGTAAACCTAAAGCAACAGACAACTGCATTAACAAACTTTGCGTAAGGTAAACAATTCTTGCAACAGCGGTTACAAGCACCATTGTTTTCTCTCTGGTGGCAACAACACATCCCCTAATCTCATATTTCTGTCACTCAAGCTATACATCGGGGGGCATGAACCCACAATCAAGCATAAACGCTCCCTCTTGGAGTTACTATCTACTACTTGGCAATAAATGCAATCAAGCATAAAAGTAACGGAGATCATGCAAGAATTAATCAATAATAAAATATAAAAGGAGAACCAAATATATAAATCATCATAATTTGAACATATCTCATAATCCAACGGATCCCAGCAAACACAGCATAGCAACAGCAGGAAAATTACATAAGTGTCTTGATCATGCAGGGCAGCTCACAAGGGCTAAGAATTGAAGCACAAGATTGGAAAGAAGACATCACATAGCTACTGGTCATGGACCCATGGTCCACGGGGGACTACTCACGGCACATCCAGAAAGCGCTCATGGTGGTGGAGAAGCTCCTGAAGGTCAATCCTCCCTCCGACAGGATGCCGAGACGAGGTCTTCTGGCGGTCCCGATCTCGGGATCGCGGCGGAGGTGGAACATAGGTTAAAATTGCGATGCGGGGTCTCTCTCGAGGGTTTCTGTAACGATGAGGTAATATAGGCCAAAGGGGGGCACCAGGGGAGGGCCCCACCTCTCAGGAGGCCTTGGGGCACGCCCCCCCTGGTCGCGCAAGGTGGCCGCCTCGGAGGGGGTGGGCCCTCTCTGGCTGCCCTTCTGTCTTCTGGAAACTTTCATCACGCTGATTTTTTATATATTTTTCTTAAAACAATTTGGGCACTATAAATATGGGTAAAAACCTGCAATTCAAAGACATCAGCAGACAGAAATTGGCACCGGATGCACTGAGTTAGTAGGTTAGTCCAAATATATGTAGAAAGGTATAAAAGTGTAGCAAAACAAATAACAATGTCAGCCAAATGAGCATTGAACAAACAGAAATTATAGATACGTTTGGGACGTATCAGATGGCAACTATTGTTTTTCTAATATGGTAACTTTTTTATTTTGCGTGACATGACATTTATTAAATATGGGACATGACAATTCTTATTTGTAAGACATGGCATTTATTATATACGGGACATGATATTTAAAATTATTGGACATTGCTATTTTGAGTAGAACATGGCAAATTTGCCATGTACATTGGTACAATAGGGTTTTCACCATATGGAAATTTTGCCTTCTTTTAAATGTTTAGATTGTTTTCATATAGATTATGATGAATTTTTTAATATAAAGTTTCCATGACAATTTCGTATTTACTTCTATGATAATTTTACAATTTTATTTTTATTTTTTATCATGCTAATTTTAAATTTTAAAGTTGATTGCATTATAGCAAAGAAAAAATATTTTTATTATGTCACAAAAAATCAGCCTTTTTATTTTTTCACTAATGGGCTTGTATGGCCCAGTGAAGAAAAAAGGGGGTGTCCGGGCCATATCCATCCTCCACCAAACGAAGTCTTTCAGGAGGTGGGACGAAGCTGTTGAACGAAAGTGTTCGGGTGAGCCTCTCTCGACCGGACGATCGGCGCTTATGAGCGTCCAAAAAGTAAACTAGTAGCAAGCTCTCCAATTTCTACAAAAATGGGTGCCACGACTAAACGTGAATCATGGTGAGTGGACTAGAGGTTCAATACCTCTAGACAATCCATCTCCAGAACGACATTCAAGATTTACTTTAGCTTCGCGAGGATGACAGTTGTTACGCATCGACATAGCCTCCGCAATGAGGGGATGAGACACTCCTCGGAAAGGGCTTGCTCCAAGCCCCTAGAAAGGAGATAGGCGGGGGGTGTCCGGTTTAAGGGGTCTCTCACCATTAAGTTGGTTTTAGCTTCATGGGTTGGTCCGTTGACCCCTTGACAGATTCTTTTATGGAGGTCACCTGGAGAGGCCCATAAAGGATAAAAGGAAGATTTCCCGAAGACTTTCCATAAAATACAAGGCGACAGGGTCGTGGAGGGTCGTACCTCCTCGTACATAGCCAATTAGGTTTCATGTTATTCTAGGACCCCGGTGTAGTGAATAAGCTGAGGGGGTAGGATCGTAGAACGGAATAAATTAGTCTCTCAGTACTCTGTCCTCAATATATGATACATGTACAACATGTATGAAAGAAAAGAAACGGTTAATAGATAAATATTATAAAATAGTCGTCATATTTTTATATAAATATTGCTAATATATAAAAAATGTTAAACATACAAGAAAAAGTGTACATCAAAAAATATTAAAAAATAATTATATATTTTGAATCATTTAACTTGTATAACAATAATCATGATGTGTACACAAAATATACATTGTGAGTGAAAAAATAAAATGTGTTAAAATAGAAACCAAAAGCAATGAAAATCGAAAAATGGGAAACTGACTAAAGACCATAAAATCAAAAAAAATTCAGTGCTACATGGGTCCTTACAGGATAACCATTGAGGTGTAACGAGCCAAAGCTATATCCAACACTATATGAGATATAAGGCGCAACTTTTGAACAGGTACCTCTTCGGGGGTTTTGCGGGGTTATTTTTTGGTTATGTGACAACGTTAAAGAGTGCATGTTGTCGCAATCATGTATCGCGCACTGCGGCATCTACGGGATTTCAATGTTAAAAATTCATGCTTAGCAAGTAAATTTTTGCTTTTCTAAAAATGGAAAACACACAATTTGCGCAAATTATGTGATTTCACGAGAAGTAAATCTATGACTCTACAAGAAATAAATATGTGTGCTTTAAAAAAGGAAAAGGCATAGTTTATCAAAATTTTGAGTCTCATCAAGGCATAGATATCGGGAAAATCATACTTTATGGAAAATATATGACTCTCCGAGAAACAAAATTTATTCCTCCACACAAAATGAAGAAGCGACTCAACGAAAAGTAAATTTGTGCTTATAATTAAAAAAATAAAAAATATGTGCTTCAATGAGAAATAATTTGTGCCTTTACGAGGAGCAAATATGTGTTCCTAAAGATGTGATATCATGACAAGTAAATATGCGACTAGACGAGAAGCATAGTTTAGTAAGAATTAACGCATCATTTAATACTGCTTTGAGGCACGATTTAGTAGTATTGATATCACTTGGAAAAAAGGTAAAACCTATCAACATAGGATCAAGTTTTAAAGATCTCGATGCGAGAAAGGAATGGTAAAAACAGATCATAATTTGAACACATGGTTCGAGTGATAAATTATTACAAAAAATATATCTAAGAAAAAATATCATAAACAGCCAACCTCCAATCCTCACGTATGGGATGAGAAAATCATTCGATATTCTTTAATTATGACAAATGATACATATGTATTAGACACTTGTCATCAAAAAAAAATTCCTTTGCCAAGGACACTCTAAGTGCTGATCTCAGAGATACAGCTCTGGCGGGCCCCGATCGCCACGAGCAACGTATAGGATCGTTTGTTTTCTGAGCGATAGCAACGTATAGGATCAGCCCAGCCCAGATAGATGGTGAGGTGCACTGCCGTCGGCTTTCCCGTCATTTTCATAGCATATTGTTCGCACTGCCTGATTTTGGTATGTCTACTATATATTTTATAGTATTTACTTAATTTAAATTTTTATTAGTAAATAATTTATTTTAAAATTGTATTTAAATAAAATGGGGAATGATTTTATTATTAAATTTACACAAGGATCTATAATACTTAAATAGTTCATCCCCACTAACCTATTTATCTTGACATTTAAACTATCCACATCATCAAGTAGGTCCACCATGCAAAAATTCTTTTTCACTAATTCTTCATGCACATGCTCCCATTAACTCAACATGTGCATGCAACTAAATAAATAATAACTTTTTATTCACTTAGCCTCATGATTTATAAGCGACTTTTTTTATGATAAAACAAATTATGATTTATCTTAAATTTTATTTTTGTATGCACATCTATAATTGCTATAATTGTTTGAAATTTAGCCAAGGGTGCGGATGTCTCCACTATCTATACTCAACATTTTTCTCATCATATATCATCTCGCCAATATATTGTGAAGGTAATAATTTAACAAAATAAAAATGACAGTCATTTTCTATTTTCTATCAAATTTTCTTAGATTTTTACTCTAAACAAAATTTGTTTCAAAATAAATATAATCAAATTCTACTATGTTAAAAAAAATCTTATGTTCGAAACATTAAATTATATTTTAATAATCCCACAGCAGCACGCGGAGTAGTTCTTTTAGCGTAGGTGAACACTTTAACAAATTACATAAGAGAATTTATAAAGGTCAGTTTTTTCAAATAAAATACATGAATATGTTTTGTAAGTGCGTGAAAAAATTAAAATAATAAGAACATTTTTGTTAAATTCATAAATATTTTTTAGTGCATGAATTTTAAAAATCCCATGAATAAATATTTTTCAAAGACATTAAAAAAATTAAATTACAAAAAAATTAGAAAACACATGAATATATTTCAATAGATGAGTATTTTATCAAATATGTGGATACCTTTTCTACTTATGTGAGCCTTTTTAAAATAGTAAGTAATTCTTCATTACCATGAAAATTTATAAAAAATAGATGGACACGTTTTCACTTTTGGTCTTTCTTCTTTTCTCTGCAGTTGCTTGGTAGGATGAAAATGCATCTGGAGTATTAAATCTAAAAAGTAGCTACAAAAAATGTACATATGTTTTAACAAAACATGGTCGTGTGTTCTACTCCGGTCAACATGATTCTACATGCGTCTGGAGTATTAAATCAAACTATTTTAAACTTTGACCAAGTTTACACAAAAATATAACAATAATTATGAAACCAAATAATTATATAATAAAAATATACGTCATAATGAATCTAATGATACTAATTTGATGATATAAATATTGATGCATTTTTGTATCATCATGGTCAAAGTTTAAGAAGTTTGACTTTCAAATAAAGTTGTAAGTACATTCTTCAAAGGACGGAAGGAGTATATCTGTAGTAATTATCGTGAAGAAATGGCATTGACGGTGTTCTCGGGAAAGAAAAGTAAAGTAAACTGCAAAAATGCCACAAAAAGGCCTTTTTAGAGCCTTAGATAACTCTGACTGATAACTGATAGTGTGAGGACTAAATGTGTATTACTCTGTCATAATATATCTGATGAATTAAAAAAAACAATGAAATATGTTGATAATACATAAACAGCTTTAGATACATAAACAAGGCGATCGAGAGAGCAAACCAGTTCTTGGCTGGTTGCCTCCAACGTTGCACCTACCTCAAATTAGTGGAGTACGTATATTAATTAGGATACTCATGCATGCAGGAGCTTGCATGTGTGATAACGTTTACGTCTGATCTTGTTGAACCAAATTAAAGGGAAACTGATCGATTAAGCTGGCCGGCAGAAAGAATCATCTTCATCTTGGAGCTTCTTCCTCGATCGATCAGTACTTGGCGAAGTAGGAGGTGTTGGGCTTCCATTTCTCGGGGATGACGTCCTTGACTTCGGTCTTGGTGCCGCCCTCGAGGGTGTAGCGGACGGAGAATGGGCCCTTGAGAATCTCGGGGGTGTCGATCCTCCACACGGCTCCCCACGACTCCTTGAGCGTGATCCACTTGTCCTTGCCCTTCTGCTTGATGTCCACCCCCACCACGTCACCGTCGCCTTGGATGAACTTGACGACCAAGGCGAGGTAGTTGGGGTTGGACCCCTTCTCCACGTGAAAGTTCACCTTGGTGCCGGGCGGGTACTTGCACTTGACGCGCCGGAACTGGATCTCCACCTCGCCGGCGTCGCGCAGCTTCTGGTCCTGCCCCTTCTTGGCCATGGCGCCGAAGGCGTGGCCGGAGAGGTCGAAGTGGTATGGGGCGATGGGCTCCTCGTTCTTGTCGGTGATGGTGACTGTGATGGGCTGGCCGGAGCACGCCTCGGGCTTGGTGCACTTGAGCTCGAAGCAGGAGCCGCAGCCGCGGCCGTCCTTGAAGATGGGGATGTTGCCGCAGGAGGTCATGCCGTTGAACGGCGGCTTGTCCACCTCCTTGTACCCGCAGGCGCCACCGTTGTCCTTGGGCCCGGCGCCCGTCGGCTTGCCGTACCAGGTGGTCTTGGCGTCCAGCCACTTGCTGCCGTAGCTCGCCGTGATGTTGGGGCCCGGGGGAACCTTGGGGATGCCGTGCGCGCCGCACACGAGCACGGCCAATACCGCCGCCGCCACCAGCAGCGCCGGCGAGGAAGAAGAAGAAGCCATCTTCTGTCTCTTAGATTGCTTTCTTTCTTTCTCGCTGCTGCTGTGTGTGTGTGTTGCACCTCCTCTTGCTGCCTTGTTTTTATAGGACAGATGATGACCAGACTTGGGGACGACGCTCCGGCGATGTCGGTGACACGGGGGGCAAGCTTGCGGCTCGCCATCATCGTCGGACTCGGAGCTGCATCTTCTTCTTGACCTAGGAATGTTATGAATGGATGGACGATGATGGCTTGTGCTAGCCAAAGACCATAAATAGCTAGACGGGCTATGATAGGAAGGGATACCAATGCAAGGAGTGGATTTAAATTATCTAACGGGCAAGAAAATGGCAGCAAAAAACAAAAGAGCGTGAAAAACAAGCCTTGAACTCTTGAAGGAAACATTTGCCTTCCTGCAGCAGTGGCACCTGCTATTCCGATGCAGGGATAGAGAGCTTATCCTACAGGCGACTGACGTCCTGACGCGCACGGGCCGAAGCTTGATCTCTCCTCCCATGGTGGTGACATGATGCTATGATCCCCTATATGGCCCGCTTGGTGTGTGTGTGACCCTTTCTTTTTACTGTTGTGGGTGTATCCCTTGGATGTTATTTGGGCCTTGATGTGCTGGTGTCCCAGCTATATTCTAAACTGTTGTAACGAATGGTTGTTGATTTATTTACAAAGCGGGGCGCAAGCCTAATTTGTGAAGGAAACATTTGTATTCTCACCAACGGAATGGCGGCAGTCACATTGCTCACTCGACCTCTTTTTTTGCAACAGAATCAAGTTGTAGCGACGTGATGCTTTTACGACATGGATGTGTCAGCGAATTCTTCCACTCACATCTATACCCTCTCTTTCTAAACTTCAAAATGTAAGACATTTTCACAATTTAATTTTAAACTGTAAAAACATCTTACATTTAAAAACGAAGGTCATCTCAATTTTCTAAGTTACTATGGCCGCCGCTTAAAATAGAGCATTCTCCATCATTCTTAGGTTTTTTTAGGCGTCCATGATATAATTATTAGGTTTTGTGAAGCGCTTTCACTCGGTCAAGGGTTGATGGGCCAAGTAAGACACATTAGCAGGTTCTTATTTCAGGGAAAATATCTCGTGAATCGGTGCTTGTGGTGCTACCAGTGCATCGGGCGTTGTACTGCCTTCAAACATGTTCCAAAAATTCTAAAAAAATATATAGCACATTGACACAACATCGATTTATGTTGTAAAAGAATTTAAACTCTAAAATCAAAACATAGCTCAAGGTACAAATATAACAAAATCGGCACTGTATAGTACATATAAGTTTGGTTTTAGATTTGGCACATTACCATATTGATGTCAAACTTGTCATTTTTGTATCTCATGCAATGTTTTGAAATTTGAATTGAATTTTTGAGACAATATAGACCGATGTTGTGTCAATGTGCTATATCTTTTTCAGATTTTTTGAAACAATTTTGAAGGCACTACTACGATCCGGTGCACCAGTGCACCGGATACTTTCCCCCTTATTTCAACTCTAATACTAATCTCTTTTTTTTTGAAAAATACCTTCCATATATTAATTAAATAACAATGTTTGTACAATCATCCGTTATAAATTTGTTGTGGATATAGCACCATTTTGTCTCTGCACTTGGTTATATCTTTGCCTTAATAGGTTGATCCAATAAAACGGTTTTTCAAAGGTTCTACAGATCGGATTTTACTACGTTTTATGTGTTTTCCTTTAACAATACTTATAGGTTTTTTATTTTTCTTGTTTTTTATTATTTTGTATTTTTCAAATTTATGTAAATATACATTAAAAAAAATTGGTACGCATGTTCCATATTTGTCAGATGCATTTAAAAAAATACATTTTTCAAATACATATTGAATATTTGTCAAATACTTAAATACACAATGAGTATTTTTGTAAACACGTATTGAACATTTTTCATTCAGATATTAACCTTCTCGACTTAGGAATGCGTCCTTGGATATAGGGGTTTTATTTGGGCCAATTTATAAGGAGGGATGTGATTAAGGCATATGAAAAAGTTGTAATGTGTCATAGGCTTCTCCGTTTTTTAGAAGGTTCTAATTTGATTTTTTATTTTTTTTATTTTTTACATATTATTAAATGGTTGAACATTAAGAAAAAACTTGAATTGTTTTTTCAAATTCATGAAAAAACGAATATTTTTTAAATTCCATGAACATACTTATAGTATACTAACATGTTTTCACCTGCAAATTAAAATTTGTGAACAATTTCTGAAGACCCATGAATATTTTTTAAATTTATGAACATTTTCTTAAATTTCATGACTTTTGAATTTGTGACATCTTTTGAAATCCATGAAGATATTTTAATTTTATGAACTATTACAAATAATGAATGATAGCCAAAAAAATCAAAGCAAACGAAGGAAAAAACTAATCGAGCAAGTAGAGCACAAAGCCGAGCTAAGTGAGTTAGAGCATGATGAATCGATTATGTGAGTGTTATAACAACAATTTCATCGGTTCGGTATGGAATATGAGCCCCCAAGGGACTCACAACCAGCACCGAGGACGAATGTGTAAAGACATCACAACCACACTTCAAACAATTTCACTCTCTTACCAAAACAAATAAAAAATAACAACAACCTAACACAAATTATGGATGAAAAGAATACTGCTGGATTATAACTAAAACCAACGCCGACACTGATAAAACTAGAACGAAACAGCAATAATATACCAAACAAGGAAAGCGATCCCACAGTGAAAAGCGGCGTCACAAAAACGTGCATTAGCGTCAAGCTAAGACTAAGCACCCTTGATTTGAAACATCGAGGATCCGTACATAACTGTGTATTTTTATGAAGTGTTTTATATTTCGTTTCTTCTTTTTGCACTTTTAGTCTCTTTACAATGTTTATTAAGATTCATGAACAACTAGAAAATTGTAAACATTTTATAAATACACAAGCATTTTTCTTAAATTTATGAATATTTATCTAGGGTTATTCGCGAAGAGTCGATGGCCGAATTTTATTAAAAAGAAGGAGGAGTACAAAGGGGCAGCTGTTCTAGGCGGTCTAGAACAGTGCTCCCAGGCCACTTTATAACACCGTCGAAGGGACGGAGACATACAGAAGACGAAAACCTCGCCACCTAGCCACCTAAGTCAACAATGCATCTCGCTGTACGCCGAATCGCCATCGTGTCGAAATTGCGCCTCTTGTTTTTAGAAACCTGTTGCCTAGCCTTGATCCACCAATCTTCAGTGCTAATATAGTAGTCATCAGGTATGATAAAGTTGCCCCCGACAGCAATCTTGAACAGCCTCCAGACGTGTTCCCTGAAGCGGCATTGCACAAAAAGGTGTGTGTAGGTTTCCGCCTCAGAAAGGCACAAAGGTCAGGTAGCATTCGATGGCCAGCCTCGCTTCTGGAGATTATCCGCCGTCAAGCAACGTTGATGAACCGTCAGCCACATGAAAAATTTGCATCTCGGGGGAGCCTTCGACTTCCAGATAGGCTTATGGCAGGCGAAACCCTGAGCAGGCATGAAGAACATCCGATAAGCCGATCTAACAGAAAAATGTCTCATCCTCCACAGGCTTCCAACACAGGTGGTCCCCATTGAGCGGTTGGAGGGCGATCGTCTGGACCCAGTCCAAAACCTGAAGGTATTGCGCTAAAGCAATGGTGGACAAACCTCCACGAATACCCCGTGTCCATCTCCGTTGGTGCAAAGCCTCCATGACTGAAATATTAGAATTCTTCACGAAGGAGAACAGCACCGGGGCGAATTCCGCGAGTGATCTCCCGTCCGGCAGCCAGCGATCCATCCAAAAGCGCACCTTGTTTTACCATCTCCGGATCTCCCAGTACGACTTTCGTGCCACCGTCAAAAATCTGCAAAACAGCCTTGTCCATCTTTATTAGGTACCCGCTGCCACATTCTCTATCCTCCTTCCTAGTTAGCCCAAGGCCGCCGACAACGTAGCGCGGCGCCGAAGTATCTCGTTAAGAGCATCTCCAGCTGTTCGGCCCCCCAAGCCGGTTTTCGGCGCTATTTTAGCGCCGCTTGGGGGGCGCTCGGGCGGCGAAACATGCTTGGGTTGATCTTTTGAACGCAAATTTAACGGAGTTCGTAACAATTCGGCGCAAATTCAACGCAGTTCGGCACAATTCGGTGCAAATATCGTTACAGTTCGGCGCACAGCGTGGAATACAAACACATAGTTCGACACAAATACAAATACAAATACAAATACAAATTAGGCATTGCCTTTGCGCATCCATAGATGATCCATTAGATCTTCCTGCAGTTGACGATGCACGTGTGAGTCTCGGATCTCCTGACACATGTTGAGATAGGTTGTCCAATCTGGTGGTATCTCGTGATCAACAACTGCAAGAGGCCCCTGGTTGAGATATGGTTCAGAGTCATACACCGGATCCTCTTTTTCGCTCTCAATGATCATTGTTCTGCAAAATGACACAACAATTCATCACCTCCCACATTTGGTCTTTCGACCAAGTCTGAGCGGGGTACCGGACAACGGCAAATCGAGATTGGAGCACCCCAAATGCCCGCTCGACATCCTTCCTGCAAGACTCCTGGCACTTGGCAAAGTGGAAGTACTTCCCTCCTGGCACAGGGTTTGAGATAGTCTTCACAAATACCGGCCATCTTGGATAGATGCCATCTGCTAGGTAGTATCCCTTGTTGTACTGGTGACCATTGACCTCGAAGTTCACCGGAGGAGCATGACCTTCGACAAGCCTGGCAAAGAAATTTGAGTACTGCAGAACGTTGATGTCATTGTGTGTTCCTGGCATGCCAAAGAAGGAGTGTCAAATCCAGAGATCATGTGTAGCAACTGCCTCAAGTACCACACTGCAGTGACCTTTTGCGCCCTTGTACATCCCCTGCCAAAAAAATGGACAATTCTTCCATTCCCAATGCATGCAATCGATGCTTCCAAGCATCTGATACGTCCTAAACGTATCTACTTTTCCAAACACTTTTGCTATTGTTTTGCCTTCATTCTTGCATGATTTGAACGAAACTAACCCGGATTTACGCTGTTTTCAGCAGAGCTACCAGTGTTGTTTTCTTTTGTGCAGGTTTCTGGATATTTAGGTACGCTTGAAAAATCCCAAAAAAATATATAAAAAATCAGCGTTCCGGAAGCTTCCACCAGGCCAAAGGGGGGCCACGGGGCAGCCAAGGGGCAGCCAGGAGGGTGTCTGGCGCGGCCCAGCCCCTGGCCGCACCGCCAGCCCTCCTGGCTGGATCCCACAGCCCCTGGTGACCTACCTTGGCCCCTATTTATTCTCCCGACGCAAAAACGCCGAAACAGAAGTCGCTTTTCCAATCTACGTCGCGGAGCCTCCGCAACCCTCTGTTCTTCCTCGGAGAGATAATCTGGAGGCTGAATTGGCCTCCGGTGAGGGGGAAATCATCGCCATCGTCATCATCATCGCCTCTCCATCACCCCTCCATGACTTCTCCTCTCATGTGTGAGTAATTCCCTGCTGTAGGCAAAGGGGATGGTAGGGATTGGATGAGTTAGATCATGTAATAGTTCAATCAGATTGTTGGGGCATGTTGCCTATCATCTACTTGGTGTTTATCATCTCTGTTATAACTTCTTGCTCTTAATGCTTGTCACTTTGGGCCCGAGTGCCATGATTTCAGATCTGATCACCCTTTTGTTTCTTGAGTTTGTGGTGTTCTTGATCCTATCTATGAGTTGTATGCACCCATTATAGTCCGGAACCGGCGATCCCAATGGTGATAGCTAGGGACACCAAAGGGGATGGACTATGATTTGAGGATTCCGTGTATCCATGAAGTATTAATGCTTTGTTCCGGTGCTCTCTGACAGGAGTACCTTAATCTCCCTAAGTTCCTTTTGGCCCCGTTTGTAGCGGGAGGGTAGGACAAAAGATGTTGTGCAAAGTTCTTATTGCAAGCACGTACAACTGCCTTGGGATACATGCCTGATGTTTGATATTTGCCTAGATGATCCTTTCTTTTCTGTGAGCCTTGCCCGTGTTAAAATCTATTACATGTTCATTCTCATCCAAGCAGCGCCCAACCATCCATCTCCCTAGCCTACAGTGTTTTCCTTCTGCTGGTTACTAGTTGTTTACCTTTGCTATTCCACTATCACTATCACCACTATTATCATTACCACCACTACCATATCACAGTTACTACTAATACCTTTGTGCAAGCAAGTGTTTATTTTAGGTGCGGTTGAATTGACAACTCAATTGTCAAAGCATGTACGTATTCTTTGTATCCCCAAGTGTCGAATCAATAAATTGGGTTATCTTGCCCGCGAAGACTATCTCGATCCCCTACAGTTGAGGGTTATCAGCATCCCAGGAAATCCTCTTGCTTCATTCTCTGCTAGGATTCGAGCAGTGTCTTCAGCATTGGGAGCTCGCAAGTACTCTCCTCCAAAGCAAACCACCACTGCTCTGCAAAACTTGTACATACACTCAATGGCGATGGACTCGGCCATGCGTGCATGTCTTCCTGTTGATCACCAGGAGCTCCGTATGCAAGCATCCTCATTGCCGTTGTGCATTTCTGAAGTGTGGGGAATCCAACTGTGCCGGTGCAATCTTTCTTGCAAACGAAGTAGTTGTCGTACTCTCGAAGTGAATTGACAATGCGAAGAAAGAGCTTTCGGCCCATGCGGTACCGGCGCCGGAATGTCTTCTCGCCGTGTAGGGGAACATCGGCAAAGTAGTCGGAGTAGAGCAAGCAATAGCCCTCCAAACGGCGCCGCTCCTTTGCCTTCCGGCGGCCCATCTTGGAGCCGCCCCACTGCGGCGCCGTGTTGGCGCCGAACAGGTCGGCCAAGGCGGCGAGCATCATCAGGTGCTCGTCGTCCCCGGAGCCGGCGGCGGACTATTCCTCCTCCATCAGCGCAACGAAGAGCGCCTCGTCGTCGGAGTCCATCTCGGCGCGGCAATTCGCTGAACACCTAGGGTGCGGTGTTGTCGCGGCCAGCCGCCAGTGGTCTCGGTTGTTCGCGTCGCGCCGGCCAACCGTCGCAGTACTAGGCAAGCTTGGAAGGGGGCGGTGGGGCGGAGCGGCCGCGTGTTTAGAGGCGGCGCAACGGCTACCTTGCAGTGGCGCGGCACCGGCGGCGACGAGGGTGGTGGGAGGACGCGGTCGTTTTTGGGGTGCTTTGCTTTGTCAGTGGGCTAGCCGGTTCTTTTCGTTTCGTCCGACGCCCCCAAGCGACCCCGACGCCGGGTTCGCTTGGGATCGTCGGACTCAATTTTGGCCCGATCCGGCGCTATTTGGGCCCTTGGGGCGCGGCTGGACGAATTTCGTCCGTCCGGCGCAAATAGCGTCGGCTTGGGGGCCTCTTGGGGGCGCGACTGGATGCTCTAAGGAGCCATGAGCACCGAATTGGTAAGGGTAATCCTCCCAGCCACCACAAGAAGTTTTGGCTTCCATCCTTTCATCTAGGGATATTTATAAAGTTTTGGCTTCCATCCTTTCATCTAGGGATATTTCTAAAGTTCACAAACATTTTTAAAGTTAGTGAACATTTTTTAGTTTGAGAACTTTTTGTAAATTCATAAATAGTTTTTATAAATCATGAGAATGTTTATATTTTATGAACATTATTTATAAAAAACATTGTTTTTTAGTTTGTAACATTCAAAATCAGTACATTCATAAATCCAGGAACATCTGGGTGGGGATTTTTGGAGATCAAGCTCCATGGAATTCATTTTTTGAGAAAAATGAAACCATATTTTAAAGTTACAAAAAAATTCTGGAACTAAATACACATGAATATTGAGGTACTCCCTCCATTCTGAAATATTCGGAGGCTAATTGTTTTTATCTTTGTAATAACATATTTTAAAAGATAAAATGTTAACAGGTCTTTTCAAACAAGTAAAAAAAGGCTAAATGAGCAATCAAAGCAAGGAAGCGAACTAGTAAAAGTTTCCTGCGACCACACAAGTTGAACAATTCCATTGTTTCCAACATGGAAACCATCGACTGAGACGTGTAAAGTCGTCACAAATACACAGAAAACACCCATCAAAAAAAAAATACACGCGAAACAGCTTCACTCTTCTCAAGAGAAATACGGTCTACAACAGCAGTCTAGCACGACAAACAAAACAAAACAAAACAAAAAACACCACCAAACATAATTTAAATAAATCGTAAACCAACACAGATAAAACCGGAATAAAACAACAAACCAAAATATATACTGCAGCGAACCACGGGTTAGCCTATGAAAACGCAACACATTCGGCAATCATAAAGCAAACAGGCATTGTAAAAGGTAAGTACTAACCAACGGAATTTCTTTGACAGCAGTGACGACATCATTTCTTACACTTGCACACTCTGCTCTGTCCAGGAAAATTGCAACAACGATGGGAAAAACAGAGTCGACTCAGAATGAATCAACGCTATTCAAGAAATAACACGACCAGACCGGACCGGAAAATTTTCACCCCTTGATCTATCTAAAACCTCGCTATGCTTCATCCCAAATTTGATGAGCCGGACCCTGCGCCAAAATTGGCAAAGGGAAACAGATGCACATTGTCCGCAAGCTCGGTTCCAGAGTTTCAAGGCCTTTTCGGCAACAGGTGCTCACTTCGGTCTCTACCTCTCTTCGAAGCTGTATGTGCACAAATTTCCTATGCTTCAGCTTGCTCATCCTGTCGCATGCCATTCACCTGTGATTGAAACCTGCACAAACATGCATAGAAATACCACATGATCAATACAACTCAACTACCAGACCGAGTTATGGAATGAGCTGGTGCAAGAATATGGCAAATTCCTACTTAACGTTGGACTAACCCAACAATGTCCTTTAGGGCCCCCGCTTGGAATGGGTGTAAAATTAGAGTGGCCACCAGTATTTAGCCGACCATTTCCAAGCGGCCCTTAGGTCCATGTGATTCTAGTTGGTTTATTATTATTCATTTATTATTCTAGTTGGAGCGCCACATGTCATCACTTCGCCTGCATTTGTATCAAACTGACCGCGCGAGACAAGTTTAAGGAGCAAACTGATACGTTTTGCAAGTTGATGTACTGAAGTGAGCATTGGAGACAAGTTGATGTATCAATGGTGCATTTAACTCTCCAAAACTAGATTCTGTAGAGTGGCCTAATTCTTTACTCACTACCGTTTCAACTATTCTATATGGGAAAAATTACCAGAAAATCTCTGCAGAGAACCATTACCACCAATCAGCTGCGACTCAATTCTTCTTTCTTGACCCAAATGCATTCTTTCAGGCCAGACAGAATTCAGCCTCCTTGCAAAATCTTCCACTTCCCTGTATGTTCAGCAATGAAGCATGCCATTACTTCGCGTTAGTGCTTTGGCACAGGCATATATGGGCAGTAAATTGGTTAATACTATTTCAATACAGAAAATAGAGAATAATCAAGTATGAACAACAGTGAGTGCAAGTACTAGCGAACATTTAGCTAGCTCCATTTTACAACTGAAACATTTGATCTATCCTCGGTTCTGAATTTTTAACTAAGCAATTTTTATTTTTTTAACAGCTCGTCAGCACAAGCACAAGCACATTAAGGGATTCATTATTTCAGGGAAAGATCAACTATTTATAACTGAGCACAATAGTAGTTATGCCAAAATAAGTGCCCCATAACAAGCAACCATTCAGAAAGGAAAAAAATGTGCCAACATAGTAAATTAGAAACTAAGCTAAGGGCCTGAATATATATACAGAAGAGAGATAGTTTACTCACCTATCAAGCTCTTCCTGCATTGCAGGATCAAGTCCATCATCAAGATCACCATCTTCAAAGGGGTACTCATTATCATCTTGCACATCTGAACTTTGGCAAGGAGCTCTAGAAATATTATTAACAGCACCCACATTGCATGGAACCGCACAGGCACCTCCCTCCTAAACTCAATGGATATAAAGTGTAAGAAATTAAATTATTCATATAGTATATACCGAACAAGTAATGTTACACGATATAACCTTATTTACATGTTCAGGGTCAGCCTTTGGGGAGTTCTTAACATCCTTCCTTCTCTTGTTCTTTTTCTTATTCTTACCAGCTTTCCCACCTCCAGAACCTGACAGTCAAGTGGACAGCTGGTTACATGCAATCACTAGGAATTATTATTAGGAAAGAATCATGGAGAATGTTTCCCTGTCGCATGCTTGCATTGTAGGTATTGGTTTAACTTGAAACAGTAACCAAGCTCAGTCAATGGGCCAATCTTATAACAGAGGACAATCATAAGGGAGCAACAAAATACTTAATGTTAGTTGACAAGTCAGAAGAGGAAATAGATGTGCTGTCATAACTTAGATGGTCCTGCAGCTGACTATTCTTAGAACCATCACATTACTCCCGGATTGCCCCATGTCCCTATTAACAAGAGTCTATTTGTTTCTGTTCATACTGGGTAGTGAATCACACAGATAATCTAAACCTTTACAGTACCAGGATTTCCACACCCATGTTGGACACAATTCAATCTAGGTTAACAATTTTCAACAGCCAATTCTAATCATTATTCCAGTCAGACAACAAATCTGTAAGGTCCGTGCAATACATGGGGAAACAAGTTACTGAAATATGGTAGCTCATGAAAAGCTGAGTGACCAAATGATCAGTTACTCATAACCAGCAGGGAATTATGGGCATATGCATTCACTGCAGTAATAACTTCTCATAAGTTCCAATATGAGTACCGCGCCTAACATAAAGCTTGTGACTGGTAGTAAAACATCTATGTTTGTTTTGATATAGAGTTCGATCCTCAACTATTTCTCACGATATCTTCTTACAAAGTTTTATTAGATAGCTAAGCCATATGCATTGGTTCAGGAAAACAACTTCTGTTAGCAATTTACAATTACTATAGAAGAGCACATAGACAAAACAACTCAGTGCAGTTATATACCTCCATCCCCATTTATAAAACATAATAACTCATCCAAAGATCTCTCATCCTTCTGCTCTTGCTGTACCTGAATATCCTGAAACAAACCCAACATAACATGTAAAATTCAAACATGAGCAAGACAATAGAAGATAGAGATAAATATCATTGCAGATGAAATAACGTATCAAAGCATGCAAAAAAGGTGAAATCTATCAGAATTACCTTTAGTTTCTGACGCTCCTGTAGTTCTTTCCGTTTCTTTGCATATAATCGATTCAATAAGCGAATCCTGGGATCATCGTTTATATTTTTCAGTGGCTCCAATTTTTCTTCCTGCATGTATTGTAAGCTGACAGTAAGTGCTGTTTCAAATTAATAAAGTGAACTCGTGCTGATCCTCAAAAAAGTAAAGTTTACATGCCTCCGTTAAGTCATCTGGTAAATGAAAAATATCACGGATTTCCTCAGGTGTCTTCCCTTCAATGATTCGAGCAAGTGCTCGACTAGTAAGATCAACCAATGGCTTTAATTGAAGACTGTCAGCTGCAGATGTCAGCTCACAAAGTTTTTCGGTGTCTATCCTAACAAACTTTTCATCAAATGACTTCCGCTCCTGCAGAATAAAGGAAAAGCCTAATAAGATAGCTAGAACAGGGGTAAGGTGGTCGATTACGATAAAATGTACTACAAGCCTAACAGAATACAACATCCAAGTCAGTGCAGCTTTTTTTCTGAAGTACAATGGTTGAGCATTGAGACAATCATCATTATGGTGAAAAGTAATTCTATAAGAGCATATGATTAATAAAGGAAACAAAAAAAATAACAATCTAAACTTACACCATGTCCATGGGTCAAAGACGCAGAAAAGGGAAAGCAACAAGATAAGGTAAAATGGAGAGGCCAGGCAGTTGCAACATACAGTACCTTGTTGGAGCGCCCTGGAATTTGATGAAACCGACAGTAGTCAAGAATCAAACTCAAACTTGACGGATTAACTCTCTCTGGGAGAGCAATAGCATGATTTTTGGATGATCCTGTGCCATTTTTGACAATTTCTCGACATATCATAGGGCAGAACATGGCAACCTCCTCCTCCACTTGCTGTATGGATCCATCAAAGCACTGGAGCCAAATATAAGTCTTCAATGACTGCAGGTTCATCATGAAATTAGTAATGAGTTTTTTCATCTCCAAGGCAAACGAATTCTAACTAATAGATGCATGGGTCATACTCATACCTCTGGTTTTATAACTGATAACTCACTTTCTGACATTTTTGCCAATGCCAGAAAAAATATATGGGAGGAATTGAATGCACCAGAAAATGTACAAGTAAATCCTCCACTTGGTCAGCAATTAACACTGCAAACCTTGCCCTGTAGAAAAATTAGATATCCTTTATTTACACTCCAGAACAGGGAATGACCTTTTTTTTCTTCTTTGGTTTATATACAATAGTATTGTTCGCAACTAGGGGAATGAATGTCGCCTTCAGAAAGAGGTTTTACTAGACTGACTAAGTTTGGTAAAGTAGTACACAGCAGAGAGAACAAGGATAGGGATGCTTGCCAGTAGCAGGATTTTCTCAAGTACAAATGTTGAATAATGAGTAATAGCACAGAGATGGAAAATTGCGAGAGTGCAAAAGTGGAAGTGTGGAACAGAGACTTTATGCATGTAACCCATGTACTCAAGGTGGTGCATAATCAAAATAGGTACATGAAAACAAGCAGAGTGCTATCCCTGGAAGTGGTAGTTTTGCACAATATAACTATGTAAGCATACAGTTGCAGCGAAATGGATTGCACATTAAACAGCTTAGTGGTATGTCAAACACTGAAACTTGACACTCTCATCTGTGTCCGCAGCCTCAGTTTAATTACTATTTTAAGAGGACGATTAGCATATGGACTGACTGAATAACACTGACGGACAGAATGGAAAAACTAATCTGTGCACGCTGCTTGTTCTGATACGATGAATGTCTGCAACAGAAACATGATTTGCTACTAGGGGAATGAGTGCCTCCTTCAACAACGCGGTTCACTAGTCTTAAGAATTTGGTAAAGTTCATAACGGAAAGAACAAGGAAAAGGATGCATGAGTAATAGGATTTTTTTTCCTTATCTGGATGAACAAAACAGAGAGCAATCAGTTCAATGTTTTCAGTGAAGTATTATCCGGGCTGCGTAGTGATGATGGACAGATTGGAAGAGCCCAATCTATGCGCCTTATTTGATTTTACGGGCATCAATTCATCCAGCAATGGAAGGAAAACATTCGTATGGGAGAAAAATTTCCCCTAATCAAATCAGCAGAAATCCGTCCCTGGGGCGCCCAATCGCCTAGCGAGCCCTTGAACCCTAGACGGGGGTGAAAGGGGCCCGAACCATAAACGGGCCGAGCGGCGCAGAAAACGCAACCGCACCCGGAAATGGGGGTTAAACCCTAGCTGAAGAGAAACCGCCGCGGAGGAACCCTAGGGGGGATTGCGAGGCCGGCCAATCTGAGAACCCGGCGGGGCGCAGGGGCCGGCGCCCCGCCCCGCCCAAACCCTAGGTGGGCCCTACAGGACGCGCGCGGGGGGGCGGGAACACGAGGATGGGATTGGAGAGGTTGTCGGCGGCGGCGGCGGCGGCGCGGGGGGCGGGGCGTACCTCGGGGGCCCGAAGAGAGCGGGGTCTATGCGGGCGGAGAGGAGTGAGGGCCGCTGCGGCGGCGGCGGCGGCGGCGGCGAATGGCGGCGGCGAGGGGGTGGGGAGGGGGAGGAGGCGTGTGGTGTTATTTGGTTGGTGGGCGTGCGGTTTGGTTTGGTTCGGCACAAGAGAAAATGGGAAGCGGAGGAAGCCGAAGCGACACGGGAGTGCGTGCGGGTGCTCTCGCTCACTCCCTTATCCCATCTCCCCTCTCACCCACATCCGGCCCACCAGGCCTCCACTCGCCGCCATCCCCCCCGCTCACCCACATCCGGCCCACCAGGCCTCCTATGGGCCTGTCTGTTACTCCATTTCAAGGATCAAATCCCGAAGGCGGATGGCGATGCCGAAGGAAATGGCGAGAGAGCGAGCTCCCTCGCTAACCCTCCGTTAGTATTCATGTTGTCGTCGCCATCTAAGGTGGGTGTTGGTGGGTGCAGAAGGCGAAGGAGCTATGACAACGGTGAGGCAGCCTCACTCTCTTATCCATTTGGCCATAAAACGTCGAATGTATTTCCGATAGTTTCCTCGATAGAAGACTAGAAAGAGGAGAAGGTGTTGTGTGGCTCGGCACGAGGAAGAAGGTCGGGCTCACCGACGATGACGCAACCTCACTCCCTTATCCATCTTCCCCACACATCTTGCCCACCAGAGGTAGAAGGTCTCATCCCTTATCATCCATCGTGATCGTCTTTCTCCTATTGATTGCTCGAGTGAGCCTTCTATTTGGCCGACCAAGTACCTTAGTTCTGCGTCTGTTGATCTTTTTTACTCGTGTTTATAGTTTTGAAATCTTTTACATATATTTTAAAAAATCCAGGACATTTATAAAAATCATGCATTTCAAGAATATGTTTATAACATTTTTAAATATATGTGTTGTACAAAAAAGGTTCGTACCAATAAAATTAATGTTCAACATGTATCCAAAAAATATTTAACATGTACTAAAAATGTTCAAACTGTATTCAAAATATGTTTAACATGTATTTGAAAGTTATTCAACATCTATAAAAAAAGTTACGTCTATATATGAAAAAATTTACAATTTTTTACAATTTTTTAAAAAGGTCAACATATATTTAGGAAAAATCTGATATAAAACACATATGAGAACAGGAAAAAAAATAGTGCATGAAAACTTGAAATAACTAATAAGGCGGTAACCCGTGGAGGTCACTTCGCATTACGTCCCATCATTACGACGTAAAATGGATGGTCCTTTCAACTCTATTAAATGATAGCTTTCAACTCGGTCATACAAGATGTTTATTGAATCATTTCTTAGTAATCTATCTTTTATATGTTCTTTGCGGCTATGGTTTGCCTTTCTTGTTGTGGGACAAGTGACGCTTGCACCCTGTGGCGATTCTCCTCATAAGTCCGCTATGGTGCTAGATGTGCTCGAGGCGTGTGGTAAGTTCGGAAAGTTCTAGTTTGTTGCTGTCACATCCTTGAATTTTAGAATTCTGAAAATCAATAAATTAAATCAAAGTGAATTGCAATTTTTTTAAGTTGATTTGTGATTGCACGATCTTGGCTAAAATGACTAATATTTGTTTGATCTGTTGTAAATCATGGCTCAAAATAATTTTAGAATTAATTAGAACAATACAAATAATTTAGGGATTATTTGTAAAACAAAAATATAGCGGAAAAAATGTATGTGACCCTTGTGAATAATGTTTTGGGTTGGAAAACAATTTTCCCAAATTCTAAGTATTATTTGAAACCCTAAATAAACTTTGTGAATTAAATTAAAACCTAAAAGGTATTTTATGAAATGAAATAAATATTAGAAAATAGAGTGACAAATTAACTGTTTAATAATTAGGATAAAAATAAATATTTTGTTAGCCCCAAATATTAAATTGAGCATCCAAGAATTTTCCCTAAAATATTCGTAGAAAATCTTGAATCAAATTCAAATCAATCAAAATAAATTTAATATTCCATATAGTGCTACTACAATTTATTTTGGCACGAAAGCTAATTTTTCCTAAGCCCAAACATTCTCTGGACTCCTCTGGTTATTTCCCAAAAGATTAGAGGTATTTTCAAATCAATTCAAATCGAAAAGGAAAAATAATCAAATTAGCCTTCAATTTTTTTGGTTGGGAATTTTTTTCCTGAGTCCAAGTAATGCTTTGAGCCTCTATGTTTTATCGTGCGTGGAAGACTTCCTTGAGGAAAGCTTTTACAACACCTACAACGCCATCCGCAACCCATCCTTGATTTGTGGGGCTGGGCGGGGTGTTGTCATCGTCCCTGTCGGTCTCTTCGTTCGACCTGGAGTTCTTTTCATATGCAAGTTTGTCGTTGAGGGCGCAATCCATGGTCGATTGCGAGGTCTTATAGGTTTCTTGGTTGTAATTAGCATGGATCACTCATGATTTCCTCATATATTCGACAAGGATGCTTGTTCTTGTTATCCTAGTTTTGCTCTTTACCGACATCGTCCTTTTTGGTACCGGCCTATCTCTTCACCGCAACAAGGTCAGACTCCGACTCCGCGTCGCACCTCTTGCGCTCTTTATTGAGATTGTGGTTTCTTCTTCCCTCTTGCTCGTGTTGCTCACCGTTTTCTAGGTCTAGGAGCTATCTGCAACCTATGCGGAAGCTTTCCTCACTGGTGGCGTACTCATTAGTGATCCTCATGAGTTGTCCCATGGTTGTGAGTGTTCAATTGACTTACTTACGCCGAGCTTAAGTCAAAATCGCCCGTAATCAAGGACATGGCTAAGCGATTAGTTTTAATACTCTGTACAGTTTAGTGTATGTATCCCAAAAGGCGCAATCAATCCTTTGTAGCTCCCACACTCAAGTGTATGGAGAACTGGAAGATTGAACCAAAAGTCTTTCAGAAGAGTTCCCTTTAGCTCATGGTAGTTCCCATCCCCCTACATAGGTACAATCGTAGCACTACCGATTAAGGGTCACCACAACTTAGTTAACTAAGCCAGAACGCATAATGACTTGTGACAACACCCGTAATCTACTAGTTGTGGAACTTCTCCAACCTTTTTGGACCTGAGAACCTTGGATACAATACTTGTCGGCTGGTCTCACAAACCAATCCATCCAGATAATTCATTAATTAAGCATTGTATTGTACAGCTTTCAAGGATACAATAAACTGCATGTTGTTACTTTAGTAACAATTTAAATTCTCTCACAACTTTCATGAATCACACAAAACCAATCCATGTCTACATGTAGCAAAGTTAATCATGATTAGACAATACTATGATACCCAAATATGGGGACAAGGAATACCAGGCTGTAGCATATCATATAATAACATAATATACCATGTTATCCCATGGGTTCAGTGTGAGGTTGAAGGAGATGGGGTTGGGCCCACGCGTCAGCGACAAGCGATGGGGAGATAGAGAAGCATTGATGGCCCTTGATCTAACATTAAATAGATGGTTGACATACCCGGTACCCCTTTGGTTGTGGAGTGGGCCTTAGGCTGGCGACTGGGAATGGGTCTTGATCCGACCCAGTTAACATCTTAAACTGGTTTTTCTTTATTTATTTACTGTAGTAATGATATTGAATAATATATAAATTCAAATCATTTTCTATAAACTCTAGAAAATCCACAAAAATAATACATATATTATGGATCCTAAGAAAAATATTTCCAGCACAAATGCAAATTTGTAAAAATGTAATTTATTTATGTAAAGCCATCGAGGGCCAAATATTATTTCCCTAATTTGTTTTAGTGATTATTAAATTTCCATAAAAACTTTATTAAATCCAAATAAACATTCCAATATTATTATAACCCTTTTTATATTTAAGGAGTCGTTTTATATTCTCTTTTATTTTTGGGGTTGAAAAATAAATTAAAACTAGAGGATGCCCCGCGCGTTGCTGCGGGAATCGATTGCAATATATTTTGGATGATTTGATTGTATGAAACATGAATAGTTAAAGTAATAATATATAAGCTATAAGTAAAAAATTCATGTTATCTATTGTATATTATTATTGCGCAGTTGAAAATATTTATTAAATATAAGTGACGTAATATAATGGAAAACTTTTCCATGCATGTTGAGTGAGATGCCATCTGTCATTAAATGGATGTGCATGAGAAGAACTAATAATAAAGAGCTTGTTCTCATGCATATTGTGGTGATCATTTGATGAGGTGGCATGTGTGCATGTTAATATCATAGAGGTAGTGGAGATCAACTTCTTAAGAATAGTAGATGTGTCATGAAATGGATGTGTGCATGAGAAGAACTAATTAATAATAAAGAGCTTGTTCTCATGCATATTATGGTGGGCCTTTGATGAGGTGGCATGTGTACATGTTAACATATAATAGAGGTAGTGGGGATCAACTTCTTAATCTCATGCATATTGTGGTGAGCATTTGATGAGGTGGCATGTGTGCATGTTAAGATAATAGAGGTAGTGGAGATCAACTTCTGAAGAATAGTAGATGTGTCATGAAATGAATGTTTGCATGAGAAGAACTAATAATAAAGAGCTTGTTCTCATGCATATTATGGTGGGCCTTTGATGAGGTGACATGTGTGCATGTTAAGATAATAGATGTAGTGGGGATCAACTTCTTAATAATAGTAGATAGTAGATGTGTCATGAAATGAATGTGTGCATGAGAAGAACTAATAATAAAGAGCTTGTTCTCATGCATATTGTGGTGGGCCTTTGATGAGGTGGCATGTGTGCATGTTAAGATAATAGAGGTAGTGGGGATCAACTTCTTAAGAATAATAGATACTTTGGAAAAAACTAAATATGCATTAAAACATGAAATGATGATTCTTTTAACATCCAAATGTAAATAAAATTTGGGATGTTACACTATTGCATAATGATAATTGCTTATGGAAAATGTCGAAGACATTGCACCATTGTCTCCGAGCTTCATTAAAACAATGAATAGTTAGGGTCACACCATGATGTAAACATGAGACATGCATCCATCCATGATTGAGCACTTAGGAGTAAATGATTGTTTACTTTTCTTGCTTGTCTTTCCGCTTTCAGTTTATGTTAGACGCAAAAATTGAAGAGGAGACATGCGAGGAGCTATACGACACTGATATTGGGGATCATGCTTATCACCAACGTGCTGACATCTCAAGCAAGGGTGGTCACATAGATAACATCAATGAATCTAATAAAACTTTATCAGCGTATGTTGTCTTGATTGCTTCTTCTTTGTTAGGCAACGAAGGAGAGGAAAAATAAATTAGATGTTATGTATACATAAGTATATGAATATAAGACTTATGATGTGATGAGCTAGTACTCCCACCATACTGTGAGCTAGTTTCTTATAATACTAGATGATACCCCGCGCTTTGCTACGGAAATTAGTCGTCTATATTTCAACGAAATTTAATTATGTGAATTTGAAATATTTAGATAATAGCAAATGAACCAAAAAATAACACATATAATTTATTATATTTGATTATGTTTAGTTATATTTTTTGGAATATAAATATAGTAAGAAAATAAAAAATATGTTTCCATGCATGGTTAAATGTGGTGGTGGGTCTAATCTCATACATGGTTGCATGTTGAGATGGACCTTATCCCACTCATAATGTTGTGATGATGTGGCATGCTTGCATGTTGAGATAGATAAGATAGTGGGGATGAGAATTTGAAATATTTAGATTAATAACAAATGAACCAAAAAATTAAAACACATATAATTTATTATATTTAATTATGTTTAGTTATACTTTTTTGAATATAAATATAGTAAGAAAATAAAAAATATGTTTCCATGCATGGTTAAATGTGGTGGTGGGTCTAATCTCATGCATGGTTGCATGTTGAGGTGGACCTTATCCCACTCATAATTGTGTGATGATGTGGCATGCTTGCATGTTGAGATAGATAAGATAGTGGGGATGATCTATTATCTCTATCTCTACTATCTAAAAAGAACCTAAGTGTCCCTCACGGTCCCTCCAAGCGTTTTGCTAATAGTTTCGTCAACCGGTTCACTTCCTCCCATCACATCCCTTCATTGGTTTTTTCATTCAGCCGGTTTTTTGTTCCACCATGCCTAATATATCCATACCTTGTCATATGGCGCTCAATCTCTACTATCTAAAAAGAACCTAAGTGTTCCTCACGGTCCCTCCAAGCGTTTTGCTAAAGTTTCGTCAACCGGTTCACTTCCTCCCATCACATCCCTTCATTGGTTTTTTCATTCAGCCGGTTTTTTGTTCCACCATGCCTAATATATCCATACCTTGTCATATGGCGCTCAATCACATTAAATATCTTTCCATACGTGGTTTATTCACATTACTTAAACCTTCTCACTTGTCGTTTAATCACATTAATTAAACCTTCCATATATCACTGATTGATTAACTTACCGTATAATCTTTCTATTTACATATACTAGTTGACACCCCGCGCGTTGCCGCGGAAATTGGTTGCATTATATTTTGATGAAATTTGCTTATATGAACATGAATATTAGAATTAATGATATGTTGCATATGTTTCGTCACATCATATGTGAACTAAGTTATAGGCAGGAAGATAAAATATCTTGCAAAAGTGTGGAATAATAAACTTGTGTATGAAAGATGCATGCACGCATGCAGTTAATTTCTAAAGATTAATGAAGTGATGAGGTGACATAGTTGCATGTCTTCTACAATAGTTAGTGGGTGCTACCTATTTAGATATAGAAGATTGAAAGCTAATGTGACATCCATGATGAGGTGGATAGTATGCTTGTAAAGATAATAGTTAGTAATAATTTTTTTAGATGCTTGAGGAATTAAATTGTAATGTGGCATGAATGATGAGGTGGATAATGTGCATGTAGAGAGAATTAATGTGGCATGCATGATGAGGTGGATAGTGTGCATGTAGAGAGAATTGGTAGTAGTGGGGATCAACTTCTTAAGAATAGTAGATATAATCTCTACTTTTATCTATACAGTGACATTAATAGAAAAAGGTAAATCACAACATAACGTGCTAAAATATTTATATTCCGTTGCAACGCACGGGCATTGTCCTAGTAGTATTATAGATTAGTGATATGTGATTTAACTTGCGGAGTATATTTACTAGTCATATATACTTTCACCCCTATTTCTCTTTTCACATAGGTATACTACGACTCAACTTTTCACAAGTATTTCATGGAGCATTTGTCGGATGACAACTTCGACTTTGTAGAGTATAGGAGCCAGTTAGAGCTTGGCTCCTTGGTATGTGCGTACTTTTGCAAACCTCTCTATGCATATTTGATATTTTGTATGTACCCATATTTTTTCTTGTTTCGCATGCGATGTACTCCCTCCTTAAAGAAATATAAGAGCATATAGATAACTACTTTAGTATCTAAACACTCTTATATTTCTTTACGGAGGGAGTAATAATGTAACGATGGACCAATGTTTTGGTCTCTGAGTAATGTAATAATTGGCTATTTGGAAAATGTATGCCCCTTGCTATATTATATTCTATCATGTCTTCCGATAGTGCTTAAATGTGAAGATATATCGCTGTTGAAACCCTATCCACTACTAAGTCTCTAGAATTAATTGTGGCTAGATGGTATCTTATGCGCCTCTATCTGAAAGCTGGACCGAAGGATCCGAAACTCGCATAACATCACATAGGGAGCCTTACACTAGTGAACCTATGCCTTCCTGGGTCTATTCTCATCATATATCTGCTACGTCATTGCTACTATTTTGTTACTATTTTTATCTGTCACCTTCGTTTAATCTTGTAACTGGCAAGACAAGGGGCCACAAAGATGTTATTATCTACCTCCCTGAACGTTGGCTCATTGGCAAGGCGCCAAGCAAACTTCATTGTACCCCTAAAGGCATCAACGATGTTGAATCCTTAGTTTCATGTGCTACATGGCTTCCTTTAGATCGACACCACTTTCCTCCTTTTTCTACCAATTGAATGAACTTCTTGATGCCATATTTGTTGTGGTCGACATGCAACATGACTCACAAGCGATAAACCATTCTAAGAGATGACAAAGACGGTCACCTTGCGAACGAATTAGAGGGAAGACTTCCAATCAATGGCGCGAAAACATGAAAAACTCGACGACGGCCGCGGGAGTAGGAGAAATCCTTAGTGTAGTGATTTTTTTTTTAGGGGTACTTAGTGTAGTGAAGATGCTCTAATCTGTCTCACCACCCACACCTACAACCAGGCCCCCTCAAAAGGCAATGAAAAAACCAGGCCCGTTGTAACTTGTAAGTAAGGTTGTTGCCGTGTCGGGCCTGGTTCTTCCTCAACTGTTCTGCTGGGCCGCCATCGAGCGCCTAGGCGGAGGCGACTGGCCGGGATGGCGGCGACGCCGGAGGAAATGGCGGAGCTGGTGAGAGAGCGAGCTCCCTCGCTGACCCGCCGTGAGTAGTACTGGTCGGTTGGAATCGGGCGTCGCCGTCTGATGTGGGCTCGCGCGTTGGTGGGTGCAGGAGACGGTGGAGGAGGAAGCGGAGGTGCTGCGCCGGCTCGGCACGAGGGAGAAGGCCGGGCTCACCGGCGACGAGGCGGCGCGCCGGCTCCGCCTCCACGGGCCCAACGTCGTCGTCATCCGCTCCCACCACGTGACTCTTCCCCCCTTCGCCCATCGATTAATTATATTATTAACTGAACGAACACCAGCATTTGTGGCTTCAAATTCAATCTCGCCCAACTTACACAGTTTTTTTTACTAGGAACTTACACAGATTCGGCAGTAATTTTGCTAACCCCTTTGGTTCATGAGCTAGTCAGATGCTGGCTAGGATTGTGAAATATCTGGCCTCACCCGACCTGTATGTATTTTCAGTCTTCAGAGTTGCATATATAATCACCCTTTTGTTGTGCTTGGGTTCTTCTTCAGCTGAATGAATGTAGTTCAACCACAAGTGACCACGACCACTCTTGAATCTTAAATACCTTCTCACTTTATTATTTATTGAGAGTGTTTCTTCCAAATGTGCCATGCCGGTCCCAGCATGGAGTGCTGAACAAATATTGTCATCAGTGGCTGTCAGAATGCACGGCTTTGATGTTCGGAATCTGGTGGTCAATCTCACCACCTCTCTTCTCCCTTTATTTATCTCAAATTCGCATTATCATTATATATCTTGTGCTGCTTTACAAGTTAGAGCGACACTGTCACCCTAAATGATCCAAAAAATACAGCGAATGTTAGACAACCTATCACACTGTTATACTACTACGTTGTAGGATGGCTCCCGAGGATATTGGTACAACTCAATATGGTAACAGATATGTATCCTAGTATTTCTCTTTCCAAGAGCTGAGAGAGAGTCCCTCCTCATCGGTAGTACCGAGCTCACCTCTCTCCACCATTCCGATCAATGCAATGGTTCGATATTGCCTCCTTCTGGATGAGAGATACAGAAATCGGTAGCTAGTTTAGCATACACAATTTGTATGTAATTTGAAAAACACAACTGAATTTGTTAGACAGGTAATGCAGAGTATCATTTCATTTACAGGCTTGCGAACAAATGCAGCTTCATTAAATCAAATTTATTGCTCCTGCAGGAGGGCAGCATGTTCCGAGTATTCAGGACGATGATCTTCTTGCTCTGGGGATGGCACCATGTCTTCCCCAAGTACAACAACATGGCCTGTATCATACTCAATTCCATGTCATGGGTTACAGTACTAACCACAGTCATGTCTTTCGCCATCGAACCAGCTGATCAAAGATCTTACATGCTGGCCACCGTCATCCTTTTACTAGCTACAACCTTGGTAGCATGCCTTACTGCAAAGCTTGTTGTGGAGTATGCCAAGGCACCACTGGAGGCCAGAGCATACGCACCAAGGGCCAAGGTGCTGAGAGACGGGGGTTGGATAGATGTGCATGCAGCGAATCTGGTCCCTGGGGACATCATATTTCTCAAGGTTGGGGACATTGTCCCTGCCAATGCCCGTGTCCTCCGGTTTCAGAAAATGGACACCATGACTTGCTGGGCTAAAAGGTCTGTTGACTGTGTGCATGGCTTCCTCATATACTGTGCTTGGACTGTGTCGTGTGGCCAGGGGACTGCTGTCGGTATTACGACCGGCAGCGGCATCCCTACAAGCACACTGCAAGTCTACCCACAGCGTTATGCTCGGCCGAGGCAGCTTAAAGAAGGAATCATGGTTGCTTGCTGCTTCTGTTTTTCCCTTATACTTGTTGGTACCATTGCTGAGGTAGTTTTAATATTGCTCTGTTGCAAACACAACCCCGAGTAAATGCTGCACAACTGCCACTTTATGCCGTTGATTCTGCTTTTCCCTTATACTTGTTGGTACCGTTGCTGAGGTAGTTTTAATATTGCTCTGTTGCAAACACAACCCCGAGTAAATGCTACACAACTGCCACTTTATGCCGTTGATTGGTGGGATTCCACTGGTGATGCTTGTTGTCCTCTACCTGGCATTGGCATTGGGGTCTCTAAGGCCTTGTTTTCTGGGAATTGCCAGCCGAGGAACGGTTGCACTTGAAGATCTTGGCCAGCATGGATGTGATGCTCTTCAACTTGACTGGCACTTAACGAGTAATAAACCCTGTTTTTCCCGGGACAAGATTGAGTTGTTTGCTAATGGTGTTGACAAAGATCAGGCATACAGATTCCAACATGAATTCTTTATAGAGCCAATTGATGCAGCCATTCTAAGCCTCTTGGATGATCCAGAACAGGTTCCTTTTCTCTCACAGTGTTAAGTCTTTTAATTCCCATGTGCATTAATGTTTGGTAAACTTAACAAGTTTACAAGCATATTGATAATGTAGGAAATTCCCAACTTAATTTTACAATGTGCAAATGTATTGTATGTATCCTTTAATTTCTATTATTTTCTCCAGGTAGACTCATGCTGGGAGTTCATTGGTCTTCTACCTTTCAGAGATGACCTTAGAAGCGATAGCGTAGATGCCATTGACAGCCTTATCGATTTGGGTTTGGATATAAGAATCCTCACAGGTCATTCAACCATCCAGCTGTCTTGTTTCAGCTACTGTCATTTCCTCTAATACACGCTTCTTCAGCAAACAGTTTGTTATCTCTCCTCAGAAAGCCCATTGTCGACTACAAAGCAAGTATGTGCAAAGCGTGGGAAACTAGGCATCAATGTGTTACTTGCCCACTCGGTGTTTTGAGTTAGCCCGTGATAACAGAGAAGTTCACTTAAACATCAATGGGATTTCCGATCTCATTCCAGGTCTGTTCTTATCTTTTGAGTGATGTCCATTTTCTACACTTCTTCTGTCTCCCCTTCCAAAGGAAATCTTTGGAAGAAGTTTCTGCACATTATTGACAGTTTGAGTGATACTTCTATGATCTCAAGAAAGTTACAGCACACATTCTAAATAACATTAAGGCGTTAATTTGCAGAAGGCACAAAGGCACTGCTCTTACCATTTTGCTATCTTGATTTATTAGTGCAGAGGACAACAGTGATATACTGAGAAGGCTAAGAGATTTCGGATGTCGCTGTGCAATGGTTGGGTATGAATATCTTGATCATGATGCCATAGGTGAAAGCCATATTGGAATTTCATTAGCCGAGGCCACTGATTACACCAAAAGTGAATCTGATCTTGTTTTGACTCAGCCTGCCCTGCTACCTATTTCATCAGCTGTGCGAATCAGTAGGGAGACCTGTCAGATTATGAAGCGTTACACGGTTAGTCATTGGAATGCATTTAAAGGTTTGGTTGCTGTCATGATATTTGGCTGTATGACTGATCACTTGCATTTAAATCATAATAAATGGCTGATCACATGCAATTCGTTACAGATCTACACGGTGTCATCAACTGGTCATCTTGTGAGTACAATTATGACTATATATTGTGTTAGTAGCTTTTATAGACGACTGTATTGTGCAATGCTAACTTTAATCATTAATTTTATTCAAGGTAGGTGTCCATATAATTTTACTCTTGTGGAACTTTAACTTGCCAAGTTTCCTGGTTTTGGTGATTGCCATTTTTAACTATTGTTAGTTTCAGCTGCAAAACATCCATAACCTTACTCTACAGCATACTCCCTCCGATCCAAAATGCAGGTCCTTTCAAACTTGCCACAAGAACTAAGGATGTGTTCCAAAATAAGAATTAATGGCGCATGTAAAGTGACAATACTACCCTCTCCAGTTATTTCTACAACTTTCTTTCGTCCTTCCCAAATACCATAATTTCCTGAATCACAGGCACAATTCTTGATGAAATGAATGAGGAGCAAAATAGGAAAAACATGAACAAAAGTTCAATGTAACCTTAGTAGGGTTTACAATTTGGTTAAAGTTGAAAATGCTAAAAAGAAAAGACTTGCATTATGGATCAGTGGGAATGTACTATTTGCATTTTCGTTTCGATGTTCAATTGTTCTTCTGTCCTTTTTTTTAACTTGCAGTTACATCCTTTGCAATATTATTCGAAAGGGTGGAAATGAGTAATTCACCAGATCGATGGAGGGCTAAGAAAATCATTGCAAGTGGTGTTGCTTCTGGTAGCTACATAATCCTGAGTACAGCCATTTTTGTCAGAGCAGCAACACTTACAGACTTCTTTTTAGTGAGCTTTTTTTCTCCCGTTTATGTACATTTTTTGGTTTTGAAATTGTTAGCTGATATTTTTGTACATGGGCAGTATAAATTCAAAGGTAGATGGCTGATGGGCTCCGGTGAAGAAATTAGAGCCGCTTTGTTCCTTCAGATGAGCATAGTGAACCAGGCTGTTGTACTGTTTGTTCATTCTGACGATTGCTACCTTATCAGATGTCCTGGCCTGCTGTAGCATGTACTTTTGTTTTTACTCAGATGGTGAGCTCATTTCCTCTTATGGTGATCAATGTGTCTGGCTAGGAATGATTGCCTAACAATTGAACATGTTTAGAATTTAGCCATTATATGGAATAACATGAAACACATTTGTATTTATCCTATGAAGATAATGTTGTGCAGAAATAGTAAAAGTTTCTTAGTGCTAGGTATGTTTTTTCTCGTTACTCGTCATATCAACTGTTCTCTGTCAGGTGGCAACCCATAAAGCCGTATATAGTGACTTGGATTTCGCACTAACAAAGGGTGTTGGTTCCCTCAGACCAGGATTGATCTGGGTGTACAATTTTGTGGTGCTCATGACCCCTGTTTTAATTTGTAAGTTGCTAGATTATTAAGACATGGAATTACTTGATGGTTTTTCCTTCAACCCTCTGCCACAACGGTAATTAAATTTCTGCTCTTTGACAGGTCACACATGGAGGCGTGCAAACATGACCAGTGAAAAAAATGTTGTCAATATGCGTACATTCAGCCATCTTGCGTGTAGCTTTGCTCTGGTTAATGTATATAATACTTGATGTCAGGCTGCAGCAGCCTGCAGTCTCTACTTAGATGCCTCAATTGTAGGAAATATTCTTGTAGCGGTCAATTCACAGTGTATAACCTGTAAATGCCTCAAGTAAATATATCTTGATTGCAAAGTAATGCATGGATCCCTCCTTATTTGGAAAAATACAGTTCCGGTGTCGCAATATTGTACAAAAGTGCATATTATTTTTATTTCATGTTTTACTTGCATTTATGGTTTCCCCCCTTAAAAATCGATTTCTGGATCCTAACCCCTTCTGATGTCTTATTACTTGTCCTGCACCATGATGTCTGCTAGCTGAAAAGAGTTCATCCCGTATACATGTCACGTTACTGAAAGTACTAGGCGGTCAACCTCAAGTGTGATGTATCAAAATTGAACTAATTAGTAGTCTGTCTCTTTTTCATTACTTTTTTATCTAGACTAGGAAAAATAAAATAAAATGTATGTCCTGTAAAATCCTGTGAATGTAAAATGGCATGGCTTCAATATCCTCTGAACTGTCATTCAGGTAACTGGGTAATGTACTATCGACTATTAGGATCGCGACACAACAAGTTCGTAGATCCTTTCTACGTTTCCAAGTGAGGCTTAAAGATATCTTATCTTACTGCATTATGGGTTAATTTAGTTTTTGCGGTGACACTTGTGCAGGTCATGCGTGGCCATGGTCGCTGGTGAGACTCTCTAAGCCTGCATTTGCATATGCTCAATTGGCGCTTGCCTCGGCAATAATTATATAGTGGTGCAGTTGGCATGTGTGATGGTGGTTGTTAGCAGGTGAGTTCCCAGCGTCATTCCTGCAAATTATTATTGTGAAATATTTATACATTAGCGAAAAATGCGTTGTCAGATGCGCAACGATGGCATGCCTGCGTGCATCACCCTTGAAATGTCATTTCAGTTTTAAAACCACAGCGTAGATATTTATAATTATGCAGTGGAGAATGTGTTGTCAGATGCACAGGAAGTCCTTTGCAGTATAGGAAGGTTGCATCATCCTTAAAAAGTATTCCACCAATTTTTAAAATGTGTTGTCAGATGGGCATTGGAGCAGGCGGGGTTCGCATCACCCTGTGAATTATAGAAGAGGGGTGGTTAGCAAGATATGGAGTTATATAGCAGGAACTATCTTGGGATTGGTTGGCCATTTCCGGGGAAGAGAGGCCGTTAGTTAAATGTAGCTTTTGTTGACCTTTTTCCCCTTGGATTAATTAACGCCAGTGAGGTGAATATACTCATGAGATATTTTCCTCGTGCATTCTTCACCTTCTATTTTGCAATTCTAATGGGGAAAAGATAAGACTTTTTGAATATTAAGTGTCGAAACTGAAAGCATATATATATACTTAGACTCAATCTTGCAAGATTTGTTTATGCATTCTAGACATGAAGCTCCAGCGATGAATTTGAGGGTCAGAACGAACAAACTATAGTTGAAGATTCACCTGTGTTGTTCTTAACACCTGAAGCCCCTTTTAGGACACTTGAGTGTGGCGATTCAAGAAAGGTTTAGAATCTCGCCACCGCTAGGGAAATGCTCTCTTAAGTATCTATATGAGAATAGATCCTTGTCAAATCTAACTGACCATCATCGACACTTACCTAAACATATTGTTCCACTCATATAATTTTTTGAGAACTTATTCCTCTGATTTGCTTGAACTTAAGAGAGGCTTCATCCGCAAGGCGTAAACATGCTATCTAATGTTGCACACATAATTTGCAGGATGCTGAACAATCTAAAATTTTAAACAATCCCCCCATTTTCTTAATAGAAACCAAGGGCGTTGTTGTTAGCTGTAGCCTTGAAGTTAATCCATAATGTTCGAGCAAATTAATATGCAGGTATATATATTTGTGCGATAAATCATCTTTCTCCGCGAAGAAGGGGAGTACTTGCAAGTATACTTACTTAACTAAAGTATATTTCTGCTGTCTTTGTGTCAAGACAAACGGCGTAAGGTTAATTTATAGTATGCACAACAGGTGTTAGATACTATGATTGCCTTTTATACTTGCTAGAAATGAAAGGCAGTGAGATTTGCCATTTGGAAAGAGACGCTTGCTTGCTTGTTATCATTCATTCTTAAAGAAATTAACAAGAAGAGACAACAGGACCTGATTCCCTGTCTCTGGGAGTCTCCAGCATCTGCCTAACAATACTTTAATACCCCTATATTTTAGTGCTAACAAACAAGTTAATGTTGTTTTTATGCTTGTATGCAATGATTAATTAGGAGAGAAACCAACAGGAGGTCTGTATTTTCCTTCCCTTTTTTCTTCAAGTACCACCTGCTACATATACACAAAAGCTACATATATAAAGCGAGGCGAAAGCCTACTAACAAGATCTTAATTGCCATTGTTGCATATACATACTCATGTGTTCTCTGCTGATCTGATCTGATCTGATCTGATGAAGCAAATCCATTCATTAATCCATGCACAGATCGATGGATCAATCACCAGTACAGTCCACAGTGCGCTGCTTAATTAATTAGCACACCGTGCGTGATGATCATCTCCCTCCCTCCCTCTCTTCTCACCACACATACATACTACTAATTACTAACCAACAACGCACACAGCAATTAACACACGTACTAGAGCCTATACGTACATACGTACAAAGAGCCCGTATATACGCTTGTGTATGCACGTACGCACGTATGTACAGGCTGCTCAAGGGTAGGCACAATGAAAGTAGATGATGTTGCATATAGTTGGATCCTCCATGGTGGTGGTGATGGTGATGGTGGCGGCGGGGGTTGGTGGACAGGGCGGCTACATCTTTCCGATGAGGGGGATGCCGACGGCGGTGACGATGAGGGTGGAGGGCACGCCGAAGATCAGATGGTTCCAGAAGGTGAGCTCGTAGGCGTTGCGTGGTGCCCGGCGTGCCTGCTCGCACACGATCAGGTTCGCTGCCGACCCCAGCAGCGACAGGTTTCCCGCCACTGTGCTCACCCATGCCAGGAGTAGCCATGACCGCGTCACCGCCGCCGGCGAGATCAGAGCCGCCGCAGTCGCCACCTCGTTGCCCATCAGCAGCACTGCACATACCAAAATAACAGATGATCGTCACTTACACCGCCGGAGCTTTGAGGGAGGGGGGCAATGCCCCCCTACATTAGTTTACATCTCTATATTAGTAAGATTAATAGTGATAGTTAGAGTATTTAAGTGGCTAAGGATAAATATAATCTTCTTAGAATTAGTACTAGATTATTTGTCGATCTTTTGATGTTGGCCACTGGTCACTTATCACAAGTAACACCAAATTAACTAGGGTATTAAGCTAGCTAGAGTCTACTAGTGAGTGAGTGATGACTAGATATCAATTTTGGCCCGTTTCATACTTTTTAATTCGCTTGTTGTATTTGAAAAGAAAAACATGCATCGTGCATGCCTGCGTGTGCAAACTGCAGCCGCACCAACATATTTAAAACTAGTACTCTACGTACTTCGATTAGTTTGGAATATGATCAAATTAATATTTTCCCTTCACGCTTTTTAGATCGACATTTTCTAATATTACTTTGACCCTTCCATATGAGTACTTATGTTTTAAAACTCCATCTCCATGCATGCATGTACTTGTAAAGCTATACCTGTGGGCACGTTGGATGCGAGGTTGGAGAGGAGGAGGATGATGACGGAGAGCACGGAGATGCCGCCGGCGCTGTCGACCTTGGAGTACGGCGCCATGAAGTTCCATATCGCCCCCGGCAGCCCCGTCTTGTTGAACCCGCTCACCGTGATGAACATCCCGGAGAAGAAGACCAGCAGCGAGTAGGACACCTTGACGAGGCACGGCTCGGCGTCCCGGAAGTCGACGACGACGAGCGCGATGGCGGTGGTGATGGCCGTCCACGACATGTTGAGCCCGGCCATGTAGGCCACCACCATGCCCAGCGTCACGATGTAGGCGAAGCTCTTGAGGAAGAGCTTCCGGCGGTGCTCCGTGCACTGCATGAACCACGGGTGCTTGGTGGAGATGTTCTCCTCCATCATCGACTCGTTGCCTTCGTCGGCCATGGTGCCGTTGAACGGGTGCGGGCTCTTGAGCGATGACGCCACCGACGGCGAGCGTGCGGCGGCGCCGCCCTCCTCGACGACGGCCATCTGCTTGCCGGCGGCGTCGGGGGCGACGCCCTCCAGGTCCTTCCAGTACATGCAGAGCAGCATGACCATGTTGACGGCCATGCCGGCGAGCATGGCGGGGAGGATGCCGATGAGGAACCTGGGGAAGGAGATCTTGCTGTTGAAGGCGATGACCAGGTTCTGGGGGTTGCCGATGGGGGTGGCGCTGGAGCCGATGTTGGCGCTGGAGGCGAGGGCGAGGAGGAAGGGCTTGGCGGGGAGGTTGCGCTCGGCGGCGAGCTCGAGGACGAACTCGGTGAGCACGACGCAGCAGGTGTCGTTGGTGAAGAGGGCGGAGGCGAGGGCGGTGACGACGCAGACGCGGCAGAGCAGGTCGCGGCCGCCCTGGCTCTTCCACGCGAGGAGCGTGCCAAGGTGCTTGAACATGCCGGCGTTCTTGAGGTAGCCGCCGACGACCATGGTGGAGAAGAGCAGGCCGAGGATGGGGAGGTCGATGGAGGCGTAGGCGTCGTCGGGGGAGATCACGTGGAAGACGATCATGAGAACCGCCGAGAGGAGGGAGCCGGCGGTGCGGCCGATGGGGAGGAAGGGCACCGACGGGAACACGGCCATCATCCAGAAGACGGCGAAGGCCAGCGAGCCCAGCACCACCTTGGGGAGAGACGCCAGCGCCATGGCTCCTGATCTTGCTGGTTAACTATCTAAGGTGGCGTGTTAGTGCTTTGGTTAGTGACCTCGATGGGCTGCATGCACTAGGCAGTGTGTCCTGAGGAGGAGGAGGCTCGTGGATATTGGGGGGTATATGTAGGGTGGTGATGCCATGGAGGGCACTCCAGTGTCGCTAGCAAGCTCTCACAAGGAAGGAGCCAACAAGGGGCTAAGAGTCAAATGTGGTGAGATCAAAAGGGTAAGCTAAAGTATTAGGGGCACCGGCCAATGTACGTGTGCACTCAGATATTATTGGCCCAAAACTATCTACCATTACTGGGTAATACTAATATATGTCAATGAAAATACGTATGCATACAAGGACAACACTAGGTATCTATGCAAGAAAATACATATACACACAAGCACGACATGCACGCATACCTGCAATCTCCCAACTCACACGCCTACTTTCTCCAACCATGTTTGTCGTCACCTTGGTCTGTCCCCGAGCAAGGTTTTAATTTCTGTTATCATAAAAGTTTCTTTCAAGTTTTGGAACTCACAGAAATATCCGATATTTAAGGAAAAATAATCTTTCGATTTCCATCTATCAAACACTATATTTCAATGAAAAATTACCTAATTTGAATTTCTAGCCTCGAATTTTGAGGTTACAAAAGAATAGGTAACCACCACTTTTTTTTAAATTTTTTTGTTGAAATCGTTAATCCCGCCTCCGAGCTCCACGGGTGCTCCTCCCTCTCTTTTGTCCTAGCGGCTGGCCCATTCATCCACTCATCCTCCTGATCCTAGCTTCTCCTTCCACTCCACTTCCCGCCATTCGCCACCAAGCCGGGGCACCATGGAGACCCGCTAGCGTCTTCCACTAAAGGCATCCTCGTCACGTGTGACTGGGCATAGGTCACTGTTGTTGATTGCCCCATCAGTCGCATGTGTCGATGTAAAATTCCCCACCCCCTCCCTTCCTAATTCCTCATCGTCCTCTTCTTTCCCTTTGTTCCTCCACTAATTCCATATCCTCTTCTTCTTTCACTTTTTTCTTCCCCTTGGCTTTGTTAGCATTGCTCATCGGCGGGTTCCCAACGATGGTGCCCCAAATCCCTTGCGCGGTCTGCTTGGATTGAGCATAACCGACATGATGGTCCACATTTTGATGGTGTGGTATCAGAGATTATTGGATATGAAGTTAATTTCATATGAAGTTCATCTCGACCTGGTGACCCTTGATGACGATTCCTCCATCCGTCCCACATGCTCTTCATGGCTTTGTCGTATGGTTCCAAGCTACTTGTATCCAAGATCTTTGTGGAGGTCTTAGCGACCACATGCACGTGACATTGTCATATTTGATCAAACACTCAGTGGTTTTGCGTCGGTGGTGGTAGCTTTTCACTCCTTCTCTAACATGTTTGTTCTTTTGAACGGCTTTAGTGAGCGTGGATTGCTGTCTATCCTGTGTGAAAATACTGACATGAGGATCTGACGATGGTGGTGAGCATGGAATCCATTCAACTTATTGGAGGTGTCATCTTGAGTCTGTACCATTGTTTCCACCTTGATGTTCTTGAGGGCGAGTCGAATTTGTCCGTCACTCATGCGGGTAAGTTAAGGTCACAAAAATGCCACTCAAATTATGGCGATTCATAGAAATTCCACTGCAATTCCTAAACTTTAAAAAATGCCACTCGAATTATGCAGCACTTTGAAAAATGCCACTGCAACCTTTGAAAAATGCCACTGGAAATAGTTGAAAATGGCATTTTTCAAAGTTTGGAAATTGCAGTGGCATTTCTATGAATCACCATAATACGAGTGACGTTTATCAAATTAACCCTTGTTTTTTAGAAACGCAATATAGATGTGAACGATCAAATCCTAGTGATAAACTAAACAATATTCAAAATTATTTCAGCCATTTTTGCAAAGCAGAGTTATAAAACCCCATGAGAAGCATCTGAACGAATTGTCTGCGCTCACATCACATCGTGGTGATAAAATAAACAATCTTTGAAATGATTTTGCTAAAAGTCCGCCATTTGTACACTGCAATCTTTGATCACCCATTCAGTGGTTTTTGCACCGATGATGGTAGCTTTCGCTCCTTCTCTAACATGCTTGTTCTTTCGGATGGCTTCGGTGAGAGTGGCTCGGTGTCTACCCTAGGTGAAAATACTGATATGAGGATATGACAATGGTGGTGAGCATGGAAACCATTCACCTTCTTTGGAGGCACCATCTTGAGGTTCTACCATTGCTTCCACCTTGACGTTCTCAGGGGTAAGTCGTATTTGCCGGTGACGGTAGTAGACAAGACATCGTGACCGTGGAAGTCAGAACAACATGCATTGCGTTTTTTTAGAAACTCGATACATACGCAGACAGACACATCATAGTGATAAGCTAAACAATATTCGAAATGATTTTGCTAAAAGTCTGCCATTCAGATAACACCGATCAATTCCGTCAAAAAGAAGTGTTCTCAAACAAATCAACCCTTGAAATTGGGCAAAAAGGTAGGCCGCCTGAGCCTTCACTCTCCAAACAATATATGGAGTGTGCTTCCATTCCAAAAGGTGTTAACTTGAGTAGTGCACTTTGCTCACATCGTCAAAAAGGCTGGTCGACGATAGACCCTGATCCATCTCCCCTCCACAAAACCATATATATGCCACTATCATATTAGTTACTGCATAATGATTTTCCAGCTGGCCCGGCACAATTAGGGAGGGGGATTAACGACTCACGATCAGGCACCAGTGATTAGCGCGTGTTCGTCGGTGCTAATCGTGCGTAGACACTGATTAGCTGGCTTAGTTAGGCCATCATCCGAGCTTCAAACTAAACCAGCTGACAACTGGAGCAGATGAGCCCGGTATACTCCCTTTGTTGTAAATTAATTACTTAAGTTCTAGCTTTGTAAATTCTTTCATTTTTACAAAAAGATAACCTTGTTAAGCGTAACTGACATGGTAGTAAAAATATATTCTTTTTGTGATAAAAAGGAGCCAATACATCAGTTAAATTTTATTCTGTTTTTCTAGAGTTTGATTAAGTATGTAAGAAAATATGCTAGTATATATATGCAATATTGAATGTATATAGTGTATATGCAAGTATATTTTATGGACGATCTAATGAGCTAATTTGGTTTTATCTATGTTAATGAATTCTCCCAGAGATTTAATCAAACTTAAGGATGCTTGACTTAGGACAACACTAGACCTTCAAGTAATTTGGAACGGCGGGATTACTACTAATCAACTGGCACTGCCATTTTCAGGGCTAGCTGCCATGTAAATTGCTGATTTCAGTCGACTGCTCTCTTTCATTATATGTATGTACTTTAGGCAAGTGTCAGCCTCAACCTTTCACCAGGACAAACATATTTTGATCTTTTTAACTAGTGAGTAATAATTAAGCTAATCGCGCGATTGATTAGAAGGGGCCACAGCCGGTACTCTCACGGGATTGGCCCTGGCCAGCATTAGACGCACGAGAACTAACGCGATATGGTTAAATAAGATGATGTGTCGGTCTGGCATCCGTCGTGGAACATTTCGTGGTGGGTTATAGCATATATATGTACGGCACGATCCAAGTGTGCTGCCATGATGCAAGCAACCCCAAAAGAATTGCTACCCATCCACATGTCACATCTCTTCCACATGTCAAACTCTAGGGTTTTTTCATCGATCGCCTTTTCGGACGAAAGGGGCTTGCTTAACTGCTGATGCTGATTTTTTTTCCTTCATCTCGGGCGCCCCTCCTATCTATCTAGGTCGTTCAGCTTTGCATCAAGATTCGTGTTCCCTCTCGATAGGATGTGATTGGCGGACTTGAAACTTTGCGTGTTAATAACAACACATGAGTACCACATAGCATGCAGAAAATGTTTCGGGATTTTGGTGCGATGTAAACATCTAGAATGAGAAGGTTTTGAATAAGACTCAATTTTGTTTTTATATTCTGGTGTGGTCTTGTGCAAGGTTTCAAGTTCAAATTCCTTTTTGCTTAAGAGGGAGGGAAAAGAGATTTGTTCTGCAGGGATCTTGACATGCAAAAGTGGACGCTCTAGAATCTTAGATAAGGGATCCGGGTACATGAGTGCACACTCACATCCTTCCCTCAACTGAAATGAAATTTGATTAGTTTCACAAGTCGGTCATGTTCACCTCTTGCACAATAGGCTCAACTCGGCTTGGCGTGACTAAGTTAGTTAACAAGATATATCATCAACTTTATGGTATCACACATGATTCAAGAAAGCTTGCCTTTTGTTGTTGTTACGAATACGAGAGGATTTTGCGTATCTTTTCAGTGATAGGGTGGAAGAGTTCATGATCCGCATAGCTCAAGCGAGTGCGCGCATTACATGGCTAAGGTGCACGTACACTGTTTCCCGCCCACGAGGCGGCCAAAACAACAAAAGAAACCTAAATTTCATGGCGGACCTTTTGATTTGCTCGTGGCATGCTTTTGTTTGGTACTAATTTCTTAAATAAGCCCACTTTTCGATGAGTTCCTTAACTAAGTTGTGCTTTTGCAAAGCTCGATCACTGATCATATCCAATTATCCATTAATAAACAGTGGCTGAACTTGAACATATGTGTGAAGATCCGCATACGCTAGCCAAGTGCAATATGAGGTTACAAAGTTGAACCACTGCTTATTAAATAATCCCCCACTGCTTCCCAAGTGGTCTAGGTAGTGAGTGTATAAATTAGGGAACCTAATCACCAAATTGCCAATTAAGGGGGGAAAGCAGGCTCAACTAGCTACAACCGGAAAATATCGCACACCACAAGCCATACGTGCATGCATGTTGCCCTGCAAGCAGCACGCCAAGTGGAATGGATCTCCCAGCCCACTATCTACATGCATGAAATATCTACATTTAGTAGTTCTTAAGGCGGCTACTAATTACCTCAATTGGTTGTTTAATTAGGACCATGTTCACAAACGCAAGATCTTTTTTTAGGGCTGTCCTCTTTGGTCTCGGGTTCAGGGTTTTTGTTTTTTGAAAACTTTCAATCTACATTAAACATCATGATAGTACAAAGAATATCAAAACTAATAAAAAATATAATCACATTCGTAGATCATCTAACGTCGACTACAATCAATGAAATGAATCGAAGGCATGCCGACACCATCTCCCCTACCTTACCGAGCAGGGCAAACCTTGTTGTAGTAGATAGTCAGAAAGTTATCGTGCTAAATCCTCAAAGGACCAACACACCGAAGCAACAACCGTCTGATGAAGATAAGCGTAGATCAAAAGGATCCAATCTGTAGAGGCACGAACGCGGATTGGATCCACTCAGATCCACCAAAGACAACCATCGATCGAATTCCGCAAGATTCGTCGGAGACACACCTCCACACGCGCTCCGAAGTTGCAACACCAACCATCGGGCCGGGGGCTAGGCGGGGAGAAATTTGTTCCATCTTCAAGGAGCCATAGACGCGTCTCACCTTTCGAGCAGAACATATAGCCTAAACAGACAAAAGAACACCTAAAAGCGAAGCAGGAGCCCCCTCATCCGCAAAGGTTGGGGTCCACCACACCTCCATGACCCTAAGGACACATGAGACGAGAGGCAGTTCAACGACAACGTTGAAACCCTAGATGGGAGTCGCTTGTGGGGAGGAGAAGATGTTTCATCTATTCAAGGCTTGTTTGGTTCATCGAACCAGGCGAAAAGCACAGGGATAGGAAAAATTCCTTTTTTTTTTGGGAAAAGGATGATTACCCTTGGCCTCTGCACCACTACGATGCACACATCCATAGAAGAGGAGTAAGTTTTAAAATATGTGTTTTATTTTAATTTTAGTACAACTTTAGTTTATTAAGCTTAATCCAGTTCAGCAACATGCATGACGAGTTTTTGAGTTTCAGACAGTTGAGCAGTCTCGGCAGCACATATATACGTCAGCCATGACCAAATGTAGCACGGTAGCTATAATCAAGCTAGCTAATGCGATCAAGGAGAGGAATTAATCGCCAGAGAGAAGAGGGCAGCTAGCAAATGCGTCCAAGTTGTACTAGTAGCTAGTTTATCTATCTGTATCTGGTAGTAGGCATATGCAAGCTCGACTGAACATGTCGGACGATCACAGCCTCCGATCGATCCTCCCATGGGGTTTAGCTGCTACTGCTACTGCTACTGCTACTGCTACTGCTAGCTAGCTCTGTGAGCTGTGACTACACGTTGCACGGACCGACAAGAGAGATTGACCAAATCGACACTAATCACATTTGGACAGGCAGGAGGATATAGATAGATCGATTCACAAAGCTTATTCTCAGTGCACATCTTTCTTACTAATTAAATTTCTAAGTAAAGCCTAGCTAGCGCTACAGATACATTCTGTCTGACCCTAACACTTTTAACCTGACGGGCTAGGTTGTAGGTTCTGAAAATGTGTGTGTGTGTGTGTGTGTGGTGTAGTCCCATCCATCACTTAAACACATAGAGTATATTGTGTAATATTGCATGCAGCGTCAGATTTCACGGTGCCTTTGGTTCTGCGCCTCCCGATCAATTTGGCTGCATGCATGTAGATGATCCATGCGGTACTGCTGATTTGATGCCAGGGTGATTGTGTTGCTAGTAGTTTTCTTCGTTCCTTGTCTTTAGCACTTCGCTTGGATAATAATTTAATCGGGTCTGGATAATTACAGGTGGCGGGCCCACGTTAACAGAAATGGGCGTTCATAATTCGAGATCAATATTACCCTGCTTAACTAACGAACTAATATGTGCTAAATACTCTCACTAAGCTTGCATCTATGTGTTTCAGAGTGAAAATGAAAATGAATGGATGTAAGAGCATCTACAACCGGATCACCCAAACCCTCTCTACACGCCCAGAGTATATTCTTCTCATCCAATCGTAAAACCGATCCAAACATCTCGGCTGACCGGCAACCTCCATACCCAGTTCATATATGGATCGGACATGGTAAGGCTCGGACGCGTCCAGACGGGTTCGCCACATCAGATTGATGGAAGGGATCCGACTCAAATGTGGTCAATAAATCCTCATTCTCATGTGGCAATTCTACGTGTAGTTTGTGAGGTTAGCTAACCCCACAACTTTTTTGATTGCATGCCTAATTATGTTCATACTTATGCACAAAAATATAGGATTTTTAGAAAGATTAGTGTATTTGAACCCACAACCTTTTGATGCTTGCACCGCCACTGCCGACCTGCCCTCTTTCTCTTTTCAATCCGCCTCATCCACACAGCCACCGCCATTGGTCCGACGTCTTCCCCAATCACTCAGTGCCGCCACTGGAGACCCTAACCCACAGTGTCGTTGTTGGTTCCGCCTTGTACAAGTTCGCTGCCACTGTTCCTCGTTCCAGTACGTGCAACTCCTTCAGACATACACCTGCGCTCTATGTGTTCGATGAAATGTTCAAGTAGTTTGATTTTTTTTGTTAATTGCAAGTCATCGATGGCTTCCTCGTATATAGTGATGACCTTGATGAATTTAGTTTCAATGAGACCACCGACTATTTTCTTCGATTACGACCGAAAGGGATTTTGTTATTCGGTCGTTTACTTTCACCCATGTGATACCATCCACCCATAAGCTCATTATATCGATAAAGGTTATGTTGTATGTCTATCATCCTCACATTATATAGAAGACTTTTGATAAAAAATGTCCTAATAGAACCTAACTCCATACCTTGTTTACATACAATACGACTCGAAGTATAACTATAGCATATCTTTTACATAATATATAGCACAATCCCAACATTTTTGGTGCGGGTGGCGGTGACTGGCGGTCGCGGTTCAGCTGGCTTGTGGGGCAGTGGTGTGGTGGCCTTCCTTCTCTTGGGACTGGGGTGGCGGCGTGCAGGGTTGTACGCCAGCACTTCATGTTGCGGCGGCTCGTTCCTAGGGTTTGTGCCTGGGCATGCTAGATTTGGGCCCGGGGCAGACCAGGTTTGTTCTCTGGGTAGGCGAGTCTAGCATTGTCCTGGGCGGCGTCCGTGCACTGTGTCGTCGCGGGTGTTGTGTGCAATGGTTGTGGCCCTGGCACTACCCCTTGTCTTATAGATCGATGCCATCGACCATGGATTTGGTGTCGTGTGAGCTCCTTAGGACTGGCCTGAGGGCTTGGCGGTGGTCGTCAGCAGTTCTAGGATCATGCACCCTTGGTCCACATGGAATGGTTGGGGATGCAAGCATTGACGCCTCCTACAGTGGAGGGTCTTCCCAGATCCGAGGCATGATGCCGCGCTAGGAGTGGAAGGTGTGTCGTCTACTCTTCCTGCCAGGGTTGATATGTCGTGAGGTGGAGGGTGGTGGTGACTTGGGGCAGAGATGCCGAGGCGGCAGCCCTGGATGTCAGTACACATTGTTGCGCTCCGGCGGGCACCATTGTGGTGGCGGTGGCTCTCCCCCAGATTGTGTGGGCAACGAGTGATGGAGCGGCAGGTAGCCCGGGCCCTCTCTCATAGGGGTGATGTACAGATCCGAATATGGGTATTGGACCTCCCAGTCTCACCCTGGTGGAATCGGTGGCACAAGTGAGTTGCCGAGCGAAAGCTCCATACCTTAGTGCCGACGGCGGTGACTCCGCGTGTGTCGCATTCTTCTTGAAGACGTTGTCGTGGTTCTTCTCTCCGTGTCAAGGCCCTGTGTGAAGACCTTTGTCCTAGTGGACTCGGCAACGATGATGCTCTGCGACATCTTCCCTCTTGAAGACGTTGTTGTGGAGCCTAGGTGTCTAGGGTGTAGTGTGGGATGTGTTTAGTTCTTCCAATGCTCTTTGCTACTAGCGTAGTTGTCTGTGTGCGCTAATTATCTCACGATCGCTTTGTACGAGTATCACCTCATCATCTTGTATCGTTTGGTGTGTACCTTGTTCGATTCCTTTATCTATAAAGGGAAGCTAAAACCTATTTTCTAACATTTGTTTTATTTGGTTCTTATATGAGCTTTGTATAATGAAGCTTTCTAGGTCCATGGGGTCCTATCATTTATTAATAAAAGGTATATTTGTTTCGCCTTGATCTAATGTTAACAAAATTAACAAAATACCTCTTTATATAAAATCTGATCTTTTTTTATCACGACTGAAAGCAGTTTTGTTTTATTCAATCGTTTAGTCTCACCCACGTGATACCACCCACCCATGAGTTCATTAGTTTCACTTGCAGAATGATTACACACGACATGAGCCATCGATCAATCATGTGTCTTAAGCTATCTTCACCCTGCGACTTGTGGAGCCTGCGTCAGCACCAATAACATCCTCCTTCCTACAAGGAGGTCAGCCACTAATTCCTCACCTAATCTGGGTCTTTCTTTCTTTGCCGGTACAGTGTACTGTTAAGGTTCTCATTCATCTCATCGATCAGATATGCCCAAAATGCATGGTCATTATCTCACTCATTTCCCTAGCTAGCTCCATTGATTTTCTTCAGGTGTTCCCGACCGGAAACAATTCGATTGATACCACATCTTGTGTACGTACATGCACATTGGACTATCTTGCTTTTGTCGCCTAATGTCTATCGCTGTGTCCACTGATTTTCAGTTGCAGAATGATTAGAGCAGGGTTTGGTCATGTCTTGAGAGCTATATATATTTTCAAGCTGCGTCTTGTTTTTTTTTTGCCAAATAGTGGGAGTTTATTCCAAGAGTACATAATTATAGACAGCTGACAAAAGTTCAGCAATACAAGGAGTTCCTCGTTGTAGTCAGCAAGCAGTGCTACATTCAGTACGACCATGATCTGCTACTCTGTTTTGAAGCTTATGAATTTTTGATAGAAAAAACTCCCGAGCCACCTTGATACCTTGAATCTCCAAGACAATGTGAGCATAAGGTGAAGCATCCAATGCATTAGAAGATAAAGAGAGGAAAGTTCAACAAAAAAAGATAAAGGGAGGAGGGCCGTGGAGTAGTCCGACTGCACCAACACTGACCGACTTGTATGTTCTCTTGCAAGCTTCATCCCTTCCATGATTGCTTGCAACTCGGCTTCTAATGCCTCATTGCAATGAAATAGATATCTACTCTCTCCGGTCCTTTTTACTCCGCGTATTAGATTTGTGTCAAGTTAAATTTTAAAAAAATTGACCAAATTTATATAAAAAAATATCAACATCTACAATACTTAATATATATATAGTATGAAACTACATTTCATGATCAATCTAACCATATAGATTTATCATTGCGAATGGTGATACTTTTATCTATAAGTTTGGTCAAAGTAGAGATATTTTGACTTCGGACAAAACTTATATGCAGACTAAAAAGTACCGGAGGGAGTATAAGAAGCAAAAATAACATTGCCCAATTAATTTCTCAGGATAATCTCAGCCGCGTCTTGTCTTGTGGCTCTTTCTATCTTTCTTATTTGTTGGTACAGTTAAGGTTGAAATCTTTCTTACTCGTGCTGATCCATCGTTTCAGCAAATGTATGGGTCATTTATTTCACTCATTATTCAGGTGTTTCTGATCGAAAACAATTAGTTCCGCTGTGTACTTGCTTTTTTTAAAAAAGAGAAGAGTTTCAAAGACCCACGCTGCATTAAATAGTTACAATGGTATATATTACAGATAGGCCCCTCTAAAAGCAAAAAATTAAAAATTAAGGCTTACAAATTGCAAAAAGGACCGTGGATCTAACTGAAGAAAATCATTCGGACCCCTAACCACCGAAAACGTGTTGATTCCGCCGCCAGTCATGGCCAACACCTAAGTCGCTGGGGGATAAGACCACTCGGGACAGAGATGCCGAAGGATGCTGAGATTGCGGGGTTGTGGGGCCTCCTCCCCTCTGGTACGTTGGTCGAGGGATTGATGAAGTGCGGACGCCGGCTTGCCGCCGGAAACGTTGCGGCACCGAATGGCCGACTTTCGGCCAGCAAGGTCGATGATGTGCCGACCCTAGGCCGACGAGACGCCACCGAGAATGAGCTCGAAGGTAATGCAACAACAAGTCTAGGAGGAGCTCCACCGTGACACTCATCTAGGAATTGTCCTCTTCCATCTCCATGATGGCCGAAGAGAAGCAGAGGATGAAGACACGGCGAAACAACCCACCTCAGAATACAGTAGGGCGAGCTTATTGCCTAGGTAGCCAGCGAAGATCCCCTGGCATGCCGCAGATTCCACGCCGCCACCAGGAAGGGGAGCATCTCCGACCGTCGAAAGATGCAGGAGTGCGTCGACGATGAAATCCCCCTAAAATAGAAAACTAACGGCATGGCACCAACATAGCCACTCGGGATGGGTCCCTCACCCACCACGGCGCCGGCTATCGTCGAAGACCTGAGGGGGAGGGGCCGATCAGCCCAAATCTGGAAAACAAGGAAAATCGAAGACGGATGGGGAGAGACAGGAACGGCTCACGCTAGTTTTTGCTTACTTGCTTGATTGATGTTGACGAGATGCCTTCTCTCTTTTCTGTTGTGTTGGAAAAACTTCGTACATGTTTGTTTTCTCATCATAAATTAAAATGTACTAGCACTAGCTTGATCAGGCTACAAAAAATCAGTAAAAAAAAGTAGAAACGAAGGGCCCAACCGGGTTCGAACCGGTGACCTATTGATCTGCAGTCAATTGCTCTACCACTGAGCTATGGACCCTCTTACGTCTGTACATTGAAATACATTGATCTTATAACGATGATTTAATCGCTTTGGTTGAAACCAGCACATGAGCGAATATGTAGGACCAGACAAATTTCTCCAGTGACACCTATTCATCCATTTAACTCAAGGAAATGGAACGTACAATCAAAAGAGGAATTATTCAATTGATCTGAGTTCCGAAGGCTATATTGCGTACGCATGTAACTATGTATTTTTAGGATTTCTGTTTTTTTTTCTATACATACTACTCTCTCTGTGTCGAAATATAGGTTTTTAAAGTATACTAGAAGTATAGTATACTCCAAAGACCTATATTTCGATACAAAGGGAATACATGCAAATAACAAGCGTTTATTTCTATGAAATTCACACCTAAAAGAAAAAATTCTATGCAATCCTAACATATTCATGTGTTTTTGTCTATTCCTATGTTGTGCATATTATATGGACAATCAGTAATATATATATGATATTAACATACAACTGAAACGGGCAACTGCCAATTCACAAACTCAGAAGCAGCATCCAGAAATTTTAAAAGGCCCTTCAGACGATATATTGATGATCCAAGTAGAAACTACCAGTGCACGTTCGTTAGATATTACAGAAGACGCGAATTCATAACATCCAAACTACAACACTCAACCATCATCAATACTGCTAGTTCTGGCTTGACAGCCACCTCTTGCTGAGACACTTCCTGGTTTTTAGAGCATTTGGCAATACAAACTCATTTCGGGTTCCTGAGGACGATGATGACCGAATCGCCACGGAGGAACATCTTGCTTATGAACCTGTCCTTGTTCACCGGGAGGGCCTTCTTCTTGCCTTTACCGGTCTTTGGAACCTGCAACGAGCACAACAGGTGTTCGCCAGCACAGGGTTACAACACAACACAACAAGGAAACAGTAAAGTTGACCCTTGGGATACTATTGCCACCACATACCTCAGTCCACATCTCCCTGACGTTCTCAAGAACCATGTTGCAATGACGATCAAATGCCCTCACACGGCCAAGCAACTTCTTGTTGTTCCGGCAGTTAATAAGCACCTAAGGCAGAAGAGAGCATGCATTATCAGAACAACTTGTAGCAGGGAAAACATCACATATAGTTAGTGCAAGTGCAGACACCTAGTGATCTACATTTTCCATATATTCTCGAAGGGCCAAAGCTGAACTTCATTAAGGTAGAAAAAGAAATACAGGGAATCACAGCCAACACCACAAAGATTGTGTTGAAAGTGCGATCAGGTACAGGCAACCAGCCTCTGGTACACGTATCCATCATCAAATAGGCTGAGTAAAACAGCCTGCTGCTTTCCAAATCATTGTAATTTACATCATAATCACAGAAAGCAAAGCTAAAATCTGCGACAACAAGATTTTTGTTTACTCATATATTACACGGTCATGGCAGTACCAAGAGGGCGACAACAAGAAACTATCATATTTACTCATCATTAAATGATTCAGCAGTTAACTTTGCAGTATTACGAAGCCAACACTATTACCAAATGAAACTGATGAGAGTCTGCACAGAAACTATGGTTCAGACTTAATAACTATTCATATACACACCGGTGCATTTAACTTTGCAGTACTATAATATTGCCAAAGGCATCTCACAAAAGGCTGCACCAAAACTATGGTTAATTACTCGTCTATGGTCAGTGCAAGTGCAGTCACCTAGAGATCTATTTTCCCCCTATTTGTTGCCGGGTAGAAAAAAAATAACCAGTGCACTTGCAGTTTACATCATGACCACATCAAGCAAAGCTAAATTCTGTGATGACAAGATGGCCTCATATATTACGAGTTGATGCATTTAACTCTGCAGCACCAAGAGAACAGCACTTTTACCAAAGGCAATCAATTGAGGAAAGGCTGCAGAGAAACTATAGTAATTACTCATGTATTACACGATGATGCATTGAACTTTGCAGTACTGAGAGGGCAGGGCAGCACTATCACCAAAGGCAATTGATGAAGTTTGCAACAGAGACTATGCTACGGTCCGTGCAAGTGCAGACGCCTAGAGATCTACTTTTTGCGTGTTTGTTACAGAGTAGAAGAAAATAACCAAATTACTTGCAATCGTAATCACATAAAGCAAGCTAGAATCTGTGACAACGAGATGGTAACTACTCATATATTACACGTTGATGCATTTCACTTTGCAGTAATAAGAGGGCATCACTGTTACAGATGGCAATTGATGGACGGAAGGGTGCAGCGAAACCATCTTATTTATTTACACATTATTACACAACGACTGTGCATTTATCTTTGCAGCAGTTGGACTCTCATGTACACGATGATGCGTTTAACTTTGCAGTGCCACACTATTACCAGAGGCAATTGACGGAAGGTGTGCACCGAAACTATGGTTAATTACTCACATATTAAGGGAAGCGATGGCGCACTTAGTTAACCATTTAAATCTTGACAACTAAGTCGACTTGCATAGCCAGAGATGACTTGCACGACAGGGTCATGGGCAACTAAGTATTGATTGGATTTTTAGCAAGTGGAGGCACACCAAACCAGCAGTTGGTGTTCAATTCAAACAGAGATTCAGGCAGACAGTAAGTAGTTGAACAAAAAGAAATTGGTCCTCTGAGAAGATTTGAATCAATACGGTGCAAGAAGTCGAGGAAAGCAACCTGGGTGTTGTTCTTGACGCTGAGCATGAGGATGGAGAGGGGGCCCGTGCTGAACTCCTCCTCCTCCTTCTTCCCCTGCTGCCAAACACAACAAAGAGACAACCAACGAGCAGGGTGTCAGTAGATGCCATGAGAAGGCCCGTGGCTCAAAGTTGGCTGCGAGAGCGTTGTTGGGATGCTTACATCGACGGGCGCTGCCTCGGCCATCGGTGCGAATCAGCGGGGGCAAAGGCCGGCGACCTGCACAACGGGGCAAAACCGAATCAGCGGCGACTCTCGGAGATCCGCACACCGAGAAAACCCTACCTAGGTTTCAGCGGCTGCTGCTACACGTAAGGGGGCTCGTTGTCCCGCAAGATTGCGGAGGTGGGATTAGAATAAGAGATGGACGGAGAGGAACCTCCTACCTCAAAACCCGGGGAGACGGCGGAGGCGCGGCGAGGAAGGACGGGAGCGGCGAGGACAAGTTTTGGGAAGAGGAGGAAGCGCGGGGGCGGCCGGATGGAGGGAGAGAGAAGGAGGATGGCGCTGCGCTGGCTAGGGTTCTCACTTCTCACTGGCCCGTGGGCTTCGTTTCGAAGGCCACACGATGTTGAGTGAGTCAGGAGATACAGGGCCCAGTGCTAAAGAAAAAAAAGGAGATACATAGCCCTTGTTGTGTTTATAAAAGCTTGTAAAAAACTAGTTAGGTGGGGATGTTGTATTTTAGGGCATCTCCAGCCGCGCCCCCCAAGAGGCCCCCAAGCCGGCGCTATTGTCTTCGGACGGACGAAATTCGCCCAGCCGCGCCCCCAAGAGTCCAATTAGCGCCGGATTGGATCGAAAGTAGATCCCGGGATCCCAAGCCGACCCCAGCGCGCTGGGGCGCTCTTGGAAACGCCGGACGAAACGAAACGTCGCATGGGACCGCTCTATCGGCGATATACAACTCATCTCCCGCCGTTTTCCGTCACCCCCGCCCCCAGCTCCCGCCATTTCCCCCAGATCCCTCCACTACGCCGGCTGCTGCGTCCACCTCCTCGACTACGCCGGCTGCTGCGCTCACCTCGCCCAGGAGCACGCCGTCGACCCCGGGAACGCCGTCCACACCTCCCGATGGATTCCACGAGGACATTGGTTCTGTCGTCGACCTGGACGAGCCCCTTTGTTGAGCCATCGCCGGACTGCTTTTTTTGTTCCCCGCAGATCACGCCGCATGTGGCATGTTTGATCGCCGAACCATGGCGTGTTGATCGCCGAACTTTGCAGTTTTTGAAGCGGGAAGACGACCATTCGAACTTTATGTGCAAATCGCCGTTCTGTTAGGGCCGCGACTGGGGGTCCGGCCATCCCCCAGCGTTTTCTTCGTCCGGGCGCCCCCCAAGAGGCGCTAAAATAGCGTCGTAAGACGGCTTGGGGGGGGGCGAACGGCTGGAGATGCTCTTAGTTCTTATTCTTTAGGACGGCGCCGGTCGACCGACCTAATTTAGGCCGGTCAGTCGCGAGTCGTCTGATCTCCCGTGATCCAACGGATCAGATTCGCGTGTACCCCTTAGGATTAGACGACTGCAACATTTGCGGTACCTTTGCAATATTTGCGGTATATTTAGGCCGGTCAGTCGACCGACCTAATTTATATTTAGGCCGCGTGTACCCCTTCTTGAGGACTGCGCCGGTCGACCGGCCTAATTTAGGCCGGTCAGTCGCGAGTCGTCTGATCTCCCATGATCCAACGGATCAGATTCGCGTGTACCCCTTCGGATTAGACGACTGCAACATTTGCGGTACCTTTGCAATATTTGCGGTATATTTGTACCTTTTTTAGTATATGGATGCAATATTTTTTTATTTTTGTGCTTTTTGCAGTAAAAAATGGTGATAGCAAATTTTAATCGTTGGTGGTAGTATTTTTTACTATCGATTACAATTTTGTTTGTACATGGATGCAACAAAAATTTATTGTGTGTATTTTTTTCGATTTTTTTCACTGTTGCAACAAAAAATCTGATAAAAAAATTACGTACCATATTTACCATCAATTCGTGGCAGCAAATTTAATCACCGCTTGTAGCTTTTTTTATAACGGTTGCAAAAAAATTCAGGACCCATCATCATCGATCACACTTCATCTTTTTTGTTGTAGTAAAAATCATTAGTAACATTTTTATATCATGCTATCAAATGAATGCGCTTAGCACTAAAATATTACTAGATACATCCGTTTAGAAAAAAGTAATATAGATCAACGTAATAATATTAGTATAATAGTATTACAGATAGTAGCATTTTATATTACGGTTGCAACATTTATCATGTGTCATATGCAATAAAAGCGGAAAAATGGACATAGGTTGGCCGGCCACGAACATTAGCCTATTTTTATGCCAGACCAGGAAGGAGCTATCTATATTGGGCCTTCAAAATGCTCATGAGTTCATCGCTATTATCGTGTGACACTTGTGATGGAAAAGACTTAAGCTAGTTCATGAAAAAAGAGTCTCAAGATGATTATCAGATTGCTATGGACATTCATGCTATCACAACAAGTTATGTCAATGCCTCCTCACCCAATGCAACCAGTATAAGAGAGGGATGGATTAAGCCTCCTAAGGGTTTTCTAAAACTTAGTCTTTCTTCTTCTTTTGATGTCGCCTCATCTTTACTCCTCTCGGCTGCTCGCCGCACCCTGCAGTGGTTGGCTTGGGGAGAAGGGCATGGGGAAGAGGATCTACTTGTCGAGGAGGGGTGATGTGCCGACACCGCTGATGGACGGCCAAGGACGTGGGTTTGGGTCACACGCGGCAAAGAGGGGTGGTAGGGGGTGTTCACGAAATGTGGTTGGGTAGGGGAGGAACTGAACATAAAGAGCGGTGGACTGGCTGACTAGGTCGTTTTGTCAACATATGCATGCCAACTCACCCTTACATATGGGCCCAATTAGTTAATTTCTCGGTTTTCGCATGCTTATGGGGCGGTCGGTGTTATGTGTTATTGATTAAGCCCAAAAATGGTGGTTATTTGTGAGTTGTCTAAAATGCGACACTAATTAACTTTTTACCCTGACCCCGTATGCGATGGTTTTGGGTAGGTACCTTGTCGGAGGTAATCGTCATTCTGAAAAATCCATCGATACAGTATCCCAAGCTAAATGATCAAGAGTCGGTGGTAACAGGGATGCAGGGTTACCCAAGTCCAGGCCAACAAAGAAGATAAAACCCCACTTACTGCTTGTTTTATATTATGTTGGAGTATATGCAACGTACAATGTACCGAGAGGTGTATGTTATCTTCTACGAGCCCACCCTTCTTGACTTAAATATAACATCGTGGGGTCCTAAGGTTACGTAAAACCTAATCGGCTATGTATGAGGAGGTATGATCCTTCACGACTTGAACTGCTATGGTGAAAAACCGTTATATCGGACACCGTCATACCTCCTTGAAGTACAAATAGATAGGATCTCTGGTGTGCTGGCTTCTGGTCTGCCGATGTACCCTCGTACATGGCGCTGCTAACGACACTTCTCGCTTTGTCTTAACATGGGTAAGTTTGACACCGTACGTGTCTGTACTATCGGGTTTATATCTTCATATTCATGAAGTATGGATCTGTAACAGCCCAGTTTTCACAAAAATTAAAAAATTTGTTTTCGGTGTGAATTGTTTGCGGTGTTTGCATCCCCGATTTATCAATCGGCGATTATTTTCCCCCTCTTATCTCGTATCGGACGGAGACCGACCCTTGCCACCCTGACACTCGACCTTTCCGACACCGGGTTTCGCCCGATCACCGTCGCGAAAACCGCACGAGACCAGCCGCAACCAACGGAACGAAAAACCCCGTTTAATAATTAAACGGGATATTTTTATAGCGCACCGGAAAGTGTTTTCGGAACGGTTCCAGCGCGAGGTGAACGCCTCCGGCTCGACGCAATGATTGCGCAGTTCGAAGTTTTACCCGAATCGGAGGTACTGCGGACCCCCGGCAGTCAGAAACGTGAGCACCGTGCGCGCGAGATAAAAACCGATGATGTTTTTGCAAACTGCCAGCCACCGAGGCTATATAAAGACCACCACACTCCCACTCAAGATGGGAATGGGCCGACCCGGACCTGGCCTTGGACCTGGCCCTGTGGCCCCAAGGCCATTATGTGAGGCCGTGGGTCGGCCCATTTCCTCAGAATCTTGTGGGCTCACTGACCCATTGGGTATATGAAGCCGACCCAAAAATTAAGCAAAGTTGTACTATGAAATTACATATTTTTTGAAGCAAAGGTCTAGCGAGCCCTGTCAAACAAAACTTCAATTTTGTGACGTGCAAGTGCAACTGTAGTTTGATCAGTGATCACGGCAGCTAGCTAGCTAAGTTGGAAGAAGACGAATAAGCTAGCTAGTTGTATTTTGATCACAGCAGCGAACTGAAGAATCGAGCAAAACACATGAACAATTCGCAATGAATCGCGTAGAGTTTCTTGCAGAAGTTGCCGGCAGCCGTGGACGGCAGACTCTCGCAGAAGTTGCCGGCAGCCGTGGATGGCAGACTCTCGCAGAAGTTGCCGGCGGCCGGCGGCATCCGACTGCGAAATCGTCGATGGCGGAGCAGGTACAGCCTACAGGCCGGCGTTCCGCCGGTGGGCCTATAGCCCGGCGTTCCGCCGCCGGAGCAGGTACAGCCTATAGCCCGGCGAAGGCCGGCGTTCCGCCGGTGGCAGAGCAGGTATAGCCTGGCGACGAGCGCCACGACCCGGAGCGGCGTGATGTACAGCACCACGGCATCAACAAGGCAGGCACTACGCGAGCAATGACCACATCTTGCCGCTGCGTCGTGAGCAGGACGCCAGCCGGGAGGAGCCGGAGACAGCACGCCGCCGCTGTAGAGATGGACGGGGCGTCGGCGGCAACGATAGCCTTGGGTCGACCCTGCCGATCCAATGGGTCAACGAGTATCGGCTCTACTGGATCGATTCCTATACGAGGCCGACCCGACTGACCCAATGACTTCGTTTTTCTGGGTCGGGCCAATGGCCCGACGGGTTGACCCGGCCCGTTCTCATGCTGAACTCCCACCCATTTTTAGGGTTTCACTAGCCACAAATTTGCAGTCACCCCCTCCACTTTGCCCAGTTTTGCCTCCCAGATCCGAGATTTTTCGGACCGTCGGATCTGCGAATCGGAAGCGCCCGGTTGTGCCACGTCACCCCCTGGAGTCTCCTCTCTCCTCTCTCCTTGCGCAGCCGCCATGCCCGTGGGGCCGCGGCACCAGCAGCCGGCGAGCCGCCGCCGCGCCTCCTCTCCCTCCTTCCCTCTCCTCTCCCTTCTCCTCTTTCTCCTCTATGACCCCCTCTGCCTCCTTCCTCCGCAGGGCACGCTGCCGGCAGAGCACGGCCGCGCCATGGCCAGGAAGGCCCGAGCCGCTTCGTGCCGCCACTGGATCCGCGCCGTGCCGCCCCTGGGAACCACGCCGGCGGCCAGATCCGGCCTTCCGCGCCCGATCTCCTCGCCTCCAGCCTCCTCCGCTGCCTCTCGTCGCCGGTGGCCGACGCGCCGCCGTTGTGCCCCTCCATGGCTCGGGAGGAGCCCATGCCCCCGTCTGCTGCTTCGGCCAGGCTGGGCCGGCCTGGTCCAACGCGGCCCAAGCGGCCCACCTGCTCCCAGCGGCCAGCCCAAGCCAGCCACGGCCAGTGGGCCGAGCCCACTAGGTGAGCAGCCCATGCCCCCTTTTTTTTTCTGATTAGACCCTGCGATTTTGCTAAGTGTTGGAAAAATGTGCTGCTGATGCTATTTTGTAACGCGAATTCCCGTTGATCCGTAGCTCCGATGAACGTGCTCCCAAAACGAAAGTTGCTCAGAATTGCGTGTACTTTATTTCATCTTTTGTGAGAATTTGCATTTGAGCTCATCTTGATTGTGTAATTGTGTGCTGAACAGGGCATCAGGCCGTTAAACTGCTACTTTTCCTGTTAGAAGCTGCTGTTATTATTTTGTTGCAACTTTGCATGATGATTGTAACAAATCCATGAGGCCTATTGCATTGATTCCTTTTGCGTTGCGTTAAGCAATGTTTCTACTTCAGTTTCATGCATTCACATGCCATATTTGCTTGCTGCATCATGTTTATATCTTGCTCCAAAGTAGCTATCCTGATGTTATTGTGCTGCTGTTGCTGAAACTGTTATTTTGTTGCAACTTCGGTCGACGAGAGTGTCGCGACCGTTTATCGGAATTGAGTGATTCCAATTGCATATTGCTAATCATCATGTCTACTTTCATCCCATGTTTTGCATTGCCATGTTATGCTTGCTGTTCATATAGATATTTAGCTCCAAAGTTGCTATGCTGCTGTTTTTGACAGCCACCTCTGTTTTTCTCTAAGTCAGTTACTTTGCAATGCCATGTCGTTTGCTTAATATCTTTTGATCTATGACGTCTTTTTGCATGATTCTTTTTGCCATGCCTTCCATGTCATGTCTACTTTAATTGCAAGTCATTTGTGAGCATGTTTGCATTCATTGACCTGTTTATGCATTGCTCTGGAGTGTGCTTCGTAATGTTGGCAGTTTGTGCCCGTAACTTGTTTTGCTTATATCTTTTTAACCGTAACTCCGTTTGGAGTGTTCTTTATATGTAACTTGATTAGTTTTTCGTGTACCTTGTGTTTATGCTGTTGTTTGCTGTTGTTAACCAACCTAAAATATGGTTTAGGACAGAACAATACCAAATGTTTTAATCATCGTGCAGCACTTAGTGTTATGCCATGTTTAGGTTGTGCCCCACTTAAATTGACTAGCATAAATAGTTTACTTTGTGCTTCACCTCTTGACATGTTTGTGTGCTATGCCATGCTTGCTGGAGTTTCCATGTTAATAACCGTTGATTGATCACCTGTAGCTAAGCAACTTGAACCACCGTAAATGTGCGGTATCGTCGTGTGTGACGAGTACTCCACTTAATTTGTTAGTAACCGTTCTCGACGATAGATCCGTATCGCGTTGCCGTGCCTTGTGTTGTTTTCTTGATCTTGTGTTGCCCCGTAGTAATAGAGTGCTTGCTCGTTGATTGCTTTCCAGTGTTTATCGTCTTGTGTGCTTCCGCGGGTACTCTCGGAGACGTTGCGAGCTTGCGATCGACTACAGCTTTGGAACCCGACTTATCAACAGGAAAGGACTATACATTACTTATGATCCATTCTATTTCAACCAGCGGTTTGCATGCTAGTATAGATTAGGCTCGATGTTTGATCCTACCACATGTTTACAACTTCTTTCAAACCGATACAGCCATGTCCCTTCCCAGCAAACCTTGTACTGCTATGTTACTTTTGCTCGTTGCTCAGCCCCTGCTTAGTATGCATGCTTAGGATGCTACGATGTTACCTGTTACCCCTGGGTTTGGGATATCACATTATTATATTGTTGTTGATGATATGATTATTATTAATGTTGACTATATTCGACGAAGGATGGAAGGTCTAGGCTATCCCGCCCCGACGCTTTGTTCCATTTGAGTCACCTAGGATCCGAGTTCCGGGTATTGGTTTTAAGACTGAGCGTGCCTAACCGCGTGTGGGATTTTATGTTGTCCCCTTTTCTTACCTATCTAGCTTCAAACATTTCTAGTGGTGGCCCAAGCTGATTTACCATTTGAAAACATGCATATATATCTTGTCGGGTCGCTCCTAGCAGATATCTTTTAAAACAACTTGGGCCAGCGAAGACATGGTTTCTTTGTTGGTCCACCTCAGGGAGCTAGGGGGTTGCCCACATCTGTTTGGGTAGCTAACCCGACCTCATCCAGACGGTAGAGGCCGATTCGAGAGCGCGGCCGGCTTTTGAGTTGGATGTCGACTCACCGGGGGCCACCCGGATTTGTGCGTTGTTAGTTAGAGGGACCTGTCGTTCCGGATCTCTTGGGACTAAATCATAAAATGGTTGCCTATCATGGGTAGCAACTGAGAGAGATGGGCGTGTGTGCGGAGCCTTGTAATGGGCAGTTGGTACACCCCTGCAGGGTTAAATCTTTTCGAGAAGCCGTGTCCACGGTTATGGACGACTTGAGACCTACTCCTTGTTCATAGACAACAACAACTGAGTTAATCTTAATATAACTTGATCAACGTGTGTGTGTGCCTTGATTGCTTCTTCTTCGTCGGGATGCGAAGAGGATGACAAGGATAGGATAGGTGTTATGTTTGCGTAGTAGTTGATAGCAAGACTTGTTGGAGGCGATTCCTCATCGAATGCTTGGCTTCTTATCTTACTCTCTAGATCGTTAGCCATTTCATAATGCTAGTGCGGCAGCAACCTCACCACTTACCCCTTCCTTACCGTAAACTACTAGTTGTCCTAGAATGACGAGTGATGAAGTCCTTGCTGGGTCAGATGAGCACTACAGTTGGATGCTGAGTACCTCTGTACTCATGATACTACCCCCAAACTCTTTTCAGGGTTCCGATCGACAACAGGTATGGTGATCGACGTTTCACGTGGAGACTCGACGACGACTAGTTAGACGGATCCCGGCGGAGGGCCTGGACCCGTGTGGTTATGGGATCGATGTTTTTCTCTTTGCCACTAGGCATTTGCTTGTAGTCTGTACCCAGACATGTATCTTCCGCTGTTGTATTGTATTTAAGGCAGTTGTATGCCGATTGTATGAGATGTTGTATCCTTGTATCTGTAATGTTGTAATATCATGTTGGAAATCCGGGGCATATGGCTTTGTCATATGTCGCGGTGGGACCGATATGTGCTTCGTCTCCGGATCTGGGTGGAAACACCTAGATCTGGAACAGTACCGCATATCGGGCCTTACAGGAACATGATCAGCAGGAGTTATATATGCTACTCTATCGACCGTGTGTCCATATTTCTTCATATCTTCATAGACTAGAATCATTAAAATGACCATCATACAACACTGAGTTTCACCAACAATTCACATATTTGTCAATTCATATTAAGTTGATGCTTATTTCTTTGATAAACAACTCTTTTATTGACTCATGACATCACATCAAGCAAATACAAATATAACTTAGTTCACACTTACACGCACGCATATAACAAGGGAAAGAATATGTTTAAAAAAAAGGGAAAGAATGATCCATACATCTTGATAAAATGCCTATTACAACAATACTTAATAACTTATAAATAGAAGGAAATATAATCATCACAATGATATCTCACATCAAATAATCTATTGCTCAACTGAATACTCATTGACAATCACAGTAGGGCGGGTGCTGATCTTGCTCGTGAGTTGCTTGATTTCCTCGGCAGCATCAGGCGCCTTGCTGCTCACTGTGAGGAACACCTGTCGGAGGCTTGCAAGATTTTCCAGCCCATGAACACCGTCCGAAATTCTGAACTTCAGCTCAAGCCTCTGGAGCACTGACATGGACCCTGCAAGGAAACTCAGAGGTGGCAGCACTGTTGCCACGAAGCGCAGTAGCTCAAGCTTTGCAAACCCCCTGGCCGGCACAATTATCTCCCCTCCTGACTCCAATGTATTCTGATACAGAATTTTGAGAACTCTTGGGTCGTTTGACTTTGTAGCATCGACTGAAAAGATAAGAGAGAACAGCTCAGGCAGCTCAGCAAGAAGTTTGAATGTATCTGTCTTGAGTGAAGTCAATGACAGAGTTAGCTTTCCAAGGCTATGCAGACGTGTAATCCACTCGGGCACTTCCAGTAACATGCCAGAAAGCTCGAGGGTGTGCAGGTGCTCCGGCGGCGCTTTTGAAGAACTGAAGGTATTGTCAAGAAAGCCGGTGAAACCGTCGTCAATTGCCAAAAACTTGAGCGAGCAGCTGCTCAGGTGCTCAATGGCAGAGAGCAATGCTTCCTCATTTTCTTTAAGCTTTCCAATTATGTAAAGGCTAAGTTTCCTTAGGTTGGTGAGCCTCTCCAAGGACTGAAGCACTTCTTTAGACGTGTCGTTGCTAGCAGACTTGAATACACCAGTCGTGGCTGCAGCTGAACTTCCACATATTTCCACGCCAGAGAGTGTCTCAAGAGCTGTCATCATTGTGATTTCTTCTGTTAATGTCACTGCTATCCTCTTGCTCTTATCGCCGGTAAGCAGGTGGGTCATTCGCTTAAGCTTCACAACCGATGGAGGCAGTTGTCTGACTTTTGTCTCCCTGATGTCAAGCACCTCCAAATATTCCAGCATACCAATTTTTGTTGGTATCTCTTCAGTGTCTGTGCGGCGCAGGCTGAGGTACTTCAACTGATGCATTTTGCATATTTTGTCGAGCTGATGGGAGGACAGGTCCTTGCAACTTTCCAGATCCAGCACCTGCAATATCTGAAACTTGAGCAAACAAGACTGCAGTGCTTTGAAGCTCTCAAATGCCGTCAAGGATCGGACGTGTGACAGTTTCATCCTCTCCACTGTTTCTTTTTCTTCACTTCTCTGGACAGACAACCTGCGCACCTTATAGCTTGGGAACGGTGTCTGCCAGTGACCACCCACTATCGTGATGAAATTCTCATGGCTTGACTTGGAAACAATGTATTCTAGAACCATGTCATGAATTTGATAGTTCTTAACCTTGCCGTTACTGCTGTTGTCGACTGCCCGAATCAAGTTCCTGACAATCAGTTCATTGAAGCAGTCTTCGGCAACTTCCTCCATGGTCTTGCCGTGCTTCTCAGTAATGAACCCTTCTGCTACCCATCTTCTGATCAAACGCTTTCTACTGACAGGGCACCCCTTAGGGAACATGCTCATGTACAACAAGCAGGTCTTCAGATCAGCCGGCAAATCAGCGTAGCACTTGTCAAGTATTTTTGTCACTCCTTGGGTGGTGAGATCAGTTCCCAGCTCCCCACTCAAGGCCGTGGCAACTTTAGCCAAATGTTGATCTAAAGTTGAGGAGCTAGGCCCTGATCTCAGTTTACTAGCAACAAGTCCTGCAACCACAATTATCACCAAAGGCAAACCTCCACATTTCTTCAAAATAGCTGACGCTCCATCTGTGGGATCATGAGGAGCGCTGGGGATTATTTGACGAAACAAATTGTAGGATTTTTCCTCATCAAGCTTAATGTGCTCGTAAGGAAGACCATTTTGACGACAGCAGGCCACAGCTACAGATTTAAACCTTGTTGTCACAACTATCCTGCCACCCTTGGTACTATCAGGTAAAGAATCATTAATCTTTTCCCATCCCGATACGGACCAGATGTCATCTATCAAGATAAGGTACCTACACATAATTTCATTTAGAGATGAAATAAGTCTATAGAAAGTTAAATTAAAAGGTACGAGTATAGCCCAAATAACTGACTGGAAAGGCAACTTGAGATAGTTTAAGCGCTCGTTTGCTCATGAAGCTAAAACTGAGTAGTATGCAACCACATCAAGATAAAACAAAATCACATTTCGTAAAAGAAAAAAGATACTATGAAACAGCAAGTTCTGTAGCATTTTCCTCATTCAAAATCACCCTTCTTGTGGGCATCATCTTGGAGTAGGAATCAGCCGGAGGGACCTGTGTAGGTTGGTGGGTGGTGGTGGTGCGACTATCTTGGGGTCGACGGTGGTTGTGCGGTTGGTGGTGCGGTCAATCCGGGGTCGACGGCGGTGTGTGTTGTGCTCGTGTGCTCGCTTGGTGCGTCTCTGCTAGGCGGTGCCCTGCAGCTACGCTGGTGGCACAGAGGTGTTGTGGCGTCGTCTCGGCTTCGGGTAACCTTTCGAATGTACCCCCGACACAGGTGGTGTCGCGGCGTTGTGCAGTCTCGGTTGTTTGAAGCCTTTCGATTGCGTCGACGACGTAGTGCCATCGCTTTATTTGCTTGGCGATGCCCTTTGACTATGCTGTTGGCACACACGTGCCGGGGCGCCGTCTCGGCCTTGCATGCCCCTTCGAATGTACCTCCGACATAGGTGGTGTCGCGGCGTTGTGCAGTGCTTTGGTCTCGGCTGGCTGATGCCATTCATGTTCTCATGCGGTGCTCTTTGTAGTGTTGTGTTGTGTTGTGTTTTCCCTTCTTGTATCTCATGTTATGTGTTCTGTAGTGTGGAGTGTTTTTTTTATTTCTTTTCTCCGTGCCTCTTGTACTTCTGGTTCACTTGAACCCCCATCTTGCAACAAGGCTGCAAAGCCTTATAGGCATATAAATACGCCCTCCACCGGTGAAAATTCAAAAAAAATTACTCATTTATGTAGCCTTCAATGACAATTAGCGATTACTGATCAAAAGTAGTTAGTATATCGTGGTAAAAAAGATAGTCCACATCTAAGTCAAAATTGTATGTGTATTTTTCAAAAGCAGATTTTTTTTAGAGATTTGGTTAGTGAAATAATGAAATGGAAATTAGCAGAGCAAATATTATACCGTACCTCTTATCTTGTAATTGGCCACGGAGCGTCTTTCGGAGCTGGTCTTCTCCCAATTCCTCAACTTTATCAGAGGAGGAATCATTCTGAGACTGCTCACTGAACTGCATGACAAGGCTCCTGAGAAGCATCAGGAGATCGAACTTCTGGGACACCTGCACGAATGCTCTGCGCTGGAATCCAGATCCAAACTTGCGGTACAACTCCAGGGCAAGCGTGGTCTTGCCAAGGCCACCAAATCCGTGAATGCCAAGGAACTTTTTCTTCTCGGGTACTGTTTCATTTTGATCCCCTTCTTGAAACTGAAACCATTCCCCAAGCTCGTTCATGGCGGCCTCTACGCCCACAGGCTGCTTGGTGCCAATGAGCTCAGGAGGGGTCACACGGTCAGTGGGAGCCTCGTCTTCCTGGACTTCGCCGGTGCCTCCTGTAAGGCTCTCGACCCCGTACCTGGTGCGGCGGTCGCTGACATGCTGCGCCCGGATCTTGAGGTTGCGGATCTGGGTGGCGATGGAGTGGCGCGCGTAGAGCGTGGTGACGAGGTACCACTTCTTGCGGAGGTACATGAGCTTGCCGTTGCCGCGGGGCTCGTGGCCCAGCCGGTGGGTGACGTCGTTGATGCAATCTTCGATGTCGTTGGAGACCTCCCTCACCTGCTTCATCCAGTCCTGCCTCTGCTCGTCGTGCCCGCCGCCGCCGGCTGCTCGTTTGTTCCTGTTGATGAAGGCCTGCATGCTGGCCAGCTCGTCGTTGATGTACTGGATGTCGTCGTGGACGCCCTCGATCAGGGTGTACTCCTGGGCCAGCAGGCTTCCCAGCTTCCCCACCAGAGATTTCACGGCGTTGCTCGAAGCGCCGACGACGAGGTCCATCGCCGGCCGGATCACTCTTCTTCTTGCCGGTTGTGGCTGCGAATTTGGGCGTGGTCTAGTCGCACACCGGAAAATGATGGGGACAGCCGATGTGGATGCCGGCAGTTGATGGGTGGGGATTGGCGAACAAAAAGAAGGACAGTAGGAGAAGAAAAGAGGATGTCAATATGGAGCTACCATTCGCTGATCAACATGGTAAACGCGAACTGTTTTCATGGCAACCTATGTAGATGTGAATTGTAATTATAGTGTATGTAACAAATGGTAATTCAATGTAGTTTTTTTTTTGTCGTGCATATATTGATAGTTGTCATCTTCCTTCTCCGTTCGAACATGGCAGTTGTCATCTTTTTGTTCGTGCTTGCTATGTTTTGGAGCACATATTCACTTCCTATGATTCCTCAGAAAAAAAACGGTATCCACAAGAGGAATGGAAAAGAAAAGTTCGACCACAATTACAGAAGTTAAGATTGAAATTCACTTTGGTCCACGTATTTAGAAAATCTGAAATATGTGAATCAAAATGAATTTTGTCAGTGACCATGAATAAACTTCTCTCGATAATTTTGGTAAGATGGAAGTTTCTACAACCAAACTTCCTTCTCTCAAAACAATTTTCAGTAATATCACGAACAACATCAAGAATATAACTAACACATAAAACTTTTTGTTCATGATCTACAAGCACACGTGTAAAATTTTCAACACGGTCTTTAGGAACATAAGATAAATGCAACCCATCACATTGAGCCTTAATAAGAACACAATTCTTCGGAATATGAGTTGGAGATTTCAAAAGAATAATAGGACAATCAAATGTGGATGCAATAGCAACAATTTCAGGCTTAACATGAGGTACTATAGCAAATTCATCTTCGTAAGCATCATCCATAGTGGCATCATGGCCAACACCAAAGCAAATATCGAGTTTATCAGAAAGGGATGTATCAAGTGAGTCTTCAAAATCATAAGATTCCTCACCATAGCAATCATTGGCCTCTTCTTAGGCAGCATTTTTTTAAAATCCTCAATATAATCATTGCAAACATAATTCTCAAAGCAAAATTGAAGCACTGTAAAAATTTTGGACTTATGAATAGTATCGTAATACTTTTCAATCAAAGAAGCAATCTCATAAGCACCCTTAAAAGCAATAAACTTTTCAATCTTTTCAACATCAAAATACTCAAGATCATAACTTAATATCCATATAAAAACACATTTATGCCATCCATATTATTAATGTCTTAACAAAATAAAACACATAGTAATTGCTCTATATAATTGCTCCATACAAAAAAAGCCACAAACTAACATAATTGCTCCATATCATGCCATACATATAATTGCTCCATACAAAAAAAAGCCACACACTAACATGTTCAAATCCAATGAGTTTTAGAATTTTACTAAAATTAGTCATAGTAATTTGTCCAATGATTACTACAACAATGTAATTTGCTAAAGAACAAAGGAACAAACCATTGTACCATAACAAATTCAAAAAATAATAGGATTTAGGGTTTCAACCAAACTTGAACAAAGATGCAAACCAAACATAAGAGGGGGAGAAGAACTTGCGCCGCCACCTCTGTCTGTTTTGCGAGGGAGAGGAAACCTCTCTGTGTCTATCTGCCCTCGGGCGTGGGCTTCGGCCTTTAAGTGATTCAGGCGATTAGCGCCTAAGGCAATGACGCTAGACGATCAGGGTGAGGCCCGGTGGGGGTCTAGCATCACCACGGTGGCAAGGGCTTAGCGCCTTTGGCATGGGCGCTAGATGCATAGGCTTAGCGCCTTTGTGTAGGACGCTACAAAAAAAGATTAAATTAATGAAATAGTTTACAACTAGGTTTAGATTGTGAAATAGTTTCGCAAAATAATTAAAAGTGTGGATTTTGCGCAGCTGGAGTAGGTTCTAGCTTGGTTGGTCCACCTAGAATATGTCCAGCCCTCGCTTTATACGCACATGCAAGAAAGAAAAAGAAAAAATCAAGAACAAAATTTTGCACCGAATCCCAACGCAATGCACGGAATCTAATCTTGGAGCATCTATGTCCATCGATAGCACCGCTACCGGCAAGCATCATCGCTTTTATTAGTGGACATGGTGATCTGGGTCAAGAAAAGAAAAGGAGGGGGGGGGGGGGGGCTTTTGACTTTTGCGAATTCCAAGTAAACTGCGTCGGGGGGTCTGCAAAAACAACTGAGGAAGACGAGTTTGCAGTTTTGAACCGTGGTTCCAGTCCTTAGTTGTTACTCCATACTGCCGCCTGTCTGTTTGCCTGCTTTATTCCACCAACCGCCTAGGAGGCGTAGGCCAGCATGGATGAGGATGAGGATGAGGTAATTCATTTTCGTTTTATTTTTCTAGGGTAATTTTCCTTTTTTTATATCAAGTAATTCATTTTCGTTCGTTCGTGTGTCTACTCCAGTTGTTGGAGTATATATTGATTCTTCTTCTTCTTCTTCTTCTTGTTAATTTTCTCTGCCCACCATAGCTGCAGGAGCAGGATGAGCCTGCAGCATCTTCGTCCGTTTCCGTGGAGACAGAGACGGAGGAGAAGCAGATGAAGGATGTGGCAGCAGGTGAGGAGACGGAGAAGCAAATCATGCAAGTAGTAGAGCGTTTGGACGGCGTTGTCGAGAGGATCTCCAAGCTGCGGCTGCAGCATCGTCGGGGTCGGCATCGGAGCGTCAGTTCCGTCAGCCTGTGGTGCTTACGGTACTTGGAGGTTGAGCTGAGCGGCATTTCCGAATCACTCAAGCAGCTGCCATTGCCATTGCCGGATCTGAGTCCTGATTATATCGACTCCACCATGTCTGAATGGTTGAGTCAGCTGAGTGACACGGCTAAGAATATAGGCACCGAGCTGCTGGATAAACACGAGCAAGCTGGTGCCACCGTACGCTGCTTTTGTTCTTGTACTCGTACTAGTCTCCCATTGTCAGATCCATACCAAATTATGAGGAGAGTTCCACACGTGATCGAATCACCATGCAGATACAAGCATCTTGTGCTTGCGGAGGATGAAGAGATTATTACTTCAAGCTCGTTGCAGACGCAACCCTACGTTGTTGAAACGGACGCGACTAGGGTGATGTCGCACCCCTATGTTGGCATCGAAAGCGCCCTAGGGAACAAGGAGCTCAGGTGGTTCATGGACATGGACGACCACCAACACAACAAGGGCCTTAAAATCATCTCCATGGTTGGACACGCTGGTGTGGGCAAGACGGCTATTGCAATGGAGGTATACCGCAGACTACGAACCAGAGCGACCGCGAAGGCCATCGCCAAGGTGTCCCGGAGGCCTGATATGAAGAAGCTTCTGTTGCACATCCTCTCACAGATCCACAAGCCTGCCGCACTAGCATTACCGTCGATTGATGAGCTGGAGCTGGAGCTGCTGGTTCACATAATCAGCCAATGCCTTCAAGACAGGAGGTAATTTTCCCTTTACTACTTCTCATCATATTATTATTAGTTGAGCACTACTAGTGAAGTACTACCCAACTAGAAATGGCTGCATTTTTAAGGGACTCCATCATCTCCATCTAGCCGAGTAGATGCTGTATGCTACTCTATATCAGTTGACCACGTCTCAAAACGTTACAAAGCTGTAGCCCGTAAACAACTTTGAGAATCCTAAAGTTCCTATTGACACTCAGCTGGCTAGAGGTTTATTTATGGCAAATGTTATTGTGCTGACATTCGCTGAGGATGCAAAACGGTTGTTTTTCACGGCAATTTATATGTCGGGAATATGATAAAATCTTCAAGAACACGGTAGTTTTCACAAGTAAATCCTTTGTTTCCTAGTATTAGCCATGTGTTTTTTTATATCTTGCCATCAAAATATATTTTCAATTGTTATGCCCCCCCAGTGACCATCCGCTAGGATTTGGTTATTTATTTCAAATTCACTTATCGTATACCTACCGTTCTTTGATACGTAGGTACCTCATTGTGATCGATGATATATGGGAAATAGCAGATTGGGAGAGCATGAAGAATGCTTTCCCCCCAAATAGCCAAGGGAGCCGGATAGTGATGACAACGCGTATCAGAAGCGTAGCTTCCAGGTGTTGCCTCTATTCTAGCATTGGGCTTGTGCACGAGGTCAAGTCTCTGGGCGAGCTAGATTCAAAATTGCTTCTTTCTAGGAAAGCTTTCGGCTGCGACGTTGATAACCAACCAGAAAATTTCAGCCTAGTTTGCGCCGAGATTTTGAGGAGATGTGAAGGTATCCCATTGTTCATACATGGTATGGCTGAATGGTTACAAGAACAACATCAGAGGGCGCAACACATGTCTAGCTATAGTATTGAAGAAGCCCCCCAGCTACTGAAATTATTTGAACGAGCATTGTCTCCTAGTTACGATGATCTCACTTACAAGATGAAGTTATTGGTGCTTTACATGAGTAGTATGTTTCCTGAGGGTTACATTTTTCCTGAGGGCTACATATTTGAGATGGATACACTCCATCTTAAATGGAGATTGGACGTCGATGGTTCGGATACCGACGACATGGAGGAGTTATTTTCCGAGCTGATCGACAGGAATGTCATCACCCCAGTAGCAAATTGGAGGAAAGGAAGTCCTCAACTGGACGAGGAGGCTTCCCAGTACAAATTAAATCACTTCATGCTACAATTCCTTGCCTCCAAAACAAAAGGATTTCTTTGTACCAGTGGCTCGCTGACCTCGGTACCAAGAAGCAATCGCAACGAAATGCTACGGCGGACATCCCTCCACGAGCCAGATCCGGACCTCGAAGTTTTTCTGAAGACAATGGATTTTTTCCAAACCCGTTCTCTAGCCATCTCCGGCACAGTGGAGGGAGTCCCTCTTAACAAGTTTATCCATTTGATCGTATTGGAACTTGAAGGTTGGCAGCACTTGAAGGACGCGGACCTATCGCTGATCTGCAACAGCGGCATGTTTCTGCTCAAGTATTTCAGCGTGAGGAACACTAGTGTCAGCAGGCTCCCGCCCGAGATCAAGAAGCTGGGCATGCTTCATACCTTGGTTGCAAGCCACACGCAGATATCCTGTTGAATATATTAGCAATTTAGCATATGATTTAATCCACGAAATAAACAAACAATCCATGGCAATAATGAAACAGATCAAACTAGCCATGCGATCTACTAAAACAGTAGACAACGAGATCACATCTAAAGCAATTACTAGGAACACGACTTGCAACATGATCTCAAACAGAGAAGAACAGATCACGTACGGTGCAGCGGGTGTGGAGCCGCTGGTGTTGGTGTTGGTGTTGGTGTCGCCCATGTCGTTGATGGAGAGGCTGCCGACGTCCGGGAAGAAGTCGTCGTCGGAGAAGTAGTCGTCGATGTCAGCAGTCGCGCGAGTGCGCTCCCCAAAAACCTGATCGCCCCTCTCCCGTACAGGATCTCGAGAGGTGGAGTTTCGGAGGCCTGCTGTCCCTTCTTGCGGTGTACGCCGGAAGAAGGGATGGAGAAGACTTGAGCGGCGGCGCAATGATCTGGAACGAGGAGGAGGAACCATATGGCGGTGCGACCAAGGTAGGGTTTGCGCTGTTTATATAGACGCAGCGGGACAGGCCGACGTGGGAGTAGAGCCCACGAAAACGGCGCACCAATTAAGCATAATTAACGCGTCCGTTAATTACAATTAATGCCTCATTAATTTTTCCCGAGCTGCAAAAATATAAGCGTACGCATAGCTTTGTCCTCGGCTCGGCTCATTCCCGAAACCCGACGCGCGCGCGCGTCGCGTCGCGTCGTGACGAGGCGAGGCGTGGCGAGGCGAGCGAGGAGGAGGAGCGCGCGTGTAGCACTTCTCTTCTCAAGCTCTTACAAGTGCTAGTGGAGCTCACCTTATAAAGAGGTGTGGCTCTCCCTCCACTAGCGAGGTGGTACTAAACTTCCCACCACTTGCTATGCATGAATGGGCCAAGAGAATTTCAGAATTTACAAAGTGCTTTGGGCCAAAGGCCCACTCAGCAAATGAGTGCAAAATTCAGCAATCCCCCACAAAGTCTCATTGGCTCATCTCATCATTTTTGTTCCAAATCATTGTTTATATACCGATGTTTTAGTGGAGACTGTTAAGTTGAACTTCCACGTAGAATTCATGCTGCACTAGTTCACAACTTGAATAGTGGACTATGCCTTGAACTACAAGCTTTCTGTAAATCTAGTTTCACACAAACCCTTGATCGATACTGGGCTGCCGCAAGGCTTCCCCGCGGGTGGAGCTTATACGTCATACTCCAAAGCCTTTCATGAGTTTATTAGAGAGCACCCAACTCTCACGGACTGCGACGCTTAACAGCCTAGCTCATATAGGTGTATTCCTCAAAAGATGCTCTGCAGGACGACATCTTTGCTTATATACATAAGCCACTTGGAACACATTAAGATAAATATCAACCTACCATGCAGATCAGGAGAGTATTGCATCATAACGGAGTGGGGTAACCAATATAAGGATACTCTCCTCTCAGCTGACCAACAGCTTGTCTCCTACTTCTACTTCACGGGATCTCCGATCACATAGAGTAGGTTACCACTGTGGACAACTCAAACGGTGGGTCTCAAACCCATCTCCCTCGATGCATTATCTATCACATTACGTGATAGACCCTTTGTGAAGGGATCCGCCAGATTTTTAGACGTTTGGATATAATCCAATGTAATAACTCCGGAGTTCTTTAATTTTCTGACAGATTTCAGTCTCCTCTTCACATGTCTTGATGACTTCATATTATCCTTAGAACTGTTTATTTTGACGATCACAGTTTGATTATCACAGTTCATCAGGATAGCGGGTATTGGTTTTTCCACCACAGGTAAGTCCATCAAGAGCTCACGAAGCCACTCTGCTTCAACAGTGGCTGTGTCTAATGCTGTGAGTTCCGCTTCCATAGTTGACCTCGTTAAGATGGTCTGCTTGCAAGACTTCCAGGAAACAGCGCCACCACCAAGTGTAAACAAATACCCACTTGTGGCCTTAATCTCATCAGCATCAGATATCCAGTTGGAATCACTATAACCCTCAAGTACCCTAGGATACCCAGTATAGTGAATCCCATAGCTCGCAGTGCCTTTCAAATATCGCATAACTCTCTCAAGCGCATGCCAATGATCATCTCCCGGATTTGACACAAATCGGCTCAGTTTGCTAACAGCAAATGAGATGTCAGGCCTCGTGGCACTTGCCAAGTACATAAGCGAGCCAATAATCTGAGAGTATCTCAGTTGATCTCTAGCAATCTGTTTATTTTTACGAAGTAGCACGCTAGGATCATATGGTGTTGGAGAGGGCTTACAGTCGCTATACCCAAAACGACTTAAGACCTTTTCCACATAGTGAGACTGAAGCAGAGTAATCCCACCATCATCATCTCTTAGTAGCTTGATGTTCAAGATAACATCAGCTACCCCCAGATCTTTCATCTCAAAACAGCGAGATAAGAAATCCTTGACCTCCTTGATTAAATCGAGGTTGGTCCCAAAAATCAATATGTCGTCGACATATAGACAAAGAATGACTCCCTCGCCCCCACCATGGCGATAGTACACACACTTGTCGGCCTCGTTTACAACAAAGCCTTCAGCAGTTAAAGTCCTTTCAAACTTTTCGTGCCACTGCTTAGGAGCTTGCTTAAGGCCATACAAAGACTTCAATAACTTACACACCTTGCCCTCTTGACCAGGTACTACAAAACCATCTGGCTGCTCCATGTAAATTTCCTCGTCCAACTCTCCATTGAGGAAAGCTGTCTTAACGTCCATTTGATGAACGAGAAGACCGTGCGAGGCAGCCAATGAAAGTAGCACCCGTATAGTGGTCAATCTGGCCACTGGTGAGTAAGTATCGAAGAAGTCTTCACCTTCTTTTTGAGTATAGCCCTTGGCCACAAGCCTTGCTTTGTACTTCTCAATAGTACCATCAGGCCTAAGCTTTTTCTTGAACACCCACTTACATCCTACAGGTTTGCACCCATAAGGACGTTCAGTAATTTCCCAAGTTCCGTTAGCCAAGATGGAATCCATCTCACAACGAACGGCTTCCTTCCAGTAGTCAGCATCAAGAGATGCATAGGCTTCTGAAATAGTGCTGGGTGTGTCATCCACGAGGTACACAATGAAATCATCACCAAAGGACTTTGCAGTCCTCTGTCTCTTGCTCCTTACAGGAGTTTCATTGTCATCCTCCTCAGGATTCTCAACGTGTTCTATCGAAATGGTGGTCTCAGGAATCTCAGTTAAATCCTGACCAGATAAAGTAGAAACCTCCTGGTTTGATGAGGTAGGCATATCCTTCATAGGAAATATATCCTCAAAGAAAGTCGCATCATTCGACTCCATAATTGTACCAACACGCATGTCGGATACCTCAGATTTTACTATCAAAAATCTATAACCAATGCTATGAAAAGCATAACCCAACAGAACACAATCTACGGTTTTTGGTCCAAGCTTGCGCTTCTTGGGGATCGGTATATTGACCTTTGCCAAACAGCCCCAAGTACGTAAGTAAGAGAGTTTCAGCCTTTTCCTTTCCCATTCCTCAAATGGGGTAACAGTTTTTGTCTTTGGGGGAACTCGGTTTAGGACATGACATGCAGTCATTAGCGCCTCCCCCCACCATGCCTTGGAGAGACCCGAAGTATCTAACATGGTGTTAACCAAATCAGTTAGAGTTCGGTTCTTTCTTTCGGCCACCCCATTTGACTGAGGTGAATAGGGAGGCGTCCTCTCATGTATTATACCATGTTCCGCACAAAACAAATCAAATTCATTGGAAAAGTATTCTCCACCACGATCAGACCTAAGCCGTTTAATCTTTCGATCAAGTTGGTTCTCTGCTTCAGCTTTATAGTTTTTGAAGTAAGTTAAAGCCTCATCTTTAGATTTCAGAAGATACACATAACAATATCTAGTGGAGTCATCAATCAACGTCATGAAATATTTCTTTCCACCTTTTGTCATCACACCATTCATCTCACAGAGGTCTGAATGTATAAGTTCCAGTGGTGCCAAGTCTCTTGCCTCTGCAGTCTTATGGGACTTGCGAGGTTGCTTAGCTTGAACGCATACTTGGCACTTGGAACCCTTGACAGTAGGAAACTTCGGAATTAAACTCATATTAGCTAACCGCGTCATGCTACCAAAGTTAATATGACAGAGTCGAGAATGCCAAACATTGGACTCATTATCATAGCAAATGTGATTAACAACTTTGGTGCAAATATCTGACAAAGATAGGCGGAACAAGCCTCCGCATTCATAGCCTTTCCCAATGAATTGTCCATACTTGGAAATTACAACTTTATTGGACTCGAAAACCAACTTAAAACCATCTCGACACAAACGCGAACCGCTAACGAGATTTTTATTGATGGAGGGCACATGATGAACGTTCTTCAGTCGCACGATCTTCCCCGAAGTAAACTTCAGATCCACCGTACCGACCCCACGAACAGTAGCATATGACCCGTTCCCCATCAGCACGGGGGAAGTCCCTGTGACCTGATAAGAAGAAAACATAGAGGCGTCAGCACAGACATGAACATTGGCACCAGTATCAATCAACCAATCAGGAGACTGACATAATGAAAGAATTGTAGGGACGTACCCAGAGTCTTTCATCTCCGTGTCAATGACAACATTGGCGGTCTTGCCGCCATTCTCAGGTCCGCGCTCCTCATAGCGATTAGGGCAGCTGGAGGCCCAATGTTTTTCACTGCCACAAACATGGCACACTCCCTTCTTCTTATTAGGATTCTTCTTGAAGTTGGTAGGCTGTGACGGCTTGTTCTTTTTGTCGAACTTGCCTTTTCCACCAGATTTATTCTTGAAGTTGAACTTGTTGGGCTGGTAGTTCTTTTTATGTACCATATGGGCACTTGAACCACCCTCAGGAACTCGAGCACGTGTATCCTTTGCTCTCGCCTTCTCTTCAACATCAAGAGTCCCAATGAGATTCGCAACGCAAAACTCTTGCCTCTTGTGTTTTAAAGAAGTAGCAAAGTTGTTCCACGAATGTGGAAGTTTGGCAATAATGCCTCCGGCCACAAACTTGTCCGGCAACACACACTTGAAGTGCTCAAGTTCTTTGGCAAGCGACTGTATCTCATGCGCTTGTTGAACAACAGAGCGCTCATCAGTCATCTTGTAGTCATAATATTGTTCCATGACATACAATTCGCTGCCAGCGTCCGAGGCCCCAAACTTGGCCTCGAGCGCATCCCACATGTCCTTGCCGTTATCAAACGACATATATGAATCCACAATGGAATCATCAAGAATGGCAAGGAGGGCACCCTTAAAGAGAGTATCGATCTTCTCATAAGCCTCCTGCTGTGCAGGATTAAGATCGCCCTCGGGCTTTCCCTTGGTGGCGTCATAGCATTGCATGGACTGAAGCCAGTACACTGCTCTCGTGCGCCACCGCTTATAGTTCACCCCCTTGAAAGGCGGCGGCTTCATAGACGCAAGTAAGCCAGATGCAGTAAATTGCCTATAATCGGGTTTTTGGATTGTTGAATATATTAGCAATTTAGCATATGATTTAATCCACGAAATAAACAAACAATCCATGGCAATAATGAAACAGATCAAACTAGCCATGCGATCTACTAAAACAGTAGACAACGAGATCACATCTAAAGCAATTACTAGGAACACGACTTGCAACATGATCTCAAACAGAGAAGAACAGATCACGTACGGTGCAGCGGGTGTGGAGCCGCTGGTGTTGGTGTTGGTGTTGGTGTCGCCCATGTCGTTGATGGAGAGGCTGCCGACGTCCGGGAAGAAGTCGTCGTCGGAGAAGTAGTCGTCGATGTCAGCAGTCGCGCGAGTGCGCTCCCCAAAAACCTGATCGCCCCTCTCCCGTACAGGATCTCGAGAGGTGGAGTTTCGGAGGCCTGCTGTCCCTTCTTGCGGTGTACGCCGGAAGAAGGGATGGAGAAGACTTGAGCGGCGGCGCAATGATCTGGAACGAGGAGGAGGAACCATATGGCGGTGCGACCAAGGTAGGGTTTGCGCTGTTTATATAGACGCAGCGGGACAGGCCGACGTGGGAGTAGAGCCCACGAAAACGGCGCACCAATTAAGCATAATTAACGCGTCCGTTAATTACAATTAATGCCTCATTAATTTTTCCCGAGCTGCAAAAATATAAGCGTACGCATAGCTTTGTCCTCGGCTCGGCTCATTCCCGAAACCCGACGCGCGCGTCGCGTCGAGGCGAGGCGAGGCGAGGCGTGGCGAGGCGAGCGAGGAGGAGGAGCGCGCGTGTAGCACTTCTCTTCTCAAGCTCTTACAAGTGCTAGTGGAGCTCACCTTATAAAGAGGTGTGGCTCTCCCTCCACTAGCGAGGTGGTACTAAACTTCCCACCACTTGCTATGCATGAATGGGCCAAGAGAATTTCAGAATTTACAAAGTGCTTTGGGCCAAAGGCCCACTCAGCAAATGAGTGCAAAATTCAGCAATCCCCCACAAAGTCTCATTGGCTCATCTCATCATTTTTGTTCCAAATCATTGTTTATATACCGATGTTTTAGTGGAGACTGTTAAGTTGAACTTCCACGTAGAATTCATGCTGCACTAGTTCACAACTTGAATAGTGGACTATGCCTTGAACTACAAGCTTTCTGTAAATCTAGTTTCACACAAACCCTTGATCGATACTGGGCTGCCGCAAGGCTTCCCCGCGGGTGGAGCTTATACGTCATACTCCAAAGCCTTTCATGAGTTTATTAGAGAGCACCCAACTCTCACGGACTGCGACGCTTAACAGCCTAGCTCATATAGGTGTATTCCTCAAAAGATGCTCTGCAGGACGACATCTTTGCTTATATACATAAGCCACTTGGAACACATTAAGATAAATATCAACCTACCATGCAGATCAGGAGAGTATTGCATCATAACGGAGTGGGGTAACCAATATAAGGATACTCTCCTCTCAGCTGACCAACAGCTTGTCTCCTACTTCTACTTCACGGGATCTCCGATCACATAGAGTAGGTTACCACTGTGGACAACTCAAACGGTGGGTCTCAAACCCATCTCCCTCGATGCATTATCTATCACATTACGTGATAGACCCTTTGTGAAGGGATCCGCCAGATTTTTAGACGTTTGGATATAATCCAATGTAATAACTCCGGAGTTCTTTAATTTTCTGACAGATTTCAGTCTCCTCTTCACATGTCTTGATGACTTCATATTATCCTTAGAACTGTTTATTTTGACGATCACAGTTTGATTATCACAGTTCATCAGGATAGCGGGTATTGGTTTTTCCACCACAGGTAAGTCCATCAAGAGCTCACGAAGCCACTCTGCTTCAACAGTGGCTGTGTCTAATGCTGTGAGTTCCGCTTCCATAGTTGACCTCGTTAAGATGGTCTGCTTGCAAGACTTCCAGGAAACAGCGCCACCACCAAGTGTAAACAAATACCCACTTGTGGCCTTAATCTCATCAGCATCAGATATCCAGTTGGAATCACTATAACCCTCAAGTACCCTAGGATACCCAGTATAGTGAATCCCATAGCTCGCAGTGCCTTTCAAATATCGCATAACTCTCTCAAGCGCATGCCAATGATCATCTCCCGGATTTGACACAAATCGGCTCAGTTTGCTAACAGCAAATGAGATGTCAGGCCTCGTGGCACTTGCCAAGTACATAAGCGAGCCAATAATCTGAGAGTATCTCAGTTGATCTCTAGCAATCTGTTTATTTTTACGAAGTAGCACGCTAGGATCATATGGTGTTGGAGAGGGCTTACAGTCGCTATACCCAAAACGACTTAAGACCTTTTCCACATAGTGAGACTGAAGCAGAGTAATCCCACCATCATCATCTCTTAGTAGCTTGATGTTCAAGATAACATCAGCTACCCCCAGATCTTTCATCTCAAAACAGCGAGATAAGAAATCCTTGACCTCCTTGATTAAATCGAGGTTGGTCCCAAAAATCAATATGTCGTCGACATATAGACAAAGAATGACTCCCTCGCCCCCACCATGGCGATAGTACACACACTTGTCGGCCTCGTTTACAACAAAGCCTTCAGCAGTTAAAGTCCTTTCAAACTTTTCGTGCCACTGCTTAGGAGCTTGCTTAAGGCCATACAAAGACTTCAATAACTTACACACCTTGCCCTCTTGACCAGGTACTACAAAACCATCTGGCTGCTCCATGTAAATTTCCTCGTCCAACTCTCCATTGAGGAAAGCTGTCTTAACGTCCATTTGATGAACGAGAAGACCGTGCGAGGCAGCCAATGAAAGTAGCACCCGTATAGTGGTCAATCTGGCCACTGGTGAGTAAGTATCGAAGAAGTCTTCACCTTCTTTTTGAGTATAGCCCTTGGCCACAAGCCTTGCTTTGTACTTCTCAATAGTACCATCAGGCCTAAGCTTTTTCTTGAACACCCACTTACATCCTACAGGTTTGCACCCATAAGGACGTTCAGTAATTTCCCAAGTTCCGTTAGCCAAGATGGAATCCATCTCACAACGAACGGCTTCCTTCCAGTAGTCAGCATCAAGAGATGCATAGGCTTCTGAAATAGTGCTGGGTGTGTCATCCACGAGGTACACAATGAAATCATCACCAAAGGACTTTGCAGTCCTCTGTCTCTTGCTCCTTACAGGAGTTTCATTGTCATCCTCCTCAGGATTCTCAACGTGTTCTATCGAAATGGTGGTCTCAGGAATCTCAGTTAAATCCTGACCAGATAAAGTAGAAACCTCCTGGTTTGATGAGGTAGGCATATCCTTCATAGGAAATATATCCTCAAAGAAAGTCGCATCATTCGACTCCATAATTGTACCAACACGCATGTCGGATACCTCAGATTTTACTATCAAAAATCTATAACCAATGCTATGAAAAGCATAACCCAACAGAACACAATCTACGGTTTTTGGTCCAAGCTTGCGCTTCTTGGGGATCGGTATATTGACCTTTGCCAAACAGCCCCAAGTACGTAAGTAAGAGAGTTTCAGCCTTTTCCTTTCCCATTCCTCAAATGGGGTAACAGTTTTTGTCTTTGGGGGAACTCGGTTTAGGACATGACATGCAGTCATTAGCGCCTCCCCCCACCATGCCTTGGAGAGACCCGAAGTATCTAACATGGTGTTAACCAAATCAGTTAGAGTTCGGTTCTTTCTTTCGGCCACCCCATTTGACTGAGGTGAATAGGGAGGCGTCCTCTCATGTATTATACCATGTTCCGCACAAAACAAATCAAATTCATTGGAAAAGTATTCTCCACCACGATCAGACCTAAGCCGTTTAATCTTTCGATCAAGTTGGTTCTCTGCTTCAGCTTTATAGTTTTTGAAGTAAGTTAAAGCCTCATCTTTAGATTTCAGAAGATACACATAACAATATCTAGTGGAGTCATCAATCAACGTCATGAAATATTTCTTTCCACCTTTTGTCATCACACCATTCATCTCACAGAGGTCTGAATGTATAAGTTCCAGTGGTGCCAAGTCTCTTGCCTCTGCAGTCTTATGGGACTTGCGAGGTTGCTTAGCTTGAACGCATACTTGGCACTTGGAACCCTTGACAGTAGGAAACTTCGGAATTAAACTCATATTAGCTAACCGCGTCATGCTACCAAAGTTAATATGACAGAGTCGAGAATGCCAAACATTGGACTCATTATCATAGCAAATGTGATTAACAACTTTGGTGCAAATATCTGACAAAGATAGGCGGAACAAGCCTCCGCATTCATAGCCTTTCCCAATGAATTGTCCATACTTGGAAATTACAACTTTATTGGACTCGAAAACCAACTTAAAACCATCTCGACACAAACGCGAACCGCTAACGAGATTTTTATTGATGGAGGGCACATGATGAACGTTCTTCAGTCGCACGATCTTCCCCGAAGTAAACTTCAGATCCACCGTACCGACCCCACGAACAGTAGCATATGACCCGTTCCCCATCAGCACGGGGGAAGTCCCTGTGACCTGATAAGAAGAAAACATAGAGGCGTCAGCACAGACATGAACATTGGCACCAGTATCAATCAACCAATCAGGAGACTGACATAATGAAAGAATTGTAGGGACGTACCCAGAGTCTTTCATCTCCGTGTCAATGACAACATTGGCGGTCTTGCCGCCATTCTCAGGTCCGCGCTCCTCATAGCGATTAGGGCAGCTGGAGGCCCAATGTTTTTCACTGCCACAAACATGGCACACTCCCTTCTTCTTATTAGGATTCTTCTTGAAGTTGGTAGGCTGTGACGGCTTGTTCTTTTTGTCGAACTTGCCTTTTCCACCAGATTTATTCTTGAAGTTGAACTTGTTGGGCTGGTAGTTCTTTTTATGTACCATATGGGCACTTGAACCACCCTCAGGAACTCGAGCACGTGTATCCTTTGCTCTCGCCTTCTCTTCAACATCAAGAGTCCCAATGAGATTCGCAACGCAAAACTCTTGCCTCTTGTGTTTTAAAGAAGTAGCAAAGTTGTTCCACGAATGTGGAAGTTTGGCAATAATGCCTCCGGCCACAAACTTGTCCGGCAACACACACTTGAAGTGCTCAAGTTCTTTGGCAAGCGACTGTATCTCATGCGCTTGTTGAACAACAGAGCGCTCATCAGTCATCTTGTAGTCATAATATTGTTCCATGACATACAATTCGCTGCCAGCGTCCGAGGCCCCAAACTTGGCCTCGAGCGCATCCCACATGTCCTTGCCGTTATCAAACGACATATATGAATCCACAATGGAATCATCAAGAATGGCAAGGAGGGCACCCTTAAAGAGAGTATCGATCTTCTCATAAGCCTCCTGCTGTGCAGGATTAAGATCGCCCTCGGGCTTTCCCTTGGTGGCGTCATAGCATTGCATGGACTGAAGCCAGTACACTGCTCTCGTGCGCCACCGCTTATAGTTCACCCCCTTGAAAGGCGGCGGCTTCATAGACGCAAGTAAGCCAGATGCAGTAAATTGCCTATAATCGGGTTTTTGGATTGTTGAATATATTAGCAATTTAGCATATGATTTAATCCACGAAATAAACAAACAATCCATGGCAATAATGAAACAGATCAAACTAGCCATGCGATCTACTAAAACAGTAGACAACGAGATCACATCTAAAGCAATTACTAGGAACACGACTTGCAACATGATCTCAAACAGAGAAGAACAGATCACGTACGGTGCAGCGGGTGTGGAGCCGCTGGTGTTGGTGTTGGTGTTGGTGTCGCCCATGTCGTTGATGGAGAGGCTGCCGACGTCCGGGAAGAAGTCGTCGTCGGAGAAGTAGTCGTCGATGTCAGCAGTCGCGCGAGTGCGCTCCCCAAAAACCTGATCGCCCCTCTCCCGTACAGGATCTCGAGAGGTGGAGTTTCGGAGGCCTGCTGTCCCTTCTTGCGGTGTACGCCGGAAGAAGGGATGGAGAAGACTTGAGCGGCGGCGCAATGATCTGGAACGAGGAGGAGGAACCATATGGCGGTGCGACCAAGGTAGGGTTTGCGCTGTTTATATAGACGCAGCGGGACAGGCCGACGTGGGAGTAGAGCCCACGAAAACGGCGCACCAATTAAGCATAATTAACGCGTCCGTTAATTACAATTAATGCCTCATTAATTTTTCCCGAGCTGCAAAAATATAAGCGTACGCATAGCTTTGTCCTCGGCTCGGCTCATTCCCGAAACCCGACGCGCGCGTCGCGTCGAGGCGAGGCGAGGCGAGGCGTGGCGAGGCGAGCGAGGAGGAGGAGCGCGCGTGTAGCACTTCTCTTCTCAAGCTCTTACAAGTGCTAGTGGAGCTCACCTTATAAAGAGGTGTGGCTCTCCCTCCACTAGCGAGGTGGTACTAAACTTCCCACCACTTGCTATGCATGAATGGGCCAAGAGAATTTCAGAATTTACAAAGTGCTTTGGGCCAAAGGCCCACTCAGCAAATGAGTGCAAAATTCAGCAATCCCCCACAAAGTCTCATTGGCTCATCTCATCATTTTTGTTCCAAATCATTGTTTATATACCGATGTTTTAGTGGAGACTGTTAAGTTGAACTTCCACGTAGAATTCATGCTGCACTAGTTCACAACTTGAATAGTGGACTATGCCTTGAACTACAAGCTTTCTGTAAATCTAGTTTCACACAAACCCTTGATCGATACTGGGCTGCCGCAAGGCTTCCCCGCGGGTGGAGCTTATACGTCATACTCCAAAGCCTTTCATGAGTTTATTAGAGAGCACCCAACTCTCACGGACTGCGACGCTTAACAGCCTAGCTCATATAGGTGTATTCCTCAAAAGATGCTCTGCAGGACGACATCTTTGCTTATATACATAAGCCACTTGGAACACATTAAGATAAATATCAACCTACCATGCAGATCAGGAGAGTATTGCATCATAACGGAGTGGGGTAACCAATATAAGGATACTCTCCTCTCAGCTGACCAACAGCTTGTCTCCTACTTCTACTTCACGGGATCTCCGATCACATAGAGTAGGTTACCACTGTGGACAACTCAAACGGTGGGTCTCAAACCCATCTCCCTCGATGCATTATCTATCACATTACGTGATAGACCCTTTGTGAAGGGATCCGCCAGATTTTTAGACGTTTGGATATAATCCAATGTAATAACTCCGGAGTTCTTTAATTTTCTGACAGATTTCAGTCTCCTCTTCACATGTCTTGATGACTTCATATTATCCTTAGAACTGTTTATTTTGACGATCACAGTTTGATTATCACAGTTCATCAGGATAGCGGGTATTGGTTTTTCCACCACAGGTAAGTCCATCAAGAGCTCACGAAGCCACTCTGCTTCAACAGTGGCTGTGTCTAATGCTGTGAGTTCCGCTTCCATAGTTGACCTCGTTAAGATGGTCTGCTTGCAAGACTTCCAGGAAACAGCGCCACCACCAAGTGTAAACAAATACCCACTTGTGGCCTTAATCTCATCAGCATCAGATATCCAGTTGGAATCACTATAACCCTCAAGTACCCTAGGATACCCAGTATAGTGAATCCCATAGCTCGCAGTGCCTTTCAAATATCGCATAACTCTCTCAAGCGCATGCCAATGATCATCTCCCGGATTTGACACAAATCGGCTCAGTTTGCTAACAGCAAATGAGATGTCAGGCCTCGTGGCACTTGCCAAGTACATAAGCGAGCCAATAATCTGAGAGTATCTCAGTTGATCTCTAGCAATCTGTTTATTTTTACGAAGTAGCACGCTAGGATCATATGGTGTTGGAGAGGGCTTACAGTCGCTATACCCAAAACGACTTAAGACCTTTTCCACATAGTGAGACTGAAGCAGAGTAATCCCACCATCATCATCTCTTAGTAGCTTGATGTTCAAGATAACATCAGCTACCCCCAGATCTTTCATCTCAAAACAGCGAGATAAGAAATCCTTGACCTCCTTGATTAAATCGAGGTTGGTCCCAAAAATCAATATGTCGTCGACATATAGACAAAGAATGACTCCCTCGCCCCCACCATGGCGATAGTACACACACTTGTCGGCCTCGTTTACAACAAAGCCTTCAGCAGTTAAAGTCCTTTCAAACTTTTCGTGCCACTGCTTAGGAGCTTGCTTAAGGCCATACAAAGACTTCAATAACTTACACACCTTGCCCTCTTGACCAGGTACTACAAAACCATCTGGCTGCTCCATGTAAATTTCCTCGTCCAACTCTCCATTGAGGAAAGCTGTCTTAACGTCCATTTGATGAACGAGAAGACCGTGCGAGGCAGCCAATGAAAGTAGCACCCGTATAGTGGTCAATCTGGCCACTGGTGAGTAAGTATCGAAGAAGTCTTCACCTTCTTTTTGAGTATAGCCCTTGGCCACAAGCCTTGCTTTGTACTTCTCAATAGTACCATCAGGCCTAAGCTTTTTCTTGAACACCCACTTACATCCTACAGGTTTGCACCCATAAGGACGTTCAGTAATTTCCCAAGTTCCGTTAGCCAAGATGGAATCCATCTCACAACGAACGGCTTCCTTCCAGTAGTCAGCATCAAGAGATGCATAGGCTTCTGAAATAGTTCTGGGTGTGTCATCCACGAGGTACACAATGAAATCATCACCAAAGGACTTTGCAGTCCTCTGTCTCTTGCTCCTTACAGGAGTTTCATTGTCATCCTCCTCAGGATTCTCAACGTGTTCTATCGAAATGGTGGTCTCAGGAATCTCAGTTAAATCCTGACCAGATAAAGTAGAAACCTCCTGGTTTGATGAGGTAGGCATATCCTTCATAGGAAATATATCCTCAAAGAAAGTCGCATCATTCGACTCCATAATTGTACCAACACGCATGTCGGATACCTCAGATTTTACTATCAAAAATCTATAACCAATGCTATGAAAAGCATAACCCAACAGAACACAATCTACGGTTTTTGGTCCAAGCTTGCGCTTCTTGGGGATCGGTATATTGACCTTTGCCAAACAGCCCCAAGTACGTAAGTAAGAGAGTTTCAGCCTTTTCCTTTCCCATTCCTCAAATGGGGTAACAGTTTTTGTCTTTGGGGGAACTCAGTTTAGGACATGACATGCAGTCATTAGCGCCTCCCCCCACCATGCCTTGGAGAGACCCGAAGTATCTAACATGGTGTTAACCAAATCAGTTAGAGTTCGGTTCTTTCTTTCGGCCACCCCATTTGACTGAGGTGAATAGGGAGGCGTCCTCTCATGTATTATACCATGTTCCGCACAAAACAAATCAAATTCATTGGAAAAGTATTCTCCACCACGATCAGACCTAAGCCGTTTAATCTTTCGATCAAGTTGGTTCTCTGCTTCAGCTTTATAGTTTTTGAAGTAAGTTAAAGCCTCATCTTTAGATTTCAGAAGATACACATAACAATATCTAGTGGAGTCATCAATCAACGTCATGAAATATTTCTTTCCACCTTTTGTCATCACACCATTCATCTCACAGAGGTCTGAATGTATAAGTTCCAGTGGTGCCAAGTCTCTTGCCTCTGCAGTCTTATGGGACTTGCGAGGTTGCTTAGCTTGAACGCATACTTGGCACTTGGAACCCTTGACAGTAGGAAACTTCGGAATTAAACTCATATTAGCTAACCGCGTCATGCTACCAAAGTTAATATGACAGAGTCGAGAATGCCAAACATTGGACTCATTATCATAGCAAATGTGATTAACAACTTTGGTGCAAATATCTGACAAAGATAGGCGGAACAAGCCTCCGCATTCATAGCCTTTCCCAATGAATTGTCCATACTTGGAAATTACAACTTTATTGGACTCGAAAACCAACTTAAAACCATCTCGACACAAACGCGAACCGCTAACGAGATTTTTATTGATGGAGGGCACATGATGAACGTTCTTCAGTCGCACGATCTTCCCCGAAGTAAACTTCAGATCCACCGTACCGACCCCACGAACAGTAGCATATGACCCGTTCCCCATCAGCACGGGGGAAGTCCCTGTGACCTGATAAGAAGAAAACATAGAGGCGTCAGCACAGACATGAACATTGGCACCAGTATCAATCAACCAATCAGGAGACTGACATAATGAAAGAATTGTAGGGACGTACCCAGAGTCTTTCATCTCCGTGTCAATGACAACATTGGCGGTCTTGCCGCCATTCTCAGGTCCGCGCTCCTCATAGCGATTAGGGCAGCTGGAGGCCCAATGTTTTTCACTGCCACAAACATGGCACACTCCCTTCTTCTTATTAGGATTCTTCTTGAAGTTGGTAGGCTGTGACGGCTTGTTCTTTTTGTCGAACTTGCCTTTTCCACCAGATTTATTCTTGAAGTTGAACTTGTTGGGCTGGTAGTTCTTTTTATGTACCATATGGGCACTTGAACCACCCTCAGGAACTCGAGCACGTGTATCCTTTGCTCTCGCCTTCTCTTCAACATCAAGAGTCCCAATGAGATTCGCAACGCAAAACTCTTGCCTCTTGTGTTTTAAAGAAGTAGCAAAGTTGTTCCACGAATGTGGAAGTTTGGCAATAATGCCTCCGGCCACAAACTTGTCCGGCAACACACACTTGAAGTGCTCAAGTTCTTTGGCAAGCGACTGTATCTCATGCGCTTGTTGAACAACAGAGCGCTCATCAGTCATCTTGTAGTCATAATATTGTTCCATGACATACAATTCGCTGCCAGCGTCCGAGGCCCCAAACTTGGCCTCGAGCGCATCCCACATGTCCTTGCCGTTATCAAACGACATATATGAATCCACAATGGAATCATCAAGAATGGCAAGGAGGGCACCCTTAAAGAGAGTATCGATCTTCTCATAAGCCTCCTGCTGTGCAGGATTAAGATCGCCCTCGGGCTTTCCCTTGGTGGCGTCATAGCATTGCATGGACTGAAGCCAGTACACTGCTCTCGTGCGCCACCGCTTATAGTTCACCCCCTTGAAAGGCGGCGGCTTCATAGACGCAAGTAAGCCAGATGCAGTAAATTGCCTATAATCGGGTTTTTGGATTGTTGAATATATTAGCAATTTAGCATATGATTTAATCCACGAAATAAACAAACAATCCATGGCAATAATGAAACAGATCAAACTAGCCATGCGATCTACTAAAACAGTAGACAACGAGATCACATCTAAAGCAATTACTAGGAACACGACTTGCAACATGATCTCAAACAGAGAAGAACAGATCACGTACGGTGCAGCGGGTGTGGAGCCGCTGGTGTTGGTGTTGGTGTTGGTGTCGCCCATGTCGTTGATGGAGAGGCTGCCGACGTCCGGGAAGAAGTCGTCGTCGGAGAAGTAGTCGTCGATGTCAGCAGTCGCGCGAGTGCGCTCCCCAAAAACCTGATCGCCCCTCTCCCGTACAGGATCTCGAGAGGTGGAGTTTCGGAGGCCTGCTGTCCCTTCTTGCGGTGTACGCCGGAAGAAGGGATGGAGAAGACTTGAGCGGCGGCGCAATGATCTGGAACGAGGAGGAGGAACCATATGGCGGTGCGACCAAGGTAGGGTTTGCGCTGTTTATATAGACGCAGCGGGACAGGCCGACGTGGGAGTAGAGCCCACGAAAACGGCGCACCAATTAAGCATAATTAACGCGTCCGTTAATTACAATTAATGCCTCATTAATTTTTCCCGAGCTGCAAAAATATAAGCGTACGCATAGCTTTGTCCTCGGCTCGGCTCATTCCCGAAACCCGACGCGCGCGTCGCGTCGTGACGAGGCGAGGCGAGGCGAGGCGTGGCGAGGCGAGCGAGGAGGAGGAGCGCGCGTGTAGCACTTCTCTTCTCAAGCTCTTACAAGTGCTAGTGGAGCTCACCTTATAAAGAGGTGTGGCTCTCCCTCCACTAGCGAGGTGGTACTAAACTTCCCACCACTTGCTATGCATGAATGGGCCAAGAGAATTTCAGAATTTACAAAGTGCTTTGGGCCAAAGGCCCACTCAGCAAATGAGTGCAAAATTCAGCAATCCCCCACAAAGTCTCATTGGCTCATCTCATCATTTTTGTTCCAAATCATTGTTTATATACCGATGTTTTAGTGGAGACTGTTAAGTTGAACTTCCACGTAGAATTCATGCTGCACTAGTTCACAACTTGAATAGTGGACTATGCCTTGAACTACAAGCTTTCTGTAAATCTAGTTTCACACAAACCCTTGATCGATACTGGGCTGCCGCAAGGCTTCCCCGCGGGTGGAGCTTATACGTCATACTCCAAAGCCTTTCATGAGTTTATTAGAGAGCACCCAACTCTCACGGACTGCGACGCTTAACAGCCTAGCTCATATAGGTGTATTCCTCAAAAGATGCTCTGCAGGACGACATCTTTGCTTATATACATAAGCCACTTGGAACACATTAAGATAAATATCAACCTACCATGCAGATCAGGAGAGTATTGCATCATAACGGAGTGGGGTAACCAATATAAGGATACTCTCCTCTCAGCTGACCAACAGCTTGTCTCCTACTTCTACTTCACGGGATCTCCGATCACATAGAGTAGGTTACCACTGTGGACAACTCAAACGGTGGGTCTCAAACCCATCTCCCTCGATGCATTATCTATCACATTACGTGATAGACCCTTTGTGAAGGGATCCGCCAGATTTTTAGACGTTTGGATATAATCCAATGTAATAACTCCGGAGTTCTTTAATTTTCTGACAGATTTCAGTCTCCTCTTCACATGTCTTGATGACTTCATATTATCCTTAGAACTGTTTATTTTGACGATCACAGTTTGATTATCACAGTTCATCAGGATAGCGGGTATTGGTTTTTCCACCACAGGTAAGTCCATCAAGAGCTCACGAAGCCACTCTGCTTCAACAGTGGCTGTGTCTAATGCTGTGAGTTCCGCTTCCATAGTTGACCTCGTTAAGATGGTCTGCTTGCAAGACTTCCAGGAAACAGCGCCACCACCAAGTGTAAACAAATACCCACTTGTGGCCTTAATCTCATCAGCATCAGATATCCAGTTGGAATCACTATAACCCTCAAGTACCCTAGGATACCCAGTATAGTGAATCCCATAGCTCGCAGTGCCTTTCAAATATCGCATAACTCTCTCAAGCGCATGCCAATGATCATCTCCCGGATTTGACACAAATCGGCTCAGTTTGCTAACAGCAAATGAGATGTCAGGCCTCGTGGCACTTGCCAAGTACATAAGCGAGCCAATAATCTGAGAGTATCTCAGTTGATCTCTAGCAATCTGTTTATTTTTACGAAGTAGCACGCTAGGATCATATGGTGTTGGAGAGGGCTTACAGTCGCTATACCCAAAACGACTTAAGACCTTTTCCACATAGTGAGACTGAAGCAGAGTAATCCCACCATCATCATCTCTTAGTAGCTTGATGTTCAAGATAACATCAGCTACCCCCAGATCTTTCATCTCAAAACAGCGAGATAAGAAATCCTTGACCTCCTTGATTAAATCGAGGTTGGTCCCAAAAATCAATATGTCGTCGACATATAGACAAAGAATGACTCCCTCGCCCCCACCATGGCGATAGTACACACACTTGTCGGCCTCGTTTACAACAAAGCCTTCAGCAGTTAAAGTCCTTTCAAACTTTTCGTGCCACTGCTTAGGAGCTTGCTTAAGGCCATACAAAGACTTCAATAACTTACACACCTTGCCCTCTTGACCAGGTACTACAAAACCATCTGGCTGCTCCATGTAAATTTCCTCGTCCAACTCTCCATTGAGGAAAGCTGTCTTAACGTCCATTTGATGAACGAGAAGACCGTGCGAGGCAGCCAATGAAAGTAGCACCCGTATAGTGGTCAATCTGGCCACTGGTGAGTAAGTATCGAAGAAGTCTTCACCTTCTTTTTGAGTATAGCCCTTGGCCACAAGCCTTGCTTTGTACTTCTCAATAGTACCATCAGGCCTAAGCTTTTTCTTGAACACCCACTTACATCCTACAGGTTTGCACCCATAAGGACGTTCAGTAATTTCCCAAGTTCCGTTAGCCAAGATGGAATCCATCTCACAACGAACGGCTTCCTTCCAGTAGTCAGCATCAAGAGATGCATAGGCTTCTGAAATAGTGCTGGGTGTGTCATCCACGAGGTACACAATGAAATCATCACCAAAGGACTTTGCAGTCCTCTGTCTCTTGCTCCTTACAGGAGTTTCATTGTCATCCTCCTCAGGATTCTCAACGTGTTCTATCGAAATGGTGGTCTCAGGAATCTCAGTTAAATCCTGACCAGATAAAGTAGAAACCTCCTGGTTTGATGAGGTAGGCATATCCTTCATAGGAAATATATCCTCAAAGAAAGTCGCATCATTCGACTCCATAATTGTACCAACACGCATGTCGGATACCTCAGATTTTACTATCAAAAATCTATAACCAATGCTATGAAAAGCATAACCCAACAGAACACAATCTACGGTTTTTGGTCCAAGCTTGCGCTTCTTGGGGATCGGTATATTGACCTTTGCCAAACAGCCCCAAGTACGTAAGTAAGAGAGTTTCAGCCTTTTCCTTTCCCATTCCTCAAATGGGGTAACAGTTTTTGTCTTTGGGGGAACTCGGTTTAGGACATGACATGCAGTCATTAGCGCCTCCCCCCACCATGCCTTGGAGAGACCCGAAGTATCTAACATGGTGTTAACCAAATCAGTTAGAGTTCGGTTCTTTCTTTCGGCCACCCCATTTGACTGAGGTGAATAGGGAGGCGTCCTCTCATGTATTATACCATGTTCCGCACAAAACAAATCAAATTCATTGGAAAAGTATTCTCCACCACGATCAGACCTAAGCCGTTTAATCTTTCGATCAAGTTGGTTCTCTGCTTCAGCTTTATAGTTTTTGAAGTAAGTTAAAGCCTCATCTTTAGATTTCAGAAGATACACATAACAATATCTAGTGGAGTCATCAATCAACGTCATGAAATATTTCTTTCCACCTTTTGTCATCACACCATTCATCTCACAGAGGTCTGAATGTATAAGTTCCAGTGGTGCCAAGTCTCTTGCCTCTGCAGTCTTATGGGACTTGCGAGGTTGCTTAGCTTGAACGCATACTTGGCACTTGGAACCCTTGACAGTAGGAAACTTCGGAATTAAACTCATATTAGCTAACCGCGTCATGCTACCAAAGTTAATATGACAGAGTCGAGAATGCCAAACATTGGACTCATTATCATAGCAAATGTGATTAACAACTTTGGTGCAAATATCTGACAAAGATAGGCGGAACAAGCCTCCGCATTCATAGCCTTTCCCAATGAATTGTCCATACTTGGAAATTACAACTTTATTGGACTCGAAAACCAACTTAAAACCATCTCGACACAAACGCGAACCGCTAACGAGATTTTTATTGATGGAGGGCACATGATGAACGTTCTTCAGTCGCACGATCTTCCCCGAAGTAAACTTCAGATCCACCGTACCGACCCCACGAACAGTAGCATATGACCCGTTCCCCATCAGCACGGGGGAAGTCCCTGTGACCTGATAAGAAGAAAACATAGAGGCGTCAGCACAGACATGAACATTGGCACCAGTATCAATCAACCAATCAGGAGACTGACATAATGAAAGAATTGTAGGGACGTACCCAGAGTCTTTCATCTCCGTGTCAATGACAACATTGGCGGTCTTGCCGCCATTCTCAGGTCCGCGCTCCTCATAGCGATTAGGGCAGCTGGAGGCCCAATGTTTTTCACTGCCACAAACATGGCACACTCCCTTCTTCTTATTAGGATTCTTCTTGAAGTTGGTAGGCTGTGACGGCTTGTTCTTTTTGTCGAACTTGCCTTTTCCACCAGATTTATTCTTGAAGTTGAACTTGTTGGGCTGGTAGTTCTTTTTATGTACCATATGGGCACTTGAACCACCCTCAGGAACTCGAGCACGTGTATCCTTTGCTCTCGCCTTCTCTTCAACATCAAGAGTCCCAATGAGATTCGCAACGCAAAACTCTTGCCTCTTGTGTTTTAAAGAAGTAGCAAAGTTGTTCCACGAATGTGGAAGTTTGGCAATAATGCCTCCGGCCACAAACTTGTCCGGCAACACACACTTGAAGTGCTCAAGTTCTTTGGCAAGCGACTGTATCTCATGCGCTTGTTGAACAACAGAGCGCTCATCAGTCATCTTGTAGTCATAATATTGTTCCATGACATACAATTCGCTGCCAGCGTCCGAGGCCCCAAACTTGGCCTCGAGCGCATCCCACATGTCCTTGCCGTTATCAAACGACATATATGAATCCACAATGGAATCATCAAGAATGGCAAGGAGGGCACCCTTAAAGAGAGTATCGATCTTCTCATAAGCCTCCTGCTGTGCAGGATTAAGATCGCCCTCGGGCTTTCCCTTGGTGGCGTCATAGCATTGCATGGACTGAAGCCAGTACACTGCTCTCGTGCGCCACCGCTTATAGTTCACCCCCTTGAAAGGCGGCGGCTTCATAGACGCAAGTAAGCCAGATGCAGTAAATTGCCTATAATCAGGTTTTTGGATTGTTGAATATATTAGCAATTTAGCATATGATTTAATCCACGAAATAAACAAACAATCCATGGCAATAATGAAACAGATCAAACTAGCCATGCGATCTACTAAAACAGTAGACAACGAGATCACATCTAAAGCAATTACTAGGAACACGACTTGCAACATGATCTCAAACAGAGAAGAACAGATCACGTACGGTGCAGCGGGTGTGGAGCCGCTGGTGTTGGTGTTGGTGTTGGTGTCGCCCATGTCGTTGATGGAGAGGCTGCCGACGTCCGGGAAGAAGTCGTCGTCGGAGAAGTAGTCGTCGATGTCAGCAGTCGCGCGAGTGCGCTCCCCAAAAACCTGATCGCCCCTCTCCCGTACAGGATCTCGAGAGGTGGAGTTTCGGAGGCCTGCTGTCCCTTCTTGCGGTGTACGCCGGAAGAAGGGATGGAGAAGACTTGAGCGGCGGCGCAATGATCTGGAACGAGGAGGAGGAACCATATGGCGGTGCGACCAAGGTAGGCGCACCAATTAAGCATAATTAACGCGTCCGTTAATTACAATTAATGCCTCATTAATTTTTCCCGAGCTGCAAAAATATAAGCGTACGCATAGCTTTGTCCTCGGCTCGGCTCATTCCCGAAACCCGACGCGCGCGTCGCGTCGGGACGAGGCGAGCGAGGAGGAGGAGCGCGCGTGTAGCACTTCTCTTCTCAAGCTCTTACAAGTGCTAGTGGAGCTCACCTTATAAAGAGGTGTGGCTCTCCCTCCACTAGCGAGGTGGTACTAAACTTCCCACCACTTGCTATGCATGAATGGGCCAAGAGAATTTCAGAATTTACAAAGTGCTTTGGGCCAAAGGCCCACTCAGCAAATGAGTGCAAAATTCAGCAATTCCTTCAGGACTTGGAAACCTCGGCTCCCTGAGGGAGCTGGTCCTCCATTACAACCAAGTCTACACCAACGACTCCAACGTGAAGACCATAGTCGATACCGTGAGGAAAGGAGTGGCCCAGCATCACAACCCCATCAACCTCGTCATCAACGGTGTCCAGTACGAATATGAGTATGTTCAGGAGGAGGCTGCCCATGGGGGTGGTGTAGCCGACCTCAGCTGCATCCAGGACCAAAATGGCAATCTTCAAAAGGCTGGAGAAGATGCGGCAACCAGAAGCCAGCGCGAGATCGAAATTGTTGATGCTCCCCAAGCTCTATGATCAGGTGACGAATTCATACACATCTTACATTCTTAAGAAGTTGCTCTCCACTACTATCAATTCTTTCAACATGCACACACTTCATCTCATCATGCATGCTACATCATCCTTCACTAACATATTTCTCTTAACATGCAAGCATGCCACCTCATCATCCAACATGCATGAGAAAGACCCATCTCAATATGCCACTATGCATAATAAAAACCCACATATAACATGCATGCATGAGAATTTTTATTTATTATAATATTTATATTAAGTCCATATATTATATAAAAAATTATTGTTTTAAATATTCATGCTTTCTTTAACAAAACATTTTTACTGAAATATTTTGCAAAAACGTTCCGCAACAACGTGCGGAGCATCATCTAGTATACTACATGCTCACGAATGAAGCTCCCATTCAGAACTACTCCCTCCGATCCATAATAAGTGTCGCTCATTTAATACAAAGTTTATATAATGAGCGACACTTATTATGGATCGGAGGGAGTAAAGGCTCTCCCAATGCATTGTTTTTAGCACAATATCATATGAACAATTAAAACTTAGGATACAAGTACCACAATGCATTGTATCTTAGAGGTTGTATCTTATTTAATAATTTTACCTGCATGCATACATGTAATTGGTTTAGTCATGCTTTTTTACATATGACCACGTGCAAGGATTGTATCTTATCTAAGATACAACCTCTTTTTTTTTCATTAAGTACCATGCCACATAAGCAAAATGCCTATGATTATGTGTTAAGACTTAAGATACTAGCATTGAGAATGTCCTAATACTTTAGTACTCACTTCTGATCCATAATAAGTGTTACTCATATAAAATGAGCGACACTTATTATGGATCGGAGGGAGTAGTATATGTGGTTTTCTTATACATTTCGTGCTTGCACTTGTAGGGCACTGCTTCACAGCTTTCTTTAGCTGGTAAACAAGCAAGCATTTGACGTAGACGTAGAGCTAACAAGTTGAAAGATGTGCTGCACAGTGGAACATCATTCCCGCCACTCCCAGTTCTTTCCTTTGATATGTGTCAGAAAAGTATCCGCGCCAAGATAACAGTAATGTACCCTGCCAAATGATGCTGCATTATTTGGTCACTCCATGTTATTCCTGTGCAAATTTTCAGTGATTTGTCATGCAGTGTGTAAGTCGGATCAATTTGTTGCATCGTTATTTGCAGATACTACTCGATTTCTTATTTGGACATGTTGTACCTGTTCGTTTATTGTGTTCTTTATTTGTAAAACTTTCAGATAACTTACTCATTCCGTCACTCTGATGTGCATGCAAGACTCTGTCAGACAATGTATCAATTATTGATCATGTCCAGATCACACATTTGCTTCGAGGCTGCGTTTTTCGGTCTTTCCCTTTCGATGCAACTTCTTTTCGTTTTGTTAATCGTAAATACTTTTAGATGTTGATTATCTTTATGTTGTTTCATTAAATATTTACGTTTATATTAGTTCACTAATTTTTTTGTAAAGAGAAAAAAAATAAAAGTCATGAGATAAAAAAATACATTTTTTACGTATATTTTATGATATATTTCTAGTCATAACTTTAGGTAATGTAAAATATTTTTTACTATCGATATAATATTTTTACGTTTGTATTTGGTTGCTGACTTATAATTAAATTACGGAACGTTAAAATGTAGTGAAGTGATCTAACACTATATACAGTTCGGGATATCGCTTATCGTTAGCGTCTCGATTGCTTGGGGATAAGAGATTAATCACATATCAGGTCGATTAACCAATTTTATTGATGACTATTTATCGATAAGTTTTTTTTGCAAATCTAAGGTTTCCTAGCAATATAAATATAAAATATGACGAGCCTCCTCAACCACACGCAACCAATCTTACGGATATTCGCATCGAGCAGCAAGGCCGACGCAGGGACACCCACGTCCCCACCACCAAGACAATTGTTCTCCCTCTGTCGTCAGAGACCAACGACATGTGCTAGGAGCAACACGTCGATTGCCCGCCACTCGAGTATCCCGCTCAAATACAGATCACCCCAGGACGCTACGCCCCCTCACCGCCGGATCCGCATGGCCTTAGCCCAAAATAATACATGGGGTGGCAACGAGGGGAGAGGACGCCCAGAGGTGTGCTAGTGGGTGGAGGGGCACCTGCCGGGGGGATTGCCTGCGGCTAAACCCAACCGGAAGGCAGGTCCCAAAAAGGAGACCCAGCCGAAAGACATGCCCCGAAGAGAAGGCCCAATTTGCTACAGTAACCAGAGAGTCTGCTACATGATCCGGAGGGGTGCCTGCTACAGGACCCGGTTGCTACAGTAACCAGAGGTTTGCTGCGGGACCCGGTTTGCTACAGTGTTGAACTTCATTTTTATGCCCTTTCATCATGTGGTGTGTATATATACTTCTCCCAGCACTGCCTCGCGTTCTGCCTCCTATGTCTGCGCATGTTTCCGGGTGGACCGTGTACTATATGAAGAGGACCGGTGGAAAGGCGTTGTGGTATCCAGTGTCGGATTCAGGAATTGGACTTAGCTAGGGCTAATATTTAAGGTTCATGTTTCTTTTTCGTACAAATGCAAGCCTACTCAACAAAAACTCATGGAATTCAAATAATAAAATAAAACAACATCAATAATAAAAAAACATAAAAATGTCTTCTGAAATACTAACATAGAATTGAATTAATAAAATGAAACAACATCAATAATAAAAAAACCTAAAAATATCTCCAGAACTACTACCTCTGTATCATAATATAAGACGTTTTTATACTATAAGAGTGTTAAAAAATGTCTTATATTATGATACAGAGGTAGTACTAACATAGAGTGTTGCCGCTGCTCAATTGATGCCACAATAAAACCCCACAATACACCTAGAACATGTGAAGCAAAAAAATGTGTGAATGCAAACTAGTTGTAACTTTTGACAAGATGGAAGTAATACCTGTAATATGTAGCTGTAGAATTAACACGAGGTGCTCGAGGTAGAAATGAGCGAATGCAAACTAGTTGTAACTTTTTATAAATGTTGAATATTTTTCAAAAATATGATGTAAAAAATTGTAATTATCTGTTTGGAATTTTTAGTACATTATATATTTTTTTTAAAATAATAATCCACTTTCAAATGTTTGCGTAGTTCTAAGAAAAGTGTTTATTTATTAAACTAATGTTTATCTAATTTTAAAAATGCTCACCTTCTCAAAATAAATTTCATGTCATTCAAATAAAGTGTTCACATGCTTAAAAATATTCATATTTTAACAAAATTCCATATCATTTTAAATGTAGTTTGCGTTATTCTATTTAATTAAAAATAAACGGAATATACCTTAAAAGGGATATATAGTGGGCCTACATATAAGACATGCACTTTCCTCAGTAAGGGAAAAAAGGAAAAAACTCCATCCTTCCTTTTAGGAAGAAAATAAATTAAAAGAAGGAATTAAACTTTGACGTGCCAGAAAGGAAAAATACTAATTATCAAGAAAAAATAGATGCGCACATACATGTAACCTGATCACTTTTAGTTTGTTGTGCCTTTTGGATGTTTTGCGTAGTTTTAAGAAAAGTATTCATGTATTAAACTAATATTCATCTAATTAAAAAAATTCTTACCCTTTCATAACAAATGTCATGTCATTAAAAAAATGTTCCCATGCTTAAAAATATTCATGCTCTTTAAATAAACTCCATATAATTTAAAATGTATTTAATTGTTTTAGGAAGAATGTTGATGCGTCTGAAAGAAAAATATACGATTTAGGCACTACGTTCAAATATATAATGTGGAGATATGAAGGGATTTTGAGTCGAGCTCATTGTGTTGGAAGGATGCGATTCTTTTCTTCCGTTGCAACGCACGGGCATGTGATGTGCGAGATGATGACAGTGATTTCTCGCCCTTCGTTGCTAAACCCCAAGTGGAAGGCGTGATGTATCACAGTCGCAAATTTCCCTCGGTGAAAATACCAAGGTTTGTCTCCAGTAGGACTCCGGAGATGATAAGTAGGTGTCAGCGGCGCAACTGACGCGGACCTGCACACAGACACGATAACTTTGTTCCCAACGAAGTTCAGAGAGGTTGTCAATCTCTCCGGTCTTGTTGTTCACAAAGGATAAAACGCAAGGGATAATGATAGCAATTAAAAGTAAAGCAGAAAAGTAAATAAGTGTGTAAACAGTGATGAGGATATAGACCGGGATACGTGATGTTCGCTAGTGATGTCTCTCTCCCAAAAGACGATAAAATTGCTATGCGAAGTAAACAAATTACAGAAAGGCAATTGACAGGATTATGAACGCACCGCAATACTAACTATATTACAAAAGAAAGGACGAGGTTCAAAAGCATGGGCAGTACGCCAAAATAAGTAGACCGAAATCCAACTGCAGCTACTACTAATCATCCACCTTGAGATATCTATCCAGAACATCTCGCTGGTATTAAGTTGCGAGCCCCACCCAAAGTGTAAACCCAAAGCAACAGACAACTGCATTAAAAGAACTTTGCGTAAAGTAAACAATCCGCGGTTACAAGCACCGTTGTTTTCCCCTTGTGGCAACAGCACATCCCCTAGACTCATGTTTCTGTCACTCAAGCGTGTCATCGGGGGGCATGAACCCACAATCGAGCAAAACGTTCCCTCTTGGAGTCAGTACCTACTACTTGGCCAAAGCAATAAACAGCAGCGGAGAACATGCAAGAATTACTTAGGAACAAAAATATAAGAGATAAGAACCAAATATATTACTCAATCACAATCTGAACATAATCTCATAATCCATCAGATCCTATCAAACTCAACATAGCAATAGCAGAAATATTACAAAAGTGTCTCGATCATGTAGAGCAGCTCACGAGGTCTAAACAATGAAGATCAAAGAGGGGAGGAGAACATCACATAGCTACTGATCACGGACCCATGGTCCAAGGAAAACTACTCACGAGACATCCGGGGAGCATCCATGGTAGAGAGAAGACTCCCAAAGATCAATCCTCCCTCCGACAGAGTGCCGGGAAGAGGTCTTCTGGTGCTCCCGATCTCGGAAGCGCGGCGGCGGCGAAACAGATGCGAGTTTGCGAAATAGGGTTCTGTCTTCGGAGTTTCCCCGTGACGGAGAATAAATAGGAGAAGGGGGCAGACAGAGGTGGACCAGGGGCCCCAGGCGCCCCCCTAGCGCGGCCAGGGGTGGGGCCGCGCCGGGTGGCCGCCTGGGGCCCCCCTGGCTCCCCTCTGGCCCCTCCCGGGCTCTTCTCGAAGCTTCCTGTACGCTGATTTTTTCTGTATTTTTTCCGGAATTTTTCTGGCATTTTTTATATGGGGGAAAACTGAAATAGAAAAACAACAGAAAACAGGAACTGACACTGGGATGCACTGAGTTAATAGGTTAGTCCAAATATGATCAAAAGTGTATGAAAGTGTATCTAGATCATAGAAATATCACACAAAACATGCATGGAGCAAGCAGAAATTATAGATACGTTTTGGACGTATCAGCATGTTTCCTAGTTATGTTCAAACACCGAAGCCAACAAAAACATTACTCTCAAGGAAGTTCGGTCCAATTTATCTATTTTCTAGTCTTGTTCTTTTGTTTTTGAGAAAAAGACCACCGGTAGGGAGGCTTTTAAAATTGTTAAGTTTGTTTCTTCCTTAGTTCCTGGTAGACATGTGTGGTTTGTTAACCCACACTACTAAGCTTGCACGTGCAACGCACGTGTAACCGTAAAAATAAATTTTCTTATTCTTTTTTTATCATATTTTTAAAAAGAATTTGTAATATTATGAATAATATAGAAAGATTTTGTAGCATTATGAATGACATATGAATGAAATCTTCCACGTATCAAATAAATATTTCGAGTCTATGTCTTATTAACAAAATTGTATGCTCATGACGCGGTTGCACATTAACAAAATTCTATGCTCGGCACATGATTGCACATGTGGACAAATTTATAATTCATAGTAAAATGCCAGTGTGTTGATACGAGAGATACATTTACAAACCATAAACAATTACGTTTCAACGATTTCATTGATTAATCTGAAATATAAAATCAAGATTATCTAAAAAAATCAATTGGTAATTATTTGAATTAATTTTAATGAGATAAAGTAACATAATAATGCACTGGATTGAATTTACGAAAAGCATCTTCATATTTCATTTGCAAAGAAAAACATTCATCCGATTTAAATTATACAAAGTAAATGTATTATACTCAGAGTAAAAAAGACGTTTAACTTACATAAAACACTCAAAAAACGTCTCTTTAAAATATGGTAGAAGAATAACAAGATTACATCCGAGCACACATGTTTAACTTACATGAAACACTCAAAAAAATACAAAAGACTGTAAAAATTATAGAGAATCCAACACTCAAGTTATAAGTATCCAACGAATCAACTTATGGCGGCGACGACGGCGGGGATGGGCGGCAGCGGCTGTTCGGCGGGCAGTGTTCGGGAAGGGGCGTCGGGGGAGTGGTGGAGATGGGGTGCCGGGGGAGTCACGGGGAAGATAATCCTATACGACCTGGGTCGTACAAAACGATCGTGAGACCCATTTCAATCGAAGACACCTGCCAAAATCAAATCTCAAAGCATGCAGACTGCTTATCCAGTGTTTCTTTAACCAATCATGTTCCTAATCCTAAGTTTCCCACTCCCAGCGCCCGTACCAAATCCCCTTTCTTTCTCCGGCTAGCTCGTCGCGGCCACGGGCATCGGCGCAGGGCTGCTTCTTTCCGCCGCCATCCACGACCATGTTCCTCGACGTGAGCGGAGAAGATCCTGATGAATGTGCATCCATATTATTTAATCGATCCGTTGCCTCGTCCTCGTCATCCAGTAGCGGCTGCTCCATTGTGCCGCGTCGCCGGCGGCGAGGTGAAAGTGTGGAACAGACAGAGAAGATGATTTGGATTAGAAGATGAAAGGACGGGGAGGAAAGAAGTCCACATAACTCCCTGGGGTTTCATAAACCGGTCAGTTCACCCTCTAAACTAAAAAACAGGGCAAACCATCCCCTCGCCCTGATTAAAATGGTTTTACAAGCGGTTTTGCTTACGTGGCAAGGTTGAACACGAACAGAGGTGGATGTCCCTCTGACGCACGAAGGCGTCATCCTTGTCGTCATTTTCGTCAGCCTGCCGAGCTCGTTTATGAGCGAAGAGAAGCAGGAACCAAAGTTCTGGAGTGCCGCATGGAATAGAGCAGAGGCGAGCGTAAGCCTCCCCAGGATCGAGGCGGAGGCCAGTGAGGTGACAAGGCAGGGGCAGAGGCGCTCAACGAAAAGCCTTGTACGGCACGGCGTTCGTCACAACCGTCGACGACGTCTACGACGATGAGCTCCTACTCAGCACCCGCACGGACGACGAAGACCTTGAAGGCCGAAGCAGAAGTCTGCGTATCTGGCCAAGTGTGTACAAGCCACCTGCGCATCCCGCGTCAGGCCATGGAGCACGACCGATGTCGTCTAGTGGCCATGTACATGCACCTATTCCGTGTGACGCCTGCGGCCACCGCCATGAAAATACACCCAATACCATTGCCCTAATTTGCTCGATGGATACACGCATACATGCACAAAGGTTGCATAAATTAGCTAGCTATTAGCATGAGCACGCAAGCACGTAAAGAAGCGTGGGAAAGAGATGGGATGAAAAGAATCGTGATTAGATCGATTTGCTACAGGAATTCATTTGAGAATTAATTGACTTGTCGTGCATTAATTCTTATTGCCAAGTGTCATCTGTTAGAGAGGGTCCCATAATTGGTATGTGTAAAGGTGTTGTGCCATACAACATGGGAGTAATCTGGGTCGTTAGATTAACAACATTGGACGTACGAGATCAAATGGTCCAGCCCCTCTGGTGCTTTTTATATTAGTAGTAGATGATATAGTTTGTATCCCTAGGACATTGGTTTCGGTTGAATAAAGTTTTCTTACCCCCTAATTAAAAAAACATTACCCCTGTACGGGGACTCTGTCTTTTACTCACACCTCGCCTTTTTAACTTGAATTTCATTTATTTGTTTATGTGCCCGAGTTACATAGGATATCAACAAGTTGTCTTATGAATTCATAAGCAGAGGGAGGTGCGTTATAATTTACCAATTCAGATCGGAAACATGAGAGGAGATGGAAAAACCCAATTAAAGGATGCACAATGAGCCAATAGCATTTAAAGAAATTATCCATATTGATCCGAAGAGAATTGGGTTATTATTCCATAAATTAAATTGAGCGAATTAAATGGATTTCCAAAGAGAAATACGTAGGTTGATCCGAAGAGACATGGACTGAGAGATTATTTCATAAATTGAGGGAATAACATGGAGAGGTTCAAAGAGAAATTGGAAGATTAGGAAAAATACCACATGAATATCCACCGGAGATTAAATCCCTGGGGGTAAGTGAATTGTTGCCTAATTGGGTACAGACCGAACGTGCTTTCCAATGCCCGAAAGATGAGATCATCAACAGACCCGTGTCGAGCTCTAGCTCGCGCCTGCGTATAACTCACTAGCTAGGATGTCATCCAATTCTAAGGGAGTGCTGAAAAGAGAGTACCAACAGGCGATGTACGTTATGGTTGTCAACTGTCTTTTGTACAATTTTATTATCGAGAAAAGAAAATTTGAGTTCAATCCCTTAAGCCTTCAGTTTCTTGCACATGTTGGGGCATAATTAATGATGTCTACTAGGCCATGATCGAACCCTAAGAAGGCATACAGGGACACGTGCAAGACCTGCGCTCACTCAATGAAACAAGTTCACCAAACTATAAGTCAAAAGCGAGTGGGACTATGGGGAATGACGTATAGAAAAAGTGTACGGTGTAGCGCGCGGAGAGCGTCCCTTATGTCTACCTCAGCAGGATGACTTTTAAATTTCTATCATTTCTTTGCATTAGCGGGGTGGTTCAATGGCAAGTGTCTCATGCGGTGGCCGAGATCATTGCTTTGGGGTTGACACCCCGCTCCATATTTTCACCATACTTTACACCGTTTCAATTTACTGCTTTTATTTTTTTTCATTGCACGCACTATTAATTTTCTTTTCTGTTTTGATCCTTTGTAAACAACAAGGCCGGAGAGATTGACAACCTCTCTGAACTCGTTGGGAGCAAAGTTATTTACGTTCTTGTGTGCAGGTCCAGGTCGACACGCCAACTTGACCTCAAGCAAACTTCTAGCACCGTTGCCACCTTCTTGTTTATTTTGCAATCCTAACGGATTGATAACCTTGGTATCTTCACCGAGGAAATTTACCGTTATTTGCATCATAACCTTCCACTTGGGGTAACCAACGAGGAGGTGTTATCTGCACTGATCACCCGGCATCCTGTCGGAGGGAGGATCGACCTTCGGAGGCTTCTCCATCACCATGGTCGCCTCCGGGATGCGTGGTGAGTAGTCCCTCTTGGACCATGTGTCCATGATCAGTAGCTAGACGATGTCTTCTCTCCAATCTTGTGCCTCAATTCTTAGCCCTTGTGAGCTTGTGACTGCGTCTTGCAAGGATTGCTTACATTACACATAGAATGTTAAGGAAGTTTTGTCCGTTGCTTTTAGCCTACAATTTGGTTGGGGTTCATAACTTAATACCAGCGAGATGTTCTGGATAGATATCTCAAGGTGGATGATTAGTGAGTAGATGCTGATGAATAAATGGTCTACTTGTTTTGGTGTAATGCACATATGATTCAACCTCTTTACTTTCCAGTAGCATAATTAGCATTGCGGTGCGTTTATAATTTTGTCAATTCCCCAGCTATAATTCGTTCACCCATCATAGTTGTATACCGTATTTTGGGGGAGAGAGATCGCTAGGGAAAGTCATGGCACCCCGGTCCATATTTTCATCATAGTTTACACCGCTTTTACTTTACTACTTTTATTTCTTTCAGCCTCACAACTATTGCTTCCCCTTTGTGTTTGATCCTTTGTAAACAGAAAGGCCGGAGAGATTGACAACTTTTCTGAACTCGTTGGAAGAAAAATTATTTGTGTCTTATGTGGAGGTCCAGGTTAAGTGAGTAGTATCTCAAATGACGCGTTGCTCGTTTCACCACCTTCTTGTTGAGCTAGGAATCCTCCTGGTTCGATAAACCTTACAGTCCTCGTGTAAGGTAAATTTACTGCTACTACATCCTAACCTTGGGGTAACCAACGAGGAGGTGTTACCAACACGCCCATCAGATGGGAGTTCTCACGTCCGCAGGGGACGCTAAAGAGAGACTCGAGAGTGTGTACAACTCTATGGGGTGTCCGTACCGTGTAATCACGGGTAGAACTTCGGTGATTGTATATTGTCCACGGGTTGGGCGTCGGGACGGCTCCTTCAGTCCCCAACCGAGCAGTTTCGTGCTGGGGACATGCAACGCCAGGCGCTCTCTCCTACTTAGGGAGGAGACCCTTGTTGATGGAAACAACACCATCCCCCGGGGGGCTGGCGCCCGACGTCATCTCCTTCGTCTCGGCACGCACTTGAGGGGGCAAGTGCTTCTTATTCGGGTGCGCGGGCTCGGCTCGACGATATCTTCGTCGGTGAGGCCGGTAAGCAGCAACGGTGCCCTTGTAGGTATGCTTGAGGGAGAGCACTGCATCCTTCTCGACACAGCGGATGATGATGGTGCCGCTGCATCTCGGAAGCTTGATGGTGTTGTAGGCGTGGTGGGTAACAACCATGAACTTGGCGAGCGCGGGGTAGCCCAAGATGGCGTTGTAGGACAGACCGATATGCGCCACATCAAAGATGATGTGCTTGGTTGACAGCCCCTCTTCCAACTTGTCGGGATCAGAGTGTTGTGCTCTGTGTGTATAGGTGATGCTCGACTTGCGAGATTGAGAGCTCCTTATAGTTCGAAAAACCTCGGTCTCATCATCAAGGGAAAACGTGTAGCTTACTGGTTCACCCTACAACTTGGGGGGTCTCAACAAGCTATAAGCATAAGAGTGTCTTTTTGTGGTTGCTTGAGGCCATCATGGCCCGAGTAGGCTCATTGAATGTCTCACGCCTCTCCGGCATTGAACAGATACGGAGAGCAAATGTCGATGATTTGTTCCGCTCTCGAGCGGGCTGACCGGCATGAATGCGTGGTAACCACTTTGGTGCGGAGAGATTTTTTTGCAAGAAGAGTTTTGGGGTGGGCCAAGGGTATCGAAATTCTACGTGACGGCGGTTCGAACAAATTCGACAGCCGCCGACCCACCGTCATATTTTTTTGCAAGAAAAGTTTTGGGGTGGGCCAGGGGTGTCAAAATTCTACGTGGCGGTGGTCCGAACAAATTCGACAGCCGCTGACCCTCCGCCGTACAGCTCGGCCTCGCCGACAGCCGCTGACCCGCCGTCATACAGCTCGGCCTCGCCGGACACGGGACAGACGCCGACCCGCCGTCGTCCACCCCGGACTGGCCGGACAGCCGCCATCCTCTTCCGTAACCTGGATACCTCCTCGCCGTCTTCACCCCATCTCGCCTTCAACACCAGCAACATGCATCATCAGCTTCGTGCGCTATCTCCTTCCACCTTCCCGTGTCCTGTCTGCATTCTTGTGGGTTGAGAATGGATTGTTCTATGGATTGAGCCCACGGATGGGAAAATGGGTTGGATTGGATTGGATGAAAAATACAAACAGGTTGGTGCGGTCTAGGTTTTGAAGTATGTTTTTTTCTGTTCGGTGTGGTTTGGTTTCCACTTGCCATGCGCTGTAGTCCACTTGCCAAACCTCGACTGTCGAGGGCATCTCGGAACAAGAGAAAATTAGTCGTTATCATACTGGCGGCACATTGAGATCCCAAACAGAAAATTCATAGCCGCCCCCTCGAGATCGAAACAGAAAATTCATATAGTACTCCCGGAGTACTAGGACTAGCGGCCCCGAACAGACTTTAAACGGCCCCTCGAGACCCCATGCAGGAAATTCAAAGCAATGAGCTCTACCGGGGGTTGAGTAAATATTTTGTTTTTTTGCGGGTAGGGTTGAGTAAATATTCGCTCTTAAATATATCTGTACTTGATGAATTCGTTCGGATTTGATCGTAGTTCTTTAACCATAAATCCTAAAAAAATTCTACCTCCTTTCTTTTTCATGTATTTTTCTGATCAGGAAAAATTAAAAAATTATGTCAGTTAGTTTGAAGTTATTCTAATCTCATACACACACAAATTTGGATTACCATGTACTACCTTGTTTGAAGATGAATAAATCAAAACATTTCTCGCAAAAAAAGAGATCTACCGGGGGTTCATTAAATATACTCTTAAATATGTGGATTAATAAAAAATTGAACTAGAAATATATGCGTATGATTATTTTATAATTATAAGATATTTATTAAGAATTGTGATTATTATGAAGAAAAAAAAGCATTAGCTCCGGTTTCAATTCCTAGAATTGACAGGTGATAGACAAATGTTTTCCACCTTTATTGAGGATCAAATTTTGTGTATAGTTGAACCACTCATCAAGATTTTCTTGATACTCGTCTAGAAAAAAAAAACTTTAAGGACCACATTTATCTTGACACTCATACTAAAATGTTTGTGTGCATTCCTAGTTGATGCATAGGCCATAAAGTAAAATTCTCTCCCAAAATGTATGCTAGAGGATACAATGCTTCGACCAACTGCCTCTCGGGATCGCGTGTTCGTGCGACTCTGGAGACCCCCTCGATCCTAGCCCGCGGCACACCCAACCATAAATCTCTCTTCGCCGTCGTCGCTGCCCTGGCCATCAAAGGTGGATGGTGTGTGGTGGCTTCCAACTACCTTCTCTCCTAGCACAGGAACTATGACATCAAGTGGAGCAGTTTGGCGACGACAGCAGTCCTCAACTTAGTGGGGCATAGTGCAGCGGCTCGGATGATCGTATGGCGTCGACGCATCACGTGGGTGGCACGTGGCTTCAATCGTCTGGCCTAGGCTTCAACATCAGGGGATCTGGATCTGAAAGTTCCATTGATCCCTGATCTATGGTCTTGATGCTTAGGATGGGTGTGACTGGCAGTTCAAGTCATCCGGCTACCGCTCGCAGGGCCATGATGGTTGTGGTGATCTAGATCTGGTAGCCCAGTGGTGGTTGCGGCCATCCTTGTGGCTCCATGACGGCGGTGGTCATCGGAAAGTAGTACTATAAAATAACTACGACATTTGGGCCTTTTTGCATGAATGTTGAAAATGACATTTTCCTCGGCATGGTTGATTCTTGAGATAATTATGTTAGTGACGATTAGTTACATATCTACATATGAATTGAATGGTTTTACTAATTATCAATTTTCTAAAATTTATGTATGCATTGGATTTTATGGGGTGGAGAGACAACGCACAAGGTCGTTGACGAGGCCAAACCAGGAGTGAGTTGGGGCCAACTACAACTCAACGGTTTTGATATGTGCGAGTGGGTGGAGGAGCGGGGAGGCAATATTATTTCAACTGGATCTCATATTGGAAAGTTTCGGAGATCAGACGAGGCCACCACAGACGGGGTCTTGGGATCTAAGGAGAAGAAACCGCGTCAGTGGAGAGGGAAGAAGAAACCCATCTGGTTGTTGCTTCAAATGAAGTGCCACACATAAATCTGTTGATGCGGAATAAATTTTAAGGCACTTTGGCATATAGGTGTCCCTAATTTTGAGATATTAACAAAAAAATGATACTTTTGATTTAGAATACTCATAGTGGGAGTAACATAAACAGTAACATACATGCCATATAGATTGTGAACAGAAAGGGAGAGGAGCAGTAGGAAATGAATTGGCTTGAGAGTTAATGAAAGGCGCCTATGTGTAGTTGGAAAATATGAATTTCATTAGGTTCCTTAGGGCAACTCCAACCGGTGGACCCAAATGAACGTGCGTTCTGTTTGCATTTTTGCTTCCACCTTCTGTTTGCGCGACCCAGGTCACTACATCCAACCGGGCGACCCATTTCATCAGCACATTCCATCTTTGAGAAATTGTCTTCTAAAAGCCTAACGAATATCAGAGAGCATTGAAGCACGTTGATGTCATTGTGAGAACCTGTCATAGCAAAAAAAGTGCCACAACCATCAACATATCCCTTATATGTGCCCCTGCCAAGCAAATGGACAGTTCTTCCATTCTCAATGCATGCAATCTATCCTTCCAAGCATCTTCGGAAAGCCTCTTCCAGCATTGATCGATAACAATCGGGATGTATCCTCAGCATTTGGTTCTCACAAGTACTCTGAGACAAACAATCTAACCACATCTTTGCGAAAACTTTATAATTACTCTAGGCATGTAGACTCACTCATGCGTATGTACTCATCAACCAGATCATCCGGTACTCCATATGCAAGCATCCGAACAGTTGTGGTGCATTTTTGTAAGAGGTGAAGCATACCCTTTCAAGGAAATCATACTTGAATTTTAATTTTTTAAGTAATCATCATAACCTCACTTCCTCTCGGATACGGCTGAACAATTTTCTTGTCATCCAAAAGCAACCAAAAATTCTTGATAGGAAAAAATGGGTCCGTTCGATGTAAATAATCACTAAAGAGAAGTAGATTGCCATTTTCTCTGTTGTAGTTCAATCGGGTGCATGTCCCGGTATCAATCCCCTGAACATTGGTCGATACCTCAAAATGTGTTTGTTGACGAGTAGTGTAGCAACCACCACATCAGTATCATCGTTGAACGATGATGAGCGTATGATGTTGTTGTAAAAGAACTCATTTGAGGTATCCTTCACGGTCTTTTCAAGTTTGGTCAAATTCGTACCTCACTGCACAGCGACGGCTGTAGACGAGGCTCGGTCTAGAAAATCCCCGAACACCTTGCGGTCAACATAGGAAAAACCAGAACACTAGCGCCCTCCCTCGATCGTTCAAGATCCCTTCCTTCGGATTGGATTCTCGCCCCTTCGTTGGTTTCCCCAAGTGTAAGGTTGAGATGTAGTGCAGCAGCAGTTTTCCCTCGGTGAAGATACCAAGGTTTGTCTCCAGCAGGACTCCAGAGATGATAAGTAGGTGTCAGCGGCGCAACTGACGCGGACCTGCACACAGACACAGATAACTTTGTTCCCAACGAAGTTCAGAGAGGTTGTCAATCTCTCCGATCTTGTTGTTTACAAAGGATAAAAATGCAAGGGATAATGATAGCAAATAAAAACGGTAAAGTAAATGTAGCGTGGAAACAGTGATAAGGATATGGACCGGGATACGTGATGTTCGCTAGTGATGTCTCTCTCCCAAAAGACGATAAAATTGCTATGCGAGGTAAACAAATTACAGAAAGGCAATTGACAGGATTATAAACATACCGCAATGCTAACTATGCTACAAAAGAAAGAAAGAGATTCAAAAGCACGGGCAGTAAGCCAAAGTAAGTAGACCGATATCCATCTGCATCTACTACTAATCATCCACCTTGAGATATCTATCCAGAACATCTCGCTGATATTAAGTTGCGAGCCCCACCCAAAGTGTAAACCCAAAGCAACAGACAACCGCATTAAAAAGAACTCTGCGTAAAGTAAACAATCCTTGTAACCGTGGTTACAAGCACCGTTGTTTTCCCCCTTGTGGCAACAGCACATCCCCTAGACTCATGTTTCTGTCACTCAAGCGTGTCATCAGGGAGGCATGAACCTGAAGTAGAAACAATGCTTAACGCAACGCAAAAGGAATCACTCAATTCCGACGCACGGTTACGAAGCAACCGTCGCCCGAAGTTTCAATCAAGCAACAGTTTTCGGACAGTTTAACAGCAGCAGTTGCAATTAACGACCAGTGGCCCTGTTTGACCAGCAATTACACAATCAACATGACCTCAGATGCAAATGGTCACAAGATGAATTGAAGTACACGCAATTCTAAGCAATTTTCATTTTGGGCGCAACGCAATCCGAGCTACAGATTTACCGCAAACGACAACGCAAAAACAGATCAGCACACAGTTTTATCCATGACTTAGAAAAAACCAGGGGGCAAGGAAAAAAAAGGACCTCACTAGGCCGAGGCCCACTGGCGGCCTGGAGGCGTACTGGGCTGCGCGGCCTGGCGCTGGCTTGGGCTGGAGGCCTGGCTGGGCCGACCCATAGGCCGCGGTGGCGTTGGCGGTTGGAGGGAGCCGCTCGGGGCTCTCCCGAGCCATCCATCGGGCGGCGGCGGCGCTGGTGCTCCTGCCGGCGGCAGGAGGCGAGGAGGACGGGCGGCTGGAGGCGCACGGGACCGGGGTCGCGGCGGCGGCCGGTGCAGGCGAGGTGGCGAGGTCCTCCCGTGGCGGCGCGGCTCGGGATCCCTCCCTGGTGGCGGCTGAGTTCCATGGCGGGGGCGCTCCGGTGGTTCCTGCAGGGAGCTAGAGGGGGGCGGGTGAGGAGCGAGGGGAGGAGAGGAGACGGCGGTGCAGGGGCGGCTCACCAGCGGCTTGCCGGCATCGGGCGGCGCGGCGGCTCGGCTGGATGCACGGGAGAGAGAGAAGAGGGAGAGAGAAGGCTGGAGCACAGGGCCGATCTGGGCCGCCAGATCTCCGGATCTGACGGTCCAGATCAGAGGATGGCTAGGGCTGCGAAAAATGAGGGGCTATTGGGAAGATCTGAGCAAACTCAAGGGGGGTGGCTGCAATTTTGTGGCTAGGGAAACCCTAGAAGTGGGGTGGGAGTGTGGTGGTCTTTATATAGCCCAGGTGGCTGGCAGTTTGCAAAAACATCCCCGGTTTTTCTCTCGCGCGCGCGGTGCTCACGTTTCTGACCGCCGGGGGTCCGCAGTACCTCCGATTCGGGTTAAACTTTGAACTGCGCGTTCAGCGCGTCGAGCCACCGGCGTTCACCTCGCGTTGGAACCGTTTCGAGAACACTTTCCGGTGCGCTCTAAAAATAACCCGTTTAATTATTAAACGGGGTTTTTCGTTCCGTTGGCTGCGGCTGGTCTCGTGCGGTTTTCGCGACGGTGATCGGGTGAAACCCGGTGTCGCAAGGTCGAGTGTCAGGGTGGCAAGGGTCTGTCTCCGTCCGGTACGAGATAAGAGGGGGGAAATAATCGCCGATTGATAAATCGGGGATGCAAACACCGCAAACAAATCAGACAATCAAACAATTCACACCGAAAATAATTTTTTTATTTTTTGTGAAAACTGGGCTGTTACAGCTACAAGCGGATGGAAGGAGCTGGAGGAGGAGATGCCGGCGGCGACAGCAAGCGGATGGAGCTGGCGGCGCGACCTGTGTGGAGACATAATGTTTTCCCCAATGACGAGCGGGCCAGGGGAGAAGGAGTGGACGCGGCGCGGACGTCCGCAGCGTGTCCGCGCCGAGGCAAACCAGGCTCATGGTCGGTAGCTGTGGTGTCCGGTTCGCTGCGATCCATGGATGAAAACAAAAACGGACTGGCCATGGATCGCTTGGGTAGGTTTGGTACATGGTCCAAATTTAGATCGAAAATACAACGTGAAAACGGACGGCCATTTGTTAACGATTCCCCGTGTTAACGGATGGATTAGGAAGGCAACCACTTGGCACCACAAACAAACGCGAAAACGAGATGCGGCCAGGGAAACCGGAACTCCGGCAGCCAGAGCGAGATCGAAGAAATTGTTGATGCCCCCCCACCCCAAGCTCTATGATCAGGTGAACGAATTCATACACATATATTACATGCTCACCAATTAATGAAGCTCATTCAGAACTAATACTTGAGTAGTATATCTGGTGTCTCCATCTGCTAACAGCAGGTTTTCTTACACATTTCGTGCTTGCACTTGTAGGGCACTGCTTCACCGAAAATGCCTTTTGGAGCTCGGCCTCACCGGCTCCCTTTAAATTTAAACTTGAAAATTCATCAAAATTCATATTCATATATTTACGTGTCAAAAAAATCTGAAAAAATACAGATATACATGAAGGTATAACTCACAAGTGTGTAAGTTTTCAGAACGAAATACATTGAAATGAGGGTTGTGCAAAAATAACTAATCTAAAGGCTGTTAACACATGATACTATTCATCCTCTCAGACCATGAATTTGTTTTTTTTGCACAGGACGAAGTTCAAGGTATTTCATCATGAAATTTTACACACATGTACATTACATCCTCACAAATACTTGCATAATTTTTTTCAGCTTTTTTTTACATCGGATAATTTAAATTTCGATTTTTTTTAAAAACCAGGCTCCATGGGGCCCGGGAGCCAAAATGCCTCACTCCTGCTTCACAGCTTTCTTTAGCTGGTAAACAAACATTTGACGGCCACGGAGAGCTAGCAATTTGAAATCATTCCAGCCACTCGCAGTTCTTTCCTTTGATATGTGTCACAAAATAAAAGTACCCTGCCAAATGATGCTGCGTTTGGTCACTCAAGTGATAATTTTCAGTGATTTGTCATGCAGTGTGTAAGTCGGTCAGGCCGGATCAATGGTGCATCCTTATTTGCAGATAATACTCTCTTATTTGGACATGTTGCACCTGTTCGTTTATTGTGTTCTTTATTTGTAAAACTTTCAGATAATTTACTCATTCCGTCACTACTCTGATGTCCATGCAAGACTCTTAGAAAATGTATCCATTATTGATCATGTTCTGATCACACATTTAATTCAAGGTTACGTTTCTCGGTCTTTTCCTCTTGATGCAACTTTTTTTTGTTAATTGTAATTATTTTTAAGTTTCATTTTATGTTGAAAATATGAGAAAATCAAACAATTCTGGCATAGATTAGGCGAAAAATCTAAGCCGGTTTGCATGCCATCACGTAGATGGGCCTGTTGGAGTAAAAAAAAATGGCAACACTAAAAATTAGGGATTCAATGCTTTTTTTCTCCTTCCTTTTACAGTGGAGAAAATAGCGCTCTGATTGAAAATCAAAATTGTGGCCCTCCTCAATCCTCGTTCAATCGTTAATCAGCTTGGTCGTGACGCTCCTTTTCTGATATGCCTTATGCACTTTCGACCTGATCTCAACTCGATATTTACGAAGTACGTTAGAAGCAGGCCACTGTCTGCTAGAGGATTACGACTATGGATATGGTGGTCGAGTGACGCAACGGCGAATGCGGGCGGAGGTGTGGTGACCGAGGGGTTAACATGGGCCGATATCAAAGAGGGTGAAATGTGGGTGGTGGCAGCGAGGCGACAAGAGCGCGGGGGGTGAGGGTGGGGTTGGGATGAAGAAGAATGGCATGTATGCCACTGACTGGCGGACCAGATGGGTAAGGAGAAAACGCCGTGTTTGTGCGCACCATGTCCGCGTAGACGTAAACCCGGCCTAAATTTAAATAAAAATGGATCCAAACAAACGCCAAAACGGGCGGCCATTTGTTTACGTTTGCATGTTAGGTGGATTAATTGAAATTGATTTTATGCACTGGCGGATGGAGTAGGAAGGCAACCACTTATTTTGGAAATACTACCTGCCTTTATTTAATCAAAACAGTAGTTACATCGTTTAAAAGAAGGCAACCACTTGGCATCACAAACAAACGCCAAAACGGACGGCCATTTGTTTACATTTCCGTGTTAGGAGGACAATTGAAATGGCCTATATATACTGAGTGGAGGGAGTAGGAAGGCAACCAGTTGGCATCACCTCTTTTTAATATACTGTACAAAATTATTAATTAGTGGGCTTTCTTGTCTTGATCGATTGATTGATTTTATAAGAGGGCATCCGATACTTGTGCTGATGTGGGTGAGGAAAAAAAAAAGGCTTTTGCAAATGCCAACCAAACTGCTCCGGCCGGGGTGTGCAAAAACTGAGCAAGACGACTTTGCAGTTTGCAGCGTCGACGGCTAGTCTAGTCCTTGATTTGACTCCCATCGATAATGTGAAGCAGCTAGCGAGGAGACAACAGACGAGTCTTGTTTGTTAGCTCCTGCCTGTTTGTCCACCAACCGCCTCTACCAGCATTAGCATGGATGAGGTAATTCGGATTCGTGTTTCCACTCCAGTTAGTTGTTGGATCGACTTCTCTGTTTGGTACTAGTATTGATTCTTCTTCATGCTCTTAATTTTCCCCGTAATCTCCACCATAGCCGGAGCAGGATGGGCCTGCAGCATCTTCCGTTTCCGAGTAGCTGACGGAGAAGCAGCAGATGAAGAATATGGCAGGGGAGACGGCGGAGAAGCAAATCAAGGAAGTAGTAGAGGAGACGGACCGCGTCGTCGGGAGGATTTCCAAGCTGCTGCGGCAGCATCAGGGTCGGGGTCGGCGCGTCAGTTCCACCGATTCCTTCAGCCTCTGGTGCTTGCGGTACATGGAGGTTGAGTTGAGTGGCTTTTCCGAATCATTGAAGCAGCTGCCATTGCCGCATCTGGGTCCTGATTATTTCGACCCCAGAATGTCTGATTGGTTGGGTGGGCTGACTGACATGGCCATCTATATAGGCACCGAGCTGCTGGATAATCACGAGCAAGCTGGTGCCACCGTACGCTGCTTTTGTTCTTGTACTCGTGCTAGTCTCCCGAGGTTAGCTCCGTACCAAATTATAGAAGCTCTATACTGGATCGAGTCACCGTGCAGATACAAGCATCTTCTGGTTGCGGAGGATGAGGAGATTACTTCAAGCTCGTTGCAGCCGCAACCCTACACTGCTGAAACGGACTGGACTAGGGTGATGCCGCACCGGCCCTATGTTGGCATGGAAAGCGCTCTAGGCAACAAGGCGCTCAGGTGGTTCATGGACATGGACGACCACCAACACAACAAGCAAGGCCTGAAAATCATCTCCATGGTTGGACCCGCTGGTGTGGGGAAGACGGCGATTGCCATGGAGGTATACGGCAGACTCAAAACCACCGCGACCGCGACGGCCACTGCCAAGGTGTCCCAGTGGCCTGATATGAAGAAGCTTCTGTTGCACATCCTCTCACAGATCCACGAGCCGGCAGCACTAGCACTACCGTCGATTGATGAACTCGAGCTGGAGCTGCTGGTTCACAAAATCAGCCAGTGCCTTAAAGATAGGAGGTAATTTCCTTTTTACTACTACTTCTAGTACTTCTCATCATATTTTATTATTATTATTTTTTTTGGCAAAATTATTACTATTAGTTGAGCACTACTACTTGAAATGGCTACATATTCAAGGGACTCCAGCTAGCCGATCAGTTGAGCACTTGAGCACGTCTCAAAACATCAAAAGGCTTTTTTTTTCTTTCTTTTTTAAAGTGTCGTCTTTTTTTAATAGACTTAGCAAATGTTCATATCATACATTAAATTTAAACATAGCCAAGTATAAATAATTCAGTTAATTCAACAGCCAATCCAAGCCCAATTCTTTTTTAACAAGAATAGAAAAAAAAAGGTCGGCCTGAATAGTTACAAGGTTGTATCCAGCTGTAAGCAACTTTAAGAATCTTAAACTTCCTATAGTCACTCTGTCTATAGGTTTATTTATACACCATATAATAATACTGGATCTGTCCTTGGTTCAGTCATCATTGATCATATAGACCCCATCTAGCTGAGTATTATTAGGTGAGCACTACAGTCACTATATATTATTAGTTGAGGACTACTGTCTACTCAAGGAACTTCATCTAGCCGAGTATATGTTTTTTTAACAAAGGGTCACCAAACCTGACAGTGCATTCATTCCAAGTGGTGGTATTTTATAAGACAGCCCCTCAAAAAACTAAGAATAGCACATAGGGGCTTGAATAATACAAGGAGAACACTAAAACGAAAGTTGAACCCACAATCAGGTCCTCCTTCTCCACCGCGTCCGATGTGTCTTTGCCTCCCGTCTCGGCCAGCTTCTCCACCGTCGGGGATCAAGCCACTTGGGGTGGAGCCGCCGAAGACGGCCGAGCTACAGGAGCACACGGGCCTCCACTTTGGCATAGGAGCCTCGAGGTTGTTGATCTGGTAACGCCGGCCTACTGCCGCATGCGTCCTCACCAGGAAACACCGCCCTTTGGCGAGAAGAGTTGACGGCGAGCCAGTGAACCGACCGAACCTTGCCATCGAGAGTGAATTAAGAAGCAAGAAGGCAGCAGCAGGTCTGCAAGGTGTAGATCGATGGGCGGATCTGACACACACTAGTTCCCCTTCCTCCACCGTGGAGCAAGAGGTACAAGAGTAGTAGAAAACGGCAAAGATCCACCCCTTCATTAGATAACGTGAGCTTATTAAGAGAGCTTGAGAGTCGTACCATCGTCGCCGCCGCCCACCATGGCAGCCGAAGAAAGGAAGGACCGCCCCAAATCCCGTCGATGCTCGCAAGCCACGGGAGGGAACTCATGCAGGAAAGAAACAAAAGGGAAAATCTAGCTACAGGCGTCAGGCGCACACCGCCTCCCCCCTGCTCCACTGCCCAGGAAAGACGCCGAAGCAAGCAGGAGGGGAGACGAGGAGAGCAGAGCAAAGGGGTAAGATCTGTTTGGATTAGCCGAGTATATGTTGTATGCTACTACAACTAGTACTGCCGTTAGAGCATCTCTAGCAGATACATCATATTTCTGATACTATAAAAAACATTATGGGCGGCCCGCAAAAATATTTACACTACCGCACGGTGTCTGACATAACAGATACTGCAAACCGGTACTACAAATAGACTAAAACGTTAAAAATAACACTAAACTAAAACTACAAGCGTTTAGTAGAGATTCAAAGAAACTGCAAGGGAGGAGGTTGTGCCCGTGGATCTTCCCACCGCAGCTAGCACCCGTGCCCGTGGCTCTTCCCGTCGCAGCGCCCATGCCCGTGGCCTCGAACCCGTGCCGTGGCTCGCCCGAGAGTACGCGCCCGTGGCCACCCGCGTTGGCGTGGTCGCACTGGCTCGCCCGCTAGTTGTGGCCGCCGCTGGGGAACGAGCCCGTGGTTGTGGCCGCCCGCTCCGACACCTCGCCCCGGCCTTCCTCCTTCCCGCCCCAGCCTCCCTCATCTCTGCCTCGCCCCGCCTCGGCCGCCTCCCTCCTCTCTACCCCGCCCCACCCCGACTGCTATGACTCGCCCCGCCCCGGCCTGCCCCGCCCGCTCGCTCATGTGGCCGCCCCGGCCTCGCTCCTACCTGCCTTGCCCCGTCCAGACCTGCTCCTCCGCGAACGGGGACGACCACAAAAACGAGGCTGTGGCGATCTAGCAATGGCGGTGACTTGGAACATGAGTCTGGTCTTCGTATTGCGGGGCCTGCGGCGAGGATGACCGGAATCGACCTCGGGCGGCGGTTGTGGCAGTAAGGACAGGAGGTACTGTAGCTGGAACTTCCTTCTTGCCAACTCTCGGAAGGGATACGGGGAGCGACAACAGGGAAGGGAAACGGAAGATATGTCTTTTGCGAAGCAGTTTTTAGCGCTTCCCGCCAAAAAAGTTACAGGACGGGGCGATAGAAGGCATATGTTTTGACTTTTTTTTCTTTAGTATGTCATATCGGTAGTTATTTTGCGAGATGAAAGGATATAGCGTATCAGCTAGAGTTGCTCTTACAATGTTACAAGATTACAAGGAGTATATATCAGTTGAACACGTTTCAAAACTTTACATGGCTGTAGCCCGTAAACAACTTTGAGAATCCTAAAGTTCCTATATATTGGCACTCAATTGCCTAGAGGAGGTTTATTTAGGCTGATTATAATGGGGAGTTACTTAATCTATGTTACTATCTTCATACTGGGTAGTAACATATGTGTAATATCATGCAATATCTTATTTATTAGATTATAAAATCACTTTGTATTGATATGCATGATGTTATGATAACTAGCGAAGTTACCACAAACACTTTTCTACTAATTAATTGCATGTGACATAACAACTTTTTCTTGAAATATGTGATGTAACTCCCTTCGTCCCGGTTTATTAGGGCTCTTTCAATGCATTGTTTCTTAGCACAATATCATAGGAGCAATAAAAACTTAAGATACAACCCTTACACTGCATTGTTTCTTAAGAGTTATATCTAATTTAATGATTTTAGCCTCATGCATACATGTGATTGGTCTAGCAATGCTTTTTGCATATGACCACGTGCAAGGGTTGTATCTTAGACTAGCCTAGTGGGAGTAACTTGGCGAGTAACATAACATATCCCAAGGAAAAATTGATTGTGTGGCATGTATTTAATGAAAAAAAAGATGATAGTAGCAACATAATATGTTACTGTAACATAACACATCCCAGTGTAAAATGAGTCTATATTGTAAAATTGTTACTAGTCTATGTTACTCTCCACTATGATCAGCCTTAGCTAAGATACAACCTTCATCTTTCTTCATTAAATACTATGCCACATAAGCAAATATGCATGTCACTAGTATATGTTACTCTCCACATAAGCAAAATGCCTATGATTACGTGCTAAGATACTAGCATTGGAAGTGGCCTTAGGGCTCTCTAATGCATTGTTTCTTGGCACAATATCATAAAAGCAAGAAAAACTCAAGATACACCCCCACAATGCACTCTCTCATATGCTAGTTTTCACATGCAGCCAATGTAAAAACTTGCATGCAATGTATTTATTTTCTAGCAATGAGACTAACAACAATAACTCTTCATGCAACCAATGAAAATGATAGATGCACGCAACTTTCCAAGACGAGGCCTTATAAAAAGGGACATGCTTATGATGTTTACGGGCCTAATAAACCGAGACGGAAGGTGTACTACCTAAATTATGGAAAATGTTATTGTGCTAACGTTCGCTGAGGTTGCAAAACGGTAGTTTTTCACCCCAATTTATATGCCGGTAATATGACAAAATCTTCAAGCGAACACGTTAGTTTTCGCAAGTAAATCCTTTATTTCCTAGTATTAGCCATGTGTTTTTGACTTGCCATAAAAATACGGAAATAATACGCATCACATGTGTGGACGAAGCGTTTTCGCCCACATGTTGAAACAAAAGTTTGACATGTATGTTTCAACATGGCAATTTTGATTCATAATTGTCATCTATACATAATTAAAATTATCATCTAAAAACGTGTGAGCGAATGCGCTTTGTCCACACGTGTGACAACTATGGGCGTCCTAAAAATATATTTGCAACTGTTATGTCCGTCCCCCCCCCCCACCCACCAAAGCAACCATTCGCTAGAATTTATTTATACACTATAATTAATACTGGATATGTGCTTAGTTCAGTGAACATTGATCATATATGCTATGCAATTCTCAAAATCATTTATCGTATACCTACCGTTCATTGATATATAGGTACCTCATTGTGATCGATGATATATGGAAAATATCAGATTGGGAGAGCATAAAAAATGCTTTCCCCCCAAATATCCAAGGGAGCCGGATAGTGATGACAACGCGTATCAGAAGCGTAGCTTCCGGATGCTGCCCCTTTTCTAGCATTGGGCTTGTGCACGAGGTCAAGTCTATGGGCGAGCTAGAATCAGAAATGCTTCTTTCCAGAAAATCTTTTGGCTGCGAGGTTAATAAACCACCAGAAAATTTGAGGCTAGTTTGCGCCGAGATTTTGAGGAGATGTGAAGGTATCCCATTGTTCATACATGGTATGGCTGAAGGGTTACAAGAACAACATCAGCGGGTGCAACACATGTCTAACTATAGTACTAAAGAAGCCCCCCAGCTACTGAAATTATTTGAACGAGCATTGTCTCCTACTTATGATGATCTCTCATACAAGATGAAGTTACTGGTACTTTACATGAGTACGTACCCCGAGGGTTACATATTTGAGATGGATACACTCCAACTCCATCGTCGTAGATGGAGATTGGAAATCGATGGTTTGTATCCCGACGACTTTGACATGTTATTTTCCGAGCTCATCGACAGGAATGTCATCACCCCAGTAGCAAATTGGAGGAAAGGAACTCCTCAACTGGAGGAGGAGGCCTCCCAGTACAAATTAAATCACTTCATGCTACAATTCCTTGCCTCCAAATCAAAAGTATTTCTTTGTACCAGTGGCTCGCTGACCACGGTACCAAGAAGCAATCGCAATGAGATGCTACGACGGATATCCCTACGCCGACCAGATCCGGACCTTGAAGTTTTTCTGAAGAAAATGGATTTTTTCCAAACCCGTTCTCTAGCCATCTCCAACACGGTGGAGGGGGTCCCTCTTAACAAATTTATCCATTTGATTGTATTGGACCTTGAAGGTTGGCAGCACTTGAAGGACGTGGACCTATCGCTGATCTGCAACAGCGGAATGTTACTACTCCAATACTTAAGTGTGAGGAACACTAGTGTCAGCAGGCTCCCGCCCGAGATCAAGAAGCTGACCGTGCTTGATACATTGGTTGCAAGCCACACGCAGATAAGTGAGCTCCCGTCAGAAGTGTGTGAGCTACGGTTTTTGCACTCACTGGACCTAAGAAGCACACAAATAAGGCAGCTGCCAGCACACATTTGGAAGTTCCAAGGGCTGAATACTCTGCTTGTTGGTGGTGGTGGGGATGGAGTAAACTGCGACCCAACAATAACAGGGGTACCGAGGGATAATACTGACCTAAAGACACTGGTGAGTGTTGATTTAAGCGAATGCTCTGCGGACACTATAAGGTCTCTTGGCTGTTTAGAGTATCTTCGAGTGGTGTGCATAAGTTGGTCTTTCCATGAATGCAGCGATGTAGGGGTACAACAAGGCTTATGCTCAGCCATAGAAAGATGGAAATATCTCGAGTCTCTGACAATTCACTGTGGACCCGGTTGTCGGATGGACTTTCTAGCTGATTCTCTGCCCAATCCACTGTGCGAGTTCCTTGAGCAATTTAAGGTGACGGGAGGAAGATTTGTGAGCCTCCCCCCATGGTTCCAAGGGCTCTGGCATCTTGCTTCCATAGAAATCACAATTTGCAGGCTGGAGCAGGGAGATCTATGGATTCTCGCGAGTTTGCCTTCATTGAAGTGCCTCGTTCTAGGTTTACACTTTGTTCCAGAACAAGAAATTGTGATTGGCGTCCGAGGGGGATTCCCTCTGCTTGGGAGATTATCCGTCTGCTGTCATGTTCCGTGGCTGACATTCAGTGAAGGGGCAATGGCATCTCTCGCTTATCTTGAGCTGAAAATTGGCGGAGGAAACCTCCTGTGGCTTGAAGACAGAATTCCTTCAGGACTTGGAAAACTCCGCTCCCTGTGGGAGCTGGTCCTCCATTACAACCAAGTCTACTCCAACGACTCCAACGTGAAGACCATAGTCCATGCCGTGAGGAAAGGAGTGGCCCAGCATCACAACCCCATCAACCTCGTCATCAACGGTATCCAGGACGAATATGAGTATGTTCAGGAGGAGGCTGGGGGTGATGTAGCCATCATCAAGCCTTCTTCGGTTAAACCTCTCCCGGAGAGGATTGGAGAGCTCTGGAGCGGATTGAGGGATAATTTGAGTTGTATGGGATTTAATCCTCTCAAATACACACCAATCCCCTTCAAATCCCTTGCAACCGAACAAGCCCACAGCTGCATCCCAGACCAAAATGACAATCTTCAAAAGGCTGGAGAAGATGCGGCCAGGGCAACCGGAAGCCAGACCGAGATCGAAGAAATTGTTGATGCCCCGCACCCCAAGCTATATAATCAGGTGAACGAAATCATACACACATATATTACATGCTCACTACGTACTTTTTTTCTTTGGAAACAGATACATGCTCACCAATTAATGAAGCTCATTCAGAACTATTAGAAATAGTATATATGGTGTGTATCCATCTGTTAACAGCAGGTTTTCTTATACATTTCGTGCTTGCACTTGTAGGCCACTGCTTCGCAAGTCTCTTAGCATTTGATGGAGACGGAGAGCTAGCAATTTGAAGCATGTGCTGCACAGTGGTACATCATTCCCGCCACTCCCAGTTCTTTCCTTTGATATGTGCCAGAAAATAAAAGTACCCTGCCAAATGATGCTGCATTTGGCCACTCCATGTTATTCCCGTGCAAATTTTCAGTGATTTGTCATGCAGTGTGTAAGTCGGATCAATTTGTTGCATCGTTATTTGCAGATACTACTCGATTTCTTATTTGGACATGTTGTACCTGTTCGTTTATTGTGTTCTTTATTTGTAAAACTTTCAGATAACTTAATTACTCATTCCGTCACTCTGATGTGCATGCAAGACTCTGTTAGACAATGTATCCATTATTGAATATTGATCATGTCCTGATCACACATTCGTTTGGAGGCTACGTTTTTCGGTCTTCCCCTTTTGATGCAACTTCTTTTTATTTTATAATCATAATTATTTTAGATGCTTTGATTATTTTAATGTTGTTTCATTAAATATTTGTGTTTAATAATTACGTTTATATTGGTTCACTTAAACACTTTTGGCATAAAAAAATAAATATACAAGTCATGAGATCATATACATATATTTTATGATATATTTGTATTCATAAATGTACGTAACGTAAAATATTTTTACTATCGATGTATATTTTCTTATGTTCGTATTTGACTGCTGACATAAAAATAAATTACGGAACGTTAAAATTTGGTGAAGTGATGTAACACTATATGTTGTTCGGGATATCGCTTATAGTTAGCGTCTCGATCGATTGGGGATAAAAGATTAATCACATATCGGGTTGATTAACCGATTTTATCGATCGACTATTTTTCAACAAGATTTTTTTCTAAATCTAAAGTTTCCTAGCAATATAAATATAAAATATGCCGAGCCCCCTCAACCGCACGGATCTTTGCGTCGAGCAGCAAGGACGACGCACAAACGCCCACGTCCCCACCACCAAGACATTGTCGTCAGGGACCAACGATGTGTCCTAGGAGCGACGCGTCGATTGCCCGCCACTCGAGCATCCCGCTCAAATACAGATCACCCTGGGACGTTAGGGCCCTTCACCGGCGGATCCGCATGGCCTTAGCCCAACAGAATACATTGGGGTGGCGACGAGGGGAGAGGAGGCCGAGAGGTGTGCTAGTGGGTGGAGGGGCGCCTGTCGTGGGGATTGCCTGCGGCTAAATCCGGCCAGAAGGTAGGTCCCAGAAAGGAGACCTAGTCGGAAGACATGTCCCAAAGAAAAGACCCGGTATGCTACGGTAACCGGAGAGGGTCTGCTACATGGCCCGATTTGCTACAGTAACCGGAAGGTCTGTTGCGAGACCCGGTTTGCTACAGTAGGTTGTATAAATCCCATCTCCCCACATGCTAAAATCCATCTAGATGATCTCCACGTGTCCACTCGTCTCACATCTAAGTTCTCCTATGAGGACATCTTGCGGAGACACCACCACGACAGCGCTTCTACCGAATTTGCCCAGGAGAAGGACACGCGGGGCTCACCCGATCACTTTTTCCTCCGAGGGTACCCTTTGCGGACGCACTCGTGTGACCGCTTGCACATATCTTTAGTGTTATTGCGCACGATTCCATCCTCTACGTGTACTGCTTACTCGACATATCTTCTTCGACCATCATCGCCGCCAAAGCAATTGCTAAGGGCGTTGTGATTGCATCTTCATATTTTGTCTCATACATTTCTTATCGCAGCTTGTAGGAATTGTTTTGTTCTCTTACAACCAGCAAGAAACAATCATGATGGACGTTGTATTTTCCTCATCTAGCAAATTGTGTGTATGGTTTGTTCAACACTATAGTAGTGTGATTATCATGTCTAGTATATTTTAATATACTGCTTTTGTGTATTACAGTTAATGAATACTTGCTCATATATTCAATGGTACACATAAACTTAGCTTAGAAATGTAAGAAAAGAGCTCACCGGTATGTGCTCATTCCTCATCAGTGCAGAAGCCAATGCGCTTATGGACCCTGAATGCAGCTATTGGAAAACGGTAGGCCAGGATACCTACAACCGATTTAGATGATGATCCAACAACAGAATAGGTGCTTAATCATCTTCTTCTATTCATATCGATTGTGGTGATATGGTTGTCTTACCTTTTGTTTTGTGAACCTTGTATCGAAACATATTCTTTTGTTTAATAATATGATCTATGCATCACTTTCCTCCTTTTCCATTAAAAAGGGAAAGAGCCCGCCCGTAGCTTTGGAAATCGATTTCTGCAACTATGCTCCTATATACTCAATATGAACAATATATTTGAAATAGGTGGTAAAAAAATCGCCTCCACATGTTCCTAAAATTTATATTTTCGTTGTGAAACTTGCATGTAGTTATAATTAAGGCATGAGCATCTTTAGTGCTGGAAAAGTTTAGCTCTTTTTAAAAAAAATCACTAGGTCAATGCCCATGCGTTGTAACGGGGCAACAAATGATATTGACTAATATTGGCCATATGAATTACATATGCCGCAAATATAAGTGTTGAACTTCATTTTTATGCCCTTTCGTTATGTTGTGTGTGTACTTCTTCCAGCACTGCCTCGCATGCAACCACCTACGTCTGCACATGTTTCCGCGGGGGGGGGGGGGGGGGGGGGGGGGGGGAGGAGGGGGTGTGTCCAATATGGAGAGGACATGGTGGAAAGATGTTGTGGTGTGCGGTGGCGGATTCAGGAATTGGACTTAGCTAGGGCAAACATTTAAGGTTCATGTTTCTTTTTTGTACAAATGCAAGTCTACTCAACAAAAACTCACGGAATTCAATTTACAAAATGAAACAACATCAATAATGAAAAACATAAAAATTTCTTCCAAAATACTAACATAGAATTGAATTAATAAAATGAAGCAACATCAATAATAATTAAAAAACATAAAAATGTCTTCAGAACTACTAACATAGAGTGTTGCCTGATGCCACAATACAACCCCACAATACACCTAGAACATGTGAAGCAGAAAAAATGTGCGAATGCAAACGAGTTGTAACTTTTGATAAGACGGAAGCCGTAATACCTGTAAGATGTAGCTGTAGAAATAACACGAGTTGCTCGAGGTAGATGGCCTCACCGGTCCTTCAAAGCGCTCATAAAAAATGTATCATAATTTTCTTGTTAATGATTTTGTCAATTATACATGTGTACATAAGCATGTCTCATAGTACTATATACTGCTTTGACATCGTCGATTCTTTTAGAAATTTTCTAGCTCCATTTTTTCCTAAACAAATAATGAGTCAATGGACTGCTCGGCGCAACAATAAGCTCATTTTTTTTCTGCAATTTCTACAAATAAAGTTGAGAAGGAAGATGACATGTGTTTGGCATTCCATATATCGAATTAAGTGGAGAAGGACCTCATCCAGAATTCCTTCCAGAGCACACGTGATCCCTCCAGGCTCCAGATCGATCACCATAGATAGACTGCTCATGGCTGCGACACAAGGGGTGGCTGCTCCGCCGTCGGATACCGATGGTAGATCCGTCTATATATGGTGGCGGCTGCGAGAGGCGGCCGGCGGGTAGAATGAAGGTGACGTGTCCACGACCACGAGTGTGAGAGATAGGAGAATTGAGATCCGTCGACGACGGTGATTGACGAAATCTGATGGCAAAAACGTAGTCACGGACGTGGAGGCTTCGTCAGCGTCAACAGCTATCAGTGGTAAACAAAGCAAAGAAGGAACTTTTGCACACCAACTGACGCTTTGGCCGAGTGGTTAAGGCGTGTGCCTGCTAAGTACATGGGGTTTCCCCGCGAGAGTTCGAATCTCTCAGGCGTCGATTTTTTTTGTTAAGTAACGCTTCCGTTTGTTGTTGCTTTTGGCGTACTGTTTGTGTTTGGTTCTCTTCTACCTAGTGTTTGTTTCTAGTAGTACAGTAGTACGTACGTATCATTGTACGCAACGCATCGTGCATCGCTCAGCTGTACGCCTCGCTCACAATCACATGCCAAACCAACTAAGCAAAGCCAAGCCTCGCCCGCCAGCCACTAGTAATACTACCTAGAAATTTGACGCAAATATTAGAGCAACTCAAGCAGATACATCCCCGCTGGTCCATATATATATATATGTACGGGTCTTTTTTACGGACAAAAGCATTTTCAGATAGAACAGATCCGTGAAAACTCGTCTGACCTGTAATTTCTTTTGCGGGCGGCCGTAAAATCTCATCCCGAGCACTATATCTACGAGAAATTGCAATAGCGCTCGATGGTTACAACTACCGTCGTGGTTGCCGGTTTGGGCCTTCGCCGACCAAGCGGAGCTGGAATAATCACGAGGCGAGCAGTTTCTGCCGCCCCGTGCCTTCGGTCGCTCCCCGGCGCTTCGCGCAAGCCCACACCCTGTCCCGCATTGGGCAGAGCGCTTGGGGGTGGTTTCATGTGTTGGACGCGCTCCTTGCGCCGTGCACACTTTGCGGAAGGGGAACTCCTTACCTCGTAAAAGGAGTGAATGTCGGCAAGGAGGGCGCAATCGAGCGCCTTACGGACGTTGAGGACGAGCTCGAGCTGTACCGCCCGACGAAAAAGTGAGGCAACAACCTTCGATGATTAGATTAGTTATTTTTCTTTCGTCTTTTTTAAACTTAAGCGAGGTTCCCGCGTAGTTTGTACCGCGTGAAACTTTTAGTTTCGAATATGTAATATGTCGTACGACATTTAGCGCATCTGTTATGCCCCATCAAATTTAATGTTGCATTTTTATTTATGACGACCCCCTGATTGATCAATATCGCGTCTTAATTTATAGCGTATCAGTCGAGCTCATAGCAAGCAGCAAGCATAATGCAAAGTTGGTCAACCTTGAGTCGGGCACGTGGATCATGCATTCATGATGGCGCAAACCGATCGAAACTAGTTCCCAAACCAATACCAACTCCATATATAAGTAAGTGTACGTACGTTGCTAACTTAGCTGACGTGACGGGGACACTCCTCCAACACCTACCTAGCTTAATTAGCTGGGCACATGAAGAAGAAATTATTAAAGCGGCACCAACTCCGTATGCTTGTCTATCTGCCACGTCGACGGTCCAAGTACACACACAATGATCATATCTCAGTACGTAGTAATCATCTTTGAAACACCACCCCAAGCCAATTACTACCCTACCTAATGATCAATCAAAGCTTAATTATATGTATGTATGTATGTATGTATGTACAAGTACGCGTGTGTGATAAAAAAGCGATATATTTTTTCATGCTGCAGCAAAGGAAGCTTTTGGAAAGCACAAAAGTTTGGTCCCAACCGATCCACGGCAAAGAAAAGTATAAAGAGCGTTTTTGTACGTACGTACGTACATAGGCTGTCTCATAGAAATGTATGTATGTGATATTCTGTCCCGAAGTAAGAAAACTTTATCGTACAATGTGCGTGCTGAGCTGAGTTAACTACTCCTACTTGATAGTACTACTTAATTAACCAAGTATCGCCGGCAGGCGGTGGTGGTGTCCCTAGTGAATTGTAGTAGTACTGTACATCACATACGACATCTTATAGCGCACGTCGATATAATAAAAAGAAGATGAAAGATACGGTACATTTTACAGGACAAAAGCAAACAACACTTGGAAGCAACCTCGATGGCATTCATTTAACATTTCATTTGTCCCTTCCATAACAACCGAGACCTTCTGACAACAATGAAAACCATATCTTTATTTTTTGTTTCTACAACATGATCGAAATGAACTGATATCGAAATGCATTCAGTATCAAATCAATAATATATATAGCACGTAGGCATGACCGATGACTGAATAGTTTGGCTCAAGTCTCAGTTAACCTTTCTTCATACATACATAGATATATACCGGTAATTGGTTGCAATATATTTTAGATCTTGAATTAATATTTTTGAAAATTACATATCCGATCAAAGAGGCCACCGATGATCTGCGGCAGCTGCTAGACGGACCAAGGGTGAACGCTAAGCGTGTGCATTGGCGGTTTGAATTTGGGTGTGATACGAATCGCTGCTACAGATCGAAAAACGGACAACGGTTCGTTTGTGTTCTTGGTGTTAGGCCGCTTCTTTTTAATCGCGCGGATTTAAATAGATCAGAGCGGATGAAATGGATAGCTGCGTTGGAGTTGCCCTAAAGGTTTATGCAATCGGGTTGTAGATGCTGCAATTGAGAAGAGAAGCCGTGCGTACGGGTAGTGTGGTGGAGAAGAGACAAGAGAGGGAGGGTAAAGAGAAGAGCCGGCGTGGGACGGGGGGGCGGGGGTAGGCGGGCGGCACTATGCTCTGGGTACTGGGGAGGGCCCCACCCGTCAACCACCCTACTCCTCCTCCTACTTGTTGTTTTGTTTAGATTAGATTAGAAGGAGGAAATGGACAAGCGGAGAGAGTCGCCTTAGAAACATCGCAACCTCCCTCTCTGATTACCAACGCCAACGCGGCATCCATCCATCCATCTTTTGTTTTCTTTTCTTTTTGTTCTCGCCGTCGCCGGATTTCCTTCCAATTAAGATTCCCCTTTTCCCCTCTCTCTCTCTCCTCTCTCCTCGGCGGCGCGGCGCAATGATTTCCGCCTCCCCGCTCCGGTACCGGCCGGCGGTACACTAGCTAGCTACCACCATCCCAGGGGGGCTAGTACCAGGAGGCGGAGGAGGAGCTCCCACCCAATCCGCCCCGGGTGGTCCGCTCCGCTTCACCACCACCACCTGCCGTGCGACCGTATCCAGGGAGGGAGGCGGATCGGTTTCGGTTCGGAGTCGTCGCCGGCCGCGGGATCACCATGTTCAAGCTCCACCGCCACCGCTCCTCCGACCGGAGCGTCGGCGAGCGCTTCGAGTTCAGGTTCTCCAGCTTCCGAGCCGTCATGGTACCTACCTACTCACTTCCACCCAGATTCCCCCCCTTCCCTTTTTACTAGCACCAGTAGCCAGCCGTTGATTCGAGCCGCGGCATTGGGGAACCACCAATCGCTTCCCTCCTCGCCTTGATCTACTTCTCAGTAGCCGCCGCGTAGCTGCACAACCCCTTCCTACCTCCTCCTAGCTGGAGTAGTAGCTACCACTGCTAAGCTTACGGTACTGCTGCACTAGCACTAGCACTAGCTGTAAGAGTAAACTGTGTTTAATGGTTGCGCTCTGATGATCTCAGCAATCCGGTGTTCATTCCCCAATCCAAAGCCTACCCGTGCTACATTTTCAATTGAAATTGGACCACTATCAAACCAGCAGTGCATGGCCGATTCCTCTCTTTAGAAAGAAATAATAAAGGCATGATGGTATTCCACTTTCTGGTTGCAGTTTCACAGTTACTCTGAAAATCTCCTATTACTATTAATAGACACATCACTGCGGTGTGGCCTTCCATTTCTCAAATGGCATACAGGTTTCTGCAAGAAATGCCAGTGAACACGTCTTAGGATTCTTACTTTCTTATTGTTGTCACAAATAGCATTCAAGCAATACTCTACTTCCTTTTTCGTTTTGTTCATTATGCTCAGGGTTTCATGTGTATTCCCTGTGGTACATGCACTTACTGTTTTTTTAATGACTCTTATTGGTTGGACTTGTATTCTACAGGTCCCTGCAGTATCGGACAGGCTCTTCCTTTCGATAGTTTCCGTGGATACCGGCAAAACCATCGCCAAATCCAGTAAAGCAGCTGCCCGCAGCGGAATCTGCCAATGGCCTGATTCCATATCGGAGCCGATATGGTTTTCTCGAGACGAGGTGTCGAAAGAGTTCGATGAGTGCCAATACAAGATTGTTGTTTCTGTGGTATGTATGAATATTCATAGCACGTTCTATCTAGCTACCTTTGTTTTTCAATCTCACAGCTTCCGCTCGGCACCATTTGTGAAAACTATATATAGTATTTAGTTTGCTGATCAATTCACTTCCATGTTGCAGGGATCAATAAGAACTGGTGTTCTTGGCGAAATTTTCCTAAACCTGTCCAACTTTCTTAATTTGGCGGACCCAACTTCTATCTCTCTGCCATTGAAGAGATGCAACTCTGGAACAGTTTTGCAGGTAAGCGAGTTCTGTGCAGCTGTTTCCTCTTAAAAGAACTTTTCCATTTATTCTGCTTATGGTGACAGTCATTGCTTCTCATGTGCAGCTCAAGGTCCAATCTCTTGGCACAAAGTCTAAGCTGGGGTAACTAACTCTACTTCAGTTTTTCTCCTTTTTCTTATTTTCCCTATTATAGCTCCAGTTTGCACACTTCACACTGAAGACCCTGCAATCACGTTATATCGTTCTCACATTGTTTTTGCTGTCTGCAAGTCTTGATATTCTGTTATAATGTTTGCACATCTATGCAGTGGTGTGAGATCTTCAAAGGACTTGCCTCCTCGTCTTGGTGACCGTTGTCTAATAAATGATGACATGGATAACAAATCAGATGGCTCCGATAATACAGCCAACAGGAGCGTCCGTTCTTCGTCAGGAAATCCTTTAGGGGGCACTTATCAGGATGAACCTGGAAACAGGGTATGCCAATATTTAAATCAATCCTCTCCGTGCTAAGTTCATTTTAACAAGCGTGCAATGTATGCTTTGAGTTATGTTTCTATTAGTCCATTTGTATCTTCCAATTTTTTTTGTTACCAATAACTCGATTCTTGACCATTTAGACACAGTTTCCTAGTACTGATGATATCACTCTTCAGGAAACTTGAGCTAGCTTGTCATTTAACTGTTTCTGGTGCCTATAGATATCGAGAAATTTGTCTCTTATTTTCAGTTGAACTGATTAAATATCGCAAAAAATATCCGATTACACATCTAGGTTCTTCTCTTTTCCATGCTTTTGTTCCATGTTCCAACAGCAGTTACATACCCTGGAATGAAATGAAAGAAAAGTCCAACCCATGAATCTTTCTCTTGTATGCAGCTAATAACAGACTTCAAAGTGTTCATTTGCCTTTGGTCATCACAACATGCTTAAGTTTATTTTAATCTTTTTAATATTGATTATTTGAAGTACTCATTTGTTTTGCATGTGAGCTGTGGCTCCATGATGTATATAAATTTTAATGTACTGGTTACAGTTTCACAATCATAAAAGATTTTTTATGTGATGCCCTTTCAGACTATTATGTGTAAATGTTGGTTTCTCACATCCTTTTTTTCCCTTCAGGAAATGAGTTTCTCAGCATCAGGGTCTCACCGGAGTTCCAATTCTGGAGATAGCACCCAAGATAGAACAAACTTGTCTCCGATAGACAACTCTAATGGTGGTTTGTATGTCGGAAGGCAGGATTCAGGTAGTTCCTATGTGAGCGCTGGCCGTGGTGATGAAGGATTGAGATCAAACAATTCATCTTTCAGTTCCCGAGCTTCAGGTCCAAACGCGCTGCAAGGAAATACCCCGAAATCATTTTCAAATGGGATTGCTCAGTCATCATTGGGGACAACTGATTCATCTAAAGATCTTCTTGAAGCTGCTGAAGAAACAATTGAAGAACTCCGTGATGAGGCAAAAATGTGGGAACGACATTCTCGCAAATTGAAGGCTGATCTAGAGGCGCTGAAGAGGGAATGTTCTGAGAAATCCAAGCAACAGACTGAGCTAGCCCTTGAACTGTCTGCTGCACATGCCGAGCGGGATTCCTATAGGCATGAAATTGAAGAATTGAAGTCATCTCGGCAAGAGTCATCTCGGCCAGAGTCATCTCGACCAGAGTTAAGCAGACGGCAAATAAAATCTGTAACCCCCAAACGTGGGGATTGGATGGACGTGGAGAAGGAAGTAGAAGTTGAGATGAAGTTTCTGAAAGAATCAAATGCAAACTTACAGGCACAAGTGAAGAACACCCAAGAGGCAAATATAGAGCTTATTTCTATTCTTCAGGAACTGGAAGAGACCATAGAAGAACAGAGAGCGGAGATATCTAAACTTTCTGAGGTCAAGGATGTCACTAATACGGATGTCTTGAAGAATGGGTTGTTAGTCAAAGAAGACACAGAATGGGCTAGGAAATTGTCAATGAAAGAGGATGAAATTAATACTTTGAGGAAGAAACTAGACCGTGTTCTCAGTATTGAAAATGCAGGTGCCGCAGGTTCTGATACCATATATCTTGAATTGGAGAAAGAGAACGAAACTCTAAGGGTAAAGATACAAGAACTTGAGAAAGATTGTTCTGAACTAACAGATGAAAATCTGGAGCTTATATATAAGCTGAAAGAAACCGGTGTGGCAAAAGGGCAGGATCCTCGTGTTTCAAACAACAGTGAATTGCAAATTGAAAAGCTTACATCACAAATATATCAACTGGAAGAGGAACTTAGAAATAAGGAAATGATGCATGACGGCAGTTTTACCGACTCATCAATGTCTAATGCCAAAGAGTTACAGAGAAAGTGTGCCGACCTTGAGCTGAGGCTGCTACGTTTTAGGTCTCAGGGCATTGAGCTGGAAGAGAAGTTCCAAAAAAGCCAAGAAGAACTAGAACAGAAAAATGTTGAGTTATCTAAGCTGAGAGATGAGCTTGAAGGCTTGGAAGGTGGTGAAACTGGTGGTGCGAGAGGAAACCAATTTAGAAGAGAAGATCTAGAGGATAGTGAATCTGAGACAGATTTACTGAAGACTAGAGTCCAGCTACAACAACAGGAAAATGATGACTTGCGGCGCTACAAAGTCGAAACAGAAAGTTTCATGTCTGAAATTCAGGCAGAGAAGAGTCGGTTAGAGGAACGCTTGGCAGCATCAGCTAAAGAAAGTAGCATCACTTCCAAATGCTTGGATGAATTGCAACAAGACATTTTTGTGCTTTCTAGCAACATAGATTCCCATGTGTCTGCTAATAAGGTTCTTGAAAGAAAGATAATTGAACTCGAGAGCTGCAAAGCAGAACTAGAGTTGCATATATCAGAGCTTGAACAGGAGAATATAGAGTTGTCGGAACGCATATCTGGACTGGAAGCCCAGTTATCTTACATGACAAATGAAAAAGAGTCAAGCGAGCTGCAGATGCACGATTCAAAATCCCTTGTCATCAGTCTCAAAGATAAAGTGGAGCGGCAACAAGTAGAGATGGATACTCAAAGGGTTGAGTTTAAGCAAAAGCAGCAAGAAACACAAAGAAAACTGTCTGAAGCACAGGATGATTCAGAAGTTCTGAGAAGATCTAATTCTAATCTACAATCTACTGTTGAGAACCTTATTGAAGAGTGCAGTTCTCTTCAAAATCTGACTGCCGACCTCAAGAGGCAGAAGTTGGAATTGCATGGCCGTTTTATGCAACAAGAGCAGGAATTGGATAACTCGAAAAAAAGGATTCTTGATTTTTGTAAAACAGTGGAGTTCCTAGAAGCAAAGCTTTCTACTCTTCAGAAGGACATATCGTCCAAAGAGCAATCGTTACTGTCGGAACTTGAGAGCATATTCCAGGAGCACACAGAGCAAGAAGAAAAGATAAATCGTGCTCATTTCATGTTAAATAAGATTGAGAAAGAAAAGACTCTTGAAGTAGAGAATCTTGAGAGGGAGGTCGTGAGCCTCACTGCACAGGTCTCCTCCACACACGAGGAGAGAGAAAATGCCACAGTAGATGCCATTCGGGCGGTCTCTGTCCTGCGAGCTGAAAAGGCCAAACTCGAGGCTAATTTCGAAAATGTCAGTGCACAGTTGAGACATTATGAGTCTCAACTAGAGGACCTTCGCAAGGAGTCCAAAAGCAAGATTAAAGGTTTGGTTGATTCCCTTAATGCATCCAAACAGAGCGAGGAAATGGTGACAGCAGATGCTGAACATATGAAGAAGTTGATGGAAGCTGCTAAGTCCAATGAAGATGAGTTACGGAAGTCCTCTGGTGAACTGGAGTTAAAGCTTAAAGCCAGTGACTACGAGAGGCAGCAAATGATGGAAGAAATATCTGACCTGAAACTTCAGGTCCAGAAAATAACAGGTCTTCAAGATGAAGTTTCCAAACTTAGGGGCTCCCTCGACGAGGCTAAGTTTGAAAAGGGAAAATTGAAGGCGCTACTAGAGTCTGTGACTGAGGAATGTGAAGAACTGAAGGCTCAGAAAGCTATGCTAACAGATAAAGTTTCTGACATGCAAGAGAGTTTGGACAATGGTGAAGAAGAAAAACGAAGCAGAATATCTATGCAAGCAAAGCTTGTGAGATTGGAGAGTGATCGATCAGCATCGGAAGCATCGCATGTGCATGAAGCAGAGTTAAAGAACGAACTTAGTAGGATTAGAAGATCAAATAGTGAATACCAGAGGAAGATACAATCCCTCGAGCAGGAAATTGAGGATCTCACTAGAAAGCAGGTTAGCTATATACAGTACTTATTGTGATGATTAAAAAAATCACTGGATTGATGTTCCCAATGTCTGGGTATCCCCCTTGTATTTTCAGGAGATTGGAGATTCTGCAGATATTCAGTCAAAGATTCAAATGCTGGAAACTAAGCTTGCAGAGGCTTTGGAGGAAAATAACATGTACAAAGCTCAACAAAAGAGGTACCCCTTGCACTCTGAAGTCTGAACTTAAATGTTAGCACTATGCATAGAATGGTGTATATGTGCTGTTACCCTTTTCTTTTGTTATGGGTTAGTCAGTCTAAGCAAGCATTGACAAGTGACAGCCCTCCCAAAAGTTCTCTCCCCCCCCTGTAATGTAATATAATTATCCATGTAATTTTGAATGATAAGTTCATAACAAATCATCTTTTATTGTGGATTTGAGCTGTCTATATTCACAAGATCAGAATATTCTCATCTGTAGAATTGTCTTCCTTGTACAGTCCCGTTGCCGAGGAGCAATCTGGTGGTGAGGACAGGATTTTGCAGCTGGAAGGAGATCTAAGAGATATGAAGGAGCGTTTACTCAACATGAGCTTGGAGTATGCAGAGGTAGAGGCCCAGCGGGAACGGTTAGTGATGGAACTGAAATCTGTCAAGAAAGGGGGGAGATGGTTCTAGCATGATGGAGACCTTTTGCCTGCCATAAACATAAGACTGACAACACAGGTACATGGATGCTATTTTCTTGCCAATAATTGATATCATAATTTGGATGAGTAGGGCGACATTTCTTCGGAAACTGTTTTATGTTTGTTATCAGTTGGAGTGGGATCCCATCATGTACTTTTTGGGTACAAGGTACTTTTTGTTCCGGTTCTTATGGATAGTCTAAAGCCTTGTGCTTTTGTAGATGACCTGTCATCAATCAGCGTCATGTATCTACCATGACCAATACAAGCCATGACAATAGGACTGATGCCAGACTATCATGATGTGTGAGAGAACAAGCAAGTGCAGAACCACATGTGATGTGCTGGACTTACTAGTTGGTACTGGAGGATTGTGAGTCTGACTATTTCCTGGAAGAAAAAGCCGCCTCCAAGAGATGGTCTCCCTGACCAGGCGAAAATTGAGTCTGTGACTAATTCCTGGAAGAAGGTCACCTCCACCTGTAAGCCTCACTATGATAATCCCGATTTAACCAATCGATTATGCAATGCCATGTGTTTCTTCATCCAGTATACCGGCCTGTTTCTCAATTGATCTGGAGGGTGATTGTTATCTGTTCATATGGTTACTCGTATCACCCACCATTTACATGATTACATGCAAAGTTCACTTTAACTGTCGATAAATGTAGTTCTTCGTCTTGTTTGTGAGACCAGCTTCAAGATGTCAAGCTAGTAGTACAGTCACCGGACCCTCGTACATTATTGTAATTCCATTTGTACAATATTAAGGGTTTAGCTACTTAACTATGTTTACTTTTATCACAAAAACTGCTTTTTTTTGCTTTTGTGAGATCTCCAAGCCTGGTATGAATACATTTTATCATGTTGTGATCTTAAGGATTACTATTTACTTAAAGAGCTGAAGGATCCGAGACAAGCATCTGGTACCTTCATTAACTCAACCTCGTAGCATAACTGCGGCGACGCAGCCACTAGGAGGCAGTATAACAATTACAATTACATAGTTGTATAACATTTAAAGAAATCATAAGCATTATGGTTGCATAGCAAATGTATACAGCTATAATTCCAAATATAGATGGAAGTACATTAGTATGGCGTACAGTGGATTATCAGTAGTTGTTTAACACCACTGAAGCACACATACTTCCATTCTTACATCGACCAATACTGCATTTACAATAGAATAACCGTAGAACGATCACCATTACGACTCTATGCTTTCCTTTGCTCCTCTCACGCCACTTTTGCCCTTTCTATGAGGTCCATGAGAAGAGAGGGGCAGCTCTGTAAATGCTTGAAACCGCCATTTTCCAAGATGACTTTCATATTCTTGGGAGAGATGAGAAAGTTGATGCACGCCGCCTTGAGCCTCTGGCAGTGGTGCTGCTCTGCTAAGACCAGTGTGGCTATCGCCGTGCTCGTGGAAACACATTTGCACAGCGCGTCCTCGCAGATCAGCTTCAGCCTCTCCATCTTGTACCTATCCGCTGCTTCAAGCAATCCGTGCGCAATTGCCGTCGCCGCCTCATCTCCCTTGTCCATCTCATCAGGCAATGCATCGGTGTATATGTAGTGGAGCAAAGCTTTGAACACTTTTGCCTCCATGTCGTCGATCCTTACGGTGGCCATGGGCGTCTTCTTTTTCTCCATTTCTGGCACACCAAGGAGCTCTGCTTCCGCTGCTGCCTTCAAGATCGGAGACCGGGCAGCCAGCACCTGTCGATGGGCGGTGAGTGTCTCACCGCCCACCTCGAAGGCCACATCTGCCCCCTCTTTCTTCCACAGAAGATCGGTGAAACCACAATCCTCTGTTTCCTTGGCGCACAGCTCCATGACGGTGATGTCGCACCTGAGAGTGAAGCAATCATCCTTGAGGTGACCTGAGTTCTCTAGCGCCGTCCTTGTGATGCACCAGACCAAACCCCCAGTGGTTGTGAAACTTCTATTAAAGTTCATGGTAGATGATGGCACTGGTTTCCCAGCCTGGTCCAGTAAACTGAGCGAGCCTTGAGCTGAGATGCCCTTGTCAGGCTTGACCGGCGAGTCCCTGCTAACACTGACAAGCTGAAGTAAGACATCTATGTAAGTGTCAGGACCTGAGGGCTCGCCGTTGGGGTAATACTGGAGAAGCCAGCTGTGGCCTCCGACCTTAAAAGTGCAGGATTTGATGTCTATACCATGGGTGACCACCTTGGTTTGCGAGTACCCATCGATCTTGAGCAAGTGCCGCCCGCTCACCGCTCTGGCGACGATGGCGGAGGTAGAGCATGACGACATCCTATATATACTGTAATACCGTGCGTCCACACAGTTTGGTAGCTTAGTGATAATGGATTATTATGGCTATCTCATAGAAGGGGAGTGTATGTGAGAATACAATGGGCATGGAAACTGCGGCAGAGGCAGCGACTGTCCATGGTGTGAATATATACAAGCAAAGTTTGTTAATGGATGGATATATTTTATGGATCCTCCCTTCAGTGGAAGGAAGGTAATATGCTCAGATAAGACTTGTAAGTTTCTACGATGGATCCTTTGCTTTGCTTCAATTAAGCACATCTGGTATATTACTTGCTTGCTGCTAATCCCAGAGCTTATGCCAGGTTGCTTGCCATTCAAACAGGGATCAAAGTTTTGGTCATGACCAAGAAATGGTAAGATAATCCTTGGCCATAATTAACCCAGACATAATTGGCAAGCAAGAATATCACTACACAAACTAGTGCTAGCTGCTTCCAGTCTTAATTGGCAAGCTAAGAATATCAAAGTTTTGGGGCTTTAGCTTGTTCCTTTGATGCTAGCTGCTTCCAGCCTTATTTGGCAAGCTAGGGATATCAATGTTTTTGGGCTTATAGCTTGTACCTTTGATGCTTGCTGCTTGTAGTCTAGTTGGCAAGCTAAGAATACCATTGCACAAACTAATGCAATTTTTTACTTCTGTTTTGCAATATAGAACCATTTAGACAGAGAGCCAATCTTGTGCACCGATTATCTTTTGAAAAATAGGAAAGCATCCACGCTGATATTTGAAAAGTTCTGAATTATTTTTACATATATTGTCTGATGAAGTGTGAATCTTCATTGGGCCATATCATGTCCTTTTGTGGATATGAAGAGAAAAACATGGCAGATGATGGCCTAAAATAGAAACCATAAGTGTGCACAGCCCACAAATGGACATACTTTTGACAAAAAAAAATATAGATTCACATTTCATCCCCAAAATGTACCTCAATTTTCAAATCCTCAGTGTTTTTTTTTCACCTAGGTGCACATGACAATTCTTTCCATTTAGACATCATGGCTCAGGTGTAGGCGTGTAGCATTGAAGACACTGAAACAGAAAATACAAAGTGAAACCGGTTCCAGCAAAACCAAATGAAAATTGTAGCACACAGTAAAGATACATGTATTATTGCATAGCCACATGAGTACATGCATATCCCATGACAGAATGAGGAACACAATCAGAGGTAAGAACACACAAGCATGCAACACACACTGATCAATGGAGAAACACACACATCGCAAACTCTCACAACAATCACCCACTCCAGAGCATGCAGATCGTACTGATCAGTTCCAGGCTTCCAGCAGTGGCCAACTTTACTCATTGTGCTTGAAAACGGGATGGTTTGGGTGCTCTGCGACAGCCTGCTTTACCGGGTCTGGGTTGCAGCTGCCGCTGAGCTCGAGCTCTTTCAGTCTTGGGAGATGACCGATTCCGGAGATGAACTGCATGCTCGTGAAAGCCCAAGCTATCTTCTCCAGCCCAGGTGTGGCTCCACTCTCGAAGATGATGTTGGTGATTTCGGAGCCCTCGATGATGAGAAACCTGAGGCTTGGGAACTCTTCTTTCCTAAAATTGAGGTTCATTTCTGCGTAGGACATGTGTCGGAGCCTAAGGCAGCGCAGGCCACCGAGTTGGCCGAGTAGTCGTATGGCATGATCCTTCAGGGAGGTGTCGCGCAGGGTTATCTTGGCAAGCTGGTGGAGCTCTGTGATCCATGGAGGCAGCGCACCGCCTGTGAGGCCGCTGATGTACAGGCTCTGAAGAAACCTGGGAGGCGAAAATGGATTCTCTTGATCCATGGTGAATGTTAGAGGATCGGTCTCATCGGCAGGATGTCCGATTCGGATCGACAAAGAGCGAAGGCATCCGTTCAGCTTGCTGACTGCTTGGAGCAGATGCTGGAAGGAGCTTGCAACCTTCTTGCCATGGAGAGCAACACCTAGCTTCCGTACCTTGAGTAGCTGCCCAACATCCATCAGCATCGACTCGCTGCCACTCCCGGATACCTGTACATGTGACAGAATCTCCAGGTTCCTCCTCATGGCCCCGATGCCATGGGGCATTCGCGGCGTGGAGAATGATTCCGTGGAGTTGATGGTGTCCTTGATTGGGGATGAGAAGTCTGTGCAGCCTGCGAGCAGATGCTGGAGCATCAGGAGCTCGGAGAAATCTGCAGGGAAGGCTTGTATCTTGGTCTGCCGAATGTCCAGCGTCTCTAGCTGCTGGAGCCTGTGGATTTGCTTGGGCAGCGCAGAAGCATCGGTGTTCCTGAGGCTCAAATACTTGAGCATGAACAGCTTGCAGATGTTGTTCAGATGGCGCTTCTCCAAGCCTTTGCAGCCTTCTAGATCGAGCACCTTCAGCAGCAGCAGTTGAGAAGATGTGGGCAGTGACCCCAGGCACCTCTTGATGTCACCAAGATGTGCATTGTGGATCATGGAGCCGACAGTGACTCTCTCTTCTGCTGCAACCCCAGTGATGAGGCGACGCACTGGAGGCGGTACCACACAGGTCTTGATCTTGCCTGCATCCCCAATGTCAACGGGGCAGATGAGACCTCGGCTGACAAATGCACTGAAGCAGCGCTCGGCTGCCGCTTCAGCTGAATCATGACCGTCTTCCGCGGATATCAGGCCTCCGGCGGCCCATCTTCTCACTAGGGATGTCCTCCTGATGCTGGTGCTGTGATCTTGTGGGAGGAGGATACATAGGTGCAGAAAGCACATCTGACACTTCCTAGTCATGTCACTGAAGGAAAACATAACCATCTGCTTGTAGTTATGGCTGCTATCGTCGTCGCAAGGGCGGCGACATGCCTTTGAACACAGGCTTTCCTGCAGCTTCTCCAGGTCCTGTCTTGTCCTGTTAGGGTTGGCATACAGGGCATGGAGGAACATCTTCATGGAAGCGACGTCCGGGTTGCATCTCTTGAGAATGCCATGTATGATGCCCCGCACATCGCCATCCTGAAAATTGCTAGCGACAAGGGCCACTGCTCTCTTGAAGAAGAAATCCACAAGGGAATAGGTTATCACTTTGTCCGGAGAAGATGACCTGACAAGACCATCATCCTTTGTGGTCACCATGATGGTACTTCCAGCGGCGAGGTTTATGAAGTTGAAGGAAATTCTGATCTGGTCCCAGAGGCCCATGTAATCGTCGAGGTCGTCGAGAACAATCAGAACCCTTCTGCTTTCCAAGGCCGCTCGAATGTTCCACAGGAGTTTCATGTTGTCTGATGATGTGTCGTCCTGATTTTGATGATCAGGAAAGAGCTGGCAGAGCAGGTCATGGAATATCTGCCAGATGATTGGAGGCCTCTGGATGGTGATCCATGCCTTGTCGTCGAAGCCGCCGGACACGGAAGAATGTTGCTGGTACACTCGCTGAGCTAGACTGGCACCTTCTGCATCATCTGATGCTAAGATGACAGTGAGCCTGAATGACCGCTCTCCGGCCTCGCCACCGTCTCGTTTGTTGCCTAGCCAGGTGATCAGCTCTGCCGCACCTTCCTCCAAGATGTCGGGCTCAGCATCGATTAAAGCTCGCCTGAAAGCACATCTCTCGTCTTCATCGCAGCCACCGTCTTCTGATTCTTGAACATTACGGAGAGGCAGCCGCCTGCTGCTGCTGATCGTCGCCATGGCAGAAGCTTGTGTGATGGCAGGTGGTGGCGGCACGGCGATGCCGTACCTCAGCCGTCTCTCACCGACCTCTTGCACCCGGACCTTGAGCTCCCGGATACGTTTGGCGATGTTGCTGCGACTGTGAGGGATGGTGGCGCACCCACCAAGGAACCATGGCATTTGCAGGTAACGCAGGAGCCCCTTTGAAGGGCGTGGGTGTGTGTGCTGGTAGAGGTTGATGCAGTCCCGCGAGTCGCCGGCGAGGTCCCTGACCTGCCTAGCCCACGCCTGGACCTCATCGTCACCGTCGCCATGCCCATCCCCAGGAGTCAGCTGGTGGGTCCAGGCAAGGTGGCGGAGGAAGCCGCTCATGACCGCCATCTCGTCCCTGATGAAGTTGGCGTCGAGTAGGACGCCGGCGGGCAGTGGTGGCTGTTGCGTCTCGGTGCTGACGGTCGGCGAGAATGAGCCGGAGATGGCTCGCCGGGGGGAAGCTTCGGCCATCTCTCTCTAATGTGTCTGCAAGTGTGTGACCGATGGAGATGATGTTTCTCTGAGAGAAATGTTGTTGGCTGGCAGGAAACGAAATGGTGATGGATGGGAAGCAAGCAACAGATGAGAGAGCGTACGTAATGTCGATTTTTCTTTTACTTTTTTGCATCTTCATATAATACTATGATTGTGCCAAGGGGCCTAGCTACTTCTTTTGGATAGTTTTCTGTTAACTTTTGTTGTTCGTTTCGTGTACAAGGGTGCATATATCTCGAGTTTCAGTCGCCTTTGCTTTGCAAGATAAGGTACTCTACTACTTGAGAGTAGAGACTTGAGAGGGGAAGTACCCAAGTGAACCCAAGCTCATATGAGCTCGGGATGAACAGTAAAATCAAAAAAAAATTCTAAACAAAATTTAAAAAATCTGAATTTTTTTGTGGTAAACATTCGACAAATTTTTGATATGCTTGCAAAATTTCATTACAAAATAACATCCGTGGAATACACAAAAAAAAATCGATGCTCCAAAATGCTATAAAAAGTAACATTTTGGAGCATCGATTTTGTTTTTTTTGCTGTGTATTCCACGGATGTTATTTTGTGATGAAATTTGCAAGCATATCAAAAATTTGTCAAAGGTTCGTCACAAAAAAAGTTCAGATTTTTTTGATTTTTTTTTGATTTTACTGTTCACCCGAGCTCATATGAGCTCGGGATCAATTGCTCCTCATCCACTTGAGAGTGAGTACTTCGAACATAAGCCCAGGCTCATACGCTCATCGGCTCATGTACAAGAAACTCTTTAGAAGACATACGAAAAAGGTTTAAAAAATTCTATTTTTTTATGGTGAAAGATGCTTAGGGGGTAGATGTTCATGTAAAATTTGAGTTTTTTCAGATATGTAGGAGCTCGCGGAAAATAAATAAATTGAATAATGCATGAACAGTAATGTTTAACAAAAACTACTATAATTTATCTTTTTTGCCGTGATCTTTCCAGATGTTTGAACTTCTTTAAAATTTGTACGAATGCCTCACACGTAAACATCTTTCACCATAGGAAAAATTTGAACTTTTTGAGCTTTTTTCATATTTATTTATTGTCTCTTCGGGTGCAGATACACCCGGGCATTGAATCAACGCTCTCCTTGAGTGTATCTTTATATCGATGAACAATAGGTCAAATTCGACCCGCAGAAGAAAATAAATGCAGAATTCTAGGAATTCAAAAAGGAAGATGATTGAAAACAACCCAGTGAATCGACCATTCGGCTTGTCCTACAAGCTGCAGGAGGTTTTTTTAGCCTTAACTCAACCTTTATACCTCCAAATTCAGACATAACGGGATACAAACAGGGTCATGCAGGTTAAGCAACCAAACATGCCTGCCTTGGTTTAACGACGAACTAAACTTAACTATCTTAAAAGCTTCCCTACTATTGTTCCTTTTCCTAAACATAAACTTACAAGAAGTAAAAAACTGTAAATTGCTATTGATTTCCCTGATGATCATGCTATGCCTTCAATTCGTGCCGGAGTTGATATCATCCACGATGCTTCGATTCTCACATACGATAATGAGAGATTGCAACTGCATGTCTTGTGCTAGCATCTGTGCTTCTCGGCAAGCTATAGAAGCAAGGCACAAATCATCTTCTAACCCCGGGCAGACGAATGCAGAGGACCCCAGATACACTCCCTGGTTGTCCCTAGCAATCGCAGCTGCAGCTCCAGTTCCACCCGATTTGGACGTTCCTCCTGCCGTATTGATTAGAACCGTGCCTTGCTCAACAGAAATCGACATTTCATGTGCTTGTCTTCTCGGCATAGTCTGCTGTGTGCGGGGTTCCATAGTCTATACTCCTCCCAGTTCCGCAATAAAACGCTGCACGAAAAGATGGGTTGTCATCGGACTCTGGTGAGTGTCTTCATGAATCGATTTCGTTCTGACGTGCCATATGGCCCAAAGAGTGACCATTGCGCCTACTCCCGACGTCCTCCACGGGGATGGACAATCTCCCCAGCCTCCACAAAAAATGCCGCACCTTTCCAGGAACTTTGATCTTCCACAAAGACCGCCACCCATTAGAATCCGCTTCTGAGTTTGAGTGTCCTGGGCGACCTTCTAGCCAGTCCGTTCTTCTTTGTACCGTGGCCGATAACATGCGATAACAAGATTTAACCGAAAAGTGGCCCTTTTTTCGAAATTCCAAGCCCAAGTGTCCTCTGAATCTTGAGTCATCAATGGAATCTTTAAAATCTCAGAAACATCAGCCGGCAGATAGTTCGCCATTAGAACTTCTTGATCCCAGCGTGCATTCATAGAATCAATAAGATCACTTACTAGCCCCGGTCCATCAGCATAACCTCACCAACAGTTTCATATTGATTTCTCTCGGGATCCAGTTATGTCCCCAGATGCTTGTAGTCTTTCCGTTTCCAATCCGACGGATGAGCCCCTGCTTCAAAATGTCTCTACCCTCAAGAATAGAACGCCAGATGAGAGATGGGTTGGAACCCAGCTCTGCGGACAGGATGTCCCAAGTTGGGCAGTACACCGCCTTCAGAATGCGAGAGCACAAGGTCTCAGGGGTTGTAAGCAGTCTCCATGATTGTCTTGCTAAGAGTGACAAATTAAAGAGCTCAAAATCACGGAAACCCAAACCTCCCATATGCTTTGGCTTTGTCATGTCAGCCCATGAAAACCATGCCGGCTTTCGGGCTCCCGCTTTGCTTCCCCACCAAAATTGGCGAAACTGTTGGGTCTCGCAGCAGAAAACAATAATTTTTCTAACTAGCGTCGCCCTTAACCCAAGATCTATCTAGCTGTAATGTCGTAACGGAAAGACTTGTGGAAACATACCTCGGGGTGTAGTCCGTTGCGCGGGAAACGTTCCCGCAAACGTGGTTGATGAAGCCGTAAACCTTTCACAGCCCCCTGGCTGTGTTAGCACCCTGATGGGGTGATAGTGCCGCACGTGCAGCACCTCGTAGTACTCACACACGTACGGACTCGATGACGACCACCGTTCTCCGATCCAGCGAAAGTGGCAGAAGTAGACCTCCCGGAACCGGAGTTTCGGCAGCACGACGGCGTCCGCGTAGCAGAGAAGCCTCAATCCCAGCACAGGTTACAGACAAGGGGACACCGGCTTGAGAGAGACGAGAGAGGGGAGAAGACCGGTGAAAACCGATCTCAATTCGGAGTAATATTGAATTCTCTGCGAATTTTTCTGTATTAAAGAAGTGCACCCCTGCCCATCTTTATATAGGCAGACGGAAGGAGTCAACCCCCTTCCCTTGGCAATGTGGGACTAATCCCTTGCCAAGGGGGGAGGGTGCGGCTAGGAGGACGGGGGGGGGGGGGGGGGGAAGTGGGGCGCCACCCACATGGGCCCCAAGGCCCATGGCGCCCCTTTTTTTTCTTTTCCTTTTCCCTTTTTTTCCTCCTTCCCCTAATGGGCTTCTTTCACAAATAAGGCACATTGCACTTTTTAATCTGAAATAAATTATTATTAATTATTAATTCACTTAATTAATAATTAATACATATTATTTCATCTCCCGATGATCCAGAACTCCTTCCAGCTCACTCCGAACGTCCTTTGGACCAACACGGAACTTTTCCGGTACGTCTTTCTCTCTTCTCCGGTAACTCCGATAGTTCCGAAAAGGTCTCCGATATTCATCGAGCCCTTAAGTGTGTTACCGTACGGTCCGAGAACACTCCAGTCATGACCGAGACAAAGGCTACGGCCAATGATCAATAGCGGGACCTGGATGCCCATAATGACCCCTGTGCATTCCGGAAGTAACCGATTGAACTGTACACGTTGTATACCATTCCCATTGTCATGTGATACTAGATTAGTCCAAGATTCGATCAACTGCATCCAATGCATTAGTTCTATCTTGTTACCGACAAATCTTATTCACTCGTTCCGTGATATTCATCCTCGTGACCTAGTCACACGCTGCGCAGCTTTATGGATGCAATCTCACCGAGTTGGCCATGAAGTATCTTTCCATTATATGGATTGACAAATCCCGCTCTTGAATCAACACTCCTCAACATATCCCATCGGATAGCCCAAGATACACCTTTATGGTCACCATGTTTCAGTGTGACGGTTAATGCACTCAAAGCATCCTCAGAAGATAGCAATTATGCGTTATCTCACGGTCAAAGGATCAGGCTACTACGTTCTGTAATTACAACACTGAACTTTTACGATTTGATCATGTTGCAATGCTTGCATTGGGTAATGTTCACCACGTCATTCATTCAATGAGGTGACCTTACCGTCAATTGACTTGATTGTCCATGATCGGGAAACCACAATCATCAGTTGACGATAAACCAGTCATCATGAGATGCTGACTAGGAACTCTGGTTGTTTCTATACCACACCTGTATCATTGTTTCACTGATACAGTTCCAGCACAGTATGAAACCGGTCATGAACTTATTTAGATATATTGGAATAATCATATATTATTTGCCTCTATATCATATATCCAACAGTTTCCCACTTGCACTAGATAGCAAATAATCTAGCTGCATATTTTCTCGATCATAATCATCTTATCATATAAGTGTTTATTGATCATGCTTGCTCATGGAAGAGGTTTCGTCAACGATGTGTACCCGTTCAGATTCGTATGTTCCTTTGCAACAGGTATTGGTCAACTTGCTTGATATACCCTTCATTATCTAATAATTCTTGAATTATAAGTTTGGCGGGAGAGTGAGACTTCTTATTTTACAGTATTCTTTAATGACAAAATGGTTTTAGTCCCTAGGACTTCCATAGTCATGTATACTGAAAAATACACTCAGCCAGAAGTCTAAACTTCTTACGCTAAACTTTATTCAACCTTCTACTTCCTTAAGTAGATATTTATATTTTGTAGAGTTTTGGTTCGTGAAATTATAGCTCACATTTCTTTTCTATTCCTTTTGGTGATATATCTAATTCATATAGACCCATAATAAGGCTTGCAATCGTAATCCAGTATTACATTCAAGTATATTATCTTTTCTATCATTTAGAGTATTGTCCTCAGTTTCTCTTCAGATACTGAATGCTTGGACTTTGCTCCGGTTCTGTGTTTTGCCAACCAAGCACATCGGAACCTATTCTTCTTCTAAGAACTTTTGAGTCATTCTGTTATTGGATTCACAACTTCCGTTTTTATGGTAGAATCATATGTCAAAGGTCATATAGGATCACATGTCTTGAGACAAAGTGCATCCCTATTCTTCCATTAAAACATTATTTTGTGATATCAAGGTTTTGCATCCTTTATATAATTCCTAGCCACAAGAACCTTTTTTTATTTAGGATATCATTCCAATCCTTTTGATGTTCATTACATGTGTCCTAATCTATCCTTATAGATTTTAGTGTGTGACATATCTGTATTTCGTTCATATAAGATTCTCGTAATCCTTTCATCTTATTAGCCTTAATCTCCATGTCTATCAACGTATATATATGAGATTGTTTTCACATATATCATCGTATATATATGAAATTGACATTGTGCTCCCACTCAAATATATCCGACATATATCTGTAAGTAAGCTTTTATTAAGTTTCTATTCTAATTATGTCAGACATAATAATATTTCTCCCAAAGCTCCCACTCAGAAAATGCTCTCTGCATTCCAAGTTTTCAGGAAGTATCCAAAGCTCCCACTTAGTTTCATGAAATTGCAGTCCATGTCAATATTTTGATTACTTCAAAATCACTTGATCAAATCAAGGTTGAGAGTTTCTGCCTTGAGGTACTATGGTCCATCTTATCGAAACATTCTTTCGTTATGCCAATTGCTACTTCTCTTCAAATTCCACAACTTGAATGTGATGCAATTTCAAGCTATGGTCCCTTCATAGTGTTCGTGAATGAAATACCCATATTGATTTAGCATTACTATGCTTCCGTAGTCAATCATTATTAAATTTAGCCATAACATCTTTTATTTGCAAATCATGCCTTTATGTGTTGCATCATTCTTAATAACTTCCTGGTTATTCGGAATGTGAAATAACTACTTTATTTCATAGGATGTGAGACATCCCATATGCAACTCAATATGATTTCATTTCTTCTCGTTTCCTAGGTAACCATCAATCCTTCGTAATTTATGAGCAGTGTCCCTTTTGTTTCACTTAAGAAGACTCATGATTATTGTTCTGTACAGAACGTATTCATGACAATCTTCTTATTTTTAAACTAAGGCTTTAACTAATATACCATGATCATCATCAATAGCATATTTCCTCTTCTCATGGAGTCATTTCAGCGGAACGTTTTCCGTTGCGTTACTCTGTTATCTGGAGGCAGGGTCAATCACCCTGGTCAAAGAATTCACTTTTCTCCCATTGTTTTATCCATTGAGAACCATCTTCTCATTTACCAATTAAGCAATACAAGTTTTGCTATTTGAGAATGTGTGTTTTACAATTGCTCACAACTCTAATACAAAGAAAGTTATATCATATTAAACTTCTAGAAACTTTCTAACACCATCATCATATGGAGTCATCAGCTTCATTAAATTCAGAATGGTTTCCTTATTTCATGAAGTGGGTGTTTTAACTTAATAAATTATAACAACTTTGTTCCTTCAAAATAGCATTAGCGTAAGGGGAATGTATTTAGACCATACTACATTTTAGTATGACTACGAATGGTTCAGGTGCTTGAGCACTTTAAACTTTCATCGTAATTTCTGGCATTATTTCCACAAGTCTCCCATTTATGTCAACTATAATACTCACCACTTTGATCACATCATGGTGATTTGTATTCTTATATCCAACTTCACTGTGATTCCGTAATCTCAGATTTATGATCTTAATTGAATGCCTTGTTCAATTAATCATGCGAAGCATCTTTAATGATTATTCATGCGCTTGGTTAATACATCATTTATGTAAAATGTTTGGCGCAAGTTCTACTTTGCTAGAACTCCGTCATTAGTCATCTTGGTTGATAATAAATTCATGAGTTAATAGATCGAGTATCTAATGACTTCATCATTTATGGATTCATCGCATGCATTTAGTATAGTTATGACTTTTGACCTTATTTTTATTCATAATAACTTAATCATTAAACATTGAATATCACTTGACAATTATGGTGTTTTATAAATGCTTCTATCATATTATAAACTCAATTGCAATCATAGTATAAGCACACTTTATTCATCAAACTGGAACAACTGACTTGTCTCAAAACATGAATAACTTTGTCTCGCGAGATGCAAGACATACCACTAAGTGTTCATATTCGATTGATTACAAAAGATTTATCTAATACTCTAAGTATAATCCTATGATATATGTCTTGGTGAAATCTTGGTGGCCATCAACTGTCTTGGTTGCCATCAATCCTGGATCGCACCTCTTCCCGTCCATGCAACGGCAGGCCCTGTTTTCATAAAACAGAACAAGTATCAAATACTTATTAAACTGCAAATGTTGTATAAGGGAACAAACATTTATAACGAGTATATCAAATATATACCTTCTCCATCAACAATTTCTCCTTCAATGGGTTCAACCTCTAAATCTCGGAGGTTGACCATGAACTCAAAGAACTGAAGGCTTTCACCTCTTCCGACATAGTCATGGACAAAGTCTGTGTAACTCGGTGGAAGCGAGTGTAGCACCGTGTTTATAGCAGACTCCTCTGTGGTCCAATAGACAAAGTCCTCCACGAGTTTCAGATGTATCCCATGCATCTTGGCTACGTGAGTTTTCAGACAAGTTTTCTCTTCCATCTTTGTAGTAAGAAACTCATTTTCTAACTCAAATCTGGCCACTCTGAACTGATGTATAAACAATGACTTCATCATGTCGATTGTGTCAAACGTGTCCATATCTGCATATTGTTCACGTAAATCTTGCGGAAAGCTAGTTTCTATGACACTTTTAACCATGGCGTAAGTCCTTCGACGATTATGGTAATCAAGGATTACTTTTTCATCCATGTTGTCTATTGGAGGGTCTCCCATACTCTCTTGTATCAGGAAGAAGAGGTTAGCTCTCTTGAGCACAGTCCTAAGGTATAGGTACCAATCAACGAAATTTGACCCATCATCTTTAAGTTTTTCACCACGTAAGAAAGTAACCAATCCATGATACTGATTCATGTCCATTTTAATTTTCTAAAAAATATTTGCAAGGAAAAAAATTAAGACTAGTTCATATCAATGAGTTCATACTAATCATATTATAGATGAGCCAACACTAAAACAATCATCCCTAAGAAGTTTTAGTGATTACATGATCCAGATTCACTATCCGTCCTCGAATATCACAACGGCCGACGGATTAGTTTCAAAGGTAGACAACTAGTTTGTGCAATCACATCCTATATGAGACTCATGCTCGATCTTTTGATCTCTAGTATTCCGAGGCCATATCTGCATATGCTAGGCTCGCCAAATTGACCTTAGTGTTATATGCTACTTAGCAAGGCCATATCTACATATGCTAGGCTTGCCAGGCCCAACCTCATGCGAACTCTAATGTATGTATGACACCCGATCGTCACGGCCTGCCTATCATAAAGAGAACCTTCCAGGTGGTGCACACTTTGGTAGAATACTTATGTTTGGCATTTTATAAGGGATCATCTTGTTTTATGCTACCGTCGTGTATCCTATACTAGCATGTTTTAAGATGTATGATCATGGTGGCACTAAGTCTACAGTGTCTCCATTTAAGTTTGTTTCATCATGATGAACGTTTACTAGTTTCTAGTAACACATAGCAAAGCTATCACTACATCAAGATTAAGCAAACAACAATAGCCCCCTCTGCAATATAAAGTTAGACGCCTCTATTTTGTATATTGCATGTTTTACGTGGCTGCTAGGGCTTTTCATAGATCAACCATTTCTACGAACATTGAACCACAACGCTGATTATAGATTGTCTCTATTACACCCCGTACGGGGCCCTCCGTTGCAAATGCCATATCCGCTAAAGTAAGAGAGACAGACACCCCCCAGAGCCACTTTATACGGTACAAGCCGTATGTCAAGCGTGGAACCAGTCTCGCGTAAGCGTACACGTAAGGTCGGTCGGGGACGCTTCATCAAACAATGCCACAGATATAACAAGTACACGTGAGAGGGTAACAATCGTAGAATCAACGCCCACATCCCCGATGTGTTCTAACCGTACATCAATACGAAGCATAGATCTAGCTCATCATACCACTGTTGGGTCTCGCAGCAGAAAACAATAATTTTTCTAACTAGCGTCGCCCTTAACCCAAGATCTATCTAGCTGTAATGCCGTAACGGAAAGACTTGCGGAAACATACCTCGGGGTGTAGTCCGTTGCGCGGGAAACGTTCCCGCAAACGTGGTTGATGAAGCCGTAAACCTTTCACATCCCCCTGGCTGTGTTAGCACCCTGATGGGGTGATAGTGTCGCACGTGCAGCACCTCGTAGTACTCGCACACGTACGGACTCGATGACGACCTCCGTTCTCCGATCCAGCGAAGCTGGCGGAAGTAGACCTCCCGGAACCGGAGTTTCGGCAGCACGACGGCGTCCGCGTAGCAGAGAAGCCTCAATCCTAGCACAGGTTCCAGACAAGGGGACCCCGGCTTGAGAGAGACGAGAGAGGGGAGAAGACCGGTGAAAACCGATCTCAATTCGGAGTAATATTGAATTCTCTGCGAATTTTTCTGTATTAAAGAAGTGCACCCCTGCCCATCTTTATATAGGCAGACGGAAGGAGTCAACCCCCTTTCCCTTGGCAATGTAGGACTATTCCCTTGCCAAGGGGGGAGGGTGCGGCTAGAAGGAGGGGGGAAGTGGGGCGCCACCCACATGGGCCCCAAGGCCCATGGCGCCCCCCCTTTTTTTTCTTTTCATTTTCCCTTTTTTTCCTCCTTCCCCTAATGGGCTTGTTTCACAAATAAGGCCCATTGCACTTTTTAATCTGAAATAAATTATTATTAATTATTAATTCACTTAATTAATAAATAATACATATTATTTCATCTCTCGATGATCCAGAACTCCTTCCAGCTCACTTCGAACGTCCTTCGGACCAACACAGAACTTTTCCGGTACATCTTTCTCTCTTCTCCGGTAACTCCGATAGTTCCGAAAAGGTCTCCGATATTCATCGAGCCCTTAAGTGTGTTACCGCACGGTCCGAGAACACTCCAGTCATGACCGAGACAAAGGCTACGACCAATGATCAATAGCGGGACCTGGATGCCCATAATGACCCCTGTGCATTCCGGAAGTAACCGATTGAACTGTACACGTTGTATACCATTCCCTTTGTCATGTGATACTAGATTAGTCCAAGATTCGATCAACTGCATCCAATGCATTAGTTCTATCTTGTTACCGACAAATCTTATTCACTCGTTCCGTGATATTCATCCTTGTGACCTAGTCACACGCTGCGCAGCTTTATGGTTGCAATCTCACCGAGTTGGCCATGAAGTATCTTTCCATTATATGGATTGACAAATCCCGCTCTTGAATCAACACTCCTCAACATATCCCATCGGATAGCCCAAGATACACCTTTATGGTCACCATGTTTCAGTGTGACGGTTAATGCACTCAAAGCATCCTCAGAAGATAGCAATTATGCGTGATCTCACGGTCAAAGGAACAGGCTACTACGTTCCGTAATTACAACACTGAACTTTTACGATTTGATCATGTTGCAATGCTTGCATTGGGTAATGTTCATCACGTCATTCATTCAATGAGGTGACCTTACCGTCAATTGACTTGATTGTCCATGATCGTGAAACCACAATCATCAGTTGACGATAAACCAGTCATCATGAGAGGCTGACTAGGAACTCTGGTTGTTTCTATACCACACCTGTATCATTATTTCACTGATACAGTTCTAGCACAGTATGAAACTGGTCATGAACTTATTTAGATATATTGGAATAATCATATATTATTTGCCTCTAGAGCATATATCCAACAGAAACGTCTTGTTTAGTTTCTCAAGAAGGCCTCTCGGGAGATTAAAACACGACATTGAGTAAACAGGCACCGCCTGAGCCATGGATTTGATTAAAACTTCCTTCCCCGCCGTTGAGAAGAGTTTTTCAAGCCAACCTTTCACTCTTCCCCAACATCTCTCCTTCAGGTATCTAAATGCACCATTCTTGGAGGATCCTACATCAGATGGCATGCCTAGGTATTTATCATTAAGGGTCTCATTGGGGACGTTCAGGAGGCCCTTAATTTCTCCTCTAACATTTTCCGGACATCCTTTGCTAAAAAAGACCATGGATTTCGAAGGATTGACTCTCTGTCAAGAAGCCATACAATAAGCATCCAACAGGTTTGCCACTTCATTTAACCCTTCCATGTTGGCCTTAAAAAACAGCAGGCTATCATCTGCAAACAAAATGTGGTTAATCGGTGGCGCTAAAGGAGCCACTTGTAGACCGCCAATTTGAGATGATTCATCTTTTGACTTTAGGAGGCACGAAAGGCCCTCTGCTGCTATATGGAACAAATAGGGGGAGATTGGGTCTCCCTGCCGAATACCCCTTGTAGGGGTAAATTCCTCCAATTTCCTGCCATTAAACAGAACCGAGAAAGAGACCGAGCTGACCATACTCATCACGATATCAACCCATCTTGAATAAAATCCAAGCTTCAACATAATCGCCCTGAGGTACTCCCATTCGACTCGGTCATAAGCTTTCATCATGTCCAATTTGAGTGCACAGTGTCGGTGTTTTACTGCCTTGTTTCTTTTCATAAAGTGCAAACACTCATACTCTTCTATGATGTTGTCAGTAATTAATCTAACCGGGACAAAGGCTGATTGTTCTTCAGAGATAATAAAAGGGAGGACCACCTTAAGCCGGTTTGCAATCACCTTGGACGCAGTTTTGTAAAGCACATTACAAAGACTGGTTGGCCTAAACTGAGATAGTAGGCTAGGATTTTTAACTTTAGGGATAAGAACCAAGATGGTCTTATTAATGGACTCAACACTCTCCTTTCCTTCAACTATCTGTAACACTGCCTTGGTTACCTCCTCTCCACATAAGGCCCAATGCTTTTGGAAAAAATCAGCTTGGAAACCGTCTCGCCCAAGTGCTTTCGACGGAAACATTTGGAACAGAGCCTTCTTTACCTCCGTAGCAGAATACAGAGCATCTAAACTCTGTCTCATCTCATCTATCAATTTTTCAGGAACCTTGTCAAGCACCTGTTGCATGTCATGCACGCCCTCGCTGGTATATAGATTGGCGTAGAACTCGGCTGTCATATCAGCCATGACCCTCTCATCTTCCACAATTGTCCCGTTTGTTTTCTCAAGATTTCTTATGTGATTCTTCCTCCTGCGAGCTGCATCTCTCAGCTGAAAGAACCTAGTATTTTTGTCTCCATCCGCTAGCCAATCTACATGAGACCGCTGCTTCTCCATGATTTCCTCTCGACAGTACAACTCTACCAATTTGTCTTTGATCTCAGTTTTCCTGAGTCTTGGTCCAACACGCCCAGGTACATTGACCAGAATGTCCATCTCCCTCTTCCGCTTTTTTAACTTCGGCCTTTACATGACCAAAAGTTTCACGATCCCATAGCATCAGGCTTTCCGACAACGCTTGTAGCTTCGATCCTAACATAGCCACCGACTCAGCCTTCTCCCTGTTGTTCCAATCACCCTCAATGAATTTATGTAAATCTAGGTGGCGTTCCCACATTATCTCGTACTTGAAGGTTCTGGGATTCACATAAACTGCTAAATTGTCCAGTTTAAGTAAAATGGGGCCATGATCAGAATAGGCCGCCCAAATATTAGTCAGTTCCGCCGCCGAAAAATGTGAGCACCATGCTGGATTAGCTACAACACGTTACAGCCGGACCCTCGTAAAGGAACCACCGGCAAGCCCCTTCTCAAACGTCCACCGCCTTCCTTGGTATCCAAGATCAAGCAGCCCACAAATGTCCAAAGTATCCCGGTAACTATCCATCTGTGCTTGGCTACGTGTATTGACACCTTCATGCTCTGACTGCTGCAAAACCTCATTGAAATCCCCCAGGGCCACCCATGGCAGACCCGAGGCACCTGCTATCGCCTTTAGATCGTCCCACGTTTTGTAATGTTCGCTCACTTTTGCCTCCCCATAGACAAAGGTCATCCTCATTGCATCAGCACCCAAATTTTTCACCGTGGTGTCGATGTGGTATCGAGAAACACTCAGTATTTCTACCTCCAAAAAATCTTTCCAAAAGAGTACAAGACCTCCACTCCTGCCCACAGATCCAACCCCAGTGATTTATCAAAACCAAGAGAATTAGCTAGCAACTCGGCCCGCTCCGCTGAAATTTGTGTCTGCACCAAGCAAAGCAAAGCCGGGGTAAATTTGGCCGCCAACTCGCGAGCCTCTCGAACTGTCGCGGGGTTACCCAAACCGCGACAGTTCCAACATAAGGTATTCATTGTTCCCGGCGGTCGTCCCCGGAGGACGCCGCCGATAGCTCATTAGTAGGGATGACAACATCACCTACAAACCGCCCGAAAAGTTTTAAAGGGATTACTTGTATCATCAGTATCCATAGTCTCCTCCGCTTGCTTCTTCTTCTTTTTATTCTCATTCTTCTGAGGGGTGTTTGTTGGTCCAGATTCCTCCGCTCCACTATCAAATTTATCCACCAGAGCAGCTACACAAGCTGCAGGAGGTGCTCCACTATTTCCTCGTGTTACAAGCAGAGGGGGCATGCAGGTTGGTGCAGGAGCCCACGTTTGACGAGATGATTGGAAGTCCACCACATGTTCCAGAGCACAACCTAGGCGAAGAATTTGAAGCTCATGGGGCCCAGGGAGTCCACATGAGGTTTCGCGAACCACATTCAGTTGTACCTTCGAACGTGATGGCATAGGCCGATCAGACCGAGTGGAGACCATCCGGAGACCACTTCCAGCGCCAGGTGTCACGGGCAACAGTAGGAGCTCGCTTAGAGATTGGGCGCCACATGTCAATGAATCGCAGAATAGCATGGATCAAAAGGCGTCCACGGATGATAGGGCTATTTAGATCGAGAATCGATTTATGACAACAGATTTTGGCGACAATGGTTGTATCTGGTGGAAGTGCTTCCTCTACTCACGCGACGTCGACCTTCATCGTGTGCTGGTTACATCATACAATAAATGTTTATGCATTTCAAATAAAGATGCTTGTGCATTTTTAAAATGTCATTGAACATAAAAAATGTATTGCGAAAATAACGTTCACACGTATTAGAGAAAAACATTTGCATGTATTTTTTTTATTATTCCAAGATGGCTGTTCACACATATGAAAAATACTTACTCATGTAGTTTTCAAAAAATATCTTATAAATAACTCTTGTGTATATAAGAATAAATGTTCATACATTTCAAAAAGACGTTCATGTGTTGAAAATAATGTTCACATGTTAAAATAATTGTTTATGTATCTCGTTAAAGATATTTGTGCATTTTATCTAGAAGAAAAAAACGAAAAACAAAAGGGTAAAAATAAAGAAAGAAAAATGAAAAAGAGGGAAACTACAAAACTAGGCCCGGCCCATATGTCCGGGCACGCGTTGTTCTCACGACTTGCACCATTTTCTTTCAGATGACTAGGCTCTTCTTCACCCCCCTTACGAGATAGCTCAGCTGCTTCAGACTGATGGTCACCTTGCCTTTTAGTTTTAGCTGTGCGACAGCCATTCATCTGATCCTCCAAGTTAGCAGCAGCTCTTTGCTGATTTCCAGTAGATTGATCAATGTCTTCCTCTGTAAATTGCTCCCAGCCGCTGCAGAAAACAGATAGGTTTTTCCGAGCTTCAGAATATGTTTTCTTCGCTTTTTCGAATGCTTTAGCGGCCTTACGGCATAAGCAAACAGGGCAATCAAAATTGCCGGATTCGTCGAATCTCACTGATGAACCCAAACAGGTAGCATGGGCAGCTAAGAAGCAGCTGCGACATTTCAGCAGCTGCTCACCTTTGCCACACTTCACACACGAGTCCAGTTCCGCCAAGCTTTCTGGACTTTGCAAGGGAGGCTCTAGCAAAGTCTGAACACCACAGTTTGTAGTCTTGATCAAGTCGTTGCTGCTGTCATCAGGTAGCTCTTGATCAACTTTGTCAGCACAACTGACTGCTAGCTGAAGCTCTCCGCCATTCTGAACATCCAAACCTTGAGCTGTGCAGTTACCTGCAAACTCATTTATTTAGTGATGGAACAAAAATATGAGCATGTGATCTATCAAAATATGAGCATGGTATTTACCTATCACAGATTTGATGGGTGTCTCAAAGCCACTCACTGGTGACTTGTGGTTCTGCCATTTGCTAGTTTGTGTATCATCAACCTGCTCTGAATGTGTCTGCTTCAGATGAAACTCCTCAAGATTCTTCATGCTGTTGGGAGATGCTTCTAATGGGCCTACAAAAATATGTCACATTACGTTCATATGTTTTATTAAAGAAGCTTTCATTCTTTCTTGAAAACATATGTATGTTTACTAAGATATTCAACTAATTCGGAAAATTATATGCTACAGGTTGTTTGTGGAAACTACTTTTGAAAACATATGTATGATTTATCAGTTTATCACAATACTAGGTATTTACCTATCACAGAATTGATGGGTGACTCAAAGCCAGTCTTTGGTGACTTTTGGTTCTGCCATTTGCTAGTTTGTGTATCAACCAGCTCTGAATGTGTCTCCTTCCGCTGAAACTCCTCAAGATTCTTCATGATGTTAGGAAAAGGTTCCAATGGGCCTATAAAAGATATGTCACATTATGTCAGCACGTTCCCTGAAGATATGTTTTCTTAAAGAAGCTTTTATTCTTTCTCAAAAATGTATGTATGTTTACTAATACGATATTCACTAATTCAGAAAATTATGTGCTACAGTTTGTTTGTGGAAACTAGTTTTGAAAGCATGTAGTCCATGTTTTCCAAAGATCAAAAACTTTGTATATCTGCCATGAAAAATACAGTATGCTAACTTTCTATACATTTTGTTCCCTATGTTTACACACAAGTAATGGTCAATGTTGCACACAGAAGTTTGTGCCCATATCTGCAAACATATACTCCCTCCATCCCGAAATGTAAGATCATTTTTCAAATTGATAAGAGTTGAAATATGATCTTACATTGTGGGATGGAGGGAGTATTTATCAAGAGGTACTCAAAACCTATTTGGCTCAAATAATGTACTCGTAATGTAGTTGTCGATGAGTAGTTGCGAACTATCTGATACACATTCAGAAGGAATATTTGATCTCTGGTTTTTTATTGAATTTGATGGTGAACTCAACTTTTCTACAAAATCTCTAAAAAATGATATAATTAGTAATTTATTAGCACATTTACCATGTTAATTATTTTATGGATTCTTTATTTCTGCACCAAAAAAGCACAAAAAGTTAAAAAGTAAGACGAATTGACGTCTTATAATCATAGCAATGATCTCAATTGGAGTTGTCTTTTGGAAATATGATGCTACAAAGATCCTATATGGAACTCTTTTTTTTGCAGGAAAGATGTGTGTTTGTGCCACTGTGCTAGTTTTACTTAGTGATGGAACAAGATATATAAGCAGTTGATCTATCACAAAATATAACGTACTTACCATTCCGGTAACTAAAAGGTGTCTCACATCCCATTGGCGACATTTGGCTCTGGTGTCTGTCAAGAGCAGCATGCCAAACCTCCTCCCATGCATGTTTCTGACCCTCCACTGTACGTTATCACAAACATTAGAAGATGAACGCAGAGGAATCATCTAGTCTACATCAACATGTATTTGCATTTGCACATACCAGGTTGTCCAAAGGCCAGAACCATGGCAGCCTTTGATGGTGGTTTTCCCTGGCTAGAAAGAAATGATAATTATGTTGGACAAACTGAAATAAATTGTTGAGAGACTTGGAAGTGATAACTCACTTAAGATCTGCATTGATCAATATATGTGCACACAACTGTGCACGCTGTTCATGGGTGAACTCTCCATGCGCCAAAGCTTCACAGGCGCTCTTAAGCAAACTTACAGGTGTCCTCACACCCTAACAATTATGATAAACCAAGTTAACCAAAAGGATTGAGATGTACTTCCAACGTATTAACAAAATTAATTCTGAAAAAAACAGCTCTTCAGCAGGGAATGAGGAGGGAATTAGTGATGTATGAGCAAACACTCGTGCATGGCGTGCGTATAGAGATTGAAAGAGGGGGGGGGGGGGGGGGCGGATTGGGAAGAGGGGTTTACCTCGGATTCTGCTGGAACAGCTTGAGATCCGGCATTAGGTTTGCTGCGCTCAGGAGGAGCCTGAATCTTGGCTGTTGAATTTGGCAGCGCTCCCTCTGCAAACAAAAGGCTCTCTGTATTACTGTATCGACTTGGCTGATTTGATTTCGAGCAGGGTAAGATTCAATTTCGCAATCTATCTGACGCAGAGCAGGAATCCGTCACCGGGCAAGAATCGTGCGTGAAGAGCAGCGCTAGGATTTGGTAGGTAAAAAACAGGAAAAAAGAGATCCATTTTGCGCCCAGAGTGAAAGAAAAGAAGAGCTGGCGTACCTTGCGGGGGAGGAGGGCCGCGGAACGGCGAAAACCCTAGCGCGCGCGGAGTGACGGGGAGGCAGCGGCGCGGCGTCGCTGCGGTGGCCGCCATTGATTCTTCAGATGGGCGGGTGGGGGAGAGGGTGGGGTAGGGTTTGAATTTGGGCTCACGAAGAAGAAGGACGACGTTTCTTTCTGTTGGGGGTGGGAAACTGATCGGCCGATGGAGGCGGCAACGGCCAGACTCGGCCAGCTCTTCTTTTTCAAAATTTCCCCATTTAACGTTAATAATTGAGCCCTTATCTTCTTTTAAAGGATTGATCCCTTATCTTTTTACTGTACTTCTACTCATTTTTTTATAAAATATAAGTCATTTAAGAGATTGCACTATAAACTACATACGAATGTATATAGATGGATATTTTAGAGTATAGATTCACTCATTTTGCTTAATATTTAGTTTATAATAGAATATTTAGAAAGAATTATATTACGAACAGAGGGAGGAGTAGCTATATAAAAAGGATATCATCCATTGTATGCAGATCACACTAATCAGAAAAATAGATATACCCGAACCACCCTTCCCCCTCTAACGTCGCCCCCGTGCGGCGACGGAGAGGGCTCCCCTTGTGCCGCCGCCAGCCCCCCCTCCCCTCGCCACCGTCACAGGGCTCGGCCAGGCAAAGCCTTGACCGGAGCCGGCGGCGGCAGGGCTTCCCCATCTCTCCTCCTGCAGGTCTCGCGCGGGACGACTATGGTAGGTTGGGCACGGCGTTGGCGTCGGACGCTGCGGCGTGGTGCTGGGCGCACGTGCGGAGCGCGGCGTGGCGGGATGGTCGCGGTGGCGGGCGATATGGTAGATATGTCCGGTCCTGGTTCCCACGGCGAGATCCTTGGGAAGCGCAGGTCGCAGACTCCAACCCGTTGGATGCGGCTGACGAAGGCGTTCGGGTATGTCCCCGTGCATATCCGACTGGTTTGGTTGCTGCCCGTGGGAGTTGGTGGCGGTGGCGCGGTCGTCCGGCTGGGGTGCGGTCAGAGCATCTCCTCTTCGATGCGCTACTGCTCCGGTGCTTCGGCTGGGAACCATAGTGGTTCCAAGCCACAGGCTACTCCTCTGCCCGCTTGCCGGTATGGTGCAAGGCGAAGCTAGCTCGGTTGCTGCGTCCGGCGGCGTTGGTTAAATCTGCTCGGCGTGAAGAGGTGTTGGGTCCGGCTGGTTTGGCTCTTGATGGTCATGGCGGGTCGGATGGTGTGGTCGAAGGGAGAGAGATGAAGCCAAGTGAAAATTTGCACCAGCTACGGTCGGTGCCTACAATGGCGGCGCTATCTTCTTTAAGGCGTTGTCGTAGTAATGCGCTCTTCTCTTCTTCGTCCCTTGCTCTGAGGGAAACCTCAGATCCGTGTTCTCTCGGATCGGATGATGGCAGCGCCTTGCGTCGTAACCTTCTTGTGGGCATCCTCTTGGAGTAGTAATCAACCGGAGGGACTAACGTAGGTTGGTTGGTGGTGGTGGTGCGACTTTCTTGGAGTTTACGGTGGTTGTGCGGTTAGTGGTGCGTCCAATCTAGGGTCAACGGCGACGCGTGTTGTGCTCGTGTGATCGCTTGGTTCGTCTCTGCTAGGCGGTGCCTTGCAGCGTAGCTGGTCGCACATGGGTGTTGTGGCGTCGTCTCGACCCCGGGTAACCTTTCGAATATACCCTCGACATAGGTGGTGTCGCGGTGTTGTGCAGTCTAGGTTGTTTGGAGCCTTTCGATTGCGTCGACGATGCAGTGTCGTCGCTTTGTTTTCTTGGCGATGTCCTTCGACTAAGCTGTTGGGCACACAAGTGTCGAGGCGTCATCTTGGCCTCGCGTGCCCCTTCGAATGTACCCCCGACGCAGGTGGTGTCGCAGCGTTGTGCAGTCTCGGATACGCGGAGTCTTTCGATAACGTCGTCGATCGTAGTGTCGTGCTTTGGTCTCGGCTGGTTGATATCGTTCGTGTTCTCCTATGATGCTCTTTGTAGTGGTGTGTTCCGTTTTCCTTTCTTGTTCTCCATGCTACGTTTGCGAAAGTTCTTCTATCGTAGAGGTTTTGGATCAATGGTTTACGAAAGGTGTATCGTGATAAGCCCTCTTTGCACTAGTGTTGGATCAGTGCACACCAAATGGAGGAAGCCGAACCCAATAACCTTTTTTCCCTTATCTTCTTTTCATTTTCTTTACATTCCCTTTCTGGTTTTCTTTATAAACAACCGACTATTGTTTTAAATATGTGAACACTTTTATAAATTACATGAAATAATTATTACATTTGTGAGCAATTTATAAAGTGCATGAATATTTTTAGATGTGTCAATGCTTTGAAAAAATATACGAAATTTAAAAGGCATATTTTTTTGTAAAATATGTAATTTTAAAAAAATTATATGAATACTTAAGAAAATGTAAACACTCTTTAAATCACATGAACATCTTAAAAAAATAGACACTTTTTAATTTATTTAAAATATGTTTAAAAGGAGACACAAACATATTTAGATGTACATTATTATTCATCTTTTCATATGTGTGAATTTTTAGTAAATATTTTTATAATATTAATTCTTTAGAGTTGATATTGTGAAAGACTAAATATTGTACATATTGTTTTTTAGCCAGGCAAACACCGCTTTCCATTACCAGGATATCGGAAATACAAGGTTTTTGAACCAACCAACCAGAAACTAGGAAAAGGGGAGAAGCGAGGCCAAAGCATTGTTGGGAAACCTTCGATCAACGCTCACAATCGAAACGTGGATCGATGGGTGAAAACCCAAAAATACTAATTGGTTGGACTGATTGCGGCCCATTATTAGGCAACAATGTGAGTTATGAAGGAGCTCTGGCGCTTTTTCAACTTTCCTGTTTTTTAGAGGCACGAGTGCCTCTCGCAGAGCCACGATGGTGCCTCTCACGGAGGCACAATAGTGTCTTTTCACGTTTTTCTGTTTTTCTTATTTTAGAGGCACTAGTGCCTCAAAAAAGGAGGCACGAGCGCCTCAAAAAAGAGGCACGAGTGCCTCGTTTTTCTGTTTTTAGAGGCACGAGTGCCTCAAAAAAGAGGCACGAGTGCCTCGTTTTTCTGTTATTTTTTCTGTTTTTAGACGCACAAGTGCCTCAAAAAAAGAGGCACGACTCGTGCCTTCCGCGGAGGTAAGGTCGTGCCTCTTTTTTTTTGATTTTTTTTCGCCAAAACGTATAGAAAAAACGTGCGAAAACCGGAAAAGTCGAAAAAATCATCGAAAAAACCAATTTTAAACATCAAAAACGCGTACAAAAAAAAATGAAATCCCAAGGGAACGCTGTGAGCGCGACACGTGGCGCTGTTCGCTGGGTCGGGCCGCGAACGAGTACTCTAGAACTAGGTTCTCTCGGAAAGGGCCCCTTGAGCATATGAAAAGGACCTAGCACAATGACCGCCAATGATTTGGAAACTCATCCATAATACCTAAATAGTTCATTTTCATTATTATTTTTGACATTGAAGCTATCTACATCATCAAGTAGGCCCATAATGTAAAAAAAATTCACTATCTTTTCACGCACATGCTCCCATTAACTTCACATGTGCATACAACCTATCAAAAATAATAAAAAAATATTTTTTATGCATTGAACCACACAATTTATAAGCGGCTTTTTAAATTTAAAAAATCAAATTATGAGTTACCTCGCATTTTATTTTTCTATGTGATATTTTTTTATAAATACACATCCATAATTTCTATTATTATTTTAGGTTTAGCCAAGGGTGGAGATGTCTCCACTGTGTCTACTCAACATTGTTTACGTCTCATATTGTCTCACCGATATATTGTCAAGGAAATAAATTCACAAAACAATAATCACACTCATTTTTGGATTTTTCATCAAAATTTAGATTTTTACTCTAAATAATATATTTTTATCAATTTTTTTATCAAATTATACTATGTTTTTAAAAAAATCCCATTTTTTAAACATCATTTTTTTCTTAACAGTTCCCGGAACAACGTACGGAGTATCATCTAGTTCATAATAAGCAAGATGAAGCACAACGATTTCAGTTTGGGCCCTTGTCCACCATACATGAGAGTATCCATAGAATGTATTAGGTAAAAATCATTAATCTTCTAAAAAAGGTAAACATAATTAATTCTAGTAAGTTAATATACTTAATATTAATGATTTTTTCTTGAGATGATGTGATCTTGATGCAGTTTGCAGAATTTCCCATGAAATATACTTCATTGCTATTATGTAACTAGAATATTCACTCTTCACACATTTTGAAACTTATCAAAACACATCTTCCACATAAAATAGGAGACGACTTTCTTCTGCCTTACATATTCTTATGCATTGAGAAGGAAACTTCTACAAAGATCACATGGAATGAGATTATCGACTGGCCAGACAATGCTGCTCGTTGATGCTTTTAAGAGCGTATGCATGAATGCTTGTGTTGCTGTGACATTTTTGCCTATTGAGAAAAAGAAAGGTTAGTGAGAATCATCTATTTAGCTAGTACATGTTTAATTTCTTCTAGACACAAGTCATTTTTTTAATCTAGGTGTGACAGCTGATTACATGCTTCCTCCAATCCATATTACTTGTCGCTCAAATGAATGTATCTAGATGTATTTAAAAATTTAAATGCTAGATTTTTTTTGAAAGGGAGAATAACCCCGGCCTCTGCATCAGCATGATGCATACAGCCATATATTATTAAAATTGCAGAATTCAGCAGCCGAACAACCTCAATCCAAAAATATAGCGAAAAATAAAGTCAGAGGCCGTATACCTCGCGACAGTAACTTCTCAAGATAGCCACTAACCCTATGATACACAACACATAAAAAACGACAAATACACAATTCCTAAGCTACACCTTCAAGAAGGAATCGTCGCTCGTGCGCCAATGATGGCGAGTCCCACCACAAGATTGAACTCCGAATTCTCATCCCCAAAGTTAAGCTTCAAACCACCACGTTCAGCAAAGACACGATACAAGTGTGCGTCGATATAGCCCAATCAGAGAGAGGTAATAAAGCTAGATATATTCGTTTGAGCGGCAAATAATATGCATACGTCGTTTTGTGAGAGCCTGCAGTTGACATGTGGGCAGCTTCTTACCACAACACATGATCACACGGACCAATGTAATACTAGCCAACTGGTAGCATAACACTGGTGGTAGGAATGCTTATGATTACACACATAGTTATGCTAGTAGTTTAGGTGCATGTAGCTTTGATGTTTCATCTTCCCAACAACTCCCACTATACATACATATCTGTGGCCCAGAAGAGCAACTCGTCTCATCTCTTGGATCACTAAAAATGGATCACTTTTACACGGGCCAAGCAAACAAATGTAGAACTATACGTTTGCAGTGAACTCACAATCCGATGTTGCATGGCAAGGAGGAAGATGAGGAGGAGGCATGCAGTGTGGGAATGGAATGTGGGAGGGATTTGATTTGTATGGTGATCTTCTCGGGACTTGGGATCTTGGATGGATGGATGGATCGTCCTTGAAATCATAGAGGATGTAAGGTGGCCAGGGGGACAGCATTCCTTCCTCTCTCCCTCCTCTCTATGGATCTGTTCCCTCCCTCCCGCTTGTCCCCGGCCGGCAACGTGCTAGATCTCTCTCACTGCACACTGCACTGTCCTGGCCTCCTTGGAAATTCTAGAGTGATCGCTTGAACATTTCATGGAAAACGGCTGAGAAGAATTCCGCACCCCAGCCAGATCATTTGACTCGATCAGCCAGATGTATATTTGCTTGGATGCTAATAATCGAGGTTTGCGCATCACTTGATGCAGAGTCCGAGAGATCGAGTTTCTCTTTTTTCGACAAAAATAATACGAGGGTTGCTAAATCTCAGTCGATTGAGATTTAATCAAGTCTTAATCGATGTTATATTCGTGAGATCGTGTATAGAGATTTATGCAGAAAAACTTTTACTTTTTTCTACTTGTTCGATCATTTGATTTTAACTTTGTTAAGTCTCAGTCGATTGAGATATAGACACATCCAAGTAATATATACTGGGATTGATTTCGTGCGCAACATTAACATTGGATACCAACCAGCAAGCAGTGGGATGGAGGCCGGTACGTACACCGAGAAAAGGACAAGTGCATGAAGCTCCAAGGAATGGAGAAGGATACGATCGATCGATCGAGAGGTGCATGCATGCATGATTGGCTTGGTTGGACCTAGGACGTTGTAATAGGTAGGTGTACTAGTATCCTGTAATGAGTAGCAAGAGGAGGAACAGCATGTATTCATCCAGATCGCGTCCAACACAAAATGCCAGGACGTACGTTGATTCCAACATTTCTTTCAACCAAAAAACACAAAAATAAAATAAAAACATGCACAAAATGTGTCATGCTACATCCTTGTCTATCAATTGGTTACAATCATGATGTTTGCTGCAGTGCGGGTTTAGCAACATGACGTGTTCTTCATGAATTCTCACTTCTCAATGAGTTGTGAGCTTGTCGTCTCCTTTTCTCTCCCCTTTAATTTGGTGATCTCACATGTTGTAAGAAATTAGGCTGAAAACTCCCACAACCCCTCCATTCGGGGGGCGACCAAACCCTAGCAGCTCACCAGTCCACCACGCGCGGTCTCCAATGAAGCTGGTGGCGAGGCCTCGCTACCCTGCCTAGTTCCAGGGAGCTCCAGAAAGCGAGGTAGCGACCCTTGACGCAAATGGCGGTGGCGATATCGTTCAATGGATGATTTGCGAGTGTTGGCTTCTTCCCATTCGGTTTGTGTGGGCGTCAGTTGGGTGGAGGAGGCTTGCGGGTCACTGGGTGATCCGATGGCCGCCCCATTCTGGTTTCCGGCGTCGAACCTCGCCAGATCTGCCTTTAGCCCCCTTGGGTCATTGGATCTGGTCTGTTTATAGGGCGGTGGCGAAAATCTTGGTCAGGGGGGGACCCTTGTTCTATTTCATGCCGGCCTCGATGATGACAGAGGAGCTCCTACCTTCCTCTCCCTTATGATGATGTGTCGAGATGCATTTCCCCCTATCCGGTTGATGGATTGTACGCCTTTTCTCTACAATCGAATGCATGCAAAGGCTGGGGAAGGCGCTCAATCTAAAAAGAACCCATTATATGTCGATCGTGGTTTGTGGGGGAATGTTAATAAAAAGAAAAGTTATACTACAAATTTTTAAACGGACAAAAAAGAAGAGGATATATACACAATCCATGTGCAACTCATTTCAGTTTGGAATTAGAGAGTGATGGAAGATATCGTCTGCATGCCCGGCCGTACGTCAACGTCAATCACGTAAACCATGCTAGTTTGCATGCATAGATCGATGATAGATCGCGAGAGGGAATCCGGACATTGGCGGTAACTAAGCAACAAGGGAGCCACGACTCTCGAGAGTACTCGTGGATTTGGCAGCTAGAGCTCACAACCTAGCTAGCTAATAAGCTAACCGAGGCCACTATCTATATATTTGCATTGCATGGCATGCATGACGACACGCCATGGATGTATGGATCCCGAAACAACGCCGGGGTTGGTGCTAGTACTCCCCTACTACGTAGCCAGCAGGAGACATGGAGGATAGGGATGTGTATGTACGCAACATCATGGCCATGCATGAAGCAATTGTACTCGATCTGCATGCTGCCTTCTTCCATGCAACCAAATAATGCAGACAAGCCGCAAACCGACGGAACGATTTGGTTAGGTTCCTCGCGGTGAAATCTATGCATTAATTCATCGATCGGGTTCAAGTTCTAATCTTGACACGGGTGCTCAGTCTCTCATAGACACTCGTAGAGAGATCGATATGATGTGTACGCCTACGTTTACGTTTACAGGAGGCAGAAAACGAAGAAGAAAGGAACAAAAAATTGCAGATCCACGAGGGAGGTAAGCTAGCACATGCATGGATGGCACTGGCGCCCAAATCCAAGAGGAAGCTGCGAAAACATGCACTGTTCCCTTCCCCTCGATCGTCTCCACGGATCAAAGTTGACAATTTGACATATGTATCATGCATGCATGTCTGCTACCGGCCATGCAAGCCCAAGCATATCCCATTTGTTATATATATTTTTTCGATAAAAGGTGTTTTATTATTTATTAATTTTTGTTATATATATACTGTAAGCAAGTTCATACAAATTTACATTTCCGCCTCGTAAAAGAGATCAACGAAATCATGCATTACCTTAGTTCACCCTTCTTCTTTGTGTGTATCTGAGGAGCTAGCTAGCTGCAACACAATGTGTAGTTTAAGTTTATTTTTTTGAGGGGTGTGTGTAGTTTAAGTTACGTGTCATGTGTGGAGCTTGTTTAACTACGCAAAACATTCCATCTGCCCATGCGCAGAGGACTAGTATATGCACCTCAGCCGTAGTATGGAAATCCACGAGAGCAAAAATATACAATTGCTTGGATCATGTGCACGGAAGAGAGCAAATAAGATCCCACCACGTGTCGCCGTCACATGTACTCGCTAATTAAGATCATCTTCAGCATAAATCTCCCCTAGCCTAATGAGGGCATCTCCAACAATTTGTATGTAAGTGTTGTTGATACATTGTCCATGTCATCAACCAACAAACTATCATACAAGCAGTAGCGAACCTCTGCAAGTTGGACGTCCCAGGCAAATAGCCTTGCTACAGTTAAATACTGTAGCTCATTGCTTAAACAACGAAGAGAGAGCTTTCCACGCCCCAGGCCAAGGCCCTGGCTGCCTGGGCCTGGGTTCGCCACTGCATACAAGTACTTCAATGGGTTGTATGTAAATCATTCAATAAAAAATAAGAAAGTTAATGTGATTTCTCTCTATTCTACCTTGGAGCTTGTGCAAGAGGTGTTGGTTAATCTACATACAACTTTGCTCTCTCATCTCATTTATTGCATGACACATCATCATTTTATCCTAGGTGGCAACCTTACCAACACCTATCTTACAACCATTGAAGATGCCCTAAGCTAGTGATTGTTGGGGTTTTCCCAATTATTTTGTGGAGGTTTGCAAGTGTGATGCTTGATCCCCAGTATATGACCTCTTCCTCAATACCCAACCTGGCATGCATGCATGTCCCACTTGTCAGTGTGATCTCCCTCTCTTTCCGACGGTGGCGTGACAACGACGAACAGGTGGGTGTTGGCGGTGTACGCGGGCCGACAATGCCGGTGTTGCAATGGCATACTAGCAATGGCACTTATTGAAACACCATTTTATTTCTTAACTCTTTCAACAGCTATATTTTATTGAGGATAGAGACTATTGGAGAAGCTCTGACCAACGTCCAAACTAAAGCTTTCTGCAAGTAAGTTTAAGTGACACTTGAAACAAAGGGTTTTGCTAAATCTTAATGGTACGACGACCGTTTTCTGAGTGGACATCCCGAGGAACCGTCCGATGTGTTCGTATTAAGTATCACATATGAGTGCACAGAGTGATGATTAAACAAAAAATATAGTACTATGGGCTTATACATCTTACTTGACATAGAAATATATACACCAACTTTAGAAAAGCCATCCACTCTATGATAGTCATGGTCATGACTAGAGGAACAACTATTTTTTCATGGAAAAAGGCATTGACGCCAAATGGTTTATATAAGTCATCCCTTACAAGAATAAGAAATTGTGTTCAAGTTCTTAAGAAAAATAACACCGTCTTCCTTCTACACGCTCAGCGGCACGCTATTAGCAACACTCATTGTCATCGCTGGAACGGATGCCCAAAGGTCGATACCATCCTTCAACTTATTGGCGCCCTTCTAAGGAAAACCATCAACATGGATAAAGTCGAGGAACCATTATTCCCATCACCATTGTTGCACCAAATTCATTGATGCCAAAAATCTCAAGAACCCCATGGAGCATGAACCAGACACATAGATGTAAGGTTCCCTTTCCCTCCCGTTGATGTAGCGGCCTACAGAGGGAAGAGAAATGCGTGACAAAGTTGGTAGGTCAAGGATAAATGTTGGCCACATCCTGGTTGTCTCATGCCTTTCAAAACCTAAAAATATAATACTTACATTACGTAAATACCGAAGGAGGGATTGTTTCTCACATGTATAAATTTAAATCCACAAGCAAATAATACTTACAATTAAAGCACCATGTAAAAATATAGAAAATACTAAGTGAGATATAATATTTATCTATTATTAGATGTATAGAGTTTGACTAAAGATGACTCCGACAAGAAGGTTAAAAGGCAATTTAAGGACAAATCGATTACCAACTAGCGACAAATAATTTTTTTAACACGCTCAAACCCACTCGTGCATCTTACTGCACACATATAAGTTCCCACACATATATTGTATTAACTACACTTATGAACCGTTAGTAAGACTTGAAACATTTATCAAAAGTGATGTGATGCACGCCATCTTGCATAACGGAAATACCGTAAGAACGGAGTGGTTCTCACGTGTACAAACTTAAATCAATGAACAAATAATAATTACAGTTAAACCACTATGTCATATAACAAGCTCATTAGTCACCAAATAGCGATAATTACGATTTCCCTTAATGCATTCAAACCCACTTCATGCCTTTTACTGCACGATTATAGGTTTCCACACATATATTGTATTAATTGCACTTATGAATTGTTAGTGATACTTGAAACATTTATCAAAAGTGATGCGATCCACGCTTGCATAGAAGAAATACCGGAAGGAGGGAGTGGTTCTCACGTGTACAAACTTAAATCAGCGAGCAAATAATAATTACAGTTAAAATACTATGTTGTATACCAAGCTCATTAATCACCAACTATAGCGACAATTATCATCTCCTTTAAGGCGTTTAAACCCACTCGTGTGTCTCTTATTGAAGAAAAACATGTTTTCACACACATATTGTATTAACTGAACTCATGAATCGTTATGAGACTTGAAATATTTACCAAAAGTGATGTGATGCACGCCGTCTTGCATAGCGGAAATACCGGAAGGAGGAATTGGTTCTCACGTGTACAAACTTAAATCAGCAAGCAAATAATAATTACGGTTACTTAATACACTATGTTGTATACCAAGCACATTAATCACCAACTAAAGACAATTATGATCTCCCTTAAGGCGTTTAAACTTACTCGTATGTCTCTTATGGCACGCAGGCAGGTTCTCACACATATATTGTATTAACTGCACTCATGAATCGTTAATGAGACTTGAAACATTTATCAAAAGTGATGTGATGCCCTCTGTCTTACATAGCAGAAATACCGGAAGAAGGGAGTAGTTCTCACGTGTGCAACCTTAAAGGCGTTTAAATCCACTCATGTGTTTTTTATTGCACGTAAATATTGTATAAACTGCACTCATGAATTGTTAATGAAACTTGAAAATTTTACCAAAAATGATGTGATGCACGCAGTCTTGCACAACGAAAATACCGAAAGGAGGGAGTAGTTTTGACACATGTACTAAATTAACTGCAGTCATGAATCGTTAATGAGACTTGAAACATTAACGAAAAGTGATGCGATGAATGTCGTCTTGCATAGCGGAAATACCGAAAGAAGGGAGTGGTTCTCACGAGTACAAACTTAAATGAGCGAGCAAATAATAATTACAGATAAAACGCTATATCGCATACCAAGCTCATTAATTACCAATAGCGACAATTACGATCTCCCTTAACGCTTTCAAACACACGCGTGTGTCTGCACGAATATAGGTTCCCACACGTCTATTATATTAACTACGGTCCTGAACCGTGTGTGAAACTGAAAAGAATTATCTAAGGAGATGAAATGCACTCTACCTTACATAATGGAATACTCCTACAATATCTCATCAATCGATCACCAAATCACGACAATCATAGTATCTCTTAATGCACTCAAATATATTACCTCGTGTCTTTCTCCATACACACATTTATTGTTTGTGATACTGAAAACATTTATCTGAGGAGATGAGATGCATTCCACATGACATAACAAAATTTGGGTAGACGATAATAATACTTATGTGCATAAATTTAAATAAATGAGTAAACAATAAGGGGATTGCTAAATCTCAGTCGATTAAGACTTAATCAAATCTCAACCGATGCTATATTTTATGAGATTGCGTGTGAAGATTTGTACCCAAAAAAACTTTTTCTTTTCTTTTTACACGTTAAATCTCAGTCAATTGAGATCTAGACACACCCAAACAATAAATACAATTGAAAATACGCTAAAATATAGACGATACTGAGTGAGATAGTGTATCATTTGGATCATAATAAGCGCGTAATAATATTTATCTACGTTTGGAAGCACAGTCATAACACTCGCCGATGAATAACCATAAAATCCGATTAAAGATTTTGTGATGACTCATCCCATTAATTCCTGCGATTTTTACATTATGATCTGAGCAATATATATATGTGCCGACATGATCGCCGAAAATCATCAAAACAAAACAAAAACAAATCCTGAGATTAAATTATCATCGGCGATGGTAAACTCGCTAGAGCCACATCACTCTTCAACTTCTTATTCCACCTCTGGATCGAGCACCTCGGGATTGGCCCGGCTGCTCTGGACGAACACCTCCGCCTTTGCTCGCGCTCCATTGGAAAAATGCCACCTCCGCCTCCCATCCTCTACTTATACCCGCCACTCGCCCTCCCGCCTAGCTAGGGCCATGTCGTCGAGCGCCATGGAGGAGTTCCGCGCCAAGAGCATGCCGTGCTCTGCCGGCGTCGGGGGCGAGGCTGCGGCGTCGTCTTCGGCGTCATCGGCTGCCAGCGCCGCGGCGTCTAGGATCCTGGCGCAGTGGGCGGCGAGGCGCCGCCAGGCGTGCGAGCAGATGGTGCTGGGCGGGCTGGACCGCCGCGACCGCGACTCGGAGCTCATGGCGCTCGCGCGGCTCCACGCCGTCTCCACCATGCTCGACGCATCCTCCTTCCTCCGCGCACGCGCCGAGGAGGTGGAGGACGGGAGGCGCGCGCGGTCGCCGGAGCGCGCGCTGGTGCGGCGGATCGCGCGGGAGTGGACGGCGTCGGCGCCCGCGCAGCAGCCGCGCGGCCGCGGCGACGAGGAGTGGCTGGGCGAGCCGGAGCGCGAGCGCGTGCGGTCGGTGCGGGAGCGCGTGCGCAGGGCCAGCCAGGGCGGCGGCGACGCCAACGCCCACCGGCGGCAGGCGCGCGGGCCAGACATGGGCAGGCGCATGTCCATGGAGCGGCTGCGCGAGCTCCAGGGCCTGTCGGAGCACCGCGCCGTGTCCTCCTTCGCCCACCGCGGCCGCATTCAGGTCCGTCCATCAGCTCAAAACCCAGCATCCTCTGCTCTCTGGCCCCAAATACAAATCTTTCTTCTAAATAAAATAAAATCAAATCAAATCCTCTTTGGTCGAGAAGATTTGAATGAAATCTCGTAAAGATCATCGGCTTGTCTAGTCGTGTAGAACATTTATTGTACCTCGGAGGATGCCATGTCAGCATGATCATTCATTTCATGATGGGGTCCTCTCCTCTGCTCTCCTTGCTCTGCACATTCTTGTTGTATGGTAGCACAGCACCTGACTGAAAAGTTTGCATCTTTGTGGCCAAACCTCTACTTGTTTCATGCCCATTGTGCATCCCTGTCTGTCTGCCTCATAAGTATAGTATAGCTTTTTGTATTGGATCAGGTGCACTAAGAAACTATTACCATTATCTTGTACTTCCTCCGCTCCATAATAACAGTCGCTAAAACTAAAATACGTCTAGATACGTCAATTTTAGCGATTGATTTTATGGGATTGATTGTGATTATTTGCAGTCCATCCTCCAAGGTCGATTCGTTCGTGGTGGAAGCCGAGGGCAAGACGACGTGCCGCCTTGTACGACAACCGGAGAATTTGGACATCTTAGACAGAGTCACACTGTCCCTAGACTGAGGTATATATGGCTTTCTTTGTTGCTTGTGATCTGCTCTACTGCTCTTCATGTTGCCTAACATAGTAGTAGATTTTTGTGGTCAAAATAATATGCATAGTAGTAATTTATTGTTTTGTGGAAAATTCACATCCTTAACCATTAACTCCCTGCCAAAAAAAAACAACTTAATCATCACTATCATTTCCAGCATGTTTTCTTTTTGGAAACAACTTAATCATCACAGTATTATTTTAAATTTTGCTCGAGTTTACACAAAAATATAACAATAATTATGAAACTAAATAACTATATAATGAAAATATGTTTCATAACGAATTTGATGATACTAATTTGGTGGTATAGATGTTGATGCATTTTTATATAATCATGATCCAAATTTGAAAATATTAACTTTTTAATAAAGTTGGAAGTATACTTTTTCAAAGACTGAGGGAGTATAGGAGATCAAGTGTCTGCACGCTGACAATATGTTCTTGTTGAACAGGGAAGAGGCTGGCTCTGGATCTGAAAACATCACCGGTGACCAAGCAACTCAAAACAGCTCCGGCAATGATGGCGATCATAACAACCCTTTTACACATCAGCAGGAGGAGAATTTCACTGCCAACCATGAGATCCAGCCGGCGTTTCAGTCAACTGAAGATGAAACCATCAATGCACAAAGCGCTAATCATTTTGATCAAGAACAACACATGGAGTACTCATCAGACTCAGGGTCCTCGGAGCAGAGCAGCGAGCAGTCCGGCTCTTCTTCTTCCTCCTCCGGCGACAGCAACAATAGCAGAGCGCGACTAGAAGCCATAGCTTACGTGCAACCACCAAGTAGCGGTGGCGTGCAGTGGCGAGGGGAGTCATCTGGCACCAGTGGCGAGGAAGCAGAGGAGGATGAACAATGGCATGTCATGGATAATCCAGAGGCCGAGCCCCAGCAATGGCGGCATAACGGTCTCCAGCAGGAAGATGCGCTCTACGGGATGTACAGGGCGGAGCTCAGAGAACTCCTAAGCAGGTACCACTGGAGTGCATCGCATACACAATTTGAAGTGCTTGAAATTGAATTGTTGCATCACCATGATTAATTATCTTTGTATCTTTGTAGGCGCAGCGTGTCGAATCTTCTGAGCAGCGGCTTCCGCGAGAGCCTGGACCAGCTGGTCCACTCGTATGCGCAAAGGCAGGAGCATGATCCTCCTCAAGCTCCTTTACTACGCCGCAACCAAGAAGACCACCATGTCCAACACCACCGGATGGACGATGGATCCGAGTCCGAGCACGCCGCCGCACATGCGCAGCCTTCCGGTGGCCAGCAGAGGCAGCAGCGGCGCTGGCCGGTGGTGCCGCCGCGCCGTGAATGGAGCCGCCCGGACGAACTTGTGAGTCTCTCGATCTTCCGTCCCCATGCATCTTTTCTTGTGAGAATCTCTTCGCTCTCCTCCTTAATTCTGTTGCGCTTCTTGATTGTGTAGCAGCTGCAGGAGGAGGTGGAGGAGGCGATGCAGGAGCTGCGGGAGGACATGGCGGCGCTGCATCGCGGGATGGCCAACACGCAGGAGATGCTGCAGGCGTGCATGGAGATGCATGTGGAGCTGCAGAGGTCCATCAGGCAGGAGGTCTCCGCTGCTCTCAACGGCTCCGTCCCAGTTCTTCAACGTCCGTCTCTTCCTCATCCATCTATCTATCTATCCATCCATGATCCATGGTGATTGATCAACCAGAGAGAAGTATCTGTATTATGAACTTATAAACCTGGATTGTGTAACAGCTGGATGGTATGCTGACGGATCGGAGTGGGAGCAGGTGAGGAAAGGAACCTGCTGCATCTGCTGCGACAACCACATCGACTCGCTTCTCTACAGGTCTCTCTCTTCTGCTTCCTTCCCTTCCATCTCAAACACACCTTAATCATCATCTGCGCACACACACACACAAACACAATGTGACATTATTGGTCGATCATCTTGTGCCAAATTTGATTTTCAGGTGTGGCCACATGTGCACCTGCTCAAAGTGCGCGCGCGAGCTGCTCCACATCGGCGGCAAGTGCCCGCTGTGCCGCGCGCCCATCGTCGAGGTCGTCCGGGCTTACAGCATTATTTGACACATCCTTACCTTATACAGTATGCACTAGAAACACAAGGAAGGAAAAATTGACAAACAGAAGAAGCAGGAGGTGGTTAGTCTGACATGACTGAATGTATGGAGGGTTTCTGTTGTGCTGACGCCAGGTGTACTCGATCGCTAGGGTTTTTGCTACTAGTTTCTGAAACTGGTAGTGTTGAATTTGTCCATTGTTTTTCTGTAGCCTCCTCCACCGTACTTATCTGATGTGCCATCATAGAAAACTTTTTAATCCTATATATACACTAGCATTGTAATGTAACAATAAGTTATCATGGATGAGATCATTTCGCTCCAAGCATTGGTAACTTCTGCCTTGTGTTGTGTCTCTTTTGGAATGTTATAATTCATTCTCCTTATGCTGAACAAGTGACAGAACATAATGAGATACGTATTATATACAAGCAATTTACTGACAAGTAGTACGTATTTATACTGCCACTTTCACTGTCATTGCCAGCATTGTGGGAACACTAAAACATGCAACTTTGCACATCGTCGGCTCAGGCGTCCCTACTCCGGCAGCAGCAGATCGATGTTACTTTTCTAGGGTCACGACTCATTGCACCTTACGGTACACCTGCACATGGGGCAGTAGGTGCGGTGGCATAGCCACCACTCGATGCAGCACGAGTGGAACGTGTGGCCGCACAGGTGCGCCGCCCTCGCGCCGCCGCCACCGACGTGTAAGGGCTCCAGGCACAATGGGCATTCGTCGACGGGACCGCCGGAGTTGGAGGTGGTGGAGGTAGAGTTTGAGGTGAAATTGGAGGTAGAGTTGAAGGTGGAGTTGGAACTGAAGTTAGAGGTGGAGGTGGAGTTGAGAGTGCATCGACACACCGGGCATGAGCCCCGTTGATGGAGCCACGGCTGAATGCATTGCGAGTGGAACACATGGCCGCACGCGTGTGCCGCCCTCACGTTGTCGCCACACCCAACCACCAAGGGCTCAAGGCACACCGGGCAGTCGCCGACGATGACGCTGGAAATGTCAGAGGTGAAGGTGGGGTTGACAGTGCACCGGCAGGAGTTGGCTCCCGGTGCGCGGCCATCTGGCGCTGATGGAGGAGCCGGCGGCAGATATACCGGGAGGATCGTCGGCGGCGGCACGCCAAGGCGGGGGGCTGTGGCTGCTGCTGCTGGAGGAGGCAGTCGCGCTGGCACGTCGGATGACTGACCGGACAGTGGCACGTCGCGGGTGCGCCTTAGTAACCTGCTGCGAGCGCGGGAGACGGCGCGGCGACGAGAGAGGGAAGAGTGGACGCAGATGATGATGATGCAGAGCGCAAAGGAGCCGAACATGGCGCCTTCTACCGGCAGCGAGAAGAGGTTCAGGCCGGGCCGCCGCCCGGAGGACGTGCCCCCAACACCATTGATCGCCGGTGTCGGGCCGGCGGCGGGATCGGCCGTCCACATGCTCCGGGGCGCCGCCGCCGCGGCCATGTATGATCTATCCGTGTGGATTCTTGCTTTGGGACAAGCTGAGATGCAAAGGGAAGGGTAGCTACCAAGTGAGCTTGTATATATATCAATATATGTAGCTAAACGCTAGCTAAAGGCACTGCACTGAAGAAAGAACTCGTCTTACAAAGCTAGCTACCATTGCAATGGGAGTCTAGTCGGCTCACACTGCAATTTGCACTGACGTCATCGTACACTCGTACCTAGTACCTTTCTTTAGCAAATATTCCCTCCCTTTCAAATTAAATGATTTTTATTTGTTTACATGTCTAAATACACATGTATACAAATGAAAATCATCTAATTTGAAAGAGAGAAAGTAGAATTTTGTTTCTATTTTTTGAGGGGTTAGCAAATACAGCACTTTGTGTTCAAGAATGTATGCCATTTTTGTACATTGTTGAGGGTTCGGCTCCTAATATTCGTATGCCCCTGTATGTAGGTCAAATGATATGGCCGATTATTTTCTCATGAAAAATCTAACGGTGCGCGTAAAGATCTTATCATTTCTATTTCAAAAAATGGTTAGCTTGTTGACAAAGAAAGGTATATAGCTAGGGGCGTCATGTATCATGGAATGGAGATGACGTATATAAAGAGTCTTGTGCCTTTTGATTTCAAGAAGAAAAGGCAAGGAGAAAAGCTTTTGCGTGTGTGTGCTGGGTACTTTGTGGTGTGGGATTCCATTATATCATTCCATCAATTAATTTCTTTGTTTAGGAAAGAAATTACTGATTCTCAAAAAAAAAACTCTTTATATTCACATATACAAAAAATGTTTTAGATATTTTTAATATAGATTATATACGTACTGACCGAAATAGATGAACAAACACATGAAAACTAATCTATATACATCGGATTGAGAAGAAACTTAAAACTTCTTATAATTGTTGACCGAGGGAGTACTACGTACAGACATTGTTTTTGTTTTGGTCTTGGTTGTGCTGTTAATAAAAATACATAACATGTAAACATTAGGGATATATGCATGTACACATAAAGATAAATAAGTACAACTCTAATGGTTATTTTTTGTTGCCTTCTTGACCTCTTAAGTTTTGTATTACCAAGACAAAGAATATCCTACAAAGCTCACCGGAGAACCCCAGAGACCCTTTAATATGAAAGAAAGAAAGAAAGAAGTTGATGGTTAATCTATGAGTTGGCCATGATGTGTGTATGACAATTGGGACAACGATGGAAGTGAGTAATTAATGAGTCCAAGGCTTATGACTTTACTTTTATGTACGCGGTCGCCGGCATGGTACAGTGGACAGTGGTACGTGTAAAGTCGGACGTTCCCGGTCGGATGGGATGGGATGGGATCGGCGATAGAAAGCAAAAGCTCTTGCGTTGCGTTGCGTGCATGCATGGGTGCTATGTGGACTGGACTTTCAATATAACACCGTCTGCCTGCTCAGAGGTACTCCGTATATTACATCGAGCATCTATAACCCGGCGTTTCATATCTATCTAGATGATTGGACGGTCTGCCAAAATATGATTTTCGAAAATTATATTCATTTGCCTCATTTACATTGTAACAAAATGTATCAAACGTTAATTCATGAATGAATGAGGCAAAACTTTTGAATCCGTTTTATAAAAATAAATCTATCTAACATCAATAGCAAAAGAATTATGTGTCACACAAAAGAAATGACAAGGAGATAAATGAAATATATACAACCAATTTAGTGATTACATCTACTATATATGTCTAAGCAAGCTCATTGCAAAAGCAAAACAACCATACAATGTACTCCCTCCGATTCATAATAAATGTCGCTCACTTAGTACAAAATTTATACTAGCTTAGTACAAAATGAGCGACGCTTATTATGGATCGGAGGGAGTATAATTTTTCTAGTGATAATTAAGCGCTACTGGCGAACCAGTCGTACCACCACTGGGTGCAGCAGAAGCAGATGTTACTCTTCGTTTCTAGGGTGGCGAATGACAGTACACCTGCACATGGGGCAGTAGCTGCGGTGGCACAGCCACCACTCGATGCAGCGAGAGTGGAACGTGTGGCCGCACACATGCACCGCCGCCATCGTGCCGCCGCCGCCGCCGCCACCAATGTGTAAGGGGTCGAGGCACAATGGGCATTCGTCGACGGGGCCGCCGGAGTTGGAGGTGGAGGTTGAGTTGGTGTTGGAAATGGCGGTGGAGGTGGAGTTTGAGTATGAGTTGGTGTTGGAGGTGGCGATAGGAATAGAGGTGGAGGTGGAGGAGGAGTTGAGAGTGCAGCGGCACACGGGGCATGAGCCTCGTTGATGGAGCCATGGCTGGATGCATTGCGAGTGGAACACATGGCCGCACGCGTGTGCCGCCCTCACGTCGTCGCCACACCCAACCCTCAAGGGCTCAAGGCACACCGGGCAGTCGCCGAGGCCGGAGTTGGAGTTGTCTCCCGGTGCTCGGCGATCTGGCTCTGGTGGAGGAGCCGGTGGCACATCTACAGGGAGGCTCGCCGTCGTCGTCGTCGTCGTCGTCGTCACTGCTTGAGCAGCCGGTGGCACGCCAAGGCGGGTGGAACTGGAGTTGAGAGTGCAGCGGCACACTGGGCATGAGCCTCGTTGATGGAGCCACGGCTGGATGCAGTGCGAGTGGAACACATGGCCGCACGCGTGTGCCGCCCTCACGTCGCCACCCCCAACCCTCAAGGGCTCCAGGCACACCGGGCAGTCACCGAGGCCGGAGTTGGAGTTGTTCCCCGGTGCTCGGCGGTCTGGCGCTGATGGAGGAGCCGGTGGCACATATACCGGGAGGATCCTCGGCGGCGGCGGTGGCTCGCCAAGCCGGATGGATGTGGCTGCTGGAGTTGGCAGTCGCACTGGCCGACCGGACAGTGGCACGTCGCTGATGCGCCTTAGGAACCTGCTGCGGGCGCCGGAGACGGCGCGGCGGCGAGCGAGGAAGGAGTAGACGCAGATGATGACGATGCAGAGCGCAAAGGAGCCGAATATGGCGCCGCATACAGGCCCCGAGAAGAGGTTCAGGCCCGGCCGCCGCCCAACACCACTGATCGCTGGCGTCGGAGCGTCGGCTGCGTCGCCGTCCGTGTGCTGGACCTGGACGGTCGAGCCTCCGACGCTCCGGGGCGCCGCCGCCGCCGCGGCCATGTATGTTCGATCGATCGATCCGCGTGAATTCTTTCTTTGGGACAATCTGAGATGCAAAGGGAAGGGTAGCTAGCGCGTTGCTAGCTTGTATATGTAGCTAAAGGCACTGCACTCAAGAACTCGTCCTACAAAGGAGGTCTAGCTGGCTCCCATTGCAATTTGCACTGCTATAATGGTAGCTACTTTTTCTTAGTAGCAGCAAATACTTTTATTTTTATTTTTTTGCAGGGTTTTTGTAGCAAATACTTTCTCCGTTCTGAAATAAATGTCTTAACGCTAATACAATTTTATACTAAAATGAGTACAAGGTTAAGACACTTATTTCAGAACGGAAGGAGTACTTTTTTTTGCGGGGTTATTAAATACAGCACTTCTGTTTAAGAATGCATGTATGACATTTTTTACATTGAGCGTTTGTCTCCTACAATTTGCATGCACCTATATGCAGATCAAATGACATGTTAGATTGTTTTTTCATGAAAAATCTAATGGTACAATTTAATTGTGCATAATGATTATATATTTTGTAAAAAAAATGTTAGCTTGTTTACAAAAATATATAGGGACGACGTCATGTATAGAATGGGGGAAGGCATAAAGAGTATTGTACTACCTTTTGATGTCAACAAGAAAAGGCAGGGAGAAAGAGCTTTTGCGTGTGCCGCGTGCTTTGTGGCGTTGGAATTCCACTATCATTCCAGGGGATCCATCAATTAGTTTACTTGTTTTCGGACGAACCTTGCTATACGTACGATGAATTCCCGTCCAACACTTGTACGACTAGAGACAACCACAGATGATTCAGTTTGTGGGCCATAGCATTTAGAGATGATTTTCTGTCTGGTCGTACCAACATCGGATGAAAAAGGATCGTACGCAAAGCACTTTCGTTTTCGGATAGAAATCAAAAAAATTTGTTTTCGGTTTGGTCTTGATTGCGCTACTCACCTTAAAATATACACATACATGCATGTACATTTCAAGCTAAATTAATTAGTAGAACTATAACGGTCATCTTTGTAGGCTTCTTGATTTCCAAGTTTTGCATTACCAAGACAAAGATTACGCAGGGAAATTAAGAACTCAAGTTCTCCAAACCTCACCGGAGAACCCAGAGATCGCTTATGAAAAGAAGTGTCTAAAAGAAAGAAGTTTGATGGTTAGTTTATGACTTGGCCATGACGAAAGAGACTAATGACTAGTAGTAGGAGTACAAAGCTTATGACTGACTTTTATGTACGAGGTCGCCGGCAAATGGTACGGTCGTGCGTGTAAAGGAGGACATTCCCGGTCGGATCGGAGATAGAAAGCAAAAGCTCTTGTCGTGTGTGCATGTGTGCCTGTGCCGACTGGACTTACAAATATAAGGGTATCATCAACGCGGATCTTCAAACCTTCGGCGAAGATTCTGATTGGGTTCTTCGGATGAGTTTTCATTCAACGCGATTTTGTATCCGTTCGTGGTTTGGCTCGCCTGTCTATTTTTTCACAGATCTGATCTAATCTAAGGGGACTTTGCGGAAGTTCGAACCGCGGAATCGTCTTGTCGTAACAGCCTGACCCACCCAAATAATCTAAGGGGGCTTTGTGGGAGTTCGATCAAACGGTGAACTATAGATTGAAGGAAGAATAGAACACGGAAGACCTACTACGTGCCCGACTATGGTGTTTGAGTGTCAATTCTAGGAAAAATGAGAGGGGGAACAAAGGAAAACCAAATCCAAAAACAAATAAAACAGAAGAGGTTAAATTAAAGATAAAATAAAAGATTAAAAAAAGGAAAAAAAACCCCAAAAAATAACGAATAAAAAAATCCACAACAGTAGAACACTAGTAGAAAATCGCTCATCAATACCGGTTTGAGAGGGCCTTTTGTACCGGTTAAGAAACCGGTACAAAAGGCCCGGTACAAAAGCCCCCCCCCCCTTTGGTACCGGTTCCTTGCGAACCGGTATTAAAGGGGCCTCCACGTGGGCGTCCAGAGTGCGCAGGCCAAAGGAGCTTTGGTACCGGTTTGTAATACGAACCGGTACCAAAGGTTAATTCAGGGTTTAGGGTTTTAAGGATGGGTTTAGGGGTATCAGACCGTTTCATATCGCGTCGATGCTTAGGGAGGGGTTTAGGGGTATCGGACCGTTTCATATCGCGTCGATGCGCCTGCTACGCGTTTGGGTTTAGGTAGTACATGCATGAAGATAAAGGTGATGCATAGCAACTTGGTGCATATAATATAACACATGTAATTGCATAAGATCGCAAATTAAGTAGTACGTATGCATGAAGATTGATCTTCATACATATATAGTGGTACTCTCCGAGGCATACTATCTATTACATGTAGCATAGTGGTACTCGATCTCCGAGTCAAACTATATGTTACATGTACATCATTCATAGTGGAACTCTCCGAATGGCGGTATGACGTCCCGAAGGAAAAATCCCGCCAATTCATCGCCAATTGCTTTGAAGCGTTCCTCGATTGAGATCTTGTCCCGCTTTCTTGCCAACTGTAAAAGAATGAGATACAAATGAATACATGAGCTATGTGTGTGTGTGTATATATATATCAAATCACAATCAAACAATTATTGCTGAAACTAAGCACAACTTATATATATATATGATAACAAAATAAATTTGTGAATATTGTTTTCGTACCTCTTTATTTATTTCATTATTTGTTCTCTCGCTGACAATTTTATGGATGTTCTCGCAAACGTAGTATCCACATAGATTAGTCCCCTGTGGTTGTTGCGGGCATTTCTGTACAAGAATATAATTCAATTAAACAATAATCAAGTATGATAAAGGTGTGTGGACCTAGGTAGTACTACTTACTTTGTTCAAACGCCATGTCAGCTTCGGTTTCCATTCATGGGACTGATCTTCCTTGATGAACGTTTCCCATACGCTGTCCGACAAAATAAAATGCATAAAAAAGTTATCAATTAGTTGATATTAGGAAATTAACGAAAAAAAACGATATGAATTAAAATTACTTTTTGAGCATAAGAAAAGCCGTCTTGTATAGTATAGGCTCTTTGTTTTTTGAGTCAAAGACTTCAACTTTTCCTTCGTACATATCAATAACGATAAGAATAAAGTGGAACCTGCGCACGTTTAAATATGCAGTGCCATATATATAAGTCATCAGTTAAAATTTGAACATCTCGTGAGAAAAAGAGAAATGTCTGACAGTAACACTCACTTGAAGTTGTAAGGCCAAAGTATTATCTTTTTGTCACGTTGTCGCTTCAAAAACCTTAGCAAAGTCTCCAGTGTATCCCTGTTATAGATGGGATCCTCTATGGTTATTTCATGCATTGTATCCGGGTCAATGAACCCAATGTGCTTGATTTCATCCCTTTTGCATTCGAGCATCTTCGATCTGCATAATATAGAGCACAAAAGATTATAATTTGCAGACAAAGAACGAGCTGAGCTAAAGACTTCTCAAATTACATAAATAAATCACTTACAGACAATAGCAACTGATGATAGATTTGTCGAGGGCCCGGAGATTGTATAACTGAAAAAGTTCGCTGAAGTCAACGTCACAGAGTATTCTTGGAAGTAGTGCTCTTCCTTAACTCCAACCATGATACACTGGATCCCTCTCTTTGTGGCATTACTGTACCACGTATGCAAATTACGCATACTTGTTGGTAGCTTCCTGAGATTCTCGACCAAATCTTTCCCTTGAACAAATTGATATGCTACTTCATGTAAGGGGTAATCGATGGATTGTCGAGAACTTTCAACGGCCTTCTCGTCAAACACCATGAGAGGGGGGGCCGATTGGACGGGTTGTTGTCCGAGCTGGTGCACTTGTTGTTTCCATTTTTTCGCTGTGACACCCGATTGAGTGGGTTTTTTAGCCCTCATCATCTCGTCATACGACTTTTGTATAGAACGCCTATAGTCAAATGGCGGCGATGGCACAGGGTCATATAGATTCTCAACGGTACGCACAACTTTCATCGGATCTAGAGTCTTCTTAAAAGGGATCTCTGGCACTTTCTTAGCAAAAAAGGCTTTCAGCTCGGACTTACAGGTTTCCATGTTTTCCTCGATAGTTTTTTCCCAAGGTAACTTCTCAATAGGCGGCAGTGGTTTCTCCTTTCTAGGTCTCTTCCTAGGCGGTGTACCGTTCCGCTTAAAGGACGCTGTCTTACGCGGAGGATCTCGAGATGGTGGACTCACGCTGGGGTCCCTCTCAGGTAGGTGTGGACTTTGCTGCTCATGTGGACTGCTACCAGGAGGAGTCGATGGCCTTTGTTGCTCATGTGGACCGCTACGAAGAGGAGTCGGTGGCCTTTCCTGCTCAGGTGGACTACGAGGAGTCGGTGGCCTTTGCAAAAGGACGATGTATTTCTTGGGCCATAGGGTGAAACCGTGCTTGACATCGGCCATTGTCTTCTCATCGTCACCTCTAGGAAAATCAAGCTCCAATGTTTCATAACCCGAAACAACTTCATCCACCCCGACACGAACACAGCCAGGTGGAATGGGCATATGATGGTGCGTTGCTCCATCTTCATTTGGGTAAACATAGCCGACCGCCACCTTAACGGACACGTTCCTGAATAACATATGTAGCTCGCAATCTGTCTTCTCCGTGACATAATCCACGGGGTAGCTTCCTCCACATCCGTCAAGATGCGAGGAACCCACACTGCTTCTTCTCTGAGATGGGGCGGCATCGACTTGAGGATCCTGTATAAACAGCGGCTGATGAGGTTCCCTCTGATTTTTCTCAAGCGCCTCCACCCCATTTAACAATTCCGTTAACCTGTCTGACTCCTTATTATTCTTTCGCAAATGGCTTCTATAAGTGTCAGCGCACTCCGGCCACGCTTCCTTCTTGTTGAGACCTGGGCGAGCTCGAACCCGTCCAACGTGTTCAGGATTGCCCAAAGCGAGTGTCAGCTCGTCATTCTCTCTATCGGGAATGTACTCTCCCTTTCTGACCTTTTCAATTGCATCTATAAGCTTCTTCGTGATTGCTTCAATTTTGTCCTTCCATTTCCCCTGCGCAACGATCTTCCCTGTCATTGGGTCCAACCCTGCCCCATGCGCGAACAACCAGAGCTTGGACCGGTCGGGCCAGTCCCATGTCTGTGGAGTGATTCCTGCATCAGTTTATCTTCAAACGCTCTCCACTTCGGAATGGCAGTCTTGTAGCCACCTGACCCCAAATGATGGAAAAAATCCTTCTTTGAAGCATTTTTCGTACTTGTGACCGATCGGGACACATGAGTAGACGATTGCTTATACCTATTAAATGCGGGCCAGTGATATTTTATCTTCACTAGATTATCATTGAATACTGGATCTTCATGCTTATATTTGTCCCATAATTTTTTCTTCCATGTCTGGAATAGCATGGCCATCTTCTTGAGAGTCCATTCCTTGAGTTTCTTCTTCTGGCCTTCCGTCATGTCTTCCGGTAGGCTGAAACGTGTCAGTAGATTGTCGCAAAGAAAAAATTTCAACGCGTCGTTGACATAACTAGCTTCAGTCCCCGCGTTCTTCGGCTTATGCCACTCTTGAATGCTGATCGGTACATGGTCCCTAACAAGAACTCCAGCTTGATTTATAAATTTGCGGCAGTGCTCTTTCGGATGCACTCACTGTTATCATTAAATGCGATGAGGGCTAACCTACCCTCGCCCTTTAGCAATTGCGTCGGGCCTCGTTTTGTTTTAACAGACTTGCTCGATGATCCAGAAGGCTAAAAGAAAAATAATTCGTTAATAAGTGCAACACAAATAAATGAATGCATCTACTGATGAACATAGACTTGATACATAAAGATACACCTCGCCGGAGTTTGTTATGGACACTTCGTTCTCTCTTCTAATCTCTTCAGACTCAAATCCCTCATCGATATCGTTCAGAAATTGTGTGAGCTCAAAGTCATCTCCATCGGGTTCCGGCCCACAGGCACTCTCAAATATCATTCTCTGCACGGCTTCTTCTTGATCCTCATTTCGGACGAAGGTGTCGTCCTCCATAGCTCAATGTCACTACAAAATTAAGAAAACAATTAATTCATTCATCATGTCATGATCATAACAGATAGCTAGATGGATAACAATTGAAATGAAGAAAGCAATAACCCTAACCCTAACACTCGGCGCTCCCGGACTAGTTGAACTATTCTAAACAACTTTCGTGTTCAGAATAAATTCATCCGGAGAGTTTTACGGTATCGGGCAATTATCGGACAGACAACCCGGAGGGGGGGAATGTCGATGTTCGTTGTGTTAGAGGGGGGTGGTTGACATGTAGATAGCCTATTCGTATTCGTTGTATTTTTCTGATCAATTTGCATGTATAAAGTTTTTGAATCAGACTTACGGTTTAAAAGATATTGAATTTCAAAGTTTTATTCAATTTAAAAGAATTTTTGGAATTTCTTTTATTAGTTAATTAAACATTATCCAAAAGGAATCTTTGACTAGGTCAAACCTGACCAGTGGGTCCCACTGGTCAGTGACATATTAAATAACCCATTTTAATTAAACCTAATTAAACAGTGGGGCATACATGTCATACACTACTAATTTAAACTAATTCATCTAATCTAATTTCTTACATGTGGGACCAAGGTGTCATAGAGACAAGATTAACTAATAGGTAGTTTTAATTTAGAGAGGTAATTAGTGGGTGGGGGACCCACATGTAATTCCAACAGGGGGGTTTCCTTTTTTTCTTTCTTAATCACTAGGTAATTAGGGAGGGGGGTCCCACCTGGCAGTGAGGGAGAGGGGGGCTGTGCCCACGGTTTAAACAAACCGTCCCCGCCGGCGACGGCGAGGTCGCCCAGCGAAGCATTTCCAGCGAGAGGGGCTGCGGTGTGAGGGCGAGGCGTGGCCACGCACGGCGTGCGCACACACGCAAGGTGCGGGCGGCGGTCGAAGGGTGCGGGCGGGGCGCGGGGCACGCCCGTGGTGAGCCCGGTGGCCGCCGGAGATGAGGCACGGCAAGGAGGAGGCTACGGAACACGGGCGAGAGAGGGAAGAGGTCGGGGGGTTTCGTGAGCTCACAGCGGAGCGGATGGCGAGCTCGGGGAGGCGATCCCTGCGCTGCTGGCGACGAATTCGTCGATGGAGTCGCGGCGGCCGGCGGGAGAGCTTGGCCCGATTCGCGGTGGCGAGGAAGAGCGCGGCGCAGCTCCTGGACAAGCTCCCGTGCCTCAGGGAGCAAATCTTTGGTACCGGTTGTAGGAACGAACCGGTACCAAAGGTCCAGCCCTGTCCCCACCCCACCGTCTGAAATTTGGCCGAAAACCTTTCGTACCGGTTTGGGGTTCCAACCGGTACCAAAGGCCTTTTTTTTTCTATTTCTGTTTCCTTTCTATTTCTTTTTTTAATGTTTCTTTCTCTTTTCTATTTCTTTTTCTTTTATTTTCTGTTTGTTTCTCTTTTTCTTTTCTATTTCTTTTTCTTTTCTTCTCTATTTATTTCTCTTTTCTATTTCTTTTTTTTCTATTTCTATTTCTTTTTATTTTTGGTTTCTTTCTCTTTTCTATTTATTTTTCTTTTATTTTCTGTTTCTTTCTCTTTTTCTTTTCTATTTATTTCTCTTTTCTATTTCTTTTTTTCTATTTCTGTTTCCTTTCTATTTCTTTTTTTTATGTTTCTTTCTCTTTTCTATTTCTTTTTCTTTTATTTTCTGTTTCTTTCTCTTTTTCTTTTCTATTTCTTTCTCTTTTTCTTTTCTTTTTCTTTTCTTTTCTACTTATTTCTCTTTTCTATTTCTTTTTTTTCTATTTCTGTTTCCTTTCTATTTCTTTTTTTTATGTTTCTTTCTCTTTTCTATTTCTTTTTCTTTTATTTTCTGTTTCTTTCTCTTTTTCTTTTCTATTTCTTTCTCTTTTTCTTTTCTTTTCTTTTCTTTTCTATTTATTTCTCTTTTCTATTTCTTTTTTTTCTATTTATATTTCTTTTTTTTCTTTTTCTTTCTCTGTTCTATTTATTTTTCTTTTATTTTCTGTTTCTTTCTCTTTTTCTTTTCTATTTATTTCTCTTTTCTATTTCTTTTTTTTCTATTTCTGTTTCCTTTCTATTTCTTTTTTTTATGTTTCTTTCACTTTTCTATTTCTTTTTCTTTTATTTTCTGTTTCTTTCTCTTTTTCTTTTCTATTTCTTTCTTTTTTCTATTTCAGTTTCTTTCTCGAAATCTCCCGTGGCGCAGCTTTTCTATTTCTTTTTTTTTGTATTTCTTTTGTATTTCTTTTTCTCCAACACTTGTGCACATGCACTTTTTTCACCCCTGCCCCTTGTCCTTTCTCTCTCTTTTTCGCTCTTTGTCTCTGGATGTGCGGGAATAAAATTTTATTACGATTGAACTCGAATTAAAGTACATAGCTCAACTGAAAATTAAGATACACATGGCTAGATTCGAATGTTGGAGTCGCCGATGTCGCGGTGATTTCCATATCTTACATACAGTAACATCATTACACAAAAGTGATTTCCATATTGAGATACACAAGTTATGATCCTTATCTAGCTAGTCTTTTGAGTTTTCTTCGTGTGTTTCCCTTTCTTCTGATTGCGACGCAACCATGGACAATCTTCATTATTTAAGATGATGCTTGGGTCAGTTTTTACCTTGAAGGGTGGAATATCATCAAACTTATTATAATCTTCTGACATGTCTGTCTTGTCCTCTACTCCCACGATGTTTCTTTTTCCTGAAAGAACTATGTGGCGCTTTGGCTCATCGTATGATGTGTACTCTTGCCTTTCTTTTCTTTTTTTCGGTTTGGTAGACATGTCCTTCACATAAAAAACCTGAGCCACTTCACAGCTAGGACGAAAGGTTCGGTGTCGTACCCTAGATTCTTGAGATCCACTGTAGTCATTCCGTACTGCGGGTCTACCTGTACCCCGTCTTTCAGGTTGAACCATTTGCACCGGAACAAAGGGACCTTGAAATTAGGTCCATAGTCAAGCTCCCATATCTCCTCTATGTACCCATAATATGTGACCTTCTTCCCATTGCCCTCTGCTGCATCAAAGCGGACACCACTGTTTTGGTTGGTGCTCTTTTTATCTTGGGTGAACGTGTAAAATGTATTCCCATTAATCTCGTACCCTTGAAAAGTCGATATAGTCGAAGATGGTTGCTTGGCCAACAAGTATAGTTGTTCTTCATCAGTGACATTAATTAGACGATTTTGCAACCAACCGCCGAAAGTCTTCATGTGTTCTCCATCAATCCAATCTTCACGTTGCTCCGGGTATTCGGAGCGTAAGATATCCTTGTGTTCCACTATGTACGGAGCCACCAAGATAGAATTATGTAGAACTGTGTAGTGTGCTTGAGTGAAAGAATGTCCGTCCATACACGTTGTTGCTTTCTTCCCTAGCGTGCCTTTTTCACCCAGTCTCCCCTCATATCGCGATTCAGGAACACCGATCGGCTTAAGGTCAGAAATAAAGTCAACACAAAACTCAATGACCTCCTCTGTTCCATAGCCCTTGGAGATGCTTCCTTCTGGCCTAGCACGGTTATGAACGTACTTCTTTAAGACTCCCATGAATCTCTCAAAGGGAAACATGTTGTGTAGAAATACAGGACCGAGAATGCTAATCTCTTCGACCAGGTGAACTAGGAGATGTGTCATAATATTGAAGAAGGATGGTGGGAACACCAACTCGAAGCTGACTAGACATTGCACCACATCCTTCTGTAAATTTTGTAGAGTTAGTGGATTGATCACCTTCTGAGAAATTGCATTGAGTAACGCACATAGCTTGACAATGGGTACTCGAACATTTTCCGGCAGAAGCCCCCTCAATGCAACCGGAAGTAATTGTGTCATAATCACGTGGCAGTCATGAGACTTTAGGTTTTGAAACTTTTTCTCTGACATGTTTATTATCCCCTTTATATTCGACGAGAAGCCAGACGGGACCTTGATGCTACTCAGTACTTCAAAAAAGATCTCCTTCTCTTCTTTGGTAAGAGCGTAGCTGGTAGGACCTTGATACTTCTCTGGATTCATGTTGTTTCCTTCGTGGATACTTTGCTGGTCTTGCCGTGCATCCGGTGTATCTTTTGTCTTCCCATACACGCCCAAGAAGTTTAGCAGGTTCACGCAAAGATTTTTCGCCACGTGCATCACGTCGATTGCCGAGTGAACCTCTAGGAATTTCCAGTAGGGTTGCTCCCAGAATATAGACTTCTTCTTCCACATGGGTATGTGTCCGTCAACATCATGCGGAACAGATTGTCCGCCAGGACCCTTTCCAAAGATCACTTTTAAATCCTTGACCATATCATATATAACATCCCCAGTAGGGCGGGTAGGCTTCGTTCGGTTATCTGCCTCACCTCTGAAATGCTTTCCTCTCTTTCTTACGTGATGTTGTTTTGGAAGAAATCGACGATGCCCCAGGTACACATTCTTGTTTCCCAAATATATACTGTCAGTGTCACCTAAACAGTGTGTGCATGCATTGTATCCCTTGTTTGACTGCCCTGAAATGTTACTAAGAGCAGGCCAATCATTGATGGTTACAAAAAGCAAGGCATGCAGGTCAAATTCCTCCTTTTTGTGCTCATCCCACACACGTACACCTTCTTCACGCCACAACTGTAAAAGTTCTTCAACCAATGGCCTCAGGTACACATCAATGTCGTTGCCTGGTTGCCTCGGGCCTTGGATGAGCACTGGCATCATAATGAACTTCCGCTTCATGCACAACCAAGGAGGAATGTTATAGATACATAGAGTCACTGGCCAGGTGCTATGACTGGAGCTCTGCTCCCCGAAAGGATTAAAGCCATCTGTACTTAGACCAAGTTTTAAGTTCCTTGCTTCATCTGAAAATGACTTTTGTCCACTGCGACCCGTCAGCGGGGTGTCTTAGCATCACATCTTTCTTACGGTCCTCTTTGTGCCATCGCAACAACTCGGCATGCTCTTTGTTTTGGAACAAACGTTTGAACCGTGGTATTATAGGAGCATACCACATCACCTTCGCAGGAACCCTCTTCCTGGGGGTGGGCTCGCCCTCAACATCGCCAGGGTCATCTCGCCTGATCTTATACCTCAATGCACCACATACCGGGCATGCATTCAAATTCCCGTACTCCTTGCGGTAGAGGATGCAGTCATTGATGCATGCATGTATCTTCTGCACCTCTAATTCTAGAGGGCAGACAACCTTCTTTGCTTCGTACGTACTAGAGGGCAATACGTTCTCCCCTAGAAGCATCTTCTTTATTATTTTCAGCAACTTTTCAAATCCCTTGTCAGTAGTACCATTCTCTGTCTTCCATTGCAGCAATTCCAGCGTGGTACCAGCTTTTTCTGGCCATCTTCGCAATTTGGGTACAACAGTTTGTTGTGATCCTCTAACATTTTCTCCAACTTCAACCTCCCCTTTTCACTTCCGCAGTTTATCTTCGCATCAAGAATGGCCCGACCCAAATCGTCATCGGGGTCATCAAAAATCGGCTCATAAAAAATGGGCTCTTCTTCAGCTTCGTCTTCCCCCATTTTACTATCACCGTCTTCAGTGCAAATAGGATAGTTGTCACTATCCTCTTCTTCTTCGTTGTCTTCCAATATAACCCCACTTTCTCCGTGCTTGGTCCAACAATTATAGCTGGGCATGAAACCATTCTCCAGCAGGTGGACGTGAATGGTCTTTGAGGTAGAGTAATCCTTCATATTCTTACAGGAACTACATGGACAATAGATGAAACCATTCGTCCGGTTGTTTGCCTCAGCCACGCTGAGAAAATAATGCATGCCTTTAATGAAGTCGGGATGGCACCGGTCACCGTACATCCATTGCCGACTCATCTGCATTATATATGTATATCAAAAATCATTAATTACACAACATCATAGATATATGAGTGACCAACTTAATTAATATTCAAGTTTATCACATAAAACTAAGTTTTTTTTATAAGAAAGAAGGGGCTCACCAAGGTGGTACGGTGTCGGCTAGGGGACGACGCTGGCGATCGACAGCGGTGAGGACGGGGATGATACTAAAACCTACAAAACATAATATAATTTCAGCTCAAATTTCATATAAATAAAATAAAATCCCTAACTTAGGCATTTCATCGAACACCTTGCTAGCACTAGAAAAACAATACGAGTTAACTAGCAAAGAGATGAGCTAAATTAGGAACGCCGGAAGAAGGATGATATTGCTAACCCTTGGATAGATAGATGTCGTTAATCTTGTTAAAATGGTGGACAAAAAATGAAGATTTGTTGGAGTGTGAGAGGTGCAAAAAATTTAGAAATGTGAGAAAGAGAGGAAGAAATGAAAGATGAATCGGGTGGGCATGGGACAGGGATGAATCGGGTGGGCATGAGCTAAATTAGTACCGGTTCTCCACATGAACCGGTACCAAAGGACCAGCCCTGGCCCCACCCACCGTCTGAAATTTTGGTCGAAAACCTTTAGTACCGGTTCCTAACTCGAACCGGTACGAAAGCTCCTCACGAATCGGTACGAAAGCTCCTCGCCCGCCTGGACGTCCAAACCGGTACGAAAGACCCCTTTAGTACCGGTTCGTAAGGAAACCGGTACTAAAGGCTTAGACGGTTGCCCCATTTTCTACTAGTGGAAATAAAATCAAACGAATAGACACGAGACACATGCGTGAAGCGCCTGGGCCATCCTACTTCACCATGCTACGGGCGAAAGTGCGCATATTTGGCGCCTAATGGCAACAAATAATCGAGGGCAACTAATTAAAGTAGCGCTCCTTCGGAAGCCCATGCAAAGAAAAGTTTTCTAAAAATTTTGTGTGCGCGTTTTCGGTGTTTAGATTGGTTTTTTCCTCGGCTTTTCGTTCGATTTTTCTTACATTTGGGTGAATATGTTTTACATAAAAAGATACCTTTATTTTATATTTTTATGAGAGTTATGCCCCGTGCCTCTAAAAAAAATGTACAGTTTGCTTCCGCGAGAGGAACGCCCCGTGCCTTTGAGAAAGAAAAAAAAGACACGGTCATGCCTCTTGTAGAGTAATAGGTTTTCTTCTGCGAGAGGCACTCCCCATGCCTTTGAAAAAAAAAGACACGATCGTGCCTCTTATGGAGTCACTGGTTTGTTTCCACGAGAATTACTCCCCGTGCCTTTGAAAAAGAAAAAAAACACGATCGTGCACTCGTTAGGCACAGGTTTGCTTCCATGAGAGACAATCCCCGTATTTTATTTTATTTCATAGGAGCACAATAATGCCTCTCGTGGAGGCACATGTTTGCTTCTGTGAAAAACAAGTCTAATGCCTCTAAAAGGGAAAAATGGGAACCTCCAAATCACGATAAATGACGCGCGTACAATGTATCACTTCTTATTATCAAGCGTGGTAAAGATAGAGCCGTTCGTTGCAATGAGTACTTCTTAACTAGTAATTTTGTAAATACTATCCTTCATCCATTTTGATACCCCTTCACTAGTTTTCTTATTTTTCTATGGGCTATCAATATTAACTCCAACGGGGGAATATCTTGTTAATCGGTGATTGTGGTCCACCCGATGCACCAAACTTTCGTAGCACATAGCACATTCTACATGTTTGAATTTTTGTAGATACGAATTAGCACATTTTAACCCAACAATAATGTTGTTATAGAATTCAAATCGAAATTCAAGGTGTAGTTCAAGATATGAAAATAATAAATCAAACAATGAGTACTACATAGCATAGGCCGGGCTTTAGATTTGGCCCATTATCATATTGATGTAAAAAAAACTTCCCGTTTTTGTATCCCCGAGCAATTTTTTGAATCTTCATATGAAATTTTATGACAATGGGTATTGATGCCTTGTCTATTTGCTACAGTTGAAATTTTCAGACTTTTTTTGAATAAATTGAAATGTACTACGGCAGGCCTTCGAAATGGGTGGATCCATTCTCAGTTGCTGGTAAGCTAGGGCCCAATTTTTGGGCTCAAATATGTAACTCCATGATTTCTAGTGGGGGGAATATTTAGTGCATCGGTGATTGTGGTCCACCTGATGCACCGATCTTTCGTAGCACTTAGCACATTTTAAATGTTTGAATTTTTGTAAATACAAATTAGCACATTTTCACAAAACATTATTGTTGTTATAGAATTGAAATCAAGATTCAAAACCTAGTTCAAGATACAAAAATAATAAATCAAACAATGAGTACTACATTAGCATAGGTTGGGCTTTAGATTTGGCCCATTATCACATTGATGCAAAAAAAAAATCCATCCTTGTATCAGAAGCAATTTTTTGGATTTTTTTTATACAAAATTTTATGGCAATGTATATTCATGTCTTGTCAATTTGCTAGAATTTTTCAGATTTTTGAAATTTAATGTGAAATGTACTACGGCGGGCATTCGATGCAAGGACCCAATTTTTGGGGTCGAAAAAGAGTGGAGAAGATGACAAACTGTAAATAAACACTCCAAGCAAGCAAAAAAAGAAACTCCACCGAAAGCAAAAGCGCGCCTCCCATCCCATGGTTTTTGGAGCCGTCTTCTTCTCCCTCCCGTTGTTTTGGCAGCCGGCGCGGCGAACCATGGGCGGGCGTGCCCTCCCAAAACCATGGGCGCCCAGCCTATAAATACCCTCTCCACCATCACTCCATCAGACCATCACCATCACCATCGCCGGAGGAAGAAGACGATCGAGCATGAGGTCGAGCTGCAACGGCTGCCGGGCGCTGCGCAAGGCCTGCGTGGACGGCTGCGCCATCCGCCCCTGCCTCGGCTGGATCGGCACCCCGGAGGCGGAGGCCAACGCCACCGTCTTCCTCGCCAAGTTCTACGGCCGCGCCGGCCTGCTCAACCTCCTCGCCGCCGCCCCCGACGACGCCCACCGCCCCGCGCTCTTCCGCTCCCTCCTCTACGAGGCCTGCGGCCGCGCCGCCAACCCCGTCTACGGCGCCGCCGGCCTCTTCTCCTCCGGCAACTGGGAGGCCTGCAAGGACGCCCTCCTCGCCGTGCTCCACGACCGCCCCATCGCCCAGGTCGACCCCCGCCTCGCCGTCCCGCACCCCGGCCTCCTGCTCGCCCACGACGTCCGCCATGCCGATGCCGCCACCAACGACGACACGATCGACCATGCGCCTGCACCTGTGACCGAACAGCTCCTCGGCGTGTCGCGCGCTGGGCGCACCGCCTTCAAGCGCGCGTCCTCCTCCTCTTCGACGGCCAGGCCCAAATCCAAGCACCACGGCGGCGTCGAGGAGTCGGCCGGCAGCCACGGCCACGTTGAAGACGGAGGCGTGGCGATGGCAGGCGAGCAGACGATGAGGAAGGACTCGTCGTCGTCGGTGTCGGTGTCGCACGTGAGCCAAGCAGAGCAGAGCGCACCAATGCCGCAGGACAACGAGGAAGACGACGAAATCGTGCTGGAGCTGACGCTCGGGTTCGGACCGGCCACGCGCGTGTCGAGGCCGCCGCCGCCGTGCTCCAATGCGGGCAGCAGCTCCGGCGCCGAGTCCGGCCACATGGGCCTCATGCTTGGCCTGCCGGTGTGAGACAAGGAAGAGGCGCGGCGACGGCCGGTGCCGTCCTTGGTGCTAGTAGCTGGTGAGAGAGAGACAGAGAACGTCAAAAATGGCAGTTTTGGGATCATCGTTGGAGACACCTTTGGGATAGATAGAGATAAGAAAAAATAAATTGTATAGGAGTACCTAAAAACTGAAATTTTAAAATTAATTTCAGGGACCTTTTGCGTCTGCTGAGTGCTTTGTTCCATGTGATACATTAATTAATCAAATAATTGTTTTTCAGAAAATAAATGATTATATCTTTTTTTTTATTTTTCGAATGTATATCTTGTTTTGTTTTGTTTGAATTTTCGACTATATCTCTTGTTTTGTTTGGTAGAGTGTAATATTTTGAAGACTATGTATATTCGCGAGAGGGGAGTTAGTGATTCACTGTGCTATTACTACTACGTGTACTTTTAGAGGTAGATTAAACCTTCACGCGTCCTCCCAACGGAGACAGAAAACTGAAAAGGCGTTTTTGTTTCAATTCTTATAACAACACTATAGTCTCGCCACCTTGGAGCAGACACACAAAGGAAACCTTTGAGGCCTTGTACAATGGAGGTGCTTAGGCAGATGCTTCAACAAAAAAACCCGGTTTTACTTATCAGATAGCTGAGCATCGATGCTTAAAATCAAATACAGAAGCAAAGTTAGGCACCGATGCTAGACGGTGCTTACTCTCAAGTACAACTGCAGTTTGTCTTGCTTTGCCTTAATTAAAATGATGCAAGCATTGTACGAAGCACTCAATCGTTGCAAGACAACAATATTTTAAGATGCTTCGCTACTCTCTTTCTTTAAACACTTGTATATAAGCGCCGGGCATTGTACACGGCCTGAAAAGGATCACCTCCTGCCAACAAAACTTGAGAAAAGGAAATGGGAGCCCTCCAAACCGACAGGGGACCTTTAAGATCTCAAAGGTGATACTTTTTGTGTGAAGAGTAGTTTATCCACAAGATACCTAAAAGGTCATGAGGATCATCTGGCGATCCCTGGGCAATGGAGAAAGAATTTGGCAAGGTTCACGTTCTGGTGTACTTATATTTTGTAGATTTATTTTAGGATTCTCGACGATGTTCGTTTGGTATTTCGACGGAAGTATACATTCTCATTAACACGATGCGCTTGTGGTGATTTCTTTATACTCTTAAAATTTTGTACCGTTCTATCAGAATGAGGTGCTCATCAGGGTAAACCGTTCGTGCTTCATTTCATAAGAATGAGTGTTCAATTTTTCTTTTGGTAAGGTTGCGAGCTTCATTTTGTAATAAAATTAATTCGAAATAACAAGTATATCATCTATAAGAAAAAGGTATGATTTCGATCAGAGGTTGCTCGAAATACTTAAAAAGTTAAATTCATGACCAACCGTAGGCTGGAATTGGCAGTTAAGTTTTTGTATGAAGTATATGGAGAATACTATGAAATTTTTCATAATAATTTTTGAAACGTTAAGGTATTTGGCTTCAATAAATACCGTAGTTTTCGAAAAAATCCGTTTTATTCTTAATAGCATATTTTATTAAGTATCTAATAAAGAGGTCTTGATCATTATTTTCTAAACTTAAAAAATATCCTTTTTTAAGACCAATGTATTCATTTTACAAAAAAATTGAATATTAAGATTTTTGATTACTATGTTTTTAATATACTATGTTGTCAAACTTGACTTTAGTCGATTCCTAAGTTTTACCCACGGCTCTTGAAACAAAGATCACAACAATAATAAAGTTTGTTTCCTATTTGAGAAGACAACTATAATAAAGTTGTGCATCAAAATGTTGGAAAGGAGAGAAATGTGTTGGGTCCGTCCAACTGAAATGGGCCTGGGCCGGTATCTTGGCCCATTGAGCGAGGCGAGCGAGCCTACCGGCCCAGCTTCATATCCTCTGGAGGCTGAGCGGCTGTGAGACAGAGGTTGGTTGGCTCCTCTTCCTCTTACCGGAGCCGCTGACTGAGCCGCCGGAGCACTCGTCGGCCGGTCGCCGCCGCCCGCCATATCGGCCTCCCTCCACTCCTTTGATTTTGCAGGTATGCACGTCCCCCTAGACTCCTCCGCTCTCACTGCCCCCATCTCCATCTCCATATCCTCCGATGCTTGCAACGAATCTCCAACATTTTCTTTTACGGGAACAAGAACGACTCAGGAATCTCCATCTCGGTAGAAATTGATCCAATAGGTGTCCAATGATCAGACCATGAACACTAGGTAGCCATCAAGTAGCAAAATCTCTTCTGTTTCTCAATTTATTCGAGAGAAAAAAAGACTAAATCGTTTGGTGGATCAGGTTAGCCGTGGCATGAACCTTCGCCGCTCCCCAGATTTCATTTACTAGTGGCTGGAGTGTATTTCAGCTGACCAATGTGGAGCAGATTGGCTATGGCGACTGATGCCCACTCTCGCTTGCTTTATTCTTCTTCTTCATCTAGTATTCTAGTATATCAGAGTTTCAGAGTTTGGTTGGGAGTCTGTCTGTCTATCATGATTTTGTTTGGTATTGTCTAGTACTCCTACATGCCAGTACATGGTAACACTTCAGGGTAGAGTTAGTGGGGATGTTCTGTTACACTTCAGGGTAGAGTTCAGTTCAGTTCAGGGTACTGCTCAATTTCCTCCTACCAGTATCATCGCCTCCCTGTAATTGTAATGTGATGTAGCGCACTATTACGCAATTCAGCACTAAGCTTAGAACCTGGCTGGCTTACCTTACCTGAGTGTCGGCTCAGGTTTTTTTTCTTCTTATTCTTCTCTTTCCCATATAGTGCTGCCAAACATTATGACTTACGATTGCTGATATTTTTAAAAGGGAAGCAACTTTGTTAGTACCGGTTGATAGTTCATGAATTTTGTTATATTATTGTCTTATGTACTGCTTTATGCATAGAACTATGTTTGTTATATGAAAGATGGTGATATTAAATTATAAAATGCATCATTTGGAATTCATGTGTTTTCCGCCCCCATTGCAGCTCTAATTGGATTGTTTGTTATGGTTCAGATTAAGGGAGCAGAATTACCCAGCACCTGAAATAGTTAAATTAAAATTTTGTTCTCCCTACTAATCTCTGTCTAGCATGACAGTGTAGTCCCCTATCAAGTCAATCATGAGCATCTTATCACAGCCACCATTCCAGCTATTTTCTGAGTTTTTTCCTTGTTTGCTCCAAGGGTTATAATATGAACTCTGCTTGGTGATTGGTGATAGGTGATAAACCTGGTCTCTTGTGAGGTTATTATATATAGAGAAGCAGCACTACTGTTTTGTGTTTGAGTATTCATTTGCAGAGCATTAACCACGTTGCTCTAGTTGGCAAGGATACTGGCGCTCTGGCTGTGCATGAATATTTTCTTAGAATCACCAATTCATAGTCCATGTCAGATATGCATATCTACAATATCCGTTATTACAGTTTTAGTGTCAGCAATCCATAACCCTTTGAATAAACGCTGTGCTGGTTGCTAGTAATTCTGAATAATGAACTGTAAATGCATGTTACAGTGTTTGATTGGATCTTATTTTTGTATGAATTATCAACAGCTGTGTTTATTTTCGTTTTTCTGAATTATGAACAGCTGTGTTTCCAATTTGCTTAGTTGGTTGTGGTTCAGTACATAAAAAAAGTATGTATGTTAAGATTAAATCCTTCGTAGCAGGGTAGTTTTATTAAAAGTAGTAGGGATTAGTTTCCTCTAGCCAGTGGACTAATTGCCCTCACATCATTCTTTGCTTGAAATCATGGCATGGGTAGGCCTCTTTCTGAGCCTGAGCCGCCTCACACCAGAGCAGCAGAAGCATGCCTGGTGACTGCCAGCGGCTTCAACTACGGCGCGCGGACCTCCACGGCGCCACCAACCCGAAATCATCAGCCACATTAACCATATTGTCTTAATTGTCAAGGATACTCCCACTCTGGATGTGCACGCAGATTTTCTTAGAATCAGCAATGCTTGTGATGCCGGATATGCATATCTAGATTATCAGCTATTGCAATTTAGTGTTAGGGATCCATAACCCTCTGAATAAACACTGTGCATACCGGTAGTAACCCTGAATACTGCACTGCAACTGCTGCATGTTACAGTGTGTTTGATTTGGATCTTTCTTTTTTCTGAATTATCAACAGCTGTGTTTCTTTTTCTGAACTATGAATAACTGTGTTTCGTCTGGACCCCCTTTCTCTGAATTAAAAATAGATAGATGCTTCCGATTTGGATCTAAATTCGAATTTTCTTAGTTGGTTGTGGTTCAGTACATAAGCAAAGTATGTATGTGAAGATTCAATCCTTTCTAGCAGGTTGCTTTTATTAAAAGTGCTAGGAATTAGTTGTCCTGGCTTGACACCATTTTGTCTGTAGAAACCATGGCGTGGGGAGGCCTGTTCCTGAGCCTGAGCCGGGCCACACCGGAGCAGCAGAAGTCGTGCCTGGCCGCTGCCGGCGGCTTCAACTACGACGCCGACCTTCACGGCGCCACCAACCCGAAATCACAAGCCGCGTCAACAACCTCCGAAGACACCGAGAGGGCGCTGGCGGACCGCGGGTTCTCCGTGAACCGGTCGCGCGTCCTGGTCGGCTCCGGTGCCGACGCATTCCGGCACGCCAAATCGGCCCTTCTCTCCTGGAAGTAAGCCTCGCCCAGCCACCCAAATTTATTTAACCTTGCTCCTGGAAGTAAGCCTCGCCCAGCCACCCAAATTTATTTAACCTTGCATGTTTAGTTTGTTTGTTTGAACTCCACAGTTAACCATGTAGATATGCTGAAAAACTGTTTTTGGTGGTCGTCAGGCACCTGGCGCTGGGGTGGGCGGAGGCGGAGCCGGGCACGCCGGTGAAGCCGGGCGCGAGGTTCTGCATCTGCTACAAGGAGGTGGTCCCCTGGGTGATGTTCCCGCTGCAGATCGCCTACGTTGTCAGCGACGAGGACGGCGACGGCAATGGCAATGGCGGTGGCCGCGGGCACGCGAGAGGCGGCATGTTTGCGTTCGGCAGCGGCACCCTGCAGGGTCATCTTCTGGTGCGTTCCGTTTCCATGTCCGGTGTGTGTTTGTGTGAGGGTGGTTTGTTTTGAGTGAGATATGATTTGAGGGGCATGGAAATGGAATGTGCAGGCCGGGGAGGAGCGGTTCTCGGTGTCGGTGGACTCGGAGGAGCGGGTGTGGTACGAGGTGCTGTCCTTCTCCAAGCCGGCGCACGTGTTGTCGGCGCTGTGCCACCCCTATGTGCGGCTCCGGCAGAGGCACTTCGCGCGGGAGTCCGGCAAGGCGATGCTCAGCCACGTCGCCGCCGCCTGCTCGTCGCCTCCCACATTGTGAGGCGCCAATGTCTGCTTGCTGGTGTTTGTTGTAGCTAGGCAGCCGGGCCATGTGTGGCGGCTGAGACATGGATATAGAGGTCCCGCCACCGCATCTCTATCCAGAAGGAGGACCCACTCGTCAGTGTCTAAGTGTGGCGTGTGGTTTTTTTTTTTCTGGGGGTGTGTGAGTCACAAATCGGATAGCTAAGGGTGGAGACCCAATTATAATAGGGCCCAATGCAGCAGCAGTGTCATCTTTTCCCCTCAAAAAAAAAAAGCCGCAGTGTTGGTTGTGCGGAAGAAGAAGAAGAAGAAAGAGAGGATTTTTTTAGAACATACTAGTACAATGCAAATGCTTACATACACAAGTATATATTTACCTTCTTAACCACTACGAGCATTTTCGCAATCATGAACCGACATCAACAACCTACTTATCAAAAGGTAATGTCAACATGCAAATGCTTTTGCAAACAACTTACTTATCAAAAGGTAATGTCAACAATGCAAATGCTTTTGCAAACAACTTACTTATCAAAAGATAATGTCAACATGCGTCTATTAGTCGATGGGAATGTCTCTTCCCGTTGAAAGCAAAACGCCAAAAAGCTTAAAATAAATACTATAAATATGCATGCACTAATGTTATTATCATTTTCCTAACCGACTCAACCCCAAATTGATTTGCATAAAAGAGAGGTCACTTATCCCCCATTTCATTTCATGGTTCTAAAAAATAATAATCCCCATTTCATTCCGTTATTTCTCAAAGGTTTATAGGTTCATTCCATTGCATTGTTGGGCGCACATTCACATTCACGTACCCCATGATTGGCTTGCTTGGCTAGGGGTCGTTTATCACTTGCTATCAGTCACACATACCACATTGAATATTAGACAGACAGAGAGACAGGTGGATAGACTGCTGACTGTATGTCTGTACGCGTCGATCCTCTAATTCGAAACGGGAATCCAAGGATGGCATCCTATGCCGCCACTCGTCAGTCTCCTCACAGTGAGAGTCAATGCAAGTTTTCTTCTCAGCTAAGAAATTTTGCCACGAAAATTCCTTCCTCTCCAAGCTACTAGTATCGTGGGTAATGTCATCAGACGCGACCAAGAGCAAAAGGGACCAGACCAGGCCAGGCCAGGTGGATTAACGAGTGCACGGCTCCTTAAGGCTCGTTAAATTTAACACCCTTGTGTCTTAATCAAATATTCATCTGCTTGATAGACGTGCGATCATTTCATGCTTTCATTGTGACCGTTTATTTTTATTCGTCTCGTTGCAACAAAGATCTTATTAGTACAAATCTTAATTGCAACATGATTTTTTTTGCGGGTAACATGATCTTTGTTGTGATCCTTTAAATATCTTCTGAATCTACTTGCTGAAATTTGCAACATGAGTTTCGTTGCAATCTTCCGAATAAAAAAAATTCTAAGCAATGTTGCAAAAAATTTGGACAATTTGTTTTTTTTTAATCTGCTCGATTAGCCTTTGCAACCAGCATTATGTCGCGCTTAACACCTTGCAACATGAGTCTTGTTGTAATCTTTAAACAATTTTCTTTCGCGATCCGCAACATAGTTTGTGTTGCGCCCTTGAGTCTTACAACAAAGACCATGTTACATACGACTCTATTAGGGACATGTGATGCACGAATGACGCGACGAATGTCTTGCGCGATCGATCGGTTGACATGGAGTGTTTTCTAAAGGGAAAGTTAGTTTACGAGATACCATCACGGCACACGTATTTAACATTTCTGTAAATCAGAAAGAAGCCAGGAGCATCAAATTAGGTATGCCGATGATGTCCTTTTTCTGTATTGTTATTAGGATGGGTTGTAGTATTTCCTTTTTGCAATTTAGTGGATATGGTTTTCATTCATAATATTGTGGCAGTTCCACACGCGCGCACACACAGAGAGAGACGCGGCGCCGCTCTAGTCTAGTGGGGACATTTTGGTTGGCCGTCATTTCCACGATATGCTGCTGCAGCAGCTAGCTAGTCCGTCCTTGGTGGCATGGCATGGCCGCCTTCTTTATCGTGGAGAGAGAGAGAGCAGGGTACGGTGACGGTGAGGGAAAACCCCAATTTCCACTCTCCTTCCTCCTCCTCCGTCGGTCGGTCAGGTCAGGGTTGGTTTCCTTCCACCGCACGCGTCATTCTGTTCCACTTGAATTTCACACCTCCTCTCTGAAAGAAAGACCCGACCTGAGCCTGACCCCTCCTACAAATACGCCACTCTTCCCTCCCACACCGCAACACCTCCTCTTTCTTTCAAATCCCCCTCCCCTTTCAAACGCCAACCAATCTCAATCTCTCCTCCTCTGCTCTCGCAGAACCAGAAGCCATCATCCATGGCCGCCGCCTCCCCCGAGTTCTTCAAGCCCTCGGCCTTCTCGCCGCGCTTCCACCACCTCCTCCTCCTCGACTCAGCAGACGCCGCCTCCACCGGAGCGGAAGACGAGGAGTACCACAGCTGCTGCCGGACGCCCACGGACGCCGGGATCGCCGCCCACCTGGGCCAACCCGCCACCTGCCCGCCGGCGCCCCGCAAGCCGCGCCCGCACCCCGACTCGGCGTGCCGGAAGCGCCTCTTCGACGTCGACGTCATCAGCCTCCGCTTCGACGATCTCGAAGCCATCTTCCGCCCCCGCCCCGACGCCGGCAACAACAACAAGCACAAGCAAAGCCGCCGCCACCGCCGCTCCCAGCAGGGCCGCGCCAGCTTAAATTAAATTAGATTAAATTAGATTAGGTGCTTACTAGCAGTTCGTCAGGTCAGGTGTAAACACGATCGATCGATACTAGGCTTTACAGGAACCAACACTCGCCCTGTAATCATCCATCCATTCCATCATAATAAGATAAGATTATTGTTGTTATTTTATTATTATTCGTGCCAATCCTTATGTTCTCTTAGCTCATCTTTCTTGTAATTGTTGAATTGTTTGGATTTTACGAATGTTCAAAGGACCCTAGAACAGGGGAAGAGAAGAGAGAAAAAAAAACAGATTTGTCTCATATTCAAATTCGAGTACAAAGGGGAACCGGAATTTCGAAATCAGATCTAATCAGGGGGGGATGCAGTAATGGATAAGATTAATTAAAAAGGGCTTGATTAACTCGCTCTGTAACATGGAAAGAGCAAATCGCCCGTCATCCACACAAATATATTTTTTTCACCGTTTTGATTACACACTTGCCAAACCTAAACCTATTTTGGTTTGGAATGATCTTGCAATAATAACCTTTCCATATATATATATGTGCCAAGTGATTTACGCCTTTATTTTCGAAATGCCTATTTGGATTCCAACCAAGTAGGAGCAGTAGGTAATTATCTGCCCAACTCACCACAGCACAGACACAGCACACCAAAGCAAGCAGCCGACTTTGACTTCAACGGACACACCGACTGTGACCATACATAGCTGTCCACTTTGACCGTTGACTTGACTCAGAAAACTTCAATCAAAAAGTAATAAAAAAAAACTTTCCTCTATCTGGTGGACGATAAACTCAAGATCAACAAGTTAAGATGATGATGGATGATAAACATGGTGAACAAGACCAACCATTCATGTCAGGTCAGGTCAGGTCCCAACATAAACATAAACATGCACAATATGGTGAAGAGAATCTCATCTCATCTCATTTTATTATTCAACAACAAAAACATATGTTACACGTTTTGGTTAAGAGGCAGGTGCGCACCCCCTACTTTATTTTACTTTATTATACTTATTGCTACTGTAGCAGTGGTACTATCATTCAGGGACACTCATTGCTCGTAGCTTAGAGCATTTGTTTACATAGATAGGGCTAGGTAGGAGGATGAAGATTGTTTGTACTAATAATAAGTGGTAATCATAATTAGACCTTGAGCCAAACTATTTCCAGTTATTAAGCTGCTGCTGCTGATGCTGCTACCCATACGGCCATCCAAGCGTCGCGCTTTGGAGGTGCTCATTTCATCCGTGGGTGTTCCGAGCAAGAGGCCTTCTGCAATTTATGTGGCAAAAATATAGTTAGTTAGGGTCTAATCCGAGCAAATTGTCACCGCGGCTAACCCTACGGTGTGTATGAAATGATTATGATTATTTTGAAAATCAGACAGTTGCAGCACACAAGTCTGGACGATTTGGGCTGACCTCTTATTGCTCAGTGTACTGTTCCAGGTACTCCCTAATCATCATCCTTTCTTCTTTTGTTAGATCCGGGTTTGGGCCAGTCAGTCGCTCCCTCATTGCCTTCTCTTCATCGCTCGTGCCGTCCCTCGACACCTGCAACCAACATTGGCTTGTAAGCTATATATGCTGGCTGGCTGGGATATGCAGGTTACTGTCAGGGAAACTATATTTTCTCACTTGGATGTAGTTGTTCACATGCCCGTCCGCGTTGGGTTTGGTCTTCATCTCAAGTTCATTGCACACCCAGTTGCCATCCACTACATATTTGTACTCATACCGTCCTTCCTTCAGGAAACACAAACACCAAAGGTGTGTAAGATACAGTGAATGTCAAGTTACGCACAATTAGGCCGACATCCTCTCTAGTACTGAACGATGATGCACTAGCGCAGATGACATGTGGGGTTGGGTCCACACGGCAGCGACTGTACAGCACAGTGCGCTACTGCAGAGGATCCCTGAAAAGGTAACATAATGACTGCCGCCAGTACACTTGGATCAAATAGCTGACCAAAACTATGGTTCAAATGAATGTTCTCTGGTGGCAAACTATCAGGCTATTCACAACTCAAAAATCAGAACCTTTCAATTATATGAATATGGTGGAAATGTAAGATTTCTGAAGCATTAGACTTGATGTTACAGCATTGATGGCATAGGAATACAAGGCATAGACGGAATATAAATGAAAGAACTCAGATAATTGCTCTCGGTATTATAGTTAGGTTGATACTCACAGGTAACTCCCTCTCAAGAAACCATGCACTTTTCTCCTTATCATATGCCAGCGGAATTTTCTGAATAATAAATAGAAAAATATAAGACATAAAAACAAATCAGTTAAAGAGTGTCTTCTATGTAACATGTGTTTACTATGATACATTCCATACTACAGTAGAAAGCAGCTTGGCATAATCACTCCATCTAACTGAAATTCTCCAACACAAGAGATGTATATGACATAATTGAAGAGTAAACATACCTGTCCCCACCCTATGTCAAGCCCAGAGATTTCAACAGAAGAACAACTGCCATTTTTCCACTTCAGAGTGATGCAGTTTTTTGACAAGCCCGTGAGCTAAAGAATAAGACAGTCATAACTTATTAGCAAGAAGGGATGCATGACACTTGACACACAATTATATAGGAAATCTACTTTATCTTCTCCATCATAACTACAAACTGAGAATAAAACATAGTGCTGACTTACAATGTCAGCTGTTGCCAATTTGATGGCTTCCAACTTTGGAAAGCTAGGCCTTTTACTCTACAACATAAACGAGTGGATTCAAGTTCTGTACAAATAACAAGCAAGAGAACTAGCCATGTGGTTAAAATTAACTTAGAAGGCAGTGAAGAGAGATTAGCGATCAAGCAGGTGGTTGGTGGATATTGGCATCAACAGTGCACACATATTAACTTACAAAGAGGTTTTCAACTTCCTAAGACTACCTGTAGCAGCTGATGTCCTTCGTTAAGATTGTAACCAAGAATCCAGAACATATATGCCAGCTGAAATTTTGCAGATGTCAGTCCACAAGATTATGGATGACATCAAGTCATAGTGGAAAGTTATCATAGCACTCTGCAAACTGTACAATTTCCTGACTCCAAATAAGATGATTATGTTACTGTCTAGGAACCATGGCTTCCAATATGATAGTGACATTAATTATCTGGTGGATGGTACTACAAGCAAATGCTTGTATATATATGCAGGTCGTTATTTTGCTTCATTTTCTGTGGGTGGTGGCTGAGGGATAGAATTAGCAGAAACGAGAAGAGGCACGACCATGTATACCAATTGACACATCACAACATATTGGGAAACAATAAGAGAAAAGACTGTAAACCTACTGCCACAGCAGGAGCTCTTCCAAGTCCAGCAGTGCAATGTATATATGTTATTCCACCATTCTGGCTGGCAAGCTTGTACAGTTTGCTAATCACACCAGGAAGCCTCAGTCGCAAATCAAAAGCATCAAAATCCCTGGTGTGATTAAACATTAAATTAATTTGATACATTGGATATTCGCAACACAGACAATGAAAAGAACACACAATCAATGCAAGGAAAAACTACAATGCCATATACATACTGATTAGTGGAAATACGAATCATCTAGCTCCAGCCACTAAGTATTGAAAAGTGGAATGTTTGTGATTGGATTAAAAAAAGAAAAACAGAGATCGTTCATGGGAGTAGTTTTGATGAGATTATGCATGTTGAGGACTTCACTTGTGTCAATACTTTTTCTCATGTTCATAACCAGTACGGGACGATTCTACTTAAATATACTATCATAACATGCAGGTATACAAGGTCAACCCAACCAGAGAGAATACAGAATACAAGTAATTAACAATGAGGACATCTCTTTGAAACTAAAGGGCAGCTGAATGAACACCACAATTTGATCAATTCCAACCCCAGAGGAACAATGACATATTCTCCAATTTAACTGTGTCACCTTGGAACAAAGAATTGCATAACTCCATTTGGCATAGATTATGCCAAATTCTTATGTCCGGTTTAAAAAGCACTCATGTAGACTAGGAAGTTTTAATACCTAACTTCTTCACGGCAGTGCTCAATATCTTTGCATTCTAGACAATAGTCTTGAATGGCACATATGTCAACTCCAAAATATCTAAACAAAGTGGTGAAGGATGAAACACATATATTCATAACAAGAAAGCATTGCATCGCAGTGGAAGTAACAAATAACTACACCACTAGGATAAAAACAAAATCATGTTAAAAGGTGCCTACACACACTGCACATAATAAAATAGCTGAAGAAAAAAAGTGTGGATAGAAAGCTATGAGTCAAATTCGACAATGTTTCCTTATGTATAAACATATGTGTTACGATCTTACAGATATGCAAGTTTGGATCTAGCTTAATTAGCAGTAGTAAATATATCCTTTTGTTTCCACTAGAAAGATGAAAATACACTTGAATGATAAGGATACTCAAGGTCTGGATCTTGCTGCAAGCAGAATACAGTTTTTACACCAATCTCCCGAAGCTTATCAACATCACTTGGGGTCTTCACATGAAAGCAGATAATTAGATGGGAATCAGACGTGTAAAGTTTGTATCTATCTGAAAGGTTTGAGTGCGATGAGAACCTGTAAGCAGGAGCCTACAATCAGGTCTGGGCATATAAAATTGTAATTCATTCCAAGCTCATGCCTGTACGTCAACACTAGAAATGGTTTTTTTGTTGGAAAAAAGGAAATATTTTAGGAGTAGTGCAGGAAACAGAGATTAACAAGAAAGGAGCACAAGACATTGCAGAAACTCATGCTTAATTGGTGAGCTGAAGGTAAGCAAATTTTGACTCAAAAGATTTCTACACGATAAGATTTTGTACGACGTAATGAACAAAATTAAACAGAACAAGATGATAGCCGCACGCGAGGAAACTTTCAGTCGAGGAACAACACTACATATAGGCAGCATCATGGTCAAGGCCGGCTGTTGAAACAATCATAGTCTCAAAGAAAGGGAGGTTAGATATGCTACAAAAAAAGGTTAGATGAACGATCAGTTGCTAAAGCCTAAGAATCCATAAACAAAAAATACCATAAAACGGTCACACTGGGATAGAGAATGATAGTTTTTTTTTTCTGAATGGTTCCAATCATGGACTAATACAATACGTCGGGTCAGGATTGAATGAATATGAATTGGGGCATTTATCATTTAACTCAGCGAGCAAGGAGTGCAGATAAACCCAATATGTATTGATAATAAAACTAGGAGTAGCATCTAAATTTGCAGGTTAACATTGAATGAGACACCCAGCTGTAAGAAAATAAAAAAATTGTGAATCAGTACCTGCTCCCATGGCTTGTGTCATGTTGGTGCTATAGGAATCGGACTTGTCCGCGCCCTGCTCCAGCGCGCTGCTCTCTGCGCTAGAAGTGGATGCCTGGAAAATCACAAGAAGCGTTAATTAAGAGAGTGCAAGCAAGGTACAGACACCAACCAAATGTACAGGTTTCTAATTTCTTATCTAAATCGGCGGGGACAAAAGCGAAATCAGAGAGGATGTTGAAAATGAAATGCTTACGGTTTTGACGGTGTTGGAGCGGCGACTCCCTCCACGAACCATGGCCTGGGGGGTTAGGTTAGGGTTAGGATTAGAGATTCAATTCTAAGTATGGGTGAAATGAAAATCGAAATGGAAAGAAAGTGAAACTGACGAGGTTGAGCGGGGAGGGGCGCCTCATGGATCTGGATCCCGCGGCTAAGATGGGAAGCTCCCTGGGGGCGGAGGTGGCAAAAATCAACCAAGCTGCCGAGTCCAGAGGCGACGACGAAACATCATCATTCCGGCGAGACTTACGTGAGCAGGTGCTGGAGGCAGTTCATGGCCGCGACGGCGACGGCGACGGCGACGGCGACGAGGCGGAGGCGGAGGCGGAGAGAAGAAGTATGTGGCGGCGGCGGAGAACGAGGAAGGAGGAGGAGGGGAACGCCAAGACCTTCTCCGGCGCGCTTGCTTTGCTGCGTGGACGCGGCGTACCGAGGACCCTGTTCCTCTGCCTTCTGCGTGCGTGGTCGTCGGTAAAGGTCTGCTCTGGTCTGGTCTGTGGGTTTATAGGCTGGGTCTACGTACGTACGGCTGAAGTGGACCTCTGGCTAAATCGGGTGGGCCATACCGCTTTTAGCCTCTTCCTTTGACCCCTTCCGCGCTCCACGGCCACCGGACACGTGGCATCATCTACCTTGCGTTTGAGGTTGTGGCTGGGGTTCCACATGATCTTCCTCGTCTCCGATCAACACCTACACAATACCAATTACTATCTGTTTGGTTGTTTGTTTGCATATAATTGAATCAAAAGCATTTTTCAGCCAATTCCGCTGAAAAAGCTTGAATCGGCCCGTTTCCAACGAGCCAGAAGCGATGGGCCCTCGCACGATTGCAGAAGGGATGCGAACTCCCGTAAATTTGTTTCTCCTACCTTCACTATCCTTCTTTTTAATCTCATTTCTTTGAGAAAGACTTGGGGAGTCTTTTGGCTAGCACAAGTGGTGGTGTGCTAGACAACCCGAGTTTGAATCTCACTTCCTCCTATATACGAGCAGTGTCTAGACACTCTTTCATCTTTCATCTTTTCTTTCTTCCTTTCGATCTACATAACGACACTTTGATTCGAACCAAGCTTTACACGAAAAATATGCACATCGCTACCATAATTTCATTCAGGTTATCGGTTCGTAGTTTTTTAGTCGTAGAGACGAGAAGATCTTTCGGAACGGCTATCATGTCTTGACTAGAGATAGGAGCATAGGGAAAAAAAAGAGGATGAAGAAGAAGTAAGGAAGGAATGGTTGTCCGCTGGCTCCCTCCATGGCATCTAACCGAGGCGCATGGCAGCCCTAGCACTCACGCGGAGCACGGCATGTTCACTTATGTGGTCCGTTGGTTGTTGGTCGCCTGCAGTTTTTTTCACATAAGTTGCTTCATCCACTGTAATTGCTTCATTCAGTTTCACCAGATTGTTCATGCGTAATTTTTTCAGTTTAATTTTTTTTCAGTTTGGATGCAGAGGATGTAGTACCATCGGCTCGCCGCACAAGCCAGCGGTCAACGGCGGCAGCACCAGCACGTCGGCGTTCGATGCCGGCAGCAGCAGCGACTAGCCGCACATGCCTCGGTTGATGACAGTATCGTCCTTGGTTCTCGCCGGATGAACCTACCCATCCTTCTTCGACGGTCCTTGGCGTCGGCGTTGTCGCCATGCGCTACTCGCTAGAGCCACTGATCTGTGTGTTATATTTAGTTTTAATCATATTCCACTGCAAGGCATCAAACATCATTGTAGTTGCATGTACTGAGCCAATGCACGCAACCAAATAAGTTTCTCGATATGACCTGCATTGTAATGTTGGCAATCAAACAAAGTGCAACCAGGCTCGGCCCTAGGACAGGTGAAAGGACGAGGATGTCGCCTAGAGGGGGGGGGGTGAATAGGCGCTTAAAATAATTACGGTTTCGGCTTGAACAAATGCGGAATAAAACTTACGTTTAATTTGCCAAGCAAGAAACCTAAATAAGCTAGGCTCAACTATGTGCACCAACAACTTATACTAAGCAAGATAAACAACTATGTGATAGCAAGATATATAACAAGAGCACTAAGGCTATCACAAAGTAGGTGCACAAGTAAATAGGTTGACTAGATGAACAACCTATGGGACAAGCAATGCACAATAATATGAGCAAGCACAAGATAAACAATATAATAAGCTTGCTCAAAGTAAGGGTAGAGATAACCGCAAGTGGAGCCGATGGAGACAAGGATTTGTTACCGAAGTTCCTTCTCTTGCGAGAAGTACGTCTCCGTTTGGAGAGGGTGAGGAGCACAATGCTCACACGAAGCCAACGAGGGCCACCCTATTTCTCCTCACGCTCTTACTAATGCAAGATGCCGTGATTCCACTATTAGGACACTTGAGGGCGGTCACCGAACCCGTACAAATGGCGACCCTTGAGGGCGGTCACCGAACCCGTACAAATGCTCGGGGCTATCTCCACAACCGAATTGGAGGCTCCCGTAGCGTCCCAAAGCTTTCCACCACAATGATTGAGCTCCGCAACAACAAGCCTCTAGGGGCCAACGCACCCAAGAGGAACAAGCTCTAGAGTGTCAATGCACTCAAGAGAACAAGCTCTAGAGTGCCAATGCACTCAAGAGTAGCAATCTTCTCAACTTCACTTCTACAATGAATCCTCGGAGAGAACTCAAACCGATGCACCAAATGCAATGGCAAGAGCACATGAAGTGCTCAAGTCCCCAACTCTCAAATCCCACCAAAGCAACAAAAGCTATGGAGGAATATGAGAGGAAGAACAAGGAGAACACAAAGAACTCCAAGATCTAGATCCACAAGGTTCCCCTCACTTAGAGGAGAGATGGCTTGGTGGAGAATGTGGATCTAGACCTCCTCTCTCTTTTCCCTCAAAAAGGAGCAAGAATCATAGGAGGGAAAGGGAGTAAGCAAGCTCAAAGAGGTCAACAATGGGGGGAAGAACTTGCACAAAACCGGTGAGGTCAAAGGGAGAATAAGACCCCCTTTTATAGGTCCCCACGAATCCAACCGTTGGAAGCCCACCAACCACGGTACTACCGCACAGCGAGCGGTACTACCGTGGAGCGGTACTACCGCAACTGGAGCGGTACTACCGCCCTACGGTACTACCGGGCTTAGTACCATGCCCCACTACCGCCCTATCCAGTAGGAATACGGTAGTGGATGCGGTACTAACCACGGTAGTACCGCTGGAGCGGTACTACCGCTCTACCGGGCGGTACTACCGCTCGTGCGGTACTACCTCAACTCCGGGCGGTACTACCTCACTGGAAAAAACAGCACGGCTAAAACAAGCATAACTTTTCCATACGAACTCCGATTTTGATGATCTTGGGCTTGTTTTAAAGCTATGGAAAAGCTCTAGATCCTCACATAGAGAACCACCCAAGATCCACAAAAAGAAATGATGCAAATCATGGAAATGTTAGAATGCCAACAAGGTAGAAGGTGAAACCTTCACAAGATAAGAGCCGACAAAAACACCAACATCGAAAACACAAAAGTAGATGTATATGAAATCCGTTTTCGATGAAGAAGGGCTTGTAATGAATACGAACTCAAGCTCCAAAACTCACAAAGATAAAAACCAAACAAGAACCAATAAAGATGATGCCAAGGATGCAAAGGTTTGAGCTCTCCACGAACGATGCGGCCTAGCCTATAACCCGGTCTCCTAACTACCACCATGAGACCGGTGCTTGATGATGATGATCATGTTCGCCTCAAGTTGGAACACCTTTCTTGGTTGCGCCGGCTCGATGAATACTAGCAAATTGCTCCCCCATACTCCATTATGGGTGAGCCTCTTTTAGGCATATCTTCACAAAACCATTATCACCAAATGGTCGGCAAGCTCCAAGCATATGATATCTTCGTGATGCTCCTCTTGACCTTGCACACATCAACTTGACCAATCTTTGGATAGCTCCATGAAGAACACCTTGGTCAACACGTAATCTTCATCTTACAACCATGAAGCCACCATATGATCTTCAAGCGTTGCCTATGGACAAACCTTAAAGTATAACTCAAGGAAACCATTAGTCCATAAAGATTGTCATCAATTACCCAAACCAAACATAAGGGCACATGCCCTTTCAATCTCCCCCATTTTGGTAATTGATGACAAACACATTAAGAGGGTTTATATGATGAATTATGCTAATCATGCAAAGCAAGTATGCATGAGTAAGAGGGCAAATGCTTAAGAACAAAACCAAAGCATGAACCTCCTCAAACAATGGCAAATGCTTAAGAACAAAACCAAAGCATGAACCTCCTCAAACAAAACCCTCTAAACTCTTCTCCCCCTTTGGCATCGATTGCCAAAATGGGCGAAAAACTTAGAAGGCCGATATAGAATGTGTTCCTCCCAAAAGGGTGTATTTCTCAAGAAATGAGTGGAATAAAATACACATATCCAACGATATACGATGGGAGGTAAAACAAACTATATAGAGGATCCAAAGATTGCAAAAATATGAGATGGCACAAAGGCATAAGAAAAAGCAAGCAATCAAATGATCCAACATGCCAAAAGATTATAAGATATTATGATTTGAGCATAGGAGTGTTCTAAAGAAAATAGAGAAGTTCCCCAAGATTTGTGTACTATTTAGAATCTTTGTAGTATAATACAAAGTTCACAAAAATTGGATCATCACTCCCCCAAAATCGATAGAAACACAACACATGTGCAAGTGTGCAAAGATATGAGACAAAGTCTAGCACTTGCAACAAACCAATGGTTGAGCAAATAGCAAAAGAGATAATCATAGGAATAGGCTCAACCAACAAGATGTGTGTGAGTCATGGCGAAGCACTTGATATGACTAGTATAAGGATGACTATTTAAGCATCAACATAGTCTTGAAGACATGAGACTCAAGATGCTAGACATGTCCTTCCAACATAAGTTAAGAAGATCACACACACAAACAACAAATGGGTTCACAAGCTTAAGTAAAATGCAAAGTAAAATCAAGGCTTGTGACAACCCCATGGTGAAGATAGATAATGATAGGCTCATCAAGACAAGCATGAGGACAACAATCTTCACCACCAAAAGAGTGCACCAATAAGAATAGAATTAAGACACGCACTCAACCACACACGCTTTCATGTAACCACCGAAGAATTTAACATTTAAAATAAAATAAAAGGTGGACATGAAAGACCAAGGATATCCACTAAAAGTGTAACTTCTCTCAAGTGTATAAGATTCTAGGTAGATTATATCCACAAAGAAGCATGTACACCTGAGATAGTTACAAAAGGAGAGAACACAATATCCAAATGGAAGTCATAAATATACGAATAAGATCTTTTCTTGAAAGCATAGCCAATGGCTTAATATTATCTTATTGTATAAGGATGAAATCCACACAAACAACCATCAAAGTCATCACAACTAGCAACAAGGTATCAAGAGATAGTTGAGATGCTTTGAACAACGAAACAAGTATCGCAACCAATAATATATCTTGCAATTCTAGAAATAAATCAAGAATCGCAACAATTGCAAATGAAGAATATCATGCCATGATGCAACCTACACAAGGTTGGAAGCAAGAAAAGTATGCATGAGGTAGATACTTGTTACCGAGATAGCATGGGAATGATGTAGTAGATAAAGTCTTCAATGATCGTCCTAGCATGACTCCTAAAGGCACATGGTGACACCACCTTCCTTAAATGAGACGATCCTCCAATGCATCTCCAAAGTTCCTACATCAACATTAACACACAAAATGGTACCCAAACTCATTGGGACCCAAGAGTTAGAGGAACAAACATACATAGGACAAACTCCACGGGGATAAGTGCATATGGACATGAAGATGCATTCCATGCACATATTAGCCAATAAAGAAGTGGATGGAGTTTAACCTATATATATGATCAAAGAAAGAAATCATGCATCGGAACAACACATAGAAAATATGCATGCACAAGACTTTCAAGAACCAAAAGTGAATGCAATTTGGACAAAACATCAAGTAAACCAAGATGGCACACCAAAGGGTAACACAACATAAGGTTGTCCAAATTATATCAAAGGTCCAAATCAACACATGATAGGAGACAAGTAGAAATTAACACATGGTCAATTGCTACATTCACCAACAAATGTGAAGAGATACCAATTGAATCCCAACCCAATCAACACATGATTGAATAGGGAAAAAATTGAAAAGGATACCAAGTGACCATTAGATTTCAAAATAAGATTCCAATTGAAAATAAGATTTCAACATAAACTTGTCACTTGGATTATACCAAATAAAAGATTCATCAAGAAACGGGGTATCAATTGACACACCAATTGATAGAGAGCATGATACCAAAAATAAAAGATATCAAAGACACGAGGTATCAAACTCTCAAAAGGTAAGCACAATTCCAAACTAACTATGCCCTCAACAAATTTATGATGACACAAAGCACCACATAGAATATGTCTTCCAAAACACACACTTGATATGGATCATAAGATGCTAGCTCCCCCAAAAGATGTGCATTATATAGAATTTCCATTTGAATACAAAATGCACATGATGAGATCATTACTTTCACTATATCTAGAGAAACACTAGACAAGATCACGAAAACACATGATCCACAAGTGGATAGGAAGACAAAGAGAGTTAAAACCACAATAAAACCTTGGCAAGTAATAAGTCAATTATAAACAAGCCAATGTAAAGATGATCAATAATTTCTATCACATATAAGAGTACCAATTGTTAAGAACAAGATGTATATGGAATTACTTCCGGGTGGTAGATATCATTATTATATATTATCATCTTCACAACAACAACCATAAGCATGTGGCAAAAGATAAGAATAGATCACAATGCTTACAAGGAGATTCATGATAGCTTCAAGTATGCATCCAATCATGCAAGCAATGATTAGGAAAACTTGGAGCAAACGGTTCCCTCGTATAAAATAAAAGTACATATTGGAGGGAAACCGTATCAAGAAAATCTCACACACTCAAGATCCATAAGATGAGAAATTAAGTCAATTTAAGCAAATTGGAACTTGAGGAGCAAACATGCCACCTAGAAACTAGATAATTTACAATATCAACTCTAAGTGGCAAAACCCCAAATGTACACGTTTTATAGACGAGTAATATACACAAAGCATATTACTCCCCCATAACGTGATATCCCAAAATTTACAACTAGAGGCAAACAAATACCAACAAGAGATAATTAATGGATATTTTAGAATTTGAATTTCTCATGAGAACGACATACCACATAGTGACTAGATAGTCTTATAATATCAATACTAGGTGGTATTCCTCATGTATACACATTTTAGGATCGTGAAGTGCACAAGGCACATCACTCCCCCAAAATGGGATGATCCATTAATCTCTCGCAAGAGCCAACTAATATGCAAACAAGAAGAAAAATAGGCTCAATACAACACTCACACATACATGGTGTGCAAACCAATATACACCAAATTGATTACTCAAGATATGTAGATTGGAAACACAACATATACAAACACATGCAAGGTACAAAACCAAAACATGCAACGGGGCAAGTAACTTTCAATGTAAACAATTTAAGTACAAATTACCGTAAGGAGGCACATTTGATATAAGATAGACACAAGATAATCCAAATGACTTGACTTGAGATAATGTGATTTAATGAAGGTCCCTTAATTCTTCATAATGTAGCCAAGTCTCCAATGCCCTCCATCACCACCTATTGATCAAGTTGGAGCTTGTTGGTCCCCAACCAAGTTGGGTCCTAAGAGGTTAGTCACAATAGGCTTGGCAACCCAAATGGTGCTTTTCTTGTCACCACTTTGAGTGCCAACAAATTTGGCAACCACATTGCAAACCTTATCCTTCCTAAGAGAATAAAAATCATCAACTATAATAGGGTTGGATAAGGTACCATTCGTGCATGAAGAAGCAAGATGACCCTTCTCGCGACATAAGTAGCAACACCTACTCTTTCCTTTCTTCATGATTGATTTCTCAACATGAAGATCATTTACTTGAGTCTTCTTGGGAAGTGGCTTCACTTCACCTTGCGGTACAACTTGAGGCCTCTTCCCTAGTTGCTTGTCACTAATGGGCTTTTTCTTCAAAGGGCAAGATCTAACATGGTGCCCTTCAACATTGCACTTGAAACAAATAATCTTGGCCGAATTCTTGACTTGAGATTGGCCCTTCTTCTTGTTAAACATGGACTTCTTATTGTTGGAGTTGAATCCAAGTCCACCCTTGTCATTGGGGGATTTTTGTCCATACAAAACCTTGTCAAGTGTAGTCTTCCCTTCATGACCCTTTCCCAAGTCTTTCTTCAAAGAAGTGACTTGGGCCTTGAGCTCTTTAATTTCCTCTACATGGTTAGTAACAATACAAGTACTAAAGGAAGTAGAAGCATTGTTAGAGCAAAAAGGCAAGGAAAGTAATTCATCACATGATGTAGCAACATTATGAGTGGATGAATTACACGGACTAGCACATGGCAATATAGCATAATGAGTAGAGGTAGTGCTAATGTCCACATGAGGAACTAATTTAGAAACCTTAGCCTCATGAGCTAACTTTAGCACATTATGGGAGACTAGAAGATCCTCATGAGAGCTTGAGAGCTTTTCATGACTTTCTTCCAATTTCCCATACTTGCTAGTTAGCAACTCAAGTTGAGCCTTTAGCTCAACATTCTCCTTTAGGATGGATGCTTCACAAGAAATAGAGTTAGTAGCACAAGCCTTATCAAGAATAACGGAAGGAGAAGAAGACATGGCAAGCTCTTTCAAATATGAAGCTTTTAGTTGAGCATGCGACTCGGTGAGTTTAATGAGCTCACCCTTAATGACCCGTGAGCCATTTCCGAGGTGCTCAAAATCCTCAAGGAGTTTAGCATGTGCAACCTCAAGCTTATTATGTTTAGTTTTGATAGAATTAGCCACCTCAAGGGTTCTATCAAGAGATTCCTTTACTTTAGATAACTCTAAAGCAAAAGTCTCCTCAAGAGATTCCTTGGTGGTTTCTTCACACTCAAGAGCTTGAGATAGATCCGCAATTTCATTAGCGTAATCACGCTCATGGCTTTCCATTTTCTCAATGGTGGCCTCATTCTCCTCAATGTGAGCTTCCAACTCCTCAATGTATTTCTTGCCCTCAATTGCAATAGACATGATTTCCATGAAGTTGGAGCAAGCAATTTTATTCTTATGAAGAGCTTTAAAAATCATTTCTCCCTTAATTTTTAAGGAAGCAATATTAACATGCTCTTCAACATTATCTACATCATCACCATCACTAGATATGGGGGTCAAAGTAGGAGATACCTTTAACTATTGGATATGTGCCCTAGAGACAAATTAATAAAGATATTTGTCACATATCCGTTTTGTTCATAATACGTTTTATACTATGCTATAACTGTATTACTTGGAAATACTAATACAGGTGTAGTATAAAACATGGTCCGTAGTTTAACTCGGGTAAACTATCTCATTGGGCAATTGATTGATCAAGCTTTCCTGATCATGGCGACACTTAAGTCCATTGACAATGAGGTCATATCGTTAAGGGGAATGATGTGATGGACATACACCCACCTAAAGTATTGCAATGTGATCGATTCACATAGTTCAGCGTTGCTATGACTTTGTAACATATGGCTTAGTCCTTAGACCGTAATGATCATACGTAATTGTCATCTATGAGGAGACTTTGATTTGTATCCCACCGCCTGACTGAAATATGCTGGCTATAACAGTGCACTTTGGGTATTCCGAAATAGATGGTTGATGAGTATGTTAATAGATCAGAGCGGGATTTGTCAGTCCTTGTGACACGACAGGTACTCTGGGCCCACTCGGTGATATTGCATCAATAGCTTGCAAGAAAGTGACCAGGTCACAAGAGATGCAATGACCATGGACGAGTAAACTTGTTTGTTGTGAACGAGAGGTGAACACGGTATGTAGGATACCGACGATCAAACCTCGGACAAACAAAGTACCGCAGCACAAAGGGATTACGTCGTACCGTTAACGGTTTCCAAAAGCGATCGAAGTTTGTTCGATGGAAGCGCATGGGCTGTCAAGGATTGTAACCAGGTCCAACTGACTAGTCATTGGTCAATGAGAAGAGTCTCGACCATGTCTGCTGTTTCCCGGACCGTTAGGGTGTTACACTTAAGGGCAATCGATGCATAGGACAGTTACGGGATCAATCGGTGAAATAGGAGAAATCACCGGAATAGTTCCGGAGGAGGACGGAATGGTTTCCGGACATTTTGAATAGTTCAAAATAAAGTTTAATTGTTTTAATAATGTTTTATTATTTAATTATCTGAATTAAATATTTAAAACATATTAAATAAATTTAAAAAAATGGGAAAAAGGCTATATGGGCCCATGGGGCCCATTAGGGGAGGAGGGGGTTTCCCCCCTTGGGCTTGGCGCTAAGGGTGGGGCCCATCCCCCCTATGGCCGGCGCACCTCCCCCCCTTGGGGGTTTAGTCCCACATGGGGGAGGGGAGGAGGATCACACCCCCCCTTGGCCTATATAAGGAGGGGTAGCCCCCCCTTTTTCCAAGACACCAATATCTCCTTCTTCCTCCTTCTCCTTCCCGGAAGTGGACTCCCCTTGTTTGGAGTCTGCACCAGGATTGGAGTTCTCCACCATAAGGTAGGCCGTCGCTCTGCTGGAGTCGGGATCCGTAGCCGTCTTTCTTCCGCTGCTCGCCTGGTTCGGGGCCCGGGAGGAACATCGATTGTACCGTACATGTATAATCTCTTCGAGGCACTACACCTGTGGTGCTACTTCGTCGCTGGAGGTTTACCGGGAGTCATCCTCTCTGGTGGTGGTCTTCTACACGACAGGGAGGTCGTAGTTCTGAGTCTACGCCAACCACGTTCGCAAGAACGTTTCCCTCTTTCGGTCTTCAAAGGTATGAACACCGATTCCCTCCGTTACTTTACATCGCCATAGCATAGATCTTGGGTTCGGGTACCGTAGGTGTGAAAATTTTGTGTTTTCTGCCCCGTATCCCAACAGTGGTATCATGAGCTAGCTATGCGTAGATGTATTGTACGGGTAGAACACATCTAGGATGTGGGCATCGAATCTTCATTCGTTACCCTCCCACGTGCACTCATTTAGCGTTGCGGCAATGTTTGATGAAGCGGCCCCCGACCGACCTTACGCGTTTACGTGAGACTGGTTCCACGCTTGACATATGTCTTGTACCATATAAAGTGGCTGGGGGGTGTCTGTCTCTCTGCATTAGCGATGCGAAGATGTTTGCAACGGAGGGCCCCGACAGGGGTGTAATAGAGACAGATGGGAGACGGTGTTGTGGCATGTTTTTCGCAGGATAGAAACGGTTCTCTCTCTCGAAACCCCTAACAGCCACGTAAAACTTGCACAAGCTAAAGTAGAAAGGCGTTTAACTTTGCTTTGCATGAAGGGGGATCATAGCTTGTATGATTTAAAAGTTTTACATCCTGTTTTGCTAATATACTTGATATAACGACGGTAGCATTATAGGATGATCTCTCACTAAAACCAACATAGTGTCCTTACCCTAGTGAGCACCACCTGGAAAGTTCTACATTATGGAGGCATCACGTGTCACACGGGTGTCAAACATTTTTTCGTTCACAAGAGGTGGGTGTAGCAAGCCTGGCATATGTATATGATATGGCCTTGCATGACACAACAACAAATCACATAGGGTGTGATGGCGAGCCTGGCATATGTATATGATATGGCCTCGGGACACAAGAGATCGAAAGGTCGAGCATGAGTCACATAGATGATGTGATTGGCATGATGGCCTACCTTGAACACATACTGATGGCCGTGACGAACGGGGGAGGTATGGTGTTCTAGGATCGTGTAATCACTTAGCAAAATTGAGAGATGTTTTCCTAAGTGGGAGTTTTAGAATTTATTGTAATTGAACTCCACATTATGGACAAAAGTCTAAATATGTATCTTTGTGAATCAACCTTGTAGATGACAGCACCACACCCCTCGTTCAACTTAGGATCATTCCTAGAGAAAGATAAACTGAAAACTAATGGGTCAAACTTCACCTCCTGATTCCGCACCCTGAGGATTCTCCTTGTTCCCCTCAAAATGTCCTATGTACTTGAGACTGCATTAGGAGATGCACCAGCAACTACCGCTACTCCGGCTGAGAAGAAAGTCTATCTCATTAAGTCGGATGATTCCTCCCTTGTCAAGAAGGGTATGCTCCATGCCATGGAGGCTGAACTGCAGAAACGGTTCGAGAGCTTCAGTGCTTATGAGATAATCACTGACCTCGAGACCGTCTTTGCACCTCAAGCCAAGGTTGAGAGAAATGAAGTTTGTGAAGCTTTCTTCTCTGCAAAGATGGAAGAGCACACCAGCATGACTGAGCACGTAGTCAAAATGTCTGACTACGTTCAACGCCTAAATGATCTAGAATTTAAGATTCCAGATGAAGTGGCGATTGATAGGGTGTTGCGGTCGCTACCCCCTAGCTATGAGAATTTTGTGTTGAAGTACAACATGCAAGGAATGGTTCAGACCCTTTCTGAATTGTTCACAATACTCAAAATTGCTGAGATGGAAATCAAGAAGGAGCACAGCTGCACCAAGTACCTAGAAGATAAGAAGGCCGGCAAGGTTGCCGGAAGAGACATGGATATATGTGATATACATGTTATTGATGTTTTCCTGACAAGTGCTCGGAGCAACGTCTGGATATTTGATACCGGATCATTTGCTCACATCTGTAACTCCCAGGAGGGGATGCAGAATAAACGACTCTTGCGGAAGGATGAAGTGACGATGCGCGTTGGGAACGGTGCCAAGGTTGAAGTAATGTCAATTGGCACGCTTCGTCTTAGTCTCCCTTCGGGATTGATTCTTGTCTTGAATAATTGCTATTATGTACCCGCGTTGAGTATGAACATTGTGAGTGGCTCTTGCTTGATGCGAGACCAATATTCTTTTAAATTCGAAACAACTGGTTGTTCGATTTATAAGAATAATGTCTTCTATGTTCATGCACCGGTGCGTAATGGTTTATTCTTAATGGATCTCGAATATCATGACTCCCACATCAATAACGTAGAGGCCAAAAGATTCAAGCCTAGTAACGAAGAACACATGACGATGTGGCATTGTCGACTTGGTCATATTGGTATAAAGCGCATGGAGGAACTCCATAAAAATGGACTTCTGGAGTCATTGGATTTTGGATCCCTTGACACATGTGAACCATGCCTAATGGGAAAAATGACAAGGACTCCATTCAATGGGACAATGGAGCGTGCTGTGGACTTATTAGGGATCATACATACTGATGTATGCGGACCAATGAATGTCACCGCACGCAATGGTTTTCGTTACTTCGTGACCTTCACGGATGACTTAAGTAGATACGGGTATATCTATTTAATGAAACACAAGTCTGAAACCTTTGAAAAGTTCAAGGAATTTCAGAGTGAGGTCGAGAATCAACTCGGGAAGAAAATCAAGCACCTTCGATCTGATCGAGGAGGCGAGTATTTAAGTCACGAGTTTGGCACTCATCTGAAGACTTGTGGCATTGTACCACAACTTACGCCAGCTGGAACACCTCAGCGAAACGGTGTGTCCGAGCGACGTAATCGAACACTATTGGATAGTGTACGGTCAATGATGTCTCATACCGACTTACCTACATCATTCTGGGGGTATGCATTAGAAACTGCCGCTTACGTTCTTAATAGGGTACCATCCAAATCCGTAGAGACAACGCCAATTGAGAAATGGTGTGGCAAGAAGCCAAAGTTGTCTCACCTGAAGATTTGGGGTTGTGAGGCTTATGTTAGGAAACTTCAGCCTGACAAACTCGAATCTAAGGCGGAGAAATGCATCTTTGTAGGATATCCAAAGGAAACTGTTGGATACACCTTCTACAACCAATCTGAAGGCAAAACGTTTGTCGCTAAGACTGGACACTTTCTTGAGAAGGAGTTTCTCTCGAAAGAAATGAGTGGGAGGAAAATAGGCCTCGATGAAGTGACTGACCAATCACTCCAAATGGAAGAACCGGCAACAGAAATTGTTCTGGAACCTTCTTCCACAGTGGGAGCTGAAGAGAATGGCCAGGAAGACATTCATAACGATCATGACATACATGATGATCATGATGAGAATGAAGAGGAACCTATTTTGCCCCGTAGGTCATCAAGAGTCCGTCAACCTACCGAGTTTTACGGACAGCTTGTGAATGCAATCTCGGCTGATGAGTCGGATGAACCTACGAGTTACAAAGAAGCAATGGAGGGACCCGAGTCCGAGAAATGGCTAGAAGCCATGAAATCCGAAATAGACTCCATGTACACCAACAAAGTTTGGACTTTGGTGGATATTCCCGAGGACCGCAAGGCCGTCGAGAATAAATGGATTTTCAAGAAAAAGACTGACGCAGACGGAAACGTATCTGTCTACAAAGCTCGACTTGTCGCGAAGGGGTTCCGACAAATTCAAGGAGTTGACTACGAGGAGACATTCTCTCCTGTAGCGATGATCAAGTCTATTCGGATCCTACTAGCAATAGCTGCCTATCATGATTACGAGATATGGCAGATGGATGTGAAAACTGCGTTCCTTAATGGCAACATTGAGGAAGAGTTGTATATGATGCAACCAGAGGGGTTTATCGATCCAAGGAATGTTGGTAAGGTGTGCAAGCTTCAACGGTCCATCTATGGGTTGAAGCAAGCATCTCGGAGTTGGAATCTTCGATTTGATGAGGTCATTAAAGCTTTTGGATTTGTCCAAAACGTCGAAGAGTTCTGCGTCTATAAGAAACTGAGTGGGAGCTCTGTAGCATTCCTTGTGTTATATGTAGATGACATATTACTAATAGGGAACGATAAGAAATTCTTAGAAGAAGTAAAGGAATATCTGAATGGACAATTTTCCATGAAGGACCTAGGTGAAGCTGCGTACATATTGGGGATTAAGATCTATAGAGATAGACCAAATCGACGGTTGGCCTTGAGTCAGAACACTTATATTGACAAGATATTGAAAAGGTTCAGTATGGATAACTCCAAGAGAGGCCTCTTGCCAGTTATAAAAGGTGTCAAATTAAGCGTGACTCAATGCCCAACCACAACAAAAGAGAAGGAGGAGATGTCCTCAAAGCCCTATGCCTCAGCCATAGGTTCTCTCATGTATGCTATGTTATGTACCAGACCGGATTTAGCGCTGGCCATTAGTATGACTAATCGCTACCAGAGTAACCCGGGAATGGCTCACTGGACAGCAGTAAAGAACATCCTTAAGTACTTGAGAAGAACCAAGGATCTCTTTCTCGTTTATGGAGGAGTTGATGAGGAGCTCACCGTAAAGGGTTACGTTGACGCAAGCCTCGGCTCAGATCTAGATGACTCGAAATCCCAGATGGGATATGTTTTCATGTTGAACGGTGGCGCAATTAGCTGGAGGAGCGGCAATACGTCAGTCGTCGCCCAATCTACAATGGAGTCGGAGTATATTGCCGCTTGCGAAGCGTCAAACGAGGCGTTGTGGCTGAAGAAGTTCGTGATCGAGCTTGGCGTCTTTCCCAGCTGCACTGACCCCGTGGGAATCTTCTGCGACAACACGGGTGCCATTGCTAACGCGAAAGAGCCAAGAACTCACTCTACAGCCAAGCACATCCTCCGAAAGTTCCATGTGACGCGAGACTACGTCAGGGATGGATACACTAGGATTCACAAGATACATACGGATCTGAACGCAGCAGACCCGATGACTAAACCTCTTCCACAAGGAAAGTTTGAAGAACACCGAGAGACCATTGGTGTTAGATACATACCTGATGTAAACTAGTGTAATTTGTACTCTAGTGCAAGTGGGAGACTGTTGGATATGTGCCCTAGAGAAAAATTAATAAAGATATTTGTCACATATCCGTTTTGTTCATAATACGTTTTATACTATGCTATAACTGTATTACTTGGAAATACTAATACAGGTGTAGTATAAAACATGGTCCGTAGTTTAACTCGGGTAAACTATCTCATTGGGCAATTGATTGATCAAGCTTTCCTGATCATGGCGACACTTAAGTCCATTGACAATGAGGTCATATCGTTAAGGGGAATGATGTGATGGACATACACCCACCTAAAGTATTGCAATGTGATCGAGTCACATAGTTCAGCATTGCTATGACTTTGTAACATATGGCTTAGTCCTTAGACCGTAATGATCATACGTAATTGTCATCTATGAGGAGATTTGATTTGTATCCCACCGCCTGACTGAAATATGCTGGCTATAATGGTGCACTTTGGGTATTCCGAAATAGATGGTTGATGAGTATGTTAATAGATCAGAGCGGGATTTGTCAGTCCTTGTGACAGGACAGGTACTCTGGGCCCACTCGGTGATATTGCATCAATAGCTTGCAAGCAAGTGACCAGGTCACAAGAGATGCAATGATCATGGACAAGTAAACTTGTTTGTTGTGAACGAGAGGTGAACACGGTATGTAGGATACCGACGATCAAACCTCGGACAAACAAAGTACCGCAGCACAAAGGGATTACGTCGTATCGTTAACGGTTTCAAAAAGCGATCGAAGTTCGTTCGATGGAAGCGCAGGGGCTGTCAAGGATTGTAACCAGGTCCAACTGACTAGTCATTGGTCAACGAGAAGAGTCTCGACCATGTCTGCTGTTTCCCGGACCGTTAGGGTGTTACACTTAAGGGCAATCGATGCATAGTACAGTTACGGGATCAATCGGTGAAATAGGAGAAATCACCGGAATAGTTCCGGAGGAGGACGGAATGGTTTCCGGACATTTTGAATAGTTCAAAATAAAGTTTAATTGTTTTAATAATGTTTTATTATTTAAATAAATTTAAAAAAATGGGAAAAGGCTATATGGGCCCATGGGGCCCATTAGGGGAGGAGGGGGTTTCCCCCCTTGGGCTTGGCGCCAAGGGTGGGGCCCATCCCCCCCTATGGCCGGCGCACCTCCCCCCCTTGGGGGTTTAGTCCCACATGGGGGAGGGGAGGAGGATCACACCCCCCCTTGGCCTATATAAGGAGGGGTAGCCCCCCCTTTTTCCAAGACACCAATATCTCCTTCTTCCTCCTTCTCCTTCCCGGAAGTGGACTCCCCTTGTTTGGAGTCTGCACCAGGATTGGAGTTCTCCACCATAAGGCAGGCCGTCGCTCTGCTGGAGTAGGGATCCGTAGCCGTCTTTCTTCCGCTGCTCGCCTGGTTCGGGGCCCGGGAGGAACATCGATTGTACCGTACGTGTATAATCTCTTCGAGGCACTACACCTGTGGTGCTACTTCGTCGCTGGAGGTTTACCGAGAGTCATCCTCTCCGGTGGTGGTCTTCTACACGACAGGTATGTCGTAATTCTGAGTCTACGCCAACCACGTTCGCAAGAACGTTTCCCTCTTTCGGTCTTCAAAGGTATGAACACCGATTCCCTCCGTTACTTTACATCGCCATAGCATAGATCTTGGGTTCGGGTACCGTAGGTGTGAAAAATTTGTGTTTTCTGGCCCGTATCCCAACATTAACTCCTTCGCCATAAGGCAAAAATGAGACACACGAGATGATGATGTAGGATCTCTTGAGGCACCACTCAAGACCACATCTTGTTCCACGGACCGTTGGTTTTCCTCTACATTGTTAGCACAATAACTAGAGGAAATAGAGGCATGGTTATCATGGCAACAAGATATAGCAAGCATATCATCATGAGATATATTCAAGTGATTTCTACATGATATGCATGGACTATCAACACAAGCATGTAAAACATTTATGGTGCTCGAAGTGTTGAGGTACATCAAGGAGGCATTGCAATAAGATAGTGATAAAGGGTTATCAACAATAAGTTCACTATCATCATTGCAATGACTCAAACTACTCACCATTTCATTACCTTGTGGAAAACCACATGTTGGTGAAGTAGAAGAAGTTGAGAAAGCATCGCGACCGGAGGTGGAGGGAGAACAATCATCCCCACAAATTTTGGACACATCATATTTATCTTGAAGCTTTGTCCACAACTCATGAGCATCCCGAAACGGCATCAACCACGTTTGTGGGAACGTTTCCCGCGCAACGGACTACACCCCGAGGTATGTTATTTCCGCACTACTTTCCGTTACGGTAATATGGCTAGCTAGATTTTGGGTTATGGGAACGCTAGTTAGAAAAATTTGTGTTTTCTGCTGCGAACCCCAACATTAACAACAATGGAGCAAGTAATATTAAGAAAATATGCCATCATTGTTTTCTAGAAGGTACATTAATGTTGCCAACAATATATAAGTTGTAACTTCTATAGAACACGACATTGGCTTACTATTTATAAGAAGAAGAAGAAGAAGAAGAAGAAAATACTAACCCAGGGGGTAGATAACTCATATTAACAACAAGAAATCAAATTGTATATTGAGCAAAAACTTCTTGGAAGCTAACTAGCTTGCATGATTGGCTCAAGAGGGATGTTGATTTAATGATGGCATTATCATCGTATTAGACTTAGCATGGAATGCCCGAACTGATGTTTGTTTGCATGGTCATCTTGGGACGGCGACAACGCGAAGGTGAGAGGCGGTAACACACTTTTTGAGCATCGCTCTCGGCAATAATGCCACGTGGCTAAAGCTGGTAGCACCCGAGGGAGTCCCTGGAAGTAGCTAGGCCGAGAAGGTGGTCTTGACCAACAGAATGTATTTTTCGATAACAACTGTCGGCATTAATAGACATGTGGCAGAAATTCCGTAAATACATTTTTTTGCCACATGATAACACCTGGGTAGCCCCGTTGTTATGTTTAGGTATAACGATCACAAAGTCACTTTGTGTTATCCACTGTCCTTTTTTGGGGCTCGGTGAGCAATTTACCGAGACCCCGATGGATGGCTCACGATAAATTCTATTTGCCTTACGAGTCGAGTGTGTCTCATTTTTCGATAACAATTCTTGGCAAATAAGTTGTTGAGTCATTAATGTGCTTCGTGAAGTTCCTTGGGCACTCAGCAAAGGATCTGTTTCTAGTAGTGCATGAACCCTATAGACATTTGTTTTGTGGGAAAACCCCTGGCCTCTTAGTATGGGTGGGAGTGAAAGTGCATTTACTCCTAAATGGTGTTTTGGTATTATGATAATGTGGTTAGTGGGACTAATGACGGGTGTTAAAAGATGTATCTCAGGTCATTGGTCTCGCGGAGAATTATTTATTTGAAGGATGATTGACCCACTACAAAAAGGCGTGGTTATCCGGTGGCTCAAAGGATTTATTTCGGTTTGATTTGAGTCATACGAAAACCGCACTATCAAGAGGGGTCAACGAGGTTTGAGTATGTGTGGGAACACAATTTTCCTAAGGCATATTTCATCCACCATACAGTCTGGAAGAAGGATATTTATGTGGTCATTGGTATTACGGGGTCTTTCCCAAAGTGGTCAAGGTGCTGGTCACCCCGTGCACACAGCCTTTGAGGCCGTGCACACGGCCCCCCGTGCACACGGGGTCTCTGCCCCGTGCATACGGGGGTGTTCAGCGCCGTGACCCCCTTCTGTATTACCCACGGTAATGCCCGTGCACACGGGGTGCATGGCCGTGCACACAGGCCCCCGTGCACACGGGTTCCTGGGCCGTGCACACGGGGTTACATGGGAAATTGACTGTTGACCCGTGCACACGGCCTTTAGGCCGTGCACACGGGGTCCAACGGCCAGTTCCCACGTACCTCCACCCAAGTACTATAAATACCTCCTTCTTATTCCTCCAACCCTAATCCTTCTCCCCTTGCTTGAGCTTCCATTGATAGAACACCATTTTGCTCATTCCTCTCAAGTCCCTCACCCAAACTTGTTGATCTTTTGGGATTTGAGAGAGCAAGACCCGATCTACACTTCCACCAAACCGATTTGTGTCCCCCTCAAGATTTCTACTCCGTTGACTTTGTTACTCTTGGAGCTTTGGCTCCTAGGCAGCTAGGTGTCCGTCCCGGAAGCTTCCTTGCTTGTGGTGTGCTTCGGGAAGTTTGTAAAGGTGTGGTGGTCGCCTCCAAGATCAACCCCGAGTGAATCGAGGCTCATTCGTTGGGGGTGACTTGAGAAAGGAGAATACGGTGAGCTACGTTGTTGGTAGCGCTCTCAAGGATTGAGCACCGCTCCAACTAAGATTAGCACTCCCTCAAAAGAGTGTGAACTTCGGTCAACCAAATTTCCGCGTCTCCTTTTCACTTGTGGTTTATCCTTTTCCGCACTTTTACTTGTACTAGCTCTTATGCTTGTTGGCTTGCTATTGTAGTTGTTGCCTAGCATTTGAGTTTAGCTTGATTGCCACATAGGGTTTTCATTTAGAGCAAATCTAGAGAATCTTATTTATCCGCTTAACCCTAAAAGTTGGTAATTAAAGTTAAAATTGTTAGTCACCTATTCACCCCCCCTCTAGTTGACCATATCGATCCTTTCAGGGGGGGGGGGGGTTGACGAAGCGGATCCAAGGGGTAGCTAGATAACCCATATAAGCAACATAAAAATTGCATTGTATATTGGCATGCTCTTGAGAAAAATCCTCTTGGCAGCTTACTAACGTCCATGATTGATCACCCCGAGAGCGATGTTGATTTAATGATTACATCATCGTAGTAGACTTAGCATGGCATGATCGAAGTGGTGTTTGTTTTCATGGTAGTCTTGGGATGGCGGCAAGGAAAAGGTGAGGGGAGAGAGAAGGGTGGGGAGGTAAACCCCTTAGACGTTCCATCAACATCTGGACATCAAGGGGGCAATCGAGAGGTTTACTTCCTCGTCCCATCGCAGAAAGCCTCCATTGGAAGTCCATGAGCCTTGTCTTGTGCAATATTTGTGAAGTACGCCAGTGCACGCATACAACAACACCTCATCATCGTCAAGCAAGCATGATCCTGGCCTCCGGAACCAAAAGCTGGATCCTTATGATTCTATGCGGAAGTTGTAACATAGATCCTAGTTTGGCTACTCGTCTTCGTCGCCCTCGAGCGGTTTGGACATGACCAAGAAGTGGATGGTCTAGCATCGGGTTGGTCGATGTTGAGAGCATGTGCGGTGAAGCACATCCGCCCTCTGTGCTCAAAGGCGCCCACCGGCGCGGGCCATCGAAGTGAAAAAACTCGTAGTTTGAGGGACGGTGGGTGCGGCACGGCTCCGTCGCCACGTCGACCACCATTATTCTTCTGGGAATATCGTGCTTGGGGTACCCATGGTTCCAGCCATTGTCACCACGTTTATCTTGTTGTCGATGAGAAATGGTGATGAGATTTTTGTTGGCCTGGGCGGCCCAGGGAAAGGAACGAGTGGTGGCGCCACCCACCGACATCACCTAGGGTGTATAACTCCACCTGCACGCGGTGATTAGGTCAGATACAGTCGTTGACAAGAGGCCTAATTAAGCGTGTTTGTTTCAATGGAGTTAGCACTAGGGAATGGGAATTAGGAGGCGTAGGACTTACAAATCCCATGATTGAAGTCCATGGGAGGTAAAGAGGGGGGTGGGGTGGGGGTGGTAATTGATGCTGGGAATGGGAAGTGAGGAAAAAAAACAATACCACCTTAGTTGCCAACGCCATCGCAAAAGAAGGAAACATAACATCTTGGCTAATTCCTATAAAATTCCCACATCTATTTTTTCTCCCGAGGCCAAACGTGGGATTGAAACTAATTAACCACTTTCCAAGACTAATCCCTCAACCAACTCCATCTCAACAATTCCCACGCCCAATCCCTTGAGCTACCAAACACGCTTGTGGCAGGGTTGAATCCCAAGGCGAGATGGAGCGTGTATTCACCTTTGGAGGTGACCATGAGGGGAGGGGCCTTGGGGAGCGCTATTGTCTCGCCAGTGACAGGGTTGTAGAGCCTTGCCGACGCCTCCGGGTCGGGATCGTTATAGCGGTGCCCGTGCACAAAGCAGAGGAGACAGTTGCAGACATTGGCGAGGCGGTAGTGGTCGGGGATGGGGACACGACACATGACCTTGCCCAATGAAACATCGTTATTTCCTCCTCCTTCTAATGGATTGAATTAACAACAATAGAAAAAGTAATATTAAGAAAATATGCCATCATTTTTTTCCAGAACGTACATTAATGTTGCCAACAATATATAAGTTTTAACTTCTATAGAACACGACATTGGCTTACTATTTAAAAGAAGAAGAAAATACTAACCGAAGGGGTAGTTAACCGATACTAACAACAAGAAATCACATTGTATATTGAGCAAAATCTTCTTTGAAGCTAACTAGCTTGCATGATTGGCTGGAGAGGGATGTTGATTTAATGATGGCATTAACATCGTATTAGACTTGGCATGGAACGCTCGAACCGGTGTTTGTTTCCATGTTCATCTTGGGACGGTGACAACGAGAAGGTGAGAAGCTCACACTTTATGAGCATCGCTCTCAGCAATAATGCCATGTGGATAAAGCTGGTAGCACCTGAGGGAGTCCCTGCAGGTAGCTAGGCCGAGAAGGTGGTCTTGACCAACAGAATGTATTTGCCGAGAACAATTGTTGGCATTTATTGACATGTGGCAGCACTTCGGAAAATACATTTTTTGCGAAGAACAACTCTCGGTACAGATAGCCACATATAATACTTGGGTAGCCCCATTGGTATGTTGAGCATAGGCTCTCGGCAAATGTCTGACGGGCGCAAAGATAGTTAACGATCACGAAGTCACTTTATGTTATCCATTGTTTTTTTGGGTCTCGGTGAACAATTTGCCGAGACCCCGATGGATGGCTCATGGCAAAGTCTGTTTGCCTAAGGGGTCTATGGTATGTCTCATTTTTCGAGAACAATTCTCTGCAAACACATTGTTGAGTTATTAATGTGCTTCGTCGAGTTCCTTGGGCACTCATCAAAGGATCCGTTTCTAGAAGTGCATGAACCTTATAGACATTTGTTTTGTGGGAAAACCCTACACCTCTTAGTTTTGGGTGGGGGGGGGGGATGAAGCAGATCCAAGGGGTAGCTAGATAACCCATATTTGGATGCTCTTGAGAAAAATCCTCTTGGAAGCATACAAACCTCCACGATTGATCATCCCGATAAGCGATGTTGATTTAATGATAGCATCATCATAGTAGACTTACCATGGCGTGCTCGAAGTGGTGTTTGTTTCCATGGTCGTCTTGGGACGGCGGCAAAGAAAAGGTGAGAGGAGAGAGATGGGTGTGGCGGTAAACCCCATAGATATTCCATCGACATCTGGACATAAAGGGGGAAACCGGGAGATCTACTTCCTGGTCCTATCGCAGAAAGGCACCGTTAGAAGTCGACAAGCCTGGTCTTGTGCCATATTTTTTAAGTACGCCGGCGAAGGCGTACCACACATCTCATCGTCATCAAGACAGCAGTACCACGGTCTCCCGAACCAAAATATGGGTCCTTCTGATTCTATGCGGAAGCTATAGCGCAAATCTCAGTTTGCGTACTCATCGTCGCCGCCCTCCAGTGATGTTGACATGACCCAGAAGTGGATTGCATTAACATTCAGTCTGTCGATGTTGAGGGCATGTGTGGCGAAGCACATCCACCCTCTAAGCTATAAGCTGCCCACTGGCGGGCCATCAAAGTGAAAAGACTCGTAGTCTGGGAGACGGTGGGCGCGACACGACTCCATCGCCACGTCGATCACCAATATTCTTCTGGGAATATCATGCTTGAGGTACACGTGGTTTCCGCCATTGGTCACCACATATAGCTTCTCGTCGATGAGAAATGGTGATGAGATTTTTGTCGGGCGACCAAGGGAGAGGAACGAGTGGTGGCGCCACCCACCGGCATCACCTAGGATGTACACATCCACCTGCACGTGGTGATCGAGTGAGATACATTCAGTTGACAAGAGGAACATCTTGTGATCCTTGGTGGCAGGGCTGAATCCCAAGGCGAGTTGGAGCATGTATTCGTCTTTGGAAGTGACCGAGAGTGGAGTTTCCCGTAGTACTATTGTCTCGTCGGTGACGGGGTTGCAGAGCACCGCCGGCAGCTCCGGTTCGGGATCGTCCAAGTCATGACCATGCAGAAACCATGCATAGGAGGTCGTTCCAGACATTGGTGAGGCAGTAGTGGTCGGGGATGGGGAATCGACACATGCCAAAGACGATGGTCTCGTCACTTCGGTCGGGCTCGCCCCTCTCTGAGATGAGCAAGGCCTTGGAGATTTTGCTGCGGAAGCAACACGGATGGCCATGGCGTGGAGGTTGCGAAAGGATGGGTTGCTGATCAACGACCCTACGCCACAGCCTGGAGACGCAACACCGTGCGACATCCTTATTCGGCAGCTTCAGCGGGATCTCTCGTAGAGTATGCCCACGGATCTCCACGACGCCGGTGGCCTCAGCCTCCGGTCTCTGCAGTAACGACAATCGCCTTCGCCTTGGGTCGGTGCGATGTGGCACAAGTCGGCAACTGGATATCTGAGTTTCCCTAGAGAAAACTCCAAAGGTACGTGTAGGCCATATGGAGTCCAATTATATCGTGTCAGATAATCTAGCTGTTAGTTACCTTATTTTTCACAAAAAAAAGTCCAAAACGAACCCTAAACTTGTAGCCGAAAGCTAAATCAAACCTTGAACTTTGAATCCCTAAAATCTGCACTTTGGACTATCTGATCCTGGTCTATTTCAAATCTTGAGTGCGTTCCCAAACAAGGTTTTAACTACATGTAATAAATCCAAGAACAATCCACATTGCGCTTCAACCAAATGAACACATACACTTTATTACTTTTAATTGTTTGCGAGTGTCTTGTGATAAATACGGGAAAAATATGAACTTTGCTGAATACAACAACACTAAAGAACCTCTTTGCCAAGGCTCTTTTCATGGCCGATGTAAAACATTTGGAAACCACATCCCCCACCCCTCCCCTCTCTTAATACAGTGACAACAACATTGTTGTGATTTCATCCAGTTTGGGCCGGTCAGACCGCAACCGTCTGATCTCCCGTAATCCAATGGATCAGATTCGCTCGTACCCCTTCGGATTGTACGAATGCAACATTTGTGGTACCTTTGCAACATTTGCAATTTTTTTGGTATATAGATGCAACATTTTTTCATTTTTGGTGCTTTTTGCAGGAAAAAAATTTGTGGTGGCAAATTTTAATCGTTGGTGGTAGCATTTTTTACTATCGGTTGCAACAAAAAGTCATAATCCGCCGTCGCTAATCACTTTATAATTTTTCCGTTGTAGCAAAAACTCTTAACGGTAGTAGCAAAACCACACAGCAGTGGAAGCAAAAATTGAAACGGTTGCAACAATGTGCGTAACAAAAACATATAACGGTAGTAGCAAAAACATACAACGGTTCTAATAGAAAAAACAACGGTTGCAAAAACACCACGATTTCGACAATACAACATGACATCCTCAAATAAAAAAAAACATGACATATAACATGGAATGGAAACACAAACTAGCAAAAAGCACAAGGTTCATGCATATATATATGTGTGTACGGGTGGTTGATCAGCGCCGACAGGTGTAGTTGGATGGACATGGATTGTTGCACTTGTTGAGGAGGGCGATGATGTCGACAGAGACGTCGAGGCCGATGACACTAAGTACATCGACAACGTCGCAGAGGCATGCGGCAGCATCCAGGCCGGCTAACCCGCCCAGCAGCTTGCAGCATGGGTTGTTCGGCGACACGTTGAGCCTGAGCACCGGAATGCGCAGTAGGTCGACGCACACCTCCAGATTCGGGCATGAGCTGCCACTGGTTGAAGGTGGTGGTGGTGACGGTGGGTTCTGGCAGTTGTAGTCGCAACCGTGCACGGTGGCGACCATTAGGATCATGGCTAGGAGCAGGACCACGAGCTTCGATGATGGCGCCATTGCGAGAGCTTTGATGGAGAGGAAGGTACTAAAGCTTTTGTGTATTTGATTGTGATGTATGCTTTCTGGTTGTTATGAGATGGTATTTATAGGCTGATTAAACATGCTAGCGGGTGTGTAGGTGTTGATAACTAGATCAACCTATTATTGGGGATTTAGAAACTGTTTTTCTGCGAGCGGAACAAAACTTGTATTGCCTTAAAAATCAACCATTGCAGTTTGCATTGCACATGTCCTCAACGTCGACTTTCTATTATTTTTATGGACGTGCTAGGCACACTTACATTAACTGGAATTCACTAATTTTCTTGCCATGCGCTACTTGCTCTCATTATTGTAACCACACAGGCATGCAGGTGCAGAGCAATAAGCTAAAGCTCAATTAGGTAGTAACGGCCAAGTCAACTATATACTTCGTGGCTAGCTAGCTTTGGGTTTATGTAGTAGAAAAACTTATATGTGCGTCTGGCAAAACTCGGTAGTTGTGTCCCTCAAATTCTGGGACTACTATATGATTTGGTATGATTTGATTTGGATTTACCCTCATGAACAACTTCACTAATTAGGTATTGCCATACTGGCCAGATCTTTAGACCCCCCTCAATCGCAGCTGTTGAGATTGAGATCGTAACAAAATTGTTCGTCTTAGCTGTCGTTTTATCCTCCACTTAGTCATCGGTTGACAAGATCCAAACTGCCAAGGCCATTCTGAGTCACCCTTACTTCCTCGCTCAAAATGAAAATCGATTTCAATATGTTTTGTCCTGCGTCGAATCGGTAACCACACCAAAGCACTGGTGGAAAACTGTGTTACCACCCCTTTATTATCAAACCAAATCGCTTGGAAAACTTTGAAGTCTTTAAGCACGGACTGTAACCATGTGCCTTTAGTAGTAGTGCATTGATCAAAGGCTTATACTCAGCTTGCATAGATGATAGGGATATCATTTCATGTTTCAACAAAGTCCAAGAAATCAAGTTACCACTAATAAAATTACCTCTAACACTTAGGTAGAGTGTCGATCAAGTGTGGAGCCAATTCAATCCATGTCGAACAATGCACTCATGAGGTGTGATAAGGACATTGTGATCTTCATGCCTATGCGCATTATTCACTTAATGTATCAAAATATTCGTTCTTCTGCTATCCAATGGTTAACAGTGTGGTCGTTCAAAATTTGACACACGTTGCTAACGTTATAGATGACATTTTCATTCAGTCGACACAGTCACCCTCTGAGCTTAATGCCGCCCATGGCGGGCGATCGTAGTGAAAAGACTCGTAGTCTATTAGACGGTGGGTGCGCCATGACTCTATCACCACGTCGATCACCAATATTCTTCTATGAGTATCGTGGTCACTCGGCGGTCGTGAAGTCCCTCCAGTCTGACCGACAAAGAAGACGTTGGAGGTCCTCCGGGCAACGGGTCATGCACCTCTTTCAGCTGTCCACAACCACCTTGAGGAGACAAAACGACACATACACAAGAACGACGCATGCCACCGCCCGCCATATTGGATCAAAAGGAAAGCGGACCTCTATGTCATCGAGAATGCTAGCCCAGAAGGCTTCCTCACACTTACGAATGGGGTCTACAACCAACTCAATTATGTGATGCCTCCTGGCCCACAAATTCATGTGCCTCCTCCGATGACCATCGGGCCTCATCACGCCATCGCTAGCAGAAGCAACTATCAAGATTTTGACCAAGGAAAAATTGAGTGACCTAATTCTAAGTTAAAGATCTCAATTGATTGATAGAGCTTCAAAATTAGGAAGGTTGCTGAAGTTTCACCATGTTGGCCGTACTCCATGATCCCTATTCACATTTTGTTTGCAAGCAGACCCTGCACCTCTTAGTATTTTGGGGAAAAATTAAGGATGAAGCGGACCTAAAAACTTAACCCTCCGTATTCTTCTAACATATTGATTTGATAAACAAACCATAAGGTAACTTTCAAATAATATGCAATCATTATTTCCTCCTCCTTCTAATGGATTTAATTAACAACAATGGAGAAAGTAATATTAAGAAAATATGCCATCAATTTTTCCAGAAGGTACATTTATGTTGAAAACAATATATAAGTTGTAACTTCTATAGAACACGACATTGGCTTACTACTTAAGAGAAGAAGAAACTACTAACCCAAGGGGTAGATAACCCATATTAACAACAAGAAATCACATTGTATATTGAGCAAAATCTTCTTGGAATCTAACTAGCTTGCATGATTGGCTCAATAGGGATGAAGATTTAATGATGGCATTATCATCGTATTAGACTTAGCATGGAAGGCTCGAACTGGTGTTAGTTTTCATGGTTATCTTGGGGAGGTGAAAACGCGAAGGTGGGAGGCGATAACACACTTTATGAGCATCGATCTGAGCAATAATGCCATGTGGCTAAAGCTGGTTGCACTTGAGGGAGTCCCTGGAGGTAGCTAGGCCGAGAAGGTCGCAGGGATAGTTAATGATCACGAAGACACATTATGTTATCCATTGCCCTTTTTTGGGTTTCGGTGAACAATTTTCCGAGACCCCTATGGATGGCTCACGGCAAAGTATGGTTGCCTAACGGGTCTATGGCGTGTCTCATTTTTGTAGAACAATTCTCGACAAACAAATTGCCGAGTTATTATTGTGCTTCATCCAGTTCTTTGGGCACTCTGCAAAGGATTTGTTTCTATAAGTGCATGAACCTTAGAGATAGTTTTTTTGTGAGCAAACCCCTATGCCACTTAGTTTTGGCGAGGGGGGATGAAGCAGATCCAAGGGGTAGCTAGATAACCCATATTTGCATGCTCTTGAGGATAATTCTCTTCGAAGCTTACTAACCTCCACGATTGATCAGCCCGATGAGCGATGTTGATTTGATGATAGCATCATCATAGTAGACTTAGCATGGCATGCTCGACGTGGTGTTTGTTTCCATGGTCGTCTTGGGACGGCGGCAAGGCAAAGGTGAGAGGAGAGAGAAGGGTGTGGCGGTAAACCCAATACACGTTCCATCGGCATCTGGACATAAAGGGGGCAACCGGGAGATCTACTTCTAGGTCCCATCGCGAAAAGGCACCGTTAGAAGTCAATGAGCCTTCTCTCATGCCATATTTGTGAAGTATGCCAGCGCAGGCACACCAAAAATCTCATCATCATCAAGCCAGCAGGACCATGGCCTCCCGAACTAAAAGTCGGGTCCTTCCAATTATATGCGAGAGCTATAGCGCAAATCCCAGTTTGGCTACTCATCGTCGCCGCCCTCAAGTGGTGTGGACATGATGCAGAAGTGGATGGCATTAGCATTGAGTCTATCTATGTTGAGGGATTGTGCGACGAAGCACATCCGCCCTCTAAGCTATAAGGTGCCCACTGGCGGTCCATCGAAGTGAAAAGACTCGTAGTCTGGGAGATGGTGGGTGCGGCACGACTCCGTCGCCACGTCCATCACCAATATTCTTCTTGGAATATCGTGCTTGGGGTAGACATGGTTCCAGCCTTGTCGATGACGGGGTTGCAGAGCATCGCCGGCGCCTCCTCTTCGGGATCGTCACAATCATGTCTGTGCACAAAGCAGAGGAGGTCGTTCCGGACATTGGTGAGGCAGTAGTGGTCGGGGATGGGGAAGTGACACATGCCCTTGCTCGACGACACGCCAAAGACGGCAGCCTCGTCGCTTCGGTCGGGCTCGCCCCTCTCTGAGATGAGCAAGGCCTTGGAGATTTTGCCGCGGAAGTAACATGGAAGGCCATGGCGTGGAGGTTGCGGAAGGATGGGTTGCTGACGACCCTACACCATAGCCTGTAGACGCAACATCGTGCAACGTCCCTTGTCGACGGCTTCAATAGGATCTCATGTAGAGTATGCTTACGGATCTCCATGACATCGTGGCCACAGCTATCCGATCTCCAAAGGAATGACAATCGCCTTCGCCTTGGGTTGGTGCGATGCGGCGCAAGTCGGCAACTGAAGATCTGAGTTTCCCTAAAAACTCTCTAACTCCAAAGGTGTGTGTAGGACATAGAGTCAAATTGTTCGTGCATATCATGTCAGATAATCTAGCTGTTAGTTAGCCGGGACAGTTAGCCTGATTTTTTGCCAAAAGAGACCATCCTAGCCAATTCATTGTCAAAAGAGTCCACCTCTGAAAATAATTGTCAAAAAAGACCACCTGACAATGGCGGCACCCTGACATGTGGGTACATGCCGCCACGGCCAACGACGGCGCCCTGCCACGTGGGCACATGCCGCCACGGCCAACGGCGGCACCTCGCTCTGGCCTGCCCTGCTGCTATTATTTCTGCTCGGGAATACGATCCATGTACAGTACATGGAATAATTTCACCCTACATGCCGCCGTTGTCAGATGGTCTTTTTTGACAATTATTTTCAGAGGTAGTCTTTTTTGACAATGAATTTATTAAGGTGGTCTTTTTTGACAAAAATTCAGTTAGTCCGTCAGCTTGTTTTTCACGAAAATTCCAAAACGAACACTAAACTTGTATCCGAAAGCTAAACCAAACCTTGAACTTTGAATCACTAAAATCAGCACTCCGAACTATCTGATCATCCCGGTCTATTTAAAATCTTGAGAATGTTCCCAAACAAGGATTGAACTACGTGTAATAAATCAAAGAACAATCCACATTGCACTTCAACCAAATGAACACATACACTTTATTACTTTTAATTGTTTGCGAGTGTCTTATGATAAATACGGGGAAAATATGAACTTTGCTGAATAGAACACTAAAGAACCTCTCTGCCAAGTGTCTTTTCATGGCCGATGAAAAACATTTTGCAAACCACATCCCCTACCCCTCCCCTCGCTTAATACAGTGACAAGAACATTGTTGTGATTTGATCCAAAAACTAAATATCAACTTCAGCCACAATTCGAGGTAAATACAATGTAAACAAATTTGTATTCCATGTCCGTACATATGCAGGCACTTCCGCTTAGCCAGTACATTGTTAATTTCGACAATACAATATGACATCCTCAAATAATAAAAACATGACACATTATTACGTACACACGTGCCTGCATAGTGATCACTGCAAGCAGGGAACTTAAGCATGCACCAGGCTGACATATAAATGGAATGGAAACACAAACTAGCAAAAAGCACAAGGTTCATGCATATATATGTGTACGGGTGGTTGATCAGCGCCGACAGGTGTAGTTGGAGGGACAGGGATTGTTGCACTTGTTGAGGAGGGCGATGATGTCGACAGAGACGTCGAGGCCGATGACACTAAGTACATCGACAACGTCGCAGAGGCATGCGGCAGCGTCCAGGCCGGCTAACCCGCCCAGCAGCTTGCAGCATGGGTTGTTCGGCGACACGTTGAGCCTGAGCACCGGAAGGCGCAGTAGGTCGACGCACACCTCCAGATTCGGGCATGAGCTGCCACTGGTTGACGGTGGTGGTGGTGACGGTGGGTTCTGGCAGTTGTAGTCGCAACCGTGCACGGTGGCGACCATTAGGGTCATGGCAAGGAGCAGGACCACGATCTTGGATGATGGCGCCATTGCGAGAGCTTTGATGGAGAGGAAGGTACTAAAGCTTTTGTGTATTTGATTGTGATGTATGCTTTCTGGTTGTTATGAGGTGGTATTTATAGGATGATTAAACACGCTAGCGGGTGTGTAGGTGTTGATAACTAGATCAACCTATTGTTGCGGAATTAGAAACTGTTTTTTTGCGAGCGGAACAAAACTTGTATTGCCTTAAAAATCAACCATTGCAGTTCGCATTGCACATGTCCTCAACGTCGACTTTCTATTAATTTTATGGACGTGCTAGGCACACTTACATTAACTGGAATTCACTTATATTCTTGCCATGCGCTGCTTGCTCTCATTATTGTAACCACACAGGCATGCAGGTGCGGAGCAATAAGCTAAAGCTCAATTAGGTAGTAACGGCCAAGTCAACTATATACTTCGTGGCTAGCTAGCTTTGGGTTTATGTAGTAGAAAAACTTATATGTGCGTCTGGCAAAACTCGGTAGTTGTGTCCCTCAAATTCTGGGACTACTATATGATTTGGTATGATTTGATTTGGATTTACCCTCATGAACAACTTCACTAATTAGGTATTGCCATACTGGCCAGATCTTTAGACCCCCCTCAATCGCAGCTGTTGAGATTGAGATCGTAACAAAATTGTTCGTCTTAGCTGTTGTGCATCGATCAGCTTCATCGTTTTATCCTCCACTTAGTCATCGGTTGACAAGATCCAAAATGCCAAGGCCATTCTGAGTCACCCTTACTTCCTCGCTCAAAATGGAAATCGATTTCAATATGTTTTGTCCTGCGTCGAATCGGTAACCACACCAAAGCACTGTTGGAAAACTGTGTTACCACCCCTTTATGATCAAACCAAATCGCTTGGAAAAATTTGAAGTCTTTAAGCACGGACTGTAATTAACCATGTGCCTTTAGTAGTAGTGCATTGATCAAAGGCTTATACTCAGCTTCCATAGATGATAGGGATATCATTTCATGTTTCAATAAAGTCCAACAAATCAAGTTATCACTAATAAAATTACCTCTAACACTTAGGTAGAGTGTCGATTAAGTGTGGAGCCAATTCAATCCATGTCGAACAATGCACTCATGAGGTGTGATAAGGACATTGTGATCTTCATGCCTATGTGCATTATTCACTTAATGTATCAAAATATTCGTTCTTCTGCTATCCAATGGTTAACAGTGTGGTCATTCAAAATTGGACACACGTTGTTAACGTTAAAGGAGTTCTTTTCTTATAGATGACATTTTCATTCAGTCGACACAGCCACCTCTGAGCTTAATGTCACCCATGGCGGGCGATCGAAGTGAAAAGACTCGTAGTTTGTTAGACGGTGGGTGCGCCATGACTCTATCACCACGTCGATCACCAATATTCTTCTAGGAGTATCGTGCTCACTCGGCGGTAGTGAAGTCCCTCCAGTCTGACCGGCAAAGAAGACGTTGGAGGTCCTCCGGGCAACGGGTCATGCCACCTCTTTCAGTTGTCCACAACCACCTTGAGGAGACAAAACGACACATACTCAAGAACGACGCATGCCACCGCCCGCCATATTGGATCAAAAGGAAAGAGGACCTCTATGTCACCGAGAATGCTAGCCCAGAAGGCTTCCTCACACTTACCAATGGGGTCTACAACCAACTCAATTATGTGATGCCTCCTGGCCCACAAATTCATGTGCCTCCTTCGATGACCATCGGGCCTCATCACGCCATCGCTAGCAGAAGCAACTATCAAGATTTTGACCAAAGAAAAATTGAGTGACCCAATTCTAAGTTAAAGATCTCAATTGATTGATAGAGCTTCAAAATTAGGAAGGTTGCTGAAGTTTCACCATGTTGGCCGTACTCCATGATCCCTATTCACATTTTGTTTGCAAGCAGACCCTGCACCTCTTAGTATTTTGGGGAAAAATTAAGGATGAAGCGGACCTAAAAACTTAACCCTCCGTATTCTTCTGACATATTGATTTGATAAACAAACCATAAGGTAACTTTCAAATAATATGCAATCATTATTTCCTCCTCCTTTTAATGGATTGAATTAACAACAATGGAGAAAGTAATATTAAGAAAATATGCCATCAATTTTTCCATAAGGTACATTTATGTTGAAAACAATTTATAAGTTGTAACTTCTATAGAACACGACATTGGCTTACTACTTAAGAGATGAAGAAACTAATAACCCAAGGGGTAGATAACCCATATTAACAACAAGAAATCACACTGTATATTGAGCAAAATCTTCTTGGAATCTAACTAGCTTGCATGATTGGCTCAAGAGGGTTGAAGATTTAATGATGGCATTATCATCGTATTAGACTTAGCATGGAAGGGTCGAACTGGTGTTAGTTTTCATGGTCATCTTGGGGAGGTGAAAACGCGAAGGTGGGAGGTGATAACACACTTTATGAGCATCGATCTGAGCAATAATGCCATGTGGCTAAAGCTGGTTGCACTTGAGGGAGTCCCTGGAGGTAGCTAGGCCGAGAAGGTCGCGGGGATAGTTAATGATCACGAAGACACTTTATGTTATCCATTGCCCTTTTTTGGATTTCGGTGAACAATTTTCCGAGACCCCTATGGATGGCACACGACAAAGTATGGTTGCCTAACGGGTCTATGGCGTGTCTCATTTTTTTAGAACAATTCTCGGCAAACAAATTGCCGAGTTATTATTGTGCTTCATCCAGTTCTTTGGGCACTCAGCAAAGGATTTGTTTCTATAAGTGCATGAACCTTAGAGATAATTTTTTTGTGAGCAAACCCCTATGCCACTTAGTTTTGGCGAGGGGGGGATGAAGCAGATCCAATGGGTAGCTAGATAACCCATATTTGCATGCTCTTGAGGATAATTCTCTTCGAAGCTTACTAACCTCCACGATTGATCACCCCGATGAGCGATGTTGATTTGATGATAGCATCATCATAGTAGACTTAGCATGGCATGCTCGAAGTGGTGTTTGTTTCCATTGTCGTCTTGGGACGGAGGCAAGGCAAAGGTGAGAGGAGAGAGAAGGGTGTGGCGGTAAACCCAATACACGTTCCATCGGCATCTGGACATGAAGGGGGCAACCGGGAGATCTACTTCCAGGTCCCATCGCAAAAAGGCACCGTTAGAAGTCAACGAGCCTTGTCTCATGGCATATTTGTGAAGTATGTCAGCGCAGGCACACCAAAAATCTCATCATCATCAAGCCAGCAGGACCCTGGCCTCCCGAACTAAAAGTCGGGTCCTTCCAATTATATGAGAGAGCTATAGCGCAAATCCCAGTTTGGCTACTCATCGTCGCCGCCCTCAAGTGGTGTGGACATGATGCAGAAGTGGATGGCATTAGCATTGAGTCTATCTATGTTGAGGGATTGTGCGGCGAAGCACATCCGCCCTCTAAGCTATAAGGTGCCCACTGGCGGTCCATCGAAGTGAAAAGACTCGTAGTCTGGGAGATGGTGGGTGCGGCACGACTCCGTCGCCACGTCCATCACCAATATTCTTCTTGGAATATCGTGCTTGGGGTAGACATGGTTCCAGCCTTGTCGGTGACGGGGTTGCAGAGCATCGCCGGCGCCTCCTCTTCGGGATCGTCACAGTCATGTTTGTGCACAAAGCAGAGGAGGTCGTTCTGGACATTGGTGAGGCAGTAGTGGTCGGGGATGGGGAAGTGACACACACCCTTGCTCGACGACACGCCAAAGACGGCAGCCTCGTCGCTTCGGTTGGGCTCGCCCCTCTCTGAGATGAGCAAGGCCTTGGAGATTTTGCCGCGGAAGTAACATGGAAGGCCATTGACGGGGATCAACCCCGGCAAATCCCATGGTCAGGGACCCTGGGTTAGTCATGAGAGGCACAGGTTGGACGATAGCTCGTCGGCAAACAGGAAGGCTCGCTCCTGCTCTATATTATTGATGGGGGAGATGCAATTACAGTGGAGGCCAAGGCTGGAGCGCTCAAGGCTAGGGTTACAGGTGAGATTCGATGGCTTAGGCGTCACCCCTCCTAGCCCTTATATACCGGGCCAGGTCTCGGGGAGTCCCTCTACGTGTACAAGTATGATTTCCTAACCCTAGCTTGCTCCGTACGGCAGGTCTTCGCACCTTCCTTGCGAGTTGTAGACTTCTACGTTGGTACCAACTAGCGGGCTGAGGCCGTATCTTCATGGGCTTTCTGCATTCATGGACACTAGGCAGTCTCATCCGTAGGAGTCTTGGGGTCACCCCCTCGTCAGTAGCCCCCGTGTGCTTGGGGGACTCGAAGAGTCGCGCAGGGACTCGAGTACATTCATTCGTCGTTCTTTGGTATGCACGGTTCATCCGCGGGTCGCTGGCAGTCTGGTGGCCATGACAAAACCTGTTTCGAGGGATGCTAAGCTGAAAGGGCCCAAGGAGTCGACGGGTCGAGCCTTGGTGAATTGCACTAGGGCAAATACCACAGTAGCCCAATCAAACCCACGTCCATCGACGTGAGCTTGGAACACTGGTGTCGAGCAAAAGTCCGGCCGCTTCAGGTCTTACGGTGTTCATTTGCCGCCAGTAATGTGTGTAGCCTAAGGCACATTCGCCCGGCTTTTCTATCATGCTCTGCGCATGGGAAAGGTTGGGAGTGAAATCGCTCTTCGGCAAGTCCCAGCCCGGCCGTACTTCGCAGCGGGGTCTTACCTACACGCTAATCTTGCGTGGCATCTGGGCACAGTGTATTGTGTTCCAGGAAGGTGTGTTTTTGAGGCGCGGAGCCTTACAGCATTGCACCCTCTTGGAACAAAACATCAAGCGAGCTGTTCACTCATTCACCCGAGGAGCTTTGTTTCGAGTGCTCAGTCGGGGGGTTATTCGCGAGTAATCACTCGAATGCCGTTTCGGCTCTTCAGGTGAGGGAGCACCCGAGACTCTTAGCACCGTATGGTCTTGGTGAATGCTTGTTTGTCTTACGTCGGATTGAGGGAGCACCCGAGACTCTCATAAGTGCGAGTGGTCACTCGAGCACGTGGCTAACCTTTAGGTGAGGGAGCACCCGGGACTCTTATAAGTGCGAGTGGTCACTCGAGCACGTGGCTAACCTTTAGGTGAGGGAGCACCCGGGACTCTTATGATGTACGCTCCCGATGGGAGTAAGATGTTTTTCTTCCTTGGGGAAAAGATCTGAAAAATGAAATCTTGGGGCCTTGATGTCTGTTTGATTTTTTTTACTGCTTGTCAGGGATGGTGATGCCTCTGTTTGATGGCTGTCAGGGATGCGCTGCCAGTGAACCGTCACTTCTTTAGGACCGGTCATAATAATGGCCGCTGTGGCGTGCGGCGGGCGCCGGTTGAGTTTCCCAGACGCGCATTGGAAATGCGCGCGAATTGACGCGTCGTGTGTACAGTGCGTCCCGTGGGAAAGCATCTTCGTTTTGGAGTCCGAGATGGCTGGGACGATTGGTATTTGAATTAATTACTGCCGTCGTCTTGGCTTCCCTGTGCTTTTAGGATAGTTGCTCCATAAATAGGTCTTTCTCTTCCATGCCTCTATCCAACTCGCTGCTTCACCTCTTCCTTCATCTCTTCTTCCGCTCATGGGTCCCAGGCGAGGTGTTGGCCGTGGCCGTGTTCGTCGTGGCCGTGGTGGCCGTACACCACGCTCATGCCGTGTTGGTCGCCATGGTGCGGCGCCAGTGCCTTCCTCCTCTCCCTTGGAGGAGGGATTCTGGTGCTATGATTTTATTTTGCGTGTTCGTGGCCAAAGTTCTAATCGCATCCTTCTTTCCTCTGCTTTTTCTGCCATTGTCTGTGTGCGTGGCTTGGATGGCTTGCTTCTACATTTTCAAGGGAGCTGTCGATCTCCTTCTTATGTTGACTTGGAGGTTGATAGCTCTCACTTGATTTTTCTTGGCTCTGGTTGGAGTTTGTTTGCTCGGCGGTTGAATTTGCGAGATGGCGACATGCTCAACTGTCGTTTTGACGGCGAAAGCACTGTCACTGTCCGCGCATTCGATCCAAGTGGCAATAGCATGGATCCGCATGGGCAGGAGTCGAGCAGCGACAACTCCACAAAGTCGAGGAATCCATCGCCAGCGTCTTCGACTGCTTCTTCCTCCAGGGACTCTTCTGGTGGTGGTGATGAGCCGTCTTCAACTGCTTCCTCCTCTGCCTCTGAAGAAGACCTCGATGTCAAGCCACCGGTTAAACGAGCGCGGCAGGCGACCTTGTAGAACTGGAGGCAGCGGCGTCTGCTTATTGGCTTTTCGCCCTTCGTTAGTTACCCCAAGTGAAGGTTTGAGATGCAGTGCAGCAGCAGTTTTCCCTCGGTGAAGATACCAAGGTTTGTCTCCAGTAGGACTCCGGAGATGATAAGTAGGTGTCAGCGGCGCAACTGACGCGGACCTGCACACAGAAACATATAACTTTTTTCCCAACGAAGTTCAGAGAGGTTGTCAATCTCTCCGGTCTTGTTGTTCACAAATGATAAAACGCAAGGGATAATGATAGCAACTTGAAAGTAAATGCAGAAAAGTAAATATAGCTTGGAATCAGTAATGAGGTTATGGACCGGGATACGTGATGTTCACTAGTGATGTATCTCTCCCAAAAGATGATAAATATGCTATGCGAGGTAAACAAATTACAGAAGGGCAATTGACAGGATTATGAACGCACCGCAATGCTAACTATGCTACAAAAGAAAGGAAGAGGTTCAAAAGCACGGGCAGTACGCCAAAATAAGTAGACCGAAATCCATCTGCATCTACTACTAATCATCCACCTTGAGATATCTATCCAGAACATCTCGCTGGTATTAAGTTGCGAGCCCCACCCAAAGTGTAAACCCAAAGCAACAGACAACTGCATTAAAAATAACTTTGCGTAAAGTAAACAATCCTTGTAACCGCGGTTACAAGCACCGTTGTTTTCCCCCTTGTGGCAACAGCACATCCCTAGACTCATGTTTCTGTCACTCAAGCGTGTCATCGGGGGGCATGAACCCACAATCTAGCACAACGCTCCCTCTTGGAGTCACTACCTACTACTTGGCCAAAGCAATAAACAGCAACGGAGAACATGCAAGAATTACTTAGGAACAAAAATATAAGAGATAAAAACCAAATATATTACTCTATCACAATCTGTACATAATCTCATAATCCATCAGATCCCTCCAAACTCAACATAGCAACAACAGGAATATTACAAAGGTGCCTCGATCATGTAGGGCAGCTCACGAGGTCTAAACAATGAAGATCAAAGAGGGGAGGAGAACATCACATAGCTAATGATCACGGACCCATAGTCCAAGGAAAACTACTCACGAGACATCCGGGGAGCATCCATGGTGGAGAGGAGACTCCCGGAGGTCAATCCTCCCTCCGGCAGGGTGCCGGGAAGAGGTCTTCTGGTGCTCCTGATCTTGGAAGCGCGGCGGCGGCGGAACAGAGGCGAGTTCGCGGAATAGGGTTCTGCTTCTGGAGTTTTCCCGTGACGGGGGATAAATAGGCGAAGGGGGGGCAGCCAGAGGTGGACTAGGGGCCCCAGGCGCCCCCCTGGCGCGACCAGGGGTGGGGCCGCGCCGGGTGGCCGCCTGGGCCCCCCTGGCTCCCCTCTGGCCCCTCCCGGACTCTTCTCAAAGCTTCCATCACGCTGATTTTTTATCTGAATTTTCCCGAATTTTTCTGGCACTTTTTATATGGGGGAAAACTGAAATAGAGAAACAGCAGAAAACAGGAACTGGCACTGGGGTGCACTGAGTTAATAGGTTAATCCATTTATGATCAAAAGTGTATGAAAGTGTATCTAGATCATAGCAATATCACACAAAACATGCATGGAGCAAGCAGAAATTATAGATACGTTTTGGACGTATCAACATCCCCAAGCTTAATTCCTGCTCGTCCTCGAGTAGGTAAATGATAACAAGCATAATTTCTGTGGTGACATGCTAGCAACCATATAAGAACTTTGAAAAGTAAACCAATCAAGGTTAGAGATTCAATTCAAGTCATAACATGCAAGAGTCTATATTAGCATTGAAACAAGTAACAAAAGAACAAAAGGTGCAAGAGCTCTCGCTGTCCGTGACTCAAATGTCTCCAAATGGTGTTTGCGTGCAAGAAGGGGGATAGGGAATACGAGAAAAAAAGTATTTTTTTGTGTTGAGAACTCAATCTACTAAAGTTTCACACTTGGTCTTCTTTGGAATCTTATCTTGACTCGTCCCCAGACCACTAGCCAGGTACAAGTCAATTTGATCCACTCCTTTTCGATATTTCGAGCACTCATACAATGGATGAGCGTAAGCACGAGAGTTGATACTTAGGATGGCAAAGAGAGAAATATGGTGGAGGAGGAAGACAAAAAGGATGAGAAAGGCTCACATCAATGAGGACAATCATAGGCAAGAGATGCCAAATGATAGATATGATGTGAGGAGTAGGGATTGCCATGCAACGGATGCACATGCGAGCTAAGAAACTCTCCAATGGAACTAGTGGGGGTGCATCTAACTTGCTCGCTCATGAAGACCTAGAGCTCGTTTGAGGAGGCTCATCCTTGGAATATGCAAGCCAAGTTCTATAGTGTGAAGGTCCCCATATGGCTATATGCATGAAGATCATCTCTATGGAGTACAAGGATATAAAGGGAGTACTAGTGTGGATCTCTCAAAAGGATAGTAGTGTTGCCCCTTTCTCTCTTTTTATTACTTTTTCTCTTTTTCTATTTTTTTGTATTTTTTTGTGGCCTCAATGGCTCTTTCTATTTAACTCTCATTTGTCCTCTTTGGGATCTTTTATTGTGTCGACTTTGGGATCTTTTCCTCACTTAAGGGCAACACTCTATTTTACAAGAAGGTAAAGGAGATCTTTCACACTTTACAAGGTACTCAAAACATAAAGAAGATGTAACTATCATGATGTATGCAAGGTATGTCGCTGCCAGTGTAGCAGGAACATGTATGACATGAAGATCAAGTCATGAAGAGATGGAAGTTGCATGGCAATGTAACTCAGAAAGGCTATGGAAATGCCTTGATAGGTAGGTATGGTGGATGTTTTGAGAAAAGATATAAGTAGGCTTATGATGACAGAGCGTATCATGCCAAGGGTTTGGATGTACCGGCGAAGGTGGACACCAACTCTCGGAGTGAGAAGAAGGCAATGCACGGCAAGGGAAAGGCTAGCAAAATATGGGAAGGTGAAAGTGTCAACTCTCAATACTTACATTAGTCCGAAGAACTCATGCACTTATTATCGGTAACTGTCAATCTAATAAGGAGGTTCACAAAGAGACAAGTACCCCGAGGAGGAGTGTATGGGGGTTTGGTTATCCTTGCGCATCCTCGACTCATGGTACGTGAGTGTACTCTAATATTCGACCCCTCAGAAGAGTAGTGATCTATCTAGTAGCTAGAGTTCTCAACTAGTTTTTTAGGTTTTGAAAATAAACACGTATTGCCCAAAATACGACACCTATCACTAATAGGCAAGAGCTCTTGACACCAAAAGTTCAAACATTACTCACATCAATATTTCAAAACTATTGCAAGCTACTACTAAAATTAAATAGCAACCTCAATTACCTACTTTCAAGACAAGACACAACTCAGTGCAACAACCAACTCTCTTAACAAGATAAACATGAAAACTAAAAAGAGTTCCAGAAACAAACTTTAAACAAAAGCCAAGGCTCTTGCTAAATACAAACTAAGACTAAAACTAAACATGGCAGTAGCTATGAAAAGATAAAGAACACACAACAACAAAAAGATAGGCATGAAGAATCCTATGATGTGTTCTAGATTTTGAAAGTGGAGCGTGCTTATCTCCCACACAAAGTAAGAAAGGATCTAACTTGTTATGAACAGAAAGCAAAGCTAAAGAAAACTAAAAACAAAACCTAAGAGCGAGACGCTCCAAGCATAGCACATAACGCATGAAGTGATAAAAATATAGTGAGACGAAGGACGAACTGATGATTGTTGATGGAGAAGGGGATGCACGGGGGCATCCCCAAGCTTAGACGCTTGAGTCTCCTTGAATATTTATTGGGGATGCATGGGGGCATCCCCAAGCTTGAGCGCTTGACACTCCTGGATCTTCTTTCATCATCTTCTATCGCACACTTGAAAACTCCCTTCATACATAACTCATCATAAGATGATTAGAGAGGTTAGTACCCTTAATAAATAAATTTGTTACCCACTGGATATAAAGATATTCGTGAAGAGCTACTGCTTCTCAAGAGTGCCAAAAAGTTTTTGCAAAGAAAAATCAAGCTTAAGGTTTGCAAAAGTAAGGAGAGACAAAACGCGGAAGAATCTGTGAAAAACAGAACAGCAGATAGTAAAGAATTTTTTAGGGACACTTCTGCAACTCAAATAAAAAAACTCAGAACATACGGAAGTTTCGTAATTGTATAGAGCATACTGTGTAAAAATTGCAGCTCAAAAAGATGAACTGGGATTTTTCTGGAATTTTTCTGGTCACAAGGACAGAATCTGTTTTCTGGACAGCATGTCACAACTTTTACTTCCCTTGCCGTAAGAGGCTATAACTTGGCACAAAGCTGAAAAATAAAGATACAATGATGTTGCTACAGAAGTAGCAATCATCAAGACACAACAAAAGAAAAAATAAACACCACATAGTTGCCACTATCCAAATTGTTGAGGACACCCAAACTATTAGCACCCAATGCACTCCTAGTCCCGTTGGACCTATTAATGGTGATGCTAATACCTCAACCGTAGAAAAAGAAACTCCTATGAACATAGAGGGTTTCAAACAAGTAAGCCTAGATGACACTACTAACACCTTTGATAGTAGTGATATTGATTTTGATAGTTGCACCCTCTCAGAAGTTATCAGTTTGCTACACAAAATGTCTAGAGACCCCCACACTAGCACACTTAATCTTGCCTTCACGGAGCATATCACAAATGCTCTCATCAAAGCTAGGGAGGAGAAGCTTAGAGTAGAAGCCTCCATACCTAGGAAGCTAGATGATGGTTGGGACCCTATGATAAAAATTAAATTAAATAACTTCTCTTGCTATGCTTTATGTGATGTTGGAGCTAGTACCTCCGTTATGCCCAAAAGAATATTTGATATGTTTGAATTGAAGCCCTTTGAGCCTTGTTCTTTTGGTGTTCGTCTTGTTGATTCTTCCATAAAGAAACCTTTGGGGAAGATCGACGATGTTCTTATCATTGTCAATGACAACTATGTTCCCGTTGATTTTATTGTTATAGATATAGAGTGTGAACCTTTGTGTCCAATTATTTTGGGACGTCCTTTTCTTCGCACAGTTGGTGCGGTTATTGACATGAAAGAGGGGAATATAAAATTCCAATTCCCATTCAAAAAGGGGATGGAAAATTTCCCTAGAAAGAAAATCAAGTTACCCTTTGAGTCCGTTACACGGGCTAGTTATTCTCTTTCTCTTGATAAAACTTGATTCTTCTTTTGCATCATGCCTAGCTAATGGCTTTAAAGAAGCGCTTTCGGGAGGCAGCCAACAACGAATTTAGGTGTTTTATTTTTGCTTTTGTTGTGTCTTGATGATTGTTACTTCTGTAGCAACATCATTGTATCTTTATTTTTCAGCTTTGTGCCAAGTTATAGCCTCTTACGGCAAGGGAAGTAAAAGTTGTGACATGCTGTCAAGAAAACAGATTCTGTCCTTGTGACCAGAAAAATTCCAGAAAAATTCCAGTTCATCTTTTTGAGTTAAATTTTTTACACAGTATTCTCTATACAATTAAGAAACTTCCGTATGTTCTGAGTTTTTTGATTTGAGTTTCAGAAGTGCCTCTAAAAAATTCTTTACTATCTGCTGTTCTGTTTTTCACAGATTCTGCCACGTTTTGTCTCTCCTAACTTTTTCAAACCTTAAGCTTGCTTTTTCTTTGCAAAAACTTTTTGGAACTCTTGAGAAACAGTAGCTCTTCAAGAATATCTTTATATCCAGTGGGAAAAATTATTTATTAATGGTACTAACCTCTCTAATCAGCTTATGATGAGTTATGTATGAAGGGAGTTTTCAAGTGTTCGATAGAAGATGATGAAAGAAGATCCAGGAGTGTCAAGCGCTCAACTTGGGGATGCCCCCATGCATCCCCAATAAATATTCAAGGAGACTCAAGCGTCTAAGCTTGGGGATGCCCCCGTGCATCCCCTTCTCCATCAACAATCATCAGTTCGTCCTTCGTCTCACTATATTTTTACGTTATGTGCTATGCTTGGAGCGTCTCGCTCTTAGGTTTTATTTTTAGTTTTCTTTAGCTTTGATTGCTGTTCATAACAAGTTAGATCCCGTCTTACTTTGTGTGGGAGAGAAACACGCTCCACTTTCAAAATTTAGAACACATCATAGGATTTTTCCTGCTTATCTTTTTGCTGTTGTGTGTTCTTTATCTTTTCGTAGCTACTGCCATGTTTAGCTTTAGTCTTAGTTTGTATTTAGCAAGAGCCTTGGCTTTTGTTTAGTTTGTTGCTGGAACTCTTTTTAGTTTTCATGTTTATCTTGTTAAAGAGAGTTGGTTGTTGCACTGAGTTGTGTCTTGTCTTGAGAGTAGGTAATTGAGGTTGTTATTTAATTTTAGTAGTAACTTGCAGTAGTTTTGAGGTATTGATGTGAGTAATGTTTGAACTTTTGGTGTCAAGAGCTCTTGCCTATTAGTGATAGGTGTCGTATTTTGGGCAATCCGTGTGTATTTTCAAAACCTACAAAACTAGTTGAGAACTCTAGCTACTAGATGGATCACTACTCTTCTGAGGAGTCGAATATCAGAGAACACTCACGTACCATGAGTCGAGGATGCGCAAGGATAACCAAACCCCCATACACTCCTCCTCGGGGTACTTGTCTCTTTGTGAACCTCCTTATTAGATTGAGAGTTACCGATAATAAGTTCATGAGTTCTTCGGATTAATGTAAGTATTGAAAGTTGACACTTCCACCTTCCCATATTTTTCTGGCCTCTCCCGTGCCGTGCATTGCCTTCTTCTCACTCCGAGAGTTGGTGTCCACCTTCGCCGGTACATCCAAACCCTTGGCATGATACGCTATGTCATCATAAGCCTCCTTATATCTTCCCTCAAAACAGCCACCATACCTACCTATCAAGGCATTTCCATAGCCTTTCCGAGATATATTGCCATGCAACTTCCACCTCTTCATGACTTGATCTTCATGTCATACATGTTCCTGCTACACTGGCAGCGACATACTTTGCATACATCATGTTAGTTACATCTTCTTTATGTTTTGAGTACCTTGTAAAGTGTGAAAGATCTCCTTTACCTTCTTGTAAATTAGAGTGTTGCCCTTAAGTGAGGAAAAGATCCCAAAGAGGACACATTAAAAGATCCCAAAGAGGACAAATGAGAGTTAAATAGAAAGAGCCATTGAGGCCACAAAAAAATATAAAAAAAGAAAAAGAGAAAATGTAATAAAAAGAGAGAAAGGGGCAACACTACTATCCTTTTGAGAGACCCACACTAGTACTCTCTCTATATCCTTGTACTCCATAGAGATGATCATCATGCATATAGCTATGTGGGGACCTTCACACTATATAACTTGGCTTGCATATTCCAAGGATGAGCCTCCTCAAACGAGCTCTAGGTATTCATGAGCGAGCAAGTTAGATGCACCCCACTAGTTCCTTTGGAGAGCTTCTTAGCTCTTATGTGCATCCGTTGCATGGCAATCCCTACTCCTCACATCATATCTATCATATGGCCTTCTCTCGCCTATGATTGTCCTCATTGATGTGAGCCTTTCACACCTTTTTGTCTTCATCCTCCACCTACTTCACTCTTTGCCATCCTAAGTGTCAACTCTCGTGCTTACGCTCATCCATTGCATGAGTGCTCAAAATATCGAAAAGGAGTGGATCAAATTGACTTGTACCTGGCTAGTGGTCTGGGGACGAGTCAAGATAAGATTCCAAAGAAGACCAAGTGTGAAACTTTAGTAGATTGAGTTCTCAACACAAAAATTACTTTTTCTCGTATTCCCTATCCCCCTTTTTGCACGCAAACACCATTTGGAGACATTCGAGTCACGGACAGCGAGAGCTCTTGCACCTAATGTTCTTTTGTTACTTGTTTCAATGCTAATATAGACTCTTGCATGTTATGACTTGAATTGGATCTCTAACCTTGATTGCTTTAATTTTCAAAGTTCTTTTATGGTTGCTAGCATGTCACCACAGAAATTATGTTGTTATCATTTACCTACTCGAGGACGAGCAGGAATTAAGCTTGGGGATGTTGATACGTTCAAAACGTATCTATAATTTCTGCTTGCTCCATGCGTGTTTTGTGTGATATTGCTATGATCTAGATACACTTTCATACACTTTTGATCATATTTGGACTAACCTATTAACTCAGTGCACCCCAGTGCCAGTTCCTGTTTTATGCTGTTTTTCTATTTCAGTTTTCCCCCATATAAAAAGTGCCAGAAAAATTCCGGAAAAAATACAGGAAAAATCAGCGTACAGGAAGCTTCGAGAAGAGCCCGGGAGGGGCCAGAGGGGATCCAGGGGGGCCCAGGCGGCCACCCGGCGCGGCCCCACCCCTGGCCGCGCCAGGGGGGCGCCTGGGGCCCCTGGTCCACCTCTGGCTGCCCCCCTTCTCCTATTTATTCTCCGTCACGGGAAAACTCCAGAAGAGGAACCCTATTCTGCAAACTCGCCTCTGTTCCGCCGCCGCCGCGCTTCCAAGATCGGGAGCACCAGAAGATCTCTTCCCGGCACCCTGCCGGAGGGAGGATTGACCTCCGGGAGTCTCCTCTCCACCATGGATGCTCCCCGGATGTCTCGTGAGTAGTTTTCCTTGGACCATGGGTCCGTGATCAGTAGCTATGTGATGTTCTCCTCCCCTCTTTGATCTTCATTGTTTAGACCTCGTGAGCTGCCCTACATGATCGAGGCACCTTTGTACTATTTCTGTTGTTGCTATGCTGAGTTTGGAGGGATCTGATGGATTATGAGATTATGTTCAGATTGTGATAGAGTAATATATTTGGTTTTTATCTCTTATATTTTTGTTCCTAAGTAATTCTTGCATGTTCTCCGTTGCTGTTTATTGCTTTGGCCAAGTAGTAGGTAGTGACTCCAAGAGGGAACGTTGTGCTAGATTGTGGGTTCATGCCCCCCCCCCCCCGATGACACGGTTGAGTGACAGAAACATGAGTCTAGGGGATGTGCTGTTGCCACAAGGGGGAAAAACGGTGCTTGTAACCGCGGTTACAAGGATTGTCTACTTTACACAAAGTTATTTTTATTGCAGTTGTCTGTTGCTTTGGGTTTACACTTTGGGTGGGGCTCGCAACTTAATACCAGCGAGATGTTTTGGATAGATATCTCAAGGTGGATGATTAGTAGTAGATGCAGATGGATTTCGGTCTACTTATTTTGGCGTACTGCCCGTGCTTTTGAGCCTCTTCCTTTCTTTTGTAGCATAGTTAGCATTGCGGTGCGTTCATAATCCTGTCAATTGCCCTTCTGTAATTTGTTTACCTCGCATAGCAGTTTTATCGTCTTTTGGGAGAGAGACATCACTAGTGAACATCACGTATCCCGGTCCATATCCTCATTACTGTTTCCAAGCTATATTTACTTTACTGCTTTTACTTGCTATCATTATCCCTTGCGTTTTATCCGTTGTGAACAACAAGACCGGAGAGATTGACAACCTCTCTGAACTTCGTTGGGAACAAAGTTATCTGTGTCTGTGTGCAGGTCCGCGTCAGTTGCGCCGCTGACACCTACTTATCATCTCCGGAGTCCTACTGGAGACAAACCTTGGTATCTTCACCGAGGGAAAACTGATGTTGCACTACATCTCAAACCTTCCACTTGGGGTAACCAACGAAGGGCGAGAAGTCATCAGGGTGGCTTCTTCGGCGAGCCCCCGAGTGCCAAGAAATTTTGAGGAAAAACATTTATGTAATATCTTTCCTGCTGTCTCTTACAAAGAGTAGGAGGGCTCTGTCGAGGACATGTCCCTTTTACTTAGAGCGATGATGTGGTGGCCTTAGGGTCCTGGTAGCTTTGTTTCCTCGTGCCGGGTTTCTTTGGGCGATGTTCCTTTCCTTCTACGGGAGCGCTTATTCTGCGAGTCCCGAGGTCCTGTTGCATTGGTGGGCTGTGAATGCTTCTGCTATCTTATGGAATTCTTTGTCGCAGTGGTCGGATCTGGCGAAACTGCCGCTGATTGTGATGACCCCATTTGGGCCTGGCATCTTCAGTTTGAGGTAGGCGTAGTCGGGTACGGCCATGAAGCGACCGAAAGCTGGTCGCCCGAGGATTGCGTGGTATTGTGACTTCCAGTCGACCACTTCAAAGTCAAGTGTTTCCTTGCGGAAGTTTGTCGCGTTCCCAAAGACTACCTCCAAGCTTATCCTTCCGAGGGGTAGACTGCTTTTCCTGGTACGATCCCGTGGAAGGTTGTGCCTGATGACTTGAGTGCGCTATTTTGGATGATCATGTCGTCGAGTGTTCGGGTGAAGATGATGTTGATCCCGCTGCCTCCGTCCATGAATACTCGCGACATGTCATAATTTCTGATTCTGGCCTCGAGTACTAGTGCGGCATGCCCTGGCTGGGGGACGACTGGCGGGTGGTCGTCCCGGGAGAAGGAGATTTCTGTCTCCGACCCGCGCAGGTACTCTGGGACGGCCGGGTGTGCGCAGGTTGCTAGGAAGACTTGTCTTGTGACTTGTTTCTGCTGCCTGTTGGAAGGCCTGCCTTCTTGTATCATGTAGATCCTCCCGTGGGCTTCTGGGTATTGGTTTTCTTTTTCTGGTGTCCTTTGCCGTTCCTGGATGGCGGCCACCTGTCTTGTTAGCAGAGGGGGGGCTGGTGGCGCACCGTGGGCGACTGGCCCAACTGCTATGCTTGCGAGTGGTCGTGCTGCTGCGACCGCGGAGCGGCTTTTCTCCTCTGCCAACTCGTTGAAGCTTCTGCAGTTCCTGAGGGTGTGGGATGATTTGAGCTCTCCTCGCTCGTTTCTGAATCCGTGTATAGAGCACGGTCCATCGAGTTGTTCTTTGGCAGAGCGGAATGTGCGAGTGCCGTCGCGTGGCTGCCTTGTCCTCCATTCTCGCCTCTGAGCCTGGGGCTCGTCTTCTGGGTTATCTCGACGCTGTGGTCTGTTGTCATCTCGGTGCCTGCCGTTCCGATCGTCTGAGAAACCGGCGGCGACCATGTCAGGTCCTCTGTCGTTGTAGAAGTTCCGTCTGGGTCGCTTCCTTCTTCTGTCGTCTCCTCTATCCCCGTTGTAGTCGTAGTCGTACTCTGATCGTGCAGTGTGGGTTTCTATTTCATTACGAACGGAGTCTTCTCCGTCCGCCCAGCTGTTGGCTAGTTCTAAAAGCCGTGTGAGTGTTCGTACTTTCATCTGTCCGAGCTGCTCCTTGAATTCAACACGCTGAAGACCTCGCTTGAATGCGTCGATCGCACTTTCGTCCGAGATGTCTTCCGCTGAGTTCTTGAGTATCGTCCATCGCTGGATGTATGCTCGCAGGGCCTCCCTCGTTCCTTGCTTGCATGCCCGCAGCTCCTCGAGTGAGGCTGGTCGCTTGTATGTTGATTTGAAGTATTCTATGAAGGCTCCTCGGAACTGGCTCCAGGAGCTGATGGATCCGCGCCGAAGGTTTTTCAGTCAATGTCGAGCGGAGCTCTTTAGCATGAGCTGTACGTACTGCATTGCTATGACATTGGTTCCTCTTTGGAACTTGACTGCTGTTAGGTAGTCATCGAGCCATGCCTCCGGCTCCTCGAGTCCGTTGTACTTTAGAGTAGTGGAGTTCAATTTGAACCCGTTGGGCATATGCGTCTCACGTATGGCACGTGTGAAGCAGAGTGCTCCACATGGCTCGATTTCTTCTTCGGAAGCCTCTTCCTCCGAGTACTCCTTGCGTGTTGCGCGTCTTCGCCTGCTGCGGTTGACTCTGTTCTGTGTGATGTCGTCTCGCGCATCTCGTCGGTGCTACGGCGCCTGTTGTTGTCGTCGTTGTCGTGTTTCTTGTGTTTGTCCGGGCGCCTGCGCCTGTCGTCATTGCTGTCATCGTCGTCGTCGTCGTCCGGTGAACTGGGGTCCCTGTCTGGTGTCCGCTCGCGAGTCTGCCGCTTTGCGCTGGATTTCTTAGGTGTCGAGGTGTCGATAGCGTCCTTCATTATCTGCAGAGCTATGGAAGTGTAGCGATCCATTTTGCCCTTTCTACTTTTCTGGGCACGGGACAGGTAGTCTTGGGCGCTTATGAGTGCTTCTGCCGGAGTGAGAGGCTCCTCTTCGTCGTCGTCCTCCTCTGATCTGAAGTCGTCTTCCAGTTTTCGCACTACTCTCGCCCTTTTTGTCTTCCGCAGGTTGTTGAGCTTCGATCTATTGCGGATGGGGGAGTCGCGGCCTGGCGAGTCACTTCTGGGAGATTGTCTATGACTGCTTTTCCTTTCGGGTTCCGCTTTTGCTTGCTTCTCTATGGCTAGTCGCCACTGTCTCATCTGCTTGGTTAGCTCTCCCGCTAGCTTGTTGTATGCCCTTAGCTCGTCTCTTGAGGCATCTGATGGTAGTAAACCGCCGCGGACGACTGCTTCCTTTACCATTGCCATTGATTCCTTGGACAAGTATATTTTTTCTTTGGGTGGTTTGCCCGCTGCTACAACTAGGGTTTGCTGCCTACTGCGTGATGGCTGGCTGCCTTGGCCGGGTGCTTGCTGTTTGTTGCTTAGCGGCTGACTGCTTTTTTGATCGTTGGGCCCTTGCTCGACCGGGACTTTCTTTGGTATGGTTCCCGGTTCTCCTAGCTGTACGACCATCCGACTGGTGTTGCCGGGTCCTGCCGCTCTGTTGGTGGTTGGGGTGTCTTGAAAAGTGCCTGGGTCGTCGACTCGCCCGTTGTTGTCTGACGTTGATGCGCCAACTTCTGCCATGAACACCTTCGATGGTGTCCCTGCCGTCTCCTTGCTGATACGTGCGATCGTGTTTCTCCGTGCTGGGGCTTCACTCGAGCGGTCGTGAGTGGCATGGAGCCGCGAGTTGGGTGGGCAGCTGCGACCGCCAGATAGGTTGGCCGTGCGGGCGGCGTCTTCTACGGTCATTGTTGCAAGTGTTTCCGTGGGCGCACGGGCGCCGTCGATGAGGCGAAGGGTTCCCCAATGGTTGATGTAGATTTGATACGCTCCGAAGATCAGGTTGATGCCGGAGTGTAAATTGGTGAAGACTGGCTTGAGGGCCGGGAGGTGGGCCGTGAATCCGAGGGACTCGAACAGGTTGGATCTTGCCGGAGTCGTTGAGTCGATGAGTGCTGATGTGATGAGGCCGTCGAGATCGCGTCTCCAACCTGTGAAGTTCCCACAGACGACGCAAATTGACGGGGATCAACCCCGGCAAATCCCATGGTCAGGGACCCTGGGTTAGTCATGAGAGGCACAGGTTGGACGATAGCTCGTCGGCAAACAGGAAGGCTCGCTCCTGCTCGATATTATTGATGGGGGAGATGCAATTACAGTGGAGGTCAAGGCTGGAGCGCTCAAAGCTAGGGTTACAGGTGAGATTCGATGGCTTAGGCGTCACCCCTCCTAGCCCTTATATACCGGGCCAGGTCTCGGGGAGTCCCTCTACATGTACAAGTATGCATTCCTAACCCTAGCTTGCTCCCTACGGCAGGTCTTCGCACCTTCCTTGCGAGTTGCAGACTCCTACGTTGGTACCAACTAGCGGGCTGAGGCCGTATCTTCATGGGCTTTCTGCCTTCATGGACACCAGGCAGGCTCATCCGTAGGAGTTGTGGGGTCACCCCCTCGTCAGCCATGGCGTGGAGGTTGCTGAAGGATGGGTTGTTGACGACCCTACACCATAGCCTGTAGACGCAACATCGTGCAACGTCCCTTGTCGACGGCTTCAATAGGATCTCATGTAGAGTATGCTTAGGGATCTCCATGACATCGTGGCCTCAGCCTCCGGTCTCCAAAGGAATTACAATCGCCTTCGCCTTGGGTTGGTGCGATGCGGCGCAAGTTGGCAACTGAAGATCTGAGTTTCCCTAAAAACTCTCTAACTCCAAAGGTGTGTGTAGGACATGGAGTCAAATTGTTCGTGCATATCATGTCAGATAATCTAGCTGTTAGTTAGCCGGGACAGTTAGTCTGATTTTTTGCCAAAAGAGACCATCCTAGCCAATTCATTGTCAAAAGAGACTACCTCTGAAAATAATTGTCAAAAAATACCACCTGACAATGGAGGCACCCTGACACGTGGCACTTGCCCCCACGGCCAACGGCGGCGCCCTGCCACGTGGGCACATGCCGCCACGGCCAACGGCGGCACCTCGCTCTGGCCTGCCCTGCTGCTATTATTGCTGCTCGGGAATACGATCCATGTACAGTACATGGAATAATTTCACCCTACATGCCGCCGTTGTCAGATGGTCTTTTTTGACAATAATTTTCAGAGGTAGTCTTTTTTGACAATGAATTTTTTAAGGTGGTCTTTTTTGATAAAAATTCAGTTAGTCTGTCACCTTGTTTTTCACGAAAATTCCAAAACGAACACTAAACTTGTATCCGAAAGCTAAACCAAACCTTGAACTTTGAATCACTAAAATCAGCACTCCGAACTATCTGATCATCCCGGTCTATTTAAAATCTTGAGTGCGTTCCCAAACAAGGTTTGAACTACGTGTAATAAATCAAAGAACAATCCACATTGCACTTCAACCAAATGAACACATACACTTTATTACTTTTAATTGTTTGCGAGTGTCTTATGATAAATACGGGGAAAATATGAACTTTGCTGAATAGAACACTACAGAACCTCTCTGCCAAGTGTCTTTTCATGGCCGATGAAAAACATTTTGCAAACAACATCCCCCACCGAGATCAACCCCGAGTGAATCGAGGCTCATCCGTTGGGGGTGACTTGAGAAAGGAGAATACGGTGAGCTACGTTGTTGGTAGCGCTCTCAAGGATTGAGCACCGCTCCAACTAAGATTAGCACTCCCTCAAAAGAGTGTGAACTTCGGTCAACCAAATTTCCGCGTCTCCTTTTCACTTGTGGTTTATCCTTTTCCGCACTTTTACTTGTACTAGCTCTTATGCTTGTTGGCTTGCTATTGTAGTTGTTGCCTAGCATTTGAGTTTAGCTTGATTGCCACATAGGGTTTTCATTTAGAGCAAATCTAGAGAATCTTATTTATCCGCTTAACCCTAAAAGTTGGTAATTAAAGTTAAAATTGTTAGTCACCTATTCACCCCCCCTCTAGTTGACCATATCGATCCTTTCAGGGGGGGGGGGGTTGACGAAGCGGATCCAAGGGGTAGCTAGATAACCCATATAAGCAACATAAAAATTGCATTGTATATTGGCATGCTCTTGAGAAAAATCCTCTTGGCAGCTTACTAACGTCCATGATTGATCACCCCGAGAGCGATGTTGATTTAATGATTACATCATCGTAGTAGACTTAGCATGGCATGATCGAAGTGGTGTTTGTTTTCATGGTAGTCTTGGGATGGCGGCAAGGAAAAGGTGAGGGGAGAGAGAAGGGTGGGGAGGTAAACCCCTTAGACGTTCCATCAACATCTGGACATCAAGGGGGCAATCGAGAGGTTTACTTCCTCGTCCCATCGCAGAAAGCCTCCATTGGAAGTCCATGAGCCTTGTCTTGTGCAATATTTGTGAAGTACGCCAGTGCACGCATACAACAACACCTCATCATCGTCAAGCAAGCATGATCCTGGCCTCCGGAACCAAAAGCTGGATCCTTATGATTCTATGCGGAAGTTGTAACATAGATCCTAGTTTGGCTACTCGTCTTCGTCGCCCTCGAGCGGTTTGGACATGACCAAGAAGTGGATGGTCTAGCATCGGGTTGGTCGATGTTGAGAGCATGTGCGGTGAAGCACATCCGCCCTCTGTGCTCAAAGGCGCCCACCGGCGCGGGCCATCGAAGTGAAAAAACTCGTAGTTTGAGGGACGGTGGGTGCGGCACGGCTCCGTCGCCACGTCGACCACCATTATTCTTCTGGGAATATCGTGCTTGGGGTACCCATGGTTCCAGCCATTGTCACCACGTTTATCTTGTTGTCGATGAGAAATGGTGATGAGATTTTTGTTGGCCTGGGCGGCCCAGGGAAAGGAACGAGTGGTGGCGCCACCCACCGACATCACCTAGGGTGTATAACTCCACCTGCACGCGGTGATTAGGTCAGATACAGTCGTTGACAAGAGGCCTAATTAAGCGTGTTTGTTTCAATGGAGTTAGCACTAGGGAATGGGAATTAGGAGGCGTAGGACTTACAAATCCCATGATTGAAGTCCATGGGAGGTAAAGAGGGGGGTGGGGTGGGGGTGGTAATTGATGCTGGGAATGGGAAGTGAGGAAAAAAAACAATACCACCTTAGTTGCCAACGCCATCGCAAAAGAAGGAAACATAACATCTTGGCTAATTCCTATAAAATTCCCACATCTATTTTTTCTCCCGAGGCCAAACGTGGGATTGAAACTAATTAACCACTTTCCAAGACTAATCCCTCAACCAACTCCATCTCAACAATTCCCACGCCCAATCCCTTGAGCTACCAAACACGCTTGTGGCAGGGTTGAATCCCAAGGCGAGATGGAGCGTGTATTCACCTTTGGAGGTGACCATGAGGGGAGGGGCCTTGGGGAGCGCTATTGTCTCGCCAGTGACAGGGTTGTAGAGCCTTGCCGACGCCTCCGGGTCGGGATCGTTATAGCGGTGCCCGTGCACAAAGCAGAGGAGACAGTTGCAGACATTGGCGAGGCGGTAGTGGTCGGGGATGGGGACACGACACATGACCTTGCCCAATGAAACATCGTTATTTCCTCCTCCTTCTAATGGATTGAATTAACAACAATAGAAAAAGTAATATTAAGAAAATATGCCATCATTTTTTTCCAGAACGTACATTAATGTTGCCAACAATATATAAGTTTTAACTTCTATAGAACACGACATTGGCTTACTATTTAAAAGAAGAAGAAAATACTAACCGAAGGGGTAGTTAACCGATACTAACAACAAGAAATCACATTGTATATTGAGCAAAATCTTCTTTGAAGCTAACTAGCTTGCATGATTGGCTGGAGAGGGATGTTGATTTAATGATGGCATTAACATCGTATTAGACTTGGCATGGAACGCTCGAACCGGTGTTTGTTTCCATGTTCATCTTGGGACGGTGACAACGAGAAGGTGAGAAGCTCACACTTTATGAGCATCGCTCTCAGCAATAATGCCATGTGGATAAAGCTGGTAGCACCTGAGGGAGTCCCTGCAGGTAGCTAGGCCGAGAAGGTGGTCTTGACCAACAGAACGTATTTGCCGAGAACAATTGTTGGCATTTATTGACATGTGGCAGCACTTCGGAAAATACATTTTTTGCGAAGAACAACTCTCGGTACAGATAGCCACATATAATACTTGGGTAGCCCCATTGGTATGTTGAGCATAGGCTCTCGGCAAATGTCTGACGGGCGCAAAGATAGTTAACGATCACGAAGTCACTTTATGTTATCCATTGTTTTTTTGGGTCTCGGTGAACAATTTGCCGAGACCCCGATGGATGGCTCATGGCAAAGTCTATTTGCCTAAGGGGTCTATGGTATGTCTCATTTTTCGAGAACAATTCTCTGCAAACACATTGTTGAGTTATTAATGTGCTTCGTCGAGTTCCTTGGGCACTCATCAAAGGATCCGTTTCTAGAAGTGCATGAACCTTATAGACATTTGTTTTGTGGGAAAACCCTACACCTCTTAGTTTTGGGTGGGGGGGGGGGGATGAAGCAGATCCAAGGGGTAGCTAGATAACCCATATTTGGATGCTCTTGAGAAAAATCCTCTTGGAAGCATACAAACCTCCACGATTGATCATCCCGATAAGCGATGTTGATTTAATGATAGCATCATCATAGTAGACTTACCATGGCGTGCTCGAAGTGGTGTTTGTTTCCATGGTCGTCTTGGGACGGCGGCAAAGAAAAGGTGAGAGGAGAGAGATGGGTGTGGCGGTAAACCCCATAGATATTCCATCGACATCTGGACATAAAGGGGGAAACCGGGAGATCTACTTCCTGGTCCTATCGCAGAAAGGCACCGTTAGAAGTCGACAAGCCTGGTCTTGTGCCATATTTTTTAAGTACGCCGGCGAAGGCGTACCACACATCTCATCGTCATCAAGACAGCAGTACCACGGTCTCCCGAACCAAAATATGGGTCCTTCTGATTCTATGCGGAAGCTATAGCGCAAATCTCAGTTTGCGTACTCATCGTCGCCGCCCTCCAGTGATGTTGACATGACCCAGAAGTGGATTGCATTAACATTCAGTCTGTCGATGTTGAGGGCATGTGTGGCGAAGCACATCCACCCTCTAAGCTATAAGCTGCCCACTGGCGGGCCATCAAAGTGAAAAGACTCGTAGTCTGGGAGACGGTGGGCGCGACACGACTCCATCGCCACGTCGATCACCAATATTCTTCTGGGAATATCATGCTTGAGGTACACGTGGTTTCAGCCATTGGTCACCACATATAGCTTCTCGTCGATGAGAAATGGTGATGAGATTTTTGTCGGGCGACCAAGGGAGAGGAACGAGTGGTGGCGCCACCCACCGGCATCACCTAGGATGTACACATCCACCTGCACGTGGTGATCGAGTGAGATACATTCAGTTGACAAGAGGAACATCTTGTGATCCTTGGTGGCAGGGCTGAATCCCAAGGCGAGTTGGAGCATGTATTCGTCTTTGGAAGTGACCGAGAGTGGAGTTTCCCGTAGTACTATTGTCTCGTCGGTGACGGGGTTGCAGAGCACCGCCGGCAGCTCCGGTTCGGGATCGTCCAAGTCATGACCATGCAGAAACCATGCATAGGAGGTCGTTCCAGACATTGGTGAGGCAGTAGTGGTCGGGGATGGGGAATCGACCGACACATGCCAAAGACGATGGTCTCGTCACTTCGGTCGGGCTCGCCCCTCTCTGAGATGAGCAAGGCCTTGGAGATTTTGCTGCGGAAGCAACACGGATGGCCATGGCGTGGAGGTTGCGAAAGGATGGGTTGCTGATCAACGACCCTACGCCACAGCCTGGAGACGCAACACCGTGCGACATCCTTATTCGGCAGCTTCAGCGGGATCTCTCGTAGAGTATGCCCACGGATCTCCACGACGCCGGTGGCCTCAGCCTCCAGTCTCTGCAGTAACGACAATCGCCTTCGCCTTGGGTCGGTGCGATGTGGCACAAGTCGGCAACTGGATATCTGAGTTTCCCTAGAGAAAACTCCAAAGGTACGTGTAGGCCATATGGAGTCCAATTATATCGTGTGAGATAATCTAGCTGTTAGTTACCTTATTTTTCACATAAAAAAAGTCCAAAACGAACCCTAAACTTGTAGCCGAAAGCTAAATCAAACCTTGAACTTTGAATCCCTAAAATCTGCACTTTGGACTATCTGATCCTGGTCTATTTCAAATCTTGAGTGCGTTCCCAAACAAGGTTTTAACTACATGTAATAAATCCAAGAACAATCCACATTGCGCTTCAACCAAATGAACACATACACTTTATTACTTTTAATTGTTTGCGAGTGTCTTGTGATAAATACGGGAAAAATATGAACTTTGCTGAATACAACAACACTAAAGAACCTCTTTGCCAAGGCTCTTTTCATGGCCGATGTAAAACATTTGGAAACCACATCCCCCACCCCTCCCCTCTCTTAATACAGTGACAACAACATTGTTGTGATTTCATCCAGTTTGGGCCGGTCAGACCGCAACCGTCTGATCTCCCGTAATCCAATGGATCAGATTCGCTCGTACCCCTTCGGATTGTACGAATGCAACATTTGTGGTACCTTTGCAACATTTGCAATTTTTTTGGTATATAGATGCAACATTTTTTCATTTTTGGTGCTTTTTGCAGGAAAAAAATTTGTGGTGGCAAATTTTAATCGTTGGTGGTAGCATTTTTTACTATCGGTTGCAACAAAAAGTCATAATCCGCCGTCGCTAATCACTTTATAATTTTTCCGTTGTAGCAAAAACTCTTAACGGTAGTAGCAAAACCACACAGCAGTGGAAGCAAAAATTGAAACGGTTGCAACAATGTGCGTAACAAAAACATATAACGGTAGTAGCAAAAACATACAACGGTTCTAATAGAAAAAACAACGGTTGCAAAAACACCACGATTTCGACAATACAACATGACATCCTCAAATAAAAAAAAACATGACATATAACATGGAATGGAAACACAAACTAGCAAAAAGCACAAGGTTCATGCATATATATATGTGTGTACGGGTGGTTGATCAGCGCCGACAGGTGTAGTTGGATGGACATGGATTGTTGCACTTGTTGAGGAGGGCGATGATGTCGAGAGAGACGTCGAGGCCGATGACACTAAGTACATCGACAACGTCGCAGAGGCATGCGGCAGCGTCCAGGCCGGCTAACCCGCCCAGCAGCTTGCAGCATGGGTTGTTCGGCGACACGTTGAGCCTGAGCACCGGAATGCGCAGTAGGTCGACGCACACCTCCAGATTCGGGCATGAGCTGCCACTGGTTGAAGGTGGTGGTGGTGACGGTGGGTTCTGGCAGTTGTAGTCGCAACCGTGCACGGTGGCGACCATTAGGATCATGGCTAGGAGCAGGACCACGAGCTTGGATGATGGCGCCATTGCGAGAGCTTTGATGGAGAGGAAGGTACTAAAGATTTTGTGTATTTGATTGTGATGTATGCTTTCTGGTTGTTATGAGATGGTATTTATAGGCTGATTAAACATGCTAGCGGGTGTGTAGGTGTTGATAACTAGATCAACCTATTATTGGGGATTTAGAAACTGTTTTTCTGCGAGCGGAACAAAACTTGTATTGCCTTAAAAATCAACCATTGCAGTTCGCATTGCACATGTCCTCAACGTCGACTTTCTATTATTTTTATGGACGTGCTAGGCACACTTACATTAACTGGAATTCACTAATTTTCTTGCCATGCGCTACTTGCTCTCATTATTGTAACCACACAGGCATGCAGGTGCAGAGCAATAAGCTAAAGCTCAATTAGGTAGTAACGGCCAAGTCAACTATATACTTCGTGGCTAGCTAGCTTTGGGTTTATGTAGTAGAAAAACTTATATGTGCGTCTGGCAAAACTCGGTAGTTGTGTCCCTCAAATTCTGGGACTACTATATGATTTGGTATGATTTGATTTGGATTTACCCTCATGAACAACTTCACTAATTAGGTATTGCCATACTGGCCAGATCTTTAGACCCCCCTCAATCGCAGCTGTTGAGATTGAGATCGTAACAAAATTGTTCGTCTTAGCTGTCGTTTTATCCTCCACTTAGTCATCGGTTGACAAGATCCAAACTGCCAAGGCCATTCTGAGTCACCCTTACTTCCTCGCTCAAAATGAAAATCGATTTCAATATGTTTTGTCCTGCGTCGAATCGGTAACCACACCAAAGCACTGGTGGAAAACTGTGTTACCACCCCTTTATTATCAAACCAAATCGCTTGGAAAACTTTGAAGTCTTTAAGCACGGACTGTAACCATGTGCCTTTAGTAGTAGTGCATTGATCAAAGGCTTATACTCAGCTTGCATAGATGATAGGGATATCATTTCATGTTTCAACAAAGTCCAAGAAATCAAGTTACCACTAATAAAATTACCTCTAACACTTAGGTAGAGTGTCGATCAAGTGTGGAGCCAATTCAATCCATGTCGAACAATGCACTCATGAGGTGTGATAAGGACATTGTGATCTTCATGCCTATGCGCATTATTCACTTAATGTATCAAAATATTCGTTCTTCTGCTATCCAATGGTTAACAGTGTGGTCGTTCAAAATTTGACACACGTTGCTAACGTTATAGATGACATTTTCATTCAGTCGACACAGTCACCCTCTGAGCTTAATGCCGCCCATGGCGGGCGATCGTAGTGAAAAGACTCGTAGTCTATTAGACGGTGGGTGCGCCATGACTCTATCACCACGTCGATCACCAATATTCTTCTATGAGTATCGTGGTCACTCGGCGGTAGTGAAGTCCCTCCAGTCTGACCGACAAAGAAGACGTTGGAGGTCCTCCGGGCAACGGGTCATGCACCTCTTTCAGCTGTCCACAACCACCTTGAGGAGACAAAACGACACATACACAAGAACGACGCATGCCACCGCCCGCCATATTGGATCAAAAGGAAAGCGGACCTCTATGTCATCGAGAATGCTAGCCCAGAAGGCTTCCTCACACTTACGAATGGGGTCTACAACCAACTCAATTATGTGATGCCTCCTGGCCCACAAATTCATGTGCCTCCTCCGATGACCATCGGGCCTCATCACGCCATCGCTAGCAGAAGCAACTATCAAGATTTTGACCAAGGAAAAATTGAGTGACCTAATTCTAAGTTAAAGATCTCAATTGATTGATAGAGCTTCAAAATTAGGAAGGTTGCTGAAGTTTCACCATGTTGGCCGTACTCCATGATCCCTATTCACATTTTGTTTGCAAGCAGACCCTGCACCTCTTAGTATTTTGGGGAAAAATTAAGGATGAAGCGGACCTAAAAACTTAACCCTCCGTATTCTTCTAACATATTGATTTGATAAACAAACCATAAGGTAACTTTCAAATAATATGCAATCATTATTTCCTCCTCCTTCTAATGGATTTAATTAACAACAATGGAGAAAGTAATATTAAGAAAATATGCCATCAATTTTTCCAGAAGGTACATTTATGTTGAAAACAATATATAAGTTGTAACTTCTATAGAACACGACATTAGCTTACTACTTAAGAGAAGAAGAAACTACTAACCCAAGGGGTAGATAACCCATATTAACAACAAGAAATCACATTGTATATTGAGCAAAATCTTCTTGGAATCTAACTAGCTTGCATGATTGGCTCAATAGGGATGAAGATTTAATGATGGCATTATCATCGTATTAGACTTAGCATGGAAGGCTCGAACTGGTGTTAGTTTTCATGGTTATCTTGGGGAGGTGAAAACGCGAAGGTGGGAGGCGATAACACACTTTATGAGCATCGATCTGAGCAATAATGCCATGTGGCTAAAGCTGGTTGCACTTGAGGGAGTCCCTGGAGGTAGCTAGGCCGAGAAGGTCGCAGGGATAGTTAATGATCACGAAGACACATTATGTTATCCATTGCCCTTTTTTGGGTTTCAGTGAACAATTTTCCGAGACCCCTATGGATGGCTCACGGCAAAGTATGGTTGCCTAACGGGTCTATGGCGTGTCTCATTTTTGTAGAACAATTCTCGACAAACAAATTGCCGAGTTATTATTGTGCTTCATCCAGTTCTTTGGGCACTCTGCAAAGGATTTGTTTCTATAAGTGCATGAACCTTAGAGATAGTTTTTTTGTGAGCAAACCCCTATGCCACTTAGTTTTGGCGAGGGGGGATGAAGCAGATCCAAGGGGTAGCTAGATAACCCATATTTGCATGCTCTTGAGGATAATTCTCTTCGAAGCTTACTAACCTCCACGATTGATCAGCCCGATGAGCGATGTTGATTTGATGATAGCATCATCATAGTAGACTTAGCATGGCATGCTCGAAGTGGTGTTTGTTTCCATGGTCGTCTTGGGACGGCGGCAAGGCAAAGGTGAGAGGAGAGAGAAGGGTGTGGCGGTAAACCCAATACACGTTCCATCGGCATCTGGACATAAAGGGGGCAACCGGGAGATCTACTTCCAGGTCCCATCGCGAAAAGGCACCGTTAGAAGTCAATGAGCCTTCTCTCATGCCATATTTGTGAAGTATGCCAGCGCAGGCACACTAAAAATCTCATCATCATCAAGCCAGCAGGACCATGGCCTCCCGAACTAAAAGTCGGGTCCTTCCAATTATATGCGAGAGCTATAGTGCAAATCCCAGTTTGGCTACTCATCGTCGCCGCCCTCAAGTGGTGTGGACATGATGCAGAAGTGGATGGCATTAGCATTGAGTCTATCTATGTTGAGGGATTGTGCGACGAAGCACATCCGCCCTCTAAGCTATAAGGTGCCCACTGGCGGTCCATCGAAGTGAAAAGACTCGTAGTCTGGGAGATGGTGGGTGCGGCACGACTCCGTCGCCACGTCCATCACCAATATTCTTCTTGGAATATCGTGCTTGGGGTAGACATGGTTCCAGCCTTGTTGATGACGGGGTTGCAGAGCATCGCCGGCGCCTCCTCTTCGGGATCGTCACAGTCATGTCTGTGCACAAAGCAGATGAGGTCGTTCCGGACATTGGTGAGGCAGTAGTGGTCGGGGATGGGGAAGTGACACATGCCCTTGCTCGACGACACGCCAAAGACGGCAGCCTCGTCGCTTCGGTCGGGCTCGCCCCTCTCTGAGATGAGCAAGGCCTTGGAGATTTTGCCGCGGAAGTAACATGGAAGGCCATGGCGTGGAGGTTGCGGAAGGATGGGTTGCTGACGACCCTACACCATAGCCTGTAGACGCAACATCGTGCAACGTCCCTTGTCGACGGCTTCAATAGGATCTCATGTAGAGTATGCTTACGGATCTCCATGACATCGTGGCCACAGCTATCCGGTCTCCAAAGGAATGACAATCGCCTTCGCCTTGGGTTGGTGCGATGCGGCGCAAGTCGGCAACTGAAGATCTGAGTTTCCCTAAAAACTCTCTAACTCCAAAGGTGTGTGTAGGACATAGAGTCAAATTGTTCGTGCATATCATGTCAGATAATCTAGCTGTTAGTTAGCCGGGACAGTTAGCCTGATTTTTTGCCAAAAGAGACCATCCTAGCCAATTCATTGTCAAAAGAGACCACCTCTGAAAATAATTGTCAAAAAAGACCACCTGACAATGGCGGCACCCTGACACGTGGGTACATGCCGCCACGGCCAACGACGGCGCCCTGCCACGTGGGCACATGCCGCCACGGCCAACGGCGGCACCTCGCTCTGGCCTGCCCTGCTGCTATTATTTCTGCTCGGGAATACGATCCATGTACAGTACATGGAATAATTTCACCCTACATGCCGCCGTTGTCAGATGGTCTTTTTTGACAATTATTTTCAGAGGTAGTCTTTTTTGACAATGAATTTATTAAGGTGGTCTTTTTTGACAAAAATTCAGTTAGTCTGTCAGCTTGTTTTTCACGAAAATTCCAAAACGAACACTAAACTTGTATCCGAAAGCTAAACCAAACCTTGAACTTTGAATCACTAAAATCAGCACTCCGAACTATCTGATCATCCCGGTCTATTTAAAATCTTGAGAATGTTCCCAAACAAGGATTGAACTACGTGTAATAAATCAAAGAACAATCCACATTGCACTTCAACCAAATGAACACATACACTTTATTACTTTTAATTGTTTGCGAGTGTCTTATGATAAATACGGGGAAAATATGAACTTTGCTGAATAGAACACTAAAGAACCTCTCTGCCAAGTGTCTTTTCATGGCCGATGAAAAACATTTTGCAAACCACATCCCCTACCCCTCCCCTCGCTTAATACAGTGACAAGAACATTGTTGTGATTTGATCCAAAAACTAAATATCAACTTCAGCCACAATTCGAGGTAAATACAATGTAAACAAATTTGTATTCCATGTCCGTACATATGCAGGCACTTCCGCTTAGCCAGTACATTGTTAATTTCGACAATACAATATGACATCCTCAAATAATAAAAACATGACACATTATTACGTACACACGTGCCTGCATAGTGATCACTGCAAGCAGGGAACTTAAGCATGCACCAGGCTGACATATAAATGGAATGGAAACACAAACTAGCAAAAAGCACAAGGTTCATGCATATATATGTGTACGGGTGGTTGATCAGCGCCGACAGGTGTAGTTGGAGGGACAGGGATTGTTGCACTTGTTGAGGAGGGCGATGATGTCGACAGAGACGTCGAGGCCGATGACACTAAGTACATCGAAAACGTCGCAGAGGCATGCGGCAGCGTCCAGGCCGGCTAACCCGCCCAGCAGCTTGCAGCATGGGTTGTTCGGCGACACGTTGAGCCTGAGCACCGGAAGGCGCAGTAGGTCGACGCACACCTCCAGATTCGGGCATGAGCTGCCACTGGTTGACGGTGGTGGTGGTGACGGTGGGTTCTGGCAGTTGTAGTCGCAACCGTGCACGGTGGCGACCATTAGGGTCATGGCAAGGAGCAGGACCACGATCTTGGATGATGGCGCCATTGCGAGAGCTTTGATGGAGAGGAAGGTACTAAAGCTTTTGTGTATTTGATTGTGATGTATGCTTTCTGGTTGTTATGAGGTGGTATTTATAGGATGATTAAACACGCTAGCGGGTGTGTAGGTGTTGATAACTAGATCAACCTATTGTTGCGGAATTAGAAACTGTTTTTTTGCGAGCGGAACAAAACTTGTATTGCCTTAAAAATCAACCATTGCAGTTCGCATTGCACATGTCCTCAACGTCTGACTTTCTATTAATTTTATGGACGTGCTAGGCACACTTACATTAACTGGAATTCACTTATATTCTTGCCATGCGCTGCTTGCTCTCATTATTGTAACCACACAGGCATGCAGGTGCGGAGCAATAAGCTAAAGCTCAATTAGGTAGTAACGGCCAAGTCAACTATATACTTCGTGGCTAGCTAGCTTTGGGTTTATGTAGTAGAAAAACTTATATGTGCGTCTGGCAAAACTCGGTAGTTGTGTCCCTCAAATTCTGGGACTACTATATGATTTGGTATGATTTGATTTGGATTTACCCTCATGAACAACTTCACTAATTAGGTATTGCCATACTGGCCAGATCTTTAGACCCCCCTCAATCGCAGCTGTTGAGATTGAGATCGTAACAAAATTGTTCGTCTTAGCTGTTGTGCATCGATCAGCTTCATCGTTTTATCCTCCACTTAGTCATCGGTTGACAAGATCCAAAATGCCAAGGCCATTCTGAGTCACCCTTACTTCCTCGCTCAAAATGGAAATCGATTTCAATATGTTTTGTCCTGCGTCGAATCGGTAACCACACCAAAGCACTGTTGGAAAACTGTGTTACCACCCCTTTATGATCAAACCAAATCGCTTGGAAAAATTTGAAGTCTTTAAGCACGGACTGTAATTAACCATGTGCCTTTAGTAGTAGTGCATTGATCAAAGGCTTATACTCAGCTTCCATAGATGATAGGGATATCATTTCATGTTTCAATAAAGTCCAACAAATCAAGTTATCACTAATAAAATTACCTCTAACACTTAGGTAGAGTGTCGATTAAGTGTGGAGCCAATTCAATCCATGTCGAACAATGCACTCATGAGGTGTGATAAGGACATTGTGATCTTCATGCCTATGTGCATTATTCACTTAATGTATCAAAATATTCGTTCTTCTGCTATCCAATGGTTAACAGTGTGGTCATTCAAAATTGGACACACGTTGTTAACGTTAAAGGAGTTCTTTTCTTATAGATGACATTTTCATTCAGTCGACACAGCCACCTCTGAGCTTAATGTCACCCATGGCGGGCGATCGAAGTGAAAAGACTCGTAGTTTGTTAGACGGTGGGTGCGCCATGACTCTATCACCACGTCGATCACCAATATTCTTCTAGGAGTATCGTGCTCACTCGGCGGTAGTGAAGTCCCTCCAGTCTGACCGGCAAAGAAGACGTTGGAGGTCCTCCGGGCAACGGGTCATGCCACCTCTTTCAGTTGTCCACAACCACCTTGAGGAGACAAAACGACACATACTCAAGAACGACGCATGCCACCGCCCGCCATATTGGATCAAAAGGAAAGAGGACCTCTATGTCACCGAGAATGCTAGCCCAGAAGGCTTCCTCACACTTACCAATGGGGTCTACAACCAACTCAATTATGTGATGCCTCCTGGCCCACAAATTCATGTGCCTCCTTCGATGACCATCGGGCCTCATCACGCCATCGCTAGCAGAAGCAACTATCAAGATTGTGACCAAAGAAAAATTGAGTGACCCAATTCTAAGTTAAAGATCTCAATTGATTGATAGAGCTTCAAAATTAGGAAGGTTGCTGAAGTTTCACCATGTTGGCCATACTCCATGATCCCTATTCACATTTTGTTTGCAAGCAGACCCTGCACCTCTTAGTATTTTGGGGAAAAATTAAGGATGAAGCGGACCTAAAAACTTAACCCTCCGTATTCTTCTGACATATTGATTTGATAAACAAACCATAAGGTAACTTTCAAATAATATGCAATCATTATTTCCTCCTCCTTTTAATGGATTGAATTAACAACAATGGAGAAAGTAATATTAAGAAAATATGCCATCAATTTTTCCATAAGGTACATTTATGTTGAAAACAATTTATAAGTTGTAACTTCTATAGAACACGACATTGGCTTACTACTTAAGAGATGAAGAAACTAATAACCCAAGGGGTAGATAACCCATATTAACAACAAGAAATCACATTGTATATTGAGCAAAATCTTCTTGGAATCTAACTAGCTTGCATGATTGGCTCAAGAGGGTTGAAGATTTAATGATGGCATTATCATCGTATTAGACTTAGCATGGAAGGCTCGAACTGGTGTTAGTTTTCATGGTCATCTTGGGGAGGTGAAAACGCGAAGGTGGGAGGCGATAACACACTTTATGAGCATCGATCTGAGCAATAATGCCATGTGGCTAAAGCTGGTTGCACTTGAGGGAGTCCCTGGAGGTAGCTAGGCCGAGAAGGTCGCGGGGATAGTTAATGATCACGAAGACACTTTATGTTATCCATTGCCCTTTTTTGGATTTCGGTGAACAATTTTCCGAGACCCCTATGGATGGCACACGACAAAGTATGGTTGCCTAACGGGTCTATGGCGTGTCTCATTTTTTTAGAACAATTCTCGGCAAACAAATTGCCGAGTTATTATTGTGCTTCATCCAGTTCTTTGGGCACTCAGCAAAGGATTTGTTTCTATAAGTGCATGAACCTTAGAGATAATTTTTTTGTGAGCAAACCCCTATGCCACTTAGTTTTGGCGAGGGGGGGATGAAGCAGATCCAATGGGTAGCTAGATAACCCATATTTGCATGCTCTTGAGGATAATTCTCTTCGAAGCTTACTAACCTCCACGATTGATCACCCTGATGAGCGATGTTGATTTGATGATAGCATCATCATAGTAGACTTAGCATGGCATGCTCGAAGTGGTGTTTGTTTCCATTGTCGTCTTGGGACGGCGGCAAGGCAAAGGTGAGAGGAGAGAGAAGGGTGTGGCGGTAAACCCAATAAACGTTCCATCGGCATCTGGACATGAAGGGGGCAACCGGGAGATCTACTTCCAGGTCCCATCGCAAAAAGGCACCGTTAGAAGTCAACGAGCCTTGTCTCATGGCATATTTGTGAAGTATGTCAGCGCAGGCACACCAAAAATCTCATCATCATCAAGCCAGCAGGACCCTGGCCTCCCGAACTAAAAGTCGGGTCCTTCCAATTATATGAGAGAGCTATAGCGCAAATCCCAGTTTGGCTACTCATCGTCGCCGCCCTCAAGTGGTGTGGACATGATGCAGAAGTGGATGGCATTAGCATTGAGTCTATCTATGTTGAGGGATTGTGCGGCGAAGCACATCCGCCCTCTAAGCTATAAGGTGCCCACTGGCGGTCCATCGAAGTGAAAAGACTCGTAGTCTGGGAGATGGTGGGTGCGGCACGACTCCGTCGCCACGTCCATCACCAATATTCTTCTTGGAATATCGTGCTTGGGGTAGACATGGTTCCAGCCTTGTCGGTGACGGGGTTGCAGAGCATCGCCGGCGCCTCCTCTTCGGGATCGTCACAGTCATGTTTGTGCACAAAGCAGAGGAGGTCGTTCTGGACATTGGTGAGGCAGTAGTGGTCGGGGATGGGGAAGTGACACACACCCTTGCTCGACGACACGCCAAAGACGGCAGCCTCGTCGCTTCGGTCGGGCTCGCCCCTCTCTGAGGTGAGCAAGGCCTTGGAGATTTTGCCGCGGAAGTAACATGGAAGGCCATTGACGGGGATCAACCCCGGCAAATCCCATGGTCAGGGACCCTGGGTTAGTCATGAGAGGCACAGGTTGGACGATAGCTCGTCGGCAAACAGGAAGGCTCGCTCCTGCTCTATATTATTGATGGGGGAGATGCAATTACAGTGGAGGCCAAGGCTGGAGCGCTCAAGGCTAGGGTTACAGGTGAGATTCGATGGCTTAGGCGTCACCCCTCCTAGCCCTTATATACCGGGCCAGGTCTCGGGGAGTCCCTCTACGTGTACAAGTATGATTTCCTAACCCTAGCTTGCTCCGTACGGCAGGTCTTCGCACCTTCCTTGCGAGTTGTAGACTTCTACGTTGGTACCAACTAGCGGGCTGAGGCCGTATCTTCATGGGCTTTCTGCATTCATGGACACTAGGCAGTCTCATCCGTAGGAGTCTTGGGGTCACCCCCTCGTCAGTAGCCCCCGTGTGCTTGGGGGACTCGAAGAGTCGCGCAGGGACTCGAGTACATTCATTCGTCGTTCTTTGGTATGCACGGTTCATCCGCGGGTCGCTGGCAGTCTGGTGGCCATGACAAAACCTGTTTCGAGGGATGCTAAGCTGAAAGGGCCCAAGGAGTCGACGGGTCGAGCCTTGGTGAATTGCACTAGGGCAAATACCACAGTAGCCCAATCAAACCCACGTCCATCGACGTGAGCTTGGAACACTGGTGTCGAGCAAAAGTCCGGCCGCTTCAGGTCTTACGGTGTTCATTTGCCGCCAGTAATGTGTGTAGCCTAAGGCACATTCGCCCGGCTTTTCTATCATGCTCTGCGCATGGGAAAGGTTGGGAGTGAAATCGCTCTTCGGCAAGTCCCAGCCCGGCCGTACTTCGCAGCGGGGTCTTACCTACACGCTAATCTTGCGTGGCATCTGGGCACAGTGTATTGTGTTCCAGGAAGGTGTGTTTTTGAGGCGCGGAGCCTTACAGCATTGCACCCTCTTGGAACAAAACATCAAGCGAGCTGTTCACTCATTCACCCGAGGAGCTTTGTTTCGAGTGCTCAGTCGGGGGGTTATTCGCGAGTAATCACTCGAATGCCGTTTCGGCTCTTCAGGTGAGGGAGCACCCGAGACTCTTAGCACCGTATGGTCTTGGTGAATGCTTGTTTGTCTTACGTCGGATTGAGGGAGCACCCGAGACTCTCATAAGTGCGAGTGGTCACTCGAGCACGTGGCTAACCTTTAGGTGAGGGAGCACCCGGGACTCTTATAAGTGCGAGTGGTCACTCGAGCACGTGGCTAACCTTTAGGTGAGGGAGCACCCGGGACTCTTATGATGTACGCTCCCGATGGGAGTAAGATGTTTTTCTTCCTTGGGGAAAAGATCTGAAAAATGAAATCTTGGGGCCTTGATGTCTGTTTGATTTTTTTTACTGCTTGTCAGGGATGGTGATGCCTCTGTTTGATGGCTGTCAGGGATGCGCTGCCAGTGAACCGTCACTTCTTTAGGACCGGTCATAATAATGGCCGCTGTGGCGTGCGGCGGGCGCCGGTTGAGTTTCCCAGACGCGCATTGGAAATGCGCGCGAATTGACGCGTCGTGTGTACAGTGCGTCCCGTGGGAAAGCATCTTCGTTTTGGAGTCCGAGATGGCTGGGACGATTGGTATTTGAATTAATTACTGCCGTCGTCTTGGCTTCCCTGTGCTTTTAGGATAGTTGCTCCATAAATAGGTCTTTCTCTTCCATGCCTCTATCCAACTCGCTGCTTCACCTCTTCCTTCATCTCTTCTTCCGCTCATGGGTCCCAGGCGAGGTGTTGGCCGTGGCCGTGTTCGTCGTGGCCGTGGTGGCCGTACACCACGCTCATGCCGTGTTGGTCGCCATGGTGCGGCGCCAGTGCCTTCCTCCTCTCCCTTGGAGGAGGGATTCTGGTGCTATGATTTTATTTTGCGTGTTCGTGGCCAAAGTTCTAATCGCATCCTTCTTTCCTCTGCTTTTTCTGCCATTGTCTGTGTGCGTGGCTTGGATGGCTTGCTTCTACATTTTCAAGGGAGCTGTCGATCTCCTTCTTATGTTGACTTGGAGGTTGATAGCTCTCACTTGATTTTTCTTGGCTCTGGTTGGAGTTTGTTTGCTCGGCGGTTGAATTTGCGAGATGGCGACATGCTCAACTGTCGTTTTGACGGCGAAAGCACTGTCACTGTCCGCGCATTCGATCCAAGTGGCAATAGCATGGATCCGCATGGGCAGGAGTCGAGCAGCGACAACTCCACAAAGTCGAGGAATCCATCGCCAGCGTCTTCGACTGCTTCTTCCTCCAGGGACTCTTCTGGTGGTGGTGGTGAGCCGTCTTCAACTGCTTCCTCCTCTGCCTCTGAAGAAGACCTCGATGTCAAGCCACCGGTTAAACGAGCGCGGCAGGCGACCTTGTAGAACTGGAGGCAGCGGCGTCTGCTTATTGGCTTTTCGCCCTTCGTTAGTTACCCCAAGTGAAGGTTTGAGATGCAGTGCAGCAGCAGTTTTCCCTCGGTGAAGATACCAAGGTTTGTCTCCAGTAGGACTCCGGAGATGATAAGTAGGTGTCAGCGGCGCAACTGACGCGGACCTGCACACAGAAACATATAACTTTTTTCCCAACGAAGTTCAGAGAGGTTGTCAATCTCTCCGGTCTTGTTGTTCACAAATGATAAAACGCAAGGGATAATGATAGCAACTTGAAAGTAAATGCAGAAAAGTAAATATAGCTTGGAATCAGTAATGAGGTTATGGACCGGGATACGTGATGTTCACTAGTGATGTATCTCTCCCAAAAGATGATAAATATGCTATGCGAGGTAAACAAATTACAGAAGGGCAATTGACAGGATTATGAACGCACCGCAATGCTAACTATGCTACAAAAGAAAGGAAGAGGTTCAAAAGCACGGGCAGTACGCCAAAATAAGTAGACCGAAATCCATCTGCATCTACTACTAATCATCCACCTTGAGATATCTATCCAGAACATCTCGCTGGTATTAAGTTGCGAGCCCCACCCAAAGTGTAAACCCAAAGCAACAGACAACTGCATTAAAAATAACTTTGCGTAAAGTAAACAATCCTTGTAACCGCGGTTACAAGCACCGTTGTTTTCCCCCTTGTGGCAACAGCACATCCCCTAGACTCATGTTTCTGTCACTCAAGCGTGTCATCGGGGGGCATGAACCCACAATCTAGCACAACGCTCCCTCTTGGAGTCACTACCTACTACTTGGCCACAGCAATAAACAGCAACGGAGAACATGCAAGAATTACTTAGGAACAAAAATATAAGAGATAAAAACCAAATATATTACTCTATCACAATCTGTACATAATCTCATAATCCATCAGATCCCTCCAAACTCAACATAGCAACAACAGGAATATTACAAAGGTGCCTCGATCATGTAGGGCAGCTCACGAGGTCTAAACAATGAATATCAAAGAGGGGAGGAGAACATCACATAGCTAATGATCACGGACCCATGGTCCAAGGAAAACTACTCACGAGACATCCGGGGAGCATCCATGGTGGAGAGGAGACTCCCGGAGGTCAATCCTCCCTCCGGCAGGGTGCCGGGAAGAGGTCTTCTGGTGCTCCTGATCTTGGAAGCGCGGCGGCGGCGGAACAGAGGCGAGTTCGCAGAATAGGGTTCTGCTTCTGGAGTTTTCCCGTGACGGGGGATAAATAGGCGAAGGGGGGGCAGCCAGAGGTGGACTAGGGGCCCCAGGCGCCCCCCTGGCGCGACCAGGGGTGGGGCCGCGCCGGGTGGCCGCCTGGGCCCCCCTGGCTCCCCTCTGGCCCCTCCCGGACTCTTCTCAAAGCTTCCGTCACGCTGATTTTTTATCTGAATTTTCCCGAATTTTTCTGGCACTTTTTATATGGGGGAAAACTGAAATAGAGAAACAGCAGAAAACAGGAACTGGCACTGGGGTGCACTGAGTTAATAGGTTAATCCATTTATGATCAAAAGTGTATGAAAGTGTATCTAGATCATAGCAATATCACACAAAACATGCATGGAGCAAGCAGAAATTATAGATACGTTTTGGACGTATCAACATCCCCAAGCTTAATTCCTGCTCGTCCTCGAGTAGGTAAATGATAACAAGCATAATTTCTGTGGTGACATGCTAGCAACCATATAAGAACTTTGAAAAGTAAACCAATCAAGGTTAGAGATTCAATTCAAGTCATAACATGCAAGAGTCTATATTAGCATTGAAACAAGTAACAAAAGAACAAAAGGTGCAAGAGCTCTCGCTGTTCGTGACTCGAATGTCTCCAAATGGTGTTTGTGTGCAAGAAGGGGGATAGGGAATACGAGAAAAAAAGTATTTTTTTGTGTTGAGAACTCAATCTACTAAAGTTTCACACTTGGTCTTCTTTGGAATCTTATCTTGACTCGTCCCCAGACCACTAGCCAGGTACAAGTCAATTTGATCCACTCCTTTTCGATATTTCGAGCACTCATGCAATGGATGAGCGTAAGCACGAGAGTTGATACTTAGGATGGCAAAGAGAGAAATATGGTGGAGGAGGAAGACAAAAAGGATGAGAAAGGCTCACATCAATGAGGACAATCATAGGCAAGAGATGCCAAATGATAGATATGATGTGAGGAGTAGGGATTGCCATGCAACGGATGCACATGCGAGCTAAGAAACTCTCCAATGGAACTAGTGGGGGTGCATCTAACTTGCTCGCTCATGAAGACCTAGAGCTCGTTTGAGGAGGCTCATCCTTGGAATATGCAAGCCAAGTTCTATAGTGTGAAGGTCCCCATATGGCTATATGCATGAAGATCATCTCTATGGAGTACAAGGATATAAAGGGAGTACTAGTGTGGATCTCTCAAAAGGATAGTAGTGTTGCCCCTTTCTCTCTTTTTATTACTTTTTCTCTTTTTCTATTTTTTTGTATTTTTTTGTGGCCTCAATGGCTCTTTCTATTTAACTCTCATTTGTCCTCTTTGGGATCTTTTATTGTGTCCACTTTGGGATCTTTTCCTCACTTAAGGGAAACACTCTATTTTACAAGAAGGTAAAGGAGATCTTTCACACTTTACAAGGTACTCAAAACATAAAGAAGATGTAACTATCATGATGTATGCAAGGTATGTCGCTGCCAGTGTAGCAGGAACATGTATGACATGAAGATCAAGTCATGAAGAGATGGAAGTTGCATGGCAATGTAACTCAGAAAGGCTATGGAAATGCCTTGATAGGTAGGTATGGTGGATGTTTTGAGGAAAGATATAAGTAGGCTTATGATGACAGAGCGTATCATGCCAAGGGTTTGGATGTACCGGCGAAGGTGGACACCAACTCTCGGAGTGAGAAGAAGGCAATGCACGGCAAGGGAAAGGCTAGCAAAATATGGGAAGGTGAAAGTGTCAACTCTCAATACTTACATTAGTCCGAAGAACTCATGCACTTATTATCGGTAACTGTCAATCTAATAAGGAGGTTCACAAAGAGACAAGTACCCCGAGGAGGAGTGTATGGGGGTTTGGTTATCCTTGCGCATCCTCGACTCATGGTACGTGAGTGTACTCTAATATTCGACCCCTCAGAAGAGTAGTGATCTATCTAGTAGCTAGAGTTCTCAACTAGTTTTTTAGGTTTTGAAAATAAACACGTATTGCCCAAAATACGACACCTATCACTAATAGGCAAGAGCTCTTGACACCAAAAGTTCAAACATTACTCACATCAATATTTCAAAACTATTGCAAGCTACTACTAAAATTAAATAGCAACCTCAATTACCTACTTTCAAGACAAGACACAACTCAGTGCAACAACCAACTCTCTTAACAAGATAAACATGAAAACTAAAAAGAGTTCCAGAAACAAACTTTAAACAAAAGCCAAGGCTCTTGCTAAATACAAACTAAGACTAAAACTAAACATGGCAGTAGCTATGAAAAGATAAAGAACACACAACAACAAAAAGATAGGCATGAAGAATCCTATGATGTGTTCTAGATTTTGAAAGTGGAGCGTGCTTATCTCCCACACAAAGTAAGAAAGGATCTAACTTGTTATGAACAGAAAGCAAAGCTAAAGAAAACTAAAAACAAAACCTAAGAGCGAGACGCTCCAAGCATAGCACATAACGCATGAAGTGATAAAAATATAGTGAGACGAAGGACGAACTGATGATTGTTGATGGAGAAGGGGATGCACGGGGGCATCCCCAAGCTTAGACGCTTGAGTCTCCTTGAATATTTATTGGGGATGCATGGGGGCATCCCCAAGCTTGAGCGCTTGACACTCCTGGATCTTCTTTCATCATCTTCTATCGCACACTTGAAAACTCCCTTCATACATAACTCATCATAAGATGATTAGAGAGGTTAGTACCCTTAATAAATAAATTTGTTACCCACTGGATATAAAGATATTCGTGAAGAGCTACTGCTTCTCAAGAGTGCCAAAAAGTTTTTGCAAAGAAAAATCAAGCTTAAGGTTTGCAAAAGTAAGGAGAGACAAAACGCGGAAGAATCTGTGAAAAACAGAACAGCAGATAGTAAAGAATTTTTTAGGGACACTTCTGCAACTCAAATAAAAAAACTCAGAACATACGGAAGTTTCGTAATTGTATAGAGCATACTGTGTAAAAATTGCAGCTCAAAAAGATGAACTGGGATTTTTCTGGAATTTTTCTGGTCACAAGGACAGAATCTGTTTTCTGGACAGCATGTCACAACTTTTACTTCCCTTGCCGTAAGAGGCTATAACTTGGCACAAAGCTGAAAAATAAAGATACAATGATGTTGCTACAGAAGTAGCAATCATCAAGACACAACAAAAGAAAAAATAAACACCACATAGTTGCCACTATCCAAATTGTTGAGGACACCCAAACTATTAGCACCCAATGCACTCCTAGTCCCGTTGGACCTATTAATGGTGATGCTAATACCTCAACCGTAGAAAAAGAAACTCCTATGAACATAGAGGGTTTCAAACAAGTAAGCCTAGATGACACTACTAACACCTTTGATAGTAGTGATATTGATTTTGATAGTTGCACCCTCTCAGAAGTTATCAGTTTGCTACACAAAATGTCTAGAGACCCCCACACTAGCACACTTAATCTTGCCTTCACGGAGCATATCACAAATGCTCTCATCAAAGCTAGGGAGGAGAAGCTTAGAGTAGAAGCCTCCATACCTAGGAAGCTAGATGATGGTTGGGACCCTATGATAAAAATTAAATTAAATAACTTCTCTTGCTATGCTTTATGTGATGTTGGAGCTAGTACCTCCGTTATGCCCAAAAGAATATTTGATATGTTTGAATTGAAGCCCTTTGAGCCTTGTTCTTTTGGTGTTCGTCTTGTTGATTCTTCCATAAAGAAACCTTTGGGGAAGATCGACGATGTTCTTATCATTGTCAATGACAACTATGTTCCCGTTGATTTTATTGTTATAGATATAGAGTGTGAACCTTTGTGTCCAATTATTTTGGGACGTCCTTTTCTTCGCACAGTTGGTGCGGTTATTGACATGAAAGAGGGGAATATAAAATTCCAATTCCCATTCAAAAAGGGGATGGAAAATTTCCCTAGAAAGAAAATCAAGTTACCCTTTGAGTCCGTTACACGGGCTAGTTATTCTCTTTCTCTTGATAAAACTTGATTCTTCTTTTGCATCATGCCTAGCTAATGGCTTTAAAGAAGCGCTTTCGGGAGGCAGCCAACAACGAATTTAGGTGTTTTATTTTTGCTTTTGTTGTGTCTTGATGATTGTTACTTCTGTAGCAACATCATTGTATCTTTATTTTTCAGCTTTGTGCCAAGTTATAGCCTCTTACGGCAAGGGAAGTAAAAGTTGTGACATGCTGTCAAGAAAACAGATTCTGTCCTTGTGACCAGAAAAATTCCAGAAAAATTCCAGTTCATCTTTTTGAGTTAAATTTTTTACACAGTATTCTCTATACAATTAAGAAACTTCCGTATGTTCTGAGTTTTTTGATTTGAGTTTCAGAAGTGCCTCTAAAAAATTCTTTACTATCTGCTGTTCTGTTTTTCACAGATTCTGCCACGTTTTGTCTCTCCTAACTTTTTCAAACCTTAAGCTTGCTTTTTCTTTGCAAAAACTTTTTGGAACTCTTGAGAAACAGTAGCTCTTCAAGAATATCTTTATATCCAGTGGGAAAAATTATTTATTAATGGTACTAACCTCTCTAATCAGCTTATGATGAGTTATGTATGAAGGGAGTTTTCAAGTGTTCGATAGAAGATGATGAAAGAAGATCCAGGAGTGTCAAGCGCTCAACTTGGGGATGCCCCCATGCATCCCCAATAAATATTCAAGGAGACTCAAGCGTCTAAGCTTGGGGATGCCCCCGTGCATCCCCTTCTCCATCAACAATCATCAGTTCGTCCTTCGTCTCACTATATTTTTACGTTATGTGCTATGCTTGGAGCGTCTCGCTCTTAGGTTTTATTTTTAGTTTTCTTTAGCTTTGATTGCTGTTCATAACAAGTTAGATCCCGTCTTACTTTGTGTGGGAGAGAAACACGCTCCACTTTCAAAATTTAGAACACATCATAGGATTTTTCCTGCTTATCTTTTTGCTGTTGTGTGTTCTTTATCTTTTCGTAGCTACTGCCATGTTTAGCTTTAGTCTTAGTTTGTATTTAGCAAGAGCCTTGGCTTTTGTTTAGTTTGTTGCTGGAACTCTTTTTAGTTTTCATGTTTATCTTGTTAAAGAGAGTTGGTTGTTGCACTGAGTTGTGTCTTGTCTTGAGAGTAGGTAATTGAGGTTGTTATTTAATTTTAGTAGTAACTTGCAGTAGTTTTGAGGTATTGATGTGAGTAATGTTTGAACTTTTGGTGTCAAGAGCTCTTGCCTATTAGTGATAGGTGTCGTATTTTGGGCAATCCGTGTGTATTTTCAAAACCTACAAAACTAGTTGAGAACTCTAGCTACTAGATGGATCACTACTCTTCTGAGGAGTCGAATATCAGAGAACACTCACGTACCATGAGTCGAGGATGCGCAAGGATAACCAAACCCCCATACACTCCTCCTCGGGGTACTTGTCTCTTTGTGAACCTCCTTATTAGATTGAGAGTTACCGATAATAAGTTCATGAGTTCTTCGGATTAATGTAAGTATTGAAAGTTGACACTTCCACCTTCCCATATTTTTCTGGCCTCTCCCGTGCCGTGCATTGCCTTCTTCTCACTCCGAGAGTTGGTGTCCACCTTCGCCGGTACATCCAAACCCTTGGCATGATACGCTATGTCATCATAAGCCTCCTTATATCTTCCCTCAAAACAGCCACCATACCTACCTATCAAGGCATTTCCATAGCCTTTCCGAGATATATTGCCATGCAACTTCCACCTCTTCATGACTTGATCTTCATGTCATACATGTTCCTGCTACACTGGCAGCGACATACTTTGCATACATCATGTTAGTTACATCTTCTTTATGTTTTGAGTACCTTGTAAAGTGTGAAAGATCTCCTTTACCTTCTTGTAAATTAGAGTGTTGCCCTTAAGTGAGGAAAAGATCCCAAAGAGGACACATTAAAAGATCCCAAAGAGGACAAATGAGAGTTAAATAGAAAGAGCCATTGAGGCCACAAAAAAATATAAAAAAAGAAAAAGAGAAAATGAAATAAAAAGAGAGAAAGGGGCAACACTACTATCCTTTTGAGAGACCCACACTAGTACTCTCTCTATATCCTTGTACTCCATAGAGATGATCATCATGCATATAGCTATGTGGGGACCTTCACACTATATAACTTGGCTTGCATATTCCAAGGATGAGCCTCCTCAAACGAGCTCTAGGTATTCATGAGCGAGCAAGTTAGATGCACCCCACTAGTTCCTTTGGAGAGCTTCTTAGCTCTTATGTGCATCCGTTGCATGGCAATCCCTACTCCTCACATCATATCTATCATATGGCCTTCTCTCGCCTATGATTGTCCTCATTGATGTGAGCCTTTCACACCTTTTTGTCTTCATCCTCCACCTACTTCACTCTTTGCCATCCTAAGTGTCAACTCTCGTGCTTACGCTCATCCATTGCATGAGTGCTCAAAATATCGAAAAGGAGTGGATCAAATTGACTTGTACCTGGCTAGTGGTCTGGGGACGAGTCAAGATAAGATTCCAAAGAAGACCAAGTGTGAAACTTTAGTAGATTGAGTTCTCAACACAAAAATTACTTTTTCTCGTATTCCCTATCCCCCTTTTTGCACGCAAACACCATTTGGAGACATTCGAGTCACGGACAGCGAGAGCTCTTGCACCTAATGTTCTTTTGTTACTTGTTTCAATGCTAATATAGACTCTTGCATGTTATGACTTGAATTGGATCTCTAACCTTGATTGCTTTAATTTTCAAAGTTCTTTTATGGTTGCTAGCATGTCACCACAGAAATTATGTTGTTATCATTTACCTACTCGAGGACGAGCAGGAATTAAGCTTGGGGATGTTGATACGTTCAAAACGTATCTATAATTTCTGCTTGCTCCATGCATGTTTTGTGTGATATTGCTATGATCTAGATACACTTTCATACACTTTTGATCATATTTGGACTAACCTATTAACTCAGTGCACCCCAGTGCCAGTTCCTGTTTTATGCTGTTTTTCTATTTCAGTTTTCCCCCATATAAAAAGTGCCAGAAAAATTCCGGAAAAAATACAGGAAAAATCAGCGTACAGGAAGCTTCGAGAAGAGCCCGGGAGGGGCCAGAGGGGATCCAGGGGGGCCCAGGCGGCCACCCGGCGCGGCCCCACCCCTGGCCGCGCCAGGGGGGCGCCTGGGGCCCCTGGTCCACCTCTGGCTGCCCCCCTTCGCCTATTTATTCTCCGTCATGGGAAAACTCCAGAAGAGGAACCCTATTCTGCAAACTCGCCTCTGTTCCGCCGCCGCCGCGCTTCCAAGATCGGGAGCACCAGAAGATCTCTTCCCGGCACCCTGCCGGAGGGAGGATTGACCTCCGGGAGTCTCCTCTCCACCATGGATGCTCCCCGGATGTCTCGTGAGTAGTTTTCCTTGGACCATGGGTCCGTGATCAGTAGCTATGTGATGTTCTCCTCCCCTCTTTGATCTTCATTGTTTAGACCTCGTGAGCTGCCCTACATGATCGAGACACCTTTGTACTATTTCTGTTGTTGCTATGCTGAGTTTGGAGGGATCTGATGGATTATGAGATTATGTTCAGATTGTGATAGAGTAATATATTTGGTTTTTATCTCTTATATTTTTGTTCCTAAGTAATTCTTGCATGTTCTCCGTTGCTGTTTATTGCTTTGGCCAAGTAGTAGGTAGTGACTCCAAGAGGGAACGTTGTGCTAGATTGTGGGTTCATGCCCCCCCCCCGATGACACGGTTGAGTGACAGAAACATGAGTCTAGGGGATGTGCTGTTGCCACAAGGGGGAAAAAACGGTGCTTGTAACCGCGGTTACAAGGATTGTCTACTTTACACAAAGTTATTTTTATTGCAGTTGTCTGTTGCTTTGGGTTTACACTTTGGGTGGGGCTCGCAACTTAATACCAGCGAGATGTTTTGGATAGATATCTCAAGGTGGATGATTAGTAGTAGATGCAGATGGATTTCGGTCTACTTATTTTGGCGTACTGCCCGTGCTTTTGAGCCTCTTCCTTTCTTTTGTAGCATAGTTAGCATTGCGGTGCGTTCATAATCCTGTCAATTGCCCTTCTGTAATTTGTTTACCTCGCATAGCAGTTTTATCGTCTTTTGGGAGAGAGACATCACTAGTGAACATCACGTATCCCGGTCCATATCCTCATTACTGTTTCCAAGCTATATTTACTTTACTGCTTTTACTTGCTATCATTATCCCTTGCGTTTTATCCGTTGTGAACAACAAGACCGGAGAGATTGACAACCTCTCTGAACTTCGTTGGGAACAAAGTTATCTGTGTCTGTGTGCAGGTCCGCGTCAGTTGCGCCGCTGACACCTACTTATCATCTTCGGAGTCCTACTGGAGACAAACCTTGGTATCTTCACCGAGGGAAAACTGATGTTGCACTACATCTCAAACCTTCCACTTGGGGTAACCAACGAAGGGCGAGAAGTCATCAGGGTGGCTTCTTCGGCGAGCCCCCGAGTGCCAAGAAATTTTGAGGAAAAACATTTATGTAATATCTTTCCTGCTGTCTCTTACAAAGAGTAGGAGGGCTCTATCGAGGACATGTCCCTTTTACTTAGAGCGATGATGTGGTGGCCTTAGGGTCCTGGTAGCTTTGTTTCCTCGTGTCGGGTTTCTTTGGGCGATGTTCCTTTCCTTCTACGGGAGCGCTTATTCTGCGAGTCCCGAGGTCCTGTTGCATTGGTGGGCTGTGAATGCTTCTGCTATCTTATGGAATTCTTTGTCGCAGTGGTCGGATCTGGCGAAACTGCCGCTGATTGTGATGACCCCATTTGGGCCTGGCATCTTCAGTTTGAGGTAGGCGTAGTCGGGTACGGCCATGAAGCGACCGAAAGCTGGTCGCCCGAGGATTGCGTGGTATTGTGACTTCCAGTCGACCACTTCAAAGTCAAGTGTTTCCTTGCGGAAGTTTGTCGCGTTCCCAAAGACTACCTCCAAGCTTATCCTTCCGAGGGGTAGACTGCTTTTCCTGGTACGATCCCGTGGAAGGTTGTGCCTGATGACTTGAGTGCGCTATTTTGGATGATCATGTCGTCGAGTGTTCGGGTGAAGATGATGTTGATCCCGCTGCCTCCGTCCATGAATACTCGCGACATGTCATAATTTCTGATTCTGGCCTCGAGTACTATTGCGGCATGCCCTGGCTGGGGGACGACTGGCGAGTGGTCGTCCCGGGAGAAGGAGATTTCTGTCTCCGACCCGCGCAGGTACTCTGGGACGGCCGGGTGTGCGCAGGTTGCTAGGAAGACTTGTCTTGTGACTTGTTTCTGCTGCCTGTTGGAAGGCCTGCCTTCTTGTATCATGTAGATCCTCCCGTGGGCTTCTGGGTATTGGTTTTCTTTTTCTGGTGTCCTTTGCCATTCCTGGATGGCGGCCACCTGTCTTGTTAGCAGAGGGGGGGCTGGTGGCGCACCGTGGGCGACTGGCCCAACTGCTATGCTTGCGAGTGGTCGTGCTGCTGCGACCGCGGAGCGGCTTTTCTCCTCTGCCAACTCGTTGAAGCTTCTGCAGTTCCTGAGGGTGTGGGATGATTTGAGCTCTCCTCGCTCGTTTCTGAATCCGTGTATAGAGCACGGTCCATCGAGTTGTTCTTTGGCAGAGCGGAATGTGCGAGTGCCGTCGCGTGGCTGCCTTGTCCTCCATTCTCGCCTCTGAGCCTGGGGCTCGTCTTCTGGGTTATCTCGACGCTGTGGTCTGTTGTCATCTCGGTGCCTGCCGTTCCGATCGTCTGAGAAACCGGCGGCGACCATGTCAGGTCCTCTGTCGTTGTAGAAGTTCCGTCTGGGTCGCTTCCTTCTTCTGTCGTCTCCTCTATCCCCGTTGTAGTCGTAGTCGTACTCTGATCGTGCAGTGTGGGTTTCTATTTCATTACGAACGGAGTCTTCTCCGTCCGCCCAGCTGTTGGCTAGTTCTAAAAGCCGTGTGAGTGTTCGTACTTTCATCTGTCCGAGCTGCTCCTTGAATTCAACACGCTGAAGACCTCGCTTGAATGCGTCGATCGCACTTTCGTCCGAGATGTCTTCCGCTGAGTTCTTGAGTATCGTCCATCGCTGGATGTATGCTCGCAGGGCCTCCCTCGTTCCTTGCTTGCATGCCCGCAGCTCCTCGAGTGAGGCTGGTCGCTTGTATGTTGATTTGAAGTATTCTATGAAGGCTCCTCGGAACTGGCTCCAGGAGCTGATGGATCCGCGCCGAAGGTTTTTCAGTCAATGTCGAGCGGAGCTCTTTAGCATGAGCTGTACGTACTGCATTGCTGTGACATTGGTTCCTCTTTGGAACTTGACTGCTGTTAGGTAGTCATCGAGCCATGCCTCCGGCTCCTCGAGTCCGTTGTACTTTAGAGTAGTGGAGTTCAATTTGAACCCGTTGGGCATATGCGTCTCACGTATGGCACGTGTGAAGCAGAGTGCTCCACATGGCTCGATTTCTTCTTCGGAAGCCTCTTCCTCCGAGTACTCCTTGCGTGTTGCGCGTCTTCGCCTGCTGCGGTTGACTCTGTTCTGTGTGATGTCGTCTCGCGCATCTCGTCGGTGCTACGGCGCCTGTTGTTGTCGTCGTTGTCGTGTTTCTTGTGTTTGTCCGGGCGCCTGCGCCTGTCGTCATTGCTGTCATCGTCGTCGTCGTCGTCCGGTGCACTGGGGTCCCTGTCTGGTGTCCGCTCGCGAGTCTGCCGCTTTGCGCTGGATTTCTTAGGTGTCGAGGTGTCGATAGCGTCCTTCATTATCTGCAGAGCTATGGAAGTGTAGCGATCCATTTTTCCCTTTCTACTTTTCTGGGCACGGGACAGGTAGTCTTGGGCGCTTATGAGTGCTTCTGCCGGAGTGAGAGGCTCCTCTTCGTCGTCGTCCTCCTCTGATCTGAAGTCGTCTTCCAGTTTTCGCACTACTCTCGCCCTTTTTGTCTTCCGCAGGTTGTTGAGCTTCGATCTATTGCGGATGGGGGAGTCGCGGCCTGGCGAGTCACTTCTGGGAGATTGTCTATGACTGCTTTTCCTTTCGGGTTCCGCTTTTGCTTGCTTCTCTATGGCTAGTCGCCACTGTCTCATCTGCTTGGTTAGCTCTCCCGCTAGCTTGTTGTATGCCCTTAGCTCGTCTCTTGAGGCATCTGATGGTAGTAAACCGCCGCGGGCGACTGCTTCCTTTACCATTGCCATTGATTCCTTGGACAAGTATATTTTTTCTTTGGGTGGTTTGCCCGCTTCTACAACTGGGGTTTGCTGCCTACTGCGTGATGGCTGGCTGCCTTGGCCGGGTGCTTGCTGTTTGTTGCTTAGCGGCTGACTGCTTTTTTGATCGTTGGGCCCTTGCTCGACCGGGACTTTCTTTGGTATGGTTCCCGGTTCTCCTAGCTGTACGACCATCCGACTGGTGTTGCCGGGTCCTGCCGCTCTGTTGGTGGTTGGGGTGTCTTGAAAAGTGCCTGGGTCGTCGACTCGCCCGTTGTTGTCTGACGTTGATGCGCCAACTTCTGCCATGAACACCTTCGATGGTGTCCCTGCCGTCTCCTTGCTGATACGTGCGATCGTGTTTCTCCGTGCTGGGGCTTCACTCGAGCGGTCGTGAGTGGCATGGAGCCGCGAGTTGGGTGGGCAGCTGCGACCGCCAGATAGGTTGGCCGTGCGGGCGGCGTCTTCTACGGTCATTGTTGCAAGTGTTTCCGTGGGCGCACGGGCGCCGTCGATGAGGCGAAGGGTTCCCCAATGGTTGATGTAGATTTGATACGCTCCGAAGATCAGGTTGATGCCGGAGTGTAAATTGGTGAAGACTGGCTTGAGGGCCGGGAGGTGGGCCGTGAATCCGAGGGACTCGAACAGGTTGGATCTTGCCGGAGTCGTTGAGTCGATGAGTGCTGATGTGATGAGGCCGTCGAGATCGCGTCTCCAACCTGTGAAGTTCCCACAGACGACGCAAATTGACGGGGATCAACCCCGGCAAATCCCATGGTCAGGGACCCTGGGTTAGTCATGAGAGGCACAGGTTGGACGATAGCTCGTTGGCAAACAGGAAGGCTCGCTCCTGCTCGATATTATTGATGGGGGAGATGCAATTACAGTGGAGGTCAAGGCTGGAGCGCTCAAAGCTAGGGTTACAGGTGAGATTCGATGGCTTAGGCGTCACCCCTCCTAGCCCTTATATACCGGGCCAGGTCTCGGGGAGTCCCTCTACATGTACAAGTATGCATTCCTAACCCTAGCTTGCTCCCTACGGCAGGTCTTCGCACCTTCCTTGCGAGTTGCAGACTCCTACGTTGGTACCAACTAGCGGGCTGAGGCCGTATCTTCATGGGCTTTCTGCCTTCATGGACACCAGGCAGGCTCATCCGTAGGAGTTGTGGGGTCACCCCCTCGTCAGCCATGGCGTGGAGGTTGCTGAAGGATGGGTTGTTGACGACCCTACACCATAGCCTGTAGACGCAACATCGTGCAACGTCCCTTGTCGACGGCTTCAATAGGATCTCATGTAGAGTATGCTTAGGGATCTCCATGACATCGTGGCCTCAGCCTCCGGTCTCCAAAGGAATTACAATCGCCTTCGCCTTGGGTTGGTGCGATGCGGCGCAAGTTGGCAACTGAAGATCTGAGTTTCCCTAAAAACTCTCTAACTCCAAAGGTGTGTGTAGGACATGGAGTCAAATTGTTCGTGCATATCATGTGAGATAATCTAGCTGTTAGTTAGCCGGGACAGTTAGTCTGATTTTTTGCCAAAAGAGACCATCCTAGCCAATTCATTGTCAAAAGAGACTACCTCTGAAAATAATTGTCAAAAAATACCACCTGACAATGGAGGCACCCTGACACGTGGCACTTGCCCCCACGGCCAACGGCGGCGCCCTGCCACTTGGGCACATGCCGCCACGGCCAACGGCGGCACCTCGCTCTGGCCTGCCCTGCTGCTATTATTGCTGCTCGGGAATACGATCCATGTACAGTACATGGAATAATTTCACCCTACATGCCGCCGTTGTCAGATGGTCTTTTTTGACAATAATTTTCAGAGGTAGTCTTTTTTGACAATGAATTTTTTAAGGTGGTCTTTTTTGATAAAAATTCAGTTAGTCTGTCACCTTGTTTTTCACGAAAATTCCAAAACGAACACTAAACTTGTATCCGAAAGCTAAACCAAACCTTGAACTTTGAATCACTAAAATCAGCACTCCGAACTATCTGATCATCCCGGTCTATTTAAAATCTTGAGTGCGTTCCCAAACAAGGTTTGAACTACGTGTAATAAATCAAAGAACAATCCACATTGCACTTCAACCAAATGAACACATACACTTTATTACTTTTAATTGTTTGCGAGTGTCTTATGATAAATACGGGGAAAATATGAACTTTGCTGAATAGAACACTACAGAACCTCTCTGCCAAGTGTCTTTTCATGGCCGATGAAAAACATTTTGCAAACAACATCCCCCACCGAGATCAACCCCGAGTGAATCGAGGCTCATCCGTTGGGGGTGACTTGAGAAAGGAGAATACGGTGAGCTACGTTGTTGGTAGCGCTCTCAAGGATTGAGCACCGCTCCAACTAAGATTAGCACTCCCTCAAAAGAGTGTGAACTTCGGTCAACCAAATTTCCGCGTCTCCTTTTCACTTGTGGTTTATCCTTTTCCGCACTTTTACTTGTACTAGCTCTTATGCTTGTTGGCTTGCTATTGTAGTTGTTGCCTAGCATTTGAGTTTAGCTTGATTGCCACATAGGGTTTTCATTTAGAGCAAATCTAGAGAATCTTATTTATCCGCTTAACCCTAAAAGTTGGTAATTAAAGTTAAAATTGTTAGTCACCTATTCACCCCCCCTCTAGTTGACCATATCGATCCTTTCAGGGGGGGGGGTTGACGAAGCGGATCCAAGGGGTAGCTAGATAACCCATATAAGCAACATAAAAATTGCATTGTATATTGGCATGCTCTTGAGAAAAATCCTCTTGGCAGCTTACTAACGTCCATGATTGATCACCCCGAGAGCGATGTTGATTTAATGATTACATCATCGTAGTAGACTTAGCATGGCATGATCGAAGTGGTGTTTGTTTTCATGGTAGTCTTGGGATGGCGGCAAGGAAAAGGTGAGGGGAGAGAGAAGGGTGGGGAGGTAAACCCCTTAGACGTTCCATCAACATCTGGACATCAAGGGGGCAATCGAGAGGTTTACTTCCTCGTCCCATCGCAGAAAGCCTCCATTGGAAGTCCATGAGCCTTGTCTTGTGCAATATTTGTGAAGTACGCCAGTGCACGCATACAACAACACCTCATCATCGTCAAGCAAGCATGATCCTGGCCTCCGGAACCAAAAGCTGGATCCTTATGATTCTATGCGGAAGTTGTAACATAGATCCTAGTTTGGCTACTCGTCTTCGTCGCCCTCGAGCGGTTTGGACATGACCAAGAAGTGGATGGTCTAGCATCGGGTTGGTCGATGTTGAGAGCATGTGCGGTGAAGCACATCCGCCCTCTGTGCTCAAAGGCGCCCACCGGCGCGGGCCATCGAAGTGAAAAAACTCGTAGTTTGAGGGACGGTGGGTGCGGCACGGCTCCGTCGCCACGTCGACCACCATTATTCTTCTGGGAATATCGTGCTTGGGGTACCCATGGTTCCAGCCATTGTCACCACGTTTATCTTGTTGTCGATGAGAAATGGTGATGAGATTTTTGTTGGCCTGGGCGGCCCAGGGAAAGGAACGAGTGGTGGCGCCACCCACCGACATCACCTAGGGTGTATAACTCCACCTGCACGCGGTGATTAGGTCAGATACAGTCGTTGACAAGAGGCCTAATTAAGCGTGTTTGTTTCAATGGAGTTAGCACTAGGGAATGGGAATTAGGAGGCGTAGGACTTACAAATCCCATGATTGAAGTCCATGGGAGGTAAAGAGGGGGGTGGGGTGGGGGTGGTAATTGATGCTGGGAATGGGAAGTGAGGAAAAAAAACAATACCACCTTAGTTGCCAACGCCATCGCAAAAGAAGGAAACATAACATCTTGGCTAATTCCTATAAAATTCCCACATCTATTTTTTCTCCCGAGGCCAAACGTGGGATTGAAACTAATTAACCACTTTCCAAGACTAATCCCTCAACCAACTCCATCTCAACAATTCCCACGCCCAATCCCTTGAGCTACCAAACACGCTTGTGGCAGGGTTGAATCCCAAGGCGAGATGGAGCGTGTATTCACCTTTGGAGGTGACCATGAGGGGAGGGGCCTTGGGGAGCGCTATTGTCTCGCCAGTGACAGGGTTGTAGAGCCTTGCCGACGCCTCCGGGTCGGGATCGTTATAGCGGTGCCCGTGCACAAAGCAGAGGAGACAGTTGCAGACATTGGCGAGGCGGTAGTGGTCGGGGATGGGGACACGACACATGACCTTGCCCAATGAAACATCGTTATTTCCTCCTCCTTCTAATGGATTGAATTAACAACAATAGAAAAAGTAATATTAAGAAAATATGCCATCATTTTTTTCCAGAACGTACATTAATGTTGCCAACAATATATAAGTTTTAACTTCTATAGAACACGACATTGGCTTACTATTTAAAAGAAGAAGAAAATACTAACCGAAGGGGTAGTTAACCGATACTAACAACAAGAAATCACATTGTATATTGAGCAAAATCTTCTTTGAAGCTAACTAGCTTGCATGATTGGCTGGAGAGGGATGTTGATTTAATGATGGCATTAACATCGTATTAGACTTGGCATGGAACGCTCGAACCGGTGTTTGTTTCCATGTTCATCTTGGGACGGTGACAACGAGAAGGTGAGAAGCTCACACTTTATGAGCATCGCTCTCAGCAATAATGCCATGTGGATAAAGCTGGTAGCACCTGAGGGAGTCCCTGCAGGTAGCTAGGCCGAGAAGGTGGTCTTGACCAACAGAACGTATTTGCCGAGAACAATTGTTGGCATTTATTGACATGTGGCAGCACTTCGGAAAATACATTTTTTGCGAAGAACAACTCTCGGTACAGATAGCCACATATAATACTTGGGTAGCCCCATTGGTATGTTGAGCATAGGCTCTCGGCAAATGTCTGACGGGCGCAAAGATAGTTAACGATCACGAAGTCACTTTATGTTATCCATTGTTTTTTTGGGTCTCGGTGAACAATTTGCCGAGACCCCGATGGATGGCTCATGGCAAAGTCTATTTGCCTAAGGGGTCTATGGTATGTCTCATTTTTCGAGAACAATTCTCTGCAAACACATTGTTGAGTTATTAATGTGCTTCGTCGAGTTCCTTGGGCACTCATCAAAGGATCCGTTTCTAGAAGTGCATGAACCTTATAGACATTTGTTTTGTGGGAAAACCCTACACCTCTTAGTTTTGGGTGGGGGGGGGGGATGAAGCAGATCCAAGGGGTAGCTAGATAACCCATATTTGGATGCTCTTGAGAAAAATCCTCTTGGAAGCATACAAACCTCCACGATTGATCATCCCGATAAGCGATGTTGATTTAATGATAGCATCATCATAGTAGACTTACCATGGCGTGCTCGAAGTGGTGTTTGTTTCCATGGTCGTCTTGGGACGGCGGCAAAGAAAAGGTGAGAGGAGAGAGATGGGTGTGGCGGTAAACCCCATAGATATTCCATCGACATCTGGACATAAAGGGGGAAACCGGGAGATCTACTTCCTGGTCCTATCGCAGAAAGGCACCGTTAGAAGTCGACAAGCCTGGTCTTGTGCCATATTTTTTAAGTACGCCGGCGAAGGCGTACCACACATCTCATCGTCATCAAGACAGCAGTACCACGGTCTCCCGAACCAAAATATGGGTCCTTCTGATTCTATGCGGAAGCTATAGCGCAAATCTCAGTTTGCGTACTCATCGTCGCCGCCCTCCAGTGATGTTGACATGACCCAGAAGTGGATTGCATTAACATTCAGTCTGTCGATGTTGAGGGCATGTGTGGCGAAGCACATCCACCCTCTAAGCTATAAGCTGCCCACTGGCGGGCCATCAAAGTGAAAAGACTCGTAGTCTGGGAGACGGTGGGCGCGACACGACTCCATCGCCACGTCGATCACCAATATTCTTCTGGGAATATCATGCTTGAGGTACACGTGGTTTCAGCCATTGGTCACCACATATAGCTTCTCGTCGATGAGAAATGGTGATGAGATTTTTGTCGGGCGACCAAGGGAGAGGAACGAGTGGTGGCGCCACCCACCGGCATCACCTAGGATGTACACATCCACCTGCACGTGGTGATCGAGTGAGATACATTCAGTTGACAAGAGGAACATCTTGTGATCCTTGGTGGCAGGGCTGAATCCCAAGGCGAGTTGGAGCATGTATTCGTCTTTGGAAGTGACCGAGAGTGGAGTTTCCCGTAGTACTATTGTCTCGTCGGTGACGGGGTTGCAGAGCACCGCCGGCAGCTCCGGTTCGGGATCGTCCAAGTCATGACCATGCAGAAACCATGCATAGGAGGTCGTTCCAGACATTGGTGAGGCAGTAGTGGTCGGGGATGGGGAATCGACCGACACATGCCAAAGACGATGGTCTCGTCACTTCGGTCGGGCTCGCCCCTCTCTGAGATGAGCAAGGCCTTGGAGATTTTGCTGCGGAAGCAACACGGATGGCCATGGCGTGGAGGTTGCGAAAGGATGGGTTGCTGATCAACGACCCTACGCCACAGCCTGGAGACGCAACACCGTGCGACATCCTTATTCGGCAGCTTCAGCGGGATCTCTCGTAGAGTATGCCCACGGATCTCCACGACGCCGGTGGCCTCAGCCTCCGGTCTCTGCAGTAACGACAATCGCCTTCGCCTTGGGTCGGTGCGATGTGGCACAAGTCGGCAACTGGATATCTGAGTTTCCCTAGAGAAAACTCCAAAGGTACGTGTAGGCCATATGGAGTCCAATTATATCGTGTCAGATAATCTAGCCGTTAGTTACCTTATTTTTCACAAAAAAAAAAGTCCAAAACGAACCCTAAACTTGTAGCCGAAAGCTAAATCAAACCTTGAACGTTGAATCCCTAAAATCTGCACTTTGGACTATCTGATCCTGGTCTATTTCAAATCTTGAGTGCGTTCCCAAACAAGGTTTTAACTACATGTAATAAATCCAAGAACAATCCACATTGCGCTTCAACCAAATGAACACATACACTTTATTACTTTTAATTGTTTGCGAGTGTCTTGTGATAAATACGGGAAAAATATGAACTTTGCTGAATACAACAACACTAAAGAACCTCTTTGCCAAGGCTCTTTTCATGGCCGATGTAAAACATTTGGAAACCACATCCCCCACCCCTCCCCTCTCTTAATACAGTGACAACAACATTGTTGTGATTTCATCCAGTTTGGGCCGGTCAGACCGCAACCGTCTGATCTCCCGTAATCCAATGGATCAGATTCGCTCATACCCCTTCGGATTGTACGAATGCAACATTTGTGGTACCTTTGCAACATTTGCAATTTTTTTGGTATATAGATGCAACATTTTTTTCATTTTTGGTGCTTTTTGCAGGAAAAAAATTTGTGGTGGCAAATTTTAATCGTTGGTGGTAGCATTTTTTACTATCGGTTGCAACAAAAAATCATAATCCGCCGTCGCTAATCACTTTATAATTTTTCCGTTGTAGCAAAAACTCTTAACGGTAGTAGCAAAACCACACAGCAGTGGAAGCAAAAATTGAAACGGTTGCAACAATGTGCGTAACAAAAACATATAACGGTAGTAGCAAAAACATACAACGGTTCTAATAGAAAAAACAACGGTTGCAAAAACACCACGATTTCGACAATACAACATGACATCCTCAAATAAAAAAAAACATGACATATAACATGGAATGGAAACACAAACTAGCAAAAAGCACAAGGTTCATGCATATATATATGTGTGTACGGGTGGTTGATCAGCGCCGACAGGTGTAGTTGGATGGACATGGATTGTTGCACTTGTTGAGGAGGGCGATGATGTCGAGAGAGACGTCGAGGCCGATGACACTAAGTACATCGACAACGTCGCAGAGGCATGCGGCAGCGTCCAGGCCGGCTAACCCGCCCAGCAGCTTGCAGCATGGGTTGTTCGGCGACACGTTGAGCCTGAGCACCGGAATGCGCAGTAGGTCGACGCACACCTCCAGATTCGGGCATGAGCTGCCAGTGGTTGAAGGTGGTGGTGGTGACGGTGGGTTCTGGCAGTTGTAGTCGCAACCGTGCACGGTGGCGACCATTAGGATCATGGCTAGGAGCAGGACCACGAGCTTGGATGATGGCGCCATTGCGAGAGCTTTGATGGAGAGGAAGGTACTAAAGCTTTTGTGTATTTGATTGTGATGTATGCTTTCTGGTTGTTATGAGATGGTATTTATAGGCTGATTAAACATGCTAGCGGGTGTGTAGGTGTTGATAACTAGATCAACCTATTATTGGGGATTTAGAAACTGTTTTTCTGCGAGCGGAACAAAACTTGTATTGCCTTAAAAATCAACCATTGCAGTTCGCATTGCACATGTCCTCAACGTCGACTTTCTATTATTTTTATGGACGTGCTAGGCACACTTACATTAACTGGAATTCACTAATTTTCTTGCCATGCGCTACTTGCTCTCATTATTGTAACCACACAGGCATGCAGGTGCAGAGCAATAAGCTAAAGCTCAATTAGGTAGTAACGGCCAAGTTAACTATATACTTCGTGGCTAGCTAGCTTTGGGTTTATGTAGTAGAAAAACTTATATGTGCGTCTGGCAAAACTCGGTAGTTGTGTCCCTCAAATTCTGGGACTACTATATGATTTGGTATGATTTGATTTGGATTTACCCTCATGAACAACTTCACTAATTAGGTATTGCCATACTGGCCAGATCTTTAGACCCCCCTCAATCGCAGCTGTTGAGATTGAGATCGTAACAAAATTGTTCGTCTTAGCTGTCGTTTTATCCTCCACTTAGTCATCGGTTGACAAGATCCAAACTGCCAAGGCCATTCTGAGTCACCCTTACTTCCTCGCTCAAAATGAAAATCGATTTCAATATGTTTTGTCCTGCGTCGAATCGGTAACCACACCAAAGCACTGGTGGAAAACTGTGTTACCACCCCTTTATTATCAAACCAAATCGCTTGGAAAACTTTGAAGTCTTTAAGCACGGACTGTAACCATGTGCCTTTAGTAGTAGTGCATTGATCAAAGGCTTATACTCAGCTTGCATAGATGATAGGGATATCATTTCATGTTTCAACAAAGTCCAAGAAATCAAGTTACCACTAATAAAATTACCTCTAACACTTAGGTAGAGTGTCGATCAAGTGTGGAGCCAATTCAATCCATGTCGAACAATGCACTCATGAGGTGTGATAAGGACATTGTGATCTTCATGCCTATGCGCATTATTCACTTAATGTATCAAAATATTCGTTCTTCTGCTATCCAATGGTTAACAGTGTGGTCATTCAAAATTTGACACACGTTGCTAACGTTATAGATGACATTTTCATTCAGTCGACACAGTCACCCTCTGAGCTTAATGCCGCCCATGGCGGGCGATCGTAGTGAAAAGACTCGTAGTCTATTAGACGGTGGGTGCGCCATGACTCTATCACCACGTCGATCACCAATATTCTTCTATGAGTATCGTGCTCACTCGGCGGTAGTGAAGTCCCTCCAGTCTGACCGACAAAGAAGACGTTGGAGGTCCTCCGGGCAACGGGTCATGCCACCTCTTTCAGCTGTCCACAACCACCTTGAGGAGACAAAACGACACATACACAAGAACGACGCATGCCACCGCCCGCCATATTGGATCAAAAGGAAAGCGGACCTCTATGTCATCGAGAATGCTAGCCCAGAAGGCTTCCTCACACTTACCAATGGGGTCTACAACCAACTCAATTATGTGATGCCTCCTGGCCCACAAATTCATGTGCCTCCTCCGATGACCATCGGGCCTCATCACGCCATCGCTAGCAGAAGCAACTATCAAGATTTTGACCAAGGAAAAATTGAGTGACCTAATTCTAAGTTAAAGATCTCAATTGATTGATAGAGCTTCAAAATTAGGAAGGTTGCTGAAGTTTCACCATGTTGGCCGTACTCCATGATCCCTATTCACATTTTGTTTGCAAGCAGACCCTGCACCTCTTAGTATTTTGGGGAAAAATTAAGGATGAAGCGGACCTAAAAACTTAACCCTCCGTATTCTTCTAACATATTGATTTGATAAACAAACCATAAGGTAACTTTCAAATAATATGCAATCATTATTTCCTCCTCCTTCTAATGGATTTAATTAACAACAATGGAGAAAGTAATATTAAGAAAATATGCCATCAATTTTTCCAGAAGGTACATTTATGTTGAAAACAATATATAAGTTGTAACTTCTATAGAACACGACATTGGCTTACTACTTAAGAGAAGAAGAAACTACTAACCCAAGGGGTAGATAACCCATATTAACAACAAGAAATCACATTGTATATTGAGCAAAATCTTCTTGGAATCTAACTAGCTTGCATGATTGGCTCAATAGGGATGAAGATTTAATGATGGCATTATCATCGTATTAGACTTAGCATGGAAGGCTCGAACTGGTGTTAGTTTTCATGGTTATCTTGGGGAGGTGAAAACGCGAAGGTGGGAGGCGATAACACACTTTATGAGCATCGATCTGAGCAATAATGCCATGTGGCTAAAGCTGGTTGCACTTGAGGGAGTCCCTGGAGGTAGCTAGGCCGAGAAGGTCGCAGGGATAGTTAATGATCACGAAGACACATTATGTTATCCATTGCCCTTTTTTGGGTTTCGGTGAACAATTTTCCGAGACCCCTATGGATGGCTCACGGCAAAGTATGGTTGCCTAACGGGTCTATGGCGTGTCTCATTTTTGTAGAACAATTCTCGACAAACAAATTGCCGAGTTATTATTGTGCTTCATCCAGTTCTTTGGGCACTCTGCAAAGGATTTGTTTCTATAAGTGCATGAACCTTAGAGATAGTTTTTTTGTGAGCAAACCCCTATGCCACTTAGTTTTGGCGAGGGGGGATGAAGCAGATCCAAGGGGTAGCTAGATAACCCATATTTGCATGCTCTTGAGGATAATTCTCTTCGAAGCTTACTAACCTCCACGATTGATCAGCCCGATGAGCGATGTTGATTTGATGATAGCATCATCATAGTAGACTTAGCATGGCATGCTCGAAGTGGTGTTTGTTTCCATGGTCGTCTTGGGACGGCGGCAAGGCAAAGGTGAGAGGAGAGAGAAGGGTGTGGCGGTAAACCCAATACACGTTCCATCGGCATCTGGACATAAAGGGGGCAACCTGGAGATCTACTTCCAGGTCCCATCGCGAAAAGGCACCGTTAGAAGTCAATGAGCCTTCTCTCATGCCATATTTGTGAAGTATGCCAGCGCAGGCACACCAAAAATCTCATCATCATCAAGCCAGCAGGACCATGGCCTCCCGAACTAAAAGTCGGGTCCTTCCAATTATATGCGAGAGCTATAGCGCAAATCCCAGTTTGGCTACTCATCGTCGCCGCCCTCAAGTGGTGTGGACATGATGCAGAAGTGGATGGCATTAGCATTGAGTCTATCTATGTTGAGGGATTGTGCGACGAAGCACATCCGCCCTCTAAGCTATAAGGTGCCCACTGGCGGTCCATCGAAGTGAAAAGACTCGTAGTCTGGGAGATGGTGGGTGCGGCACGACTCCGTCGCCACGTCCATCACCAATATTCTTCTTGGAATATCTTGCTTGGGGTAGACATGGTTCCAGCCTTGTCGATGACGGGGTTGCAGAGCATCGCCGGCGCCTCCTCTTCGGGATCGTCACAGTCATGTCTGTGCACAAAGCAGAGGAGGTCGTTCCGGACATTGGTGAGGCAGTAGTGGTCGGGGATGGGGAAGTGACACATGCCCTTGCTCGACGACACGCCAAAGACGGCAGCCTCGTCGCTTCGGTCGGGCTCGCCCCTCTCTGAGATGAGCAAGGCCTTGGAGATTTTGCCGCGGAAGTAACATGGAAGGCCATGGCGTGGAGGTTGCGGAAGGATGGGTTGCTGACGACCCTACACCATAGCCTGTAGACGCAACATCGTGCAACGTCCCTTGTCGACGGCTTCAATAGGATCTCATGTAGAGTATGCTTACGGATCTCCATGACATCGTGGCCACAGCTATCCGGTCTCCAAAGGAATGACAATCGCCTTCGCCTTGGGTTGGTGCGATGCGGCGCAAGTCGGCAACTGAAGATCTGAGTTTCCCTAAAAACTCTCTAACTCCAAAGGTGTGTGTAGGACATAGAGTCAAATTGTTCGTGCATATCATGTCAGATAATCTAGCTGTTAGTTAGCCGGGACAGTTAGCCTGATTTTTTGCCAAAAGAGACCATCCTAGCCAATTCATTGTCAAAAGAGACCACCTCTGAAAATAATTGTCAAAAAAGACCACCTGACAATGGCGGCACCCTGACACGTGGGTACATGCCGCCACGGCCAACGACGGCGCCCTGCCACGTGGGCACATGCCGCCACGGCCAACGGCGGCACCTCGCTCTGGCCTGCCCTGCTGCTATTATTTCTTCTCGGGAATACGATCCATGTACAGTACATGGAATAATTTCACCCTACATGCCGCCGTTGTCAGATGGTCTTTTTTGACAATTATTTTCAGAGGTAGTCTTTTTTGACAATGAATTTATTAAGGTGGTCTTTTTTGACAAAAATTCAGTTAGTCTGTCAGCTTGTTTTTCACGAAAATTCCAAAACGAACACTAAACTTGTATCCGAAAGCTAAACCAAACCTTGAACTTTGAATCACTAAAATCAGCACTCCGAACTATCTGATCATCCCGGTCTATTTAAAATCTTGAGAATGTTCCCAAACAAGGATTGAACTACGTCTAATAAATCAAAGAACAATCCACATTGCACTTCAACCAAATGAACACATACACTTTATTACTTTTAATTGTTTGCGAGTGTCTTATGATAAATACGGGGAAAATATGAACTTTGCTGAATAGAACACTAAAGAACCTCTCTGCCAAGTGTCTTTTCATGGCCGATGAAAAACATTTTGCAAACCACATCCCCTACCCCTCCCCTCGCTTAATACAGTGACAAGAACATTGTTGTGATTTGATCCAAAAACTAAATATCAACTTCAGCCACAATTCGAGGTAAATACAATGTAAACAAATTTGTATTCCATGTCCGTACATATGCAGGCACTTCCGCTTAGCCAGTACATTGTTAATTTCGACAATACAATATGACATCCTCAAATAATAAAAACATGACACATTATTACGTACACACGTGCCTGCATAGTGATCACTGCAAGCAGGGAACTTAAGCATGCACCAGGCTGACATATAAATGGAATGGAAACACAAACTAGCAAAAAGCACAAGGTTCATGCATATATATGTGTACGGGTGGTTGATCAGCGCCGACAGGTGTAGTTGGAGGGACAGGGATTGTTGCACTTGTTGAGGAGGGCGATGATGTCGACAGAGACGTCGAGGCCGATGACACTAAGTACATCGACAACGTCGCAGAGGCATGCGGCAGCGTCCAGGCCGGCTAACCCGCCCAGCAGCTTGCAGCATGGGTTGTTCGGCGACACGTTGAGCCTGAGCACCGGAAGGCGCAGTAGGTCGACGCACACCTCCAGATTCGGGCATGAGCTGCCACTGGTTGACGGTGGTGGTGGTGACGGTGGGTTCTGGCAGTTGTAGTCGCAACCGTGCACGGTGGCGACCATTAGGGTCATGGCAAGGAGCAGGACCACGATCTTGGATGATGGCGCCATTGCGAGAGCTTTGATGGAGAGGAAGGTACTAAAGCTTTTGTGTATTTGATTGTGATGTATGCTTTCTGGTTGTTATGAGGTGGTATTTATAGGATGATTAAACACGCTAGCGGGTGTGTAGGTGTTGATAACTAGATCAACCTATTGTTGCGGAATTAGAAACTGTTTTTTTGCGAGCGGAACAAAACTTGTATTGCCTTAAAAATCAACCATTGCAGTTCGCATTGCACATGTCCTCAACGTCGACTTTCTATTAATTTTATGGACGTGCTAGGCACACTTACATTAACTGGAATTCACTTATATTCTTGCCATGCGCTGCTTGCTCTCATTATTGTAACCACACAGGCATGCAGGTGCGGAGCAATAAGCTAAAGCTCAATTAGGTAGTAACGGCCAAGTCAACTATATACTTCGTGGCTAGCTAGCTTTGGGTTTATGTAGTAGAAAAACTTATATGTGCGTCTGGCAAAACTCGGTAGTTGTGTCCCTCAAATTCTGGGACTACTATATGATTTGGTATGATTTGATTTGGATTTACCCTCATGAACAACTTCACTAATTAGGTATTGCCATACTGGCCAGATCTTTAGACCCCCCTCAATCGCAGCTGTTGAGATTGAGATCGTAACAAAATTGTTCGTCTTAGCTGTTGTGCATCGATCAGCTTCATCGTTTTATCCTCCACTTAGTCATCGGTTGACAAGATCCAAAATGCCAAGGCCATTCTGAGTCACCCTTACTTCCTCGCTCAAAATGGAAATCGATTTCAATATGTTTTGTCCTGCGTCGAATCGGTAACCACACCAAAGCACTGTTGGAAAACTGTGTTACCACCCTTTTATGATCAAACCAAATCGCTTGGAAAAATTTGAAGTCTTTAAGCACGGACTGTAATTAACCATGTGCCTTTAGTAGTAGTGCATTGATCAAAGGCTTATACTCAGCTTCCATAGATGATAGGGATATCATTTCATGTTTCAATAAAGTCCAACAAATCAAGTTATCACTAATAAAATTACCTCTAACACTTAGGTAGAGTGTCGATTAAGTGTGGAGCCAATTCAATCCATGTCGAACAATGCACTCATGAGGTGTGATAAGGACATTGTGATCTTCATGCCTATGTGCATTATTCACTTAATGTATCAAAATATTCGTTCTTCTGCTATCCAATGGTTAACAGTGTGGTCATTCAAAATTGGACACACGTTGTTAACGTTAAAGGAGTTCTTTTCTTATAGATGACATTTTCATTCAGTCGACACAGCCACCTCTGAGCTTAATGTCACCCATGGCGGGCGATCGAAGTGAAAAGACTCGTAGTTTGTTAGACGGTGGGTGCGCCATGACTCTATCACCACGTCGATCACCAATATTCTTCTAGGAGTATCGTGCTCACTCGGCGGTAGTGAAGTCCCTCCAGTCTGACCGGCAAAGAAGACGTTGGAGGTCCTCCGGGCAACGGGTCATGCCACCTCTTTCAGTTGTCCACAACCACCTTGAGGAGACAAAACGACACATACTCAAGAACGACGCATGCCACCGCCCGCCATATTGGATCAAAAGGAAAGAGGACCTCTATGTCACCGAGAATGCTAGCCCAGAAGGCTTCCTCACACTTACCAATGGGGTCTACAACCAACTCAATTATGTGATGCCTCCTGGCCCACAAATTCATGTGCCTCCTTCGATGACCATCGGGCCTCATCACGCCATCGCTAGCAGAAGCAACTATCAAGATTTTGACCAAAGAAAAATTGAGTGACCCAATTCTAAGTTAAAGATCTCAATTGATTGATAGAGCTTCAAAATTAGGAAGGTTGCTGAAGTTTCACCATGTTGGCCATACTCCATGATCCCTATTCACATTTTTTTTGCAAGCAGACCCTGCACCTCTTAGTATTTTGGGGAAAAATTAAGGATGAAGCGGACCTAAAAACTTAACCCTCCGTATTCTTCTGACATATTGATTTGATAAACAAACCATAAGGTAACTTTCAAATAATATGCAATCATTATTTCCTCCTCCTTTTAATGGATTGAATTAACAACAATGGAGAAAGTAATATTAAGAAAATATGCCATCAATTTTTCCATAAGGTACATTTATGTTGAAAACAATATATAAGTTGTAACTTCTATAGAACACGACATTGGCTTACTACTTAAGAGATGAAGAAACTAATAACCCAAGGGGTAGATAACCCATATTAACAACAAGAAATCACATTGTATATTGAGCAAAATCTTCTTGGAATCTAACTAGCTTGCATGATTGGCTCAAGAGGGTTGAAGATTTAATGATGGCATTATCATCGTATTAGACTTAGCATGGAAGGCTCGAACTGGTGTTAGTTTTCATGGTCATCTTGGGGAGGTGAAAACGCGAAGGTGGGAGGCGATAACACACTTTATGAGCATCGATCTGAGCAATAATGCCATGTGGCTAAAGCTGGTTGCACTTGAGGGAGTCCCTGGAGGTAGCTAGGCCGAGAAGGTCGCGGGGATAGTTAATGATCACGAAGACACTTTATGTTATCCATTGCCCTTTTTTGGATTTCGGTGAACAATTTTCCGAGACCCCTATGGATGGCACACGACAAAGTATGGTTGCCTAACGGGTCTATGGCGTGTCTCATTTTTTTAGAACAATTCTCGGCAAACAAATTGCCGAGTTATTATTGTGCTTCATCCAGTTCTTTGGGCACTCAGCAAAGGATTTGTTTCTATAAGTGCATGAACCTTAGAGATAAAAATTTTGTGAGCAAACCCCTATGCCACTTAGTTTTGGCGAGGGGGGGATGAAGCAGATCCAATGGGTAGCTAGATAACCCATATTTGCATGCTCTTGAGGATAATTCTCTTCGAAGCTTACTAACCTCCACGATTGATCACCCCGATGAGCGATGTTGATTTGATGATAGCATCATCATAGTAGACTTAGCATGGCATGCTCGAAGTGGTGTTTGTTTCCATTGTCGTCTTGGGACGGCGGCAAGGCAAAGGTGAGAGGAGAGAGAAGGGTGTGGCGGTAAACCCAATACACGTTCCATCGGCATCTGGACATGAAGGGGGCAACCGGGAGATCTACTTCCAGGTCCCATCGCAAAAAGGCACCGTTAGAAGTCAACGAGCCTTGTCTCATGGCATATTTGTGAAGTATGTCAGCGCAGGCACACCAAAAATCTCATCATCATCAAGCCAGCAGGACCCTGGCCTCCCGAACTAAAAGTCGGGTCCTTCCAATTATATGAGAGAGCTATAGCGCAAATCCCAGTTTGGCTACTCATCGTCGCCGCCCTCAAGTGGTGTGGACATGATGCAGAAGTGGATGGCATTAGCATTGAGTCTATCTATGTTGAGGGATTGTGCGGCGAAGCACATCCGCCCTCTAAGCTATAAGGTGCCCACTGGCGGTCCATCGAAGTGAAAAGACTCGTAGTCTGGGAGATGGTGGGTGCGGCACGACTCCGTCGCCACGTCCATCACCAATATTCTTCTTGGAATATCGTGCTTGGGGTAGACATGGTTCCAGCCTTGTCGGTGACGGGGTTGCAGAGCATCGCCGGCGCCTCCTCTTCGGGATCGTCACAGTCATGTTTGTGCACAAAGCAGAGGAGGTCGTTCTGGACATTGGTGAGGCAGTAGTGGTCGGGGATGGGGAAGTGACACACACCCTTGCTCGATGACACGCCAAAGACGGAAGCCTCGTCGCTTCGGTCGGGCTCGCCCCTCTCTGAGATGAGCAAGGCCTTGGAGATTTTGCCGCGGAAGTAACATGGAAGGCCATTGACGGGGATCAACCCCGGCAAATCCCATGGTCAGGGACCCTGGGTTAGTCATGAGAGGCACAGGTTGGACGATAGCTCGTCGGCAAACAGGAAGGCTCGCTCCTGCTCTATATTATTGATGGGGGAGATGCAATTACAGTGGAGGCCAAGGCTGGAGCGCTCAAGGCTAGGGTTACAGGTGAGATTCGATGGCTTAGGCGTCACCCCTCCTAGCCCTTATATACCGGGCCAGGTCTCGGGGAGTCCCTCTACGTGTACAAGTATGATTTCCTAACCCTAGCTTGCTCCGTACGGCAGGTCTTCGCACCTTCCTTGCGAGTTGTAGACTTCGACGTTGGTACCAACTAGCGGGCTGAGGCCGTATCTTCATGGGCTTTCTGCATTCATGGACACTAGGCAGTCTCATCCGTAGGAGTCTTGGGGTCACCCCCTCGTCAGTAGCCCCCGTGTGCTTGGGGGACTCGAAGAGTCGCGCAGGGACTCGAGTACATTCATTCGTCGTTCTTTGGTATGCACGGTTCATCCGCGGGTCGCTGGCAGTCTGGTGGCCATGACAAAACCTGTTTCGAGGGATGCTAAGCTGAAAGGGCCCAAGGAGTCGACGGGTCGAGCCTTGGTGAATTGCACTAGGGCAAATACCACAGTAGCCCAATCAAACCCACGTCCATCGACGTGAGCTTGGAACACTGGTGTCGAGCAAAAGTCCGGCCGCTTCAGGTCTTACGGTGTTCATTTGCTGCCAGTAATGTGTGTAGCCTAAGGCACATTCGCCCGGCTTTTCTATCATGCTCTGCGCATGGGAAAGGTTGGGAGTGAAATCGCTCTTCGGCAAGTCCCAGCCCGGCCGTACTTCGCAGCGGGGTCTTACCTACACGCTAATCTTGCGTGGCATCTGGGCACAGTGTATTGTGTTCCAGGAAGGTGTGTTTTTGAGGCGCGGAGCCTTACAGCATTGCACCCTCTTGGAACAAAACATCAAGCGAGCTGTTCACTCATTCACCCGAGGAGCTTTGTTTCGAGTGCTCAGTCGGGGGGTTATTCGCGAGTAATCACTCGAATGCCGTTTCGGCTCTTCAGGTGAGGGAGCACCCGAGACTCTTAGCACCGTATGGTCTTGGTGAATGCTTGTTTGTCTTACGTCGGATTGAGGGAGCACCCGAGACTCTCATAAGTGCGAGTGGTCACTCGAGCACGTGGCTAACCTTTAGGTGAGGGAGCACCCGGGACTCTTATAAGTGCGAGTGGTCACTCGAGCACGTGGCTAACCTTTAGGTGAGGGAGCACCCGGGACTCTTATGATGTACGCTCCCGATGGGAGTAAGATGTTTTTCTTCCTTGGGGAAAAGATCTGAAAAATGAAATCTTGGGGCCTTGATGTCTGTTTGATTTTTTTTACTGCTTGTCAGGGATGGTGATGCCTCTGTTTGATGGCTGTCAGGGATGCGCTTCCAGTGAACCGTCACTTCTTTAGGACCGGTCATAATAATGGCCGCTGTGGCGTGCGGCGGGCGCCGGTTGAGTTTCCCAGACGCGCATTGGAAATGCGCGCGAATTGACGCGTCGTGTGTACAGTGCGTCCCGTGGGAAAGCATCTTCGTTTTGGAGTCCGAGACGGCTGGGACGATTGGTATTTGAATTAATTACTGCCGTCGTCTTGGCTTCCCTGTGCTTTTAGGATAGTTGCTCCATAAATAGGTCTTTCTCTTCCATGCCTCTATCCAACTCGCTGCTTCACCTCTTCCTTCATCTCTTCTTCCGCTCATGGGTCCCAGGCGAGGTGTTGGCCGTGGCCGTGTTCGTCGTGGCCGTGGTGGCCGTACACCACGCTCATGCCGTGTTGGTCGCCATGGTGCGGCGCCAGTGCCTTCCTCCTCTCCCTTGGAGGAGGGATTCTGGTGCTATGATTTTATTTTGCATGTTCGTGGCCAAAGTTCTAATCGCATCCTTCTTTCCTCTGCTTTTTCTGCCATTGTCTCTGTGCGTGGCTTGGATGGCTTGCTTCTACATTTTCAAGGGAGCTGTCGATCTCCTTCTTATGTTGACTTGGAGGTTGATAGCTCTCACTTGATTTTTCTTGGCTCTGGTTGGAGTTTGTTTGCTCGGCGGTTGAATTTGCGAGATGGCGACATGCTCAACTGTCGTTTTGACGGCGAAAGCACTGTCACTGTCCGCGCATTCGATCCAAGTGGCAATAGCATGGATCCGCATGGGCAGGAGTCGAGCAGCGACAACTCCACAAAGTCGAGGAATCCATCGCCGGCGTCTTCGACTGCTTCTTCCTCCAGGGACTCTTCTGGTGGTGGTGGTGAGCCGTCTTCAACTGCTTCCTCCTCTGCCTCTGAAGAAGACCTCGATGTCAAGCCACCGGTTAAACGAGCGCGGCAGGCGACCTTGTAGAACTGGAGGCAGCGGCGTCTGCTTATTGGCTTTTCGCCCTTCGTTAGTTACCCCAAGTGAAGGTTTGAGATGCAGTGCAGCAGCAGTTTTCCCTCGGTGAAGATACCAAGGTTTGTCTCCAGTAGGACTCCGGAGATGATAAGTAGGTGTCAGCGGCGCAACTGACGCGGACCTGCACACAGAAACATATAAATTTTTTCCCAACGAAGTTCAGAGAGGTTGTCAATCTCTCCGGTCTTGTTGTTCACAAATGATAAAACGCAAGGGATAATGATAGCAACTTGAAAGTAAATGCAGAAAAGTAAATATAGCTTGGAATCAGTAATGAGGTTATGGACCGGGATACGTGATGTTCACTAGTGATGTCTCTCTCCCAAAAGATGATAAATATGCTATGCGAGGTAAACAAATTACAGAAGGGCAATTGACAGGATTATGAACGCACCGCAATGCTAACTATGCTACAAAAGAAAGGAAGAGGTTCAAAAGCACGGGCAGTACGCCAAAATAAGTAGACCGAAATCCATCTGCATCTACTACTAATCATCCACCTTGAGATATCTATCCAGAACATCTCGCTGGTATTAAGTTGCGAGCCCCACCCAAAGTGTAAACCCAAAGCAACAGACAACTGCATTAAAAATAACTTTGCGTAAAGTAAACAATCCTTGTAACCGCGGTTACAAGCACCGTTGTTTTCCCCCTTGTGGCAACAGCACATCCCCTAGACTCATGTTTCTGTCACTCAAGCGTGTCATCGGGGGGCATGAACCCACAATCTAGCACAACGCTCCCTCTTGGAGTCACTACCTACTACTTGGCCAAAGCAATAAACAGCAACGGAGAACATGCAAGAATTACTTAGGAACAAAAATATAAGAGATAAAAACCAAATATATTACTCTATCACAATCTGTACATAATCTCATAATCCATCAGATCCCTCCAAACTCAACATAGAAACAACAGGAATATTACAAAGGTGCCTCGATCATGTAGGGCAGCTCACGAGGTCTAAACAATGAAGATCAAAGAGGGGAGGAGAACATCACATAGCTAATGATCACGGACCCATGGTCCAAGGAAAACTACTCACGAGACATCCGGGGAGCATCCATGGTGGAGAGGAGACTCCCGGAGGTCAATCCTCCCTCCGGCAGGGTGCCGGGAAGAGGTCTTCTGGTGCTCCTGATCTTGGAAGCGCGGCGGCGGCGGAACAGAGGCGAGTTCACGGAATAGGGTTCTGCTTCTGGAGTTTTCCCGTGACGGGGGATAAATAGGCGAAGGGGGGGCAGCCAGAGGTGGACTAGGGGCCCCAGGCGCCCCCCTGGCGCGACCAGGGGTGGGGCCGCGCCGGGTGGCCGCCTGGGCCCCCCTGGCTCCCCTCTGGCCCCTCCCGGACTCTTCTCAAAGCTTCCGTCACGCTGATTTTTTATCTGAATTTTCCCGAATTTTTCTGGCACTTTTTATATGGGGGAAAACTGAAATAGAGAAACAGCAGAAAACAGGAACTGGCACTGGGGTGCACTGAGTTAATAGGTTAATCCATTTATGATCAAAAGTGTATGAAAGTGTATCTAGATCATAGCAATATCACATAAAACATGCATGGAGCAAGCAGAAATTATAGATACGTTTTGGACGTATCAACATCCCCAAGCTTAATTCCTGCTCGTCCTCGAGTAGGTAAATGATAACAAGCATAATTTCTGTGGTGACATGCTAGCAACCATATAAGAACTTTGAAAAGTAAACCAATCAAGGTTAGAGATTCAATTCAAGTCATAACATGCAAGAGTCTATATTAGCATTGAAACAAGTAACAAAAGAACAAAAGGTGCAAGAGCTCTCGCTGTCCGTGACTCGAATGTCTCCAAATGGTGTTTGCGTGCAAGAAGGGGGATAGGGAATACGAGAAAAAAAAAGTATTTTTTTGTGTTGAGAACTCAATCTACTAAAGTTTCACACTTGGTCTTCTTTGGAATCTTATCTTGACTCGTCCCCAGACCACTAGCCAGGTACAAGTCAATTTGATCCACTCCTTTTCGATATTTCGGGCACTCATGCAATGGATGAGCGTAAGCACGAGAGTTGATACTTAGGATGGCAAAGAGAGAAATATGGTGGAGGAGGAAGACAAAAAGGATGAGAAAGGCTCACATCAATGAGGACAATCATAGGCAAGAGATGCCAAATGATAGATATGATGTGAGGAGTAGGGATTGCCATGCAACGGATGCACATGCGAGCTAAGAAACTCTCCAATGGAACTAGTGGGGGTGCATCTAACTTGCTCGCTCATGAAGACCTAGAGCTCGTTTGAGGAGGCTCATCCTTGGAATATGCAAGCCAAGTTCTATAGTGTGAAGGTCCCCATATGGCTATATGCATGAAGATCATCTCTATGGAGTACAAGGATATAAAGGGAGTACTAGTGTGGATCTCTCAAAAGGATAGTAGTGTTGCCCCTTTCTCTCTTTTTATTACTTTTTCTCTTTTTCTATTTTTTTGTATTTTTTTGTGGCCTCAATGGCTCTTTCTATTTAACTCTCATTTGTCCTCTTTGGGATCTTTTATTGTGTCCACTTTGGGATCTTTTCCTCACTTAAGGGCAACACTCTATTTTACAAGAAGGTAAAGGAGATCTTTCACACTTTACAAGGTACTCAAAACATAAAGAAGATGTAACTATCATGATGTATGCAAGGTATGTCGCTGCCAGTGTAGCAGGAACATGTATGACATGAAGATCAAGTCATGAAGAGATGGAAGTTGCATGGCAATGTAACTCAGAAAGGCTATGGAAATGCCTTGATAGGTAGGTATGGTGGATGTTTTGAGGAAAGATATAAGTAGGCTTATGATGACAGAGCGTATCATGCCAAGGGTTTGGATGTACCGGCGAAGGTGGACACCAACTCTCGGAGTGAGAAGAAGGCAATGCACGGCAAGGGAAAGGCTAGCAAAATATGGGAAGGTGAAAGTGTCAACTCTCAATACTTACATTAGTCCGAAGAACTCATGCACTTATTATCGGTAACTGTCAATCTAATAAGGAGGTTCACAAAGAGACAAGTACCCCGAGGAGGAGTGTATGGGGGTTTGGTTATCCTTGCGCATCCTCGACTCATGGTACGTGAGTGTACTCTAATATTCGACCCCTCAGAAGAGTAGTGATCTATCTAGTAGCTAGAGTTCTCAACTAGTTTTTTAGGTTTTGAAAATAAACACGGATTGCCCAAAATACGACACCTATCACTAATAGGCAAGAGCTCTTGACACCAAAAGTTCAAACATTACTCACATCAATATTTCAAAACTATTGCAAGCTACTACTAAAATTAAATAGCAACCTCAATTACCTACTTTCAAGACAAGACACAACTCAGTGCAACAACCAACTCTCTTAACAAGATAAACATGAAAACTAAAAAGAGTTCCAGAAACAAACTTTAAACAAAAGCCAAGGCTCTTGCTAAATACAAACTAAGACTAAAACTAAACATGGCAGTAGCTATGAAAAGATAAAGAACACACAACAACAAAAAGATAGGCATGAAGAATCCTATGATGTGTTCTAGATTTTGAAAGTGGAGCATGCTTATCTCCCACACAAAGTAAGAAAGGATCTAACTTGTTATGAACAGAAAGCAAAGCTAAAGAAAACTAAAAACAAAACCTAAGAGCGAGACGCTCCAAGCATAGCACATAACGCATGAAGTGATAAAAATATAGTGAGACGAAGGACGAACTGATGATTGTTGATGGAGAAGGGGATGCACGGGGGCATCCCCAAGCTTAGACGCTTGAGTCTCCTTGAATATTTATTGGGGATGCATGGGGGCATCCCCAAGCTTGAGCGCTTGACACTCCTGGATCTTCTTTCATCATCTTCTATCGCACACTTGAAAACTCCCTTCATACATAACTCATCATAAGATGATTAGAGAGGTTAGTACCCTTAATAAATAAATTTTTTACCCACTGGATATAAAGATATTCGTGAAGAGCTACTGCTTCTCAAGAGTGCCAAAAAGTTTTTGCAAAGAAAAATCAAGCTTAAGGTTTGCAAAAGTAAGGAGAGACAAAACGCGGAAGAATCTGTGAAAAACAGAACAGCAGATAGTAAAGAATTTTTTAGGGACACTTCTGCAACTCAAATAAAAAAACTCAGAACATACGGAAGTTTCGTAATTGTATAGAGCATACTGTGTAAAAATTGCATCTCAAAAAGATGAACTGGGATTTTTCTGGAATTTTTCTGGTCACAAGGACAGAATCTGTTTTCTGGACAGCATGTCACAACTTTTACTTCCCTTGCCGTAAGAGGCTATAACTTGGCACAAAGCTGAAAAATAAAGATACAATGATGTTGCTACAGAAGTAACAATCATCAAGACACAACAAAAGAAAAAATAAACACCACATAGTTGCCACTATCCAAATTGTTGAGGACACCCAAACTATTAGCACCCAATGCACTCCTAGTCCCGTTGGACCTATTAATGGTGATGCTAATACCTCAACCGTAGAAAAAGAAACTCCTATGAACATAGAGGGTTTCAAACAAGTAAGCCTAGATGACACTACTAACACCTTTGATAGTAGTGATATTGATTTTGATAGTTGCACCCTCTCAGAAGTTATCAGTTTGCTACACAAAATGTCTAGAGACCCCCACACTAGCACACTTAATCTTGCCTTCACGGAGCATATCACAAATGCTCTCATCAAAGCTAGGGAGGAGAAGCTTAGAGTAGAAGCCTCCATACCTAGGAAGCTAGATGATGGTTGGGACCCTATGATAAAAATTAAATTAAATAACTTCTCTTGCTATGCTTTATGTGATGTTGGAGCTAGTACCTCCGTTATGCCCAAAAGAATATTTGATATGTTTGAATTGAAGCCCTTTGAGCCTTGTTCTTTTGGTGTTCGTCTTGTTGATTCTTCCATAAAGAAACCTTTGGGGAAGATCGACGATGTTCTTATCATTGTCAATGACAACTATGTTCCCTTTGATTTTATTGTTATAGATATAGAGTGTGAACCTTTGTGTCCAATTATTTTGGGACGTCCTTTTCTTCGCACAGTTGGTGCGGTTATTGACATGAAAGAGGGGAATATAAAATTCCAATTCCCATTCAAAAAGGGGATGGAAAATTTCCCTAGAAAGAAAATCAAGTTACCCTTTGAGTCCGTTACACGGGCTAGTTATTCTCTTTCTCTTGATAAAACTTGATTCTTCTTTTGCATCATGCCTAGCTAATGGCTTTAAAGAAGCGCTTTCGGGAGGCAGCCAACAACGAATTTAGGTGTTTTATTTTTCCTTTTGTTGTGTCTTGATGATTGTTACTTCTGTAGCAACATCATTGTATCTTTATTTTTCAGCTTTGTGCCAAGTTATAGCCTCTTACGGCAAGGGAAGTAAAAGTTGTGACATGCTGTCAAGAAAACAGATTCTGTCCTTGTGACCAGAAAAATTCCAGAAAAATTCCAATTCATATTTTTGAGTTAAATTTTTTACACAGTATTCTCTATACAATTAAGAAACTTCCGTATGTTCTGAGTTTTTTGATTTGAGTTTCAGAAGTGCCTCTAAAAAATTCTTTACTATCTGCTGTTCTGTTTTTCACAGATTCTGCCACGTTTTGTCTCTCCTAACTTTTTCAAACCTTAAGCTTGCTTTTTCTTTGCAAAAACTTTTTGGAACTCTTGAGAAACAGTAGCTCTTCAAGAATATCTTTATATCCAGTGGGAAAAATTATTTATTAATGGTACTAACCTCTCTAATCAGCTTATGATGAGTTATGTATGAAGGGAGTTTTCAAGTGTTCGATAGAAGATGATGAAAGAAGATCCAGGAGTGTCAAGCGCTCAACTTGGGGATGCCCCCATGCATCCCCAATAAATATTCAAGGAGACTCAAGTGTCTAAGCTTGGGGATGCCCCCGTGCATCCCCTTCTCCATCAACAATCATCAGTTCGTCCTTCGTCTCACTATATTTTTACGTTATGTGCTATGCTTGGAGCGTCTCGCTCTTAGGTTTTATTTTTAGTTTTCTTTAGCTTTGATTGCTGTTCATAACAAGTTAGATCCCGTCTTACTTTGTGTGGGAGAGAAACACGCTCCACTTTCAAAATTTAGAACACATCATAGGATTTTTCCTGCTTATCTTTTTGCTGTTGTGTGTTCTTTATCTTTTCGTAGCTACTGCCATGTTTAGCTTTAGTCTTAGTTTGTATTTAGCAAGAGCCTTGGCTTTTGTTTAGTTTGTTGCTGGAACTCTTTTTAGTTTTCATGTTTATCTTGTTAAAGAGAGTTGGTTGTTGCACTGAGTTGTGTCTTGTCTTGAGAGTAGGTAATTGAGGTTGTTATTTAATTTTAGTAGTAACTTACAGTAGTTTTGAGGTATTGATGTGAGTAATGTTTGAACTTTTGGTGTCAAGAGCTCTTGCCTATTAGTGATAGGTGTCGTATTTTGGGCAATCCGTGTGTATTTTCAAAACCTACAAAACTAGTTGAGAACTCTAGCTACTAGATGGATCACTACTCTTCTGAGGAGTCGAATATCAGAGAACACTCACGTACCATGAGTCGAGGATGCGCAAGGATAACCAAACCCCCATACACTCCTCCTCGGGGTACTTGTCTCTTTGTGAACCTCCTTATTAGATTGAGAGTTACCGATAATAAGTTCATGAGTTCTTCGGATTAATGTAAGTATTGAAAGTTGACACTTCCACCTTCCCATATTTTTCTGGCCTCTCCCGTGCCGTGCATTGCCTTCTTCTCACTCCGAGAGTTGGTGTGCACCTTCGCCGGTACATCCAAACCCTTGGCATGATACGCTATGTCATCATAAGCCTCCTTATATCTTCCCTCAAAACAGCCACCATACCTACCTATCAAGGCATTTCCATAGCCTTTCCGAGATATATTGCCATGCAACTTCCACCTCTTCATGACTTGATCTTCATGTCATACATGTTCCTGCTACACTGGCAGCGACATACTTTGCATACATCATGTTAGTTACATCTTCTTTATGTTTTGAGTACCTTGTAAAGTGTGAAAGATCTCCTTTACCTTCTTGTAAATTAGAGTGTTGCCCTTAAGTGAGGAAAAGATCCCAAAGAGGACACATTAAAAGATCCCAAAGAGGACAAATGAGAGTTAAATAGAAAGAGTCATTGAGGCCACAAAAAAATATAAAAAAAGAAAAAGAGAAAATGAAATAAAAAGAGAGAAAGGGGCAACACTACTATCCTTTTGAGAGACCCACACTAGTACTCTCTCTATATCCTTGTACTCCATAGAGATGATCATCATGCATATAGCTATGTGGGGACCTTCACACTATATAACTTGGCTTGCATAATCCAAGGATGAGCCTCCTCAAACGAGCTCTAGGTATTCATGAGCGAGCAAGTTAGATGCACCCCACTAGTTCCTTTGGAGAGCTTCTTAGCTCTTATGTGCATCCGTTGCATGGCAATCCCTACTCCTCACATCATATCTATCATATGGCCTTCTCTCGCCTATGATTGTCCTCATTGATGTGAGCCTTTCACACCTTTTTGTCTTCATCCTCCACCTACTTCACTCTTTGCCATCCTAAGTGTCAACTCTCGTGCTTACGCTCATCCATTGCATGAGTGCTCAAAATATCGAAAAGGAGTGGATCAAATTGACTTGTACCTGGCTAGTGGTCTGGGGACGAGTCAAGATAAGATTCCAAAGAAGACCAAGTGTGAAACTTTAGTAGATTGAGTTCTCAACACAAAAATTACTTTTTCTCGTATTCCCTATCCCCCTTTTTGCACGCAAACACCATTTGGAGACATTCGAGTCACGGACAGCGAGAGCTCTTGCACCTAATGTTCTTTTGTTACTTGTTTCAATGCTAATATAGACTCTTGCATGTTATGACTTGAATTGGATCTCTAACCTTGATTGCTTTAATTTTCAAAGTTCTTTTATGGTTGCTAGCATGTCACCACAGAAATTATGTTGTTATCATTTACCTACTCGAGGACGAGCAGGAATTAAGCTTGGGGATGTTGATACGTTCAAAACGTATCTATAATTTCTGCTTGCTCCATGCATGTTTTGTGTGATATTGCTATGATCTAGATACACTTTCATACACTTTTGATCATATTTGGACTAACCTATTAACTCAGTGCACCCCAGTGCCAGTTCCTGTTTTATGCTGTTTTTCTATTTCAGTTTTCCCCCATATAAAAAGTGCCAGAAAAATTCCGGAAAAAATACAGGAAAAATCAGCGTACAGGAAGCTTCGAGAAGAGCCCGGGAGGGGCCAGAGGGGATCCAGGGGGGCCCAGGCGGCCACCCGGCGCGGCCCCACCCCTGGCCGCGCCAGGGGGGCGCCTGGGGCCCCTGGTCCACCTCTGGCTGCCCCCCTTCGCCTATTTATTCTCCGTCACGGGAAAACTCCAGAAGAGGAACCCTATTCTGCAAACTCGCCTCTGTTCCGCCGCCGCCGCGCTTCCAAGATCGGGAGCACCAGAAGATCTCTTCCCGGCACCCTGCCGGAGGGAGGATTGACCTCCGGGAGTCTCCTCTCCACCATGGATGCTCCCCGGATGTCTCGTGAGTAGTTTTCCTTGGACCATGGGTCCGTGATCAGTAGCTATGTGATGTTCTCCTCCCCTCTTTGATCTTCATTGTTTAGACCTCGTGAGCTGCCCTACATGATCGAGGCACCTTTGTACTATTTCTGTTGTTGCTATGCTGAGTTTGGAGGGATCTGATGGATTATGAGATTATGTTCAGATTGTGATAGAGTAATATATTTGGTTTTTATCTCTTATATTTTTGTTCCTAAGTAATTCTTGCATGTTCTCCGTTGCTGTTTATTGCTTTGGCCAAGTAGTAGGTAGTGACTCCAAGAGGGAACGTTGTGCTAGATTGTGGGTTCATGCCCCCCCCCCCGATGACACGGTTGAGTGACAGAAACATGAGTCTAGGGGATGTGCTGTTGCCACAAGGGGGAAAAACGGTGCTTGTAACCGCGGTTACAAGGATTGTCTACTTTACACAAAGTTATTTTTATTGCAGTTGTCTGTTGCTTTGGGTTTACACTTTGGGTGGGGCTCGCAACTTAATACCAGCGAGATGTTTTGGATAGATATCTCAAGGTGGATGATTAGTAGTAGATGCAGATGGATTTCGGTCTACTTATTTTGGCGTACTGCCCGTGCTTTTGAGCCTCTTCCTTTCTTTTGTAGCATAGTTAGCATTGCGGTGCGTTCATAATCCTGTCAATTGCCCTTCTGTAATTTGTTTACCTCGCATAGCAGTTTTATCGTCTTTTGGGAGAGAGACATCACTAGTGAACATCACGTATCCCGGTCCATATCCTCATTACTGTTTCCAAGCTATATTTACTTTACTGCTTTTACTTGCTATCATTATCCCTTGCGTTTTATCCGTTGTGAACAACAAGACCGGAGAGATTGACAACCTCTCTGAACTTCGTTGGGAACAAAGTTATCTGTGTCTGTGTGCAGGTCCGCGTCAGTTGCGCCGCTGACACCTACTTATCATCTCCGGAGTCCTACTGGAGACAAACCTTGGTATCTTCACCGAGGGAAAACTGATGTTGCACTACATCTCAAACCTTCCACTTGGGGTAACCAACGAAGGGCGAGAAGTCATCAGGGTGGCTTCTTCGGCGAGCCCCCGAGTGCCAAGAAATTTTGAGGAAAAACATTTATGTAATATCTTTCCTGCTGTCTCTTACAAAGAGTAGGAGGGCTCTATCGAGGACATGTCCCTTTTACTTAGAGCGATGATGTGGTGGCCTTAGGGTCCTGGTAGCTTTGTTTCCTCGTGTCGGGTTTCTTTGGGCGATGTTCCTTTCCTTCTACGGGAGCGCTTATTCTGCGAGTCCCGAGGTCCTGTTGCATTGGTGGGCTGTGAATGCTTCTGCTATCTTATGGAATTCTTTGTCGCAGTGGTCGGATCTGGCGAAACTGCCGCTGATTGTGATGACCCCATTTGGGCCTGGCATCTTCAGTTTGAGGTAGGCGTAGTCGGGTACGGCCATGAAGCGACCGAAAGCTGGTCGCCCGAGGATTGCGTGGTATTGTGACTTCCAGTCGACCACTTCAAAGTCAAGTGTTTCCTTGCGGAAGTTTGTCGCGTTCCCAAAGACTACCTCCAAGCTTATCCTTCCGAGGGGTAGACTGCTTTTCCTGGTACGATCCCGTGGAAGGTTGTGCCTGATGACTTGAGTGCGCTATTTTGGATGATCATGTCGTCGAGTGTTCGGGTGAAGATGATGTTGATCCCGCTGCCTCCGTCCATGAATACTCGCGACATGTCATAATTTCTGATTCTGGCCTCGAGTACTAGTGCGGCATGCCCTGGCTGGGGGACGACTGGCGGGTGGTCGTCCCGGGAGAAGGAGATTTCTGTCTCCGACCCGCGCAGGTACTCTGGGACGGCCGGGTGTGCGCAGGTTGCTAGGAAGACTTGTCTTGTGACTTGTTTCTGCTGCCTGTTGGAAGGCCTGCCTTCTTGTATCATGTAGATCCTCCCGTGGGCTTCTGGGTATTGGTTTTCTTTTTCTGGTGTCCTTTGCCATTCCTGGATGGCGGCCACCTGTCTTGTTAGCAGAGGGGGGGCTGGTGGCGCACCGTGGGCGACTGGCCCAACTGCTATGCTTGCGAGTGGTCGTGCTGCTGCGACCGCGGAGCGGCTTTTCTCCTCTGCCAACTCGTTGAAGCTTCTGCAGTTCCTGAGGGTGTGGGATGATTTGAGCTCTCCTCGCTCGTTTCTGAATCCGTGTATAGAGCACGGTCCATCGAGTTGTTCTTTGGCAGAGCGGAATGTGCGAGTGCCGTCGCGTGGCTGCCTTGTCCTCCATTCTCGCCTCTGAGCCTGGGGCTCGTCTTCTGGGTTATCTCGACGCTGTGGTCTGTTGTCATCTCGGTGCCTGCCGTTCCGATCGTCTGAGAAACCGGCGGCGACCATGTCAGGTCCTCTGTCGTTGTAGAAGTTCCGTCTGGGTCGCTTCCTTCTTCTGTCGTCTCCTCTATCCCCGTTGTAGTCGTAGTCGTACTCTGATCGTGCAGTGTGGGTTTCTATTTCATTACGAACGGAGTCTTCTCCGTCCGCCCAGCTGTTGGCTAGTTCTAAAAGCCGTGTGAGTGTTCGTACTTTCATCTGTCCGAGCTGCTCCTTGAATTCAACACGCTGAAGACCTCGCTTGAATGCGTCGATCGCACTTTCGTCCGAGATGTCTTCCGCTGAGTTCTTGAGTATCGTCCATCGCTGGATGTATGCTCGCAGGGCCTCCCTCGTTCCTTGCTTGCATGCCCGCAGCTCCTCGAGTGAGGCTGGTCGCTTGTATGTTGATTTGAAGTATTCTATGAAGGCTCCTCGGAACTGGCTCCAGGAGCTGATGGATCCGCGCCGAAGGTTTTTCAGTCAATGTCGAGCGGAGCTCTTTAGCATGAGCTGTACGTACTGCATTGCTGTGACATTGGTTCCTCTTTGGAACTTGACTGCTGTTAGGTAGTCATCGAGCCATGCCTCCGGCTCCTCGAGTCCGTTGTACTTTAGAGTAGTGGAGTTCAATTTGAACCCGTTGGGCATATGCGTCTCACGTATGGCACGTGTGAAGCAGAGTGCTCCACATGGCTCGATTTCTTCTTCGGAAGCCTCTTCCTCCGAGTACTCCTTGCGTGTTGCGCGTCTTCGCCTGCTGCGGTTGACTCTGTTCTGTGTGATGTCGTCTCGCGCATCTCGTCGGTGCTACGGCGCCTGTTGTTGTCGTCGTTGTCGTGTTTCTTGTGTTTGTCCGGGCGCCTACGCCTGTCGTCATTGCTGTCATCGTCGTCGTCGTCCGGTGAACTGGGGTCCCTGTCTGGTGTCCGCTCGCGAGTCTGCCGCTTTGCGCTGGATTTCTTAGGTGTCGAGGTGTCGATAGCGTCCTTCATTATCTGCAGAGCTATGGAAGTGTAGCGATCCATTTTGCCCTTTCTACTTTTCTGGGCACGGGACAGGTAGTCTTGGGCGCTTATGAGTGCTTCTGCCGGAGTGAGAGGCTCCTCTTCGTCGTCGTCCTCCTCTGATCTGAAGTCGTCTTCCAGTTTTCGCACTACTCTCGCCCTTTTTGTCTTCCGCAGGTTGTTGAGCTTCGATCTATTGCGGATGGGGGAGTCGCGGCCTGGCGAGTCACTTCTGGGAGATTGTCTATGACTGCTTTTCCTTTCGGGTTCCGCTTTTGCTTGCTTCTCTATGGCTAGTCGCCACTGTCTCATCTGCTTGGTTAGCTCTCCCGCTAGCTTGTTGTATGCCCTTAGCTCGTCTCTTGAGGCATCTGATGGTAGTAAACCGCCGCGGGCGACTGCTTCCTTTACCATTGCCATTGATTCCTTGGACAAGTATATTTTTTCTTTGGGTGGTTTGCCCGCTGCTACAACTGGGGTTTGCTGCCTACTGCGTGATGGCTGGCTGCCTTGGTCGGGTGCTTGCTGTTTGTTGCTTAGCGGCTGACTGCTTTTTTGATCGTTGGGCCCTTGCTCGACCGGGACTTTCTTTGGTATGGTTCCCGGTTCTCCTAGCTGTACGACCATCCGACTGGTGTTGCCGGGTCCTGCCGCTCTGTTGGTGGTTGGGGTGTCTTGAAAAGTGCCTGGGTCGTCGACTCGCCCGTTGTTGTCTGACGTTGATGCGCCAACTTCTGCCATGAACACCTTCGATGGTGTCCCTGCCGTCTCCTTGCTGATACGTGCGATCGTGTTTCTCCGTGCTGGGGCTTCACTCGAGCGGTCGTGAGTGGCATGGAGCCGCGAGTTGGGTGGGCAGCTGCGACCGCCAGATAGGTTGGCCGTGCGGGCGGCGTCTGCTACGGTCATTGTTGCAAGTGTTGCCGTGGGCGCACGGGCGCCGTCGATGAGGCGAAGGGTTCCCCAATGGTTGATGTAGATTTGATACGCTCCGAAGATCAGGTTGATGCCGGAGTGTAAATTGGTGAAGACTGGCTTGAGGGCCGGGAGGTGGGCCGTGAATCCGAGGGACTCGAACAGGTTGGATCTTGCCGGAGTCGTTGAGTCGATGAGTGCTGATGTGATGAGGCCGTCGAGATCGCGTCTCCAACCTGTACAGTTCCCACAGACGACGCAAATTGACGGGGATCAACCCCGGCAAATCCCATGGTCAGGGACCCTGGGTTAGTCATGAGAGGCACAGGTTGGACGATAGCTCGTCGGCAAACAGGAAGGCTCGCTCCTGCTCGATATTATTGATGGGGGAGATGCAATTACAGTGGAGGTCAAGGCTGGAGCGCTCAAAGCTAGGGTTACAGGTGAGATTCGATGGCTTAGGCGTCACCCCTCCTAGCCCTTATATACCGGGCCAGGTCTCGGGGAGTCCCTCTACGTGTACAAGTATGCATTCCTAACCCTAGCTTGCTCCCTACGGCAGGTCTTCGCACCTTCCTTGCGAGTTGCAGACTCCTACGTTGGTACCAACTAGCGGGCTGAGGCCGTATCTTCATGGGCTTTCTGCCTTCATGGACACCAGGCAGGCTCATCCGTAGGAGTTGTGGGGTCACCCCCTCGTCAGCCATGGCGTGGAGGTTGCTGAAGGATGGGTTGTTGACGACCCTACACCATAGCCTGTAGACGCAACATCGTGCAACGTCCCTTGTCGACGGCTTCAATAGGATCTCATGTAGAGTATGCTTAGGGATCTCCATGACATCGTGGCCTCAGCCTCCGGTCTCCAAAGGAATTACAATCGCCTTCGCCTTGGGTTGGTGCGATGCGGCGCAAGTTGGCAACTGAAGATCTGAGTTTCCCTAAAAACTCTCTAACTCCAAAGGTGCGTGTAGGACATGGAGTCAAATTGTTCGTGCATATCATGTCAGATAATCTAGCTGTTAGTTAGCCGGGACAGTTAGTCTGATTTTTTGCCAAAAGAGACCATCCTAGCCAATTCATTGTCAAAAGAGACTACCTCTGAAAATAATTGTCAAAAAATACCACCTGACAATGGAGGCACCCTGACACGTGGCACTTGCCCCCACGGCCAACGGCGGCGCCCTGCCACGTGGGCACATGCCGCCACGGCCAACGGCGGCACCTCGCTCTGGCCTGCCCTGCTGCTATTATTGCTGCTCGGGAATACGATCCATGTACAGTACATGGAATAATTTCACCCTACATGCCGCCGTTGTCAGATGGTCTTTTTTGACAATAATTTTCAGAGGTAGTCTTTTTTGACAATGAATTTTTTAAGGTGGTCTTTTTTGATAAAAATTCAGTTAGTCTGTCACCTTGTTTTTCACGAAAATTCCAAAACGAACACTAAACTTGTATCCGAAAGCTAAACCAAACCTTGAACTTTGAATCACTAAAATCAGCACTCCGAACTATCTGATCATCCCGGTCTATTTAAAATCTTGAGTGCGTTCCCAAACAAGGTTTGAACTACGTGTAATAAATCAAAGAACAATCCACATTGCACTTCAACCAAATGAACACATACACTTTATTACTTTTAATTGTTTGCGAGTGTCTTATGATAAATACGGGGAAAATATGAACTTTGCTGAATAGAACACTACAGAACCTCTCTGCCAAGTGTCTTTTCATGGCCGATGAAAAACATTTTGCAAACAACATCCCCCACCGAGATCAACCCCGAGTGAATCGAGGCTCATCCGTTGGGGGTGACTTGAGAAAGGAGAATACGGTGAGCTACGTTGTTGGTAGCGCTCTCAAGGATTGAGCACCGCTCCAACTAAGATTAGCACTCCCTCAAAAGAGTGTGAACTTCGGTCAACCAAATTTCCGCGTCTCCTTTTCACTTGTGGTTTATCCTTTTCCGCACTTTTACTTGTACTAGCTCTTATGCTTGTTGGCTTGCTATTGTAGTTGTTGCCTAGCATTTGAGTTTAGCTTGATTGCCACATAGGGTTTTCATTTAGAGCAAATCTAGAGAATCTTATTTATCCGCTTAACCCTAAAAGTTGGTAATTAAAGTTAAAATTGTTAGTCACCTATTCACCCCCCCTCTAGTTGACCATATCGATCCTTTCAGGGGGGGGGGGGTTGACGAAGCGGATCCAAGGGGTAGCTAGATAACCCATATAAGCAACATAAAAATTGCATTGTATATTGGCATGCTCTTGAGAAAAATCCTCTTGGCAGCTTACTAACGTCCATGATTGATCACCCCGAGAGCGATGTTGATTTAATGATTACATCATCGTAGTAGACTTAGCATGGCATGATCGAAGTGGTGTTTGTTTTCATGGTAGTCTTGGGATGGCGGCAAGGAAAAGGTGAGGGGAGAGAGAAGGGTGGGGAGGTAAACCCCTTAGACGTTCCATCAACATCTGGACATCAAGGGGGCAATCGAGAGGTTTACTTCCTCGTCCCATCGCAGAAAGCCTCCATTGGAAGTCCATGAGCCTTGTCTTGTGCAATATTTGTGAAGTACGCCAGTGCACGCATACAACAACACCTCATCATCGTCAAGCAAGCATGATCCTGGCCTCCGGAACCAAAAGCTGGATCCTTATGATTCTATGCGGAAGTTGTAACATAGATCCTAGTTTGGCTACTCGTCTTCGTCGCCCTCGAGCGGTTTGGACATGACCAAGAAGTGGATGGTCTAGCATCGGGTTGGTCGATGTTGAGAGCATGTGCGGTGAAGCACATCCGCCCTCTGTGCTCAAAGGCGCCCACCGGCGCGGGCCATCGAAGTGAAAAAACTCGTAGTTAGATGCCGCCGTTGTCAGATGGTCTTTTTTGACAATAATTTTCAGAGGTAGTCTTTTTTGACAATGAATTTTTTAAGGTGGTCTTTTTTGATAAAAATTCAGTTAGTCTGTCACCTTGTTTTTCACGAAAATTCCAAAACGAACACTAAACTTGTATCCGAAAGCTAAACCAAACCTTGAACTTTGAATCACTAAAATTAGCACTCCGAACTATCTGATCATCCCGGTCTATTTAAAATCTTGAGTGCGTTCCCCAACAAGGTTTGAACTACGTGTAATAAATCAAAGAACAATCCACATTGCACTTCAACCAAATGAACACATACACTTTATTACTTTTAATTGTTTGCGAGTGTCTTATGATAAATACGGGGAAAATATGAACTTTGCTGAATAGAACACTACAGAACCTCTCTGCCAAGTGTCTTTTCATGGCCGATGAAAAACATTTTGCAAACAACATCCCCCACCCCTCCCCTCGCTTAATACAGTGACAAGAACATTGTTGTGATTTCATCCAAAAACTAAATATCAACTTCAGCCACAATTCGAGGTAAATACAATGTAAACAAATTTGTATTCCATGTCCGTACATATGCAGGCACTTCCGCTTAGCCAGTACATTGTTAATTTCGACAATACAATATGACATCCTCAAATAATAAAAACATGACACATTATTACGTACACACGTGCATGCGTAGTGATCACTGCAAGCAGGGAACTTAAGCATGCACCAGGCTGACATATAAATGGAATGGAAACACAAACTAGCAAAAAGCACAAGGTTCATGCATATATATGTGTACGGGTGGTTGATCAGCGCCGACAGGTGTAGTTGGATGGACAGGGATTGTTGCACTTGTTGAGGAGGGCGATGATGTCGACAGAGACGTCGAGGCCGATGACACTAAGTACATCGACAACGTCGCAGAGGCATGCGGCAGCGTCCAGGCCGGCTAACCCGCCCAGCAGCTTGCAGCATGGGTTGTTCGGCGACACGTTGAGCCTGAGCACCGGAAGGCGCAGTAGGTCGACGCACACCTCCAGATTCGGGCATGAGCTGCCACTGGTTGACGGTGGTGGTGGTGACGGTGGGTTCTGGCAGTTGTAGTCACAACCGTGCACGGTGGCGGCCATTAGGGTCATGGCAAGGAGCAGGACCACGAGCTTGGATGACGGCGCCATTGCGAGAGCTTTGATGGAGAGGAAGGTACTAAAGCTTTTGTGTATTTGATTGTGATGTATGCTTTCTGGTTGTTATGAGATGGTATTTATAGGCTGATTAAACATGCTAGCGGGTGTGTAGGTGTTGATAACTAGATCAACCTATTGTTGGCGATTTAGAAACTGTTTTTCTGCGAGCGAAACAAAACTTGTATTGCCTTAAAAATCAACCATTGCAGTTCGCATTGCACATGTCCTCAACGTCGACTTTCTATTATTTTTATGGACGTGCTAGGCACACTTACATTAACTGGAATTCACTTATATTCTTGCCATGCGCTACTTGCTCTCATTATTTTAACCACACAGGCATGTAGGTGCAGAGCAATAAGCTAAAGCTCAATTAGGTAGTAACGGCCAAGTCAACTATATACTTCGTGGCTAGCTAGCTTTGGGTTTATGTAGTAGAAAAACTTATATGTGCATCTGGCAAAACTCGGTAGTTGTGTCCCTCAAATTCTGGGACTACTATATGATTTGGTATGATTTGATTTTGATTTACCCTCATGAACAACTTCACTAATTAGGTATTGCCATACTGGCCAGATCTTTAGACCCCCCTCAATCGCAGCTGTTGAGATTGAGATCATAACAAAATTGTTCGTCTTAGCTGTTGTGCATCGATCAGCTTCATCGTTTTTCATCCTCCACTTAGTCATCGGTTGACAAGATCCAAACTGCCAAGGCCATGTGAGTCATCGTTACTTTCTCGCTCAAAATGAAAATCGATTTCAACATGTTTTGTCCTGCGTCGAATCGGTAACCACACCAAAGCACTGGTGGAAAACTGTGTTACCACCCCTATATTATCATACCAAATCGTTTGTAAAATTCTGAAGTTTTTGAGCATGGACTGTAACCGTGTGTCTTTAGCAGTAGCGCATTGATCAAAGGCTTATACTCAGCTTCTGTAGATGATCGGGATATCATTTCATGTTTCAACAAAGTCCAAGAAATCAAGTTACCACTAATAAAATTACCTTTAACACTTAGGTAGAGTGTCGATCAAGTGTGGAGCCAATTCAATCCATGTCGAACAATGCACTCCTGAGGTGTGATAAGGACATTGTGATCTTCATGCCTATGTGCATTATTCACTTAATGTATCAAAGTATTCGTTCTTCTGCTATCCAATGGTTAACAGTGTGGTTGTTCAAAATTTGACACACGTTGTTGATGCTAAAGGAGTTATTTTCTTATAAATGACATTTTCATTCAGTCGACACGGCTACCCTCTAAGATTAAAGCCGCCCATGCGGGCGATTGAAGTGAAAAGACTCGTAATCTGTTAGACGGTGGGTGCGCCATGACTCTATCACCACGTCGATCACCAATATTCTTCTGGGAATATCGTGCTCACTCGGCGGTAGTGAAGTCCCTCCAATGTGACCGACAAAGAAGACGTTGGAGGTTCTCCGGGCAACGGGTCATGCCACCTCTTTCAGCTGTCCACAACTACCTTGAGGAGACAAAACGACGCATGGCACTGCTCGCCATATCGGATCAAAAGGTAAGAGGCCCTCTATGTCACCGAGAATGGTAGCCCAGAAGGCTTCCTCACACTTACCAATGGGGTCTACAACCAACTCAATTATGCGATGCCTCCCGGCCCACAAATTCATGTGCCTCCTCCGATGACCATCGGGCCTCATCACGCCATCGCTAGCAGAAGCAACTATCAAGCCTTTGACCCAAGAAAAATTGAGTGACCCAATTCTAAGTTAAAGATCTCAATTGATTGATAGAGCTTCAAAATTAGGAAGGTTGCTGAAGTTTCACCATGTTGGCCGTACTCCATGATCCCTATTCACATTTTGTTTGCAAGCAGACCCTGCACCTCTTAGTATTTTGGGGAAAAATTAATGATGAAGCGGACCTAAAAACTTAACCCTCCGTATTCTTCTAACATATTGATTTGATAAACAATCCATAAGGTAACTTTCATATAATATGCAATCATTATTTCCTCCTCCTCCTAATGGATTGTATTAACAACAATGGAGAAAGTAATATTAAGAAAATATGCCATCATTCCAGAAGGTAAATTTATGTTGAAAACAATATATAAGTTGTAACTTCTATAGAACACGGCATTGGCTTACTACTTAAGAGCAGAAGAAAATACTAACCCAAGGGGTAGATAACCCATATTAACAACAAGTAATCACATTGTATATTGAGCAAAATCTTCTTGGAATCTAACTAGCTTGCATGATTGGCTCAAGAGGGATGAAAATTTAATGATGGCATTATCATCGTATTAGACTTAGCATGGAAGGCTCGAACTGGTGTTAGTTTTCATGGTCATCTTGGGGCGGTGAAAACACGAAGGTGGGAGGCGATAACACACTTTCTGAGCATCGATGTCAGCAATAATTCCATGTGGCTCAAGATGGTTGCACTTGAGGGAGTCCCTGGAGGTAGCTAGGCCGAGAAGGTGTTCTCGGCCAATAGAATGTATTTGCCGAGAACAATTGTCGGCATTTGTTGACATGTGGCGGCAAATGCATTTTTTGCGAAGAACAACTCTCGGTACAGATAGCCACATGATAACACTTGGGTAGCCCCATTGTTATGTTGAGCATAGGCTCTCGGCAAATGTCTGACGGGCCGCTGGGGTAGTTAATGATCACAAAGCCACTTTATGTTATCCATTGTCCTTTTTTGGGTTTCGGTGAACAATTTTCCGAGAACTCTATGGATGGCTCACGACAAAGTGTGATTGCCTAACGGGTCTATGGCGTGTCTCATTTTTTGAGAACAATTATCGGCAAACAAATTGCCGAATTATTATTGTGCTTCATCCAATTCTTTGGGCACTCAGCAAAGGATTTGTTTCTATAAGTGTGTGAACCTTAGAGATGTTTTTTTTGTGAGAAAACCCCTATGCCACATAGTTTTGGCAAGGGGGGATGAAGCAAATCCAAGGGGTAGCTAGATAACCCATATTTGCATGCTCTTGAGGAAAATTATCTTTGAAGCCAACTAACCTCCACGATTGATCACCCCGATGAGCGATGTTGATTTGATGATAGCATCATCATAGTAGACTTAGCATGGCATGCTCGAAGTGGTGTTTGTTTCCATGGTCGTCTTGAGACGGCGGCAAGGCAAAGGTGAGAGGAGAGAGAAGGGTGTGGCGGTAAACCCAATACACGTTCCATCGGCATCTGGACATGAAGGGGGCAACCGGGAGATCTACTTCCAGGTCCCATCGCAAAAAGGCACCGTTAGAAGTCAACGAGCCTTGTCTCATGCCATATTTGTGAAGTATGCCAGCGCAGGCACACCAAAAATCTCATCATCATCAAGCCAGCAGGACCATGGCCTCCCGAACTAAAAGTCGGGTCCTTCCAATTATATGCGAGAGCTATAGCGCTAATCCCAGTTTTTCTACTCATTATCGCGCCCTCAAGTGGTGTGGACATGACACAGAAGTGGATGGCATTAGCATTGAGTCTATCTATGTTGAGGGATTGTGCGGCGAAGCACATCCGCCCTCTAAGCTATAAGGTGCCCACTGGCGGTCCATCGAAGTGAAAAGACTCGTAGTCTGGGAGATGGTGGGTGCAGCACGACTCTGTCGCCAAGTCCATCACCAATATTCTTCTTGGAATATCGTGCTTGGAGTAGACATGGTTCCAGCCTTGTCGGTGACGGGGTTGCAGAGCATCGCCGGCGCCTCCTCTTCGGGATCGTCACAGTCATGTCTGTGCACAAAGCAGAGGAGGTCGTTCCGGACATTGGTGAGGCAGTAGTGGTCGGGGATGGGGAATTGAGACATGCCCTTGCCCGACGGCACACCAAAGATGGCAGCCTCGTCGCTTCGGTCGGGCTCGCCCCTCTCTGAGATGAGCAAGGCCTTGGAGATTTTGCCGCGGAAGTAACATGGAAGGCCATGGCGTGGAGGTTGCGGAAGTATGGGTTGCTGACGACCCTACACCATAGCCTGTAGACGCAACATCGTGCAACGTCCCTTGTCGACGGCTTCAATAGGATCTCATGTAGAGTATGCCTACGGAACTCCATGACATCGTGGCCTCAGCCTCCGGTCTCCAAAGGAATGACAATCTCCTTCGCCTTGGGTTGGTGCGATGCGGCGCAAGTCGGCAACTGAAGATCTGAGTTTCCCTAAAAACTCTCTAACTTCGAAGGTGTGTGTAGGACATGGAGTCAAATTGTTCGTGCATATCATGTCAGATAACCTAGCTGTTACTTAACCGGGACAGTTAGTCTGATTTTTTGTCAAAAGAGACCATCCTAGCCAATTCATTGTCAACAGAGACCACCTCTGAAAATAATTGTCAAAAAAGACCACCTGACCATGGCGGCACCCTGACACGTGGCACTTGTCGTCACGGCCAACGGCGGCGCCTTGCCACGTGGGCACATGCCGCCACGGTCAACGGCGACACCTCGCTGTGTCCAGCCCTGCTGCTATTATTGCTGCTCAGGAATACGATCCATGTACAGTACATGGAATAATTTCACCCTACATGCCGCCATTGTCAGATGGTCTTTTTTGAAAATAATTTTCAGAGGTGGTCTTTTTTTACAATGAATTTTTTAAGGTGGTCTCTTTTAAACAAAAATTCAGGTAGTCTGTCACCTTGTTTTTCAAGATAATTCCAAAACGAACACTAAACTTGTATCCGAAAGCTAAACCAAACCTTGAACTTTGAATCACTAAAATCAGCACTCCGAACTATCTGATCATCCCGGTCTATTTAAAATCTTGAGTGTGTTCCCAAACAAGGATTGAACTACGTGTAATAAATCAAAGAACAATCTACATTCCACTTCAACCAAATGAACACATACACTTTATTACTTTTAATTGTTTGCGAGTGTCTTATGATAAATACGGGGAAAATATGAACTTTGCTGAATAGAACACTAAAGAACCTCTCTGCCAAGTGTCTTTTCATGGCCGATGAAAAACATTTTGCAAACCACATCCCCCACCCCTCCCCTCGCTTAATACAGTGACAAGAACATTGTTGTGATTTCATCCAAAAACTAAATATCAACTTCAGCCACAATTCGAGGTAAATACAATGTAAACAAATTTGTATTCCATGTCCGTACATATGCAGGCACTTCCGCTTAGCCAGTACATTGTTAATTTTGACAATACAATATGACATCCTCAAATAATAAAAACATGACACATTATTACGTACACACGTGCATGCGTAGTGATCACTGCAAGCAAGGAACTTAAGCATGCACCAGGCTGACATATAAATGGAATGGAAACACAAACTAGCAAAAAGCACAAGGTTCATGCATATATATGTGTACGGGTGGTTGATCAGCGCCGACAGGTGTAGTTGGAGGGACAGGGATTGTTGCACTTGTTGAGGAGGGCGATGATGTCGACAGAGACGTCGAGGCCGATGACACTAAGTACATCGACAACGTCGCAGAGGCATGCGGCAGCGTCCAGGCCGGCTAACCCGCCCAGCAGCTTGCAGCATGGGTTGTTCGGCGACACGTTGAGCCTGAGCACCGGAAGGCGCAGTAGGTCGACGCACACCTCCAGATTCGGGCATGAGCTGCCACTGGTTGACGGTGGTGGTGGTGACGTTGGGTTCTGGCAGTTGTAGTCGCAACCGTGCACGGTGGCGACCATTAGGGTCATGGCAAGGAGCAGGACCTCGAGCTTGGATGATGGCGCCATTGCGAGAGCTTTGATGGAGATGAAGGTACTAAAGCTTTTGTGTATTTGATTGTGTCGTATGCTTTCTGGTTGTTATGAGGTGGTATTTATAGGATGATTAAACACGCTAGCGGGTGTGTAGGTGTTGATAACTAGATCAACCTATTGTTGCGGAATTAGAAACTGTTTTTTTGCGACCGGAACAAAACTTGTATTGCCTTAAAAATCAACCATTGCAGTTCGCATTGCACATGTCCTCAACGTCGACTTTCTATTAATTTTATGGACATGCTAGGCACACTTACATTAACTGGAATTCACTTATATTCTTGCCATGCGCTACTTGCTCTCATTATTGTAACCACACAGGCATGCAGGTGCGGAGCAATAAGCTAAAGCTCAATTAGGTAGTAACGGCCAAGTCAACTATATACTTCGTGGCTAGCTAGCTTTGGGTTTATGTAGTAGAAAAACGTATATGTGCGTCTGGCAAAACTCGGTAGTTGTGTCCCTCAAATTCTGGGACTACTATGTGATTTGGTATGATTTGATTTGGATTTACCCTCATGAACAACTTCACTAATTAGGTATTGCCATACTGGCCAGATCTTTAGACCCCCCTCAATTGCAGCTGTTGAGATTGAGATCATAACAAAATTGTTCGTCTTAGCTGTTGTGCATCGATCAGCTTCATCGTTTCATCCTCCACTTAGTCATCGGTTGACAAGATCCGAACTGCCAAGGCCATGTGAGTCATCGTTACTTTCTCGCTCAAAATGAAAATTGATTTCAACATGTTTTGTCCTGCGTCGAATCGGTAACCACACCAAAGCACTGGTGGAAAACTGTGTTACCACCCCTATATTATCATACCAAATCGTTTGTAAAATTCTGAAGTTTTTGAGCATGGACTGTAACCGTGTGTCTTTAGCAGTAGCGCATTGATCAAAGGCTTATACTCAGCTTCCATAGATGATCGGGATATCATTTCATGTTTCAACAAAGTCCAAGAAATCAAGTTACCACTAATAAAATTACCTCAGACACTTAGGTAGAGTGTCGATCAAGTGTGGATCCAATTCAATCCATGTCGAACAATGTACTCATCAGGTGTGATAAGCACATTTTGATCTTCATGCCTACGTGCATTATTCACTTGATGCCTATGCGCGCACTCTGGTGAAAAATAATACTTAATTAATCCGTTAAGGGATTATTGTAGTACAAAAACTTATATTTGTGTCTGGCATAAACTTGGTAGTTGTGTCCCTCAAATTCTAGGACTACTATATGAATCGGTATGATTTTATTTGGATTTAGCTTCATAAAAACTTCATTAATTCAGTATTGCCATACTGGCCAGATCTAGACCCCCCCCCCCCTCAATCGTAGCTGTCGAGATTGAGAACGAAACAAAATTGTTTTTCTTAGCTGTTGTTCATTGATCAGCTTTATCATTCCATCTCCACTTAGTCGTCGATGGTTGACAAGATGAAAATTGCCAAGGTCATGTGAGTCACCCTTACTGTCTCATTCAAAATGAAAATCGATCTCAACATGTTTTGTTCTGCATCGAATCGGTAACCATACCAAAGCACTGGTGGAAAAATTTTGTAGTATGTAAGCACGGACTGTAACCATGTGGCTTTAGCAGTAGCGCATTGATCAAAGGCTTATACTTGGCTTCCATAGATTATCGGGATATTATTTCATGTTTCATCAAAGTCCAAGAAATCAAGTTGCCACTAATAAAATTACCTCTAACACTTAGGTAGAGTGTCGATCAAGTGTGGAGCCAATTCAATCCATGTCGAACAATGCACTCATGACGTGTGATAAGGACATTGTGATCTTCATGCCTATGTGCATTATTCACTTAATGCATCAAAATATTTGTTCTTCTGCTATCCAATGGTTAACAGTGTGGTTGTTCAGAATTTGACACACGTTGTTAACGTTAAAGGAGTTATTTTCTTATAAATGACATTTTCATTCAGTCGACACAGCCACCCTTTGAGCTTAAAGCCGCCCATGGCGGGCGATCGAAGTGAAAAGACTCGTAGTCTATTAGACGGTGGGTGCGCGATGACTCTGTCACCACGTCGATCACCAATATTCTTCTGGGAATATCGTGCGCGCTCGGCAGTAGTGAAGTCCCTCCAATGTGACCGACAAACAAGACGTTGGAGGTCATCCGGGCAACGGGTCATGCCACCTCTTTCAGCTGTCCACAACCACCTTGAGGAGACAAAACGACACATACTCAAGAACGACGCATGCCACCGCCTGCCATATTGGATCAAAAGGAAAGCGGGCCTCTATGTCACCGAGAATGCTAGCCCAGAAGGCTTCCTCACACTTACCAATGGGGTCTACAACCAACTCAATTATGCGATGCCTCCCGGCCCACAAATTCATGTGCCTCCTCCGATGACCATCGGGCCTCATCACGCCATCGCTAGCAGAAGCAACTATCAAGCCTTTGACCCAAGAAAAATTGAGTGACCCAATTCTAAGTTAAAGATCTCAATTGATTGATAGAGCTTCAAAATTAGGAAGGTTGCTGAAGTTTCACCATGTTGGCCGTACACCATGATCCCTATTCACATTTTGTTTGCAAGCAGACCCTATACCTCTTAGTATTTTGTGGAAATTTTTTGGATAAAGCGGACCTAAAAACTTAACCCCCTCTGTATTCTTCTAACATATTGGTTTGCTAAACAATCCATAAGGTAACTTTCAGATAATATGCAATCATTATTTCCTCCTCCTTCTAATGGATTGAATTAAGAACAATGGAGAAAGTAATATTAAGAAAATATGCCATCATTTTTTCCAGAAGGTACATTTATGTTGAAAACAATATATAAGTTGTAACTTCTATAGAACACGACATTGGCTTACTACTTAAGAGAAGAAGAAAATACTAACCCAAGGGGTAGATAACCCATATTAACAACAAGAAATCACATTGTATATTGAGCAAAATCTTCTTGGAATCTAACTAGCTTGCATGATTGGCTCAAGAGGGATGAGGATTTAATGATGGAATTATCATCGTATTAGACTTAGCATGGAAGGCTCGAACTAGTCTTAGTTTCCATGGTCATCTTGGGGCGGTGAAAACGCGAAGGTGGGAGGTGATAACACACTTTCTGAGCATCGATCTCAGCAATATTGCCATGTGGCTAAAGCTGGTTGCACTTGAGGAAGTCCCTGGAGGTAGCTAGGCCGAGAAGGTGTTCTCGACCAACAGAATGTATTTGCCGAGAACAATTGTCGGCATTTGTTGACATGTGGCGGCAAATACATTTATTTGCGAAGAACAACTCTCAGTACAGGTAGCCACATGATAACACTTGGGTAGCCCCATTGTTATGTTGAGCATAGGCTCTCGGCAAATGTCTGACGGGCCGCTGGGGTAGTTAATGATCACAAAGCCACTTTATGTTATCCATTGTCCTTTTTTGGGTTTCGGTGAACAATTTTCCGAGAACTCTATGGATGGCTCACGACAAAGTATGATTGCCTAACGGGTCTATGGCGTGTCTCATTTTTTGAGAACAATTATCGGCAAACAAATTGCCGAGTTATTATTGTGCTTCATCCAGTTCTTTGGGCACTCAGCAAAGGATTTGTTTCTATAAGTGTGTGAACCTTAGAGATGTTTTTTTTGTGAGAAAACCCCTATGCCACATAGTTTTGGCAAGGGGGGATGAAGCAAATCCAAGGGGTAGCTAGATAACCCATATTTGCATGCTCTTGAGGAAAATTATCTTTGAAGCCAACTAACCTCCACGATTGATCACCCCGATGAGCGATGTTGATTTGATGATAGCATCATCATAGTAGACTTAGCATGGCATGCTCGAAGTGGTGTTTGTTTTCATGGTCACCTTTGGACGGCGGCAAGGCAAAGGTGAGAGGAGAGAGAAGGGTGTGGCGGTAAACCCAATACACGTTCCATCGGCATCTGGACATAAAGGGGGCAATCGTGAGATCTACTTCCAGGTCCCATCGCAAAAAGCCACCGTTAGAAGTCAACGAGCCTTGTCTCATGCCATATTTGTGAAGTATGCCAACGCAGGCACACCGAAAATCTCATCATCATCATCAAGCCAGCAGGACCATGGCCTCCCGAACTAAAAGTCGGGTCCTTCCAATTATATGCGAGAGCTATAGCGCAAATCCCAGTTTGGCTACTCATCGTCGCCGCCCTCAAGTGGTGTGGACATGATGCAGAAGTGGATGGCATTAGCATTGAGTCTATATATGTTGAGGGATTGTGCGGCGAAGCACATCCACCCTCTAAGCTATAAGGTGCCCACTAGCGGTCCATCGAAGTGAAAAGACTCGTAGTCTAGGAGATGGTGGGTGCCGCCGACTCCGTCGCCACGTCCATCACCAATATTCTTCTTGGAATATCGTGCTTGGGGTAGACATGGTTCCAGCCTTGTCGGTGACCGGGTTGCAGAGCATCGCCGACGCCTCCTCTTTGGGATCGTCACAGTCATGTCTATGCAAAAAGCAGAGGAGTTCGTTCCGGACATTGGTGAGGCAGTAGTGGTGGGGGATGGGGAACTGACACATGCCCTTGCCCGACGGCACGCCAAAGACGGCAGCCTCGTCGCTTCGGTCGGGCTCGCCCCTCTCTGAGATGAGCATGGCCTTGAGATTTTGCCGCGGAAGTAACATGGAAGGCCATGGCGTGGAGGTTGCGGAAGGATGGGTTGCTGACGACCCTACACCATAGCCTATATACGCAACATCATGCAACGTCCCTTGTCGACGGCTTCAATAGGATCTCATGTAGAGTATGCCTACAGATCTCCATGACATTGTGGCCTCAGCCTCTGGTCTCCAAAGGAATGACAATCGCCTTCGCCTTGGGTTGGTGCGATGCGGCGCAAGTCGGCAACTGAAGCTCTGAGTTTCCCTAAAAACTCTCTAACTCCAAAGGTGTGTGTAGGACATGGAGTCAAATTGTTCGTGCATATCATGTCAGATAATCTAGCTGTTAGTTAGTCGGGACAGTTAGTCTGATTTTTTGTCAAAAGAGACCATCCTAGTCAATTCATTGTCAAAAGAGACCACCTCTGAAAATAATTGTCAAAAAAGACCACCTGACAGTGGCGGCACCCTGATACGTGGCACTTGCCGCCACGGCCAACGGCGGCGCCCTGCCACGTGGGCACATGCCGCCACGGCCAACGGCGGCACCTCGCTCTGGCCTGCCCTGCTGCTATTATTGCTGCTCGGGAATACGATCCATGTACAGTACATGGAATAATTTCACCCTACATGCCGCCGTTTTAGAGGTGGTCTTTTTTGACAATGAATTTTGTAGGGTGGTCTTTTTTGACAAAAATTCAGTTAGTCTGTCACCTTGTTTTTCACGAAAATTCCAAAACGAACACTAAACTTGTATCCGAAAGCTAAACCAAACCTTGAACTTTGAATCACTAAAATCAGCACTCCGAACTATCTGATCATCCCGGTCTATTTAAAATCTTGAGTGCGTTCCCAAACAAGGTTTGAACTACGTGTAATAAATTAAAGAACAATCCACATTGCACTTCTACCAAATGAACACATACACTTTATTACTTTTAATTGTTTGCGAGTGTCTTATGATAAATACGGGGAAAATATGAACTTTGCTGAATAGAACACTAAAGAACCTCTCTGCCAAGTGTCTTTTCATGGCCGATGAAAAACATTTTGCAAACCACATCCCCCACCCCTCCCCTCGACTAATAGTGACAAGAACATTGTTGTGATTTCATCCAAAAACTAAATATCAACTTCAGCCACAATTCGAGATAAATACAATGTAAACAAATTTTTATTCCATGTCTGTACATATGCAGGCACTTCCGCTTAGCCAGTACATTGTTAATTTCGACAATACAAAATGACATCCTCAAATAAAAAAAACATGACACACTATTACGTACACACGTGCCTGCGTAGTGATCACTGCAAGCATGGAACTTAAGAATGCACCAAGCTGACATATAACATGGAATGGAAACACAAACTAGCAAAAAGCACAAGGTTCATGCATATATATATGTGTACGGGTGGTTGATCAGCGCCGACAGGTGTAGTTGGATGGACAGGGATTGTTGCACTTGTTGAGGAGGGCGATGATGTCGACAGAGACATCGAGGCCGATGACACTAAGTACATCGACAATGTCGCAGAGGCATGCGGCAGCGTCCAGGCCGGCTAACCCGCCCAGCAGCTTGCAGCATGGGTTGTTCGGCGACACGTTGAGCCTGAGCACCGGAAGGCGCAGTAGGTCGACGCACACCTCCAGATTCGGGCATGAGCTGCCACTGGTTGACGGTGGTGGTGGTGACGGTGGGTTCTGGCAGTTGTAGTCACAACCGTGCACGGTGGCGGCCATTAGGGTCATGGCAAGGAGCAGGACCACGAGCTTGGATGACGGCGCCATTGCGAGAGCTTTGATGGAGAGGAAGGTACTAAAGCTTTTGTGTATTTGATTGTGATGTATGCTTTCTGGTTGTTATGAGATGGTATTTATAGGCTGATTAAACATGCTAGCGGGTGTGTAGGTGTTGATAACTAGATCAACCTATTGTTGGCGATTTAGAAACTGTTTTTCTGCGAGCGAAACAAAACTTGTATTGCCTTAAAAATCAACCATTGCAGTTCGCATTGCACATGTCCTCAACGTCGACTTTCTATTATTTTTATGGACGTGCTAGGCACACTTACATTAACTGGAATTCACTTATATTCTTGCCATGCGCTACTTGCTCTCATTATTTTAACCACACGGGCATGTAGGTGCAGAGTAACGGCCAAGTCAACTATATACTTCGTGGCTAGCTAGCTTTGGGTTTATGTAGTAGAAAAACTTATATGTGCATCTGGCAAAACTCGGTAGTTGTGTCCCTCAAATTCTGGGACTACTATATGATTTGGTATGATTTGATTTTGATTTACCCTCATGAACAACTTCACTAATTAGGTATTGCCATACTGTCCAGATCTTTAGACCCCCCCTCAATCGCAGCTGTTGAGATTGAGATCATAACAAAATTGTTCGTCTTAGCTGTTGTGCATCGATCAGCTTCATCGTTTTTCATCCTCCACTTAGTCATCGGTTGACAAGATCCAAACTGCCAAGGCCATGTGAGTCATCGTTACTTTCTCGCTCAAAATGAAAATCGATTTCAACATGTTTTGTCCTGCGTCGAATCGGTAACCACACCAAAGCACTGGTGGAAAACTGTGTTACCACCCCTATATTATCATACCAAATCGTTTGTAAAATTCTGAAGTTTTTGAGCATGGACTGTAACCGTGTGTCTTTAGCAGTAGCGCATTGATCAAAGGCTTATACTCAGCTTCCGTAGATGATCGGGATATCATTTCATGTTTCAACAAAGTCCAAGAAATCAAGTTACCACTAATAAAATTACCTCAGACACTTAGGTAGAGTGTCGATCAAGTGTGGATCCAATTTAATCCACGTCGAACAATGCACTCATCAGGTGTGATAAGCACATTTTGATCTTCATGCCTATGTGCATTATTCACTTGATGCCTATGCGCGCACTCTGGTGAAAAATAATACTTAATTAATCCGTTAAGGGATTATTGTAGTACAAAAACTTATATTTGTGTCTGGCATAAACTTGGTAGTTGTGTCCCTCAAATTCTAGGACTACTATATGAATCGGTATGATTTGATTTGGATTTAGCTTCATAAAAACTTCATTAATTCAGTATTGCCATACTGGCTAGATCTAGACCCCCCTCAATCGTAGCTGTCGAGATTGAGAACGAAACAAAATTGTTCGTCTTAGCTGTTGTTCATTGATCAGCTTTATCATTCCATCTCCACTTAGTCATCGATGCTTGACAAGATGAAAATTGCCAAGGCCATGTGAGTCACCCTTACTTTCTCATTCAAAATGAAAATCGATCTCAACATGTTTTGTTCTGCATCGAATCGGTAACCATACCAAAGCACTGGTGGAAAAAAATTGTAGTATGTAAGCATGGACTGTAACCATGTGTCTTTAGCAGTAGCGCATTGATCAAAGGCTTATACTTGGCTTCCATAGATTATCGGGATATTATTTCATGTTTCATCAAAGTCCAAGAAATCAAGTTACCACTAATAAAACTACCTCGAAACCGTAGGTAGAGTGTGGATCATTGGTGGAGAAAATTCTGTCCATGTCAAACAATGCACTCATCAGGTGTGATAAAGACATTGTGATCTTCATGCCTAAGTGCATTATTCTCTTGATTTATCAAAGTATTCATTCTTCTGCTATCCAAAATGGTTAACTGTGTGGTTGTTCAAAATTTGACACACATTGTTAATGTTAAAGGAGTTTTTTCTTATAAATGACATTTTCATTAATCGACACAACCACCCTCTGAGCTCAAAGGCGCCCACCGACGGGCGATCGAAGAAGAAGAAAATACTAACCCAAGGGGTATATAACTCATATTAACAACAGGAAATCACATTGTATATTGATCAAAATCTTCTTGGAAGCTAACTAGCTTGCATGATTGGCTCAAGTGGGATGTTGATTTAATGATGGAATTATCATCGTATTAGACTTAGCATGGAAGGCTCGAACTGGTGTTTGTTTTCATGGTCGTATTGGGGCAGTGAAAAAGTTTGTTTCCTTACGAGTCTATGGCGTGTCTCATTTTTCGAGAACAATTCTTGGCAAACATATTGTCAAGTTATAATGTGCTTCGTCGAGTTCCTTGGGCACTCAACAAAGGATCCGTTTCTAGTAGTGCATGAACCCTATAGACAATTTTTTTGTGGGAAAACCCCTGGCCTCTTAGTATTGGGGGGGGGGGTGGTGAAGCGGATCCAAGGGGTAGCTAGATGACCCATATCAACAACATAAAAATTGTATTGTATATTGGCATGCTCTTGAGAAAAATCCTCTTGGCATCTTACTAACCTCGTTGATTGATCACCCTGAGAACGATCTTGATTTAATGATAGCATCATCGTAGTAGACTTAGCATGGCATGCTCCAAGTGGTGTTTTTTTTCATGGTAGTCTTGGGATGGCGGCAAGGCAAAGGTGAGGGGAGAGACAAGGGTGGGTAGGTAAACCCCATAGACATTCCATCAACATCTGGACATCAAGGGGGCAGCCGGGACCACATCGCCAGGGCTTGCCACTCCCAAAAGAAACCGACTATGGTGCTAAATCTGGACTTCCGAAAAGCCTTTGACTCGGCCTCTTGGACCTCACTTCTGGCCATTCTTGAAAACGTGGCTTCCCTGATGTGCACTGCAAGTGGATCAACAACATCCTCTCCGTCAAAACTGTCATCCTCCTTAATGGTGTGCCTGTCTCCTGGATCAACTGCAAGAACGGGTTGCGTCAAGAAGACCCCTTATCTCCATACCTTTTCATCATTGTCGTCGACCTGCTGCAACAAATGATTCATCAGAACTCCCAACCCCTGCTCCTGCACCACCCTATTTTCTCTCACGTTCCACCCACCACTCTCCAATATGCGGATGATACTCTCATCTTTGACGAGGCTTCGATCGACGCTGCGCGCATCATCAAAGGTATTCTTGGTGACTTTGCTTTGGCTACGGGTCTCTCCCTTAACTTCTCCAAAACAACGTTCGTTCCCATAAACATTGATGCGACCACGGCCACATCTATTGCATCTACCCTCATGTGCCCGGTCTCGTCCTTCCCGCAAATCTACCTCGGCGACCGTCTCGTACTTCTTTCTGCCGTCATCGACTCCCTTGCAACCTACTTCATGTCCGTATTCCTCATCCCCAAAAAGGTGCTTAAGAAACTCGACGACTTTCGTCGCGCCTTCTTCTGGGCTGCCGACTCCGCTTCCTGCCAACGCTGCGGTCACCCACTTGAATACGTTGATCACATTTTCTTCCGCTTCCCTTTCCCGAACCGAGTTTGGCAACGACTTGGCCTTCTTCAGCCCGACTCCGTTGACGACCTCTGGGACCTGCTTCCGACCGGTTCCTCTGCACCTGTTGGGTCCCTGTTTCTACTCTTGTTCTGTGGAAGATATGGGATGCACGGAATGTGATGGCCTTCGGCCATATTGATACACATTCCGCCACGACAGTCTCATGTATGATCTCGGATCTAGACATGTGGTCCTATAGGGTCTGCAAGCCCTCTGATAAGGACGTTGTCTCCTTGTGGCGTGCGTTCCTGCTCTCACGCTCATGCGTGTCTATGTAATCTCTGTCACTTTGTACTCCCGATTTACTCTTGAGTAATATATTCAGGTGGGGGCCAATTGTTTGTGCATATCGAGTGATTCATGTGATATAATAATCTAGCTGTTAGTTAGCCGACACAGTTAGTTTGTTACCTTTACTTTTTGTAAAAAGTCCAAAATAAAACCAAAACTTGTAGACGAAAGATAAATCAAACTTTAAACTTTGAATTCTTAAAATCAGCACTTTGAACTATCTATTTCAAGTCTATTTTAAAGCTTAAGCACGTTTTCAAACAAGGATTGCTGACGTGGCAGCTCAAACCTAGGATCCTTTACTGATATCAGACACTACTGGGCTTGCCTAGATGGAACTTTGTTATCATAACGCGCCAAAGAAAAATAAGTAAAGATTTTTTCATTTTTTCAGTAAGTATTTTCATTTAAAGAAAACGGGGTTTTGAAAATGGTTCATGTTTTCAAAAATTGTATAAAATCAATTCACCTTTCCAGAAAGTATTAGTGGTTTAAAAAATTCTTTGCCTTTTCAATAGTTCATTTTTTCAGAAAGTATATGCATTTCAAAAAGAAATGGGGCTTAAATGGTTCGTGTTTTCAAAAAAGTGTTCATTTTTTCAAAATTATATGCGTTTACAAAAATAAGGGATTTAAAAATGGTTCTTGATTCAAAAAATGTTTAAAAGATAATAATTTCTTCAGAAAGTATTAGAGTTTTTTAAAAAAAAATCATGTTTTCGAAAATTTGTTTGTTTTTTCATAAAGTATTTGCATTGAAAAAAACCGGCGATTTAAAATTGGTTTGGTGTTTTCAGAAATTGTTTAAAAAATAATTTGGTTTATGAAAGTATTAGAGGTTTAAAAAATTGTTCGTGTTTTCAAAATTTTGTTCATTTTTTCAGAAAGTTTTTGCATTTTAAAAGGAATCAGGGATTTCAAAAAATATTCTTGTTTTTTCAAAAAAAATCATAAAGTATTCACATTTTACAAATTTCGTGGATTTGAAAATTTGTTCTTGTTTTTGAATAAATAAATAAATAATAGTTTGTTTTTTCAAAAAGTATTTGTGGTATAGAAATTGTTCATGTTTTCAGAAAGTATTCACACTTTAAAAAATATCAAGGATTTTAAAAATGTTTCGTGTTTTCAAGAAAATGTTTTGAATTTTTTTAAAAATATTCGATTCCTTGTGAGTCTTGTTTTTTGGGGGATTTTAAATCGCGCGTTACAATGAAGAAAAAGACGATGCACGCTTGATGGGCGGCCCAACCGCGTCCGGTCGCAATCTTGTCTATCAGCAATCCCTTTGAAAACACGGTCACGGTTTAAAATACACCGGAAACCAATAGTTCAGAGTGCTGATTTCCGGGATTCAGAGTTTAGGGTTTGATTTAGCTTTGGTCTACAAGTTCAGTATTTATTTTGGATTTTTTTTCCTTTACTTTTTTGCATACTGGTTTAGCTGGATCGAGCTCACGATTTGTGTTAGGCCTATAGCACGAACGTGCCCTGGATCGTGAAATGGCGCAGGCGTGTCTATGGGGTGTGATGGATGCCACAATTTGATTTTCTATTGTATAAAAAGGAACGGAATAGCTTCACACATGTACAATACGTCCTCCACAATATTATTTTTATTATGTTGACTACATTGCCCTTTGATGTGTTGTGTGCCCAGTCTGAGCCCCAGCCCCATTCCAAACCCGAACACCTCCCACGACTTTGTCTCTTCCCCAGATGACCTTTCAGGCCTCGTCATTGTCCCTTTAAATATGAAGGTGCCCCATCTTCTTCACGTCCCATCAGGGACGAAGCTAGGGAAATACTTGGATGGGGTCATACTTAAGACAATGGGGTCATCTTCTATAATTGAACTGTGATTAGTGCTAAAATAGTGAAGGATTTTGTGATTTTATTGGGGTCAATTGACCCCAATGCCTATAAGGCAACTCCCTCCCTGCGTCCCATCTTCGTGATCCACTCCTTGTCGATCTGCAATTCAGTCACAGTAAAAATCATCCAGCAACCACTACAAAGAGGCTTGATAAGAAGGGTAACCAACAATAGGTATGTGCAATCCTTGCCTTATACTTTACATTGCTTGGATCCAATCTACATATGTTCCAAACTTAATTTGTAGGTCTCACGTAACATCACCTTTAATCTTTTTGTTGGCAATTTAAGGAAGGCAATGGAGTCGGATTTTACTTTGGATGAAATAGCAGAACATCATAGGGTATATCACGAAGATGATGATTCTTTTATCTTGGACGTGATTGGGGATTATTCAGGTGTCCAACAAACGAAGCCGATCATGATGTTGGAACCGAACAAGGGGGTGATGTTTGGTAGAGAGGATGACGATGTTAGGTTCTACACAAGTTTTGCCAAAAAGAAGGGATTTGGTGTAATAAGAATGACCACTAGACATGGCGAAGACAATAAGTTTAACTATTTTACACTTGCATGTAGCAGACAAGGAAAGTCTCTGTATTCATCAAAAACATTGTTTAAACCAAATCTGTTGTCGGAGATGATTTCGGCGAATCCCTCGCTAGAGTGTCCTATCTAGACAATCGATGGCGATGATAACATGAGATGATAACATGAGATACATGGAACATAGGTATTCCCAGGTTCAGGTTCAGGAATGGTGGCACCACCCGTCGGCATCACCCAGATGTACACGTCCACCTCCACGCGCTGATCAGGTGAAATATAGTTGGTTGATATTTATCCTTCTCATATTTTGCGTCACATTTTAATGTACCTATAGGACATGGAGTCCAATTGTATACGGGCAAAATCGCAATACATACTATTTATCCTTCTCATATTTTGCGTCACATTTTAATTAATAAAATATAAATAATACGTTGCAAAAATGATATTATTGAAAAAATACATTTAAATACAAATTCAACAATATGATTTTGTATGACATGCATGCATTAACATTCTGTACTGAAATTTATTGTGGAATTTTGACCAAAAATATGTTGGACGTGTTCAGAGCAAAATAATCTTTGCTGGTTAAAATTCAGAGCAAAATAATGTTTTTTTTTAGGTTTAGAGCAAAATAATGTAGGGACGTGTTCGAGTCGGTGACCAGGGGAAAAAAATCTGGTACGACCGGGGCGTTTGCATGCAGTCGTGAGACCACAACCAGCATATGACATCTGGCAGTACGAATCTTAAAGCTGGTTGCATCATCTTATCCCAAAAGTGAAGCAAGCCTAATATCAAATCCCTAACCTCCAGCGCTCTCAAATCCTGCTGCATTGCCGCCGATGTGCTCTGTTCCGGCTGCTCTCCGCTTCGTCGCCGGTGTGCTTCGCTCCGGCTGCTCGCCGTTTCGTCGTTGGTGTGCTCGTCAACACTGGGCACAATTCTTCTGCTCGCTGGCGTGCGCGGCACCGCGCCACTACCCTTGCCCAGCCTCCGTCCATGGCGATGCTCGTCGGCCGGCCACACTCACGGCTCCATGGCGATGTACTATGGCAGAGCAATTTCATGTAAATACTTATGAAGCTGAGATGATAGACTAATTGATAGGTGTGTTGGCCTGGTTTTTTTTTTGCAACTCACGTTCGATGGAATTGCCAGATGTCATACGCTGGCTGTGTACTCACGGGTGTGTGCATACGACCCGGTCGTACCAGATTTTTTTCCTGACCAGGGCGGTGCTGCTGCGTGTTGATAAAACCGGGGGGCTTCCGCCACAAAGGATTCAAGCAACCAACCGTGCGCGCTCATCGTCATCATCGGAGGCATAAGATGACGAACACGACGATGACGCCGTACTTGCCTCATGAGGTGATCGTGTCACACATCCTGCCCCGGATCCCCATCAGCTCCCTGCTGAAGTTCATGTGCGTTTGCAAGGCATGGCGCGACGCCATCGGCAACGACGATTCCTTCCACCGCGCGCACCTCCGTCGCCAAACCGCGACCGTGCTCGTCGCGCCGATGATCAGAAACAGCGCCGACGACCGCCGTGCGCCGGCGATGGTGTCCGGCTTGTACCGGTGGAATCACACGAGCCGGCCAGGCGCCGCCGCCACCCCGGTGCACGCCATGGCCGACTCGTTCTTCTTCCCCAGGAAGTGGGAGCCGCGGCACGACCTCGCGCACTGCGACGGCCTGGTGCTCATATCCGCCGACGACGGCGAGGTGCGCGTGCTCAACCCGGCCACACGGCGCGTCCTCCCACTTCCACCAAGCCCGCGCGTCGTCAAGCCACGCCGACTCCCTCCGGACTTCAAAGGCCATCAGGCGTTCGGCCTCGGCCGGGACCCTCGCTCCAGCGCCTACAAGGTTGCTCGATTCTTCCACCACTTTTTGCAGCGCGGGACCGGGTTCGACATCGACGAGGATAGCTTCGGCATGGAGGTGCTCACCATCGGAAAGGACAAGCAGTGGCGCCAGACGGCGGCGCCACCGCCACACCCGATCATGGCAGGGCGAACAGCGACCTTCTTCAAGGGCTCCTTGCTCTGGACGCCTCCTGAGAACCACCATGCATCGGGTTTCATCCGGTTTGACCTAGAGGACGAGTCCTTCAGCGTAACGCCGCCGCCGGAGGCGGTGCTGGACTACGCAGCATCCAGCTTGGCCGAGGTAGGTGGAGAGCTGTGCCTATGCGTGCCTCACCAAGGAATCCAGGCCATGTCGCTGGAGCTGTGGATGTGCAGTGACCTTGGCCGCGGCAACCAGCCGCCACATTGGGACCGGCGTTATTTTATCGACAGGGCCTTCACGTTCCACGGGCGGCGGTACTTTCGTCTGGTCGCCGTGGTTGATGAGGAGATAGTGTTTGAAGCCGATTCCGACCATCTCATGCGCTATGACTCCCGGAGTGGAGAAGTTGTCTTTAAGGGTAAGGTTCTTATGAACGACATGAGGTATCGCAACAATGAGGACGACAACACACGCATGGTTGTCGAATACATTGATACGATCCCATATGTTGAAAGTCTGGTTCCACTCTAGGGATGTACGTACTCCCTCTGTTTGATAATATAAGATGTTTTTGTAAGCTTTGCAACTTGCAAGCTAAACTAGACTACCGTGTACAAATATCTTATATTATGGACAAATGGAGTATTATGAAAAAAAAAAAGCAAATGTGCACCTCGTCCTGACGTATTTTTTTATCTTTCGTTTTTTATTCTAGTTTTCTGTAAGCTTGGTTCCACTTTAAGCATGTATTCCCTCCATTCAGATGTACTATAACATTTATTCTAGTTTTCTGTAAGCTTGGTTCCATTCTTTTTTATTTCAAGATTTACTTTTGAATCCATGCTAATGCAGGTCCCAAAGAAAAATATATTGACCGTATAATTGACCATGTCAACGCGGTTCACGTTCACCAGATCAAAATCTTTGATTAAATTTCAAATTGAAGGTCCTAATTGATCGTAAAACCATAGAAATTGGGGAGCTTAGTGATATAATGGATATAGTGGACTTCACATTACCACGAGAAACAACCAATTCCACCCCAACAATAATTGGCAGAGGGGTTATCAAGCCCCTTGTCTTGCTAGTCACGGGATTAAAAGCAATGGATGGAAATTTATAGTAATGGATCAACGATAAGGTGATAGTGAAAACAATAATAATGATTAGAAGAATAGATCACCAGGCCATGAAATCCCCTAGTGACATCTCTCTTGATAGCAATGATGTGGTGAGCAAATTAAAGTTGGGCAGCTGATATATTATGATAGTTGATAGCTATGATCATTCATGATGCAGTTCTATATAGGCAGTACGTCCAAAACAAATGGTTGATGTTACTCCAGCTACTCACACTACTATTACTTTACTCCCAAGATCGCTATCTAGCATGCATATCAAAGTATTAATTTCATAACAAATGAGTAACGCTATAAGCAAGATGATATAAAGTAAAACAAAAAGTAAGGAGTGCAATACTACCAAACCCCGTTGTTTTCCCCAAGCAGCAACAATACCAATACGTGTTGATGCGGCTTGTTGGGACCCCCGAGTTGCAGTGTGTAGCAGGAGGCGAGCTTTTCCCTCGATGATAAGACCAAGGTTATCGAACCAGAAGGAGCTCCAAAACTCGCAAGTCGAGCAACACATGCACACAAATAGAAACAAAATCCGCTCCCAAAAAAGTTGGCAAAGGGGTTGTCAATTCCCATGTCTTGCTAGCAGCGGTATTAAAAGTAGCACTAGATAATTTTGATATGTTTGGAGCAGCATTGAAACGGAAATAAAAAGCGATAACAACAACAATAATAATAGTCTCTCGGGGCCATGGAATTCACTACTGACATCTCTTATGATAGCAACGGTGTGGTGAAAAAATTACAATTGAACAAGTGATAGAATTATGACAGTCGATAGCTATCATCATTCACGGTGCAATTTCATATAGGCAATACATGTAAGATAAGTGGTTGTTGTTACTCCAGCTACTCACACTGATACTACTCCACCCCAAGACCGTTATTCAACATGCATCTTGAAGTATTAAGTTCATAAAAAACGAAGTAATTCTATAAGGAAGATGACATAAAGTAAGCAAAGAGAGGAGTGCAATACTACCAAAAATATGGGTTTTCTACCTGCCTAAATAGTGTACTTTTTAATAAATAAAACCTATGTAAATACAAAATAGTGAATTGTTGTTTTGGGAGATAAGAGGAAGAGAGGCGTCATTGGGAGGGGTGATGCCCCCATGAGACAAGCATGTAGAATAAACCAGTGGCCAATATTATATAAATGTTTTTTAATTACTTGACAAGTTTAAAAATATGTGAATTCTATGGATATGTGTGACTATTTCGACATAGTAACACAAAATTCCTTTAACATTTTATTTGGCAATTTATTTATTTATATCTAATATATATTATAGTACTAGTACTATAAAAGCATGAGGCGAGGTGGAACAAAAGATTCTATCAGTGAAATCCACCTCACCCAATAATCCAGATTGCTTTCATATCTACTATTCTTAAGAAGTTGCTCCCACTATCTCTATTCTCTTAACATGCACACATGCCACCTCATCAAAGGCTCACCATAATATGCATGAAAACAAACTATTTATTATTGGTTCTTCTCATGCACACATCCATTTCATGACACATGTCACCTCACTCAACATGCATGATTTTTTTTTCATTATATTAAATGGCCCACCACAATATGCATGAGAACAAACTATTTATTATTAGTTCTTCCCATGCACACATTCATTTCATAACACATGTCACCTCGTTCAACATACATGAAATAATTTTTCATTATATTAAATAAATATTTCCAACTTCACAATAATAAAATAAAACACATGTACTATAACATGTATTTTTTTACTTTTAGTTTATATATTATTAATTCAATTATTCATGTTGCATTCAATTAAATCGTTCAAAATATACTTCAATCGATTCCGGCAGCAACACGTGGGGTATCCTCTAGTTTAGCGGTAAAACAGAGTTCACAGTGAGGGCACTCCCAATGCTAGTATCTTAGCACGATATCATAGGCATTTCGCTTATGTGGCATAGCACTTAATGAAGAAAGAGAGAGAGATTGTATCTTAGCTAAGATACAACCCTTGCACGTGGCCATATGCAAAAAACATTGTTAAACCAATCACATGTATGCATGAGACCAAAATCATTAAATAAGATACAACCTCTAAGAAACAATGCATTGTGGTGGTTGTATCTTAAATTTTTATTGCTCCTATGATACTGTGATAAGATACAATGCATTGGGAGAGCCCTGAGATCACTATACGACATTATATTGTCCCATAATAATTTTTCCTTTAAAATCAGTGAACCACCGCGCATTTATTTTTAACGGTGTGACATAAATTATCTTTCGGTTATTCTAATTAATTCCTTTTGCATGACATAGAATTGTGTTTCCTAAATTTTATACGTTTGTTGAATGCATGTATACAATTTTACTACCTAATAAAATAAAAGTTTTAATGGGCTGTTTTAAACTGTTCTGTTTTAATGGGCTGCACCCATGAGGGCGTGGGCCGTTAGTCCAAAACAGGGCGTGAGGAAGGAGGGACCTGGTGAGCGGCGCCGTACCTATATATACCTACGCTCCTCCGACAAAACCTAACCCGAGAGTTTAGGGTTTCCACGGCACTGCGTAGGCCGGCGGCCGCCCTACGGGCATCCAGATCCAAGGTCGGCTCCATGCCGGGAGTTGTGCGCCGGCGGCTGCGACAGCGGGGAGCTTCGGGGTGAGGTTTGCGCGCCCTCTCCCATACGATCCGACGGCTCCTCCTCCAGAGAGTGCGCGCAGAGCCGCGGGACTCCCGGACGCACACCACCTGTTCGACCGGTGGCCGGAGCGCGCTCTCGGCCACGCGCCTCTGCCGCTGCCTCTGGTTGAAATTTTCCATAGCATCATCCATCCTACCCTCTAACGGTGGCAGCTGCTGCTCCGCACTGGGTAGGATGGCTGGTGCTATTGATAGCTTCAACCCGATGAAATCACATAGAAGAAGCAGGGTGCCAGTCCTCTCCTCTGGTTGTATTTGTCCATAGCATCATCCATTCTGCCATTTAACAGTGGGAGCTGCTGCTAAACCACGGTGGGCAGGATGGCTGATTCTATGGATAGCTTCAACCCGATGTAATCACCCAGAAGCATCTAAAGCCTTGCTTAGAGTTAAATGAGTTGACAATCAGTTTGAAGCATTGAGCCAGTCATCCGGTCGAACTTGTCCATAGCATCATCCATCCCACAGCTGTGGTAGCTTCTGCCCTTTTGCCCGGCGTGTAAGCTGGCTGGTGCTATGGATAAACTCAACCTGATTGCTGTGCATACCTGATGCAGAGAAGAAGTCTTGCTTAAGTTAAGATAGCCTGCAGTTTTTGAGAAGGGAGTTGCTTATCTTGGTCACCTTGTTGGTTTTTTCTATATATCGTTATACAACCTGTCAATAGACTTTGATAATCTTTTTACAGAATGACTAGGATGGTTGTTTCTGTGGACGAATTACACTGGACGAATTTATCAGACTATGATGCAGTTCTTTTAGTTACCTTATTCATGGTTGGAGTACTCATGTTGACTCTAATTCTGATCTTCGTTACTTTAACTGAATGTTCTCTTATCTGATGAATTTAGACCTAATTAAGTTTTTGCAGTTATGGTATGTCCCAAAGGGCCAAGATCTGGACACTGCAAAGGTGATGAAGAGGGGGGAGGAGAATGAGAAATTCGACTGTTTTCACATGATTCAAGACATCCAGGGTGCTTGTACTGTCTCCGCAACATGGTTAATATGTATCGGTTGTCTTTCTGTTTCAGTCTGTTGTGGCGAATTCTATTAGAATTTGTTGCAGTGAACTTGTGGTCATCTATGGTTTTGTAAGTGTGCATAGTTTAGAAGGCTCATTCATGTATGAAATTTGTACCTTTGTAAACTGAAAATGTAAGGAGCTTTTCCACCCATGGTATGGCCATTATAGCATCTCAAAATTATTGGTGGCTCGATCTGCAAATAATGTTTCCAAATGCAAAAGTTTGCACCAGATATCATCTCTTGGAATTATTGTCGCATGAAATGTAGTCTTGAACATTGATTTTTGACAGCCACACACGACCTCTCCTGTGTATTAATCTATGCGCGTCAAGCTCTTGTGCTCTGGATGATAAACAAAATTTGCATCTTGGATATTTCCTTGATTTACATGAGTCATTTTGCTGCCAAATAAATTGTTCACGGACCTTTATGCATGTTCGACATGAAAAGGAGCTTGACAGCCGCTCGTAATGCCCTTCTCAATTAGCACAGAGAAGGGACAATATATTCTTGTTACTTGTCAGTTATTGTAATATTGTCAAAAGATGTATCTGGAAGAGGATTAGTCGAGCAATTTCGCATAGTAGATTTAATTTCTGTGAATTTATTTTTTATATTCTTTTTAAGGAATGGATTCTTATATTTGATCCCCATATCCATAGGTTCATCTTCGTTCCAATCCAGGGGCACAACAGGTACAATTTTCAGCTTCTTCAGTGCATCTAGTTAGCAAATTTGTACCTTTATATTGTCGAAAGTATCGCATATCTTTTTCATACAAATTATCGGCATACAGTTGCCTTGCACTTCCATCTATAACTAAACATGAGAAGGAAAAGGTGATAAACTACCAACAAAAGGGAAAAGAACTTGTTACACAGGGGTTTTTGTCATCATCATGAAAACATACTCCCGGACTATGACCATGTCCTCATTTCTGCTGGATCATCCATCTGTGATCCGATGGTTCAAAGGCATCTTCAACCAGCTAAGGGCAGAACTAAGTGCAGGCTACTTGATAAAAAATAACACATCAGTAGCTCTTTGCTTTGCTGTTTTATCTGCAGGATTGACAATGTGTATGAATACAGAAGGATCTACACCTCTAGCTACCTTGTGTATGTTTTGACCGAATTTGTAAAATGATTGATTTCCTTGAGCAGGGCTACAATGTGTATGCTTTGGCTGCATTTTTAAAATTATTGATTTCCTTGAGCAGGCTAAGTCTCTCAAAGCTGTAGACATTTGGATGCGTTCTCCAACATGCCTCTATGATCTGAGCCTCGCTTGCTGCTTTTCGATCTTCGACCATATAGTTTTCTTTTGTTCTTTGCCATGATGCATGTCTTCTGTTGTATGCTGTGTAGAATCGTTTGGACCTCTGTTTTGATGTGTACGGCTATTCTGCCATTTATTTGGCTTTACTTATTCTCCCATTACTGATTTTCTAGCACACCTCGAGATTGCTTTCGGCAGTAGAATGGTGGACAAACTTGTATCATGACATGTTATCTGAATTAGTTCCTGCTCTTAATCTACGTATGTGCCATTGCAGTTGGCATAGTAGCTCATTTGGAATGCATGGATACATGCTATTCGGTTCTCAAGTGGAATACGTAAAATTGCATATCAAGCGTGAAAGCACCAGTGGTCTAGTGGTAGAATAGTACCCTGCCACGGTACAGACCCGGGTTCGATTCCCGGCTGGTGCATTCCCTTCTTTTTTTGCCATATTGCTGCAAACTGTGTATTATTTTTTTGGGCATTCTCACTATTTTTGAGCTGGGTACTTTTTTGCCATATTGGGCAAACTGTGTATTACCTTGCCCACTAAAGTTTCAAGCATTTTGTATGCAAACGGTTTGAAGGACAAAAAATACTTTTTTTCAACTTTCTCTAACTCGCGACAAACTGATTTTTATGTCATGAAAAAACATCTTTCCATCCCTCAGATTCAATTCAACCTGGCGTGTGCATACTTACAAGAGAGAATAAGTTAAATGATGGAGTGTGCCCACCTTGGGTGATGTACATAATCCTTAATTCTACCCACCTTGGCGTGGTCCCTAGTCTTTGCGTTCACAATTATCTACGAAAGTTATTTCTACCACATATAAGTAATTTGTAACTAGCAAGGCAATTGAGACTACCAATCTCACTAGTACTATTGGGAACCAAGGTGTTGTTATACTAGATGATAACCCGCACGTTGCTGTGCAAACTGTTAACAAATACTTTGATGTTTTAACACATGAAATTTTTTATGAAACATAGTATAATTTAATTATAAATTTTTATTTGAAAGAAAATATTACTTAAAGTAAAACATCTATGAAAAATTGATGAAAAATCCAAAAATATATCTAATTTTATTTTGTGTATTTATTACTTTGACAATATAAGGTGTGATGATATGAGACGAAAAGAACGTTGACTAGAAACAGTGGAGACATCCCCACCCTTAACTAAACCTAAAATATTGATAACAATCACAAATGTGGATTCATAAAAAAATTGTCACATAGACAAATTAAATGTGAGGTTTAGTGCATGATTTGTTTAATATTTATTTGTGATAGGTTGCATGTGCATGCAAAATTAATGAGAGCATGCGAATGAAGAGTTGGTGTAAAATATTTTTTACATGATGTAACTACTTGATGATGTGGATAGCTTGCATGTCAAAATAAATATGTTAGTGGGGACGAACTATTTAGGTATTATAGATTTGTATGTGTAGGTATTCATGATTGTTTTATCTTACAGAGCCTCATGTTGGTTCAATAAACATTACAATCACCTATTTTAAGGGAAAATTTCTGCTATCATATAAACCCTTACACTTGGAGGCCCCAACAACAACCAAGTTGAGGGTAGCACTGATCATGTAATCAAACGTTTTGACGTGGCTTTTGGACCGAACATAATTATCCCGCAGGACCACTCCGTTTCCCAGGTGCTCCATTCCTACCCTGAATGCTCTTTTATCTGGATGGTCGTCAAGGATCCTCACTCATGAGGTCCCATGTTGCTTACATATTCTTTGTTGGCGTGCGATGGGACTCCGATCTTGGATTTCTAGGGCTAGTGCATCTTTATATACTTCGGGTATGGCCTTCTAACGAGACCATAGTAGCTCCCTGGAGTTCTACACCTCGCCTGCCCTCCTCTCCAAGAGCCTCTTCTCGTTTGATATATTAGCAAGATTTGCGAGGACCTTTAGTCCGACATCCTCTTGACTTCATCATCGATAATATGATTGTCAATAGCTTGGATATCACAATCACTGGATTCCTTAACCTCGCTATTTTCCTTCTTCCTCATGGATCAAATCTAGCATGCCACCATATAGCAGACTTGGATCGAGATTATTTGCCATGAGGTGTGAGGCACTACGGTTGGCGGGTGACTATCAACTAAGTCGCCAATCTCCTCGATCCCCTCGGGGATGGCAGTGAGGTCTTCGATGTCATCGATGAAGTGGTCATGGGTGGGTCGACAAAATTAGCCTGTTGGGCTCAGCATGCCGCTAGACATTGGATGACAGGCTCGCCACGAGAATTCGCAATGTACTCCAGGGTACCCCGAGTGAACGTTTCATCCTGGTGCTAGGGTTTCGACTTGGCCAAGGTGGTCGGTCAAGTTGGCGACATATCACACGATGCTGAAAACGAAGATCCGACTCGACGTGTAGATTACATCGTTGTAACTAGTGATCACATCTAATATTTGTACCAATCATGACCTTCATGGGCCGCCATTGTCAAAGCTAATTCGGTACATTCCTTGATAGGGTATCTCGACTAGGCGAGTATATCAAGTGATAAACATGAGAATATATTTACCAGGTTCAAACCCTTGGTATCGAGGTAATACTCTACTCTTTCCTGTGGTGTATTATTGTGATGGGTGTGTGTGTCGAGTACACATTGCAGTAAAGGAATTTTATTTATCTAACTTGAGGTCTTCCATCAATATGCCGTGCCCTGACTTACATAGGTTCTTCAGAGCCTAAGGTTTACAAGATCCAAGTCGGCTACGTCGGTGGATGGGAGTCCTTCACGGATGTGGCTTCCTTGTCTTGAACGTTAACGCTTCCAAAATCTTCCTTCTATGCAACCCATGCGCCAGCATGATGAACCAAGATGAAAATCGACCCAGAGGTCCTTGGGTCAGCCTACTTGGGCCAACTTCTAGCTGACCGAGACACCCCTGGCCGTAACACCATCAAGGGCTTCCTTTATGGTAGGTGGACTACGGTTGTGCCTCGGCCATTGGGCCCTGATGTCTACCCAACATTTGGCCCATCAACCGCCAGGTCAGCCCCGTACAATAAATTGCCAACATAGTACCCTGATTTGTATGCAAATTGAAGAACTTGATGAATCAGTTAACCCCTCTTTTCTACTTTCTCTAATTCATGGATAATTAATTTCCAATTGGTGTTGGTGAACATAGTTTTGTAACTACATGTAGTATATCTTACTCCAATTGGCTAATTAATTTCCAATTGGAGCGGCATCCAACTAGTTGTTGTTTTAAATACTTATTTTTGTTTTTGGTTAATTAGTATCTTAGTTTATCGGGTTTCTTCCTAACCGGTTTGCTTGGCTAAATAGTGTATTATTTACAGAGAATCTGTGTCAAAGCTATAAATTTGCTTTTGGGGTGGATAAGAGGGAGAAACATGGTTGAGAGAAGTGGTCCGAAAAGTATGGAGAACAGACGAATCGAATATTTATTTAGTTTTGTTTTGCATTACATGGACAGTTTCAAAACAGATGAACAATATTAATATGTGTGACTATTTTGTGGTAATAACAAACAAATAATTTGTTTTTATATGGTAAATTCGTTATTCATATAAAATAAAAATTCCAAGTTTCTATTATCAAATACTGTACAAAATGTGATGTTTTAGTGGGCTGCACCTATAGCGGCTCGGCAAAACAGGGCGTGTGCAAAGCTGGCCACATGGGCCGGCACGGCACGGCACGACCCGGTACTCGCTTAGGGTTTGTCCATATGGCCAGTTGGCAATCAGTTCCAAGCCTTGAGTCAGTTATCCGGTTGAACATGTCCATAGCATCATCCACCCGGCTGCTGTGGTAGCTTCTATCCTTTTGCATGTCGCGGAGATGGCTGGTGCGATGGATAAATTCAACCCGATGGTTGTGCATACCCGATTAATAGAAGAAGCTTTGCTTAAACTTAACTGAGCCCAGAGTCACTTTGAAGCAGGAAGTCTCTTACCTGTCTTTTGACTCTGATACTCTTTTTGCAGAATGGGTAGGATGGATATTGTCGTGGATGAATTCCACCTGATGATTATGGTTATGGTACTCATGCTGATTCTAATTTTGATCTGCCTTACACTAATTACTCTGCTGTCTAGAAAAAGAAAGACCGAAGCATACACGATACCATGTTCCCAAGGACCAAGATCTGGACAGTGCAAAGGTCATGAAGAGGGGGAGGAGGCTATTTGATTGAATGAGAAATGTAATTGTTTCTCGCATGATTCAAGACATCCATGGTGTTTGTAGAGTGTCCTGCAACATGGTTCATATTTATTGGTTGCCTACTTGTGGTCATATATGGGTTTTAGTTTTGTAAGTGTCCGTGGATTTGAAGGTTAGAAAGCTTGTTCATGTATGAAATTTGTATGGTTCTGAACTGAAAAATTAAGGGGCTTTTCCACCCATGGTATTATGATGGTCATAATAGAACATCTGGAAATTATTTAGGGTCGGATCTACAAATATTATTTCCAAATACAAAAGGCTTGGACCTGATATTCTCTTTTGAAATCATTGACACATTAAGTAAATGCAGTCCTGAACAGTTTTTTTGTAGCCCCCTCTATTTCTCCTGTGTATTTTTAATCTTATGCACAAGAAGCTCTTCTGTGCTGGGTGATTAACAAAGTTTGAATCTCGGATATTTACTTGATTTGCATGAGCTATCTTGTTGTCAGCTAAATCGTTCAAGTGAGCTAAGATCATGTTTCTGAAGTTTGGTGCATTTGAACATTTATGCATGTTCGGCATCAAAAGAAGCTTGACATCCCCTTATTTGAATTTTCATTGTTAGCCTTCTAAAAGAAAAGGAACAATATGTTCTTGTTACTTTAATTTTTGCAATTTTGTCAAAAGATGTATCTGGAAGAGGGTACGCTTGTTAGTTTAACAATTTCATATAGTACATGTTAATCTCCGTAAACTGACTTCTTATATTCTTTTTGAGGAATGAATTAATATAGGTATTTTTTCAATCATCTTAAAAAACAGATACTGCAAGGACTATCATCACGTCCTTGTTTTTGCAGGAGCATTCATGTATGGTCCATCGGGTTCAAAGGTATCTTCAGCTACTTGTTTAATCTCTGGCTTCCATGAATGGATAGAACTAAGCCAGGCATTCATTTGTTACTTTCTCAAAAAAGAAAAATACCCCCACATAAGCAGCTCTTTGATTTCCTGTTTCGTATACAGGATCGAACCAAAAATTGAGCCTGACCATGTGTTATGAACACAGAAGGATCCACACCTTTAGTTATCTCGTGTATATTTTGACTGAAATTTTAAAATGATTGATTTCCTCAAGCAGGGGAAGTCCGGCATGGTTCTATGATCCGAGCCTCGCTTGGTACCCTTCCATCTTCCTTCTTCGGCAGCTTTGTTTTGTTTTGTTCTGGCATGATGTCGTTGTATGCTGTAATGGAATTTTTCGCTATATCGTTTGGATTTTGGACCTCTGTTTAGATGTTGTGTATGGCTACTCAGCCATTTATTTGGCTTTATTTATTGTCGGACTTCGGCCTTTTTCCATCAAAGTGAAGCCGGAAACAAATGTATTGTGGTCTGTTTGCCGATACTGATTTTCTTGCTCACCGCCAGGTTGAGTTGTATTCGCTCATTTGGTCTAGCATCTTTCTTCCTGGGCAGCAGAATGTCTTGTACTCGTTGTAATGGACAAAATCACGGTCGACACTGAGCTTATTTGGCATGTTGTCTGAATTAGCCCTTGTTGATCTATGTGCCATGTCAGGGTAGTTCTATGTGCCATGTGGATCCAAGCAAGTATGTACTGAACTGAAATTGAGTTCCTGCTCTGTTCTGTGTGCCATTTGCACTTTCCGGTTGTGTATGTGGTTTTCGAGTGACAAGTTTGCTACTACTAAAACTGTTAACGAAACTAAAGATTTCTTTCATAACAGCACCAGTGGTCTAGTGGTAGAATAGTACCCTGCCACGGTACAGACCCGGGTTCGATTCCCGGCTGGTGCATTCACTTCTTTTTTACCATTTTCTAGTTAGTTCAATCATCTTTTTTATTAGTTACTACCTTTGTCCCATAATATAGTAAAAAAATTTAAGCTAGTCAAGTAAGATGCCACATTCCCATTTCTCATTTTGTTCCTGTACAAAAAAGCTTTCGGCAATTTGCATGTAGAAGAAGCAAAATCTCAAGTAAGATGGGATCAAAGATACTTGGCGAGATCGCGGTGCGCCTGGACCAGCAACTGTTTGTCGTCGTCCCATTCGTCCCGGTAGCTCTCAGGACGGTCCGTCAACCTACGTCTCCCCGTAAGGGAGATCACCTTCCTCCACTCCTCGATCCTCTCCAGCCCGCACTGCTCCACCAGCCAGTCCTCGTACTCAAACTGCGACGAACACCGCCGAAAACAAGTTCATCAGTCTCAGAGATTCGGAGCAGATTAACTAGCGACGACAACATCAGTGGCGTTGTTACTTACCGCGCTTGCTCCCAGGTCGTGGGTGAACCTCTTGGGGCGTCCTTGGTCCTCCATGTCCGAGTAGAACGCCGCCACGTCCCGCGTCATCTCCTCCGGCGACGGCAGCTCGATCCTCCCCGACAGGACCCTGGCCACCCAGATACTCTGGAGCTCGAACACCAGGAAAGGGATTGCATTGAATGGGAGTCCCACGAAAGAGATGTGAGGGGCTAGATGAGGCGGGAACACGTGCTTGTACAACGGACCGACGCGTTTATCGTCCACGCTCACTACGCCAGTCCCATCTTCGTCGTCCTCCTCCTTCAGGAACGGGAAGCTGTAATTGTACCCGGTGCAGTGCACGATGGTGTCTGCCTTCACCCGGTTGCCGTCCTCGAACACCACGCCGTCGTCTTCCTCTGCACTCTCGATCTGCAATTGATGAACTAGCATTATCGATCTTTATCTCGACGTGAAGATGAAATTCCAATATGCGTTCTTCGGTACACCCCTCCTCCTAAAATTTGTAAAGGGCAGTATGGTCTTTTCATGAAACCAATGCCCACCCTGATGAAATTGGATTTCGGCACGATGAAATTGTCTAGCAGTACTAGGGTTTACCATGGGATGTAGCCACAAGTTGGCAATGACAGTGGTGGTGGTCTGCGTCTCCGCTGGTGGCGCTCGAACGGCGACGTGAACCTCTTTGGCGACGCGGGCGATGTCCCTGGAGATGTCCATCCCGCTAGGATGGTATCCTATGATCACCACAACCTAGCCACCAATAAGACACAAAATTAAGAACAACTGTTAAGAAGAAAGAAATTGAGGTGAAGGATGATGGTACGCACTTGGCCGTGAAATGGGTCGGGCACACGGTAGTTGTGGCTGTGTATCTGCTTCCCCGGCCAACCCTCTATGCCTGCACATCATTCGCCATGAAAATTGTACTGTACTGACCAGAGGGAGAGATAATTAGGTGACATGGATGGACTATTTACCGGCGATGTCGGCGAGCCGGGGCTCGACGAAGTGCCCGTTGCAGACGACCACGGCGTCGAACACCTCCTCCTCCAGTTCGCCGCCGGCGCCGGCGAGCTTCCTCGAGCAGTACGACACGCTCCATCTCCCGCTCGTCTCTCTACGGACACTGACGACCTCCGTCTCGAGCCGGACCAGCCGGTGGAGGTCGAACCGAAGCGCGAAGTCCTCGAGGTACCGGAGCACCTCCTGGTGCCCGGGGAACCTGCGCGGGTCACCGGAATCCCCATCGGCGGCGAGGAAGGGGAAGTCGAGGAAGCCCATGCACTCGCGGAGCAGGTTGGTGCGGAGGGATGCGTAGAGGCTCCCGTGCACGCCGCCGGCGCCAAGCGGGTCCTCCGACGCCGCGGCGTCGTAGCGCCAGGTGCCGCCCACGGCCGCGGCTCGCTCGAAGACGACGGGCGCGTGGCCCTGGCGCCGCAGCTCCCGCGCCGCCACCAGGCCGGCGGCCCCCGCGCCGATCACGGCGACGCGGCGCGATGGCATCGGTGGAAGAAGAGGTATGCAGGTAGCTAGAGCGAGGAAAGTCTCCAAGCAGCCAGTTCCTTGTCGTTGTTGCGTGTGTTGCTTTCTTCACGTGAAGCAGTTTTTTTCTTCACGTGGAGCAGTTGATCGAGATGGATTCTCCTCATTTTTCTAGTCTGACTTTTAGTGTTTTTTTAGGAACACAGTACAAGGCAGACACTCACATACACGAGTATACACTCACCCCTATGAACGCATACACGCACACCCTACCCCTATGAGCATCTTCGCAATACTCAGTCGGCACATCATCTTGAGATTAACGAAGTCAACACCTCGTCTTCGACGGGAACGTCTCCTCCCACTGAAAGCGCATCACCGGAAAGCCTGAAATATATTCAGGAAAATGCGAGCACCAATGTCAAATTTGGGATTTGAACTCTGGTGCGCTGGGAATACAACCATCCACCTAGCCAACTCAACCACAGGTTGATTCGCTTTTAGTGGGAGGAGACGTTCCCGTCGAAGACGAGGTGGTGACTTCGTTAATCTTAGACCTTCCGCAATGAAAATATCATAGTGTTGGTCAAAATGATCGTTTTTTCTGCCTGTTTCGTAATAAGATTGTTAATCAAAACAATTAATCCTGTACTGCGTTGTTTGATGGTCCAATCAATGTTTCTTCATCGGGTTTTATAGAGAGAAGTTCACCCGTGGTCACGGAAATTGAGACTGAAATTTATTGTGGTTCACGTAATTAGAAATACCCAAAATACGATAATTAAAATTGTATCGGTGAACATCAACGGTCACCGCCAAACGGTTTAAATATGTAGTTTGCCAATGTGCATATTGTTTGACCTGTTGACTTTCTATGTATCAAATAGCAGAGCTAAAATTCATGAGCGGTCACTTACTTGTTTTAAAAAAATATTTTGGTCGCTGGTTCAAAATTCAAAACACATCAGATTGTAAGTTGGTTATATTTTTTTCATAGTTTTGTCTATATATTTAAAATAAATATATTAAAAAATTAATTTACGTACAACCATAAAATTATTCCTCACACATACAGAAAATGGTCATGTCGTGAAAAAATGTTCACCCTATTTAAAAAAATGCTGCTAGCTTTAAAATAAATATTATTGACATTTGAAAAATACTCAAGTTTTCAAAATAGGTTCATGAAATTTAATTATATTAATACAATATAAAAAATTGCGCAAGTTCAAAAAAAGTTCCATACCATCCAAAAACGAATCATGAAATTTAAAAATGGTACATGTGTTTGAGAAAATGTTTCTAATTTTTCTTAAATGACATACAGTAAAAAACACATAAATTTAAGAAAATATTTTGTACCATTTTAAAAAGTACATGACATTTGAAATAATGGTCAATTGTTTTAAAAATAAGTTAATGATATATTTGTAAATACATTAATAATGTTTTAAAATTTTACATAATATAAAAATATATTTCCATACGCAAAATGTTTATCACCTATTCTAAAATGTTTAACATTTATTTAAAAAATGTTCAAACATACTTTTTTACAAAATGAACATCTTATATTTTTAAAACGATCAACATGTATCAAAAATTAGAGTATGTGCAAAAATATTATAAAACTTATTAAAAAATAAAACATGTATGTGAACTGGCATACATATCTAATAAGGTTAGACATGTTTGTGAACCAGTATACCTTCTATGAAACTGTTTAATGGACCGCCCCGCTAAGAGAAAAGGAACCCTAGTACTGAACAATCTTCACAAGTGATAAGCCTATTATCCATGAAGTACCACAATACTATTATTTATGCACATAGATCCTCCAACGAGGATGGTAAAGAAACTAGACTAAAGTAGTACCATAAATCACATTCTCTGTTTTTTTAACGTGAACATTTTTCTAATGTTACTAGTATTTTTTTAAAGCTAGCAACATTTTAGAAAAATAGTTTGTACAGTTTTTACGCTGCATGAACTTTCTTTGTAAGTGTGATGATTCTTTTAGAATTTAAATAAATTATGCTATGCAATACATATATTTTAAATATATAAATAAAAGAAAAAATATTAATCACAAACAAATTGATGTGTTGTGAATTTTCAATCAATGAACAAAATAATTTTTTAAGACAAGTCCAGTGACCGTTGATGAATTTTAGCCCTGCTAGCAGATACCTGGATGGTGAACTGGTCAAACAATATGCCAGGTAGGCAAAATATGTATTCAAAGCGTATAGCGATGACGTTGATATTCACTGATTCAACTTAATGACCGTATTTCGGGTATTTCTAATTACATGGACCAAAGTGAATTCCGGTCTTAACTTCAATGAACGCGGGTGAACTTCTAAAAGGATACCTGATCTAAGATGCCTTTGGATGTGTTTTTCTTTAGAATAAACTATTTTTGACAAGTTCTATGACACGCGCAAAGTAAGTTGCCATCTTGCATAAAATATTAGAACATAATAAACATATATGCATACACCCTATTTTTATGAGCATTTTGAGATACTGAGCCGACATAACATACTAAGGTTAACGAAGTTACCATAGACGTTTCATAGTCGATAGAAGCGTCTTCTACCACTGAATAAACATTGCGAAAATATATATAATAAATTCAAAAAAAACGCAAATCAATATTAAATCTAGGACTTGAACCCTAATATGTATTGGTTCCACCACATACATTATCCTCACGCTTGGGCCTAGTCCGGTCCAGAGAAAGTACAGTCGATTGCTCAAAATTCTCTAAAAAAACAAAGTGCTGGAAAGTCATCGGCGTCGATTAATTAGTGCAGCCAGCCTCGTCCTTAATTAAGCTGCACATGGATGCATGCATGCGTAGATGCTCGATTAATCATCCCCTGGAGATTCGCTCGTATTCAAAGTGCTTATCACATCACATGACATATATAATGTGCACGCTTATGGCTCAGAATACGCATGTACAAGATCCTAAAAAAAATCATGCAGAAACCAGTCCAACGAAAATAATTCTACTTTCCAACGAAACATCAACTATTCGCTTGTCAATGTTGAATGAAGGAAAAAACAACAACAACATCATAGAAACACAAGGCGCACATGCTTTTGTCTTGCCCTGTGAAAGCTACATCCATACACAAGTGCGAATTTCTTAAGGCCGAGCTACACGTAGCCCTTTATTTTAAAAAGATCGTAAAACATGTTTAAAAGTTTTAAGAAAATAGGAAAAAATTCTGTGAAAACTTATATGTATTTCATATGAACATGTCAAATTTCGTTTGAAAATATTGTAATATGCAGCCTACACAAAAAAAAATTCACCCCAAAAACAACAACAAAAAGTCCATTTAAAATCAAATATTTGTCTTTTTTTCATACGCCACATGTGAAAGTATAATGGTATGAAAATTTGCTTATATGTTATATACATGTGTATGTGTATTCATAAAAAAATTCAATACTTTTTAGATAATGTCAATACTCCTTCCGTTCCAAATTAGATAACTTACATTTGGTCACATATATATACAAATGGAAGTCATGTAATTTGGAACGGAGGGAGTATGTTTTATGCCTTGTTCAAAATAAAGGGCTACGTGTAGCTCGGTCTACGTTAGGCATTTTTGATCCATACACACCCTATCGTTCTCTTTCTTTCTTTTCTTCTTTGACGCGTTCAAAATTATTCAATTGTGCATGATTATGTAGTACACATATTCGTCTCACTTAGAAATATTGGTACTTTGTCGACCTGATATAGAATAGAAAATAGAGAAGAAATATATTATGTTTCTATAATAGGGGAATTATTATATGCTGCTGACTATGTGGCCACAGTTTTTAGCTTTTGTTGGGGGGGGGGGGGGGCAGGCCTCGAAGACAATGTGTAATTATTTGGCTAGCTAAAGTCAGGCACATAGATAGGTCAAATGATTTGGTCTGAAAAAATTGTTATTTTTCTCTACAAACCTGATGAAATTTATTTAAAATACACATATTGTATTTTGGACCGAAGAGAGTATCATATTTTAAATGGGACTTAAGAAAATAAAAATGTGGTATGCTCAAGGAACTTTTAGTTTATCCATGCATCGATGGGCACCACTGCACCGTTGAGCGGTGAGCCGAAGGAGAGGGAAGCTCCCCTATATGATATTGTTAAGACAACCCCTATTTGATGATTATTACGTCAAGTACTCCATCCGTTCCAAATTAGATGACTTTCATTTGTATACATGTCTATACAAATGGGAGTCATCTAATTTGAAACGGAAAGAGTAGCTGCTACCACTTCACAGTTCACATGCATAGGGCGCCCCCCGACTTGGCCGACCCATTGGTATTGCTATGAAGTGAGTGTGCGCCTGATATATTTTGCAACAATCCTGAGTGACTGAGCAGGAGAACTGACCATCATTTTAGCGGATGCAGTGAACTGATTGTGGTTCTGTGGCAACCCCGACACTATAGCAAATAGTAACTGTAGCAAACCCAAAAAAGTAGCAAAGGTTTTTGTAATACTACTACAGAACATTATTTAAAAAAAAGACTTATTTTCAAAGCAGAAATATTTTTCCAAATTTGTGAACATTTTTTGAAAATGAAAACATCATTTGAAAATTGAATTGACATATTTTCAAAAAAAATGTGTTTATTATAAAATATGAAAGCAATTTAATTTATGAAGAAATCTTAAAAAAACAAATTTTATTATAAAATTATATTTATTTTTCCAAAAAAAGAACATTTTCTTCAAATTATGAAAAGAAAATCAACTTTGTGTTTTTTAAAATTTGATATATTTATTGAAAGCGTTAGTAATTTATAAGCATTAAAAAATAAAAATGACCTGCGATAAACAAGTAAAGATTGAACATAAAATAGAAATGATACCCCAATCCAGAAACTTTCTAAAGGTTTCCAAATTTTGAATTTGTAGCACAATACAAGTACAGTAGCTTTTTTTTAGACAATACAAGTAGCTAAAAGGACCAGCCCTGTTGATTCCTGAATTCGCCGCCTCTTCTGTGCGGTAGCTCCACAGTTTACTGCATAGAGCGGCAAATAGTATTTCCACGCAGCGTGGACGGTGATGGGCTGTCCATCGGCGTTAAGTAATGATGATGATGGTGCCTCCTTCTTAAAATCCAAGCATGCCTAGATCATCGGCTAATCATCGCCTGGAGATTCGCTTGCCAGCTGATCTAGGAATTATTCTCTCTTACTTTTTGCATTTTTTTTTATTGAATAGTTCAAAGTGCTTATCACATGACATGACATGACATACCATACGGTCCGACAAAAAAAAATCCTACTTCCCCGTCTCAAATTACTTGTTATTCAGATATATCCGTTCGAGAAACAAGTAATTTGAGACGGAGGTAATACTTTCCAAGCAAAAGAAAGAAAACCAACATCAACTATTCGCTAGTTAGGGTCGGATAATGATGTTATTCTATTACGTGTGATGTTCAGTATAGTGACACGTGACTGATTGACACTCACACTGATAAGGGATAACATAAACACGACGCGCACATGCTTTTGTTTTCGCCTGTGAAAGCTTTTTTTTTTGCGGGGTATTCGCCTGTGAAAGCTACAGCCACACACCAACTATCATTTTATTTCTTTCTTTCTTTGACGCGTTCAAAATTATTTTATTGTGCATGATTATGTAGCTACACAGATTCGTCTCATTTAGTAGAATTGGTACCTTTGTCGACCTGGTATACACAAGAAATATAATATACACCCCCGCCCCCCCCCCCCCAAATATATAATATATTCTGGAATAGTGGAATTAATTAGTATATATGCTGACTACGTGGCCACAGTTTTCAGCTTTTGTTCGCGGGGCCGGGGCCTCGAACAGAAAAGAGCCAGGCCACCCAATAAAGTAGTCAAGGGGGCATTTCAGGTAATAAATGAATAATTAGTGGGCTAGCTAAAGTCAGGCACATAGATATATAAATCAGTTGTTAATAAACAAAGTACCAGCAGCAGATACTAAAATGTAATCCACCATCTACCTTTCGGTGAGAATCCTCTGAGCCCGCCATCAGGTTATTATATTATGATTTATGACTTCATGTACTGTATGTACAACTTTAGATGGTTAATAATTCGTTACTAGTTGATTTATATCTATTTAAATCTAAAAGCGGAAGATATACTATTACTATCAATCTGGATGCATGTGGTGACAAAGGTAGGGGCTTTTTGGGCAGGACGTCTCGACGGAAACATCTCTTACAGAAAGAATATTCACTTTTAATGAGACACCAAAGCGTCAAACCTGCGGTTTGATTCTTAATGGGTTGGAAACACCACATTTCTCCTAACCATCCCATCACAGGAGGGTTCTCGGTAGGACGTCAACTTTGATGCGTGTGATTGTAGTTATTCTCTCATGACAGCTTTCCTTGTCCCTTTTCTTATTGTCATCTATTAGAGCATCTACAAACCGGCTCTCCAAACTGATCGGTCGAATTGTCCTGTCATTGCGCGGTCGCAAAACCGTAACGCAAACGGACTCCGCAAAGCGGTTCTACATGTTTGGGTTGATCGTCATTCCTTATATCGAGTCTAAATCTAAGGTGGACATAAGTCTAAATCTAAGGTGGATATAGGGAAGCCCCGACACAATCCTTTTAATAGTTGACCATGTGCACCCACCCGATGATGAACGTTGGCCCACATAAATTCCTCACTGGATGAAGCGTAACCTCACTATCTCTCTCCATCTCTTGCCCCCCCCCCCCCCGCCTCCTCTGGTTCCGATCCAATGGCGTACAACAGCAGTAGCGCCGACTCATGTGGCCTCTTTGATGCCATCGATGACTGGGAGAGCCTGCTCCTGGATGTGGATCCAGGCGATGTGGACTTCAAAGCGCTTCGGCTCGCCATCAATCAATCAGAGCGTGAGGCTGCAACGTTGTTGAAGGCGAGGACACGCCAAGGAGTAGGAGCATCTGCTCCAAAGATTGACGGGTGATGGGAAGAGCTACGACCATCCTCCTCTGATGGATCCAACGACGGCCACGACGTCCCCTCCGGTCGATGATGCATACACGAAGGGTTACAGACTCACCGAAGATTGCAAGGGTAAGTGTTCGACGAGGAAATGCCCTTTTGCACGCCATTGATAATTGAATCAATATGTTCAAAAAGGAAAATTTTGAACCATTTACTGATGGTGTGTGAGTTAAATAAAACATTGTTAATAATGTAATTATGTACGCCACTAAATTTAAACTCCAAAGCCTAGACATGTGCACGTATAAGTGTTGTCTCAATCCAAACCAACCCTCACAGTGACCAAAACACCAAAGCCAACACACACAAGAGGTGCCTCGTCATTGACCGTCGTCGCGCTCTTTGGTGATGACGGTGCCACCCTCTTCGACGACAATGATAATGCACTCTTCGACAGCACCGCGCTCTTGGAAGACAACGACGCCCGCTCTTCGACAATGGTGGCGTCGTGCTCGTCACTCGTCGCTCGTCGACGTCATTTTTTTTCTGAACGTTGGCGTGTGAGGAGCATTGCACGTCACACGCATTTTTTTATCTATGACGTCTAGAAAACTAGCACAATATTATTATTTCAATCACTGCTGGCGTGGATGGATGGCACACCATTAAATTTCATTGATCACTGGCACAATATTACTGGCGTCCGGTGCCTACGCCAGCAAAACGTTTTTTGGCACGACATAGAAGAGTTTTTCCCTACTAGTGGGTCGGCGTCCCCTTTGGGCCATCGCGCACTACCAGAGCAAGACTCTTGCACATCAAAGCGCCTCCGATAAGGAAAACTGCTTCCCCGTAATGGCCGACCAGACTGCCGCTGCACCAGGCTTATTGAGGAGAGCTACTATCTGTAATTGATGTTCTTGGTTGGTGAGCCGACATTTATCCGTAGAGCTCAGAGTCATGGAGGAGGTGGAGGAGAAAGAAAGGAAACGGTCGTGTGTGTGGTGTGTTTAATGATCCTGCGAGGGTATATTTAAATAGCTAGCGCCAGGTAGAGAAGCGGATGAGCCGGTTTGAATGTGGGCGCTGAAGTGGGTTTCTCGGACCTCGCGCTGGTTTAATGCGGTAGGGCAATCCCTTCGCATGCGGAGGGATTTTCGGCGCGAAGAGCATTTAGATGGTGCTAGGTTTTTAGGATGGGACATGTTTGGTGTTTGAACTCCCGAAAAACCTTCTAGACTTTAGTTCAGATTTGCGAAAATACAAACATACAAATCAACTTATAGACGAATACAAAACCGCGTTAGATGACATAACTGATACAGATAATCCAACTCAAACTGATACAGAAAAATTAAAGATCTACATTAAAGATATCCTTTATCCTTAGCTCAAGGCCGACATGTATCCATCCAATCCGCTCTCGCAACCCATTCGATAGAACAGCATCACATGCCCATATTAGACTATACTAGAAGGGTTGGCGCGCTCCGCCACGCCCGACGATCGGTGAGCACTATGAGGATGGATGTAACTCATATAGTGTCTTTGGTGGGTATAATCCGGCTATTTGGATGGTTTTTTATGTTAATGATCGTTCAACATGTTGAAGACTAACAGGACTCTGATATAGTAGAGATACATGTGGAGTAGCAAATAGTGGCTCTATGGTGAGCTGAATATGGATATGTATTTATTATTGTTGCATGTTGTGTGTATGCGGCTTTGATGATAAACAACATGTCGTCGGAGCACGAAGGCTGGGGCGGGTTGGAGTAGCGTCAGGTGGAGTCCTGGGCTAGGGACGACTTGTAGGTGACTCCTACCGGCCTCCTCTTGTGTTGCCATCGATGTCACCCGTCGTGGTAGGCGCGGCTGGATGATGGAGATCCTCTCATGTGTCGTCCCCTTCCACGCAATAAAGGAGCTCAACCCTAGCGGTTCTCTTTCGTTTGACTCTTCGGTTTGCTGCTGTCGGTCACATCAGATCGGGTCGCCGATGAGTTTCAGATTTCTCCACTGACAATCTTTATAGATTGGCAAAGTGCTCTTGAAACCTTGGATTGAATAGGATCTGGTCAGACGCGTCCACAATCAACAACCCATGTGGCTTCAAGGGGGCGTGTTGTGAAGCTCTGTTTTCAGCTAACACCACGGGACATGTCGAATTGTGATTTCCATGATGTTGGCAGAGGCGGTGAATGTCAGGACGACGTCAATTGGAAGATCAGAAGTTAACGGCTGAGGCGGGATCCTGGGTGCGAAGGAGCCTATGGCGGGTGTTCAACGACTTACGGAAGCAACCTTCGAAAGCGGGGGGGTGGTAACACAGGTGGACCGCATTTTTGGTGGTGCTCCTCGAGTACCGAGCAATGTTTTCCAGGGTGAAAACCAAAGGTATGGCCTTCATTGGTTGTACCTAGCAATGACCTTTATGAAGGCATTATTTTGGAAACTCGATCTTTCTTCTGAGTAAAAACCAACGATCTTCGATCGGGCGACGATAACGCTTATGCATTGTTTTCTTCTTGAAGGTGTTGCTTTTGAAGAGCCTAGTGTGTAGTACATAAGTTATATTCACTGGTGGTTAGAGTGTTTCGGTTGCGATTAGTTGTACACCATGATGGGGTTTTTGTTTTGTTTTTTCTCTTTCTTTTTCTTGGTTGTGTGCATCCTGGATGTCTTCAAATATTTTATTAGTGCAGAGGCTGGGTGTAGTTGGTATCCAGACGATATTAATATATTTCCCTTATATATAAAAAAGATGAAGAATATTTTTAAAATTTTCAAAATGTTCTAATATAAAGTAGTTGAAATAATTAAAAACTTACCAAGAAAACCAACAAAAATAAAAATTATACGTACGTACGCTAGTTGTCCGTGTATGGGTCGACACACACAAGCATTACAGCAGATCTGACGGTGCGGTTTTCTCTCCATCCAGCAACCTACACACGGGATATGTGGTCTCTAGATAATAGTTTTGTTTTGTCAAACAAAAAAAGATAATAGTTTTGTTGGTTCATGTTGTTTCTTTTCTTCCTTGTTCTTTTTTCTGCGGGGTTCTTTTCTTCCTTGTTTTTAAGGTAATTTCATTTTCTTCCTTGCTTTTTAAGGCAGTTCTTTTTTTACTGTTCAACGCCGTTGGAATCACCATTTAGCTAGTTTACACCTCAAAAAATATTTAGCTTGTTTAGAGGTAGGCCCATAAAGTAGTGGCAGTGGGTACACAAATATTATCCTGAATCGCTTCAGAATCTGAGAACCAGCGCATAAAAAAGAGCATCGTACAACAAAGCTGCCTATGCGGCCCCTCTACCAGTGAGCCAAAAGTGCAGATGGCCTCAGGGCATGGCCAATGCGTCGCCCCAGCCAGCTAGGCTCGGACGCCACGGTGGTTGCTTCGGCTAATGCCCGGCAGGTGTCAGGGGATCCTGCAGAGGAGCCGGTCTCTCCAAATGAAAAAGTAGAAGCGCATGCAAAATGAAGCTACAGCTGCGTTGGATACTATAAAAGCAAGCTATAGCCTTAACTTGTTGGGCTGACGTGGATGGACTGGGGCAACACCATTGTACATGCCCTCAGGAGCCTCCAAAGTAGCCACACATAATCCATGTAGAGATGCTAGACTTCTACTTTATTTGTTTTGTTTTATACTACCAAGGAGTCTTGCAACAAAAGCAGTTCAATAGCTCATATGGTGAAAATTTTCGGATTTTCCAAATTTCGAAATCTTCAGGCGTGTGTGTGTGAAGAGGTCGCTCTTGTGGGTGGGGCCAGTTTCAGTTTCATCCATCCATTGGTTCATTCACTCTGCATAGAGAGGATGGGTCACGCAGCAGAGGCGAGCTTGAAAAGTACTCCTGCAAAATTCAACTCTGTGCTAGTAGTAGTACGGGCGTCACCTGACATCGTAATCCTCATCAATGTGTCACGCGGCAGCTAGCAGTGTGGTGAGCCCCAGCGTCAGCTTGCACCCCCTGGTCTCTAATAATGGATCTCAGGCCTCTCCCAACGGTGCACTTTCACATGTGCTAAGAATACTTGTAAAAGGGTGATCTAAATGTTCTGATTTGGTTCATCGGTTTTTGTTTGGATCCTCGCAGATAAAAATCGCCACTCAATGGAACAATCTAAATGGATCCTTGTTCATTCTTGATCCATCGAGACCTACTTTCAGTCCAAATTTGTGGCTCATTTAGATTCGAACAGATACGAGATGGACACTCTCATTGTTCCTCCTTATACTTCTCCGACCCACTTGTCTGTGTCACAAGCAAAAAAAACCACGCACCCTAGATTCGGTCTCCCATGTGCCCCGCCGTCGCCACCGTCACCGCACCACGCTGTCGGTGCACGCCTTGGTTCCCACTCCACCACTACCACTATCGTAGCCACCGCAATGGACGCCATCACACCCACCCCCAGTCCAACCGCGAAGTCAGCACAACCGAAAGGAGGAGACTGTCGTATCCGGAGGGAGGACGGTCACCATCGTGGACACCGGCAGGAGGAGCCCTACCGCCACCCGAAACACGTTGTGACATATTGAAGTTGTGATCCAAATTCATACATGAAGGTAAAGGCTAAATTCTGACGGAGTGGTGCGGAGGCCTGTCACTGGTAGGATTGGGAGGTGCGAGGGGTGGTGCGGATCTGTATTGACATACGTCTCTTCTACCTGTTATATATACCCCTTGTAAGGCGCCGCACGGGATAGTTGATCATGTTGTAAATTCCTCGGCGATTGTAAACTCTACACAATAGTGAAAGTTGGCTGGCTGACGCTACCCTTCTCCTCGGAGGGGTTTTCCACATTAAAAACCCATGTGTACCTATGTTGCTTTTCGTTCTTCTCATTGTTATTTGCCCATTGATTATCTAACACCGGCGGCGGCCCTTCTTCCTCTGCCCCAACTACGCCGACATCTCATCGATCTTGGATGCCCATAAGGTGTTCGGTCAGTTGCCCGACCTGTCTGAGGTACAAATTCGATCATGGCCGATGAGTTTTTTTACAAGAATTTCATCGAATCATCATCGTTCAAGAAATCATCTGATGATGATACTGATATTTTGGTTTCTACCACTCTCGTAGGCGCGTGGTGGAGGCAGCGGGGACGCGTAGACACTGCCATCGGGTTGCATCAACGTCACATCGATGAGTTCCGTAAGGCCCGGCCATTGCTTCGCCTTCTCGTGGACCGACTCCTTGAGGGTGGTTTTGTAGGAGGCATCCTCATCGTAGTCGGCATGCACAAATGTCCGTGCTAACGGGGATGGGGCACGCTCAACCTTCCCGGTCCGCGATGGCGATGGAGACTTCTAGATCTGGAGGCCACTCCACCCGGGCGTTGTAGCCCGAGGAGGCGGTTGCTGCCCTCGCCGCGCTTCGCCTGCTCGGCGCGCCTCGCCAGCTCGGAGCGTTGGGCTTCATCGGCCCGTTTCATGGCCTCGACCCGATCCATCTCCAGCTGTTGCAGGCGCACCTGCTCGGCGAAGTAGTCTCGCCTCGCCCAGTCCATCTGCAAGGCGAGGCCCTCTTCGTCGACGCTGTCGGCGGCCGGCGGCGAAGGAGGAGGCGGCGGGGCAATGTCCTTGTCCTTCTTCTTCTTCCCAAGGACCTTGCCGAGGAAACCACGGCGCTTCGCCGGGGATTGCTCCTTCTTCACCTCCAGTTTCACCTCGGTTTTCACCGGGGCGAACTGTGGCGTCGAGAAGGCCGGCCCCGACGATTGGGAGCCGGAGTTGCGCGAAGGAGCGCCGGAGGAGGACGACGAGCCGCCGTCGTCGCGGGGCATCGACGCCCACAAAGGAGTGCCGCGGGTGTAGGATCGATGGCCCAGGCCGGCGCCGTAGCCCGTGTTGGGGTAGTCGAGGTGCGGCGAGTTGCCATTGTCGATGTGGCGCATGACGAACTCGAGCGTCCGCCCCGGCGCGCTCCACCAGCGTGCCCGCCCGTCGCGGTTGTACCGGCCTGCCACGATGGCCAGGCCATTGGTAGAGGCCCGTGCCTGGGCACGCCGGAGCTCGAAGTACTGCTCCCAGGCAGGCGTATTGTTCGCCGCGTTGCCTGGGTTGGCGCGCTCCGCCGCAGTCATCGTGGCCCGCACCGCGTCCACCTCCCGACGGAAGGCGGCCGTGCCGATCAACGGCACCGGAGGTACCGGCACACCGCCGGCGGGCAGCACCCACGAGTGGGGCGGCCTGGTGTCCGGCGGGCACGGGTAGCCGGCCTGCGCGAGGAGGAGAGCCTCCATCTGCGACAGGCTCCGGGTACGGAAACCGTTGCGGGCAAGCTCGTCGTCGGCCATGGCGAGAGAGGAGAGGAGAGCAGAGTGCGCGGCGAGATGGCTAGAGAGGAGAGGGCGGCGAGGAGCAGAGAGGGCGAGAGAGGAGAGTGCGCGGGGAGGCGCCCCGGGGAGCCCCTTTTATAGCGGGGGAAGAACGCGAACAGACGGCGGCGCGGTCGTCGGACCGTTGGGTTTCTCGGCGACCCGCATTGATGCCCTCTGCGCCGATTGGACTCGTCACCGGCGCCGCATTGATTCTCTGCGGCGGCGACAGGTGCGGGGAAGCCGAGGCGAGACGATGACGACGACGCGTGTTCACACGCCGACAGGTGGGGCGCGACGCGAGGACGCGCGAAATCGCGTGAACTTTCCTTCCCATTCGCGCGCTTTCCTTTCATCCGGCGACCCCAAGCGACCCCCAGCGCGCTGGGTTTGGGTTGGGATCGCCGGACTCAATTTTGGCCCAATCCGGCGCTATTTGGGCCCTTGGGGGCGCGGCTGGGGGAATTTCCTCCCCACGGCGCTAGTTTCGCCGTCCTGGGGGCCTCTTGGGGCGCGGCTGGAGATGCTCTTAGATCCAAGCATATAATAACCAAAACAACACCGCTGTTGTTGTCGAATGGATGTTGCCAGGATACTCAAAACCTAGCTGAATATGTATATTCCATATATATACATATATTTATATATATTGACGGGATTGAATTTGTTTTAGGCTAAGATGGTGGTTTGGTTAGATAGAGCCACAAGCTTGAAGCATCATCCCCAATTGGTACAAGAATCCCATGTGAATCTATATTATTAGTGGTGGCAAACAATTCTGCACTTAGGAATCTTACAAATATTTTGGAAAAGCAAGAAAACATTTCTTTTAAGGCCAAAAAACGATAATAGCTCCAACCATCATTTCATTGAAAGAGAAAGAGAGATAGAGCATGCAGATGCAGGACCCCTTCACATCACATCAGATGATGGTGACGAAGGCAGGGGCTTTTTCGGCAGGGAATAAATTATTGGTACCAGTAGCATGTGTAGTCTCACTCTTTCCTGTCACAACCCATTATATATTTCGTGCTCCCTTCCTCTCCATCTCTCTTTCCTTCCTTTTTTATCTTACCCGTGGGTTTTTCTCTTTGGTTATTTCTGGCCATGAAAACGATATTCCCAACACGGTTTTTGGTTTCGACTTACAAATCCGCCAACCTAAAAGGCAAATGAAAATGACATTCTTTTTTTGTTTTGCGAAAAACATGAAAATGACATTCACTTGCCACGGGCTTCTTCTGATAAAATCTCGGAATTTCACACCACAAATGCAAGACTAGAATTTCACACGTAGAATAATATTTGTTTCAAAGGTAAAATTTTATTTTTTAGCAGCACTAATCAGCTGGGGCAACGCATATGATGATGAATTAGTCGTTGGCTTAAACTGGTGTGCTGTGATTAGAGAACAGTAATGAGGGAGGCCGACAGGGATCCATCTCATCCGCTGTCCTAATCCCTTGGACAGTTGACACGCAAAAATGAAGAAACAACACACAAAGATCGTCTCATCAGCATCACACACCCACACACGATGCCCGTACTACTGTCAAGGAATTTCAAATAGAACAACGATTTCTAGGTAGAAAAATAATTTCGAATCTCTTGATTTTAGTTTTCAACCAAATCTCGTGATACTAGCTAGGATTATCTAATTTCTGCAGTGGCTGACTTTGTAATAAATAATGGTGCACTGATACTACCTTCGTCATAGTTTACAAGACGTATATGTATCACTAGATCGTTAATTTAATCAATATAACATAAGATCTATTATAAAAATAATACTATTTCAAAATGTAATATCTAAAATTTATGATGATATATTTTTTATAATTTATATTTTGTTTTATATTGATTAAATTGAAAATCTAGAAATTATACGCAACCTGTAAATTATGAAGGAGGAGGTAGAACAGATCCGAGAACACAGACTTTTTGACCGGCAAAGCAAACAATGCAAGGGTACGTACTTGAGGTGATAAAGGCAGGAGCTTTTCTGGCTGGACATCATCAACTTCGGTTTGATGCAGTGTATCATGTCGTTAGGGCATATACAATGGAGGCAGTGGTATGGTGCTGCCCCCCCCCCCCCCCCCCCCCCCCGGCATCCTCATAGATTTTTGAATTGAGACCCCGGTTCATAACAAAAAATCTCCAATGCTCCCTTTCTTCCCTTTTCCGAAATTCCATCGAGACTTTGCTTTCTTTCCCCCATCCGACGTACAGAAGCTAGATTATACTCCCTTTTCTTCGAGAGCGGCTTTTTGGGTCATAGGTGAATTTGCTCCTATTAGTAATACAGACATCATTTTAAAAAGTAAACAAAACCAAAAAATTCGAATTTTTTGTATGATGCAAGATGGTGATGTATGCGAAGTCCATGTCAAAATTCGTGAAGTTTGAACATTCGATTAATCCTCGGCAAAAATGACAAATTTTGGGACTATGTGGGGTTTTGAAAAATGGCACTATTTATCAAGAATCAAGATGATCATGGATTTTTGAAATCGAATGTCGATACCATGAAATTTTGCACGGATGTCACATGCATGAGCATGTTGGATTCCACAAAAATTCAGATTTTTTGGAATTGTTTTGCATTTTTTTTAATTTTCTAGTTAGTGGGTGCATATGCCCGCGTGAGCCATATGGAATTTTCCCTTTTCTTCTCTTTTCTCGCTTATGGCTCAAGGAAGCCGCTTTCTCTACAGAAGTCACCAATGGTCTGCAAGCTACCGCTTTATAGCCACGATGACATCTGAGCCTAGCTGGCTCTGGAGCAGCACGTTTGGAGCTAACCGTTGCTCATACCCTTATTCTCCTATGACAGCTTTCCCTTGACTCTTTCTCCCTTTCCCTTTTTGAATAAAACTATTTACATTCCATCATGCATTATGTATATATTTCCTCCTCCTTCCTCTAGATCTCTTTTTTCTTTCTTATTCTCTCACCTGTTGTTTTTTCTTCTGTTTATTCTGGCCATGATAAGGATATTCCCTGTTCCACAACAAGATTCTTGTAAGATCATAGTCCAACACGGTTGTGGTCGTGACTTACAAAGTGGCCAACCCAAAGCACATGAAAACGACACTCACTTGCAAAACCTCGGAGATTAGAATTTTACACGACAAATATAATATTAGAAGTTTACACGTACAAGGTTTTTGTAAAAGGTAAAACTAGGACTACGTTTTTGGTTGCATTGATAAAGTGGGACCTTGCATGAACGCGGACGTTTGGCTCCTGAGCGCCAGGGCGCCCTTTATTTTGAAATATTTGAAAATCATATTTAAACGTTTCCAAAAAATCTGAAAAAAAATCCACGAAAACATATATGTGTTTTGTGCTAGCATGTGAATTTTCAATTGAAAATATTGTGATTTGAAGGCTGTGCAAAAAAGACAAAAATTCAGCCAACAATCTAAAAAATTGGCCCATTTTAAAAATCAGATTTGTCTTTTTTCTGTACACCACATATGGAATCAAAATGATTTGAAATTTGTACAGATATGTATTATATGTGTGTATGTTTGTTCACAAAAAGTTTTGGATTTTTTAGCAAAGTGAAAATTTGAATTTCAAAAAGTCTACCCTCGCGCCCGAGCACCAAAGTGATTTTCCGGACCTTGCATACATAATACTCCCTTCGGCCTTTTCTACTCTCCATATACGGATTGTTTGAAGTCAAACTTCGTAAACTTTGATCAACTTAATAGAAAAATATATCAACATTTATAGTATGAAATCAATGTCATTAGATGCTCCATGACTTTAGTTTCCACATTGTATAACTTTAGTATGATGGGTGTTGATATTTTTGAATATAAATATGGTCAAACTTCACAAAGGTAGACATTTGAATGTAAATATGGTTTTTGTAAAAAGTAAAAGTATGACTACCTTTGTTTGTTGCATTGATAAAGTGGGACCCGCATACGAAGTATAGTATTCTCTTTGTTTTTATTTACTCTGCATATTAGATTTGGCTGAAGTCAAACTTTGTAAAGTTTGATCAAGTTTATAGAAAACAATATAAGCATTTACCATAACAAATTTAGAAGATGTGAAAATTCACTTAATAATGAACTTAATGGTATTAATTTATTATTGTATATGTTAATATTTTTGTCTATAAATTTTATCAAAGTTTACAAATTTTGATTTTGATTAAAGCTAATACACGAAATAAATAAAAATGGAAGGAGTAACCAGTTAGGCCAAGGCCCTTGTTACCTTGGTCCATGTGATTAGAGAACAGTAATGAGGGAGGCCGACAGGGATCCATCTCATCCGTTGTCCCAACACCTTCTACAGTTGACACGAAAGCGAACAAACAACAGAAAGATCATCTCATCAACTTGACACACCCACACTGGATGCCAGTACTGCTTTATTCATTCATCCAGATCGAGAGACAGATATTAGTGCCATCTCTCTTTGATCCTGCCAAGGAATTTCACACAGGAGCAGTGCTCACAATAGTCAATCCACTACTCCTAATTTCTGGAGAAAACAATGGTTTCTTGTCTCATGTCTTTAAATTTCAATAAAAAATAACCTTCAAAAAAAATTCAATCAAAGCTCGTGGTAACAGAAACCTCTAATTTGTGCAGAGAAAATTATGTTCAGATCCCATCTTTGTACAAGTAGTCGCTGACTCTGTAGTAAATGGAAGTGCACTGGTAGAACGGGTCCAAAATCACAAGCTTTTCCACCAGCATAGCAAACGGTACGACCTGGCCCCATTTGCAGCCAACGACATACACTCTAGTGCTATAACTTACTCTTTACTCCAAAGGCATCTGGTTCCAGTTCCACCCATCCATTTCAGCATCACGTAGTTAAAATAGTAAGGGCAACTCCAAGAGATCCACAAAATCTGCTTACTGCAAAAGTAAGATGCCGCTCATCGTATAACTCATATACAACACGGAATTGAATTTGATAGAACAGATACACCATATTTATAATTTTTCAAACTTAAATATTTCGCGGTTACATTCATAATCCGAACTAAACTGAAATACGAAAAGATAGCTACAAAATAAAAACATGTGCCAAAAACCGGAATGTCGCCACCGCCGTAGCGGATCAATGGCCGCCATGAAGGTGGAAGTTGAACGCCGACTGCATGAGGACGTACGAGAGGTCGTACTCCTGTGCAGCCTCCTCACGGCGGACGGACGCCGTCCGCGCCCGCCGCCACGGCCTCCTTGGCATCGATGAACTCGCGCTCCGCAACTTGGAAACACGTCGTCGACGGCCAGAGGAGGTAGTCGAGATCATAGAACCGTGTCTAGCGGCTCCTTCGATAGCGGGAGAGGGTGCCGCGGGTGCGGACTAGCTCCGACCTCGCTGGGTCGACGAGAGGAGGCGAGGGCGCGCAAGGAGCTCGCCTCAGCGTCATTCCGAGTCCGCTTGGCCGGAGGGAAGCCGCTCCGCCCTCCACGGCTGCTTCCTTCTCCTCTGGCCATCATGATTTATCACCGAAGTTTGAGTGGGATGCGTCGTAGGCGGGGTCAATGTGGCGGCAGGGAGAGGATGGAATGCGAGAGAGCAAACCATACATATAACGGCTCAGAGAGAATTCTACGAGCCGCTCATATAATGATAAGGATTTGGTAGCTCTGTTGAAATGAATAAACGCGTATGTATATCCAATGGTAGGATAACGAATCTGCTAAATTGTTCTAAAGTGGAATGGAATTTTGTGCGGCCCCGGAGAGAACATGGAAGACCCCCCCCCCCCCCCCCCCCCCCCCCCCCCGAAGTCTCACACTAGATGAGGAGGGCCATGCATGAAGAGGGAGCTGGGTGTAGGGGCTTTTTGGCCATTTGTTGTAGTTATTCTGTCATGACAGACAGCTTTTCCATGGTCCTTTTCCCTATCATAACCCATTATTTTCCTCCTCACTTCCTCTCCTGTTCTTTCCATGTTGATTTTTCTTTTGGTCATTTCTGGCCATGACCCGCGTTGTGGATATTCCTCGTTAATTCCTCAATAACAAAAGCAACACGCTGGTCGTGACTTACAAAGTTAGCGACCTAAAGCACATGAAAACGACACCTCAAAGTTCCAGTTAAAATCCTTAGAATTTCACACGTAGGAGATGACAAGCATACTTATAATATTATCATTGGATCCGTCTAGATATGCTTCTGATCCCACCAACGAATTTCACACAACACAAATCAGATAGTCAATACATAAGTTCTGCAGCAAATTTTACTACGGTTTCAAACCACTCTTTTTAATTTCGAAAGCTCAGGAAGGAAGCAACTGGCTGATTGTTACTAATTGAAACTGCAGTGTAACCCAGGAACAGGTCCAAATATCTAACCGAAACAACAACAACAACATCATTATCGTCGAAGCCATATTGCCGCGATACTCAGACCTCGCCGATTTTTTTTTCCGACGAGATTCAATTTTGTAGGGATGACAGAAAATACATAATGATTATTGTGTGGGTCACTCGGATAAGGATCCATCATGATCCTTGTGCGTTGGTTAAGACGGAGCCAAACTCAATCTTGAAGCATCATCGGTCACATCACCCCTAATTTTTTTGAGGGGGACAAACAACCGCACTAATTTTTTGAGAATCTTGCCGGCCATGTGCAACCACAATATATACTTGACTTGTTAGTAGTACATAAATTTCGTAGCACATGTAGTACTAACTTCGTTTCTTTTTTACTCTGCATATTAGATTTATTGAAGTCAAACTTTACAAACTTTAACTGAATTTATATTGAAAATCATCAACCTCTACCATACCTTTTATATATAATATAAAAATAAATTACATGATGGATCTAATGATAATGATGTTATATTGAGAATATAAATAGTTATTTGAATAAACATAGTTAAATTTTGAAGAATTTAACTTCAAGCAAACCTAATATGCAGAGTAAAAATAAATGAAAGAAATACCAGTACTAGCACCAGTATTAATCCTCCATTTTCAAAGAGGTTATTTTCTAAGAGCCCGGATGTAAATACTCTAAAACCTGAAAATTAAAATGCTAGCTATCTGGTGGTGGCTGAGACACTTTTTCTCTCTTCATCTGACACGTGATTATCCGGTTTTCTTTTCTCCGGTTAATGAAAGCTACCCACACTTTCTTTATTTCTTATGCAGAACGATTCAACGTATTTGTATTAATAACTTTGTTGACCTGATCAAAAAGAAGATTATCGATTCGTTTGGTTTATAGCTAACTTTACCACATATTGGTACAATATATTTGCCACATTTTACTAACTTGAGGTGTTCAAATCCATAGCAAAATTTTGGTTTACCTAAGCGAATTTCACCACACATTTTATCTATATGACACGTGGAACATAAAAAATCTTGCCTTAGGGTATGACTAGAACCAAACAAAAATCTAATTTGAGGGGAAACAACGGAACTTTGTTGTGGATTTTTAGGAAAAATAGTACAAAGTTTATGGATAAAAAAAAGAACTATACAAAAACAAGCAAAAACCCTAGAGCAAAAAAAAAACAGAAATAACACACATCTCATTTGATCAAACTTACATAACACAAATTATAGCGAAATGTGGCAAAATGCGACTAAGAACCAACAACCCCTACGAATTTTCCACGATGGAAGAATTATACCTTGCCGATAAGTAGGGACCTAAGCGAACCTTACCACACCTTTTATCAATAAGAGTTATATACGAAATGCCCGGCCGATGAACGAAAAGAGCCAGGCCACCCATAAACTAACGACCACAGTAGGTGCATTCCAAGGGACTTTTCATAAACTAACATGAGAAATCCATGGACTAAAGTTAGGCAGATTCGATCGCTCCATGCATAAACAATCTAGTAGTATCAGTCAGCACGAACCAAATTAGATGTGCCTGTCATATTCTTAACCTACCTTTTTGTGAGAATCCTGCCGGCCATCTACTACCAATATGTATACTATGACTTGCAGTTCGTCTCTATAAAAGAAGATGTATTATTCTGCTCGACCTATACAATAATCTTATTTCCTTTTTCTTGGATTCACTCTTAGTTCACCTTAGAAACACAGTGATCAATACCTCTGAACGATAGAGCGACTACATTTATATTGTGTTTTATTTAGAAAGAAACATGAAATGATAGTCATTTCCAGGCTAGTTTTTCTTATTCATCGTTTCGTAACAAAGCAGAAGGTACTTAGGGCACTCTCAATGCTAGTTTTTTAGCATGTAATAATAGGCATTTTACTGATGTGAAATAAACATACAACCCTTACACGTGGTTATATGCAAAAAAAACATTGCTAGACCAATCACATATATGCACGAACTCAAATCATAAATTAGATACGATCTCTAAAAAATAATGTATAGTGTGAAATCACAGTATACATAGTGGGAAGTACTGTATCATGTACTAGGACGAACCAAGTTTGTATGCCTCATGTAATAATGTGCTAAAAAATAATGCGTTGGGAGTACTAATCCTCTATTTTGTCTGTGCATGAGGGGACCACACGGCCAATTGTACACCGTCTGCTAACGAAATTGCTTTGCATACTACGTTTCACTTCCGAAAACTGTACGATGCTTTCATTGTAAATTAGTAATACTCTCCTCCTCCCAGCGTTCAGGCGGACAATCCCATAATTTAAGCCTTCTGCGAGCTAAGCTGCACAACTACATTTTCTTTTTTGAACTTTAAACAGCTACATTGCCACAGTAGTGAGCTTAATCGCAAAGGCTTGCGTCGCTATTATCACAACTTGCCTCCATAAAAATTAAGTCTCTCACTACATATGGCTAGCAAACTAGCAATGGCCACTAGAGCGCGCCGCTCCCTCGCCGCCCGCCGCGCTGCCGCCATATTCAAGTGGCTTGGCAAAGGGAAGCATGACGGCGAGGCTTCCCGATCGGCCATTATCGTCGCCGCGACATGTCCCCTTCACCATCCCTTTTTTGGTTGTTGTCGCCGTTGTGAGAGGGACACACCCGAATCTACGTGCCAACGCATTAGTGCCGGCACAAACGCCGAGGTGTCGCTGCCGTCGTCCCGCGACACACTCATCATCCGCGACGCGCCACCGCCACCGCCATCACCCCTCAATACGCGTCACCTCCCCCTAGTGCGCGCCACCGCCACCCCCCCCCCCTCAGTACGCGCCGCAGTGGCCGCCGCCGGCGGGTCCCGATCAAGCCGCACAGAGGGCTGCGCGCGAGGCCCAGCATGCGGCCGTGGTGGCGCGCTACCAGGCGGACTTCCTATGGGTGCCACGCCGCCGCCGTTCATCAGCCTTGACAGCGACGGCAACATGAACTAGATAGCGGCCATGGAGGCCGTTGTGCGAGCGCGCACGACGAGCACGTCAACGACATGGCGGGCAACCACATCTTTTTTCAAGTTATTTCTTAGTTATAATTTGCCATTTTAGTTAGTAAAATATGAATTTTAAACTTGTTTAATTAAGGTTTTAGGTTTAATTAAATGTTGAATCCGTGCGTTGTGTTTTTGTGTTGCTTCCGTTCGTTGGGTGACCACATGAAAATTGAACACGCGCGCGAATGCATATGACCCAGACGGACAAAAATCAGATAAACCCAGCGTCCATGTGCATTGACATGTTGGAGTTAAGCTAAACTCCTTTGTAAAAAGTACGTACTATGAATTATGTTAATATACAGCTGGAGCCTACTAAAACAGAAGAGGCGTGAGCAGTTTCAGCTTCGTTGCCCCTGCGTACAGTAAGGATAGCTGCCAGGTAGGATCGGACGAAGATCGGATGAAGATTGTCGTACGTATAGCAGCGCCGGTCTGCTAATTATTTCTCATGCAACTTGTTATTATTTCCCTGTCCTTTGCTGCTCCCTTTTACTAGCACTACTTCGTTGGTACACTTGACCTACTACTACTATTCCACAAATTGTGGAACTGATTCGAATTTACCATGAAAAAAAAAAAGAATGATTGCAAATTTTTGGAAGGAAAGAAAAAGAAAAGGTTTCTTTTAAGGCCAAGACACACATTTGGTTTCATCTATCTCAACAGAAAGCTACTACTAGTAGGCAGCAAAGTGCAATGGAGTGCTGTGGCACCCAAAGAGAGGTAGAGAGCATGCAGGTGCAGGACCCCATCACCTCAAAGGTGGAGGTGCCAAGGCACAGGAACATCAACTTTGGTTTTCCTGCAGTAGTACTGGCCGGTACCAGTATCATGCAGTTTTTTCTTTCTAGGAAAAGACCCTAGAATAACTGGTCTACAGTTTTATTTTCTATTTATCCAAAATATGATACAAAAGCACCAGGGGGAGCAAATAAGGGCATCTTCAATAGTTTGTATGTAAGTGTTGTTGGTACCTTGTCCATGTCATCAACCAACAAGCTATCTTACAAGTACTTCAATGGGTTATATGTAAGTCATCCAATAAGAAATGCAAAAGTTAATGTGCTTGCTCTCTATTCTACCTTGGAGCTTGTGCAAGAGGTGTTGGTTAATCTACATACAACTTTGCTCTCTTACCTCATTTATTATATGACACATCATCATTTTATCCTAGGTGGCAAACTTACCAACACCTATCTTACAACCATTGAAGATGCCCTAAAGGGAAAGGACAGTGGTGTTCAGAGTATCATGTAGTTATTCTCCCACGAAAGCTTTTCCTTATCTCTTGATTTTTATTCTAGTTTATTTCGGGGCCATGGCAACGAATATTCCATGACTTGCAAAGCGGGTGGCCTAAAGCGCATGAAAACGACACCTCAAGCATGTTTGTTATTCCATATTCTCTCACGAAAAATATCAGTATCCTTTATGATATGTTTCTCGGATGATTAGCGAGTACTTTTCAATATTTTTGAGTATTCCTGCAAAAATTATCTCTAACGGTTGATCAGGCACTGCTAAATTAAACAAATTAATATTTCTACTGAAAAATCATTATTTATGATACTTTTTAGTATTTTCTTTAATATTTCTTATTATTTTTATCGTTAAATTGACTTGATTCAACGGCTCCTAAAATCCTAGATCATGGTAAAAGTTGTACCTTTATGAAAGTTCAACAGGGACGTGAAGTAATAAGCATAGATTTTCACACGTACACGTGTATTATTTGCAGCATCGATAAAGTGGGACCATGCATGCAAAGATGACAAAAATCAACAGTACCTAATTTCTGCAGAAATAGTGGTACTATAAGGGCACTCTCAATGCTAGTATCTTAGCACGATATCATAGGCATTTTGTTTATGTGGCATATCATTTAATGAAGAAAGAGATAGAGGTTGTATCTTAGCTAATATACAACCTTTGCACGTGGTCATATGCAAAAAGCGTTGTTAAAACAATCACACGTATGCATGAGACCAAAATCATTAAATAAGATACAACCCCTAAGAAACAATGCATTGTGGTGGTTGTATCTTAAGTTTTTATTGCTCCTATGATACTGTGCTAAGATACAATGCATTGAGAGAATAAAGTAAATACATTTTTAAGTGAATATAGAAATTAAGATTGTATTGATTTTATTTACTACCCTCTTGGTTCCAAATTAAAAATTAACTTTTACTTTTTTACATATCTATATAAAAATACTATTTTAAATAAATTTTTGAAGTTACCCGGCCCCCGGGTTCATCTGAGAGCAAGTACAATAGTGCCTAGTCAGCTGACTATAAGAAATTAAATACTAGTATATTTGTGCTTGGTTGGAACAGAGAGAAAAGGAGAAATAAAAGAAGCGGGCTACTAATTAGTAGCCAGCTGCAACACGTGCTCCTATCCATTTTGTGAGATAAACATGTGGGTCATATATTGCTAAAGTACTACTTCTTATAGTCTATGCATTTGTTAACTATAAGGTTTATACTATTAACCATGCTCTCTGAGCCCCGGGAGCCATAGCGCTATGCCGGGTGTGAGGAGGACTGTGATTATGACGTGCGGCCTACGCGTGGAAAGGTACAACCACGGACGTCACCTGACTGACGCACGGGCCCGACATAAGGGTTGGGACCAGATAATCGTTATCCTCATCAATGCGTCTCGCTGCAGATTGTGAGCAACAGTGTCTGCGTCTCATCCTCTGTTAGACTAGTCATAATAGGTGTAACTTAGCTAATACTCCCTTCGATCCTGGTTTATTGGGTTTAAAGATAATTTTTCTTATACCAAGGCACATAGTAATTTACTACATTAATTATTTCATCATATTTTTAATGCACTTTTTCATATGCTAACTCTCACATGTAACCAATGAAAAAATATGAATGCAGTGTATTTATTTTCTTGTAATATGATTAGGAACAATGACTTCCCTTGCAACCAATAAAAAGAATGTATGCATGCAATTTCCCAAGACAAGGCCTTATGAAAAAGAACATGCATGTGCTGCTTTCGGGCCTAATAAACCGGAACGGAGAGAGAATATATCTTACAAAAATTGTATATAGTTAATGAAGAAAACGATGATAATAATAATATAATATGTTACTGTAACATAACACATCTTAATATAAAATGAGTCTATATTATAATAAATAAGACATTACATGATACTACATCTATGTTATTATCTACTATAAAAATAGTAACATAGACAAATAATTTATGCATATTACTAATTTATGTTAATCTTTACTATGAGAAGCCTTAATCACTCGCTAGGAGTGAGAGTTGTGGGGTTCGTAAAGGTAATTGATTAGTCAAACCAACGTGTTTCTTTTTCTTTTGGGAGCAGAAAGGTACGTAGTCCACTCGTATTCAGCTGCCTGCCTGCATCTGCATGCATGCACGTGAGAGCAACTCTTTTTTGATGAGCACATTACAACATTGACGCTTACATAAACGAGTATATAATCATTCCTATGACGCACACTCTATCTTTATGAGCATCTTCGATATATTAAGCCGGTATATCATCTTGAGATTAACGAAGTCACCACCTCGTCTTCGACGGGAACGTCTCCTTTCACTGAAAGCGCATCACCGGAAGCCCTGAAATAAATCCAGGAAAATGCGAGCATCATTGTCAAATCTGGGATTTGAACTCTGGTGGACTGAGGATACAACCATCCACCTAACCAACTCAACCACAGGCTGATTCGCACATGTGAGAGCAACTCTATTAGATGACTTACAAATAGATGTGTCTTGAATTAAATATAATTTAGATATATCTACTTAGAAGTCATCTATTGTGGAACAGAGGGAGTAGCATTTTTTTCCCCGAATAGATCCGCTAGATTTCAGTTAGCCCGTAGAATATATGCAGACAATCCGTAAAATCTTCACCCGTACGCTATATTTACTGTGCGGTGGAGTGTTTAGGGTTTCGTCTCGCATTTCATCTCCTCCCCGCCGCCACATTTCGTTCCACCTTCGCCGCTTCGTAGCCCAACTCCGGTGAGCAATCGACATGGCGGTAGACGGATCCAGTTATCGTGGATGCCGTCGAGAGTGTCCAGCGGCGCAACGCAGCAACTCCCGCCTGCTCCCGCGCCATCGATCGATCCCATCGCTCCGCCTTCGCCCGTGACCCACAGTCCCGCACCGGGCATACGTATCATTCGAAATGGCGCATCTGTTTTGTCTCGCTTGTTTTTGTGCTCCATTCCTATTTGACGATGTCCCACATCTTGATTATGCAGATTGAAAAAATAGTGCATCCGCTAAAGTTACTTTGAACTTCCTTTTTCCAAGTTTGTTTTGCCTTTTGAATCCAGCGAAAAAAAATGTTGTGTTGTGATCCCGTTGCATTGATGTTTTGAATGCCACGGTATCTTTGAAATGGATATTATTTTTTACCCGCAGAAAATTGAAATGGATATATTTTATAATACATCTAAAATAATATAAGCCGGCTGGCAAACGCCATGCCCGCCCTGAAACCTGCTAGCTGGTGGTGAGTGAGAATGAGATGCCCTTTCTCTCTCCATCTGACACGTTATTATCTCTCACACGTCATTATCTCTCACACGCACATGTTTATCTTTTCTTCGATTAATAGTGAAAGCTACGCTCACTTTGTTTATTTATTTCTCATGACGAACGATTCAATACGTGCATTATTTATTTTGATGTCCCGTTCAATATGAAAATTACGTGTTTTTCATAATGGAAGATGGGGTGATTATCCTACTTTTTCTTTTGTTTAGAATCCTGCCGGCCATCTACTAGCACAACATATATCATGACTTGTAGTTCCTCTTCGGAAAAAAGGTGTTTATTATTTTTCAAAACCAAATGTATATAAACATGTTTTAGTGTATTTATTAGCTTATTTCAATCCATTTAGAATTCATATATTACGTATGCTGTGCGTATCAAGAAAATATAGAATTCATATATCTTACTCCCTCCATTCCATAATGTAGTGCGCCCACGCTTATCGGGTTCAAGTTTGACCGTAAATTAAACCAACGAGATCATATGTGGCGGGAGCAAAAATTATACCATTGAATTTGTATTCGAAAGAAGTTTTTGATGATATATTTTTTTTTCGCCGCAATTGGTCTCGTTGGTTAAATTTATGGTCAAAGTTGAAGTACGGAAACCGAGGACGCACTATATTATGGAATGGAGGGAATACATCTTACATTCTTAAGAAGTTGATCCCCGCTACTACCAATTTTTTCAACATGCACACACTCCATCTCATCATGCATGCCACATCAACACTCACTAGCTAGCATATTTCTCTCAACATGCAAGTTGCCACATCATCATCCAACATGCATGAAAAAGACCTACCTCAATATACCACTATGCATAATAAAAACTCACATGCAACTTGCATGCTTGTGAATTTTTATTCTATTGTAATATTTATATTAAATCCTAATATTAGTTCGAAAGTTATTGTTTTAAATATACATGTTTTATTTAATCAAACATTTTCATTGAAATGTTTTGAAAAAAAAACACAACAACGTGTGGGGCATCATCTAGTTTAAACAAGAAAGTACGTACTCCTTCCATTTCTTTTTACTCCGCATATAAGATTTGGTCAAAGTCAAACTTAATAAAATTTAATCACTTTTATAGAAAAATTTATCAACACACACAATATGAAACCAATATCATTAGAAGCATCATGACATTAGTTTTCATATGATATAACTTTGATGTTATAGATGTTAATACTTTTTAATATAAATTTGGTTAAACTTTATCAAGTTTGACTTTGAACAAATCTTATATGCGAAGTAAAAAAAACGAAGGGAGTATGATTTCTCAACAGGCAGTACTTGTAGACTAGCCATAGTGGGGAGTAACTTCGACTAGTAACATCGCATTGTTACTAGTCTATGTTATTACCTCTATAGTGGGAAGTAATATATATGTGGTGTCATGTAACGCTTCATTTATTATGTTGTAGACTCGTATTATATTGGTATGTGTGATGTTGATCAAAGAGCAAGTAACTTCCTAAGTTATCACATTCCTTTATTTCCTCATTAACTACTTGACACGTCATCTATTTTGTATTGATAAGTGTGATGTTACTACTGATGTTACTTCTACTACGGGTAGTCGTAGGACTGTAGGAGTACCAGCAGCGGTACTAATCCTCCGTTTTGTCTGTGCATGTGGGGACCACATGGCCACTTGTCCCTTGTGCTAATTATTTCTCATGCCCACTCATCTTTATTTTTCTGTCCTTTGATGTTCCCTTTTACCACTATATACATTTTGGTACACTTGACCTAGTACTGCTGCTACTACTACTACTGGGCAAAATGGGCCATTGCTATTGATTTACCATGAAAAAAATTGATTTTTTCCATAGTTTTGGCAGAAAAAAAAAACAGAGGTTTCAATCTAGGCCAAAACACACATATGAATATATGATTATTCCAACCATTTCAACAAAAGCTACTACTACTGGGCACAGCAAAGTGCAATGGAGTGCTGCATGCAGGTGCAGAGAAGGACCCCATGTCCCCATCACATCAGATGAGAGGAGGTGACAAAGGCAGGGGCTTTTTGGGGAGGACACCATCAGTTTTGGTTTCATGCAGCAGTACAGGTCCAGTAGTAGTATCTATCTATCACCACCCATTATATATGTAGACATTTCCTCCTCTCCATCTCCATTTTCTTTTCTTTTCCATATTCTCTCACCTGTTGATTTTTCTTCTGATCTATTTCAGGCCATGAAAAACATATTCCATGCTCCACAACACGGTCCTTGTGAGAAAACAGCACACGAGACGACGGTGGGGGTCGTGACTTACAAAGTAGACAATCTAAAGCGCATGAAAACGACACTTCCTCGCCATGCATGGGCTTGAGATAAATCCTTGGATTTTTTCACATGCATGGAGTATTATTTGTTATATTAGAACTTGACACGGTCGGTATGACTGTATTTTTTATAAAGTGGGGAAAATACAAGGTATTCTAACCAGTTAGTCGTTGGCTTAATCCAATGTGGTGTGATTAGCATTTGAATAGTAAGTAATGATGCCGACAGGGATCCGTCCCATGCGCTCTCCCCCGACCCAACCTCACTCGTTCCACAGGCAATCGAATATAACACAACACACCACAAAAATCATCAGCATCGTGTACCCACACCAGATACTACTTTATTATTATTATCATTATTCTATCCATTCATCATGCAAGAATACTTAAGAAGTAAAACGTCAAAGGTAAATTAGATATATTATTCATCACAATATGAATATAATCTCATAATCCATCAAATCTCAGCAAACTCAACAAAGCAACACAAAAACTAATACAAAAGTTCCTTCATCACGTAGGAAAGCTCACAAGGTCTAATAATTGAGACACAAGATTGGAGAGAAGACATCATTTAGCTACTGATCATGGACCCATGGTCCAAGATGAACTACTCACGGCACATCTGGGAGGCGATCATGATGAAGGAGAGGACTCCGGAGGTGAACCCTTCCTCTGGCAGGGTGCCGAGACAAGTTCTTCAGGCGATCCTGAGATCGGGATTGCGGCAGCGGCGGAAAAGTGGTGAAAATCGCGTAACAGGGGGTCCTCCTGAGGGTTTTCGGAGCAGGAGCGATATATAGGCGAAAGCGGGGCACCAGGGGGGCCACCTAACCAGGCAGCCAAGTGGCGCGGCCCAACCCCAGGCCGCGCCAGGGACCCGCCTGGTCAGGGGGTGCGGCCCCTCTGGGGCCCTTCCAACCTTCTGGAGCCTTCCGGACTGCTGATTTTTATATGATTTTTATGGATTTTTCCGAGACTTTAATATTTGGCATTTTCCTGCAATGCACAGACGACAGCAGACAGAAACTGGCACCGAGGCACTGAATTAGTAGGTAGTCCAAATATGTTGTAAAAGGTATGCAAGTATAGCAAAACATATAGCAATATCATCGATATATGCATGGAACAAACAGAAATTATAGATACGTTTGGGACATATCAGTCGGTCCTCAACACTCGTTGTTTTGGCTTGTTTTGGCTATTGTTCACTGTTTTGGGTCCCGAAGCAATTTCCACAATTGACGATCCCTGAGGAGCGTTTAATTGTCGGTCATCAAACTCACAGTTTTGGCCGATTCTGGCCCGTTTCGTGGACTGTTACTCACCTTTTTGGGGTCCTGGAGTGTTCGAGAGATTTGTTTGGAAGGTAACCCCCAAAACCTTAGCTTCGTGATCTTGACGGCCACGATGGAGATGATCAGATCTGCGACCAAACAAGCAAGCATGCACATAAGGGACACAAGGAGCTACCTAGGTTCGAGCCACCGTGGTGGTTTAAAACTTTACTCCTGCATGTATGGGATTGCTCCGGTGGAGATGGTCATGGTGAGCTTACAAGCTTGTGCGTTCGGGAATGGCTGTCCCCTTCTACGGAGCGCTGGTTAGTACTTAACTACTATGGCCTTGGTCCTCTTCTTCTCATCTCGGGGAAGGGATTCCACATGGTCCATCATTGTGGGGATAAAAGTGTCCCTTATCCTCGCTAAATTACCTGCTCCTTACAAGGTGGAAAGGATAAGATGGTTGTTGTTTTGGTACTGCCCTCGCTTTGTAGTGGAGTGCTTGGGAAGTCGGGTTGTTTGCTTCAGGAGCTGAGATGTGCCTCAGGGGGTTTGCGAGGCATTGGCTGATGCGGGCCTCGTGAATGATTGATGGCTTCTCGCCCCCTTCGTTGGTTACCCCTAGTGGAAGGTTGAGATGTAGTGCAGCAACAGTTTTCCCTCGGTGAAGATACCAAGGTTTGTCTCCAGCAGGACTCCACAGATGATAAGTAGGTGTCAGCGGCGCAATTGACGCGGACCTGCACACAGACACATATAACTTTGTTCCCAATGAAGTTCAGAGAGGTTGTCAATCTCTCCGGTCTTATTGTTTACAAAGGATAAACGTACGGGATAATGATAGCAGATAAAAGCAGTAAAGTAATGTAGCGTGGAAACAGTGATAAGGATATGGACCGGGATACGTGATGTTCGCTAGTGATGTCTCTCTCCCAAAAGACGATAAAAATTGCTATGCGAGGTAAACAAATTACAGAAAGGCAATTGACAGGATTATGAACGCACCGCAATGCTAACTATGCTACAAAAGAAAGGAAGAGGTTCAAAAGCACGGGCAGTACGCCAAAATAAGCAGAGCAAAATCCATATGCATCTACTACTAATCATCCACCTTGAGATATCTATCCAGAACATCTCGCTGGTATTAAGTTGCGAGCCCCACCCAAAGTGTAAACCCAAAGCAACAGACAATGCATTAAAAAGAACTCTACGTAAAGTAAACAATCCTTGTAACCGCGGTTACAAGCACCGTTGTTTTCCCCCTTGTGGCAACAACACATCCCCTAGACTCATGTTTCTGTCACTCAAGCGTGTCATCGGGGGCCATGAACCCACAATCTAGCACAACGCTCCCTCTTGGAGTCACTACCTACTACTTGGCCAAAGCAATAAACAGCAACGGAGAACATGCAAGAATTACTTAGGAACAAAAATATAAGAGATAAAAACCAAATATATTACTCTATCACAATATGAACATAATCTCATAATCCATCAGATCCTATCAAACTCAACATAGCAATAGCAGAAATATTACAAAGGTGCCTCGATCATGTAGGGCAGCTCACGAGGTCTAAACAATGAAGATCAAAGAGGGGAGGAGAACATCACATAGCTACTGATCACGGACCCATGGTCCAAGGAAAACTACTCACGAGACATCCGGGGAGCATCCATGGTGGAGAGGAGACTCCCGGAGGTCAATCCTCCCTCCGGCAGGGTGCCGGGAAGAGGTCTTCTGGTGCTCCCGATCTTGGAAGCGTGGCGGCGGCGGAACAGAGGCGAGTTCGCGGAATAGGGTTCTGCTTCTGGAGTTTTCCCGTGACGGGGGATAAATAGGCGAAGGGGGGCAGCTAGAGATGGACCAGGGGCCCCAGGCGCCCCCCTGGCGCGGCTAGGGGTGGGGCCGCGCTGGGTGGCCGCCTGGCCCCCCTGGCTCCCCTCTGGCCCCTCCCGGGCTCTTCTCGAAGCTTCATGTACACTGATTTTTTTTGTATTTTTCCCGGAATTTTTCTGGCACCTTTTATACGGGGGAAAACTGAAATAGAAAAACAGCAGAAAACAGGAACTGGCACTGGGGTGCACTAAGTTAATAGGTTAGTCCAAATATGATCAAAAGTGTATGAAAGTGTATCTAGATCCTAGCAATATCACACAAAACATGCATGGAGCAAGCAGAAATTATCGATACGTTTTGGACGTATCAATGATGCTTTGTCTTAAACTGTGGTGTTTGGGAGATCGTCGTTCCTCATGAGATTGGTCCTTCCTGAGGAAAGGGAGGATCGCCATCCTTGGCCCAGTTCGGGCTCAGTAGGCTTTGCCAAGCTTCGATTCTTAAGGATAGGCAACCGTCTTTAGGTCGACCTTGTGGGGTTGATCTTCGCGAGGAGGGTCCTTCCGTAGGGATAGTTTCAGGATGCTAGGATCCCCTGGATCTTAGGCAAGACCCGAGGTACCCAGTTCCTACTGGGCCGACATGGAGCGATTTCCATGGTTGTTGAACCCCAAGGTGTGCTTACGTGTCGGTCATTAACACTCGCTGGTTTGGATGATTCTGGCCCGTTTCATGGGCTATTGCACACCGTTTTAGGGTTCCGAAGCGATTTCCACGATTGATGACTCCCGTGGTGCTTTTACTTGTCGGTTATCAACACTCACCGTTTTGGTCTGTTTCATGGGCTATTGCTCGCTATTTTGGGGTCCCGGAGCAATTTCAACGATTGATGATCCACAAGGAGCGTTTACTTACCGGTTATCGACACTCACAGCTTAGGCCAATTCTGGCTTGTTTCGTGAATATAACTCACCGTTTTGGGGTCCAGGAGCTATTCCCACGATTGGCGATTCCCGGTGTGCATTTACGTGTCGGTCATCAACACTCGTTGTTTTCGCCGATTCTGGCCCGTTTAATGGGCTATTGCTCACCGTTTTTGGGTCCTGGGGAAATTTCCACGATTGATGATTCAAGGGTTGCGTATACGTGTCGATCATCAACAGTCAACACTTGTCGTTTTGGCCGATTCTGTCGAGTTTCATGGGCTATTGCTCACCGTTCTGGGGTCCCGAAGCGATTTCCACGATTGACAATTCCCGGGGTGCGTTTACGTGCTCGTCATTAACACTCAAAGTTTGTTGGACTATTACTCACCGTTTCGGGGTCCTGGAGCAATTTCCATGGTTGCAGACCAAAACGACGCGCTTACGTGCAGGTCATCAACAATCTCCGTTTTGGCCGATTCTGGCGCGTTTTGTGGACTATTACTCACCGTTTTGGGGTCCCAAAGTGATTTCAACGATTGAAGAACCCTAAGGTGCGTTTATGTGTCGGTCATCAACAATCACGGTTTTGACCGATTCTGGCCCGTTTCGTGGATTATAACTCACCGTTTTGGGGTGTAGAAGCGATTTCCATGGTTGTGGAACCCCAAGGTGCGATTACGTGTCGGTCAGCAACCGTTGAGGTTTTGGTGCCTCAGAGCGATTTCCACGATTGACGAACCCCGGGTTGCGTTTAAGTCGGTCAGCAACACTTGTAGTTTTGATAGATTCTGGGCCCTTTCGTGGACTATTACTCACCATTTCGGGGTCGAATAGCGATTTCCCTGATTGTTGAACCTCAAGGCGTGCTTACGTATCAATCATCAACAATCATAGTTTTGGTCGATTCTTGGTCGTTTCATGGTCTATTACTCACCGTTATGCGACCCCGAAGAGATTTTTGTGGTTGCGGACACCTACTGTGCGCCTACATGTCGGTCATCAACACTCAATTTTTGGCTGATTCTGGCAAGTTTCATGGGCAATTGCTCATAGTTTTGGGGTCTCAAAGCGATTTCCATGATTGACGATCACCCGGGTGGGATTACGTGTCGGTCATCAACACTCACCATTTTGGCTGATTCTGCCCGTTTCATGGGTTATTGCTCACCGTTTTGGTGTCTCGGAACGATTTTGACGATTGACGATTTTCGGGGTGCGTTTACGTGTCGTCATCAACACTTGTCGTTTTTGCCGATTCTGACCAGTTTCATGGGCTATTTCTCACCGTTTTGGGTCATGTACCGATTTCCATGATTGACGATTATCGGGGTGCGCTTACGTATCGGTCATCATCACTCAAAGTTTTTTGGACTATTACTCACCATTTTGGGGTCCCAACACGATTTCTAGGATTGACGAACCCCTCGGTCCATTTACGTGTCGGTTATCAACACTCACATCTTTGGCTAATTCCGCCTCGTTTCGTGGACTATTACTCACCTTTTTGGGGTCCAAGAGCGATTTTCCTGGTTGTTGAACCCTAAGGTGAAATTACGTGTCGGTCATCAACAATCACAGTTTTGGCCGATTTTGGCCCGTTTCATGGTCTATTAGTCACCGTTTTAGGGTCGCGGAGCGATTCCCATGGTTGAAACGGTCTATTACTCACCGTTTTAGGGTCGCTGAGCGATTCCCATGGTTGCGGATCTACATGGTGCGCTTACGTGTCGGTCATCAACACTCGATGTTTTGGCTGATTGTGGCAAGACTCTTGGGCAATTGCTCACCGATTTGGGGTCCCGAAGTGATTTCCATGGTTTCTAAACCCCATGGTGCACTTACATGTTGGTCATCATCTCTCACCGTTTTGGCCGATTTTGGCCCGTTTCATGGTCTATTGCTCACCGTTTTGAGGACCTGCGGCGATTTCCACGATTGACGATCCACGGGGTGCATTTACGTGTCGGTCATCAACATTCGCCATTGTGGCTGATTATTGGCCTGTTCCATGGGCTATTGCTCAACGTTTTAGGGTCCCAGAGCAATTTCGACGATTGACGATTCCCGGGGTACGTTTATGTGTCGGTCATCAACACTTGCCGTTTTGGCCGATTGTGGCCAATTTCATGGGCTATTGCTCACCGTTTTGGGGTCTCAAAGCGATTTCATGGTTGTTGAACTCCAAGGTGCGCTTACGTATCGGTCATCAACAATCGTAGTTTTGGCCGATTCTGACCCGGTTCATGAACTTCATCATCGAGATCGGTGACGGCGATAGAGCGTGGAGAAGGAAAAGGGTAATTTCGCAACAAAAAAAAGAAGGAAAGGGTAGGAGAGGAGAGATTCACATTGAAGATCTAAAAAATATTAGAACTCATTTCCTCTGGTCTTTTTTTACTTTACATATAAGATTTATCTGAAGTTAAACTTATGCTTAATTTCTTTTACATAAGGTTCAAATTTACATTAAAAAATACCAACATCTACAACACTAAAGTTATACATACCATAGAAAAAAATTGTGATGCATCTAACGATATTGATTTTGCATTGTGAATGTTGGTATCATTTTCGTCTGTATAACTGGTTAAACTTTGTAAAATTAAATTGAAATAAGTTTTATATGGATACTAAACAGACTTTGGTGAGTTTTTTTTTTGAACGTAAAGTGAGTATTAATCCAAAATAAAAATCGGCCTTGAAAGTACTCAGACATGTGCTTTTGGACAGGTGACGAGTGCAGGCGGGCCAGTCGTCAGACATGGGGGCGTGTGGATGGAAAAGGTCGGTGTCGTACGGACGCCGTCAACTGATGATGCACGGGGCCCAGCACGAAGATCGTCGTCCTCTGCAATGCTTTCCTTAATTATTTGTCTGAAGATGATTGATTAGTCCAAACTACAGTAGGTGGGTTTCAGACTTTCAGTAGATTTTATTTGAGTCCAAAATATAAAAAGTGTCGCCTCGTGATTCATGGCCACGTGTTGCTGTCCGCAGTTAGTCCCATGCACACACACCCACTCGCTAATAATACTATCTCAATAATTTATTCCACTCTCTGCCTTTGCCTTGTTTACTGCTTGCTCCGTTGAAAAATAAGAAACTGTACTAACAGGACCACTAGAGTATTTTTTATTTTAAAGAAAGATTATCATGGGGTTTCCGCATCAAAGGATACCCATAACCATTTTATTATATTGTTTAACGGTACCCATCAAAATGAATACATACTTCACTGGAAAACCACCTGGTTGGGAATCACTATCACTACATCTACAAGTTAAAAATAAATCGATGATCTGTTCCAATCTCGCATCAACATACTACATCATCTAATCTAGTGGCTTTGCCAAGCTGCCCGCCGGCAAGCCGAGAGAACCAACTGGTTTAGCACATCATTTACGCACTCCCCATGCACACACACTTTACAATGAATCGCCACCCTCATCCATCGCCCCGCCTTCAAACGCAATCAACACATTCACCTTGCAAGATCATTCTTTCATCGATGCCACCATGATGTCAAACAATGCTGCTTCCATGGGCTCATCCATCAGTACACATTCATCGCCTATACCACGATGCGACATGCCATCGAGCCCCACCGTTGTCGTCGCGAAAGATGCCACACCACTCAACCTTCTCAGACACCACCCTCTGCCACTGGCTCACAAGCCAGGTCCAACTTCCAGACGTTGTCCCGAAGGGGGAAAACGACGCTAAGCACCGCCAATGTCGACCTAGAATCGATCTAGGATTTCCCCAAAGTGGTTAAGGCAGGGGTCATGAATTGCGTCAGCGCCTTCTTCGTCGATGGCTCCAACCGCCACAAGAGCCTTCATACATTCCTATTAGCCATCCCTGAACTGCTCTGGCTTGTTCACCGCAAATTGCTTCGTCGCACGAAGCCAGGCCCAAGCCTCTAGGTGCTCGCAACCGAAGGGTCTGAAGATCCAGACGCAAGGTGCAAGCCTCCTAGAGTTGCACCGCAAGGACACCAGACCACGGCTGAGCATGCATTGCCGAACACAACATCACGATGTCCCGAGGGATGAGCATCACGCCACCGTGTCGCAGAAATTTGAAGAGAAGCAGTCAAGTGGGGAGGGGGGTTGTTCTTGTCGAATGAGCGAGGAACCCACCGCGAGCCTCCAACGTGGCCACATCCAATAGACACGGCGAAGGAAGGCCTCACGCGTCGCCATCATCCGTCTCCTGGGTTTAGCCCAATGGCGCTTCGGCGATGGCTATGGTTAGGAGGGGGGGGGATAGGAACAGTGGCTTCTACCCCGGCGGGGTGCTTGCATCTGTATTATATTTTTATTAATTTAAACATAATTACATGTTAGCTCCTTTTCCATTTTCTTTTTATCACATCTGATTTTGGAAAACACATGCACTAGTACTGATAGTAGTACAAGGAGCAGTACTAATCCTCCATTTTGTCTGTGCATGAGGGGACCACACGGCCACTTGTCCCCCTACTGCTAATTATTTCTCATGCTACTCTTCTTCGTTGTTTCTCTGTCCTTTGCTTCCCCCTTTTACTTTTTTCTTGGATCACTTGATCAGCAACAATTACTACTCCACAAACAGGCAATTGATTTTAATTGACCATGCAAAAAAGTGAACTCTTAAACAGTTTTTGCCGGAAGAAAACCGGAGGTTTTTCTTGTGAGTCCGAAGCACACATATGGCTCCAACCATTTTAACAAAATTATTCCTAGTAGACAGCAAAGTTCAATGGAGTTCTGTTTGTGGCACCCAAGAGAGAGAGAGAAAGAGCATCCAGATGCAGGACCCCATCACATCAAATCAGATGTGATGAGAAGACCAGAGCTACTAGTCCTGAGGTGAGAAAGGTAGGGGCTTTTTGGTCAGCTTTGTTTTCATGCAGCAGTAGCATGTACAGTAGTTAATATTCTCCCATGACAGCTTTCCTCTGTCTCTTTCCCTACCACCACCATCCATTATACTCCAATTTTCAGACAAAAAAAAAATCCATTATAGCTCCAATTCTCCCTTTTCCATATTTTCTTACACATTGATTCTTCTCGTTGGTTATTTCTGGCCACACCAACGTATATTCCTTGTTCCATAATAACACACCACGCTTTGGTGGTCGTGACTTACAAGGCGGCTAATGTAAAGCGCATGAAAACGACACTTCAGACCCGAAATAAATCCTTGGAGGCATCCGCAGACCTTCCGCATCTTCCTGGGATTGTGATGTTCGGACAATTTTTATCATCCAATCGTGGTTTTAAGATCCGTTTATGAGTTGGTTTATGGTCGTTTTTCTTTGTATATATCCAACCTAAACGGGGTGAAGGAGGGAACACTCACTTTGGTGGAGTTCAAACCAGAGACATATAGGATTCTGACACCCCCGACCTACCACAAAATCCTTCGCGCGCGAAGCGCTTGGCTCTGCCGTTCAATGCCGATGTTCCACAATTTAAATCAAATTGCAGGGAAATGGATAGACGAAACCATCAGCGAACGTATATAAGACTGTGTTGGATGGTCAAACGGGTTTGAACCGTTCGACCCGAGCTGTTACGAAAGGTTTAAAGATCTATGTTAGAGATGCTCTAAATGCCTCTGTTAGAGACTATAAGTGTTTGCGTCTGTTTTATGGGCTTTATTAAATAACACAATGTAAACATTTTGCATGTTAGTTGCTTTTCATTTTCTTTTCAACACATTTATTTTAAAAATTTAGAATAATAGGTGCATTACCTTCATTGTGTCTATGCATGAGGGGACCACATGACCACTTGATGAGGAACTTGCGCTAGACGTCCCAGAACCGCCTTCGCGAACCTTTGCGACCTCCAGACGCTCGCGACACCGTCCTCGCTCGTGAGGAACTCGCGCTAGACGTCGCAGAACCGCTTCGTTGACGACCAAAGGAGGTCGCCAAGGCGGTGGAACTATGCCCATGCGCTATTCCGGCCGCGGGACAACGCGCCATGGGAGATAGAACCACCCTGCGGGCTTGTGGCGACCACACCGTTGTTGCCGCAGGAGCTCCCGACCTCGTCGTCGTTGCGGTCGCGCTTTGTTGGTATAGACCCGCTCCGGCCTCTGAGGGAGCTAGAATCACCCATCGCCATCTCGATATCTGCCAAAATCGGAAGTGGATGCGGCGACGGAGGGAGGAGATAATGTGAAACGACAACCCTACTCCCCCTCGCGCGCCGTAGATAAATGATAGTTATAAATGATGGCTCTATATGATATGCCAACAACCGAGTATATTATTAACCATGCTCTTAGAGTGTGATTAATAATTAATAGTAAAGCTCAATGCTGGCTATAAGTATTTCTATAGTCCATGTTATAGCCGACATGTACAATTGTTAACTACAGAAGCATACTATTTTTTTCACATATGGTTCCCTTTTCACTCTCATAAAGTGCCTAGCAGCACGTGCTAGAGCTGACTCTTTACGAAGAGCCCGCTTACCTTCTCTGTCTTTTGTTTTTCGATTTAGCTAAGCAGAAATATACTATTCTATCTTCTATAGCCTGCTGACTCAATTCTATTATACTTATTCTTTGATAGTTACTGCAACATTACACATACAAAAGCAAAATAAATCTATAACCTAATAACTAAAGATCTTTCATAACACTACATATATATTAATACCCACTTTAAGATAGTAACATAGTTTAGCTATCTACATATATGCTACATATATATTACATAACACTAGTTTAGCTATTTAAAATGTCTTATATTAATTTACAGAGGAGTACAATATAGTGTTGTGGCATCCAAGAGAGACAGTGAGATGCAGATGGTGGACCCCATCGCATCAAATCAGATGAGATGAGGAGACCGTAGGTGAGGTGAGAAAGGAAGGAAGGGGCTTTTTGGGCAGCAACATCATCAACTTTGCACAAGGCACCAGTAGGATGTATACATAGTTAATATTCCTCCATGACAGCTTTCCCCTCCCTGTTGATCATCAATCACTTATATTATATTTAGACATTTCCTCCTCTCTTCCCATCCATCCATCCATCTATTTTTCTTTTTCCCATTTTTTCTCACACATTGATTTTTCTCATTGGTTACTTCTGATCACGCATGAGGATATTCTATGTTCCACAACGCGCAATGCCGGTGGTGGCCGTGACTTACAAAGCGGCCAATCCTAAAGGGCATGAAAACGACACTTGAAGCTTCAGATAAATCCTTGGAATTATTTTGATATTGTCGCGAAAAAGATCATTATCTCATACGAAAGTCCATCAGAGACGCAAAGAAACAAGATTTGACACGACTATATTTTAGCACCATCAGTAAACTGGGACCATGCATGCAACTCAAAATCTAGGTAAATATAAAGTGGGACCATGAGAATCAACCCATGGTTGGATGATCAAAACTTTAGATTTGATAATTTGAATGTCCCATAAAGAGGAATATTCTTTCGGTGAAACAACATGTTGTCGTCGACTACCGATAATTTCGTTAAATGTGTGTTGTGCTCACATATTTATGAATATATACGGAGTAGTTACTGTCTTTTTCTGAAGAAGATGGAACCATGCATGCTAGTAACCAACCAGTTAGTTCGTTGGCCTAAACCGGTGTGGTGTGATTAGGATGTGAATAGTACTCCTCCGATCCATAATAAGTGTCGCATCTCTAGTACAAAATTTGTACTAGCTTAGTACAAAACGAGCGACACTTATTATGGATCAGAGAGAGTAGTAAGTAACGAGGCCAACAGGCATCCATGCCATCCCATGCGTTCTCATTGTTTGACAGCAAAACAAACTACCAGTTCAACCTAATTTCCGAATTAAAATTTACTTACCACACCACCAAGAAACTTTACAAAAAACAGAGCAAGTTTGTTAGTAGTCAATACGACATTTCAAGCCTTAAATAAATCCTTAGTGTTATTTTATTGTTGTTGTTGCTGCGAAAATGATATGAAAGTTCATCAGAAGTTCAAAATAACGAGACTAGATTTGCACATGTACGTAGTGCAACTATATTCTAGCAGCATCAATGAAGTGGAACCAAAAGAACCAACCTATATAACTAGATAGTTATGAGCAGTGGCGAATCCGGTCTCAAGAATTTATGTGGTCACACCGACTTTTTGATATTTCTTTCTTCTTCACAATATACAATAAGTGAACAGTGTACTGAAAAAGTTGAGTTGACCCCACAGCTAATCAGGGATCAAAACCCGTGTTTGACACTTGGTATCTCATAAAAGCGATTGCATATCATTTCAGCGAAAGAAAACGTGACCGTCCACAACGAGACATCTATGATGACTTTATTAAATCTGTGCGCATCCATGAAAAATAAATAAACATATATATGCATTTGTGAATGTCTACATTTGTATTACTCTCTTCGATCCATATTAACGGACTTAAGTTTGTCTAGATACACATGCACCTAATCTAAATACTTAACTAGATACATACGAATCTAGACAAAGCTGAGTTTATTAATATGGATCGGAGGTAATATTATCTTTCGAGAAAATTAAAGCCAACCAGTTAGTCGTTGGCTTAACCCAATGTGATGTGATTATTAGCATGGGAACAGTGATGAGGCCGACAGGGATCCGTCCGTCCCGTGCGCTCTCCCCCAACCCAAGCAGACTCCTTCAATAGTTGACACGCAAACGAACGACACAACACAAACATCATCTCATCTCATCTCAGCAGCATCACATACCCACGCCAGATTGATTATTCAATCCATCCGTGGACAGACTGTCCCTGGGGTCTGCCGCCAACCCCAAGATATTATCTTTCTTTCTTTCTTTCATCCTAGTACCAGTGAAAATTACTCCTACTCCAAAAGAGAAAACAGCAGCAGCAGAGAAGAGAAAAGCGAGTGAGAGAAAGATTGAGACCGAGGAGAGGAGGAGAGGACAGCTGAGACGGGACAGCGGCGGCCAGAGAGAGCAACCACAGCTCCCCTCCCTCTCCCCCTACCTCTATCCGAGACCCAGATCGAGTCCTCAACTGTCCACTAGTAAAAAGGAACAGGGAGCCGAGATTCATTGGAGAGAAACCAGCTCAACAGCGACGGCCCCGAGATGTGGTGAAAGAGAGAGCTCCACTGCCCCCTTTGCCCCTTGCCTTGCCCTGGGGAAAGAAGGGAAAACATCACAAGAAAAGCATGCAGAAAGGAGCTGGAGGAGGAGGAGGAGGAGACCAGTAGCAGCTCCTGCTTCCTCGCTAGCCATCCAATTCTTTTCTCCTTTTCCTCCCCGTGGTGAGCCGATATTTTCTTGTTTCAATCCTCTCCCCGAGTTTAGTTTATTTATTTCGGTTGGTTGTTTGGATGTTTCTTTCTTTCTTTCCGCTGGCCGATTTGTTTGATCTGAATTAGCTTCTCTGTTGCTTGCTTGGTTGGTTGTTGTTGGGTACAGTGAGAAGGAGATCATGGCCGCCGTCATGGATTTGGATCTCAACTGCGCGCCGCCGTCGCCGGAGCCCGCGCCCCAGGACCACCGCATCAACCACGCAATGCTCCGCCAAGAACACGCCTCCTTCCGCCACCAGGTACCCCTTCCCCTGCTTACCTACCTACCTGCTTCCTCCCCCCTCCCCTAAAAATCTCTTCTTACCTTTATTTATGCTCGTGTAATTCTTCTTGGTTATGAATATTCTTGCAATTTCTTAGAGAGATTGGGATAAATAAGATTAATTGATTTTACTGCCAATATCTTTGCTCATGTGGTTGCATCTGGGGTGCTGATGTAGGTCAAGGACCTGCATAGGCTGTATTGGGCTCAGAGGAATCTCCCGCATGATGTGCCCTTCTGGGAGCAATCCCATGATGTCCTCTACCCTACCCATTCCATGGATGCTTCCTCCTCCCACATGGTGAGCTATGCTACTCCAGCAGGCCCAAAAGGGAATCACCTTAACTAACTTTCCCCAAATTCATGAACGAGTCTTCCCTCTGCTTGCTCTCGCAGATTCATCCGGATCTTTTGGGTGCTTCTTATGAGCAGCTAGGCAAGCAGGCCATTCGATTTGGCAACGGGATTGCAGGGAATTTGGGCCCTGAGGGCTCTGGCAGGAGAAAACCTGATCATGGTGGTGTGCAGGGGAGGTCTGGTTACCGCCGTGTGATCGATCTAGAGAAACCGGCGACATCCGACGACGACGACGATGATGTGCAGATCTTGTCTCCCGCTAGGTTCAGTGATTATGCAAACCACCGTAATGCTGGATTTGTGGATAATTCCCAGTGCCGTCGTCCATGGGAGAATGCTACCCATGTTAGTTTTGGTGAGTTATAAAAGTGCATTCCTCCCCCTGCCCTGCCTACTTAGTTAATACAACTATCAATCTATCATTGTCTACTTTGGTTCATTTGGAGCTTGCGATGCTAAAGTAAAACAATTATACTAAGAAATGCAGAGCTGAATGGCTTCCTAATAATGTGTTTCTTTTAATAGAATGGTCTTTGAAATCAGAACTCAGATTGTTATTAAAAATGAATCTTGATTAATAAATGTAGGCTGCAGTTGTGTGCTTTGGGTTCAAACTTCATTCCTGCAATATTGCATTGTCAATAATGTTCACACCATGCCATTCTGTTGTAGGCTAAATTATTCTAAGAGAAAAAAAATACTCATTTCCTTCACTACATGATCAACCTTTTAAGATTCATAGTATAAGAACAGGATTGTTGGAAAATTCTATGTAGCAATTACGAAATAGTGTGTTATGCCAGCTCCAGTTATTTATTTTTGTGTGGTGAAACGTTCATGTACTTATTTTCGAAGAAAACATACATTTACGTAGCTTATTTATAGGAAAAACATCCATATAGATTTAGGAACAACAGATGGTGCTCTTGTTGTAATTCTTAATACTCATACAAAATAACCTGTCGTTCAGTTTGTTTTTCTAGTCACAAGTTCATTTGTTTACCTTGATTATATACGTTTACCCATTGTTAGTAATACAGAAATCTTAACAATATTAAAGATCATAAATTGGCCAAGTTTATGTCCTATCAGACAAGATGGTGTGTTGTCTGTATTCCGTTTTTTTTGTCAACGGCAACACATCAAGGTATTGATCAAGTTGATATTCGCAAAACGTACACTACAATGTTCTTTGTTTTGACCAAATGAAGATCGTGAATTACAGAGTTTTAAAGTGCATTCTATTTGATGAGTAATGTTAGATTGCATCCTCTGCATTTTCAGCATTGTTTACCTAATCAGTACGACTACAAATTTGTGTCCATTTCAATTAGAATAGCGTAATTATACCATGTTCCGTCAAGATGATTGCCCTGGCTGAATATATACATGGTTTATGAGTAATTTCCATTCAGACTGGTTGAAAACCAGCCCATTGATAGTGCAATGTATGATGATGTTCTTTTATACTCCCTCCATTCACAAATGAGTTTGAACTAAAACCACGTCACTTATTTGTGAACGGACGGAGTATCATTCTAACTAAATGTGTTCCTGACTTTCTGAATGATTCATGCGTATGCGAGCTATACATATACTCAAAGAATTCTTATGCAATCACTGTATGACTGTAGTTAGTCTGGTGCTTACTTCTTGGGCAACATGTTATTCATTGCTTTCTGTAACTCTACCGGAAAAGTGTGAGGTTCTGTTGGGTATTTGCTTGACTCTGCATATCACCTTTCAGGTTCAAGTGGATCTAGTTATACCCCATACAGTCAATCACCTGTGAAAGCAAAGGCTACTGCATCTGGACGCATGCTTATCGACCTGAATATAGCTCAAGAAGATGATTGTAATGTTCGCTCTGATTCTTCCAAAGTGCCCTGTTCTCTTTTGGCTAGTTCAAGTACAATGCAATCAGGAGAATGGTGCAATAACTCCAGCAAAGCATTCCCCATGGGAGGTGAATCTAGCATTGGATCCTCAAAGGGGTCTTCGATCACAGTTGTGGCATCAATCTCTGCCCCAGACAACGCAAGGGAAGGGAAGCCTTTCCACGCAGAAGCTTCAAATCATGACACGCGTCTCAGAGGAAATGTCCAGCATCAACATACACTAGATAATGTTTCTGGAATGAGTTCTCAGGCCTCTGTGGAAATTCCGCGTGAAGAGATATCGATCAGGGCGAGCGGTCAGCATTCTTTTTCTTCTTCAGGTTTACAAAAATTTGGAGGACCAGCAGCTGTGTATAGGGAGTGCCAAGAGGAGACTTTAGCAGTGATCTGTGATGGTGAGACGGAGGGTTTTGACTTAAATGTATCAGTTGGGAGCATCGAGCTGCCATCCATGATGGATTGCAGTCCCAGAGAGAAACATACAAATGGAGATGGTGTTGACAAACTTCTAAGTCAGTACTTTACTGAGGATAAGAGCCAGGAAAATGTTTCTTCCGTTGAATGTCCAACTGTCATAGACCAACAACACAGCATGGCTGAGAGCATGGACGGTAAGAGTGTACAGTCCCCAGACTCCGGAGTTGCAACAAACAGATCAATGTCCATCCCGGAAACTCCTCAAGGTCGTGACTACGCTTGTCCAAGACTGAGACCATCAAATCCCATGGACGCGGCCAGTGTGCATCATCAACCTGTGACAGAAGATGAGTTGATAGCGTCCACAGCAGCCGAGACACTCGTGTCCTTGTTCACGGATACCGCTGCTTGGATCACGGACAGCCACTGCAGCAACAACCAGGCAGATGCTCAGGATGGTGGAAGCGACGAACCACAGGTTTCGCTGGACTCTTTCGAGGAAGGCGTGATGAACCTAGAGGCGCTGAGAGACGACGGTGATTCAGTCTGTGTAAGAGCCCCGGACAAGGACGGGCCTTCATGTGGGATCAAGCTGAGGAGAGGGAGGGGAATGAGAGACTTCCAGAGGGAGATATTGCCCGGGCTGGTCTCCCTTGCGAGGCATGAGATATGCGACGACATGCACGCCATTGGATACGAGCTCAGGAAGACTCGGCAGAGGAGGGCGTCCGGGGACAAGTATGGTCCGTCGACCCGATCAAGGTTGCCTCGGCGTTGCTCCAATGCATGGAACTGATAGTTTTTTCATATCGAAGCACCGGGACTCGCTTCACATCATGTCTCAACGAAACCGCGACGATAATTGGGAGGAGTTGGGAGTTGAGAGGGTAATTCTGACCAGCTCTGTGAATATCGCCGTGTATGAACTATGAAGCCTGGCTGAAAATGGTTTGGTCCGAGCGATTCTTTTTTGGGTAAAATCTACGCGCAAGCTTCATGGCTATTCTGATGAGTGGTAGGTTGCTGGAGTACCCTTTGTTGGTAGCTGCAGATTTATATTTAGCAAGCGATGATGGTAAATCTCAACAATTTTCTTTCTCTGTAATCTGAAACATTTTGGATGGATGACTCCATAGAACAAGGGTCCCTCCCTCCTCCATCCCTGTTGTGTACATCGTTTTACTGTTGTTGTATCTGTTGGGCTAATGGCCGAGTTACCTGCAAACTAGTTGTGACATACGGTGTAAATACTGACCGGTGGTCCAAATACCTGCCCTGTGCAAATAACCATCCAAATTTGGCTGTTCTTTGCATCCAAATTCGGCAGGTTTATTTAAAGCAAAAGCCAGGAACTACTTACTGTCTAATGTATCCAAGATGTAAGATGACATAATGACACGAAAACTTGCAGTTAGTTTTTTTTTGGCATAAAACGCACCAATGTCCCCGCATAATTTCTTGAAGTATTTTCTATACAATGGGCATCTTTTTCCAAATTTTCCTTTTAGCAATCTTGATGTTAGAAGCGGCGCATTTCATTATTAAAGCGTGAATTACAAATAGCTGGAAAAGCTTTATTGCTATTTGTAGAGGCAATTCACATTGATGTAACTAGAAGAATACCCCGCACGTTTGCAGCTAAAATTTATATAAAAAACTTTACAAGGTAAATTGAAAGGGTATTGGGCACTGTGTAATTACAGAGACCGGGTGTAATTGGTATCTCTTTGATATTAATATATTCTTCTTTTCCAAAAAAACAAATGTTCATAGATACCACAAATGAATGTTAGTTGAGTTTTATTAGTAGATGACATAGACAAATGATTGAATGCAATAGTAGATGATATAGATAGCTTGCATATTAAGATACATAACTTAAATACATCTTAGTGGAGTTTTGCTTTATAAGAGATATAGATTAAGCGAAGGGCCCACAACAATGACAGAACAACCTAAATAATCTACCCATTTTTCTAGCAGTCACATGAAACCTTCCCTCTTCACTTTCAGTTACATCTTAAATTCTTTTGTATACTTTTATTGCGACCATTTCTCATCGGCTGCTCGCGGGGTCTACTATCTTCAGTCCAAAGAAAAAGAAAGCGGTGGTCTGTACTTGAAAATAGGACTCTACTTTTTGATTGAAATAGGACTGTACTACCATCTGCAAAATGCAAAGCATGACCTATCGTGTAGTACTTCGGGTGTCGATCCATAGGGAAAAAATGAAAGAACTGGTTGGTTTGCACAAGTTCAAATATCTTGGCGTAACCTAATTTGTAGAAACCTGCTGCCTAAATTAAAGAAAAATTCTAAACTAAAGAAAATAGAAATCGCCTAAGGCGTGTGCGGCCAAGGTCTTCCAGTGTATCCCCGGCCTCTTGTACCAAATTTTCCAGGCACATTGCTAAATATGTCGGCGCTAATCCACTTATTTTTAAAGGATAGACAAGATTGTTGTTTGAGTATCTTCTAAAGTTCATTAGCGTCTATTAGCGTCTGAAGTCATTTCTGGGCAGTGGATGGTGTCTGAACCGATGCGTGTGTTGTAGGCTTGCAGCAGCAGCTGCAGCTCACAAGTGATCTATGAGACACTGTGAATTCCAAAGCCACCAAAAGATCTTACCATCATTTCATTTCCATACCTGTTTTTTCTCAGGCAAAAAGAAAAGAAAAAAGAGAGTAGAAACCTTTATAAGTTTTGGTTGACCAATTATAGGAATCCTTAAAAGGGAAACACTGTTGTGGTGGTCATGGTGGGTGCAGCCAGGTCAGTACTGGGCTGCACATGTGCATCATTGTTGGCTTGCATTTGCAGAAAATGTGTGTCAGGAACATGCATGCCTTTCAGCAGGATCATCAATCCTCAAAGCACTGTGGACTGCAGTACTACCACCTACAGACTACAGTGCACAGTGGCTTTACAGTATTATGCTAGAGAGGATTACTACTACATTAGGCAAGATGTATGGTGTTATAACATATTCTATCATATCAGTGGTAACAGCCAGCTCTTCCACTAGTTGCTGCTGCCTGCCACCTTGGGAGATGTCTTAGGAACATGATGATCATGCACTACAATTGTTTATCAAATCCAAAACTATAGTAGTACTATTAGTGGTAATAGACAGCAAACAAACAGCTTGATGACAGAATTAATGGCTGAATCTGCATGCATTAGTTGGTTCCCTTGCCTCTTTTGCCTTTCTTGCTCTCTCTTGTTTGAGATGGACATGTCTGAAGGCCAGGCAGCAGCAACTGGATTTCATGTTGTTGTACCCTAAATTTACTGCAAATTAATGTGTGCATTGATCAAGGTGTTGCTGGTGGGTGGAGTAGGATCATACCTCCATCAATTCAGTGGAGAGGATAAATAGGGGAGGTGCTGCCTGCCTGCTGGGATTGCCAGGACATGTTATGAGTGTGTGTGTGTGTCTGAACTCTGAATAATAAGACTGCTCAGTCAATTCACACCAGCGGCTCTGCATCTGCAAGTGTGTGCCAGCAGCAGCATCTGGCGTTGCACTGCAGGATCTAAATGAAAAGATTCAAATATTTCTCTGCATTTCAGCATTCACTTCTCTTCTGGAGTATGTGTGTGTGAGTGAGAGAGAAAGATGACAGTCGGTGGGTCAGTCAGAGAACAGTCTCGTCGCATATATCTTTCTCAGCATCTTTTGGATGGATGAAAGATGCATGCAGGATCATGGGAGGAGCACTGTGCACCCGCACTGCACTTGCGAGTGGCAATTAGGTGCAGGTGGCTTCCCCACACATGGTCCAAAAGAAAGCATCACATATATGGCTCTTCATTGCTTATTAATAAACATCAAGACGTACAACATCTTAAGACAATTGCAGCATCCACCTAAATATATCTTATGATACTGACTAATGAAAGTTCCTGAAATCATTTCTTTGTCATTGCAAATGACATGACCACACACAACGTTAAAACAACAACAACTCCTACTTCATAACAACCATCATATCTCGTCCTAGCTCTAACAACGAATTTACCATCTTCAACATTCTAGCATCTATAACTTTAGTTCTCACAAGACCGTTGTTTGCTGTATTTTAAGCAGACTTTCCAGTTTTGCCAGATTTAGCAGCCATTAACTCCTTTTCCTTTTTCCTCCTCCTCTAAGAACAACTCTAGCATATCTGTCAAAACTGGTCAAACCTCTAACTTTGCAATATGGATGTGGTAATAAAGCGCACAGAATAGATCCAGCAAAACGATCTATCCGTGAATTATGTTTGCAGCTCACCTTATATGTCCCCTTCCATACCTCAAATATGAAGTTTTGGGGTCGTTTTACAAGCCCCCGTGTAGTGAAACTAAAAAAACGGTAAACACCGGAGCAGGCGTCCTGAAACTCGGCAACGACCGCCGAAGCCTCACCTGAGTAGGCGGACCGTTGGAGCATCGTCATAGCAAGTGTAGGAGCTCGGCATCGGCCACCAAAGCATTGCCGGAGTAGGCCAATGACCGGAATATCGTCGGATTATTGTAGGAGGAGCTTGGCAGCGGCTGCCGAAGTAGGCGGACAACCGGAGCATCGCCGGAGCATCACAGAGCAAGCAGAAGAGCTCGGTTGCGGTCGTCGAAGCATCACCGGAATAGTCCAATGACCGAAGAGTGTCGTAGGAGGATCTTGGTAGCGGCCGCTGGAGTACGCGGACGGTCGTAGCATCGCCGAACATTTTTGCAATACAGTTGTGCGGTATCTATTCTGGCGGAACGAAAATCGTATTGCAAAAATGCAAAAAATAAAATAAAATTGCGGGGAGTGTCATATCTATTTTGGAGTATGCGATTATAACGTATCTGCTAGAGTTGCAACCCAAATACTCTCTTCGTCTTTTTACTCCGCATATAAGATTTGTTTGAAGTCAAACTTCGTAAAGTTTGACCAGCTTTATATGAAAAACTATCAACATTCATAATACATAACAAATATCATTAGATATATCATGAAATAAATTTTCAAATTGTATAACTTTGATAATTTACAGGTTGATATTTTTTAATATAAAATCGGTCAAAGTTTATGAAATTAGACTTCAGATAAATCTTATACGGGGACTAAAAACCCGGAGTGAGTACCTCACGTACTCCATCTCCCAACGCCAAAAGTCACTCATGCTGCAACTTTGTAACCACATTATCTAATTATATATAGTATTTTTTTACAGCAGCTAAACACATACACAAAAAACACTTACTCCGACACCTTCACACTTTTAGAAGATCCAACCATTTTGCTCTTCCTCCTCGATACAGACGAGGAGGAGCACATGTATGATAAGCCACCGACGACGATAGGGGATTTGGGGATTTAGGAATTTAGGGATTTCAGATAAGAAGAAATGACGATTGAGAGGCTTCCTGCCTATGCAGGGTTCTAACACAGAGGGAGTGGCGATAGAGAGGACGAGAACACAAAATGTAAACACAACCGACCGACCTGCTTAGCAAACAATGTGAAGAACCTTGGGTTCATTCGAAGAGACGGTGGAGGCGTATCAACAAGATTGTATCGACCGATTATAACATCACTAGCTCGACAAACATTTTCGACGCGATTGCCAAACAACGTGTTATGATCGGCGCATGACTTATCCGCCATATATCGTCTCAAGTTTTTTTTTTTCACTCGAGCGTTGCACTTAAGATAGAACCGTAGGAGTACTGTACAATGTACTTGCAAGTTGCAATTAGGTGTAGGTGGCCACACTAAATACACACATGCATGATCCATACATAAATTGTGCAGGTGGTATGCTGCTAACAATGTGACCAGATGCACACAGCAGCATCAGAGGACCAACCAATGATTCAAATTTGTTGTGGTCCATATCACCATATGTACAAGAGAAGGACTGTGAGGTTGCAAGAACCAGGACCTGTGTTGTTGTAGTAAAAGAACTGGCAAGTGAGTGACCTAAGCTGGTGATGCTGCCGCTGTAACGGTGACACCGATGAACATTCAGAAAACAATTACAGCAATGCATCAGCCATCAGATGATTCAGATTCAGTACCAGTGCAAACACCTGCTCCTCTCACTCATGTTTTAGGTAAACAGTGAAATTCTCCGGCTATGTTTGTGCTAGAATTCCAGTGGACCTGCCTGCCTTGTATTCCGATGGTGCATGGTCCAACCCGATGTTAAGAAGCAAGGTTGATTGAAGGCAACAACCCAACTAACTGTACTGCAACAATTTATTCTGGTAAGTTTCGATCGTACGTCGTCGTCCTCGGCAACGAGAAGAGGACGCATACCAGTGCTGATCCCAAGTGCTAGCTGCTGCATTATACATGGTATATACATGGACCATGAACTAATAATAATAATAATAATCACAATGTGCATATATGTATCTTGTTTGTTCCAAGATGCCAGGAAGAAACTATCTACGGATAAGAAGGCTATGAATGCTTGTGTGAAATTCTTGGCTGCAGAGTAAGATGCTGGACCATCAGTGAACCAACCACACTTGCTCCCATGCATGTGTGCTGTCTCAGAACCAACCAAGCACAAGCCCTTGCCACATTGATGTCATCCCATTGCACAGATCATCTATGGATATATCGTATTTTTTTACTGTTCATCACTTGATTCAGAACACCAAGCTGAATCTCCATTGCGATCCAAGCAGCTGCTGACGCCATTGATGATTGATTGATCCGGAGAGGAAGCGCGGTGCCAAGAGGATGAGGACAAGGCGATCCAACGAGACGGTGTGACAACGGAATTCGCTTGTCGCTTCCTCTGGTCGGCCTTGCGAGTGTTGCCAAATCCCAAATCTCGCCGATAAGGGAGCGCGAGGAAGAAGACGACCGCGTGCTGACAAGCCGCCCTATGTCACCCACCTTGGGTAGACTAGTACGCACAGTACCTAGGACGACGGCAAATCTCTCGAGCACTGAATTTCTGTGCTGATTGGTTTGATTGATTTGATTGATTGATGGCGACGCCGGAACGGAACGGAAAACAATTGGCGGGTGGATTTGGCACTGAAAGCAAGATATGAACTGAAAGCAAGATATGAACTGCATTTGTTTTTACAGTACTGAAATTTGTAACTGTACTGCAATTTCAGTCAAAAATCGTAAGAGACGAGCTTCAAACTTGACAAGTAGCTGCTTTTCTTTGATGTAGTATGGTACAATTTCAGTCAGCAATCGTACATTCGAACTATTGGAAGAAAGGAAACCAAAAAACAAAAAAAAATGGGTTTTTTACAGTCTCACATGCACACCTGACCTGCGTCGATCCATCGCTCATGAACAAATGGGGGAAGAAAGATCGATCGATCGGAGCCTAGCTAGCAGTTAGCGGATTAGGGAGTGGAGTGGTGGTCTGGTGATCGGCGCAAGGATGGCCGGCGTCGATCGGGTCAGTCATCGGGAGCGGCGGCTGGAGGAGCTCTCCAGCAGCTTCGGAGGGTTGACGACATTGTAGACCACCAGGAAGCAGGGGAGCACGGCGCGGCGGTCCAGCACCACCAGCTCGCCGTCCCCCGCGTCCACCGAGTCGTACTCGCCGCCGTCCACGGTAAGGTGCTCGGTGTCGGCGCGACGGACGCGGCCGGCGATGACGCGGCACACCAGCACGCCCCTGCGGCCGCCGTCGCAGCCTTCTCCACCGGCGCCCGCGTCCGCCGCGCCGCTGCCGGCGAACGTGCGCACGGCCCTGGCCGCGCCGAACTTGTGGCACGTGGCGACGGCCGCGCAGATCACCTCGCTGCCGCCCGAGGCTTCCGCGGCGCGTCGGCACTGGAACCGCATCACCTCGTTGCCGTCGGCGGCGCAGCGCGCGTCCCCCGCGGCCTCGCCCCGCGCACGGGCGGCGGCGCGCGCGGCCTCGAACCGGGCCACCGCGCGGGGCGTGCTGCGCACCCGGAACAGCGCCTCCACTTGGACCTCACCCGGCGCCTTGTGGTCGTCGTCGGCCCACCCCGACGCGAAGATGAGCTCCACCACGCGCCGAGACGGGTGGCCCTCCGGCAGCTCCGTCATCTCCAGGAACGCCGAGCTCGGCCGCTCCAGCGACGCCGGCGACCTGGGCTTATCTTTCCTGGCGAGCTCAGACGTGGCGTCCTTGTTGTTCTTCTTCTTCTTCCGCCTAGCAGTCGAAGGCCGTTCCCGCTCGCCGGACATGGACCTTGACCTCCGAGTCTCCCTGTCTTCCCTATGCCTCTCCGGCGGCAGCAAGGCGGCCGCAGAACCAGCCTTGGCCGGCGTCGGCGGCGGGTGCTTCTTTTGCGGCGGCGGCAGAAGCGGGCTGAACGCGTCGTCGGCCACGGCGGTAGAGTACTTGCAGCTGAGGGACCGCACCCACGCCGTCGCCGCCGCCATCGCCGGCGAGGTACTGTAGAAGATGGAGCCCCAGCCGGGCGGCGCCGGCGTATAAGAAGCAGAGCGAGTGGAGTTTGCTGGTTGGTTGGCGGTCACCGCGGTGGGTCTCAAGTCTCAGCTTAGCTCAGCTCTGCATCTATCTCTGGGTGTTATTATGGTCACCAGATTTGTTCGCCACCACTCCCACTCCGGCGACCACCACCATTTCCATGGATCTCCCCCACCCCGGCCGACACATGGACCATACTGCAGGTGGGTCCGCACGGCAGCTCCTTGAGTTCTGGTGTGTGCATATATGCTTTCATCAGACTGTGTTGAATTGCCTCATTTTCGTTTAAACATAGTCTTATTTTCGGTAGTTGACATGTTTCATTTGTTGTCGAATAAAGGTGGATATTCTTTCTGTGGAAGATGATGTTTTCGTGATATATGTGACGACTTTGTTATCTTAAGATCCATTAGATTAATGTTTCGAAGATGCCAACAGCAACAGGGTGTACGTTTGTGTTCATAAAAATAACTGTAAATGGTACAGTACATATTTAAAATTATTAGTGTCTGTATTAAATTAGAAAAAAAATCGTCCAACGATGCTCCGATCGTCCCTTAATAACCTCATGTCTAAACTAACAACTTCACTTCCTTTGATCAGAATTACTTATCACTCAAATAGATGTACTTAGTGCCACGTATATCCATTTGAGCGATAAGTAATTTCAGTCGAAGGGAGTAGTATATTTCACCATGGTCTCCTTTTAAAAGTGAATCTAATTATGAGTGTAAAGTAAGTAGACACAAATGGTACAACAATTCAATGCTATTTGAGAAGTATTCTCTAGAATTACAAATATATTTAGATCAAAATGCAATATTTGATACCCCGGTGCTATAATTATAGGTTCGTCACCGTTGCCACCTGGTTTTTCATATAATAGACTCATATTACACGTATTGGACTGAAATACCTAATCTCTTCGCGCACTCAAAGTTTACTTGCAACCATATCCACATTTTTAACAGTTTACTCACTTTTTCCTACGAGATACTTGTTTTATTGGTTACCAATAGTGCTCACGCACAAAACAAAGCTGCCTCGTTTTTAGTACTCCCTGCGATTCATATTAAATGTCGCTCTTCTATTATAAAATTATAGATTATAAAATAAGCGACAATTATTATAGATCAGAGAAAGTACTTAAGAGCATGGTTAATAGTATAGCCAGCTGCTGGCTATAACGAGATGCCATGTCATCTATAGCTAACGTTATACTATCTCACAAAGTGTCTAGGAGCACGTGTTGCAGATGGCTACTAATTAGTACTCCCCTAACTATTACGTGCCTAGGAGTAGCCCGCTTTTTTTCTCTCTCCTTTTCTCTCTCCCCAACTAAGCACAAATATACTACTCCCTCCGATCCATATTAGTTGTCTTAAAATGAATGTATCTAGATGCGTTTTAATGATAGATACATCAATTTTAGGATAAGTAATATGGATCGAAGGAAGTATTTAATTCTTTATAGCCAGCTGACTAGGCACTATTGTACTTGCTCTAATTAATTTTTTTCCCAGTTAATCACTCACGCAGCCATTGGGGTTTCGATTAAAGGGGTGAGGGGAGGGCAAAACATATTTTAAAACTCTAATGCCCACGCCTTATAAGGCAGAGCGGGAGGAGCTCATTTGTTGCTTTGGACCAAGTTCCTTTCTGCTTTTGATGCTCATTGCGTTCTCTTTCTTCAGTTGTCTCTTTCTTTTTTTCTTTTTGAGATATTGGCTTTCTTGGTTTGTCGGTATTGCAAATCAAAACTCTAAATCCAAGCTTTTAAGGTCACTTTCAGTGCCTGTATCTTATCACAATTGCATAGTTAATTGTTTGATGTGGCATTCTATTTTACGAGGAAAAATAGAGTCACCATATCTTAATTTAGATATATCATCAAAACCAAAAAATCTCATAATTTCTCTCTAAAAGGAACATCAAATGAGGGTTGTTTTAGATACAACATTAACATATAATGGTATGAAACTGTTATATGTAAACATCTATTTAATGCTTTAAAACATAGCTTAAGATATAGGAGTAATGCACAGAGATCGGCCTAGCAGCATGTTTATGTTTCTAGAGAATGCTTCGCGTCGAAGTCATTACTTTAACGGCCGGCGTATCGTACTTGTCTCTAGTTAGGTGTCGGCGTTCCGAATTATACTATATCTTGCTCTCTCTTAGCTACAGCGTCATGCATAATTGAACATGAGTTTGTTCATCCATGATCCATCCATCATTGAACTAAACCACTGTACGTAGCATATATATCGCATGCATACAGTTGACATTGACATGTGCACAATAATGCATGCTCATGCTAATGCATGCACCTCGCCACCACGTTTTCCAAATTAAGACCATCTATTTATATCATCATTGCTAAACTAGAGGAAGGTGGGCTAAAATCGTCTAATTAGCATTCTCTCTGTTTCATATTATAAGATCATTTTATAAGCTAAGAGAAACCATTGACATTAAGCTTTGCTGCTGGTGCATGCGGTGCCATTGACCAGAGAAAATGAGGATGCTGAAAAACACGCCGCGCGATTCTCCCGATCCATCTCGTCATGGATCGATTGTATTCCCTTGTAGCACTCGATCCCAAGGAATTGAAATACTACTGCCTTGATGCCAATTCTTAACCTCCACGTGGAGATCAACATGATATTGTTAATTAATTTACCATTTCAGGCTCTAATCATGTTCAAGGTAGAAGAAAAGGTCTAATCAAGTCGGTAATCAAGGTAACATATATCTTGGATAGTTGAGTGAATCTGGTAAGCTTCTCCGGGCTCGCCAACGAATTGTCGGTGATCATACCAAGGGAAACATCACAAGATCAACAAGATTTCCATGCCACCACCTTTTGTGGAGTACTGCACCAACTGTCGGGGTATATAACCGAGCAGCTCTCTTCTTCTTAATCAATGAAATGGCAAATTTTTTGCTTCGTTTCAAAAAAAAAAAACTGTGGGAGTATATATGCATGCATGCAAAGTTTCTCCTGACGAAATAACAGTGTGCATGCAAAGTAAAGGTGGTACATAAAAGACCAAACTAGAAAGTGCACCTTTTTTTTTTATCGTAGAGGTGGGATTCCATTGGGAAGGAACCATGGAATATTCAACTGAGAAACAAAGAGCAAAAAGGAAAGACTGGAAAGAAGAATAAGAAAAGGGAGGGCATCAGATAAAAGCAGACCCTAACATGGTCCAGGCCCAAATTGCAACGTTGTTTTGTATTTTTTTTATTTAACATAATAATAAGTTTCAGTGTATTTTGGATAAATTTGCTATTTTTTCGTGCAATTTAGAAAAACTATTCACAAATTTTTAGAAACTTTTCTTTAAATTTCCAAAATATTCATGAAATAAAAAAGTTGAGCACAGTTTTTAAATGTTCGTGTAACTGAAAAAGTTTTCAATTACTTTTAAAAATGTTCATGAAATTTCTTAAGTTCATGCATTCTTAAAAAGTGTTCAAATATTTTTTAACTGTTTATATAATTTAAAAAATATATTCATGTGATTTTAAAAAGTTTATGTAATTTTGAATAGGTGTTCACACATTTAAATAAACGCCCATACAATTTGTAAGAGGCCTTCCCACATTTTATAAAATGTTTATGTCAACTGAAAACGCGTTCACGTATTTCAGAAGATGGTGATGAATTTGGTTCCTTTTTATTTAAATAAACTCTGATTTTGGCCACTAGGAAATCGGTTTTGTTAGTCGGTTGGGATCAACTTCACCCTTTCTACCTTTGATGCTTATTGTGTTTTCTTTTTAGCTTTCTTGATTTTTCGTTTTCTTTCTAGCTTTCTTGATTTTTCTCTTTCCTTTTCCTGCAGGATACTACTCCTGGTTTTCTTGGTTTGCCCGGTAGTGATGTAGCAGAAATCAATATTGCATGCAAAAGAAAATGCAACTTTGCTTTGGTATTTAATTGTACTTTTTTTAGCTGCTAATCTTTCGTGCAGCCATTACCATTTGAATAAAGGCTGTGCGTGTGTGTAAACTAAAATTTAAAACTCGACTCCCACAATTCAGAGATAAACTTGCAGATTTGTTGCTTTGGACCAACTTCCTTTCCACTTTTGATGCTCACTGCGTTCTCTTTCTTCCTGGCTTTCTTGGTTTGTTGATTTGTTTGTTTTCTTTTTCCTGCGAAATACTACTAGCTAGCTTTCTTAGTTTGCTCACAAATAAAAATCGCACTTTCTAAATTAACAAAATCCAGTCTTTGGTACTTAGGTGTACTTTTTTAGCTAATTTTAGGTCAAATATATTTATAACTCTACACCCATGCTTAAAAGATAGACCTGTATAGATTGAGCGGGAGCAACACATCTCACGAAGGGCATCTGTGGCGATGTTTCGAAAGAATGCTTCCTGTTGAAGTCATCTCCATCATCGATCGGTTAACCGTAGCATACCGCTTATCTTTAGTTAGGCGTTACAGACAGTATATATCTCGCTCTCTAGCTATTTAGCAGCAGTGCCATGCATGGATGGCTGAGGATACAAGGATAATTGAAGTTGAAGAAGAGCTTGTAAATCGATCCATCATTGAACTCAACTACTGTACCATATCGATGCGATGCGCAACAGAGGCTGACATGCGTAATTCACCATGGTCATGCTCATCTCATGCACACACCACCACCACTGTGTTTTTCAAATTAACATCCAGAAGAACAATGTCTTAATAATTACTTAATCAGAGCTTAGAATCAGCATGGCCTCCGCGTTATTGTGGAGTGGTATTTAATTAGCGCAAGCCATCCAGAGCAGTATTAATTAATCAGCACAAGCCATTGACCATAGACTAGGCGAAATGAAATGCATAAAAACGGCCCTCCCGCGATTCTCTCGATTTTGGCCGATCTTGTCTTCAATCGATTTCATTCCCTTGCACGTTACTACATTACCAACAAATAAAAACAATGCGGAACCACGTGGAGATCGGTGGTGTAATTAATTAAGTAACCATTTTCAAGTACACAAATACGTAGTCAGGTCAGGGACTCAGGGTCTAATCATGTTCTCCAGAGCTCAACAGAAGAAAAGATGTACTAATCGATTTGGTAATGACAAATTGACAAGTGCATTGGTTTGTTTATGGAAACCGATAAAGCAAAACTAGCTATAGGCACCAAGGTAGTTAGCTGAAACATTCCTTCGTGGTCTTTGTGGCCTCATCGTTTAATTTGGCTATATATAATTTGTCAAAGACGTAATTAGGTACCTACCACGCCACATCGATCAAGGCAAAGTCAAGTGGATGTAACTTTGGTTTGCAGGGTACAAAAAGAGGCATCGACATCTAGAGCTAATTCTAGAAAATATATCCATAATGTAGTTGATGTGTCAACTAAGTAAGTAGAAAATTGGTTGGGGTTGAGGCTTTCACTCCTTGTCGCATAGTTTTTTTTTTGTTTTTGCGAAGAAAACTTCCGATCTATTCATCTTCAAACATGGTAGTACAATGAATACTAAAAATAATAAAAATTACATTTAGACTCATAGACCACCTAGCGACGACTACAAGCACTGAAGCGAGCCGAAGGCGCGCCGCCGTCATCGCCCCTCCCTCGCCGGAGTTGGGCAAAACTTGTTGTAGTAGACAGTCGGGAAGTCGTCGTGCTAAGGCCCCGTAGAACCAACGCACCAGAACGGCAACCGCCGCCGTTGAAGAGTAGCGTAGATCGGAAGGATCAAACCTGAAGACACGCAAACGCAGACGAACTATGACGAGCTTCGAGCAAATCCTCCAAGGATAAATCTGCCGAAGACACACCTCCACACGCCCACCGATGATGCTAAACACACCACCGGGATGGGGAATAGGCGGGGAGACTTTTATTTCATCTTCAAAAATCCGCCACCATCTCATCTTTCTGAACAAGACACAAACCCTAAATAATTTTAGAGGAAACATCTAAAAACGATGCCCTCCCACCGACAGCAACCGAGATCTACCGCATCACCATGGCCCTAAGGCCACGGAGACGAGGCGGATCCGCATCTAAAAACGTTAATGCGCTAAGCCGATAATTAGTCGACTACACCTCAACACATGTGTTGGCTAACTACTACTCCTATATGTATCCAGTGAACAACGTAATAAGTGCTATATTATCAGTCACCTTAATTTGTATGCATGGATAGTTACATTTGTATATACTCCGTAGTATACATTTGATTTGATGCGTAGGTGCTCATGTATGTAGTTATTGATTAGTTAGTTTGCTGGCTTTGTATCATGTTATTGATGCAGGAAGCATGTGTCTTATCATATCCATGTTATCATGTCTAATGCAGGAGTAGCCCTCATGTGCCCTTCTCCGGTCCTCGCCGCCGACGCATTGCCGATCATACGAAAGAAAACATCACAGGATCAAGGAGATTATCGTACCACCACCTTCTACTCATTAGTGGGATGGAGGTTGCAAAGCCAAGCAGTAGTGTATAGTTTCTTCTAACGGTGTAACACTGTGCATGTGAAGTAAAGTTGGTGATAGGGCAAGAGAAAGTGTGTGCACAATCTCTTTTAGATGTTAGATTCCATTGGGAAGTTGCCTTGGAATATTCAACCGAGAACACAAAGGAGAAAAGGAAAGACAGCATGGAAAAAATAAAAAGGTAGAGCAACAGACAAAAGGCAGAGCCCATAACCGCAAAGGTGACTATTACTTGGTTAGGCTCTGGTCCTACAGAGGTTTTAGAACTGAATGCCTTTGATTGTAACCCTGGTGTGTTGTGAGTATTGAAGTGTTTTACCCGCAAAAAAAAAAAACCCCGCAAAGGTGATGGAAGGGATGCGTCTATACACCTCGCAAAGAAATACTAGTATTAATATTTTGTCATGAAATTTTGCAGAACTATTGACAAATTTCTAGAAAAGCATTAAAATGTTCGTCTAATAAAAAAGTGGATCATTTTCTAAAACTTTGCTCATACAATCGAAGCTGTTCTTTGTATTTTCTAAAAATTTCCATGAAACTTGAATAAATATCCACACATTTTTATAAAATTCTCATGTAAATTAAAAAGTGTCCACTCATTTTTAACAATTATAGAAATGTATTTGTGAATTTTAAAAAAGGTTGTAATTTTGAAAAGGTGTTCACACATTTAAATAAACACCCATATAATTTTTAAAAAGTGTTGTGACATCTTATGAAATTCTTATGTAAATTGAAAAACATGTCCACATAATGCTCGTCTAATTTTGTAGAAAATGTTCACACACTTAAAAAAGGTTAAATATGGTTCAGGCAAAAAACAAAGTAAAAGTTAGAAAGGAAAAAAAAACTTCACAAGAGTGTCGAAGCACAACATGTGAAACGACATGCAATCCCCGGTATGTGATGTGTCGACCCCAACAATAGAAATTAGAAATCATTGATCGCCACACTGACTGTCAATTGTGTGAGGGCACGAGGGAGACGAGGTTGCGTGGGTGCGAGGCTGGCGAGGACAAGAATGGTTAAGTTTGAAATATTTTCAATATGGCGTTTCTGTTCTGCCAAGCAAGTTTTCGTACCGCATCTTTGTTTTAAGGCGAGAGGAAATATGTTTTATAGTACCACGATTTGCAGTATCAGTTAGAGTTGCTCTAAGTAGTCTGGGAACAAAGGAAAGCTAGGGTTTGGCCTAGTTTATTTCATGTACTTGGTTTGATGATGAACGCATCGACTTTAATAAAGATGATTGTACGCATCACATTGTTTGTACACACCGGGGGTTTAACCACTTTTTACAAAAAAAAGATCAGAGCAGAATAATATCAATCTGATACACATATCATTGCTGAATTAATTAGAAGAGGGTTAGAATTAGTAAGCTCGTGTCAACACTAGCTGGCTTCCTGCATCAAACCATTGACATTGAGATGGTCATCAGGTCCTAATCATCTTCTCCGGAGAAGTTGGCGATGGCAAATACAGTATATTTTGAATAGGAAAATCGACAGACCTAGCTAGCATGCATGCAGCACACAGAAGATGGCTAACCCTAAACTATACCGAGCCAGCAGAAACATTCGTTATATATAGCTAGAAGAGGCATATATCATATGGACGTCTAGAAAAATATCAGATAAAATATGGTTGGTTGATGCGTCGAATAAGTAAGTAGAAATTAGTTGGGGTTGACGCTTTCACTCGTAGTCGCCCAGTTAATGTGCCAATGCGACTACTCCCCCAACAAACAGATGTGTGCTAATTGGTTACCACCTGTCTATCTCCATATATGTGTGTATCGATCTAACATTAGGAAATGTCTAGGCACAATAATATGTATACATGGACAGTGGATGATGATAAATACTCCTGTAGCTAGTTCAATTAGTTGTTACTTTTTTTTTGAGGGAAATTAGTTGTTACTTAGTTTGTTTGTTTGTTTCATGCAGGGTATATCCATATCATATCGTTCTTGTCATGTCTCAGGTGGGACTAGACTAGTATATATCCTTGTCCTGGTAGTTGAGCGATGGATCCTAATGACATGAGCTGTTTCAGCCTCTTTACCGACGACGACGATGACGACGATGAAAAGAAGAACATCACAAGCAGATTTGCATACCATACCACAACCTTTTTGTACTCAGTGGAGCAGAGGATGCGTGCAAAGTTTCTTCCGACGAATAACAGTGTACGTGCATGCAAAGTAAAGGTGGTGATAAAAAGGTCAAGAGAAAGTGGGTGCACATTTTGAAGGTGGGACTCCATCGGTAATTAAGGAGCAATGGAATATTCAACCGAGAAACAAATGAGAAAAGGGAATGAAGAATAGGAATTGGGTAAGAACATCTCCACCAGTCGTTCTGTTTTTGGGCATGATAAAAACCACGGAGTATAATATATATAGGATACACAAAAATGACATTTTTAGCATATGAAAACGGCCGTCTTCAGCAATTGCCTTAAATATTTTTTTATGAGGTGGTTTCTACCATCGAATATGTTTTTGAGCAGCCGTTGAAGATTTATTTTAGTTCTCATTTTCACGTGGTCTTGCCTGGACCCAGCCGCCAAACAAGTGTAAGTGATTTTTTTAGCAGCCCCAAAAATGAAACGACCTGCAGGTCGCTTTTGGGCAGGTGCTGGAGCCGGTTTTTCCCTCTAAAACCACAAAAGTGGCTGCTGCCCAAAAAGGGGCTGCTATTGGAGATGCTGCTCTAAGAGCATCCACAGTGTGCACTTTTGTTGTCTCTATAGCTGCGTCTAAGCCTTTAGAGGCAGCCACTATACATTGTACAAAGCTGCTTCTAACAAAAAATCCATAGCATCGCCTCCAAGGCTAGAGGCTACCTCCAAAGAATAAAATAATATTATTTAAATATGGCAGTTGAAAGTTGAAACCAAACTGACCGTTGCCTAGCAACCGTTATACAGTGCACCGCAAGAACTCAGTTTCACCTGTGTACACAAAACATCCAATCCAGACAACCGTTGCATTCAAAAATAATAATAAACAATAAATTATGAATGTTACAACAAGTGTGTGCATACACACAGCCATCACTATATATACACACTAGTATGCACAGACCCAAACCATCTGGGAGCCTCTAGACACCTAAAACAACTTCCCATTCATGGAACACTCTCGAGGAAGTTTCAGTAGGATGCTCAATGGTAGCCAAGATCCAGAATATCAAAACTATAGTCCATCTTCCCACCCACCTCATCAGTTCACAAGTGCTTCATCCTCTCAACATGGCCAATATTTTCATCCCATGTATGCACAGAACATGTATCCATTTCCACCTCATATTAGTCATCCAACTCCACATACCTCAAGTTTCCAAGCAGTACATGGAGTGTATGGAGGAGGTTCATATGGTCATTCATCTTCCGCAATCCCTGGCTTCACCGGGATTGATCCACATGCTAGGATCAATCAAGATGTCGGATATTTTGATGGTTCGCCTCAGCCTCCTGCAACAACACATAGAGCAGAAGAAGTATATCAACAAGAGTCGAGTGGAAGTAGTCCCGGTGAAGCAGAAGAACCAATTACTAAGAGGAGAAACTGGACAGAGGAAGAAAATAAGTGGCTTGTCAATGCTTGGTTGAAAAATTCTCTCGATCCAGTAGATGGCAACTCAAAGAAATCAGATCAGTATTGGAAAGGAGTTGAGAAAGAATACAACAGTGTCACTCCGAAAGAGAGGCAAAGATCAGCCAAGATGTTGAAAGACCATTGGAGTAAGCAAAAAAAATTTGTTACTCAATTTGCTGGGTATCATGGCGTGCAACGTAGTGTGTATGCTAGTGGGTACGATGACAAGCATAGTCATGACCACCGCAAATAGACAGGATTATATAACTTGAGAACTTCCCGTTACACTTCATTACTTGAGAAAAACGAACTTCTTACCTGCAAGATGAAAAATAGAAACACGTTTTTTTTCGAAATGGATGAGAAACCCTAAGCATTTGCATCGGTTGATGCAAGCATCCATATATTGTTAATTATTGATGATTTTGAACAAATTGACTTACAAAAGGTAAAAAAAGAACTTAAGGCCATCCACATAGGACATGCCTTACGATAGCATCCCCAAAACCTACCACTTGCATTAATAACTACACACATGCAAGAAAAAGTATAGGAATAGATGGAATCATCCCCCATTCATCGCATTTACTTGGACAGCTAGGTAAAAGACAATTATCTCCTGAAAAAACAATGTAAGCATGAAAACAAGTGGCAAGTACTCTATGTAGATGTCAAATATATATTTATTGGGACACAAAGACCCCGAAGATTATGAAAATTAAGATTGTAAATAAGTTCACTCACAATGCCCATGAACTAAATAGGCTCTCTCTAAATCTGCATAAGGTACTATACATATGCTAAAATTCATTTCCCATAAAGAAAATTGCAGGTCTGCAAGTATGCATACTATATATATTGCAAGGTTGTCCGAAGAAATTTCAAATATGTGCATTCACAATTCTTTGCAAGCTCCAATGTTTAACTCCATGATCATTTGGTACGATGATGCAAAAAGAAAAAAATTACAACTAACATATGGTGATCACTCACTCTCTAATCATCACCGCATCCGGTGGTTGGAGCAGCTAGATGTCCGGTGGAATCTAGAACTGGACCAATTGGCTCCACCACTTCGAGCTGCAGCACAACATACTAAATGGGTCAGCAAAAATTTAATGAGATAAACAGATAGTGCTGGCAGATAATTTATGGGACAGAGTAACATATGCATATATATGATAACATCACAACAAACGAAAAACAAGGATTTTTTCTTACAACTGGTGGATTCAGAGCGGGGAAAGTAAGAATCTAAAAACAGATGATCGGTTACCAAGCTAATTGGATTCTGTAGAATTTTGCATTGGAAACTTGAATTTATATCGACGTTGCTTCACATTCACAAACTTCATGGTGGAAAGGGCACACAATATTAGTAAGCCTGGTAACGATAGTGCAGCAGATAACTAAGAAAACAAAAAAATTGCAAGGAAGAAATTCATTGCCGACTTATTGCATTTACCTACAGAGTGAGCACAAAATCTAAAAAAACCAATAAAAACGCCGGTCGTCATAACTTTCTCTGATTGCACAAGGTCCTGATTGTTAACTGGCCTTGTTAATTCTATTATTACTGGTTCAACAATCTGAAAGCCAATTTCATCTTATCCTAGCTTTCTCTCCAACTGAAATCTCACTTAGCATTGAGTTGTATGTTCATCAATCTAGTAGAACAGCCACCTAGTATCACAAAACTAATTACCTGGAGATCCTTATTAACTCGTTGTTCAAACAAACATGAAACCAGAGTATTATGTTTAAAATGACCTGCTGAATGTTCAGGTATTGATTTGTCAGAAAAAGAATATGTAAGAAAAATTTATAACACTAACAGTAAAGATAATGATAAGTTAGAAAATTAAATAATTTAGACAAAACTAATAATCGAGTGTAACGAATCCTAACCAGGAGACGATTGAGCGACCTATGCATAAAATCAAATAGCCCTAGAACATGATATCCTAGGATCTTACCATCCCTCACCACACCATAAAGACAACGATCACACAAAAGAAACAACACCGTATGTGGGATAATTAGAGAGAAGAACTAACCAGCACGGAAGAATGAGAAGAGCGACAATAGTTGAAGCCGAAGAAGTAGTCTCCAACAGAAGTACCATATGTCACCAGTGTAGAGGACGCACCCAGCCACCGAACCCGTTGTACCAAATCTCGAGAGCCCGCCGCTGCTCCCTGCATATTCCGCCCAAATTCACCGGGGTTGTCGCCACAAGGCTCCGCCGTTACTCCCCGTACACAGCGCCCGAGTTCATCGAGGACGCCGCCAAGCCGAGGAACAAGGCACCGTTAGGCGCCACTCGCGAGCAGCAGGTTCGCCCGACTCTGGGACGACGGAGAAAGGCGAGCACACGCAGCGACCCTCACCGCCGAGAGAAATAGATCAAAGCAATGAGCTGTGACGCATCGGATCAAAAACCATCCTCTCCTTTTCCCCTAGCGGCCGCCGACAAAACGAGAAGGACGCGTGGACAACAGAGGCCTCCAGTCGCCACGACGCTTAGGCGCGCCCTTCTAGCGAATTGCTCAGTCGACACGCCAGCCCGTTACACACCGACCCACATCACAGAATAGATGGACCAAGTCAAAATTGAAATCCACAACCTCCAATTGAATCTAGTGCTTTCAAACTTAGGGAGCATAGAGAATTAAAGGATGCATGTGTTTCAGAGGATAGCTCATAGGGGTAGTTCAATTAGGTCATCTCTCTAAGGACATGGTGTTTCAGCGCTCCAGTTCAGTTTTGGTTTTATTCTAAAGGAAGAGACATCAAAGCCGATAGTGCATTTAGCTCGGAGGACGGTGGCAATGGTGGACAACAGCATTGAGTCTCTGCTACATCAAGTTAACTGCTTGCAATATCAGACTTTGCACCCCTCTGTTTTGTTTCGTTGCTAAGAGGATTAGCAGCTAATGGTGCACTGCTTGGATATTATTGAAGGACCACAAATTTCCGTCGAAGAAGCTAAGAGCAACTCTATGCGCCAAACTTTCTGCCTGCAAAAATGAGATGGCGTTCGTCCTAAAAATAATATGCAATATGAAATGGTGCGCGGCAGAGCAGATACGGCATAGCATACGGTATATTAACTAATTTGAAATTGATATTATTAGCACTAGAAATTTTTCACTGGAACATCGCCGGAGTTACAAAAGAAAGTAAAAAAAAATGCTTACACTACATCACCGGAGGTCGCCGTGAGCCGCCTTGGTAGTAGCTTGGCCGCTCATTAGATAGGCTCAAAGCGAGCGCACACCACGGTGTACTCTTTCATGGCGAAGTCGTACGCCGTCTGGGCCTCGGCGAGCCACCTGACGCGTTTTTATTCACGTTCTTTTTTCAAAATTTTCTCTTCAACATCTAAAAAACACACGTGAAAACCAACAAACCAAAAAAAAACCCATCCAAAGTTCAAAAACGCATATTAAAAATCACGATAAATCCTTTAGCACGTGACACATGTCGCGCTCTCAATCAACCAAAAATGATTCTTACGGAGCTCCCACAAAAAGTACTCCTTAATTAGTTGCTCTTGATACACCGCATATATTATAGGTAGCTTCTATGTGCCGCTCTACGCGCTAGAATGCCGAGCCAGCCCACTCATCTTCAAAATAGTGCCTCCCGTTCGTTATATAGTCTTTTTTTTAGCGACTCGATTTTTGAGGTAGATAGCTATGGAGGCTAGGGTTTTTGTTGTTCTGTAGCAGCCACTGCAGCACACAATATTTTTGGTTTGTACTATATTATTTAAATCAAGATCATTTTTTGGACACACAAACATTTTTAGACAAACACATACACATTTTGAAGATGCAAATGGTTATTAAAATTGCAAATATTTTATTGAAGATGCGAACAATGTGTCAAAATCTGAACAATATTTTATAAAAAGAAGAAAATTGAAGACTAGAAATCATGACATTTTAAAGTTATGAACATTTTTTTAATTTTAGAAAAAAATGAAAATAAAACACATATCAACTTTATAAAGAGGTAAAATGAGAAAACCGGCCAGGAACCTTCTAGAATCTTTCCAAAATCAGGAAAACATTTTAGAAGGTTCCGAAAACCAAAATTGGTAGGACAGCTTAACGGCCAGCCCAGTCAGATTCTTCGCCCGCCAACTCTATGCTATATGGCGACAATTTACTGCATGAAGCGACAAATAGGATTGACCATGCATATTATAGAAAACTAGATGATACCCGCGCGTTTATGCGGAAACTATTAACAAATATTTTTTTGTGTTAAAACATGAGAACATTTCTGAAACCTATTATAATTTGATTATAAACTCTTTTCTAAAAACAATATTGTCTAGAATACAAATCTAAGATAATTTGATGAAAATCCAAAAATATATGTGATTTTTTGCTTTGTTAATTTATTATGTTGACAATATATCGGTGAGATGATATGAGACGAAAAGAATGTTGAGTAAAGACAGTGAAAACATCTCCTCCCTTGACTAAACATAAAATAATGATAGCAAGTGCATAATTCTTTTAATATATACAATTTAATTTTCTATAAAGAAATTATTTATAAATTGTGGAGCTAAGTGCATAATTTTTTTAATATTTATTTGTGATAAGTTGCACGCGCATGGAGAATTAATGGGAGCATGTGTATGAAGTGTTGGTGGAAATTAGTTTTTACATGGTTGACCTACTTGATGATGTGGATATCTTGCATGTCAAGATAGATAGGTTAGTGAAGATGAATTATTTAGGTATTATAGATATGGTATGCATTATTATATTTTAATAGTATTAATTATTGAGGTCATATTTCTGCATTTTGATATTCCGAAATCACTAATTAGCGAATAATCGTTGCAATGAATGCACACATTCCCTCCATGCTCGACAAGTGTTGCTCCGTACAAGCACCAAATGGCGCGATTTGGCACTTTCCTTTTTTCTTTTGTTTGGAGCACGCGATGTGCCTTCTGCGCAAGTTCATTCGTGCCTTCACGGGAGGCACGATCGTGGTTTTTAAAAAGGCACGAGTGGTACGTCTTTTTTAGAAGCTCGATGGTGCCTCTTTTTTAGAGGCACGCGGTGTGCCTCTCCTGCGGAAGTAAATCCATGCCTCTCGTGGAGGCACGATCGTGTCTCTTTTTTGTATTTTTTTCACCAAAATGTAAAAAAAAAGCGTGCAAAAACCGGGAAACCTGAAACAAAAACAAAAAAACCTATTTTAAACACTGAAAATACGTACATAAGAAATGAAATTCTAAGGGAACCTTGTGGACGTGACACGTGGTGCGCTATAAGGTTAGCAAAAGGTTCGTGGCACGGACCGTGGACGAATACTCCTTAGTTAGTTGCTCTTCTGATATCCTTGTTAGATCAATCATATGAATTTCAAAACGCTCTAGATGCGAATTGGGACCTTCGAGGAAGTAAGTATGGGCCGAAACGACTAGTAAATGTTGTTATGAGCCGGCCAGGCCAGCCAAGTTTGTTTGTCGTGCCAACAACATGAACACGAAACTGATACGATCCGAGAATAGAGTTGTAGTCCAATCGAATCCCCATGAGCGGCCACATATCACCGGCCACACATACGGTACACGCAGCACACGCAGACGGCGACCAAGATGGAGACGACGATGCCATACGTGCCCCACGAGGTCGTCGTTTCACTGATCTTGCCAAGGCTCCCCATCGCATCGCTGCTGCGGTTCAGGTGCGTCTGCAAGGTTGTTCGTGTGCGTGCCTAGGGAACAAGAGAACGGTCACTGGTCAATGGAGATGTGGATGTGCAGTGACATTGGCAACAACAACGTGTCGGCGCAATGGGATCGTCGCTACGTACTCGCAATGGGATTGTCTTTTCGTTGGTACCAACCTCTCCGTCTTGTCGGCGTGTTCAACGAGCAGATCATGTTAAGAGACGATGAGTACAATCTCTTGTTCTACAAAAATCCAATAATTGCAGAAGTGGATTCTTATACCGTCTTCAAAATGATCCAGAATAAGGGTCTTGATAGATCTTCCTATTCTTCTTTAGTTAGGGAGATTCGTTTGAACCTTTCTTTTCGTGATTCTTGTATTACTCACATCAACCGCTCTCAAAATAGAGTTAGTGATTGTCTTGCTAGCTTTGCTAGGATAGAAGATAGAACAATGACCTGGATAGCTTCTGGGCCACCAGCTGTTCTTGAGCTAGCCATTACCGACTGTAATTCTGTTGTGATTTGAGTAATACAAGTGTTTCACCCCGCAAAAAAAAGGGTGCCAAGTCTATCATGAACTTGAAGTTTCATGACCCTAAGATGAACAGGCTTGTTACATACAGACGTGAAAATCTCGTTGGATGTGATGCAATTCCCTACGGTTCCAAGCCTTCTTCAGGTCTAGTAATCATACAATCTAAGAAAAAGCAAGGTGTGATGTTGTAGCTGCACCTCTTATATAGACCATCCGATCTTCCACCAAAATTCATGCATGCGATTTTTCTCTTTCAAATAAGAAAACAACGTAGCCCATGGTACTTTGGTATTGTATGGTCTCTCTCATGTTTTAGTTTTATTTTTCATGTTTTGGTTGGGACACGATGAGGTTGATTGTTTTCCTTGACCCTAAGAGCAATTCCAGCATATGTGTTATCCCGCTGTCGGCCCGCATATATACACAAATTTATGGTCAGAACAAATATGCTATGCGGACCCTAGCCAGTAAAAATTATGCGTGCGGCCCATAAATCGATCTTCTCCCGCTATATCTACGGTGCGGAGAGATATTTAATCTAGATACATCGATATCTAGAATAATTTGCGACACTTATATTGAAACAGATGAAGTATTGCATAGCAATGTACATGTGTTTTATGTTGCTGGTATTCTTGAGAGAATTATGCACCCCTTTTTTTTTAATAAATACTGCTAGCGCAGTGGCAATGCCAACCCAAAAGACTTGGTTTCGAGTTCCAAACTCCCCAATTATTTTTACCTTTTCTAAAAAAAAATTGTACCCCATTTTTTCAGGATGTGAGATTTTTTTAACTGATCATGCAAGCTAAGCTACTCTCTTCGACCGGAATTACTTTTTTGATACGAGATACATTTATTTGAAAGACAAGTAATTTCGATGGGAAGGGGTAGCTAGGGAATGTGTTGGAACTAACTTCGTACACACGTGGAGGGCCATTCTCGGGCAGCAGGTTGATACTTGAGAAGTATATATATTGGGGCCAAATCTGTCACAACGACGATATGCCCGTCCAAGTTTGCTTTTTGGTTGTGCCATCGTGCGAACATGATCATGCGTCGTAAACATGCTCATCGCGCTCCAGGACAACATGCGTCGTAAACCTCGGGATAGAGCTAGCGGTCACCACCGTCAGAGTGTACCTATTAGAGGGTAGCCATCGGGACACCGCCACCCTGTTGTACGACATGTCCTACCACGACACCGACGAAATGCACGACCTTGCGCATTGCGCCAACCGACACCAAGGTGCGCGTGCTCAACCCGGCTACAAGCCGCTTCGTCACGCTTCCATGGAGCACACACGGCGTTCGACCAAATGGATTTCGTGAAGGCTTCCGTCACTATCAGGCGTTCGGCCTCGGCCATGACCCTAGCTCCAACACTTACAAGGTTGCTCGCTTCTTCTACCGATCTAAGAGCGACTTCGGGACTGAGGTCTTCACCATCAGAGGAGAGCACCGTTGGCGACAGACCGCGGCGCGACCGCCGTACCCCGTCAGGCCAGGGCAAACGGCCACCTTCTTCAAGGGCTCTCTAATTTGGCACATCAACGAGGAGATTCACAGGTTCCTTTCTTTCACTGGTCTCGATATCTTTGTCTTGTCGGCGTTTTCGGCGAGGAAATCATTTTAACAGACTATGAATGCAATCTCTTGCTCTACAGCAAGTCACAGGGAGTCCGCAAGATTAACAAGTCTATTATGGACTTGAAGTTTCGCGACCCTAACATGGACAGGCTTGTTGAATACAAACATCAAAATCTCGTTGGGTGTGACGTATATCCTTACGTTCCAAGCCTTCTTTCGGTCTTCTAATCATACAAATTGAGAAACCGAGGTGATGTTGTTGTAGCTACACCTCTTATTTAGACCATCCAATCTTGCATAAATATCCATGCATGCATACAATAATTTTCTCTCAAATACGAAAACAATGTAGCCATGGTACTTTGGTACTGTATTATTTTATGTTCTATCACATGTTTTAGTTTTCTTTCTCATGTTTCCATGTTTTGATTGAGACGTGATCCTAATGTGTTGGTAGTCAATTGTAGTGGTGCACTTCTTTATTTTTAGTTTTTTGTTTGAGAAGTAATGCAAAGCTTTGTTCTAGGCGCACCATGTTAGAAGTATAGTATAGTAGCTGAATCTGTATGATTGTTGGTTGTGTAATTGTGTGTGTAGAGACAGTGGAGACATCACCCTTGGCTAAATTCAAAACAATGATAGCAATTACATATATGCATTCATAAAAAAAGTTGTCGCATAGAAAAAATGTGAGGTAACTCATAATTTTATTTTCTATAAAAGAAATCAGTTCTAAATCGTGAGGTTGAGTGCAAATAAAAAAGTTAATATTTATTTGTGAAAGGTTGCATGCACATGCGTATTTAATGGAAGCATGTGCATGAAGAGTTAGTGGAAAAAAGTTTGAATATGTGGACCTCTAGTTGATGATGTGGATAGCTTACATGTCAAAATAAATAGGTTGCTGGGATGAACTATTTAGGTATTATAGATATCATGATAGAATGAAAAGTCCAATGCATGCAGGTTGCATGTTAGGGTAGGTTTTTATTGCATAGTGGCATGTTGAGGTGAATCTTTTCTCATGCATTATGAATGATGATGTGATATGCTTGCATGTTAAGAAAAATATGTTAGCGGGGACTAACTATTTAGATATAGAAGATTTGTCGAGGAAAAGATGCACATGCATACAACGCATTGTTTGCTCTCTGTTTTGCTACTATTTTCATCCATTTATCGGACTTGTTCTTGTCTTTGTCATCGTTTCACTTCTCTAAGGTGCATCTGGGGAGGTACTCTTGGATCGATCCGTGTCTCCAACAACTTTGCCTTCACAATTCTTCCTCCTAGTAGCCACGTACCCTCGCCTAGTCTCCTCCACCAGCTCTGCCACCCTGCTCGCCGCGATCATAGTCCTCACGCAGGCGCTCCAGTGACGGCGTGCTCCAGCACCCCGTCATCACAAACGTCGATGCTTAAGTGCTCTCAAGTGCGTCGTGCTTGGCCACCACGTTGTTGCCAACTCCCTCCTCAAGTACTACTGTGTATTCATTCCTCACGCACAAATGTGAACAATTCAGATGCCACTCTAGATGTTGTCTTCTGAAATACTAGTAGATGATTTTGTTGGACCCATCAACATCATATATACCAGGTGTGACCTTCTTGAATATATAATGGATGATTTAGGTACTCATGGAAATATGTTCAGATGGGTTTAGGCTAGAGCAAGATGCCTGAAGATAGATCATTCAGGGATTATGCAGTGTCTGCTACTCTGCTACGCTATCCTCCATGCCTGGCCGCCATGCAAGCTGAACTTCTTGAGCCTGCCGTAGAGCATGACAGCCATGAGAACGAGCTTCCCTTCCCTGCTCCACTTCCCGGAGAAGCCGACCCACGAGTCCCTGCACCCGCCGTCGGGCCTCACCTGCCGGCCGCAGCTGTACCCCGTGCTGAACCCCACGTTGCCATACGCACTGCATGCACATCACAGTTCACACAAACGTCATGTTGAGCGACACTTATTATGGATCGGAGGGAATACATAGTTTCATGTACTTCTAAGTTTTGTTAATTGTAATTAATTAGTATATATATATTACCTGATGACCTCGACGGCGATGTTGAGGACGTTGAAGTTGAGGGGATCCTCGGAGATGTGCCGCCGCTCGGTGATGCAGACGACGGCGATGAAGATGGCTAGGCACGAGAGCGGCGACATGAGCAGCTTCTGCCACCACTTGATGATATTTCTCCTTTTATGCTCGTACTGATGATCTGCTCCCACTTGTTGCTCACTGTCTTCTTCCACCGGTAGAAATGTGGTGTAAGGTGGTAGGTACCTATATATAATGAATAGGCACGATCGAACATAAGAGATCGACCTCAGGCTGCTTATCATTGATAAATACATTATCATCAATTAATGGGTGGAGGTACGTGACGTACATCATCACCAGGTAGAGCACCACGACGGCCGACGACACGGTGGAGAGGTCCACCACCATCTCGCCGGCGTGCCTCGAGTTGACCGACATGAAGAGGGCGGCGACGAGCTTCTGCGCGGCGGTGAGCCCGCGCAGCCCGCCGGAGCCCCACTCCATGGCGCAGAAGAGCGACAGCTGCGCCAGCACGAACGCGGCCACGGTGAAAGCCAAGAACCTCGTGTGCCGGCTCGTCAGTAGGTGGTCGTAGCCGATCCTCCGAAGCTCGCCGAGCTCCGGCCTCCTGGTGACCCGCCGGAGACCCCATATGGCCAGCCTGAGGAAGAAGGGGAAGAGCGTGTTGCCGAGGAGGACGTGCGGCATGACGAGGAGGAGGAGGCCCGGGAAGGACCGGAAGGCGACCATCCCTTCGTTGTTCGGCACGAAGCCGCAGTTGGTGAAGGTCGAGACGACGGTGAACACGGAGAAGGTGTGCACGTTGATCCCCTTGCCGTCGAGCACCGTCCTCGCGCCGGGCACGGCGCTCAGGTAGACCAGCACCAGCGAGTAGCCGGCGAGGTGCACCAGGGCGTGATAGCCCAGCACTATGAACAGAAGCAGCCTGGTGAGAAAGGCGCGATCGTAACGGGGCTGGTCCTTGAACCCTTGCTCCATCTGGTTCTCCTTCTCCAACATGGTGCCATCGTCCATGGAGATGGTAGTAGCGAGCTCTAGGCTAGATGGTGCTGGTTTGGGTTTTCCACCATCATCATGGTCATGGGGTGTTTCATGCTTCTTGAACTTGGTGTAGGTGAAGTGCAGGCCAAGGATGCTGGTGAAGACCTCGCCCCCGAGGAGCATGAGGAGGGTCATGAGTAGGAGCTGGGTGTTGGAGAAGGACTCCATCTCCACCGCCACCATGCTCGACACCGTCGTCGCCGACACCGACGTGAAGATCAGGTCCAGGTCCATGGGCCTCGGGACCGATCTTGTCTTCATGGGGAGGGATTTCAGAATCATAAAACCGAAGAAGGAGATGGATAAAAAGTACAAGAGGTGGAGCCAGAACGGGTTCACATGGAAAAACAAAAGTTGATAATCCCTCTTAAGCTTGCTAGACATGTATGTGTTTCTGCAGGAGACATGCAAAGGTCCCATTTCTTTCTTCTTGGTAATTAAGCAGTGTAAAGAGTTTTTGGCTTGTTGGCAATCAGAAACTAGGCTATTTATACACGCAGAGAAGGGGCACGTACTATGTTGTAAGCGTATGGAGACTGAGATAGCGCACGTGTAATGGTAGGTGTAACATTATCTTGATTATTTGGACATTGGTCGTGTTGTAGGCAGTTTTAGAAGCTAGTGCACAAAGGGTGCTATGCTCCTGGAAGTCATATCTTATGATGAGGTACAAGTGCAGATTTCTAAGGGAAACAATCTATCTATATATCTCTTTATCTTTATATCTATATATGCTATCTATTATATATTAGAAATAAAACACGTGGATTTATTCGAGACACCACATCATCAAAATTTATTTCATTCTTGGATATGTGATATAATAAACCACACCATTTACTTTACATAAACACACTTCAACAGACGTACCCGTCATATTTACGCAATTGTACCTATACATACCGAATCCGTTAGATCATGTCTAAATATATATACTAGATTTATCAAAACTATCTTAAATGTTGGATTTGTAATACAATAAATCACATCCATTAGATTTACATAAACGCACCTAAATAGATTGTATCCGTTAGATTTATATAATTGTAAGCCCTAGCTTGCTATGTTGCAAAGAACCCATTTCTTACCTTCTTGATAAGAAGTGTAGAGAGTTCTTGGCTGCTTGTTGGCAATAACAAACTAGGCTATTTATACACAAAGAAAAGGGCATGTGCTAATATGTATGCTATGAGCATGTATGTTGCAATGGCCACAAGAGACTAGTTGGTTGCACAAGAGATAGAGCAAGTGTAAAGGAAGGTGTAACATTATCTTAATTATTTGTACTTTTGGTCGTGTTGAATGCAGTTTAAAAACAGAATTGGTCCCGCTTTATAGACAAAGCAACACTCTACTACAACACTTATCCAAGTTCAACAAGTTCATCAGTTATGTATGCAGCTGTAGAAGCTAATGCACAACAGGTGTTCTGCTCTTGGAAGGCATATCTTATGATGAGGTACAAGAGCATAATTTTAGGGTAAACAATAGAATCTGATTACATGTTCACGTCCATATATCACCGTTAACAAACAAGCAACCAAAAACTAGCAGACGTTGTATGCATGTAGAGAGCGAATTTTCTACCATCCACATGATATACTATGCATGCATCTAGCGTCTGTTGCTTTGAGATTTGTGCTACATTGCAGGTTGTTGCCAAAATTTGTCTTGTTTCAGAGTATTACATACTGTTTTGTCGAGGTCCTTTATTTCTTATTCCAAATTGTATCATAATGTTCCATCATGTAACAAATAAAAATGCATTTGTTCTAGAAATTTGCAGGTACACTATTGTACACAACAAACTATTAAAATAAACTTCAAAATGAGAAAAAAACTAATATAACATTATGAAACAGTACAAATCTGACAAAACATATGAAACCATATGCATAGCACAAATCTCAAAGCAATGGTAAACGGCGGACCCATACATGATATATCATGCTAGATATCACTTATCTATATGCATGCATGTCTTGTGTGCTCATTCAACATCATTAAGTTAGATTTCCCTGCGTTTGTGGAAAACTAAGAGAAATAAATACTACGTCCATGCATACTCAACTATAACCGCACTCCAATTGTAATATGAGAAGACCACAATTGTAATCCTAAAATTTTATCCCTTCTCAACATAATGTCTTTGTTAACGCAACATGGAAAACTAAGAGAAAGAAAGAATATCATATAAGAATCATGTGGTTTGTTTTTTTACTAGAGTGGACTAACCATATACAAGCAATTGTTCGCACAGTTAAAATACATAATAATCTGGCGCTTACAACACTTGGAAGATTCTAGTTATTATTGGCACTAGAAAAGCAATCCCGTGCAAATGCACAATAAGGATTGCCTGTATATGACCCAAATCAAGGGAAAACATCATGTTACCTTGCAATGTTATCCTTGCACCGTAATGGTTTAGTTGATTGAACAAAAGCATGTATTAGTTAAGGGATGCCTTAATTAAGGTGTATCGATGTATATCCCAAAATTGTGATGAAATCTTCCCATATGTGAACAATCATCATTTACACAAATTAAATAATGACATGTTCTAGATATGTTTATTTAGCTAGTTTCGTAGAAATAACACTACAATTTCCCCTCGAAACAGTAAGCATTATAACTCTTGAGTCTTGATGGATCATATAATTGCGAACAATGTATTTTTAGATAGTTGGTCACACATACATGATTAGAAAGGAGACATATGCACTTACGATCAATGGGAATGACACCACTGGTTTAAGTATTTGATTAGAAAAGTAGGGCAGCCAAAAGAAAAACTAGAATATGCATGCCTAAGAGTATAGAATAGAGTTTAGGATGTAGGCTTTGGACTTTGGCTTTAATAAAATTATAATAAAACCCTCAAGCCTGATCCCTAGAACTTATTGTCGTATTATCATGGGGGTTCTCATCATTTAGGAAAAGGCATTTTATTGCCAAAGTTATAGAAGTGTCGTTAGTGGAAAGAAACAGTTATAGAAGTGCCTTAGTATTTAGCAACTGGGAACATGACTTAAGGCTTAGGGTTGAAGGTTTCAAGTACCTGCAAAAAAAAGGTTTGTTGTGTGATAATTAGAACCAAATCATTTATCACTTCTTTTTTTTTGCGGGTAAATGTGAGAGCTTTATTCAGAAAAAGGCAGTCCTAGGACAATCAGCCAGTAGGCTGGTCACTAGGAAGTCAGGAGTTACATCAAACCAGCTATCTGACACATTCAAAGTGCAAGCACGCTTAGCACAAAGATGAGCCGGGAAGTTTGCTGATCTACTAGTATGCTGAACATCGAAAGATAAAAAATCACTAGCTAGCTCTCCAATTTCGACTAAGATAGGAGCCACAGCTGAACGACAGTTGTGACGAGATTTCCAGAGATTCACGATCTCCAGGCAGTCCACCTCCATGATCACATGCAAAAAGCCTCGCAGCTTAGCCACGCGGACTCCTTCACGGAGCGAATAAACCTCCGCCGTCACTGGATCCGATACTCCTGGGTATGGCTTGCACCACGCGCCAAGAAGATGTGTGCTCGAGCGAATGACGCCCCCACCTCCACCTCGACCATCCTTAGGACTGAGGCCTCCATCTGTTTTGATCTTAATAACCGGGTCATCAGGAGGTCTCCAACCATGTCCAGGCAAAACTTTTCTCTCCTTGCTAGGTATGTCCAGAATTGCGAGTTGTTCCCGAACAATACGAACAATATTCTGGGGGGTATTGGGTACTTCCCCATGTTTCAGCTGGTTCCGCGAGTGCCAAATGGACCACATGACAGTAATGATTTTGGCCCGGGTATCGTTAGAGAACCGGTCATCACATAAAATGTCATACGCCCAAGAATCAGGATGAAGACGAGGTAGCCGGATATCAAAAAGATGGTACGCCTCGTCCCAGAACTTTCGTGCATGAGTACAATGCATTAGAGCATGCATTAGATCCTCATCTTTCGCTTCACAAACCTTGCATCTTGCAAGAACTGAAATGTGTCTTCTTCTCAAAGTAAATTCATCTGGTAGAATCCCCCGTAGGACACGCCACCAGAAGACTCTGACTTTGGGAATAACATTGAGCTTCCACAGCGCTTTCCACATCTTTTGTTCATTCATTGAAGCACCGGTGACCGTCCCTTCCTCTAGAGCAAGACGCTCATTCCGAGTCACAAGAGCATGGTACGCAGATTTAACAGTATAGACGCCATTAGTCTCAAAAGCCCAGGCCTGGAAGTCTTCACCTCCTCCTTGCCGAAGTGGAATGTTCAATATTGCGTCGGCATCTGGTGCAAGAAAATTTGACCGCACCAAGTCATATCTCCAGGTTCCGCTGTCCTGATCAATCAATTCTGAAACCCTATCTATATTGCATGTTGCTGGCTTAAAGATAGGTTTCATAGACAAAGTACCTGGGATCCACAAGTCCTCCCACACATTCACAGAGGTGCCATTGCATACACGCCAAATAAGTCCAGCTTTCATGGCCGCCCTTCCTGCAACAATAGCTCTCCACGTTGCCGAGGCAGTTTTTGGAACAGTAGCTTGCATAAAATTACCATTCACAAAATACCGACCTCTCAACACCCTTGCGCACAGCCCCTCTGGGTTTGTAATAAAATGCCATCCGTGCTTGCCAAGTAACGCCAGATTAAAGAGATGGAGATCGCGAAACCCCATTCCTCCTTTGCACTTAGGAGTCGACAGATTTTTCCATGACACCCAATGCATCCCCTTCTTGTCCAGAGAGCTGCTCCAAAAGTATTTTGCCATAGGGGACGTCAAGCTCTTGCACACCTTCTTGGTCAAAAGAAACGTGCTCATTGAGTAGGTCGGGATAGCTTGAATGACATATTTTAGTAGCACTTCTCTTCCCGCACAAGCGAGCAGTTTTTCCGACCAACCTTGCATCTTGCCTCTCGCCCGATCACCAATATGATCAAACGTCTCACTGGTAATCCGACCAACAACAGTTGGTAGGCCCAAATACCGCTCGCTGAAAGCCTCAACAGAGATGTTCAGCGCCAGTTTCAAATCCCGACGGAGAGCAGTCGGTGTATTTGTGCTGAAGAAAACCGCACTCTTATCACGATTAACACATTGTCCCGATGCCTCTCCATAAATCCGCAATATCTCATTCAACCTTGCAGCACTGATGATCTTTGCATCAATAAAAATCAAACTATCATCCGCAAACAGGAGATGGCTCACCCAAGGAGAGTTATAGTTGACCCGGATGCCTCGATCAATGAAACCCTCATCATAATATTTCAGTAGCGATGAAAACCCTTCAGCACAGAGCAGAAATAAATATGGTGAGATCGGATCCCCTTGTCGGAGACCGCGGGTAGGGGTGAAAAACGGGAGAAGCTCCCCATTCACTCTCACGGAGAACCGAACTGAAGACACACACTTCATAATTAGTCTGACAAAACCCATACTGAAACCCAGCCTCAACAAGATAGCTTCTAGGTAATGCCACTCGACGCGATCGTATGCTTTCATCATATCCAATTTGACAGCACAAGAACAGTTCTTGCCCTTCTTCCGCCTCTTCATTGTGTGCACACTTTCGTATGCAACTAGAACATTATCTGTAATGAGACGACCCGAGACAAAGGCACTTTGTTCCTCACTGATAATCTCATCCATATTAGATCTCATCCGGTTAGTAACTGTTTTAGCTGAAATTTTGTATAGAACCGGACAGAGAGCGATAGGTCTGTACTGGGAGATACTCTGAGGGTGCTGCACCTTGGGAATCAAGGTAATAGAAGTGTCGTTCAGCCCCACCGGTAGCTCTCCACCATTCAGAAAATCCAGTACCGCACGTGAGACATCCTCCTTCAAAAGCTCCCAATGGCGTTGATAAAATCCTGCGGTAAAACCATCCATACCTGGTGCTTTAGAAGGTGTCATACTAAACAGGGCCTTCTTTACCTCTTCGGCCTCATAAGGTTTCAGGAGATGGTCGTTCATGGCATCCGAGACCTTAACAGGCACATGTTGCAAGAGGTTGCCAACATCAGAAAAACCTTGTGATGTGTACAGATTTTGATAAAAAGCCTGAACCTCTATCTTGTCCTCATCAAACGAAGCACACAAAGACCCATCAGCACGCTTGAGGTGGTCAATCTTATTCAGCCGGCGTCGTTGGGCAGCTTGCGCATGATAGTACGCAGTATTGCGGTCACCCTCTCTAAGCCACGGCACACGAGAACGTTGCCGCATCCAAACTTCCTCCTGTAGCAAAGCTTCACGGAGTTGTTTCATTACCGATTTTTCCTCCTCTGATGGGCCACGCCCCACTGAACAGCTGCGTAATCTGTCTAACCGGCGCTGTAGCCGTCTAACAGTACGAGCTAAGCATCCAAATTCCTTTTCCCCCCATGGTTCCAAGACTTGCTGCACCCTTTGGAGGCGTTGAGCGACCCCATGGAGCCCTGGCAAATGACTACATGATCTCCAAGTCTTTGCCACAAGCGAATCATAATCTACATGAGATTGCCACACGTGTTCATACCTGAACTGTTTTTAGTCCTTCTTTCAGTAGCAACATTCTCTTTCAATTCCGCTACAACAAACACATGGTCAGATTCCACTGCTGAAATATGTCGGACCCTTATGTGCTGAAAAAGTTGTCGGAAAGGTTCGTTGGCAAAAGCTCGATCCAACCTTGCCTTAACATTTGCATTACCTTCTTGTTTGTTATCCCAGGTGAATGTTGTGCCAGACCACCCCAAATCTTGAAAGGAGACGTCATCAACCACTTCACGAAAGGCTCGCATCTGACTTTCAGGTATAGGTGATAAGCTGAAGTGTTCATTGCCATATAAAGTTTCATTAAAATCTCCCATGCATAACCAGGCATGATGTGGTATTGCATGCAAAGTTCTGAGGAATCTCCAGCTATGTTTCCTGTCCTCAACCCTGGGGGCTCCATAAAACCCTGTGAATCTCCATTGTGGAATGCTCAGATCTTTCTTTCTTACACAAACATCAATATGTGATACACTGAAGTTCTTCAGTTCTACTGAATATTCATTAGACCAAAACAGACCAATGCCGCCACTAAGGCCAACACTGTCTACAGCAAAACATCCTCCAAATCCCAATTTGTTCTTCAGAATCTCTACTCTTTTGGCATTAATTTTTGTTTCCATCACAAAGAGCAGAGCAGGCCCTTCCAACCTCACAATACTGTGAAGTTCGCGAACTGCCTCGGGGTTCCCAAGCCCCCGGCAGTTCCAGCTTAAGCAACTCATTGACCCTGGCAGGATCGCGCCGCGATCTCTGCCGAGTTTTCTGGTGTAGGCTTCTTCTTCTTCGGGTCACGAGTAAACTCATCCCCCTCCGCTTCATTGCTAGATGAGCCTCCATTATTGTTGCTAGCCCTTGTTTCTCCTAAGGTCAACAGAAGTGGTCTAACCACCGGCTTATACTTCAAGTTTGGCCCCTCTTTGCGTTTCGGCGGCGGCTTATTCTTCAGTGGTGAGTTAACCTCCTCCCCAGCTTCCTTGCGATTGCTGGAGTTAGCTGTTTTGCCATTGGCTGAGGAACCTTCCTTGGAGGAGTTATTACTAGCAGCAGCAGGTTTCCAGTCCTCTGGCGCCCTCAACTTAGGTCCAAACGGGAGCTCCCCATTTGCATCCCTCGAACCAGGTGTAGGGCAGAATAAATCCGAATGTCCAAGACGGCCACAGGAGAAGCAGAAATATGGTATGTGTTCATATTGTATGTCATACATATCCACCTTCTTCCTCCTCGCTGAGTCAACGAGGATCCATCTCCGCAGAGGCTTGTCCACTTGCAGAGAAACCCTAGCGCGCAGAAAGCCACCCACATGATCAAAAGCAACCGACTCTGCATGTTTGTCCATCTGCTTCGCAATCGGAATCCACCAAAATTCATCTCTCAGATTATAGGGTAGGTTCATAACCCTAGCCCAAACCTTCAGCTTGTCAAACTTGAGTTCATCAGGCCGCATACAGTCCTCAAAAATCTCCAGTATCACCGCATTTTTGCTCACATGCCACGGCGATCTGCTGCATATCCAGTCTCTATCTCTTTCATTCTCAAATTCAGCCACAAACATGTTCACACCAACCGATCTGAACTTCAAACCTCTAGGGTTTCCCCATGCCGGCCTAAGGGCGTTGGCGATTGTTTGGATGTGAAACTGGTTCCTGTACAGAACCTTACCCGCCAGCAGCCACTTCGCCGGACCCTCTTGAACGCGATCATCAAGAACCAGTGGGGTCGCCTCCTCTTCCGAGATGTCAAGTTTCCCGAGCGCCTCCTCCAGGCGAGCCTGTGCGGCTCCTGATGATTCCGCCCCGCTCTCCTTCGCCGGACCTCCTGCCGGAACCCCCGATGCCATCGCCGCACCCGCCGGTGCCATCTCTGTCACCCCGTCGATGAGATCGCCGGGCGCCCTCTGGTCCACTCCGTAAACCCTAATCGCCTCTCGCGCCGCCAGAGACCAGGGGGGTACGAGGGAAAAAACTTGTCTCAATTTGTATGTATGTATCAATCATTTATCACTTCTTCCTATACTAACTATCATGACATACGTGTATGTCGTTATCTCTATGTAGTAGGACTAGCTAGGCTAGGCATATTATTTATAGATAGCACCAGGAGAAAAGATGTCTCCCATCTCTCAAAAGAGGAGTCCCGTTAACATCTCAAAAAGGATTAGTTCCATTTATAATGTTTAATTAGTGACTAGAAAACGAGGGATAAGGTGTGGAGAATCATCCAAAGGCAATAGAAACGACATGATATATTTACTGTCCACCTCACTTATCAAATTCATGGAAGGTGTCGCCAATGGCATGCGAGCCGAGCTGATCCGTGGTCCCTTGCAAACCATAGTCCATAGAGAGATTTAAAACTATAATCAAACATCGGGGCGATGTTGTCCATGTTTAGTGACACGCACGCGAGCCTTTATCCCTTCAAATCTAACGCACTAACATTAGTGTGTTGCGTATCTAAAGTGGGATATATGTATATATAGCTGTTTATATGTGCATGGAAAGAAAGATGTTTCTATCCGTGTCCTGGCACAGGACTCAGCAAAAACAAATTAATAGTTTAATTGAAAAGCATATCTAGCTAATTAGCCATTGACAAGTCGGACATGTGGCTGTGGGTACACAAGTCACATGATGTAAATTATTGCATTCTCTGTAGTGCACACTCCACAATTCCAAAATCGGCAAGATGTCTTAGTCCCATGCTTTGTTTGAACCGTGGATTGAATCTTAGCCACAATCTAGCAACGAAAAGCTAAATGGAGGGATAGGAAATGGGATCGGCATGTTTGGGTAGCCAAAGTGCTTCCAAAAATTGTGACATGCAACTAACTGAGCGCTGCTTTTGATTAATGTTGGACTCAAGCTTTCTCTGATCACGATAACAAATCTAGATAGGTAGAGAGTGGGCTGAGCAACTCATGCACTAGTCCCCATCTTAATTGTCAAACCACTGTGACATGTTGTTTAGGTTTTTATTGATTGTCACAAACCAGCAACAGATAACACCAGTACACTCAACCCAATCCAAGGCAGGCCTAACCGGAATCGGCGTATCACAGAGAAGATCTGCAGCATTACATGTCACAAATGACCTAAAAAAAACATGTCACAAACGTCTAAAATTTTGTGGGAGATAACCTGCCGCAGCGCACATGATCCATGGCTATATTTTTCGCGACGGGCGATATCGTAATATGATGCCAAAGATTATGGATTCAGAACTGTACTGCAGTCACGATCGCTACCGTGTCGCATTGACCCAACGTGTCATCAGCAGTGTTGCACGTACATTAACCATAGAAGATCTCTACTGTCAAAAAGAAACATAGAAGATCTCTATATGTCGAAAATAGCCGAGTGTCTTCTGGCAAAAAAAGAACAAAGAAAAAAAAGGTGAGTGTCAAACTAACAAAATTGGTGGCAATCCTTCACGATGGAATCGGTGTTACCCAATGTTTTGAGGATGAGATAGTGTTCCCAGGCGGACACTATGATCTGTTGCTCTACAATCTAAATAGTGGAGAAGGTGTCGTGGGGCACCTGAGGAGGTATCACAGCCCCAACGAAAGCAGCAAATACATGCTTGGCAAATACACCCGTGCAACTGGACATGCCTTCTTATTTCATCCTGTCAGAGTGCAATGCATTTCTGTATGAAGATCTAGATAATATACAGCGCAGTTCTATGATTACCACAGCATAGTACCTGATACAAGTTGTTCATGAAGAATAAGCAAAGCACAGGAACCCCAATAAGAGGAAAATATATGGAAGAACAAGACCTCATTTGCAGAGTGAGATAGAGTGAGCAAGTTTTTTCCTGTTCCATCAGCAGAGTATATCAACCAAAACGGGCAAAGAAAACCACCATCAGGTGCGTTCAATCAGTTCAAAAATGAATGATCCAATCCCGCAAAAATTAAATAAAATGAATGATCCAAGGTGATGTTTCAAAGCACCAGAAAATGAGGTAAAGCTGAACACATGATGAGTTTGTGCACAATAACAATAGTACCCAAGTTATACTTGACACTCGTCTCATTTAGCAGCAGATTGTAGAAACCCATGTGATCGTTCCACTTCTGCATCTACTGTCGCAAGAGCAGTTCCGTCGTTCACCACGATACAACCAGGCATAACAGCAGCATGCCAATACAGATCAATTGTACTTGAACACAGAACATCAGTTCCAAAATCAGGAAACCATTGCAGTTACAGAACCACTTGCTAACTAACATAAAGGTCAGGTCTCATGCGAGACTAGACGAAACCCAGCGATAGGATTACTGGCCAGAACCATAAATTAAACTGGGGAACAACCATAGGCTAGTTAGTAGGCCGCAGTCGGGAGGGAACACGCCGCTGTAGTATACGCACCGAACTGCATTTTTATGCACTGGCTGCCCGATCTCGATCGCAGTCCATGTTTCATCAGGATCTTCAAACAGCTCGGCGAAATAAATGTTGTTACTCTTTCCACCCCATCTTTCCGGGCTCATGCACGAAAATGCAGGATTCCTCTGATCAAGGCTAACAAACAGGGCATGGTTTTCCAGCCTCTCCACCTTCACACATTTAGCTGGCTTGACAGAAAAGTCAAGGCGAAAGACGTTGAAGGTGCTACTCCATGAGCCATCCAATCCATCAGACATCAAGAGGTCAACCATGAGAAGCATGTCACCACAGGCCACAAACCATGGGTTAGCAGTCACGAACTCCCATCTAATTGCTACCTGTTGCATGCTGAACTGGGGTGTGAAGTGTATGGTGTGGAGCCTCATGCAAACATCAATAGCTAAGATATCACCCTTCAACAACACAATCTGATAGATGCGCTCCCCACGAAGAGAAAGACGATGCTCTGACCAGGAGTTTGTTCCAACCTGCCACTCAAACATGGAAGTTGTCGAGAAAAGGAGGAGGCGAGAGTTGGGTGAATTTAATGGAGCCGTAATGGTGCCTATGCCACAGAAGTACCCTAAGTTGTTGTTGGGTGGGAGTTTGGGGGCCTCCAACTTCATACCGGTGTACGCATTGACAAGGAGGCAATGCTCCTCGTATGAGAAGATAAGATACCCATATGAGCAACCCAAATAGTTCATTGTATCTGGAGCATTTTGAGGCACTGAACGTGGGAGGGATATGTTTTTCTTGCTAGGGTCACTGAGCTGCCATTTGCAATTAGACAAAAGGATGGGCTTGATAGGGCCGCGGTGTGGACGAACAATAGGACCATCTGGTTTGAAGTGGAATGGCGGGAAGCTGAAGCCATGCACAGAGGGAAATGTGGAGAGTGAAGCGCGCCAAGAGCGGCAGGTGCCAATGAAAGCAAGGAAGTCATGGAATGAGTTAAAGAGAGCAATAATTTCATGAAGCAGGTTGTCCAGGAGATCTGCGCAAACATGAGGTTGAGACGAAGGTGAGGAGGTAGATGCTGAGACGCGGCGGCTGTTCTTAGAGGGCCTCTCCACAGTGGTAACTTCCCTGCCACATAGAAATACAAGACTAACTGATCAAAATAAAGAACCGAAACATAACAGAGTTGATATTTGTAAATCTCTGTTAAAACATATCTCTTTTTAAATTTAAAGGCAGTAGGGTGTGCTCCTACTGTCATAAAAGCCTAAAAAAACAGAGTTGATATTTCAGGAGTCAGTACACGACAAGAAATGTGGTAGTCTTTAACTGAAATACAAGACAAATAGGGTGTCAACTGGGACATGCCAAACTTCAATCAGAAGAAGCTTTTATTTTATTTATTTTTAGAATGGCATAACTAGAATGTTTTTGGTGTGCCATCTTTGTGTAGAATTGTGTATCCTCAAAATAAACAGCAATAGGTGATGATTCAGGTAAACACCAAAATGCAATAACACAATCCTCATCTTAGACAACTTTTGCGTGATCATTACGCGTGTATAATTCACATGGTCGTTCAACAGAAGTGAGCATTGATTTCCATAATAACACCAAAAGTGAGGTAATCCCCTCCCCTGTTCACGTGGAAAACTTTGATTTTCAGTTTCTTCTTTGCCAACGTTCGACTAAAGTGACCACAAAAGTATGCATCAGAATCACATTTGACATAAAGTTTCACCTCATCACTAAGCCATGTGAGCAATGTTGAAGATAGCAGCATAAGAAAGACTAGTCAAAATAGCAATAGTCATCTACCAAGTACAGTAATTGAGCAATTCTCAAACTATTTCTCTGCAGAGCGAAAATGAGAACAGATCTCCACAGTGAACCTTGCCTGTTTTGATGAAATGCACTGTTTAATAAGAACATTCTCCCATTAATCAATAGGGGGAGCCAGTGGACTAACCACGACTACTGATTAACCAAATAACCCTAAATATCAACTGCCTGTTCATGAAAATGGCAAAACTTGACCGCTAATTCACCAACAGTACGCTCTAAATATCCAAACCAGCCAACCGAAAAACTCAAAATTTTAGCATTGATTCAATCGAGCAAGACTACTGGCTGATACTACAGTATATTTCAGCTTGGATCCGCCTCAGTGAATAAGCAAGAAGGGGATAAAAAAGAGAGAGGAGCAGGTTAAGGGGTGGGGTGAGGGGTGCAGACCTGGAGCTGGGAGTGGCGTCCTCCTGCGGCGAGGGTTCGGCGCACTGGTCCGGCGACCCCGCACTTCCGCCGTGGCGGCGGCGGCTTCCGTCCATGAGAGCGCACCACTACCTAGCAGTCGCTCCGCCGCGGTGCGTGAATGTTTTTTTTTCCTTTGGGGGAATGATGATGGATGGATGTGATCGTTAGTATGGGCCTCAGCCCGCAGGAAAATAGAGCAGGTCTTGCTTACTTCTTTTTCAAACTAGTCTCCGAGAACCCTTATTTACCCGGTACCCCTCGCGCGTCCCCGCAGAAGTCGTTTTAGTGCCCTCCAAAATCATTATTTATGGTGCTTGACCATGTCTCATAGGCCCTCCCCTCTTATAGGCCCTCCTTTCTATGGAAAACTGTAAACAAACAGCTGCCAAAACTCCTCGAAATATCTACTGTACTCGCCAACAACGGCCTTTCCACATTCTTCTGGCATGACAGGTGGCTCACTGATATCCCACTAAAGCAATTGTTCCCGAACCTCTTCTCACACTCTCTGCATGATCTGGTTCTAGTGGCTGACATTAGGAAAAGTGGTATTCAAGCTAATCTCAGGTACCGTCTTACCTTATCCGCTTCTACGGAGCTGGAAGTTCTACTGTCGTTTTTGCAGGGTCATCGTCCTTCCTCGCCGAAAGACGAAAGTTTCTCACAAATGGCTTGCAGTTTTCTACCCGCTCTGCCTATGCTCTAATCATGCAGGAACAAACCTTGGACTCGAACGTGCAATTCATCTGGCGCTCAAAGGCTCCCATCAAAGTCAAAATCTTCGCTTGGCTCCTCTTCAGAGATCGCCTCAATACAAAGGGAAACCTCCTTCACAAGACAATTATAGACGACGCGGCGTGCCCTGCATGCGGTGCCCCCTTTGAAGATGTAGATCACCTCGCCCTCCGCTGCCCTTGTGCTACACAGGTTTGGAAGGATCTCATGCTGGACGTCCCCCCCTCGCTCCCTCAAATTTGGACCGCCAAGACCCCCCTGGACTATGCTCTAAAGTCTGGAACACGGTAGCGCTAGCCATCCTTTGGAAGCTTTGGGATGCAAGAAACTCTACAACATTCTCACACCTCACCCTCTCCTCTAAAGATGTCATTTCAAACATTACTCAAGAGCTCTCTTTGTGGATTTTTCCGTTTCTCCAATGTAACTCTAAGGGATGCAACCAGGTCCTGGATTCATTCCTATCTACCCCCCTGGACTCTGATGTAATACCGTTTGAATGGAAATATATTCAAGTGGGGACTCTCCCCCCCCGGTGACCGTTAAAAAAAAACCATGTCTCATATGAAGCAATACTATGGTTGCGCACGAGATGTGGCTGCAACTATGATTGACCCTGTGGCTGCAAATGTGGCTGCGCGGAAACTATGACTGCACATGTGGTTGTGCGCGTTGTGGCTGTGGTTGTGTGTTGTCTGCAACTATGGATACATGGAAACTGTGGATGCGTCCATAGTTGCGGTTGTGCATGTGCGTCTAGAAGGTGCCATGTATCGATCGCGGAGGGACTAAAGAGAAACACTGAAACACATTAGAACGCAAAACATGGTGCGACTGGAGCGCGCACACATGACTTCCGTAAAGGGCAGCCTCTAACTAGTAATTGGACTAGTCTCCTCATTAATAAAAAGTACTTCTATTTTATTTTAAGATACTTGGGGCCGATATCCCTTAAAAATAAAGATTGTTGAACAATAAATTTTCATCATAATGCCAAATAAGCACTTCAAACTCGTAAGATGATCAAACCCATGAAACCTCCAAAACTCTAGTGCGGTGATCTTCGACGATGATCTGATATGGCTAGATCATCAAAGTCAGAGGGAGTCAATGCATGGTCCTGGGATATCGGTGAGCTCAACATCGCACCCGAATCCATTGACCGATGGCATGGGCGATTTTTTTTTCAAGTTTTTCTAGGGAGTCATCGAGTTTGATTTGGGGCGGCGAGGCAAAGACGTTGTTCACTTGTAGTAATAATGTTCTCCTCGCTCTTCCCCTGTTACGATGGTGAGTATATCACCGTAGACGGGGTATGGAGTCGTTTTTTCGATGGGTCTTTCAAAATTTTGTCTGTTTAGGTTTTTGGTAGATCCCTCTGGATTTTACAGAGTTTGTACATGCTCTTATCGACGTTTCCTTCTCCAAAGTAAATCGTGTTTGCTGACGTTTCCTTGTGTGCATTGATGACTTCCCAACCATTGCTTCTACAAGCTCTTAAGTTTCAAAATGTTTTCTCCGCTAAGACGGGGCCCGAGAGTTTGCATCAAGTGATGCTCATGGTGCATCACCGATGGATGCAAGAGGAAGTCGGCACCCCTAGAGATTTAAATGTAATTTAGTTTTTGTATGAATGTGTTTGTGAACACCCATTGATAGTTCTACTTAATATTACCTTGGCCCTTTCGCAAAAACAATACTCCTACATCATAAATCACCATCCTAGTATCTTGGGCAATTTGGAATACTTAATATGACTGGATATTAGTTTCATCCATCCTAGTATGCAGGTTTAAGAGTGAGCACCAGTGGTTGGTACACATGCTCAAGAGAAAATCTTATCATAATCTGGAGAATTGGGCCAACAGCTTCATGCAACTACTAGATTAGCTCTTGTATAGTTTTTTTTCTCTGTTTCTTTTTTGGTTTTCTATTAGGTTTGGAGCTTTGTGCTCCTTTGTGTAATCTTTTTTTTTTGCTTTAATCCTAGCTTCGTAAATATTATTTTTAAAATTAATAAAAAATACACAGCAAAGTTCTGTTGTTTTCCTAAAAAAACACGATCAGAGGATCAAACGACGTGGATTCCTTCTTTTGATAGTTGACATTCAGTGGCTCGGTGCATAGGTGCCTAGCTAGCTAATTACGTGTCTGCAATTCTCTAATAACAAAGAGATGTGAGTTTCTCCTTTTGTTGCGTCATTTTGCAATAAATTCCTAAAGTTTCCTAGAATCAACCTGTGGTCCATAAAAGTGACATAAAGACATTTTGCAATAAATCCCCTGATGTTTATTAAAATCAACCCGCAATCCATAAAAGTGACAGAAAATAAAAACGTTTCGCTGTTGATACTTGACATCTAGATGGGCCGTCGGAGGCAAGTTGGGCTTGTGATTTAAAATGTTTGCAGCGGCGACCAGCGCGACTAAGCGTTTTTGTTTGTCTCTATCGTGATTATTTTATTAATACATTATATTGAATAATACCACTTCGCTAATGTACATCGAGTACCACCAATTAATATACATTTAAAATTTACCTGACAAATCAGCAACCTTCTCGAGAATTAGCAGACAAAGGCGTTCCTGTGTGCGCTAATCAAACGGAACATGCAAGAAGGATTTAGCATCCAGTTTAAAAGGGAACATGAACGGTAAATAAATGAGTACAAGAAGGAGGACTGGCACCATTAATAAAAGGAGAACATGTGGGTGGTGCATTAGATCTGGTGTGTGTCATTGGCTAATTAAATGGGACCAAGAAAAAAAGTTATTGTACGCTAAAAATTGAGAATAATATGAGCTTTCACAATGGAGTTAGAAAATCTAAGATAAAAGTAGGATGAACTATATTGTTAAGTTAATTACATGCCATCAAATAAATTGGTCGTCGTGTGAGATCTAGAAAACTTTTACATCCAAAGTTTTGATGGGTTTATATTGCGCCAGAAAAAGATAGAAAGACATGTTATTTTGGCTAATAATTTCTTTTCTACGAATTTCACTTGATAATGGTGTGAATATTTAATATATTATTATGAAAATTATAATGTTAATAAAAACATTAGTGCGTATAATAAGATAGAAGGCGTCATTTTCCAACCGAACGGCATCAACATCAATCCGTGCTCTGGTTCTGATCTACCATCATGAAGAAGAGCGGGACTGGCGCGCCGTCGAGGCCGGGTACACCAGCCATCCGCGTGAAGCCGCGGAGGAGGAGGAGCAGTGGGCGACGCTGGCGGCCGAGCGCCATGAATGGCGCGAAGAGCGGCGGGTGGTCAAGGCGGCGGTGGAGGCGAAACTGGCGAGAGGCGCCGCCAACTGGCCCGTCGACGACCCCCGCTGGAGAGCGTTGGAGGAGGTGATCTCCGACACCGAAGACGATGTCTCCGACGGCGACGACAAGGAGTAGTTTTTTTTTTAATAAAATGTTCTAGGTTTGTGCGTGTTTGAACGTGTTTGTTTAAAAGTTTGATCGTGTTTGTTAAAAGTTTGACCGTGTTTGTTGAAGGTTTGAACGTGATTTTTGGGCGTCTGTTTGGAGCGCGACAAAATATAGCGCGTCTGCTAAAGCGAAAGTAGTTGCCCGCGCGCTAAAATGTTATTTTGGCGCGCTAAAATCTTTTTAGCGTGCGGGGCTCACACGCGTCTGTTGGAGATGCTCTTAGTTTTGATCGAGTCTCGGAATTTAAGGCTAACAAAAACTATGAGTTTTAATAAATGTCTTCAAAATAGAATCTAAAGGAATCATGGGTAGAACGGACAATGAAATAGAGTGTCCGCTAAAACTTGTGTTATCAGGCAAAGGTGCATGCGATTTTTATCACGTTGCAATGTACGGACATATTTTCTAGTCCTAACTAATTACATGCATATTTTGCTCAAAGAAAAAAGCTAATTACATGCGTATGATCGAGATCGCAGCTACTCCCTCCGTTTCAAAATAACTGTCGCAACTTTGTACTAGCTCAGTACTAATTAGCAGGAGGTGCATCGGAGACTTACGCCAACGCACGCGACCCTGTTTATAAGCTGGAAAGATGGAGATAATAACGTGCTCCCATCAGAGAGCACACCATTGGGTACGATTGGCCATGGGTGTGCGGCATTGCACAATAAGCAAATAATACCATGGTTAAGATTTTAAAAAATCCGTTGTCCATCGGACCTGTTTCAGCGCATGACATATTCGCTTAGCCTTTTATGTTGATCGTTAATTACTTTATTTGAAGCTTGATCATACAAACATTTTTTTTGTTCACAAAATCTCAAGATATATAAAGTTATAAAGTACAGTTTTGGTGCCCGGCATTATATAAACTAGATGGATGATACCTCACGCGTTGCAATAAAAACTATTGATAAATAATTTAATATTTTCAAATATGATAAGTTTATGAAATTTAGTATAATTTAATTGTTAATTTTATAAAATATATATTGTTTAGAGTAAAAATCTAAGAAAATTTGATGAAAATTCTGAAAATGAGTGTGATTTCTTTTTATTAATTTATTGCCATCGGAATATACCGGCGAGACGATATGAAACTAAAACAAAGTCGAGTGAAGAGAATGGAGACATCACCCTCAAGCTGCGGGACGAGAAGAGTATGTGTGCTAGAGAAGAGTCCGTGGAATAAGATTGAGGAAGACATGGCAATTGATGAAATCTAACCTCTAACACTAAGGACAATTCCAACGTGCCGACGCAAACGGACACCAAATTTGTCCGATTTTTGTTCGATTTGCTCGGACGCGTCCGCAAGTGTCCGATTTTGGACCGGTGTCCGCGTGGTCGCCTAATGCGTTGACGCAAGGCAAAAACCGACACAGTAATTAACATTAAATTAAACTTAAACAACAGCTTAACAATCCCGATTACACTAATTAAAACATTAATTAACTAAAACATTAAAAACACGCCTCGCCGGTCTAGGCGTCATTGCCGCCGCCGTCCATGTCGTTGTCGCTGCTAGACAGGTCGACACATGACGGCGGTAGCGGCGCCCAGGGGAACTCAGCTAGCCACCGTGCCTCCGCGACCTGTTGCTCGACCTATCACGCCCTTTTTGCCGCCCCCTTTGCCGCCTCGCGCGGCGCTGATGACCCCCCCTGTGCGAAGCGACGTATTCGACGTTTATCTGTCAGTCGGCCTCCGCGCTTGGCCGCCAGATGGCGCGTGTACGCCTCCTCCTTGTGGCGCTCCTCCTCCTCGTTGGTGGCGTCCATTGGCACATGCGCCATTGGGACGTACACCGAAAAGGTGTTCGCCCCCTCCCACTGATAGCCAAGCCCGAACGGTTCCGGCTCCGACGGGTGGTGGCGCGGCGACGAGTCCACCCCAGGCCCGTAGGGTGGCGGCGGGTATGGCGGCCGAAATTGCGGTGCCACGAATCCCACGGTGTCAATGGTGGCGGTGGTAAATTATCCAAAAGAGACACCTCCTAGAAGAAAACAGTGCACAAGCGCCATTGTCGCGATCATAGATCTTAGGTTATCACCCCAAAGAAAATTTTGTGCTCCCAAAATAATAGCTTCAACAAGACCACTGCTAAGCACAACTAATTAAGACTAGACCTTAGGTTTTCATCCTGAAAGCTAAGACTGGGTACTCCGCATGTGTTGCTGCCCCCTCTTACCGCTGCCGCTGCTATGAGTCACGAATCACCAAGTAAAGTTCTCACCGCCTCCGCCGATACCTACTGGTGTTCCAATTGTATAGCCGACTCGACATTCCCCGCCTCTGCCAGAACCATGGATATCTTAATTTTGACATGTCCCGTGGTGCCAGCTGAAAGTGGAACTTCGCAACACGCCCCCTTTAAGCCCTATAGGCTGATATTTGTGGACATGCCCGACCAGATCCCCTCCAAACCAAGTGGCTAGGAGCACTTTGCCAATCCGTAATATCATTGGTGGAGAGATCTGGCACTCGTGACGGCTTGATCAGAAGAAACCGGGAGCAGTAGAAAGACGAGATGGCCCATGTGGGGGCAGCATGATGTTGTGTGTGGGAGGGGTAGAGTGAGAGGAGGAGTGGGGCAGCCGACCGTCGGATCCACCCACACCGTGTCGGAGCCAGCCACAGCACGCGTCAGTCGAGACCCATCGGGCCCAGATCGAGCCCTCGCGCCACAACCTCGTAGCACGTCGGGATGCCTTCCCGCCTCCCCAGTTTCCCCGCGAACCACCACCAGAGTTGGCATGTGGCGCCGTCGCCGGCAACAACCCATTGTTGGGCTCGACGTCAGTCCGATTTGATCGCTGTGAATTTCACCCGCAAGGAAGGGGGAAGATTGTCCCGCTACCACCATCCCTGGGGCATGCCATGTCATTGTGTCGACGGCCCCTCCGACAACAGCGATGCGGGGGGGAGGAGGGGTGGGGGTCCTCTCTTCCATTAGATCAAGAGCTCAACCGACGATTACGAAGGCGGTCAACGCGCGCGTACAAATCAATTTTCAGGATCCCAATTTTTTTTATATAGTGTGTATTATTGCTTCGTGGGTCTTCGTCCAACTGGGCCGTTGCCTGCTGGCTGTAGAAGGGGGAGGAAAGGGAGAAGCTATTCCCCCCGTAACAAAAGGATCAAAACCTTCTGCACCCAAACAGTTGTCCATGTACCAGTAGAAGATTCGGCAGCGCTCCGCTGCGTTTGCTCTGTCGATCGAAGGAAGGTGGTGTCGCACGTCTGGATCGCGATCGAAGGAAACAAATCGCCAGAGGATCAATCATAATCTGATCGAAAACGAATCGCCAGGGCAAGGACTAGTTGCAGGCAGTCACCAGGGGAGGCTACAGCGAGAGGCCACACAAACCTGGACTTGGGAGCGACTGCCGGCTGGCGCCTGCCGCCTGACCTGGGCGACTGCATCCATCGCCGATCGGCCACACGACACTCCGGCAGGGTCCTGGCTGCACACGGACACGGGTCACGCCACAGGAACAGATGGACAATACAACTATAGAGGTAGTCTGCTGCAGTGACGCTGCTAATGAGGAATCCTTCATTTTCTTAATTAATCTTAATTTCTATTCCTAATTGTTTTAATTATTTTTTGTAGGGATAGTTGTAGGTTGATTTTTGTATCATCTGTTAAAGTTCAAAGCATAGTAGTTCAACGGGTAAAGCAAGGTGAGTAGGTGAGTTAGACGGTTTGTCTAGTTGTTAAACATTGATGCATAATTTTTAATTTTAATTTATTTACTTTTTGTATCTTGTGTTTCATAATATAGATTTGAATCATCATGGGGAAACATCAATCTGGTTACCAAAAGCGCAAACGAAAAAAAGTATTAAGAGAAATCAATTAATAAATCTTTTAAATATGCTATGGACAGATTTGTGAGAAGAACAAGTGTCATCCTGTCATTTGATCCTTCTACCCTTGCACTTGCAATTGTTCCTTTCAATGATTATAGAGATGGTCAGGCAGAGACAAATAACATTCGCTTCGTTTCAAAATAATTGTCTTAGCCTTCGTACAATTTTGTACTAGAGCTAGTAAGTTGAGACAGTTATTTTGAAACGAAGAAAGTATTGAGGTAGAGGATGATCATATTGATGTTAAATGCATGATTATTATTTTTTGATTGTTATATAAGATATTACATTGTATAGTTATATGCATTATAATTGTTTGTTGGATTATTTTTACTAGTGAGATAGGGCCCCATTTTTAAGTTTGTCACAGAGCCCCTAATTTTACCAGCCCGGCCCTGTCTTCTTCCACTGGTAGAAATGTCGTGTAAGGCGGTAGTGTAGTGTGTGTGTGCAGGCATGAGCACGAAAGGGTTCTGTTAATTTGGTTATCATTATCTAGAACTAAAGTCGGTGGAGAAGGTACGTGACGTACATCATAGGTAGAGAGCACTACGACGGCCGACGACACGGTGGAGAGGTCCACCACCATCTCGCCGGCGTGGCTGGTGTTGACCGACATGAAGAGCGCGGCGATGAGCTTCTGTGCGGCGGTGAGCCCGTGCAGGTCGGTGAGCAAATTGCTGACTTGATTCAAATTTAGCAGAAAGCAGTGAAAGAACAACATAATAAAAATCCGAAGATCAAAGAAAAAGAAAAACAGCTTCCTAAAAGCTGCAGAACAACATCGACCACAGGCGACAACACAACTACATAACAAAAGTGTCTATCCTAAGCTAATTAAGCATCACCACCGGTGGTTTCGACCGACGCCGATCACCTCCGAAGACAACAACAACTCGAATAGAACTTTCCTTGTTAACGCATCATCCATCCTTAATGCCTAAGGAGGGTGCAAGTAGATGATGGAACTCGGTCGGTTCGAAAAAGAGCATAGTATTGGACTTGCCGACGACGGATTAAATATTTGTCGGTTGGTTGTTACGGAGGTTTATCTGATGGGTCACCACTTTGCGCCAAAAATATTCAGACGTCACGCGCTTCTAAAAACTGAAGCTTGCCTCTACCTCCCTGTACTAGCTATGCTTCCTGGAAACTATTTGAATCAAGCACGAATAAGTTCATATGAAAAGAACGAACACATTCGAGGTGGTTTCTGTGTATATGAAAATTGCTTCAGATTCAGGCAACGACTGAGCTAAGTAAGTTGCAGACCTGCTCAACTTGGTGAACAGAGGAAAGCAAATTGCTTCAGATTCAGGCAACGACTGAGCAAAGTAAGTTGCAGACCTGCTCAACTTGGTGAACATGCAGTGCTTCAGATTTCAACGATTGAGACAAATACAGGCAACAACTGTACCACTATATTTCAAGTTGCCTGCTCAACGACTAGAGAACACACGAAAAAGAGAAAAACATAGTGGTTCAGAACCAACCTAGCTAACACACAAAACAGAGGAAAACAGAGTCATCTTTGCAGCCTACAAAGCAGGTGTTTTCTTAGCACACGAAACAGAAGAAAACAGAGTCGTCTTTGCAACCTACAAAGCAGGTGTGTTTTAGCCACATCCTACTAATTTCTTTGAATGAAATATCATTGTTTTGTTTGACAAGCATCACATGAAAATAAGATGCAATCAGTGTACGGAAAGTGCAGAAAATCACCTGCACGAGACGCGGTGGCCCGAAGAATTTTGTTGTTCGTCGGCGGCAACCGACGGAGACAGAGGGCCATGGGCAGTCTTGGGGACGATGCCCATGAAGGCCTTCAAGTGGATGTTGTGCAAAGATAGGGATCGAGAGGATGAACATCTTTATTATAGACCTTTCATACGCCTTATCGGGAAGCAAGTTTGCAAATAGGGCAGAAGCTCTGGGCACACAATTACTGAATACACCCTTGAGTATAATGATGAGAAAGGAATATGCTTCTTCAATGACGTACTCATTCTCAATGAGAACAAACAAACATTTGATCTGGAAGGTGATAGCGGAAGCCTTATTATGCTGACCAACCAGAGGACGTGGCTTCTCCCCCATTCATCCTGACTCTGGTTGGTTAGGATAATAAGGCGTACGCTTTCACCTTCCAGATCGAATATTTACCAGTTCTCATCGACATGGTCACTTAAGAAGGATATTCTTTTCTCATCAGTGTAGTTAAAGGCGTGTACCATCACAGTCCTAGTTTTGTGCCTAGAGCTTCTTCTGACCTTGCAAACCTGCCCCTCGATGAGGCCATTGATAGATCTAGATCTATGGTGTTAACATTCTCAATCTCGCCGATTTCGCTGACTATATATTTGTGACTCCGGAAATGTCCAAGTCATCAGAAAATGGGATGAATCGCCACCGGCATGTACAATGCCTCCGCAGCGGGCCAACGTATATATATGTTTGGGAACTAGAAAAGCCAATGCTGTCATGCATCATGTAGAACACTATAAAAAAGAGAAATATGTGAGTTTGTGAATTTACATGTGCAAAATATATCTAACAGGAAGAGCAAACAAATGAATCCAGAAAAAACAAACAAACAAAATTTCTTCAGAAAGGGGATGACTCCGGTCTCTGCATCATTTTATTATACTATCATACAAAAATGATGCAAGTGATGAGTAGTGGATGTATATATGTATGTACCTGAACAGATAATCACTGCATCCCAGCTCATTAACAAGCGCATCCGTTCTGTAGGTCCTGGAGCCTGTAATGATGCACCAAATTGAAAGATTCAGTCACTAACAAAACCCATTCCAAGAGTGTAAACAATAACCACAAGAATTGCAGGAAGGCTGGCTCGTATGTAAGAAGAAGAAGAAGAATACCACCTTGTTGCTAACTTGGCATAGCAGTTGCGAGAGGTAGAGCAGCATATATAATAATATCACGAGAGAGCCAGGTGAGGTGCGAAAGGCATGGAACCAATTGTGTCGTCGGCGCTCAGCAGGAGAAATCCACATGCATGACAACTACTCGTAGATATAGACGCAAGGATTCAGTTGAGACGCACCAACCATGCAGGCGTCCAGAATTAGGCATCAACAACTTTCTTCAAGGGGGGAGAAAAGGCATGACCCCTCTCAACTGAACTAGTGTAAGTACATGGACAAGGATCAAGGAATCGTAGGGTCCGAGAAAAGGAAAAGGATAGCCAACAAAGATATCTTCTTTTTCTCCCTGCCCGACTGTCCACTCTAAGAAGGGGCTGCTAGAGGCGGGAGAATATCCTTCAGAAACCAACATTCCATGAAAACTTCATGGAAACCACATATAAATGTTTTCAAAAAAAATCTGAAAAAATGTAGGTTAGTAAGACGGTGATGTTCTAGTACCATGAAAAATTTCAAGTTAAAACACATTACGGATTGCGAGCTATGAAAAAAAACAAAATTCAACAATGAATAGTAATGTTACTATTCAATGCTGATTTTGTTGTTTTCATAGCTCACAATCCGTAATGGGTTTTAACTTGAAATTTTGCATGGTACTAGAACATCATCTACTTACTAACCTACATTTTTTTAGATTTTTTTAAATGTTCAAAATATCGTTTTCGAATGGTTTTCACCGGTTTCCACCGAAAATTGGTTTCCATATGATATTTCCCCGCTAGAGTCTGAGACAAGAGAGGTGGTTTGATCCATCCAGCTCTGATCGAGGAGGGGATTTCCATTAACCCAAACCAAAGTAAACTATATGAACTTTCAGCTAGGCTAATGGAGCTAATAATAATATGCTCTGCAATCTCTAAACTTGGCCGGCATGTCATCCTTTCGGTCAAAAACTTTCAAAATGAAACTTTCGGGTAAAAAAAAGTTAGGACGGCAAGGCCAAAATGTCACAAGCCAATCACAACGCTCTGTTGGCCATCATGTCAGATCTGTTAATTGAGCCGACGACGCACTTAGGGACCATGCACATTTGCTAATAACCCTTACCTATTTTTGACTTTATCCGCAATTCCTGAACTACCACAAAACCTTTGAGGCCATGTCTTGATCAACCTCGAGTTCCTCTCCCTCCTTTGCTTTGAGGACATGTCCGGCCTCACGATCAATTTAGATAAAAGTGAGGTGGTGGTTCTAGGGTACTTTGAGGAGGACCGTAGGAGGATTGTGGATTAACTGTAGACTATCCACCTAGCTTCCCTATTACCTATCTGAGGATGTTGCTGTCAGGCTCCTGCCTACATACTCAAGGCTTTGACCCGGTGATAGGTCGGGTCGCCTCGCGATCAGAGATGTGGAGTGGGCGGCTTACCTTCAAAGGGAGTAAAACCATTTTTGATTATGGTCGAGGGTTCGCACCTCGACCTGATCAACCTCAAGTTCCTCCTCCTATGCTTTGAGGTCATGTACGACCTCAAAATCAATTTCAATAAAAGTGAGGTGGTGGGCCTGGGGTACTCTGAGGAGGATCGTAGGAGGATTGCGGATAACCTTAACTGTAGAATATCCACCTTCCATTTAACCTATCTGGGGAGACCGCCGTCGGGCTCTCGACTACATACTCGGGACTTCGACCCGGTGATAGGCCGGGTCGCCTAACGAACGCAGTCGTGGAGTGTGCGACTTACCTCCAAAGGGAGTAAAACCATTTTGATCGACGCCTGCATTTTGAGCCTTCCCATGTACCAGATGTGGCTATTCCTCCTTCTGAAAGGGGTACATGGGGCCTTTGACCGTGAGCTCGCGCATTTCTTCTAGCAGGGCATGAATGGCCGCTAGAAGTATCGTATGGTCAAGTGGGTGGATCTGTGTCGTCCCAGACCGCCTAGCGGCTTGGGAATTATGGACTCGTGTCGTATGAATGTCGCTCATATATTGCGGTGGGTCTGGCGCATCATTAGCGAGGATGGTGGCATGTGGCTCCAGCTAATTAAGTCTAAGTACCTGCAGGGTCGCCCCCTTCTAGTCTGGCAGATTAGGCTGGAGTTCTAGTTCTGGCGGTCTATTCAGTCGATCAAACCTGAGATCTTCTTGGGCATGTCCGTTTCCATTGGCAACATACAAGGCACAATTTCTAGCTCGATCCTTGGGTTGAATAGACCCCGCTCCGTGTCTCCTTCCTGGGCCTCTTTGCGATATGCTTAGACACCGGTATTTTTAGTTTCTGCGGCCGGGGCCAATGGTCGTTGGAATGTTTCGGCATACATTTGCCCCATCGTATGAATGTCTTGGGGATCCCTCCTAGCCCTCTTGCCGGTTGTCTGCCCTCGCGGCCTAACAACTTCTGTTGGTGCCTTGCCCCCTCGGGGTGTTACTCGGTGTCGTCGAGCTATCGGGCCCTTTTTCGCTCTCCGGAAGGCCCCGTTACCTCTGATGCTTAAGATTTTCGTTTGGTTGTTACTTCGGGACCGACTTTCGTCAAGGATGAAGGTATGTGAGCGACAAGGCCTGGACAATGGCCTTTTTCTATTGTGTGGTGTCCTTGATACCGGGACGAATATTTTATTCTCTTTCATGGTGACTCGATTTTTGTGGCGTTATGCATGTGAGGCTATGTGGCCTGATTGGGAGGCCTCGGAACTGGTTGGATTCCACCTATATTGGGCTAACCATACCAACAAGAGGAGACGCCTCTTTTGGTTGGTTTTTGCGGCTTTAGCGTGGATGCTTTGGAAGACTTGGAATAAGATGATCATTGGGCGAGTTTTCTTGTGGCAAGTATCTAACATGGTATTCAACTTCCTCGCTTTCATGCAACACTAGCACCCTCTGTCGTGGAGCAGGGATAGGGAGTGCCTACTTTGTATGATGGAGGCTCTGAAGTCCACGAGACGTTGTTTGGCTTCGCCTCCTCAGTCGGCTTCATGATGGCGTGTGTCCTCTTGTGAACGCTTGCTTTGATGTTTTTATATATGTTTCCTTGTCGGTCTTGTTTTGGTGTGGCCCTAGCTGGATATGATCTATTGTAATGTGTACTTGTGGTTGGACATGTGGATGATGCTTTACCTATTTTCTGCTACTATGAAACCCTTCTTGTGTGGATTAGCTCTATCATACGTGTGTGGTGTGCGTATGAGGTTCGCTCGTGCGCTAGATAGCACAGTTGCAACTAATATGAAATTAAAGAACATACATATAGAACATGAGTCTTGACGCGCATATACATGCATGGTTCGAGGTATAAATACCAAACACATGAAAAAATAGGCAACGCATATCGAAATATTAGAAAATAAAAAAATGGTCTTCACGTCGACTTCAGAGGCGTATTATCATTGACGTCGAATGGGACGGAGGAGAAGGTGATGGCCCCGCGGCCGCTGCGCCACATTTGGTCATGGACGTTCTCCATCGAACTACCATAGAAGAGTGGATGAAGATGGCACCATCCTTTCCGAGGATGAAGTTCAATCAACGGTGATCCGGACATTTTGTCCTAAGAATGGTTTGAACTATGCGGTTAGACATTTTTGGTTTCATCTTGGAACCAAGACGAGTCTTGGACGATGGATCAAACGTTTGTGTTGCCTATAAGGTTTTGATCACCGTAGCGGGATCTTTTGTTTGTTCAATTTTGTGTAAGGTTGTGTGCATCCGTAATGTCTTTAGAACATTTCGTGGTTGCAGAGGCTGGGTGTCATTGGTATCTTCGCTATATTAATACTCCCTCCGTTCCTAAATATAAGTATTTTTAGAGATTTCAATATAGACTATATACGGAGCAAAATGAGTGTATCCACACTCTAAACTATGTCTATATACATTCGTATGTAGCTTTTATTGAAATCTCTAAAAGAACCTATATTTATGAACGGGGGAGTATATTACTTTATCGATTTTTTTATCATGTTTTTTTTCTTTAAAGGATTTTGTCTTTCTACCTTTGAATGCATTCCAACATTTCTTGAAACTTATCGAGGAATCTAGGCGCACTAGGAGTCGACGAGATTTATTGTAAGTCAGCCTCTAGCGGCAACAATATTCATAAATTATTTGTTAGTCTACTCTTGTCCTAGGCTAGAAGTGCTCCACTTTAGATAAAGATTCCCTTGCCAGGCCCCCGTTTTACTGATTTTCTTTCATAAGATGTATGCAGTGTTGCCGTGGCGGCTGGCAATGGTGTGTTGGTGGTCCAGACTCCCGCAGAAAGCCCCTCTTATTTTGGATCGAATTTACGGTAAAACGGACATGCAAAACTCCTCCTTCGTTTTGGGTAAGATAAGATTTATGGGAAACAAGCATGCAAACCAACCCACAGACAGACGAATACAAGATCGCATTAAATGATAAAAGTGATCCAAACAGTTCAATCAATCCAAACAGATGCAAAAGATTTAAGTGTCAGCGTTGGAGACGCCCTCACTTATCATATCATTTTTGTTCAAGTTGTACATGGCCTTTTGCATATACTCATTCTACCGATGGTACTTCCATCATGGAATACTAGTAGAGTACTAGCTTCCATCATCAAGAAAGATATTTTTTTGCTTGGCCGTACAAAAATTGACCAGATGATTGTAATTTAGGACAGTAAAATTGGGCACCATCCGAGCCCTCTCACGCTTCTACCTTTTCTGGCCGTTGGATTTCACGTTCTAGACATTCTCGATCGTCCGATCTAACTTCAGTTTGCGAATTGGGCCTCTGTCCTAAAGGGCAGCTATTCTGGAAAAAAATATCTGAGGTCTGTGGTTAATTGGGCCGTCTACCATGCGTAGCCCATTTCCAACCCTTGGCGTCCGTTCGTGTCTTCCCCTTCCCGACCAGAACCGTGCTGGACCCCTCCGTTCGTATGCCTCCCCTTCCCGAGCGGTTGCAGGTTGCAGTGCCTTCTCCCCTTCCCAATCGGAATCATCCTCGGTCCTCACACCATGGCGTTGAGGGGGATTTCAAGCAATGGTGCCCCTTTCCTCTCCACAGACATGGCTAGCGGTGGAGCAATCCTCTCCTCCTCGATTCCTCCTCCGCCGCCTCCATGATGCGACCTCCTATTTCCGCCTCCATGTCCCACGGCTCCTTGTTGGTCTAAGGTAAGAGGAAGATGAGAGGATGGGAAAGGTAAGTCGAGCAGTAGCTGGGAAATTAACAATTTCTTCCTCCTCTCACACAGGGGTTCCCGCAGATCAGATCTCGATCTCAAGAAGGGATGGCCACGGCGACTCGTCAGCTTTCCCGACAGGCGACATCGGATCTGTTCGACCAGTGTAACCATGTTTGCCACTATACAAGATGACCCTTGCACTTCCTCTACTGCGTGTAGGTCTACTTCACTGTAATCTCAGCAATAGTTCTTTTACAGGTTTATGTTATATTTGTATGGCCTCGATTCTTAATTTCATCTTCGCATGATTCCTTGTTCAATTTGTAGTTTACAATCGTTCATTATTTTAGATTTCATTTAAGTGTCTTCTAAGTGACCTAAATGAGTATTCAATTAACATTTGCAACGGTTAACACAACATGTGTCGTTGTTGGTCTTAGTAAACCTTCCTCTTGGTCAAAGATGATGACGCTTTGTGTGTATGCATGTGTTAATTTTAGTTGTGATGTTGCAGGGGCATGATACTTGTATACAGAGACTTTTATGGGAAAGGATTCTATGGAAGGTTTATTTATCTTTGTTCCGGTTCCTGCTCCTGTTTGCAATTTAGTATTTTATAATACTAAGATTGGTCCACTTTGTCCTAAAGTATTCCTTGTTGCCTTGTGGTGAGCAAAGCGAATGCATCCCGTTATCAAGATTCGGAGTATCCATGTTATTTGCTTTATTTTCATATGCATTTGCTTCTGGTTTAAATCTCTTCCTTCTTGGAAGCAAAGATGTGTATTATGCTCAATCAACAAACAGGACTAGGAGGATCTACTTGGAGGACCGGCTTTAGTTATAAAGGTGTGCAATGTTCACATATATAACATATATGATCAAGTAATAGCATGTTGTTGGCCTGTAGACATCCTAATTCTGCAACACTAGATGCATAGGGAATTATGATTTTGGAAAATTCCTCTGACAGAAATCTTCTAAAGTAAAACATATAAATGCAGACATGTTTTGGCGGTTTAGAAACTTCTGCATATGTTTTCCTCTACTGATTTTAATTTATAAAGTGAAATCAATATTTTTACTGGTTTTTTTATTGTTCACTATTCAGATTATAATCCTAATTATGGTTCTTAGTTTTTTTCCAAATAACATTATCAATAACTGTGCCTGATAATCTTACATGGTCACACAAATGCAACATTTAGTTGGACATATTATGCTATAAACATTATAATAAACAATTCCCAAACTGATCTAATTGAGATTACATAGAAATGTTTTGTCCTAAAATAGTGAATAATAATTTGACATCCATTTATTCAAATTAGTGAACGTTTCTAGAGACGGATAAGAATGATCTTCTTAGATAGAGTGCAGTAATATGATGGTCCATTTGACTACATACATGTCTGTCTCTTTGTTGTGAACTTATGAGAACTTGAAAACCCAGCATATTTCTTCAAATTTCAAAAGCATGGAAATGTTATTTTCCTCCCTCTTTGTGTATACTTATCTTATTGTTTTCGCAGCAAACACGTATTGCTAATGCGCCTTTCATGGCTAGACCCTTTCTGGTTTATAGTGTTTATAACCTTTAAAGTAGGGTTTAATTTGTACTTAATATAATGGTTTGTAATGGTTTGCTGCTCAATATTTATCTGGTAACTTCACTTTCATAAATTTATCATTCCGTTTTTGAAATATTTGCTGTCAATTCCGAGGTGGTTTGGGCGGCATCAACGCTTTCCTGATTCGGCCTCTTGAATTTCCTATCTGATGCATTGAACAATCAACAATGTTGAAGCTGGTCACATTGTTTCTGAATTGTTCTCACTTCTGGACTTGTTAAGGGGCAGCAATGTAAGAGTTTTATGCCTCGTTTGTCCATTTCATGTAGTTATTTCAACTTGACCATTAAGAAATCATAATAGTCTTATTTATCGTTATTGTTGTTGTAGTAGTGTTAAACAATATATACTACCTCCGTCCAGAAATAGTTGACGTTGTCTTAGTTTAAATTTGAACTAAGATTGAATCAATGGACAAGGGAGTAGTTGACATGGTCTTAGTTCAAACTTAGTTCTACTTTAAACTAAGACCACATCAACTATTTTTGGATGGAGGGAGTATTGGTAAACGGATGCAGTAATATGAAAGGTGTTATATTTCATGGAAGTACTTACTAATATCATCTTCCTTTGCATGATGAATTGATTTTGATGTACATCAGCATTTTGATCGAGGAGTTCATGTTTTTTTTTCATGTTGTTAGATCATATATGTTGCTAGCGCAGGGCACTAAAAAGAGTTAGCCCAAAACACCTATTTAGGGTATCATTCACAAGAATAGTAAAAGTATTGCTCCGGCTCTAGCATTATTTACAAACACTTTTATTTCCTGGAATGCTATATCAAGATGTAAAAAAGATTGTTGTATCAAATACACATTTATGATCAGCATGTATGATTTTCCTTTTGTCAATGCTTACAATTATCTACATGGGCTGGTTCCTTTTCAAAATATACACTGTTTCACCAAAAGATATAGGGTGCACATTTTCTAGATTTAGTTGATTGAGATTTTCTTTTCTTGATTGTATGATCATTTATCAGTAGTGAGATGGTAATCTACGGTGAATTTTCATAAACAACAACCAAACCCACGATATCAATATATTTTCATAACTTAGATTGTTCAATTCCGTTTCCAATGTATTTTACTCGCATATATTTTTTCACTTCTCGTAATATGGATCCCCTAAAACATCTTTTCATAATATGGTTTGTATGCATTCAATATAGGGTTAGTCTTTCAAAAAATAGTTTATTCTTCTTTATTCTTGTAATTCTAAAAATCTCTATTATTCTATTTAAAAAATTAACGGGCGCAGCAACGCGCGCCGCGCTATCAATGATCTAGTTTGTAAATGTGACATGCATGCAGTAGCAGCAACAAGTGGAGGCCCCGTTGGGGCGAGGGACACACGCCTCTGCGGTATGTGGCCTGGGACCGGGTGCCGTTCGTTTGACACACTTGCCGTCCGCCGTCCACAGGGCGCGCTGCCACTGGCCGCCGACAGCCGCTAGCAGCCCCACCTCGGCCCAGGTCTCAAGTCTCGTCTCGGCCTAAAGTGGTAAAGGAGAGGCCGCCCCAAAACGCACACCCCCGCCCGACCGACGACGGAGGATACACTGTCTAGTGTCTAGTAGCAGGAGCATACAACAAACACCTAGCTAGGAGTAGTAGCCATGGCCATGGAGGAGGAGCTGGCCGGGGTGGGAGGCGCCTCGCCGCCACCGCCGCTCAGCCTCGCCGCGGAGCAGCGGAAGAAGCGGCTGATCAAGAAGCGCGAGCTGGGGTCCCGCTCCCGCGCGCGCAAGCATGCCCACCTCACCAAGATCCAGAAGGAGCTGCACCAGCTGCTCCAGGAGAACCTCCAGCTCCGCCTCAAGTATGACCAGGTACTTCTTCTTTCTGTCTCTCTTCCCCCTCCCCTCTTGCTATTAGGCTATATATTATTAGCCAACTCATCGTCCCTCTACTCGCCGCGGCAGCTCAGGGCTTCGGTGGAGGTGTCCATGCCGGTGCCAGTGCCGGTGCCGGCGAGAAAGACCCTGCACAGGGTGCTCTCGGCGAACTTCTGATGGATTCTCCCCGGCCAGCCAGGGATGGAGATAGATCCAAGCACCAGCTACCCTTCCTTATTACTCCACTAGTAGTAGTAGTAGTAGTAGTATCACTGTTGCCATCACCAGCATCAATCATGTAATAGTACTGTATGTGTCCTGCTGTCGCGGCCTGTCCGCACATATGGCAACTATCGCCTCCTGGAATAAGGATATTTCGGGCTCCCTCCTCTGTTTTGTGTGGCCCATGGATGATGGGGGTCTCTCATCTCTTTCTTTTACTTTCTTGGTACGTACTACAAGTCCTCCATCTCAAAAAGCGAATAACGACAGCACGCCCTCCCCCCACCCACCCTTTGGCGTTGTTGTAATTTTCAAGTATTGTTGTGATCTGAAACTTTCACTAACTAAACAGCAACTATTTAATCCCCCATTTCTTGCATATTTTAATCTAAACTACGTAAATAATGAAATGAATGAACAAACATAATGAAATGTATCTATGTGCATCGATTTGAAACATGCTTATATTGGTGAACGGAGGGAGTATCACTTTACGCTATGTGTTCCTTTAAACTATCAATATTTTTAACAATGACAAAAGGTTGCCTTTCTATTTAATACTCCCTTCGTTTCAAATTACTCTTGGATGACTTACATTTGTTCATATGTGTATGTAGATATGTACACAATGAAAGTCATCTAATTTGAAACGAAAGGAGTGTTTTGCTTTAAACTATCAATTTCTGCTAGGTACAATTCCAAATGAAATCATCTTGATTATGACATAGACGAACCACATGTAAAGGCAGACATCACTACTAGAAAAAATGCCATAGGCAGATAAACAGTAGCAACATGGGGGCAAAAAACCAACGTGTAACACCATGTACTGCAGATCATAAGTTAGTAGCAACGAAGGAACATGCAACCCGCGCTGCCACAGTAGCTCCCGGGGCTAGCCACAGTAGCAACGCGTCGCCAAAAACTCGCACTGCATCTATTTCAGTAGCAGAAATGACGCGAGTGACGCGCGCAGCTAATGTGGCCAGCCCCAGGACGGAGCGGTGGTCTCACCTAGCAGCAGCGCGGGTGCAGTGTCACGCACTGTAGATGTTTGAAATATCAAAAACGTGTTTTTATACTCCACGCTGCTGATATGCGTTGTAGTTACCACCCTTTTCCCATCCCCCTCTCCCTTCTTCTTTCTCCCCTTCCTCCTCACTCTTTTTTGCTCTCCATCATCTCCATTGATTGTTGATAAGTAAAGATGACGGAGATGATGTCCACGGGGCAGCCAATAAGGACATGGACCGAGACGAAGAAATGACCAACGGACCTAAAGTTCTTCGTATTCACACTTATATGTACCGTTGTCGAGTGAATGATGTAATATATATCATGACATTTTAGGGATGTAATATATAATAGTCAATATTAGTGATGTAATATTATAAACCCTACTATAAACCCTCCTAATCCAACCCTAACACATAACCCTAACCCTAATAACACTAAATCCTAACATTCAACCATGCTAACCCTAAACCCTAATTACCCTAACCTTAATAACCATACCACTAATTATAAACCCTAACTACACTAATCTTAATAAAAAATTAAACAGAATAAAGAAAAAATAGAATAAAACATTAGTTGCAGCGTGGGGCACAGTACCCCGTGCTTAGCTAGGGTAGAACCCCAATTACCCTAACCTTAATAAAAAGTTAAACAGAATAAAAAAATAGAATAAAATTTAGTTCTAGCGCATGTCATAGTAGTCCGCGTTGTAGCTAGGGTAGTTAGCTGAAGCGCGGGAAGACAAACCCCGTGCTGCAACTACATAATCTACAACGCGGGAAGACAAACCCCGTGTTGCAACTACATAATCTACAACGCGGGTCACCTTACCCCCGTGCTGCAGATATGCACTACTAGAGGGTGGGCCCGACCTGTTTCCCTCTCACTCTTCCTCGATCCCAACTTCTGTCGGCGATCCCCCGAGCGCCGCCTCCTCCTCCCCGCGCCCAGGTTCCCACCCCTCTCCTTTCCCTCTCCCACTCTCCATCCTCCCCTTCTGTTGTTCCTGATGCCACCGGCCTCTCCTTTCTACAGTGTTGGACGCCTCCTCCCTCCAGGTACCCCACCCCTCTCCTCTCACATTACCTCACCCCTCTCTCCATTCCCCTCCTCTGTAACTCCACTGTTGTTAGGAATTTTAGAAGAAATAAATATGGTTCGGAATTAGATTAGTCAGTTGTAAGGATTTTAGGTTTTTGGGTTAGCGTAATTAGTTAGTTGTTAGAATTATTAGCTACTGCTTTTAGGTGTTAGGGGTAATTATTAGAATTATTAGCTAATGTTAAGAAAAGAAAATGAAAGAAAGAATAAAGGAGAAAGAAAGAAAATAAGTAAGGAGAAAGAAATAATTTATTTAACAATGATGGCCAAATTCCTAGAATATGAGGAATTTATTTAAACATGTAGCATCGGTGGGATGACACCACGCTTGAAGCTAAAAAACGAAGAGTACGCACTAGATCCGGCCACCTCCTGCATCTGCAACAACCTCCCGCATCTCATCTCCATCTCCAAGATGGCATCCAAGAAGAGGGAAAGCCGCAAGATCCAACAGAAGAAGTGGAGCGTCGAGCTTATTGAAGAAGGTGTCGAGGAAGATCTCCACAGAAAGCAACACCTCACCACCTAAGTCAGGAAACTCACCTCGAACAGTCACCAGCCATGACTCGAATACAACAACAACTCACACCCATCCAGACACCTAAAACTCAACGTGGAGTCAAACCTAACTACATGAGCGCATCAGGCACCAGCCCCATCACTTCATCGACCGGTTGCACCAGCGATGAAGGCCTGGGTGAGGGGCGAGCGAACAGATTTAAGGAAGACACGCAGAGAAGGAGAAAGGGAGCGGAGAGACGTGGGGAAAGTGATGTTTCGTGTGGATACTTTGGGAGGGGCTACAGAGCCATTGCGCGTGATGACCATTGAAACTTTATTGGTGCAATTACGTGGTACCTTCCTCATCTAAGGACAACGTTTTCACCGAAAATTCTGGTGATTCGTAATGGATTGTACCTTGCTACGAATATTGGCTGCAAAAATCTGGGGATTGAGTCTGACAGCACAAATGCCATTGAAGCAATACAGCTGGGAGATAACTACTTGGGGACAAAATATGTTGGGGAATGCAAGATACTTGGAAATGATCTATGCAAGTTTAAAATTCTGAGTTGCCCTAGAGAAGCAAATAAAGCTGCAGACGGCTTAGCAAAATTTTGTTTTCAGGTGAAAACTCATGGTTATTGGGATAACTCAATTTCTAATTTTATTTGTACATATATCGTAAGTGATATGACTATTATATGAGAAATGAAGTTTTACCTGATAAAAAATATGAGACACGCACGGAGAATGAACCAATGTGGGTATTTCATAAATGTTCTCTAATTACATGAGCACTTTCAAGATGTGTGTGGATGTTTATTATAACTCAAAATATTCTTATGTTATTTACTCTTATTTTAAAAGTATTTTTATGTTATTTAATTGTTTAATTGATAAGATACAAACATGTCGAGTCATACATAAAATAAATGTACTGTTTTAGTTTTTCTAATGGTAAATATTTTCTTAAGAACATGTACTATTTAGTGGGCCACACCAATGAAAGCAAGGCAATACACAGACAGAAAATCAAGATGATGAGCAAACATGGTCACATGGGCCGGGCCGGCCCGGCATGACCCGGTCAAAGCGATACGGGCTAGGCATGGCACAACCCATCTACGACACGCTACCTTCACAGGTCGTGTCGTGTCGGCACGCGGGCCACGCTTCCTGGCTCAGGCACGGTCTCGTACTACCTGGACTGGCCCATTAGTCAAGTTGGCACTCCAGCCCGTTTAATTTTAGCCTATTTAAATGTTTTATAGCTATACTATGTCTAGCGCGTTACATAAAATTAATAAAAAATATAAAAAAAGTACAAACGCAGCCCATGTGGCTAGTTTTTTTTATGATGAGAATAAGTGGGCATGGGCCGTCGGCCCAAAACAAGGCGTGAGGGGGGGGGGGGGGGGGGGGCTGGACGGGCTGAGTTGCGCCCCTCCGATAAACCCTAGCGCCAGAGTTGAACGCCACGCCACGCCGGCGGCGCATCCAGATGCAGGTAGCCAGTGGCATCCAGGACGAGGTACTGACGGGGAGCCAATCTCTGGTTTAATTTGTCCATAGCATCATCCATCCTGCCATCCAACAACGAGCGGTTGCAGCGCCGCGCCACGGTGGGCAGGATGACTGGTGCTATCGATAGCTTCAATCAGACGATGAAGTGAAGAATCAGGGAGCCAAGCCAATCCTCCGGTTGAATTTGTCCATAGCATCAGCCATTCAACTGTCTATTGATAGTTACTGCCTTTTTATTCTGCGCGACGGGGATGATGGCTGGTGCTATGGATGAATCCAACCCGATGGTCGTGCATACCCACCCGACTTCGAATTACAGTCAATAGTTTTAAGCAGGGAGTCGCTCATCTCGGTCACCTGGATGAATTTTCGTATATCATCATCATACAACCTGCCTTTTAGTTACCAATGATTCATGGTTATTGCATACTCCAACTGAATTATTGTGTTATCTAGTACTAAAAGCTTGTTCAAATCGAGACCTAATTAACGCTTTCTTGTTTTTGCTGTTCTACTAGAACCAAGATCTGGACAGTGCAAAGGTTGTGAGGAGGGGCCCCGAGTCTATTGGATTGAATTAGAAATTCAACTGTTTTTTCATGTGATTCAGTACATCCAGGGTGTTTGTAGTGTTCTGCAACATGGTTCATATCTAATGGTTTTGCCTTTTAGCTTCAGTTTGCTCCGGCGAATTCTTCTAGATTTTGAGGCTGCAGTAAAACTTCGTGGTCATATAAACTTTTTAGTTTTGTACAGGTTGTGTAATTTACAAGGTCGGAAAGCTTTATGTATGAATTGCTGTTATAAATTTAAGGGGCTTTTCCAGCCTCGTATTGTGCTTGTCATAGTGACACGGCTCAAAATTGGGGGCTTGTAAGTTATGAATTTCCAATCACAAAATGTTTGCCAAGATATGTTCATGTGAGATTATTGATACACGAAGTAAGTTCAGTCCTGAAGGGTGTTAGTTGCGCTCCTCCAATTCTTCGTGGTATTTATTTATGGACAACATGCTCTTCTGTACTGGATGATAACCAAAGCCTGCATCTCTGTAATTTGCTCTATTTCCATGACCCAGTTGGCTGTCAGCTAAATCGTTCAACAAGTCAGCTGTAACATTATGTTTCTGAAGTTTGGTGCATGAATGTTTAGCATGAAAAAGAGCTTGACATTCACTTTTTTTATGTTTCAATTTGCTGTGGTGGCCTTCTGAATTCTATTCTTTCCTTCAAGATAAGCTAATTTCGTTGATTTGAGTTCTATATAGTTGAAATATAGGCCTACCATCGTCCAAGTACCAATATCTGGATAGGGCAAAGGTGATCAAAAGGGAGAAAAGTATTTGTACAGCATCCTGCAACATGGTTCTTATGTATTGGTCGTCCTTCAGGTTCAGTGTGGTCACGTATGGGTTTTACATTGTATGAAATCTGTATGGTTCTAAACTGAAAAATTAAGGGGCTTTTCCACCCATAGCACATCTCAAAATTATTGAGGGACGGATCTACAAATATTATTTCGAAATACAAATATCATGCACCAGATATCCCCTTTTAGAATTATTGGCACATGAAGTAACTGCAGTCCTGAACAGTGCTTTTTAGCCTCCTCTGTTTCTCCTGGGTATTAATCTTATGCACAGGATGATTAAGAAAGTTTGCACCTTGGATATTTGCTTGATTTGCACGAGCCATTCTTAATCGTTCAAGTGAGCTGTGAAATCATGTTTCGGAAGTTTGGTTTGGTGCATTTTAACTGCATGAAAAGGAGCTTGACATTCACTCTTTTAAATTTTCAGTGATGGACTTCTAAATTACCATAGGAAAGGAACAATCTATTCTTGTTATTTGTCAGTTATTGTAGTTTTGTCAAAAGATGTATCCGGAAGAGGGTATACTTGTCACCCACACAGGGATGATTTTCCCACTATCTTCAAAAACTCAGGGCTACCATGTGTATGTTTCAAAATGTTTGATTTCCTTGAGCAGGGGAAGTCTCTCAATGGTGTAGAAATTGGGATGCGCTCTCCTACATGTCTCTATGATCCGAGCCTCGCTTGCTGTTCTTCGATTTTTGACCGTTCCAACTTCTTTTTTTGGCAGCGTAGTTCTTAATTGTTCTTGGCTATGATGTGTTGCCCCTCTGTTGTATAGTATAGCTGTAGTGGATATTTTTGGCCATATCACTTGGACCTCTGTTTGGATGTGTATGGCTACTCTGCCATTTATTTATTGCTAGAAGAGAAGTGGAAAAGAAGATGTATTGTGGTATGTTTGCCCCATTATCTTGAGTTGTGGTATGTTTACCCATTTCTTGCTCATCTCGAGATCGAGTTGTATTCGCTAATTTTGTTTAGCATCTTCCCTTTTGTATTCGCTTATTTGGCATGTTATTTGAATTAGGCCCTGCTGATCTTTTGCCATGGCAGTGACCTTACTTGCCATGTTATCAGAACTTGTCCCTTCTGTGCTGATCTATGTGGACCCAAGTAAGTATGTTTCTGAAATATACATTGATAGGAGTTCATGGCCGGACGGTGAAAAAATGCTATGTCTGAAAGTGATAATCTAATGAAAAGAAATTTGTCAACAGAGCACCAGTGGTCTAGTGGTAGAATAGTACCCTGCCACGGTACAGACCCGGGTTCGATTCCCGGCTGGTGCACTTTTTTTGTACCATTTTCTATATAGTTTAAACACCTTTCTTTATCAGTTATCCCTTCATTCAAAAATACTTGTTGAAGTAATGAATGTATTTAGGCATATTTTACTTTTAGATGCATTCATTTTTATTCATTTTTTCGATAAATATTTTTGGATTGAGTAAGTAAAAATCTTATAAAAAAGAAAGGATAAGCCACATTTCAGAACATTCTCAATTTTTGATCTTGTAAGGTACAAAAGCTTTTGGTAATTTGCATGGAGAATGATATGCTGGAGAAGCAAAATCGCAAGTAAGGTGGGGTCAAAGATACTTGGCGAGATCACAGTGCGCCTGGCCTGTCATCGTCCCACTCGTTCCTGTAGCTCTTCGGTCGTATTGGATCCGATGAGAGATACAACCGTGTTCATGTGATTCAAGACATTCAAGGTGTTTGTACGGCGTCCTGCAATGCAACATGGTTCATATTTATTTATTTATTTTTGAAAAAATGGTTCAAAATCGTAAACAACTTTTTTTATTAGTTACTCCCTTCATCTAAAAATATTTGTTGAAGTAGTACCTAGACGTATTTTAGTACTAGATACATTCATTTTTACGCATTTTTTGGATAAGTATTTTGGATGAAGGAAGTACAAATCTTGTCAACAAGAATGGATTGGCCACATTCCGAAACCTTATCCATTTTTGATCTTGTAAGGAATAAAAGCTTTCGGTAATTCGCATGGAGAATGATATGCTAGATAAGAAAAATCACAAGTAATGTGGGATCAAAGATACTTGGTGAGATCACGGTGCGCCTGGGCAAGCAACTGCAACTGGCCGTCATCGTCCCACTCATCCGGGTAGCTCTTTGACCGTATTAGATTCAATGAGAGATATAACTGTTTTCATGTGACTCAAGACATTCAAGGTGTTTGTACGGTGTCCTGCAACATGGTTCATATGTATTTATTTTTTTCGAAAAAGGGAAGGGTCTCGAAGACCCCTGTTGCAGTAATTCAACTTGGTGGTACATCTTACGAAAACCGCTGTAGCATTAATTCAACTTGATGGTACATCTTACAAAGTAGCCCCTAAGAAAATTAACAAATGAAAGAAGGGGTTTGCAAATAACAAAAAGGACCCTAGAACTACTCGTGCAAACGTGATCGGGTCTCTGACCATCGTAGCGAAGAAACCGCCTCCGGTCACGACCAGTGCCTTTGCATCCGGGGACGAGACCACTTGGACGCAACACACCAAAGGATGCCGAGATCACGGGGCTGTCAACAAAATCATCCAAGTAAGCTCTAAGATCATATTTCTATTTTTATTTTATTTTTATTTTATTTTTGCATTTGAACCTTTATGCATGTTCAGCATGAAAAGTCGCTTGACATTCGCTCTTTTAAATTTTCAGTGATGGCTTTCTAAAAGAAAAGGAACAATGCATTCTTGTTAAATGTCAGCTTTTGAAATTTTGTCAAAAGAGGGTATGCTAGTCAGTTGTACAATATCATAAAGTAGATATTAATTTCCATGAAATGACTTCTTACATATTCCTTTTGAGGAATGAATTAATATGATCCTCATTGGTTCATAATAATTCTCTGTTCCTTTTGTGCATGTTCTTTTATGTTGCTATTTGTTCAATTTCTTTCAACTTTTAATGGAGTAACCAAGATCCGGTTAGAAAATTTGAAATTGGTACATATATATTGCGAAGAGAATCGAGTATTTTAACATACATATTATTATGATGTACCCACGCAGGGGTGTTTTTTCCATCATCTTCGAAAAGAATCGAGCCTCGCTTGCACATCTGTTTCGATGTGTACGGTTTTATAGTTCGGCTTCGGTCTTCGGCCTTTTTTTCTAGGAGAGAAGTAGAAAGCAAATGTATTGTTGTAGGTTTGCCCATTACGGATTTTCTTGCTAACCTCGACATGGAGTTGTGTATTCGCTGATTTGGTTTAGCATCTTCCTTGAGACTGAGCTTATTTGGCATGTTATTTGAATTAGTTCCTTCTGATCTATGTGCCATATCAGATTAGCTCACCTGCTATGAGCTTATCACTTTCTGTCTTTCTTTATGACACGTCGTCGTCCCTCGTCTCCTACAAGTGGCAAGAACTAGAATGATGTATGTGGATCGAAGTAAGTACCTATTGAAATTTAATTGGTCTAACACTGAAATAGTACATGGATACATGCCACGTAATTCTCCAGTGAAAGGTTTGCCTCTACTAAAACTGTTAAGGCAACCAAAGGAATTTAGCATCAAGGCACCAGTGGTCTAGTGGTAGAATAGTACCCTGCCACGGTACAGACCCGGGTTCGATTCCCGGCTGGTGCATTTTTTTTACCATTTTCTATATAGTTTTTACCATTTTGTATATAGTTCAATCATCCTTTTTACCAGTTACTGTGTAAATCTTGTGAAGAAGAATGATTAGCCACATTCCCAAACATTCTTCATTTTTGATCTTCTCCCTGTACAAAAGCTTTAGGCAATTTGCATGAAGAATGATAGGCAACCCGCAAATAAGGTGGGATCAAAGATACTTGGCGAGATCACGGTGCGCTTGGGCAAGCAGCTGGTCCTCATCGGCCCACTCGTCTCGGTAGCTCTCTGATCGCTCCCGAACTCTTCCTCTAGCCGTGACGTAGATCACCTTCCTCCACTCCTCGATCCTCTCCATCCCGCACCGCTCCGCAAGCCAGTCCTCATACTCGAACTGCGACGAACGCAACCGAAAACAAGTTCAGTCACATAGACTCGGACCACCTTAGCCAGCGACAACATCAATATGGTGTTGTCACTTACCGTGCTTGCTCCGAGGTCGTGGGTGAACCTCTTTGGGCGTCCGCGAGCCTCCATGTCCGAGTAGAGGGCCGCCACGTCCTGCGTCATCTCCTCCGGCGACGGCAGCTCGATCCTCCCCGATAGAACCCCGGCCACCCAGCTGCTCTGGAGCTGGAACAGCACGAAAAGGATTGCCCTGAATGGCAGTCCGATGAAGGATATTTGAGGGGCTAGATGAGGAGGGAACACGTGCTTGTACAACGGGCCCACACGATTGTCGTCCACGCTCACTACACCACTCTCATCTTCGTCGTCCTCCTCTAGGAATGGGAAGCTGTACTTGTACCCGGTGCAGTGCACGATGGCATCCGCCTTCACCCGGCTGCCATCCTCGAACACCACGCCGCCATCCTCCTCGACACGATCAATCTGGAATGAAGCAGTAGTATCGATCTCTAGCTCGACACGTGAAGAAGATATTGGATTTCGGCCTGATAAAATCGTCTAGTAGTACTAGGGATTACCATGGGATGTAGCCACAAGTTGGCAATGGCGGTGGTGGTCTTCATGTCAGCTGGTGGCGCTCGAATGGCGACATGGACCTCTTTGGCGACGCCGGCGATGTCCCGCGAGATGTCCATCCCGCTGGGATGGTATCCTATGATCACCACCACCTAGCCACCAATAAGACGCAAAATTAAGAACAACTGTTAAGAAGAAGAAATTGAGGTGAAGGATATGATGGTACGCACTTGGCCGCGGAATGGTTCCGGCACACGGTAGTTGTGGCTGTGCATCTGCTTCCCCGGCCAACCCTCTATGCCTGCACATCGCCATGAAAATTGCTCTGACTTCACTCACCGGAGGGAGATAGAGATCATTAACAGTGGCTGTGGATCGACTGTTTACCTGCGATGTCGGCGAGCCGGGGCTCGGCGAAGTGCCCGTTGCAGACGACCACGGCGTCGAACACCTCCTCTTCCTCCAGTTCGCCGCCGGCGCCGGCGAGCCTCCTCGAGCAGTACGACACCTTCCATCTCCCGCTCGTCTCCCTACGGACGCTGACGACCTCCGTCTCGAGGCGGACCAGCCCGTGGAGGTCGAACCGCCGGGCGAACTCCTCAAGATACCTGAGCACCTCCTGGTGCCCGGGGAACCTGCGCGGGTCGCCCTCGGCTCCCTCGGCGGCGACGAAGGGGAAGTCGAGGAAGCCCATGATCTCGCGGGGCAGGTTGGTGCGGAGGGACGCGTAGAGGCTCCCGTGGACGCCGCCGGCGCCGAGCGGGTCCTCGGACGCCGCGTCGTCGTAGCGCCAGCTGCCGCCCACGCCGGCTGCGCGCTCGAAGACGACGGGCGTGTGGCCCTCGCGCCGCAGCTCGCGCGCCGCCACCAGGCCCGCGGCCCCGGCGCCGATCACGGCGACGCGCGAGCACGAGAGCGATCGCATCGGAGTCTGCTGGTCTGCTGTTTTCTCCATGTGGAGGAGCAGTTAGTTGATCGAGCTGCCCATTTTCTATTCGCGTTCTTTATTTATTTTGGGAATTGATTTAACAACGGCCGACCGACCGAGCGTTGCGCCGGTCGCCTCCAACAAGCGTGTTTTTTTTTTCCAATTCTCTTAAGAAAAAATTCTTTCGATGCTAGCCGCCATAGCCACCTGCTCCTCCCTCCCCAACGCGCGCCATGATCGCGCCCTTGCCCTTGCGCCATGGTGGTGCCATCTGCCTCGCATGATATTGCTAGTTTCATTTCGCTGTGGTGTGTCTCTTTCAAATTTTCTTTGAAAAATTGAAGGGACCATCCACCCCCTTCCCATCTGGTCATTTCAGTTCGTTTAATTGGTATTAGAGCAGGCATTTTTTACGCTTTGTGTTTTTAAGACTAACCGTCTGAAGTGTTGTCGTTTGCAGCTGTTCGATCGAATGAACCAATTCTCGTAATCGATGGCAAAGACCACCCATTCTAGAAGGACAAAATTACGAGAAACATAATGGTTGTTGACCTTGAAGCCTGGCGAATCATAAAGAATGAAGTTGTGGTTTTGGATGCTGCCAATTTAATTGATAACGAGAAGAAACTGCACCTGCTTGACAAACAAACATGAGTGTTCATTACCAATCATATGGATCATGGACAGTATGAGCGAGTGAAAACCATTGAAACATCAAAATAGCTTTGGGATTACTTGGAGAAAATTGATGAAGGTGTTTTCACTCAGAAAGATGCTAGGATTAATACTTTGTGAAGCAAACTCCATCGATTAGGCGTCACGAAGGAGAAAACGTGATGTACACTTTCAACAGGTTGTGCAGTATTTCTGGTGAACTGAAATCACTGGGTGCTACTGATGTCAAAGAGACACCATGGTGGGGAGGACTATGCTTCGGTCATTGGATGACTCCAACTTGCTGATATTATTGAAAGGCTCAAAACCCATGAGATGGAAGAAGATGAACACGACGATGAAGTGGATGGCTCAAGCAGAAAGTCTCATGCCCTGAAGGAAAAAACTTCAAATTATTTCTTTTCTGAACCTGGATCAGTTTCTGACTGCGGGCCTGAAAGTATTGGAAATGATGCCCCTTGTCATGAAGCACTTCAACAGATTACAGAAAAAGGCTAGTCTCCGAAGAAGAACTCCAACTCAAGACACTCAAGCAATTCCTCCCGACACCGTTCTCCTACAAGAAGGCATTCGTCAGCGAAGCAGAACTCATGCTACAAATGCATCGAAAAAACCTTCTTCGCCCCTTGCAACTCCTAGGGAAAACGAACCGTTTTGTGCCACAAATATGAATCTTTGAAATGCTCAATGCACACGGTTAGTTCACAAAGCGTGTTTCTTCCATCACCAAACCAACTAGAGAGAGATATGCCCAAACAATCTTCCCCTTTTTGGTGAATTGATGATAATACGAGATTTGAAAAATATATATTGACTCCTCCTATGTGTGTGCACTAATAAACGTATGCCTTTAAAATGCAAAACACACATAATAATATCAAAACTACCCGTAGATTTTATAGACCAGGTAACACTTGCAACAAATGAGATAAGAAGGACTGGCACAGTTGCAAGCACAAGAATAAAAATAATTAGTAAAGGGCACAATAACTAGGATACCTTGCACCATACGAAAACAAAGTTTCAAACCAAACCAACTAGAAGATAAAAAAAATTCACAAGCATAAAGGAGGCAAACGAAACGCACAAACTTGTGAGTCGATCTTGCATGTCTCTCGCTCCTAAGTTCTCCCCACTTTTGCATCAAGACACCAAATAGGCAAAGAGCGATAGTAATACCCCCGTAAGCTCACTTGTCCTCGTCGAAAGCGTCAGACACCTCGGTCTCCTCATTAGCCATGCCTATATATCTCCTCACGCAACCTGGATAAAGTGTTCGCCCTACAAAGAACAACACATCGGCCAGGCCCAACGTAGGACCAACTCACTCGCCTAAAGTGGACACACGTATGAGCATTACATCCTCTTATGAAATGATTAAATTTTATTTTCATTTTTGTTCTCCTATTGTTTCTAGTAAAGTACTCCTTGATCGGAAATATTTGTTGCTTAAGTGGATGTATAGAGCACTACTTTAGTTGTAGATACGACCATTTGAGCAATAACTAATTTCGATTGAAGGGAGTTGAAGAACATTTCTTTGAGTTACATGGAATTTTTTTTTCAGGACTCTACATGTACTTTAAAAAGTTTTTCATGCCAAAAGATATATTCGTGTACTTTAAAAGTGTTTGTGTATTTTTTATAAACTATTCATATGATCTAAAACAATGTAAAAAAACTATCTGCACTTTTTTAAAAGTTCATATGATGATAGAATGATTTTTGTATTTTAAACATACGCTCATCGGTTTTCAAAAGGTTGTAGTATATTTTTAAAAATACAGTATGAAATTTTGTAAAATACATACTGACCATTTTTAAGAATATGACGAGCATTTTATAATACACAACAAACATTTTATTATAAAAGTTGACTATATTTAATACATGCGAATCACTTTTAATGTATGGGTAACATTCTCTAATACAAAATGATTATTGTTAGTAAATGAGTAATACTTTTTAAATACATGATGAAGTTTTTAATAAATTGTGAACATTATTTAATATAAATGAAATGCTTTTTAATAGATGATGGAAGATTCATAAAATTATGATGAACATCTTAAATAAATATGGCAAACATACCCTGAAACATTTTTTAATACACAATGAACATTTTTTAAATGAGAAATAACCATATTTGCTATCTATAAAATAACAATACATTATCAATGTTTTTAATAGACAACAAATGTTTTGAAATACAATGATTTATTTTAAAAACACACTAACTACTTTAATACATGGCACATGATAATATTTTTTAATGTATGATGAAAAAAGAACCAAAATAAAATAAAAAACAGAAGTAAGAAATATAATTCAAAATACGAGTAAAATAAATATCTAAACAACAATAGAAGTAAAAAATAAAACCTACAGAAAACAAAATTAATATGAAAACAAAAAGGAGAGAAAAACGAAAATTAGAAAATAGAAAAATAAAAACTAAATAGAAAGAAGCATAAAATTTAAAATAGAAAAAGGAAACTCAGGCTACAAAAAAACTCTCTCCGATCCATATTTGTTACCGCTAAACCGTATGTATCTAGCATAAAAATTCATTTGTTTTAGCGATAATTAATATGGATCTGAAAGATTAATGAAAGTCGGTAAATTTGCTACTAGGCCAGCACATGGCACTCACAGTGAGTGAAATATAGGAATTATCGCTGAAATCAGCACAAATAGTAAAGGCTTCTCTTTTCATGTTCAGGCATCTACCTAGACACGTGAAGGGCATATGGGCAGATGAGACAGCCAGCCACATCAGTTAAACTGTATTGTGTTGGGTCATGAATGCAAAGAGATTGGATAGCCAGTGCATGATAAATCACCTATGTTTCTAGATAGTGACTACTGGATGGTAATAATTAGCTAGCTGGAATACTGGCGCTCGATGGTTGCGTGCATGTGAACATCGAATGAACAAGCTTGGTGAAGTGATGTTGTTTATCAACAGCAACAGTAAAATATTTCACTTTTCATGTGCAGACACGACACCTTGTTGATCAAACACGTTCACGCGTGAAGACCACCATATGGCCTGTCATTGTTGAAATAAGGCGTGGGCTTTAGGCCTATTACATAATTTTAGAAAATCTTTAAGGGCACATCATATGGGAAAAACATAACATATGTGTGAAGTGGTGCTAAGTTTCGTACCATCCCGGAAATGAAGGGTAAGTTGCACCTCTTTATAAGGCGAGCTCTTCTACATGCTATTGAGCAATACTCCCGCGCGCCACGCCACGCCTCGCTGCGACACGCGCGCTTAATTTTTGCCTGTCAGGATTGTCTAATTAATTGGCATTAATTATGAGTTAATGCAATTAATCACGAGTTAATCGCTGCATGATCTGAGACGTCAATCGTGAGCTGACTCGCTCGCGAGTATCTAGTTCCACGTCGCCATACCGGGCCGTGTATATATTGGAGGGCAACCCTAGCCGACACAACAGAACATATTGCATCTTATCTTTCTCCTCGCGCACTTCCACGCACTGCCGCTGCCTCTGGCGATCCTATCTCGTCCACCGCATACACGGCAGTACGGGAGAGTAGGCCTCCGGAACCTTGCCCTTTGCGATCCTGTACCGGGAGAAGGGCAATAAGATTTTGGGAGCGTCTACGACGTGACTGCTCGCTTCCGCTCGTCTTCTTCGACTACTTCTTCTATATCGCCATGGCCACCGAAGCTGAGAAGGCCGCCGCCGTCAAGCTTCTTCAGGAGCAGGCCGCCGCCAAGAAGACTGCCGACGAACTTGCCGCTGCAAGCTGGCCGAACGGAGGGTATGATTTACTCACCCCGTTCAACGTTGTTTCTGTCTATGCCATGCTTATTTTCTGCGTACATATATATGTTATTTGCGTAGATCTGAGTTGCATAATTAAATAACGGCATAAGGTTAATCTTACATATGCTATATTCATGATTTTTCTAGGGATTAAATTGCTTGAAAAATTGCTAATATATCCAACAACCATCACTCAAGATGTGATTATTATGTGTGTAGTGTACACACATTAGCTAGCTACCCGCAAGCAAAAGCAAGACTTGTAGTTTTGCTGAGGCCGGGTGGCACAGTTTGATATGTACGTATGTGTGTGCAGTGTGCAGTGCACAGTGTGATGGTAAGGTAAGGGTACGTATGGGATGAGGCCCTTGTGTTTAGTTTGGGATCTCGTACGTCTCTTTCGGACAACATGGAGTGTGGCTGTCTCTCCTCATTTAGAGTAGCTTAATCTGTCCGGTGAAGTTAAAGTTGTGGCCGGGCAACGTACGTACGCCCCGGTCACGTGGGAGAGCCAGCTAAATCCAAATCCAAACCAAGCTAATACAAGCAAGCCATCGCCTTCCGTGAGTACGTGCGTACCTGCTGCATCGCCGGCCGGCACGTACGTGGATCACCGGCGGCCATGCATGCATGTAAGGACTAAGGAGGCCGGCCGGCGACATGCAGATGGATGCACCGTCCGTCGGGACATGGACGCGCGTGAAGCTCACGTGGGCGCTCGTACGGGGGATGGATCCATCACATTTGTCCATCGTTCCTGGCTGGTACCACACGGATGAACATCAACACCAGTGTCCCTAGATCAGTGTGCTTGGATATGCGTATGGATGCATGGACGACCGTGGCGACACGCACGTACCTACTGTGGCGTGTTACGTCCGTATCACCCATTCTAAATTCTGTTCGTGCTCATCACAGCCGACAATTTCAGCCGATCCATGGGGCCGGCCACATCAAGAGCCCAGGTCTCTATAGGGGCTAGTAACATAGACTAGTAATTTATGTATGTTACTACTCTATATTACTCTTCACAGCAGCCTTAGTACGCAATTAAGGAACGGATGCATGTTACTACTCTATGTTACTCTTCACTATGAGCAGCCTTAGTACGCAATTAAGGAACGGATGCATGTTACTACTCTATGTTACTCTTCACTATGAGCAGCCTTAGTACGCAATTAAGGAACGGCCAAAGTGGGCCAATGGATTGATATCATATCATATCAGGCTGGTAATGTTGCATCCATTTTCTTTTGAAAAATGAAATATGTTTATATTGTGAAGACATCAGTTACCCAGCCTCTACATCTACAGGATGTCACATAAATATCTATGATTTCTCAAAGCAACAGCACACAAACAACCACTGAATACGACATTCGGAAAACATAAAATGACTCCAAAAGCAACGCCTCTAAAAAGAAAATAATACACAAGTGTCGTCGTTGCTCAACCAATATCTTAGGTTTTCATCTTGAAAAAAATCCAAGCTCTCAAAATAGACCATTTAGCAACACAATTGCCAGGCACAACCAACAAAGATCAAACCTAAGGTGAAAGTTTTCACCTTAAAAGTCACGACTCAAAAACCGAGAAGCACCACCAAAAATAAAATCCTTCAATGTTATCACCCCACACACATGCATATCACCGCTGCTCCTCCTCCCACATAAGATATCGTAAGCTGATACGAACGTGCACTACCGGATTCCAACCGCCTGATCCAAACGTGGTTTACGGATCCACGTTGTTAAAGGTGAGAAAGACTTGGGGGTCTTCTGGTTAGCGCAATAGATTGTGTGCTAGGCAGCCCAAGTTCAAATCTCACCTCCTTCTATATATTAGTAGTGTCTAGTTTCTTCTAGACACTCTTTCATCTTTTTCACGTTGTTAAAGGTGCCTGCATTCCAGAATCCAAATCAAGCTCCGTACATCCTCGCATCAGTGGCTTAATTGATCTTGTCGACGCATGCATGGCTGCCCAATCAAGTCTCCAATTAACGTCCACCGCCACATTCTGATAATAAGCTTCATTCAACGCCGGCCCACTGGTACGGCATTTGTCTCTCCTTCTTCAAGTCTCTTTGATTGCGCACGCAGGCTGCTGGCAATGTTGCATCGATGATGCTAGTAAACCTTTTCTCCCAACAAAAACCTCAAAAGAAGGTTTGTAAGTTTTAGAAAATCAACACATGGCACTTTTAGCTGTCATTTTCGATCGCCGTCGAGCAGGCAGCTAATTAGTAGACACATCTCGTGAATGCCAGCCATATTGCCGAAGAGACGGTTGGCCATGCATCAGTCACTCATCATTCAGTAAAGCTGGGTTGGTTTTACATGCAATGAGAGTGGATAGCGAGTGCATGATAAATCAGCCCACAGCACACTGGTTATATGGATATGATTCATAGCTGGCTTACACTTTTCTCTGTGGAAGTAACTCAACACTAAGTACTCTTTTTGAGCTGTCATTTTCGATCAACGCCAACATACAGTCTAGTGCATATATCATGTCATGTGCAGGAACCTAATTAGAGAGACACGTGAAGACCATATGGGCGAGCGGGACGTACGGCCATTAGTCAAGTCGTCCAAGGTATATATATATATATATATATATATATATGCTGTGTTGAGTTTACATGCAAATTAAGACAGTGGACAGCGAGTGCACCTAGATAGATAGAGAGAGAGTTGAGACGACATGTGCACAGTGCGGCGGCCGGACCATCGAATGACGATCGAGGAACAAGTAATCGATGATAATATCGATACTTATTAAAATTATATGTATCTTACCCACACTACAACGTCAATCCAGACGTAACCCGATTTATACATAATATTCGATACGAACTCAACAACAATTGTACCTCAACCGTGAACACTAAACCAATGAAATCATGTGTGCATGAATTGAATTGGTCATGCCATGGCGGTAATATAGTTCGAAAATCTTCGTGCTAAGGCTTCAAAGCATCAACGCGGCAGAATAACAACCGTCATCGATGAGAAAAAGCTTATATACTTACATCAGAAGATCGATTCAACCTGAAACCACAGAAATGAAGACAATGTTAACGTCCACATGCATGCTTCGTTTGGACATGGACGTGCATGCATGCACGCGCGCCATCGTGAAACTCACGTGCCCACCCTCTACACTGTCTCACCTTTCGCAAATACCACCACACGAACCAACATCAACGCTAGTGTTAGTGTACGTGTCTCTTCGTTGTGCTTAGATCAATCTATATATACTGTACTGTACTCCTTTTCTTTCGTCCGTGAATAAATGTATTTCCATTATTTTTTCTAAATTAGTAGTAATATATATGACATTAAATTGACATTACATTTTAAAGAGGATCTAATGATTCTAGTTTAGTGCAATGGATGCTGCTATTTTTTCTCATAAAATTGATCAAAACATTAAAACTTTGACTTAAAACAAAAGCTATAAGCACATTTATTCGTGGATAAAGGGAGTCGGTGGAATGCATGTTGTGTTACATAAGTACTCACACAATATAAATATGCACGCTCATATACACATACATACAGATATCTCTATAATCACACATTCTCATACCTTACCTTTATAATCCCCTTCAAGAAACTGAGTCGGTGGTAAAATTTTGAAATCAATGGCCTCGCCATAAAGCTGATCAAAGTGGAAAGTAACTTAGATTAGTAACAAGTATATGTTATTAGTCTATGTTACTAGTAATATAGTGTAGTATCATCAAATCTTTATTTCAACCCACAATTTTTTTAATTTTTTTTAGACGTAGATTCATTTTATCTCGGAATGTGCTATTTACGGTAATATGTTATGTTAATCATCTTTTACTTTATTAATTACTTGCCACATAAGTAAATTTATTTTAAGATGTGTTATATTACTAGCTAAATTACTCACATTATTATGGCTAGCCTAAGCATCTGATAAATTATTATTACTGAACCACGCTAGGACGTGAGGGTGCTCTAGATTTCAGTACACCTGCAAAATTTAAGTACTGCGTTGCACGACTGGATGAACCGAATGATTAATGCGAATCGCGAAAGACATGATGAAAGAACCACAAGACCAGCGTACAGTTTAGTCAATGCATCCACAGTCCACAGTCCACCTGCCCGACACTCCAGATAGAAATGGATCTGTTATTAGTTGGATAAATTTTTTAGTCTTTTGATACAGTACTATGTAAAGCTCGGACCTATCTAATCCCTGCCCGGACCGATGGATTTAATTAAGTCCATAAGGAGATCTGTCTGGTCATATCAAACGGGTTCGGATTAAGACAAGACGGAGATGAGCGTCATCATCCCGGCCACGTGAAGGGGAAGAGGTTTGTCGATCGGTTCCATCGACCATTGGTAATTTGGTATCTGCTTCTTGATTTTGAATGTGTACATGTATCTCAAGTTCTCAGCCCTCAGCAATGCCATCCTGAAACCACCTTCGAAAGTAGCTGAAATCGAATCCAGTAGTCGATCATTTGCGTCACTCGAAGTCTGGGTTACACGCCCAAATCCATCCCATGAAGTCTAGCGTCTGCTAAGCAAACTGCCCAAAAGATAGGTGATTCCAATAAGTTGGAATGTGTCGGTCCCTCTAGTTAGAAAGATCATATTGTGATTGTTTTTTCTTTCTTTCTTAGAATGGAGACGATCGCCTGGCTGGGGCTCAAGCTTCGGCTGGTCGGGCCAAGCCCATCAACGCTCACTGTCCTGTTTTTGCTACATATGACACATCATAAATGTTGCAACTGTAGTATTTGCCTTGTAATAATGACATCTTCAAATCGCTCGAATCAGTTCGGATCAGAATTGCCATTCAACACGGTTTCTGTATCCTCTAGCGGGTTGATTCGTGGCTTTGCTGGAGTTTGGAGCATCGAACCGGCCGCTTCCGACAACTTGGCTCCACCCAAAAATCCTTCGCGCGCGTGAAGCGGATGAGCAGCGCCGTTCAATGCCGAAGAGACTGCTGGAGGTCTTCGGTTAGAGCTTCGTTCTTCATGTGTGCGTTAATGTCGGCGAGACATGGAAGGGGCGATTTCGAAGTGACAGTGATGCCGAGAGCGCAACGTTGTTTGTGTGTTTTTAATACTGGAGACCCAACGGGGCGGATTCGAAGCGACGGTGTCACTTCAATGTGGACGCATCGGTCGAGAAGCCTACCCCGGCTGCATGGAAGTCGGCTGCCCTCATGTCCTCCTGCCCACGGCTGTATAAAGTGGTGCAGCTAGCCTCCACACCCAAAATCTCATCTGCGCTCAATCTCATTTGTGCCACTTGAATCACCATGGACCACTCTAAGATCACCACTTAAAAGATTCTCACTCCGACAAGGAAAACGAAGATCCTGATAGAGCAGGAGGAGGCCCGACGCATGGAGACAGAGGAGGCCGCGAAGAGAGAGCAGAAGGAAGACAACGACGATGAGCATGATGACGACGACGATGATGAGAAGCATTAGAAAGAGGAGAAGGAGGATGAAGAACTAACTTTGCACGCCACCGCCAGCTCCGTCGAAGTTACATGATAGGCGCGTCGTCGAGGAGGCCATGTTGGTGAAGCCCTCCACAGCAGAACAAAAGGTAATCCTCAACTTCATTCAATCGGAGATCGAGGTGCAAGCCAACCGACGCCTCCTCCGTGGGAAACATAAGAGGATCGACTACTTCAACGTCGGTCCTAAGGACGCCGAAGTGCTAGCCGAGGGCCCCAAGGAGATGGAGGTGGAGGATATGATGGCGTCGAGGCGGACGCGAAGTCCGACTAGTTTTTCTAGATTTATTTAAACAATATAACAGTTCAACGGACGAAATATCTTTTGTTTATGTAAATTTGATCTGGATATGAATAAATTTTGTTCACATTTATCCGAATCGCGCGAATTTCGTCCAAGTTTGTGTGAATGTGAATAAAATATGTTAAGCTACATGCAGACGGATGCAATTAGGATTGGATGGTTGACTTTCGCATCAATGTCCACGGACCGGTCCCCTTGTCTTCGGACGGATGCGGTGTCTATTTTAGGGGATAGTGTTGGAGATGCCTTAAGGCCCTTAACGATTACAAGAACATATGTGCAACCAAAGCGGAAAATAATAATAAAAAAAGGGTTCATGGCTTCGACACACACCCTGGACGCCGCCACCACACCTTCACCCGCCTCCTCGGCCCCCCTCATCTTCTCTGTTCGACGTCCTCGTCGGGGGAAAGAGGAGTGGGGATCCGTCCATCTCATTTTATTTTTCTTAGGTTTTTGCTTCTTCGGCATCATCGACGAGGTGGTGGCGAAGATGACATGATCTAATAAGGTCTCTCCCCACCTCAACGACCTTCGTTTCGGTGTCGACGAAAGGCCAGCTAGAGTTTGTGTCCCCCGATCTGTTGGTATTCATCAGATCGATCTTTCTAGTTTGTGTGTCTTTCAAGGAGAGCTTTTGGATGAATTTTGATGTGGATACTTCGACATATTATTTTATGTTTTACTCTAGCTTGATCCGGTTTCTTTTTGGTTGATGCTCCGGTTGATGCTGCTTCAACGATTTGTAGATCTCATCTCAAGGAGTGAGTGGCTATTGCGGTCTTCGAAGCCTGGTATGGCAAGGATGTTTGTAGATATCGCTTTTCTTTATTGGTGATGCAGTGCAATTTCATTCTCCCACCGACATACAACCAGAAGAAGAACAAGACCAGTATGGTTTTTTTATGTAATCTTATTTTGTACTGGTCGCAGTTGTCTATCAATTGTACCACCCTTTGTTTCCATCGATATATTAATCAGATCTAAGATGCTTTGGGTGTCTTTATTAGAAAAAAAGGGGTTCGATACACGGCTAAAGCTGACCAAACATAGTGACGCGGCACATACAAACTACAGAGATATATGATCACCCAACTTGTGATGGTTGAGATGTGTTATGTTAAACATATTTTGAAATCTGCCATGAGAAAATAACCACAACCATTTGTTACTCTGGTTAATCAAATGATAAAATTGACATTAGACATATAGGGTAATATAAAACCTCAATGCCAGATATACATGCACCTAAATATTTATATTCTTAAACAATCATTAATTTTGATAGAAAATCCAGAGCATCACCCACAATTCAAAAAGGGATTAATCTTTTTTTCCTTAGTTGATTCATACTCGACTGATTTACTCTAGTTTTGGAAAACAGCCAGTCTGCCCAACTCACTTTGGACGCTTTTTATTTTTATCCTTCAACCGTAACTTTGAAAACTTTTGAGCAGATTCATACTAAATCGAAAAAATGCAAATAATATATCAAAATGTTCAGAAAAACATCACCTACATATGAATGTCATTGCATTCGTCACAAAAGTGTTGGAAAGTCCTTATCTCAGTTTGTGCTCATATAATCTTAACATGAATAAAAAAAATCGCGAACGAGTCCCTAGCGTAGTGGTTAGAGGCTCTACTAGCACCCCTTTGGTCCTGGGTTCGACTCCCTTGGGGAGCAAATTTCAGGCTGAAGGGAAAAAAATGCCCTCGTCCTGCCCCACGCCAAAGCACAGGTCTAAGGCCGGCATATTCTCACGTGGGTCGTGGTGCCGCTGTGTGTGGGTGGGGCATGAGGTTCGGGGATTTTCTAGGCCTGTGTGAGAAGGTCTTCTTCTTTAACAAATGCCCGGGGGCTTCTTCCCCCCGCAGGTCTAGTTTTGAATAAAAAAAATCTTAAAAGTTAAAAAAATTAATTTTTTTATTAAATACTCCCTCAATTCCTAAATAAAGGGCGTATTTTTTTAAAGTTAAACTTGTTTAACTTTGATTAAACTTGTTTAATTTTGATCAGTTTTTTAGAGAAATGTATGAACATAAATTATATCAAATTGGTATCATGAGATTCATCTTGAAATGCATTTTTATATTGTATATTAGTATTTTAGATGTTGATAATTTTTGTTATAAATTTGGTCGAAGTTAAAGAAGTTAGACTTTTCAAAAAAATTATACGCCCATTATTTAGGAACGGATGGAGTATTATTTATGTAAACATCGATAAATGTTTTGAGTTCTTGCAAAGTATAATCATGGAATAATATTCATGAAAGTCGTGGAAAAAAGACAAACTCAACACTCCAAAATTCAACAAAATACTGTTTTTTCAAATGGTCTTTAATCTACAATCAGTTTTTTTTACTACAACAAAATATACTAAATCTTTACAATCCGTTTCATAATGTCATTATTCTCTTTTTTTAGGATCAATGTCATTATGCTCTACCCGCAAAAAAAATGTCATTAAACTCTAGCGCGTTTCCTCTCTATAATCCTTATCATCATCATTTTAAGGATTCTTGAGATCCAAGCGGGGAGGTGAGCCAAAAAACAAAAACGGTGAGGTGAGCCCTCGCCTCGCGTGTCACCTAGTTAAGCGGGCCGGACCCCCACTCAGCTGATGATTAAGCAGCAGCAAGTCGACGACGACGGCGACTTCCGCCGGCGGCCTTATAAATTCGGACGCCTCTCTCGTCTCCTCCGCCTCACTCCATCGTCAGCTAGCGACCTACCTACTTTTACTTCCAGCCGACGACCAGAAACAAATGCCAGTGTGAGCGAGTGAGTGATTGTGCGCGACTCGACGACGATGCGGATGCGGGCGCGGGACCTGCACCCGCTCTGCTGCCTCCCCGTCGACTGCCCCGGAGGCTGGTGCTCGGCCGCCGGGGACCGCTCCCCCTCCCCTCCCCCGCCCGCGCCCGCGCCGGCCGCCGTGGCCGGGCTGCTCCACAAGTGGACCAACATCGGCAAGGGCTGGCGCCCGCGCTGGTTCGCCATCCTCCGCGGCGGCCTCCTCGCCTACTCCAAGATCCGCCCCCGCGCCGCCTCCCCGCCTCCTCCGCCGCCGGAGGACGCCGGCCCCAGGCTGATCGGCCCGGCCGGGTACGCCGCCGCCCCCGAGGACCGCCCCATTGGGTTCGTGCGTCTCAAGGTCCGTCTGATTTTCATTCATCCCGCCGCGCGCTCCTCTGCTCTGCTTTTCTTTCTTTTCCCCAACCCCAAAGAATCGAATTTTATTTCAGCCCGGTAGATAGATTGTTGCCCTGTTATAGGACAGATTCAGGGTGGTTTCGCCATTGCGATGATCTTCAACTGCGAATGCTCTGCTCTGATGACGATGGTAATAATCTTTTAGTGCTAGGAGTTGCACGATTCTTGGATTCAGAGCAGGTGGAGCTATGCGCATAGATAGTAGTCCTAGAACAGAACAACCAAATGGGAGCTGTAAAGAGCAACCCAGCCGTCACATCAGCCGCCCCACACACTGTGAGTTCGGCCGTGTCCGCATCCACTGACTCTACCTAGCTTATTAGCTTCCACCCCCACCCCCACATCAGAATCATCGATTCCCAGATCTCCACAGCAAGCTAGCCAGAGCGGCGACATTTACCAAGCTCTATGTCTGTTACAGTATACTAGGGGCGTCTCATTTGGTTAGTTTTAATTGCCCGGATCGATATCGATGGAGACGGAGCAACGGCGACGACGAATGGAGAGTGATTGCTGCTTAGTTATGCGTGCTTTTCCTGAAAGCCACTGCCCCTTTTGAATTAGCAAAGCACACGTGAGCTTTCCTGCAAAAGCAAACGTTGTTGTGGGATCCAATCCAACTACCCAGGTGGGTGGGGTTGCCGGTGACAGTGAGCAGCACCATCCCTCTCGACCGGAGAAGAGATCACACTCACACCAATGGGGCTAAACAAGATTAGCAATGCTGCTTGGCCATCTTTTCCCTTTTGCCCTTTTTACATTTGAACAAGAATCTTTCCATCCAGTGAGTCTCCACATATGCAGAATCACGCTATGCTCTGTGCTGGCCATGTGAAGGAACCAACCGGCCTCCAGTTGGATTTGCTCTCTTGGGTCTAAAGTCTAAACTGGGCACTGATGGGGCCGGCCTTGGAGTTGGATGTTCTTGAGCTGTTGGAATCTCAGGTGTACAGAGGAAAAGGGGCCTTCCTTTTCTGTGTGAACCGTCTTGTTTCTTAGTTGTGACTTTCTGCCAGGCAACCAAACTCATACCTCCAACAGTATTAACTGAAATGGTGTAATAATAAAGCAAAGGTTCCTACATTGTGGTAGATTCTTGCAGCTATTCGGTAGTTCACCTAAGAGTACATTCTGCAATAATTCACATGGTTTTGTATAGCTACTATGAGCGAACTACACCTTTCTGATTTGCATTCGAGTACGCGCTTCAAATTTCGTATGTTTTGACAGAAAACTACACGTTGCACACAACAACTCAATCTTTTGGCTGCTGGGTAGTGGGTCTGATATGATAATTACACTGATGATCGTGTCCTACCAGTCAGGTTCTCACTCTTATAACTTGATTTGATTGGGTTTTCCATTGAAACGTCACCATAAAGTTTGTTTGGTTTACTTAGAAGCATATTTAGATTAGCAGTTTTCTGTTAGTTATCCTAAGAATGCATGCCTTTTAGAAAACGTACTCTTTATCTGATATCAAAATCTGAGGGTATCTATCTTCATGATTAAACTGGATAAGGTTCATTGAATGGCATAGTGTATATAGAGAATATGTAACCTTGTTAGATCTATCGGTTTTGGTTGTTAAGGTTATCATCTAAAACTTGCCAGATATCGTCATTCCGCGAAAGCAAATCAGATGATAAGAGATTCTATATAATTACTCCAACCAAGACGCTTCGGCTGAGAACCAGCTCAGTTAAGGATCGTGTGGCTTGGATTGAAGCCCTTGTTTCTGCAAGAAGTGAATCTTCTCCCAATGGAGGTTTACTGTATGACCAGAATGATGCATCGTTTTCTACGGACAGGCTTAGGAATCGTATGCATGCTGAAGGTCTTGGTGAAGATGTTATTAAAGACTGCGAACAGATTGTCCATTCTGAATTCTCACAGTATTATACACAGATGAAACAACGTTGTGAAGAGTATTTGAGCTTTCTTGGCAGTCTTCCACAACAGCTTGAGGTAACATTTTCTCAAGACTTGCTGCTAGGTGTATTAGTGAACTCATGCTACTCCCATTTCTTTGATGATTGACCAGCTCATAAGTTTAATGTGGATTGCAAGAAAGCATTTGGTGCACTGTTAACCATCTTTTTAAAATCAAGTGTGTGGTCCCTTTTCCCTCAGTACACTATAATCCAAAAAAGTTCGCCCCGCCCAGAAGAATTAAGGATACCGCAGAACTGTTATCTCGGTTTTCATTTGACCCTTCCTGCAAAGTAGCACACTAATTTACTTTTATACAGTAGAAAGATCCTCATTTCCATTGAGATTTGTCGGTGACATAACCATGTTGATTTATTTTGGATGCGATGTGCGTGATAGAGCATGGAGTTATGCCCTACTCCCAGGGGCAAAACTACACCCCAGACAGGCTGGGCATTAGCCCGATGCTCAGGCCCAAACTATCACTAAATACTGCTTAATAATAAGAGGAAAATTAGTTTGATTAACGTCACAAGGAAGAATAACAATAGCCAGACCTATCACTAAATACTGCTTAATAATAAGAGAAAATTAGTTTGATTAACGTCACAAGGCAGAATAACAAATTTGGGTCCTCCCCTGCCTATTCCCAGTTGGAAACTGAACTAAGCGATATAATGAAATGCAATAACCATACTAGCTTTTTAATGATATGCTGTGCTCTTCAGGTACTTAATGAACAAGATACTACACACTTGATCAGACCTGAATGTTCCTGCTCTGGACATGGAAAATGTAGTGGTAATTTACTTTTTTAACTCTTATGTTTTCTCTGTTTCTCATACTAGCTTTATCATCCTGTTCTGCATCCATGATTCATGTAATGAGCTTCGAGGACAGCATCAATTTTGCATTTCTAGTTTCATTGGTGTCTGGTACTTCATTTGCCCATCTTCTCAGTTTAAGCATTTAATGCACAATTTCCATCTGCTCTGGTGCTGTACCCCTGTCTCAAGATGGATGTTTGAACATGTTCATTTGTGCCTAACATAAATATTTTGTTGTTGTTAAACTGTTATCATATCATATCGAATTTTGAAAATGAGGAATGCCAATTTTATATATTGGGCTTTAATATTTAATAATAGTATGTGGCACAAATAAAAGAAAAATAAGAAATTTTAGCCTCCTGTTCTTAGTTTCTTACCTTTTCTTTTCTTGACCTTTTTTCATCAGAGAGCAGCAACACAGAATCATCCGATGATGCCGGGATTCAGGAGTTAGGTGAATCTTCAGATGAAGATGACTATAATTTCTGTGATACAAGAGAAAGTTTCAGTGATTCTGCTGCCAGTCCTGACTTGAGGACGAAGCCTTCGAATTCGAGCAACAATGTCCATCAATATGATCATAAATCTGTAGAATCAAGATCCAGCAAGGGAGAAAATGAAAGTTTATTGCTGCCATCAAAACGCCGCACAAAGTTGCCCGAACCAGTTGAAAAGGAGAAGGGTGTTAGTCTTTGGTCAATGATCAAGGACAATGTTGGAAAAGATCTGACACGGGTCTGCCTGCCTGTTTACTTTAACGAACCAATTTCATCTCTTCAAAAATGCTTTGAAGACTTGGAATATTCTCATTTGTTGGACCGTGCATATGACTATGGCCTAAAGGTATGAAAGTGTCATCCTTCATACATCTTTCTTGTCATTTTGTTTTGTTTCTGTCTTGCCACTGGTACTTAAAATTTGTGGTAGCTTTTAAAATTTAGTGAACAATGAAGTATTTATTTCCACCCATGGATCATTCTAAATGCATCTTATCTGGCTGATGTGCATTTTATTTGTTCATTATGTTTTTACCAACTCTGATCAAAAGAACAAAAAAATTATTCACAATTCACTGTCAGTCTGGAAAGTAGCTGGTTATAAATTTTCAGTCTTTTTACCATCAATCTGAATCCAGGGGAACAGTGTGATGAGAACTCTATGTGTTGCTGCATTCGCTGTCTCTGGGTATGCTTCCTCTGATGGCCGGCCCTGCAAACCTTTTAATCCTTTGCTAGGGGAAACTTATGAAGCTGATTTTCCTGAAAATGGAATCCGTTTCTTCTCCGAAAAGGTCAGTTATTGGCTACGATTGAACTAAGTTTGGAAAGTTTCATTCTGTAAAGTTGGCATGATATATTTCTATTTCTTGTCTACGAAGAGTTGTAATTTCACTTTCTACTGCTATCTGCTGTTAGACCTTTTGCTGGTATTGTTACAAACTATACCTGAAGTCATGATGTTATTCCCTTCTTGGTACCAGGTTAGTCATCATCCAATGGTCATGGCCTGTCATTGTGAAGGAAGAGGTTGGAAATTTTGGGGAGAGAGCAATGTAAAGAGCAAATTCTGGGGACAAACAATTCAGCTTGATCCTGTTGGTGTTTTAACATTAGAATTCGACGATGGAGAAATTTTCAAATGGAGCAAGGTAAAAGCCCTTCCTAGAGATCACTGGCCTTTCATCATTGATTGCAGACTGTCTCACCCATGCCCAAATCCAATAGTAGTGAACCTTTTTCTTATGAAAATTACTAACTTTTACTCTCTGCAACAGGTTACAACAACCATTCATAACCTTATCGTCGGCAGACTTTATTGCCATCATCATGGCACGATGAAAATAACCGGGAATCGGCAATATTCATGCAAGCTTACATTTAAACAGCAGTCTTTTCTTGAACGGAACCCTCGACAGGTAAGACGGAACATAATCAAACATAATTGACAGTTTCTGTAACTGATGTATTCTTCAACCTCCCTGTCATCTCTGTGGATCTTACTAAGATATAGTTCCATGCAAGGTTCAAGGAGTTGTCGAGGATATTGGCGGTACCAAGGTTGCTACCCTAAGAGGAAAATGGGACGAGAGCTTGTACTGCAATTTGACTAATGACGGAGTAAGTTCCAGTGCTGAATCCACTCTGCTGTGGGAGAAACATGAGCCTCCAACTAATCCCACACGATACAATCTGTCTTCGTTTGCTATAACTCTAAATGAGTTGACTCCAAATCTCAAGGTACACTTAATTGGCAGATTCAGCTCGCTACTTCTCTTAGCTAGCTCTGATACTGAAGCACTGTTTTTGCCTTACTTGTTTAGGAGAAACTGCCGCCAACAGATTCAAGGCTTAGACCGGATCAGCGATATCTGGAGAACGGGGAGTACGATAAAGCCAATTCTGAGAAGCTACGGTTGGAGACAAGGCAACGAATGGTGCGTCTTTCTTCATGTTCTCCTACATGTCCACGGATACTACTTTGCGTTCACAGTTCTGTTATCGTTCTCAGAGATAGACAAACCCTACTTCCACAAAACTTACCTGACTACATTACAAAGTAGATTGTTGCATATGACTAGATTAGCCTCAAATATACCAACCCATGAGGTATCCAACCGGATTTGTTTCCATCTTTCTTCGCACGCAGGCACGGAAAATGCAGGACAATGGATGGAAACCGAGATGGTTCGATAGGGACACTGAGGATGGACCGTTCCGCTACACCGGAGGTTATTGGGAGGCGAGAGAGCAGAGGGAATGGGATGGCTGCCGCGACATATTCGGTGAATTGCCCGGCAAGAAAACTTCTCCGATTCTCGCTAGTGTGGATATTATATAGCTCAAGTATGTAGCAGCTTATTCGATTTCCACCAAATAGGTGTTAGCGGATAAGGATTACTGAAAAATATATACTACTACAACTACTAGCTGGCTTTCCCCAACCCCATTGCGCAGAGATGAGCTCACTCATCTCCCCTGTATCTAAACAAAATACTATGACATACGGCTATGGACATTATAAACTGTGTGCATAGGCTTGCAAGATGTATTAGGTGCTAGCTTGTGTTTGTAAAACCTAGATTGTCAATAGTACTATTCTTCTTTAGCTGTATATGTTTTCGCAAAACCGATGAGTGCCTTGTGATCAAGTGCTGAAGTATAAATTTAGTGGTCAATTGCTGATCATGAATGTTTCTACAGTTTACCAAATTCTAGCAATTCTGCCCTGGAAAGATCAGGACAGACTTGACACTTTTATATTGTACTTATCTCCAAGATAAGGAGAGTCTTGACATTTTTTATGTTGTACTTATCTCCAATATCATGATATGCTTGACGTTTTTGTGTAGTGCATATCTCCAAGATCAGGACATGCTTGACACTTTTTGTGTGTTGTACTAATCACCAAGAACAGGATATACTTGCGGTGCCTTAACCTCAACAAGCAAGTAACTCCTGCATTATGAAACTAATATAATCAGCAAGTACTCATCTGCCATCTGATAAACACCTAATATATTTTTATTCTGTTCTGTTCTTACAAATTTTCATCACCATTGTCACCGATGTTCTAAAATACAATGAAACTAAACTAAAAAAAACCAGTTGGTCATGTATCAAGCATGGACGACCACCTCTTCGACGTGGAGCTCGATGATGCCGGCGTCCGCCAGGCGCTTCTCCTTGTACACATACCCCCTGGCGGCGACGACGAAGATCCCTAGGTTGACGGTGCTGATGGCAGCGAGCAACCAGTAGAAATAGTCGAGCCTCCCCTTGTCGATGTCGTTGGCGAGCCACGGTCTCCGGCCGCCGGAGGTGGTCACGGCGTGCACGACGGTGACGAGGCCGGAGCTGAGGAAGAAGCCGAGCGAGAGCGTGGTGAGGAAGAGGCCGGTGCTCATGGTCTTCATGTCCCTGGGGCACTCACGGAGGAAGAAGTCGAGCTGGCCGATGTAGGTGAACGCCTCGCCTGCGCCGACGAGGAGGAACTGCGGCACGATGAGGAAGACGGAGAGATGGACGCCCGCGGTGGAGGCGGAGAGGCGGCGGCGCTCGGTGATCCCAGCGACAACCATGGCTAAAATGGAGAGGAAGAGGCCGACGAAGATGCGCTGGAGCGGGGAGAGGCCCTGCGGGTTTTTGGTGAGGCGGCGGGCGAGCGGCGCGAGGAGGCGGTCGTAGATGGGGACGGTGAGGAGGATGGCGCCGACGAAGAAGACGGTGAGGGAGCCGGCGGGGATGACGAAGGAGGGGCCGAGGCGGCGGTCCAATGCCTGGGCCTGGGAGACGGAGAAGGTGGTCATCTGCGCGTAGACGGTCCAGAAGATAATGGTGGTTGCCCAGGTGGGCAGCATCCGCACCACCTGCTTCACCTCCTCCACCTCCGTCACCGTGCACACCGCCCACTTCCGCTTCTTCTTCTTCTCCCCCGACGACGGCGACGGCGGTGACAACGACGACTCCACCTCCACCTCCACGATCGCCGCCTGGTCGAGGAACCTGCATGCACGTACTCACAAGTCTTGGTTGTTAATGATAAAATTAGTACTCCATATGTTAGTGTCGTTTCCTAAATTTACGAGGATTATGCTTAGAAAATGTGTAATAACTAAGAGATGACAATGGCATCTTGTACAATGGGAAGAATGTTCTTATCTTCTTGTTACGAAGACAATCATCGTCTTAGCTAAGAGAACATAAAAGTTTTCCTTTCTATTTCTTTCCCCTTCAACTCAACAATCATTTAGATGGCATTGCTAAATTAATTCAAGCTATGTGGTGATGGGGGTGGCAACCCTTTCTATCTCCTGGCTCCGGTGATGCTCGACGAATGTTGGTAGCAATGTGTTCATGCAGTGGTGGGTGGCGATCTCGATTGTAGTGACTCTCGGGTGCTGCTCGCGCAGTCATTTAATGGGAGGGGCGCGATCTAGTAGCGATGCGGTGCGTACGGGTGGGGTGTTGGGTGGTGCTCCGCGCGAAAGCTTGCCGTGCTCTTGTCGGCTGTGGATGTTGTTTCATCTTCTTAGAGGCATCGTCATTGATTCCATCTCCTGTACATCCTCCGATCTAGTTCTTTGGGTGAAAGCCTAAGTCTTGGTCATGCGACATCGTTGCTTCCCTCTCTGGGGCGTCATATTGAAGACCTTTGGATTCCGTTGTGCACTTAATGTGCTAGACGCTTGCGGCGTTATTGCTGGCGGCAGGTGTCTATCCGGCGATGTGGGTGATTGTGTGTGGCTTCTTGTGTGTCAACAATGATGGTGGCTAGCGGTGCTGGGTCGGAACAAGGGCTCGGTAGTCGGTTCTTTCTGGCTTGCTCCACATATTTCTTTTTTTGCCTCACCAAGAACTGCCTTGGAGGTGCCTAGGTGATGACGATGACATGTGATTGGTGTTCTTTGATGATGCATTGCTTGGCATGAGCTCTGCACTTTTCTCATGTGTTTGGTGCTTTTCAACGAGGACTTCGTTGGTTGAAGTCGACGGTAAAATCAAAATCTTTGGCTCGTGAAAAAATGATGGTGGCAATGATAGAAGACCTGGGCATTCTTTGGGCCGGGCCAGTCTTGGGCTTGGGATTTTGAGCTCTGCACTTTCTTTTTTGCACGGAAGTACAAGAGAGACCGGTGCTGGTACGACATAAAGTTCAATGTTTGCTGGAGAAGATGCTGCCAAACAAGAATGCATGTGGCAAGCAGGCATATCTCCATCAAATTCTCCTTTAGACACCTCCTGTAGGTAGCTGCAACAAAACCAGCTGGGGATAGCAACTGCTTGTCCTGGGATTTTGTACGTGTGTTCCCTCGGTCCCATGCACGCCACGCCACGCCAGGTATTTTCTTTTCTTTTCTTGGGACACTGGTTTAGGGCTCTATCTCTGTGCATACTATGTGGTGCTCACGTGTACATTCTTCATGACAACATACATGCAAAGAGAGAAGCAATGACCACACGTACGTAAGCCGTAAGCTTAGCTAGCTAATCCATACATGAGGTATTTTCTATGCATTGTTTGGTTGTCTGTGTTTTGAATTGGATTTGGTATTCCCAAGTTACCATGTTGGGTGTTTGGATGTGCATCGAAACGATGGATTGAAATGGGTACGAAGTGAATTCGCTCTCAGGCGCGTATGCATCCCACGATACGGGCCTCCCTTGCTTCGATTTCACTTGAGTTGAGCTAATCCCGCAAAAAAAAGGGTTTACTTCCAACTTTTTTGGAGATTTAAACTATTTCAAACTTTGATCGCGTTTACACAAAAATATAACAATACTTATGAAACTAAATAATTATATAACAAAAATATACTTCATAATAGCATGCATCTAATGATACTATTTTAGTGGTATAAATGTTGATGTATTTTATATAATCATGATCAAAATTTCAAAATTTTGACTCTCCAATAAAATTGGAAGTACACTCTTTCAAAAACGAAAGGAATACTACGTGTATACGTATAATAACATGCATTTTTTTATCATTTTTCTAATAGCATGCATGTGCTTGTGTACTCTTCTACATGATGTACTCCAAAACATAGTACTCCCTCCGATCCATAATAAGTGTCGCTCGTCTAGTACAAAGTTTGTACTAGCTTAGTACAAAATGATCGACACTTATTATGTATCGGAGGGAGTACTACATGCAGACAGAGGCAGAGGAGGCAGCCATTGGCCATGTGGGAGTGGGACTAGGTACTCGCTGCACTGTCTGCCCTATAGAACGTACGAAATTAAATCAATCCATCGATCCCCGGCCGGACCTGCTTTAGACCACGATTGAATAGTATCAAACATCTATCTATCTATTTTTCTGATAAAAGAGGACTTCCTTTCGATTTCATTTATAGAAATCACATCTATCAATCTACCAATCGATCTGCCTCGCAAGGTTTGTTGTAAACTTTATATTAGCTAGCCACCAGATCATGTGCATGCATGCATGCATGGTCCCTCTTAACAGCCTGGTGCTGCTAATCCGATATGCACAAACATATATATGGTCTACATGCATGTGACACAGATTGGTCTTGTTAATCACCAGATCATGTACGTACATCTGATGCATTTTGCATGTGTACATGCATGTGATGCTAGCAATATACAGTGTGTGGTGTCACAAGGTGATACTATACAATCATCATATTAATTAGATGACGATACAATTATCATATAGTACGTACGTACTATACTTACAGTCCTATGTATGTACGTGCACATGACACACATTGACACGTCACTATGCACAGCATGCATGCCGGACCTACGGGACAGCACAAATTAATCAAGCCAACTAACTGTTCACGTGCATGGTACTTCTAAATACTTATAAGATAGAAAATGGATTCATGTGAGGGGGCTTCCCCACTGGATCCCTGGTGATAGTTAAATTTTTTTACTTATAAAGATATTTTAGATATTTCAATACAAACTATATACATATGTATATAGATGAATTTTATAGTGTAGATTCACTCATTTTTTCTTCGTATATAGTTTATATTGAAATCTCTGTTTTTTTATTTAGAATCGAAATGAGTGCAGTTCATTAGTTATCGTACGTACGTAGATCCCCAAGGTTAAGTTCTTGTTGAGCACAAGGTTAACTATGTATGTACGGTGACACTATCGATAACAAGCAGTATATATATACTTGTTTAATGATAATAATGGAAGAAGCGGATAGGAGGGACGTGAATGCCATGCCATGTCACCTACCTGCACTGCTTGGAGTGGGGCAGCTTCCTCTTGCCCTTCACGTCCTCGCCGGCGGCCGCCGCGTCGTCGACGTCGTAGAGCATGGACGGGTCGGACGGCAGCGGCAGCGCGCGCTTCCTCCAGGCCGCGGCGGTCACGCCCGCGATCTGCGTCAGCGGGCTCCCCGCCAGCTTCTTGAACCGGTACCTCGGGGTGCCGGCGAGGAAGACGCCGAGCCCCAAGAGGATGGCCACCACGCACACGCCGTACCCCCACCGCCGGCCGACGTTGTCCTGCACGTACACCAGCACGGTGACGGCGAGGAGGGACCCCAGGCTGATGAAGAAGAAGAACCAGCCGAAGAAGCGCGCCATGCGCCGCCGCTCCCCGCCATGGGACTCGTCGAACTGGTCCGACCCGAACCCGGACACGCTGGACTTGAGCCCGCCGGTGCCCAGCGCGGTGAGGTAGAGGCCCAGGTAGAGCACGGCGAGCTGGGTCCCGCTGGGCGGCAAGCAGCCGGGGTCCCTGCCGTCGCCCGTGGGGTCCTTGCAGGGCGGCGGGCGCAGCCCCGGCGCCGCCGTGGAGACGGTGAGCACGGCCATGCCGGCGGCCTGCACGGCCGTGGAGATGGCGATGGTGAGGTAGCGGCCGAGGTAGGTGTCGGCGACGAAGCCGCCGAGGAGGCAGAGCAGGAAGGAGGTGCCGAGGAAGTTGGTCACGGCGTTGGCGGAGGCGGCGTTTCCCAGGTGCATTGTGGCCGTGAGGTAGGTGACGAGGTTCACCGCGATGCCCAGCGTGGTGAGCCGCTCGTTGAGCTCCACGCCCAGGATCATGGCCGCGCTGGACCACCCGCCGGAGCTGCCGCGCACCGCCGGCCGGCCGCGGTAGTCCCACGCGTCGCTCATGGGCTTGTTGCTGCTGTCGCCGCCGTCCTCCGCCGCGGCGGCCTCCACCGTGGTCTCTGGGAGCGGTGCCATGGTGGATGTGTCGATGGATTGGTGGCACGGTCTAGTGAGCTGCCTCACTCACTCACTTCATTTATGTCCAGCCACTCAAACCGATCAGTCACAAACCACACTGTGATTCTTCTTAATGCATGGCACCAACTCCTCCTCCTCCTCCGGCTCCAGTTAACAGTCAATTAATTTATCAAAGTGTAGGTTGTGAATTGAACGGGACAAACAAAGCCAGTACGTTGTTGTTTTAATCAAGATTAGTTATTGGTTCCAGCAGTGCGCATACGACAGTTGTAATATTTTTGTAGCAGCAAGCAGTACAAGATTGAACAGCAAAGTTAATTGGGGCGGTCACTCCAACACATATATACATACAATAAAGGAGAACAAAAATTAGTACATACTCTTACATTGCTACTCTTGTCGAAACGAAGTACAGTAGAATATTTGATTGGATATACTCCCTCCATTCCATAATGTAGTGCATCTTTTGATTTTAGAAAGTCAAACATGTCTATGTTTGACCAAGATTATTGAAAACAATATCAATATATAAATTCCAAAATTATTACCATTAGAGTCACCATTAAGTGTACTTTCATATTATATGCATTTTATATTTTATTTGTTAATAGTTTATTCTATAAACTTGGTCAAATGTAGATATGCTTGACTTTTACAAAACAAAATATGCACTACATTTTGGAACGGAGGGAGTACTTGCTCATGTCCGTACACCTGGCTCCGACTTGCATTGTCTTTTTGTTTCTCAAAAAGCTTTCAATGTATGGACGGATGGTGGCATCAAATCTTTGGTGGTCTACATTTTATTTTATTCTACTTTCTTCGTTTTGACATAAGTGTCGTAAATTTTTTTAGATTTGGATGTATCTAGATGTAAAAATAATCTGAATACATCTATATCTAAACAAATTTAAGACACTTATTTTAAAACAGAGAAAGTACACGATAGTTCATCGTTATCTTTTGTACCGTAGTAGTAACTCATTCTCCATTATGGAGTGTGTTGTCATCATGACTTATAGGTACACAGGGAAGGTTAAAAAATCTCAATGACATTTGACCGAACACCTACCAATGCGGTATCCATCATGGACAATGTGGGCGAGGGGTACCTAGCTAGTAGCTACGGATGGCTTCGAGGTGGGCAACGACATAGTCTTAGGCGGGAGGCGCGCTGCTAGAGGTTGTAGACATCCAAGAATGCATTGGAAGCGATCGAAGAATACAACGACAATTGGACGAGAAGGGTGCAGATGCAAAGCAAAGAGGGGGAACAGGGGCGGAGTGGACAAAAATTAAGTTTTTTTTAATATATTTTCTTTTCCAGAAAATCAGAAAATATAGGCCAAATTGAAAAAAAATCAATTTTATGGGCCTGTTGTCCCACAACTGTCGGTAGCCCGCTGTCGATCGACTGTGTCTCAACAGGTACCTTCCGGTCGACGTGGCAAGTTCCAAATGGAGTTGTCGGTCAAAGGTGTACCGAGAGGTATGTTGACGGTAGTTCATTTAGCGACCGTGTGTTGTCCGATAACTCATTTTTTTAGTCTTTTCATTCATTTTCCCTACATGTTTTTTCCTGCCAATTCTTCATTCACCATTTTCTTCTTCCCGCCAATTCTTCTCCCCCCTTTTCTTTCCCTCTTTCTTCTTCTTGCCAATTCTTCTTCCACCTTTCTCTTCCCGCCCTTTCTTCTTCCCACTCTTTCTTCTTGCCATGTTGGTACATAGGGTAAAAGAGGTGCGGGAAGAACTGAAGAGCAGGAGGAGAGGAGGAGGAAAGAGGGAAGGCCCGGGGGCTGGTAATATATGCAGGAACTATCGGTACACTACATACCCATAGCATATTGTCGGTACATAGGTTGTAGATAGCTTCCTGTCGGTACTGACCGATAGAGGGCTATAAGTAGCTATAGTGGGACAACATGCCCATAGAATTGATTTTTTTTCAATTCAACATATATTTTCGAATTTATCAAAAAAACATTTTTTTATTTTTTTTCTTCCAAAAACTAATCCTGCACATGAATTTAAGTGGGCTGGGGTGTCGAAATCCTATGTCGCAACAATATGGACTCCAACAACCCCCTTCCCTCAGTTAGCGTCCAATTTGCGAAAAAACGAACACGTGGAAAGGTCTGGGGACTAATACATATCCCCGTTAGATGGAATAACACGTTCGAACTACGGGAAGTTTGAGAGTCGAACTTGAAGATGCCCTAAATCGATTATTAAAATACTCGTCGAAGACCCTTTTGACCTCACCTACTAGTAAGCCGAGTGTAGCACCCGTCTTTAGGTGCTCGACTTAGATGATACCGGTAATTGGTCAGTAATCCGAGATCTTCGTGAAAACTCATCTTACATGATAAGTCAATCTAAAAACCATGGTTTCGGCAACATAGATGAATGAAACTAAATATTTCGCATGGGTATTAAATGATATAGTAAGTGAGGCGAAGGACTTACCTCCATGGAACGAACCTTTCCTAACAAGCTTCCTGTTGTTTAAGCTTTGTGATAATGGAACCAACTAGCAAAAAGCAAATTTAACTGTAGTGGTTGGTGTTTTAAATAATATATTTATTGGAAAGGAAGTGTGTGCGAGTTGTGGTAGTGATCATCTACAACTGAAAGACTGCCGTCTCCCTCTACTCGAATGGGAAAGGTTGGGTTTTCCTATGAGTGGACCATAGTTATTCTTTTCCTGTAGGAAACTTGTTTTGACATTCATCTATCATATCTCATAATTAAAATATATAGTAATTGATACTCCAAACTGACTAAAGCATTGCTACGGCTGAGACGATCGCGTCATAGTCAACCTTTGAACTTTTTAGAAAACACTTTGCAATAATTCGAGCTATATGGAAATCCCTGGGACCATTATCAGATGTTTTGAAATCATCGGAGACTATTCTCGAATATTCTTGTGTCACCCTAAAATACCCGGAACACTTCTAAAGCCCTCGGAAACACTCTGGATGCATGTACTTAATTCTCATCTTCATTTAGTTGATCTAACAGATAGGAAAACCGTGATAGAGATGCAAGCGAGAATGAGGAGAGAAAAGAAAAGAATAAAATTAAAAAAATGCCCACCTGGCAAGTGTTATCTATTTGTCAAGCTAACTAAAAGAGGAAGTTTAAAGAGGAGTTGCTATAGCGGCACATCTATGGAACCCAATAAATTTATTAAGAAAGCCCATATATGCGCTCACATGGAAGATTTATTGGATAGCTGCTGGATATTCCCTTACATTGTTTCCCGTGTCTTGTTTTTTCATATTTTTCTTTATTTTTTCTCATTTCTTATTTTAATATTTCTAAATAAAAAATTAATATAGATTTATTAACATATATTATAATAGATAAAAATGTTAAAATACATGGTTATTTTCAAATTGAGTAAACTATTTTTGTTAACCCATAAGTTTTTTGAAAATCATAAGAACATTTTTTTAAATACGTGAACATTTTTTAAATTACATTAAACATGTCTTGACTACATGAAGACTTTTAATTATATGACCATTCTAAAATGCCTGAACAATTTTTCATGAACACCTATTCTATATGGATGAACATTCTTTTTTCAAAATTATATGAAAAATTTATTTAAAATAGATATAAATGTTCGAATTATTTAATAAATATTTGAATCTTAATTAATAAGATAAAAGAAAAAGGAAACATGATAAAACTTTTTTTATTAAAAAAATCAAAATTGTAGGTAGAAAGAGAAGTTGCTGAACTGGGAAGGCCACAGCCTAAAAAACAGCCATTTTCATTAATTTTTTCATCACATGTTTCGTTTTTTTAATTATATTTTTACTTTTATTTATGCTTTCAAATATTTAAACATATATATATATATATATATAATAAAGTTTTTTAATATATTAACTATCTATTTAAAATAGTTAAATGTGTATGTAGAACTGTTTTCAATGCGTAGAAAAAATGTATACAGAAAATATACAACATGTTTTAAAAAAGTAGATACTAAAAATTACTGTTTCTGATGTATATAAAAATTGTAAGAAAATATAAAAATATGTGTTAAAATTTTTAATATATATTTTCGAAAATGTTAAACATGTATATAAAACTTTTTCTAATGACTCGAGTGAGAAACACACAAATAAAACAAAAAGAAAACTAAATATTAGTAAAATCCTAGAAAGAAAAATATCATAAAGAAAATTTAAATAAGAGAAAATCTAAAAGAAGAAGCAAAAATGAATAAAATCGTGTGAATAAAACGAACCAAACAAATAGGACGGGTAAGTGAGCGATCTGACTAGTGGGCAGGCCTTATGTATAATTGCTATAAGTAAGGGGGTATTCAATTTAACGCGCGTGTGTGTTAAAAAGAGAAATCACTAATTGACGTTGAGTTGGTTAGAGAGACAGTGGTATTCGCAGCCCATCAGAGTTTAAATTTCGGATTTGACATTGATGCTTGCATTTTCCTGTATTTATTTCAGGCTTCCGGCGATATGCTTTTAGTGAGAAGATGAAGTGGTGACTTCGTTAATTTTAAGATGATGTGTCGGTCCAGTATTGCAAAGATGCTCATTAGGATAGGGTGTGTGTGCGCGCATACATAGGGGTGAGTGTATGTTCGTGTATGTAAGCGTCTGCGTTGTACCGTGTTCTAAAAAAACACTCCACATCCTTCCGCGCTGACAAGTGATGTACTGTACGCGCGCCATTTTTCGCGCTTTGGTGTTATCTTTTATCTCTTTGTTTAGAGGCACGTGGTGTGCTTCTTACGAAGCAGATTGCTGCCTCACGTGGAGGCATGGTCGTACCTCTTTTTAGAGGCACGGGCTATGCCTCTTTTTTAAAGGCACATGTGTGTCTCTCGCGGAATCAGATTCGTGTCTCTCGTGGAGGCATGGCCGTGCTTCTTTTTTAAGGCACGCGATATGCCTCTCGCGAAAGTAGATTCATGCCCCCCGTGGAGGCATGGTCATGCCTCTTCGGTGGGCCTTTCGCGAAAGCAGATTCATGTCTTCGTAAGATGCAAGATCGTATCTCTTTTAAAAAAATTGAAAAAATGTAAAAAAAACGCGCGAAAATTGGGCAAGCAAAATATTAATGAAGAATGTTTTCACTATTTTTCACCTCTTCTTCCTCGTATTACATTTTCTCTGTTTCATTATTTTTTTCTCTTCCAGTTTTTTCAGTTTCAACTTACCTTTTTAGTTTTTCTTATGACTTGTTGAAATTTTTGTTGTGTATAAGTAATATTTTTGTTATATATATTCAATAAGGTTTTTAACATAAAATGATATTTTATTAATGTGCATTATTTTTTGTTTTATTCGAATAAGTTCTTAACATGTTGAACATTTAAAAAATGTGTATTAAACTTTTTTTTTGCATATATTGAACTTTTTTAAATGTACAATGATTTTCTAATATACATTGATTTTCATTATTAAGCACGAAACAAATTTATTGAACTTTTTATTGCCAGGTGGGCGATCGCCCTCCGTTGAGCATTCAAAAGCTGTTTATACAATGACATGTTTTCATTACATACCAAACAAACTTTCATATATTGAAGGAAAAAACAACAACGAAACAAGAAAATAAAAAACACGAAAAATAAAAATACCATGAAATTAAAAAACGAAAAAATGCATTAAATTTTGTAGTCCGGCCCACTCTGACGATTCTTTTCAGCAATCTCTTCCTTCAGACGCTTACGAGTGTCTTGTAGAAGGCGAAATCACTACCTAGCGAGTATTTCTTTCAACGAACTCCCTCACCCTTTCTGTGTATGACAAGTGGCGCACTGTACACGCGCCACTTATCGCAATCTGAAGGTTTGATTTTTCAATTGTTTAGAGGCACGGGGTGTGTGTTTTTCCTCAGAGGCACGCGACGTGGCTCTTGCGGGAGCAAACTTGTCCCACTAGAAGAGGTACAGTTATAATATTTTATATATTTTTTAAAACAAAAAATGGAACAACAATTCACAGAAATTTAAGAAAAAAAAGTGCGGAAACCAAATAAAATTTAAAAAAAAATCCATCTAAGCACCTAAAATTCATTTAATATAAATAAACAAATTGCTCAGTACATGATACGTGACGCTGTCAGGCCACCAAAGTAATCCTTGCGCGGACCTCTGAGATGGCTTGCTAGTTCAGTTATTGACCCAACCCACTATTAACTGAAGCTATATCTTCTACATTACATTATTACAATTATGTGTATCAGAGTTGTTTACGCTTAGAAAAATAATGTATGAATTTTTGCACTGGCGTATAATAAGATTCAAACTGAATTACTACCAATTGAACAACAATATTCTTTGCAACAAGATAATTATTACCCAACACCGTAAAAACTCGACATTAACAATGTTTTTCATGAAACTCAAATAATGTGGGAATAAGATTTTCAAAATAAATACATATTTAAAAAATGTCAAAACACTTTTTGAAAGTATATGAAGATTTTCAAATAGGTAATGAACAAATTTCAGCACGCGATGAACACTTTTAAAATACATTAACTTTTTGAAGTATGTTGCGGTATTTTTATTGATGTGACATACTAAATTTAAATACAAGATGATTTGTTAAAAATACACAAAGAACCCTTTTAAAGTACGTTTTGGACATTTGAAAAAACAAGATGAAATTATTTATTATAATACATAATGAATATTTTTCAATACACGATGAACATATTAATAATACTAAGATATTTTAACATACGAAATGAGCATTTTTAGTGCAGGATGATTTGTCTTAATAAACTTGGAGCAATTTAAAAATAATTTTGTGCTATTTTTCAAATACACGTTAAACAATTTATGAATATGAGATGACTTATTTCTAATCAACAATGAACTTAAAAAAAATACGATGGACTTACATTGTGGATGGGTTTACAATACAAATATTATTGGAAAACATCGGGTATTAAAATTTCTTTATCATGTTCTTATAAAAGTTTATCATTATGTTCATCACGTCTTAACAGTTATTCATCATATATTTATAAAAATAATTCATCCATAGTTTACTTAAGAAGTATCTCGCATTAAAAAATGTGCATGTATTTTTATTCTAAATAAGTCGAAGAAAAAAAAGAAAAATCACACACAAAATAAGAACAAGAAAAATATATCATAAAAAGTGAAAATAAATAAACTAAAATAAGATAAGATAAGGAAACAATCAAGAGGAATCAAACATCATTCAGAAAACCTACAAATACCTCAACTACGAAATTAGTGAAACATGTAAAAAGTATTTTACATACTTTACAATCATAGTAAAAAATAGTACAAGTCATTTTTTCTTTATAAGGATTAGGTACAAATAATGACGAAAATTATTTTGATTTTCTTGGAATATTTTTTAGACAACGAAATTCTTGGCAATTTTTTCACGTATCATTTCCCAAATTTCCATGGTCTACGGCAAATATATTTTATACGACATAGTAATTTTTACGAGTCAATCATATCATTTTTGTCAATTACATCATTATAGTCCTATTGTACGTATAAAAGTAATTTAATTATATGAACCATTGCAATTCTTGTAGGTAGTGTGGCCATTTTCAGCATTAGACACAAATGGTTATGCAAATTGTTATGATTTTTTTTGGACAACTTAGACACTGAAAAACCATTGTATATTCTTCCATGCATGATTTTTAAAATTTTCATATGTTTACTGCAAATATATTTTACACAACATGCTAATTTTTTCAAGTCAACCATGACATTTTGATCAATTACTCCATGATAGTTCTATTGTATGTACCATGATAATTTAATTATTTAGACCATGATAATTTTTTGTAGGTAGCATGACAATTTTAGTATTTAGAGAGGATAATTTTAACAACACATTGCAAGTTTTTTGTAGGTACCATGGCAATTTTTCTACTTAGAGCATGTCAATTGTATTATATTCACTATGACAAATTTATTTTACATGACATGGCAATTATTGTTATTTTTAGTATGAATAACATATTTTGTGCCATTTGTCCATGATTAATTACAGATAATTATTTTTCATACCATGGCAATTGTAGACAATTTATTTTAGTTGTTCTCATGGTAAAATTTGTCCTTTTTTCTCGTTCAAATCATGACATTTTGTAATTGTATCTTCTTTGATTATATGTGAACTCTAATGTTTTAATAGAGTTAATATTGTTTCATGGCAATATGCCATTTTTTGGTTTTCCAAACATTCCATTATTTTGCTTTGCAACTTACTTTGCATTGTTATTTGACCATGGCACATTTGTTGATGGAAAGTTAAAAAAAAAACAAATACTAATTTGTCCTAGCCCATTTTTCTGCACACTTCATCAATGTTCAATGTTTTTTAGGCTAATTAAAATTGTTGCAAATCATTTCCTTGTTTTTAAGGCCTTTTTTGTGGTGCTAAATTTGGGTCCTTTTAGAACCAATTTTCATGCCACGTCATTGGGTTTGCTCAGAGGATTGTCTCTCAATGAACTGAAACATTCACTCGCCCCTGCCACCAACCTAGCGTTCGGTCCCAATTCTAATGTATTTTCTTTTATTTTGCGATTGCCGATATCACTAGTAGAAAAAAGCTTATCCTCAATTTTTATTGTTGGCGCCAAATTTAATCGACGTCACAGCTCTTTTTTTTGAAATAATGCTGGCATTGCACTTTTTCGTACGCTATCTATAATAGGTTACTGCTGGCGTGCCGTACAAAATCCACGACACTAGTATGTAGGGTCTAGTAGTTTGTCTCAACGCAAGTTATTGCTGGCGTGTGATTTTTTTGCCACGCCATTAATATTTAAAGTTATGTTGTCGTTTGAATTTTTCCACGCCATTGATAATAGAATCAGTGTGCTTAATTTTTTTTGAACCATTTACTGATGGCGTGTGAGTTACATGGAATGTTGTTAATAATGCAATTTGGCACGCCAGTAAATATCCATATACGAGCTCCACAACTACATAGCTAGGACTTGTGTGTAGGCCTGTTTGGCACTGTAGCCTGTTTGCCTGGGCCGTTCCTTCCGACGCGGTCCGCTACTGCCAAGATGCATACCTTTTGCACGGACGGTGGGTCTCGTGGGTGGCCGGCGGGCTGCCCTTACATATTTTCTTAGGGTTTATTATATACTACTCCCTTCGTCTCATAATGTAGTAACATTTTTTGAGCTTAAAAAACGTTACTATATTATGAAACGAGGGGTACATGTTAATCGTTATGTTATCGCTTAACCAGGCCTGCCGCTTGGTCGGCTGACCTTACATTGACCAGCAGGCAGCAGTGCACAGACATATATATAGCGTCACATGCATGTACGAGCATTCCCACATATATCGCCATGCACGCACAAACAAAGTAGCAAGCTAGCTAGGTATTGGCACTGGCTCGCGCTGCCCGGTCCCTGCATGGCTCCGCCAGTACTCAGCGTGGTCCGATTGTGCTCAACCAAATGTAAGATAGGTTTCACAATTACGTATTATTTTTGAATTTTGTTTCACAAAAATTATACTCCTACCACAAGTTAGCTGCTGCTTCCTTCCCATCGTCTCATGACTATGCTTGTTCATCATCTGATCTGATCTGAATCTGATTAGTGCAATGCCTGTCAACTGAATGGACCTTGACCAGCAGGCAGTATGCATATATACATACATAGCGTCACATGGATGCATGCACGAGCATTCCAATATGTCTGCATGCGCTTCCACTTGGAGCTCCGACAGATATGGCAATGCACACACGGACAAGCTAGGCAGCTAGCTAGGTGGAGTACCATCGCCCACGGTACTCATCAGTCGGTGTGGTCCGATTGCGGCTATGTATGCATTCATGCGTGCTTTGTCCAATATGTCTGCATCCATGCGCTTCCACTCGGAGCTCCGTCGGCCACCTCGATCGATCCACCTCTGCATCTGCATCTTCACGCCATACTAGAAGCATCACCAATTAACACAACTTGATCACCCTTCAGCACACGCACACTACTGTCCTTGACTGGCGTCGGGGACAGGTAAATTGTTCAACATCTCATGCACAAGGCCTATATGGCCGAATTGTTCATTGCGAAGAATTTGTCGATCGTCGCCGCCTCGCCGGGAATGAAGCATGGCTCATGTCCAAGGAAAACGATGAGATGTTGGACAAGCTCATGACCGAGCCGTCCAACACGGATGAGGTGTCCTGGACTCGGCGTAGCACCAACGACGGCGAGACCATCCACTTCCATTGGATGGGGATGATCCATATCTCCTTCGACTCGGGCGACTTTGACGGATATTGCTGTCCATGATGATGATGAGTACTAGTTGAAATTTCTTGAAGTGTGCTATTTAATGATTAATCATTTAATAATGCGATGTATGATGTGCAACATTCGTTTAATTATGCAATCAAGTAGTTTAAATGTGGGTAGAAGTGATTTTTTTTTGTATTTTTTAGGAATTTAAGTACTCCTTTCATTCACAATTATAAGTCAGTTTAACCTTTTTTGAATCAAATGTATATAGACACATTGTAATGTATTTGTTCGCTCATTTGAATATGTATGTAGTTTATACTGAAATATCCAAAAGATATTTTATATTTATGAACGGAAAGATCATTATATCTTCGGCTATGAACCATTTTTATTTAACCTATCAAAATTAAGATGTTAATATGATTTGGGAAGATGTACGGGGGGCTAAATTTAAGAGTTCGATTAGAGACATCCTTAGGGCATCTTCAACGTCGCCCCTTAAATCGGGTATAGTATCCATCTGTGGACTAGTTCGGACTTGTTCGGACACTGATACAACAACCGACAATTCAATCTTTGTCACAAACGCCCATCCGTAGTTCAATAAAAATCAGTCAAATTTGTACGATATTTCGTTTAATTCGATATAATTCATTTATGTTTGATATAATTTACATAAGAGACTGATATTTCATCCTTGAACTAATAATACTTAAACATAAATACATTTAAACTGAATTTTCTTGTCGGGATCCACCTTCATCTTCTCAACCGGCTCATCATCGGACTCTAGGTCGATAGGTAGTTCCTCTCTCTCCGGCTCCACCTTGCGGAGGTAGCAGCGGTTTTCCTCCACACCGCACTTCAATAGGACGGACTCCAAGATAGTGTTTTCCTCCGCATGGACCGGACTCTCCGCAACTGGATCTGCCTGTTGCAAGCAACAATATAGTTGAGGGGCAACCTGGCGGCGAAGCGAGTGGCACACCATTCCTGAAGCTTCACCAGTAGCTGACACCGACTTGCCAAATTTAGCTCCTCCTCCTCCTCCTTTATTGGTACCTCTTGCTCGACCATGCATCAAGCCTCCTCTCTGCTAAGAGCTCCACATGGCGCGCTGGCATTAGCATCTTCTAGGTGGTGACCCAATGGTGGATCATGACTACCGTCTTTGTTGTGGGTGGCAAGATCGAAGTTTGAAGTGGCGAAGTAGATGATTTGGAATGGATGGAAATGAGGAAGAACACGGAGGCTCACCGCCCCTCTTATAAATCATGGGCATGCGGACAGGAGGGTAGCTAGCCGACTTCAATGCGCCTGAAGTAGGCTTCTCAGTTGTAATGTCCACATTGAAGCGGTACCGTCCTTCGGCACAGTCATGTCGTGTCTTCGACATTGAACACATGCGGAAAACAGAGCTCTGACCGGCGACATTCAGTCACGTCTCTTCAGCATTGAACGCGAGCGAGCAGAACGAAGCTTTGGCCGGCGCCGCCCAGTCACATGTCTCTGACATTGAACGTGGGCAGATGGAGCTCTGAGCAACATGAAATTCGCTGCGAGAATTTTTTGGCGCGAAGGTCTTTGGGTGGGATAAGGGTGTCTAACGCGATATGGCGGCCATCCAGACGCCTGCAAAGCCCTCTCGATTTTCGTCAGATTTGCGACAAAAAGAACACGCGAATTGGTCCGTAAACATTTACTTACCTGTGTTGGATGACAAAATAAGTTTAGATCTTCTGATCAAATGTTTGCAGAAGGTTTAAAGATCCGTAGTAAAGATGCCCTTAGTTAATCAATCTAACTCAGGTTGGGATTTTTCTTCTAGATCTGTCGCGTTCATAGAGGCCAAAGGCGGAAGGAAGGAGAGGAGATTCTCGTCAGGTTATCAATTACTCCCTCCGATCCATAATAAGTGTCGCTCATTTTGTACTATGAGCGACACTTATTATGGATCGGAGGGAGTAGATACCACGCCATCATCTGCATGCCTGGACGCCGAAAACAAACTGGATCCCGTGATGCGTGCATCATTCGACTCCGATGGAGCCGTACACACGTAAGCTTAATTTGCCAATGTCACTCACGGGCGTTTGGTTGCTGCACATCCCCTTCAATTATTGTGCATCGTGATTCCATTTCCATGGCATACATCTATCTCTTCTCCACCCTGTTACCGCATGTACGTATATTGCCGTCGCCAAGGCGCTAAGTACAGTTAAGCACCATCCCAACGGCCCTGGCCGACACCCTCTTTGGGCTGGCACGCAGCAGATACAAAACAAAATGCATAGACACGTACGACAACTAATCTTGCATGCGTGTGAGGATATATATAATATGCATGGATAGTTTAACTCATCAATATACTGTAGTCTACTATAGTATTGCTTCCCAAAATGGCACTATAGTGTGCATGCATCTTGCTAGTGTCAATCATGCCAACAATTATGCCTCGAAGTATATTCTACTCCCTCCGATCTGAAATAGTTGTCGCTAAATTTGATAGACAATAAACTTAATTTGATGTTGGTAGGAAAACATAACAACATTTAACCAAACTAGCTTAATTTGATGTTGTAGACATTAGCAATCTTTCCTAAATTTTTTGGACAAATCGTAAAACAAGTTTGACTTGAGAGAAATTTAGCATTTCAAGCATCTTGAAGCAAAGGGAATAGGTTATATAGTACTCATTCCGTTCCAAATTAGATGACTTCCCTTTGTATACACGTGGAAAGTCATCTAATTTGGAATGAAGGGAGTATCTTTTAAAAAATAACTAAGTTATATTTTGTACTCCCTTCGATCCTAAAAAAGTGTCTTGAATAAACAACTAGGATACTTATAACTTATAGTGTAACTTGCGACACTTTTTTAGGATCAGAGGGAGTAGTATAATAATATTCCTCGGCGTGCACTCACGGGCAATGCATCACTGCACGGCTTGAGGAATGTCACGGAAGCACTTTCTCTTGCTCTTTTGGGGGAAACATTGTGTGGTGCTTTACAATGCCCTCTGAGCTAGGGTGGACGGCAGATATTTAAAGGTCATGACTTTGTGTAGTAGCATACGACTGTTTAGTGGGGTACGTAGTGCAAGATATGTATTTCCTGAAACAGACGTACGTAGTGCAAGATACATTAAGAAAAAAAAAGTGATCAATTAGGATGTGTACATGCACTGTGTGCATAATAAAGGTTTATGACTGCTAGTAGCGTAGTGCAAGTCTGAAATAAGATAGGGAAAAGGCGATCGAAAGGGAGGATGTGCACCATACGGAGAAAAAGACGCATGCATGCGTGATAGGAATGGTACCTCCAACAAACTTTGGCCGCAATTACAAGATAACTGTACACCCGTGCGGCCGTCAATCTAAGAAAGGAGTGCAATCTTGTTGGATCCTCAAGTAGATGGAGCTTAGAGCATCCTCAATACACCGATCCATAAAACGGATACTACATTCGTTCGTGGACTCGTTCGAACTAATATGTTATGTGTTTCCATTACCATCACCTCCACGACTATAGGCGCCACGAGCTTGATCTATAACTTGCCGTCGCCGTTGACACGTCCACATGCAACGCGCTTTCGATAGATCGGGTTGGCGCAATGGCTGATTTGTTGAGCTCCACCCTCTATTGAGCCATGCATCAACCTGGTGTGATGGCTATCGTAGCTGGGAGATGACGACTCGACACTCGACAGGATTAGACCATATACAATGCAAGGTGCTTAGAAGAGGTGCTTAGAGAAAAAACCAGATTATTCTCTAAGCACTGGTGCTTAGATGTAAAGGGTAGACGCTTAATTAGGCACCTCTTCTATAAAAATAAGCACTAGTGCTACAAAAAGGATCTGTTTATTTTGCTAAGCACTCTCCTAAGCACCTTGCATTGTACAAGGCCTTAGCGTGTAGATCCCACGAGATGAAGGTTGATGTCGTTGACTTCCACCAAGCCCTCCACCATCCTTGTCGTCGATCTCCTAGGCCACCCGAGATTATTGGCCCAACGACCAAACTCCATCTCGGGCATCTAGAGAGCTCTTCCCGCGCGAGAAGGCACCCCCGCCGCCACCATCGTCTGAGCGGGATTTGCCCACGGCGTCCTTCGATGATAGTGGCGAAGGACAAGAGAGGAGGCGGCGGGGAAGTACATATAAAAAGCGGCAGTCTCAGGCGGCTTGATTGCTGAAGGATGCAAAGTTTTCATTTTTGTGTGTTTTGTGGTTGTCAATTTCTTGTAAGCTGGTTACTGAACATAAATTCTTGGTGCCAATCCAATAAAGAATTTTCTCCTTTAAAATAGACACTGTTTAAGAAAGCTTTCTATAAAGCTGGGAAGAGAACTAGTAGAAACATAAGCAAGGAATGAAGCTAGTGATTAGCTTCCACTACTAGTACTACAGTTGCATTGGCTGTGACAGTTGTGTGGTGGGAGGTAGCAAAAGGGCCAGACGCCCGTGAAGGCATGGCATGTATTGGCGTCGCAAAGAGGCAAAATGAAGATGCGTCCATCCAACGGAGCACACCAACGCTAAAGACCAAAGCGCGGCAGCAGGCACGGGCGCCCGCAATCCTTTTGTTATATCTGAACCGTGAAACATCCAGACATGCATGGCCAGCTCCCAGCTTAGCTTGCATTTTTCTCGGTCCCACTTCCAGCCAGGAAGGAATGTAAGTACACACCTCGAAATTTCAACTGATCAGCCAGGGAAGGAGGTCAATGTAAAAGACAAGGTATTACCGTAAGAGTTCTTCCAATGCATCATTTCTTGCATACATATCATTAATTCGACAATCTTTTTTGCATATAATCACCTGCAAAACTTGTATGTTAATGTTATGTAAGATACAATCTTCATCTTTTTCTTGGTTAACGTGCTATAAAGTTGTATGACAACAATCCATTGGTAGAGCGGTGGATGGACAATCGGAGTACGTAGATGCCAACACTAATTGATGGATACATTCATGCATGTGGTATAAGGCTAAGCACAGGACTACTGGGGGTACACGATGGACGACGACACTGCGCATGCACCGGACGTCACAGGCGACGTCTCACCCTGCTACATAAGGCACTAGAGTAGTAAAAACCAACCAACTCACAGAGCGGCCATTGATTCATCCATCAGCTATATATGGAGCACGCACGCACACATCATCACACACACACACATGTTTTTCGATGGATATGATGTATATATGGTGGATCAAGTAAGCTAGCTAGTCGAACTGGATGATTGAGCTGTAGATCTCGTTGGGCTCCCAGTCGGCGGGGATGACCTGGTCGGCGACGAGCGTCTGGCCGGACTCGTTGGTGATGCGCAGCGAGAAGGGGCCCTGCATGGGGCGCCGGGTGTCCATCCGCCATATGGAGCCCCACGACTCCTTCATCGGCACCCACTCCCCCGTCGGCTCCATCGTCGACCCGCCGTCCGCCGGCCGCGACTCCATGATGTCCACCTGGTCCACGTCGCCGTCGCCGTTCTCGTACTCCACCAGGATGGCCAGGTAGTAGGGGTTGGAGCCGTGCTGCACGTGGAACGTCACCGTGAGCCCCGGGTACTGGCACGGCACCCTGCACACACACACACACATACAATAATGTCACTCGACACCTCCTACGTACGTGTTGCTCACAACACAAAACACGCAATATCATGCATGCATGCAAATCAAATCTCCTATCTACGTGTTGTTCAGTGTCACGGGATGGATGTACCACTGCCATTCATATGATATGATACTAGGGACCAAGAACACCAAGAGCTACCTACATAAATGCCGACGCTGAGGCCACGGCTTGTTGCTTCCTACCATTCGAGGAAGAGAGTGACACGTCGTGCTGGTTAGAATCTTTCCGGGGCCCATGCTTGCATGCATAGGGTTGGTTTAATTTAACCCTATCAATATATAAATCTTTGTCGTTGTAAAAGGTTGTTGTGGTGGTCAGGACAAGGCGAAAAATGGGCGTGTTGGCAGTTACCTTGCCCCATCTAGCTAGCTACCCACCTTCCGTTTGGTTTTGTACAGAAGCGGCCGGCGGTTGTGGGGAAAGCAACGGACGGTGGACACGAGCGAGCCATCAGCCATGGCCATGGATGGTCGGTAGTGGAGGTTAAGCGTTGGATGGATGGAGATAAGATAAGATGATGGTTGTGACGGTGACCTTGGAAATGCAAATGTACTACCTCTTGAACTGCATGTCGATGATGCCGGCGTGGCGGAGCTCGTCGTTCCGGCCGTCCTTGGCCATGGCGCCGAAGGCCGTGCCGCTGAGGTCGAAGTGGAACCGGGACACCGGGTAGTAGTTCATGTCCGTGATGATCACCGTCTCCGGCACGCCCGAGCACGCCGGGTGCCCCGCCGACACGCACCGTATCTGCATGCATAAACATTTGCATTTGCAAGATCAGTTATTACTCACATTGTAGTAGTAGGAGTAATTCCAAAGAGAGAAGAGAATTGGGTTGGAACCTGGTAGCAGGAGCCGCAGCCCTTGCCGTCCTTGAAGAGCGGCTCGTTGCCGCAGGAGGTCATGGCGGAGAAGGGCGGCAGGTTGACGTCCTTGAACCCGCAGGCGCCGCCGTTGTCGTCGGGCCCTGCGCCGTTGGGCGCGCCGTACCAAGTCGCTCTGGCGTCCACCCAGCCGCCGCCGTCGGCATTGGTGCCGTTGGCCGCGGGAGGGGGCGGGGTGGCCGCAGGAGGAGGCGCACCGTACGTCGGTGGCTTGGCGGCGGGGGGCGGAGGAGACCCATAGCCGTAGGACGGGGTGCCGGTGGCCGGCGGGGAAGGAGCAGGCGGCGCCCCGTGGGCGGCGTGCGGGGGCGCGTGGTGGGAGTGTGCCTTCTTGCCGCCGCCAGAGCTGTGCTTGGCGCAGCAGCCGTGGGTGTGCGCGGCCAGGATGCAGAGGAGCAGCGCCGCCGCGACGGCGAGGGAGGAGGATGAGGACGTCATGGCTAGCAAGTTACTACTCCGGTGCCTGGCTGATGATTGAATTGGCTGCTCTGCTCTGCTCTGCCGGTCGGCCGTATTTATAGCTAGCTAGTGCCGGATTGCCTGCCCGTGAGAGAAGCACGCAGAGTTGGATCATGGATGGAAATGCATTTTCACGAGCGTGACTGCAGCTGGAGGGTCGGCCGATTGAGTTCACATGCGGGTGGAGGGACTCGGCCCGCGGGGGGTCACGAGACCGCCTCACTATATTACCTCCTACATTCCATGCGACTGGGTTCGGTCACGTTTAGTTTTTTTTTTTTAAAGATCCAGCAAATTGCTGGCTTATTCAGAGTTAGCAGAAAGCAGCGGAAGAAATAACATGATGAAGATCCGAAGATCGAAAGATAAAAGAAAAATGCAGCCCTGTTAGCTGCATAGCTACACCCACCACACGCAATACGACTACAAAACAGAAGTGCATGTCCTAAGCTAAGCATCACAGTCGCGTCTCGACCAACGCCGAACTCCTCCGAAGACCACAATCGCTCTGATAGGAATTCCCTTGTCAACGCACCATCGACCTTGATGCCTAAGGAGGGGGCAAGTAGATGGCGGAACTCGATCGTCCCCAAGAAGAGTGTCGCCTTGGACTCGTCGACGAGGCGTACATTGCTCCTAGAGCTTCACCTTGAACAGCAGCGAGCACCGAAGAAGCACCACATAGAACATCCAAGGAGTGTCTCCAAACGCGATGCTCCCTACAGAGGAACGACGTCGAAGACGCCGCCATCACACCGACCTAATTTCTGGCCTAGACTTTCGCCCGGAGACACACCACCAGCGGAGCACGAGGGAGATGCCGACACACTTCGGTGACGCCTCCAAGGAGGATAACGGCACCCACAGGCGCCATTGCCATCGATCTTATTGTGCAGGACTTTCGTCCGTATTGTCGCACACCTCCACTCGTACCCACTGTAGCTCGTCCATGTTGTCTCACATCACCGCCGTCGCAGCACCTTGCCGTTGAAGCCATTGACCATCTCCCCACGGCGAGCTTGCAGAGGCCAGATGTGACCCTACAACTCGCAACCACCACGGCTGGAGCCTCCCAGCTCCAGCATCTTCTGCGTCCTCGCCTCCGGCCGCCACCACACCTGGCCATGCTCCACATGCGCCCGCCAGCTTGACGCAGCCTCCAGCACACGCCTGGAACCGCAGCCCTCGCCGGCAGGATCTGGCCAGGGCCGGCTAGATCTGGCCGCCGCACGTCCGGGGAGACGCCGCCAGGCTAGCCCACACAGCAGCCCCGGCCGCCACCAGCGCGCCCAGATCTGGCCAGGCCCGGTCAGATCCGGCCGCTAACGGCCCTGAGGGACGCGCCACGCGAGGCCGAACCAAAGCTGCAACTGCGCCCCGCGACGAGCCCCCTCCATCCGCTGAGTTGCGCCATGCCCCGCGACGAGCCCCCTCCCTCGCGAGCTGCTCCACTTGGTGACCGCGCTCCCTCGCGAGCCACACCTCCTGGTGACCGCGCGCCGCCCGGCGCGACGAGCCCCGCCGAGGGCCAGGACGTCCCGCGCTGCCTGCGCCTCGAGTGGGGGAGGGAAAGGCCCCGCCGCCGCCGACGCACACGCGGGCTTTGTCCGGCGCTGTCCTTTGGCGGCGACGAGGGGGTGGAGGCGGGGTGGGGAGCTGCGGCGGCGGCGGGTTAGGGTTCGCCCGGGCTGCTCGCGGGAGCAGCACGAGCGACGCAAGAGAGTAAGAAAATCGTCACGTTTAGGTTTAGGGATGGTGATGACGCCTGAGTGGCATTTTGATGAGGTATTATTTGGAGTGATGTGTGGAGGTTGCTTTGTGTGTACCGTTCCGAGGTTGTGGTGGTTTTCCTTCGGGTTTCCATAATAAACTTGATAGTTTGGTTTTCGTCTGATTTTTCTAATTAATCAAACAACTCATTTTTCTCTCAATGAATGTAGGAATCCTGTCATTTCGAAAAAATAATATTCATCACGGCTACGCATGTCTTGTTCCTCTACTTGGCAGTAGGTTAGTTTCAAATCATTACTAAAATTCATATGAACAGGTTGAGCAAGGTTGTTAACCCTGACAACATGCTTTTATTAAGATATATCATGAAGGGAGTATAGCTGTGTGCATCGATTGATGCAAAGGCCGGGGTACACCTCATTTTCCAATAAAATATCATGAAAGGTGTGCTCAGGATCGAGATTTCGGGGCCTGGCGTGAAATTTTAACTTGGGGCCTTTTAATATAAACATCAAACAGTTTTGTATAAGATTTTTTTGTTGGGAATACTATCCAATTGATTCATATTCCATATGCATTTGTTTACATCATTACCATTGTCCTCATTGTTATTTTTGCCGCTATTTATTTTTACTTTAATACGGGTGCCCGAATTGGTCCTAATTAATCCAATGAAATCAATCCCCCCCTCGAGTGTGCATGCATGGAGAGGAAGTACATACAAATGAGCATGCTAATAAAAGGGCCAAAACAATCAGGCAACGACATCGATCTGTATCTAAAGCTACTTAAAGATGAGCTAGAAATGCATTAGTAGAAAAAACTTATCTCCAATTTTAATTACTGGCGCGCAAATTTAATCAACGTCAATGCTATTTTTTTAAATAGTGCTGGCATCTTAGGTCTCATTTTTTCGTACGCTAGCTATAATAGGTCACTGCTGGCATGACATACAAAATACACGTTGCTAGTATGTGGGATTCAATAGTCTAGTCCGGCGCAAGTTAGTGCTTGCGTTGGATTCTTTTACCAAGTCAGCAATATCATACATATCTATGACGTGCGGACTAAACGATACGTCAGTAGTAACTGAAAAAAAGAATAAAATTAAAAAAAATGAACTAAATATTAATATCGTGTGTCTATACATGCACATCATCAACAATGTCATACCTCCATGCCAATGTTAATAAGAGTCATCCATTGTTAATAAAAATACCATCACTACACAAGGTAGCTAGCACTTCACGAGCTAGCATCACCAGCACGAACCAGCCAAGCAACACTTGCACTAGCACGAACGAGCTAGCCGTTCTTGTTTCCGGCCACGCGCAGGCCGTCGGCAAGCGGCGAGCGGCGTCCGACGTCCGGTGAACGTCGAGCGGCGAGCGACGAACGTCAAGCGGTGTCCGACGTCCGGCGAGTGGCGAGCGACGAGCAACGTCCGGCGAACGGCGGCTCGCCGCTTGTCGTTCGCTGCTCGTCGGACGACGCCGCTCTTCGAACACCGCTTGCCGGACGCGAGACTATGCTCGCTGCTCGCCGGAAACCAGACGTCGCTCGTCGGTGTCATTTTTTTATTTCCTGGTTTTTTTAATGCTGACATGCGAAAATTATTGAATGTCACTAGCATTTTTGTTTATCTATGACATATAGAAAAGTAGCATGCCATTACTGTTTTTATTAACGCTGGCGTGAATGGATGGAACGTCATTAAAAACATGATATCACTGGTGCAATATTGCTGACACCGGGTGCCTATGCCAGCAAAGTATTTTTTAACACACCATAGATGAGCTTTTCTGTACTAGTGATGTTATGGTCTACGGAAGGGGTCAACACATGGGGCGCCTTTGCCGAAGAAAATTTCACTATGAGAGTCGTCTTGCTCTGTATGGTGCATGATTATCTCGTCTACAGATATGTCACGGGCCAGGTGTGCCACAAACATAACGGATGTGTGAGGTGCATGGATGATCCGACGTGTGTCGAGCTTAAGAAAGATTCCGGGTCTTCGAAAACCATCTACATGGGTCATCGAAGGTGTTTGTGCAAGGATGACCCGTGGTGAAGGCGTGAAGACATTTTCAACGGTGAATATGAGCTCCGGGGACCTCCACGTAAAAGGTGAGGCAAAAAAATATGAGTTGCTGAATAAATGGAAACATTTCCCTTAACCGGGAAAGAAGCAAAAGGCACCAAAATCGCTCCTAGAGGTATGAAAGACGAGGTCCGTGTTTTGGGACTTGAAGTGCTACGCATTCTCGATACGCCTCATTGCCTTGATCTAATGCATATCACAAAGAATGTGTTGGAGAGTTTGTTTGGCACTCTGCTCAACATGTCGGAGACGACCAAAGATATGGACCGAAAGCAAGAAACGACTTGATACATCTGGGAATCAGGGAGGAGTTTCAGGGGGAACGCCCAACCATTTCTGACCAATCGTCAGATGAGGAGACGGACGATCAAAAGGGCAAAAGGTTTATGAGGAATGACTATTACTGCCCCCTCCTGTTTCACTCTCAGGCCCGGTCCTGAGATTTTGGGGGCCCTGGGAAAAACTAAAATATGGTCCCCTAACATTTCTAGATGCAAACGGACCTTTTTCGGTGACCTGCGATCCCGATACGGTCTTCTCTATGCGACTCGACCGCTCGACACGCTAACAAAAGGCCAGTTATGAGGCACCTCTAGTCAGGTGGAAATTCAGATGAAGTATTTCTTACAAGCAACTAGACAAGATAGATCACACATGAGATCAAGAAAAATTAATTAATTATCAGTGCACGTTGTGACAAAGGACGAAGAAACTTTTTGATACGATGAAATAGCTGACATGGGAAAATTCTATCGCATAAAATGTATTGTAAAAAAATGACAATTAATAACAGTGTATACAAAATTACCAAGACTAAAAAAGGAGTACATCAAATATTATAATGATAAAGAAATTAGCTTCAAATTACTACATGGAATCAAAAATTTCAAAATACAAAAAGTAATACCTGATAAAAGGCTGCAAAAACAATAATACCTACGCTCGTGTGTCCCTAGCTCACTGACTGCTTTCAGACGCCGCAGGCAACACGGAAACAAGAATACCAAATTTTCTCTTCTTATTTTTCTTATTTATTCTTTCTTTCTTCCTTTCTATTCTTGTTTACTACTGTATTATATTTATCAATTCATTTCTTGCTCCATTATGTTTCTTTCCTTCTGGTTCACATTTTTTCCATCTTATGTTAAACAATGTTCATCACATATTTAAATTATCTATCTTGTACAGCCAATTATTAGCTTTGGTTTGCCATCTGCGGGTGTGGCATGTGCTATTTTTTTATTGTTTGCTTTTATGATTTCTACTTTTCCTTTTTAATGAAACAGAGAAACTATTTACAAAGTTTAACAAGATGTTCTTGAATTTGTAACAATGATATTTAATTTTTATAATCTTTAGGGAATTAATAAAATCAAATATTTTGAAATAATAATTAGAAACTAAACTAATGATATTTAATTTTAATAATCTTAATTAGAAACTATTAATGAACTAAAATTATTCATAAATTAAAAATATTTTCTAAGTTTTACATATATAATCACAACTTCACAAAATTGTTCCAAGATTTATACCAATATTTTGAAAATGGAAATTTTCTGAATTTTTAAAATGATTTCAATTGTAACAAATCACGAATTTTCAAAGTATTTACAGTGTTCTTAAAATATTAATGAATTTTAAAACATTGTTCCTGGATCTTACAAACATTGACCAAATTTTAAAGCATGTTTTGAATTTCATTTTTTCATGATTTTGAAAATGGTGCCGAGTTGAACAAAAACTGAAGGAATTTGAAAAACATTGCCATATTTCAATAAATAAAATTCAGCATTTCTGTAGTTTAACTAACAGAACATTTTGTCTTACATGCACATGATTATTTTGCACCCATAATCTAATATTTCACTGGAAACAATAAAAGGAAAAATCCGGGAAATACAACTGAAGCGTAACAACTATGAACTACAAACGAGGTATACGACATCCCAAGTTCTTTCATAGCGCACGCCCTATTGTGTATCAATTTTTGGTTTCCTTCTAATATTTTGTTTATTTAACAATATAGAACAAATTCACATAAAATGTAAATTAGCCCACGATTTCATTAAAAAATATAAATTTTATGTTACTTTTTGTAAAATAAACAATATTGTCACGCATTTTTTAAAATCTTCAGAAAATTTACTAAACCTTTGTATATTAAAAAAATCCGAACTAAAAGAAGTTCATGAATGAAATATTGTTAATAAAATTTAAAAATATTCATAAATTTCCAAAAACGTTCATAAATTTGGAAAAAGTTTCATGATTTCAAAATATTTCGAATTTGTAATGTTCATGAAATGGAAAAAATATTTTAGTAATTTCGAAAAGAGATCCAAGTTATAGAAAAATGTTCACGAATTTTAAAATAAATCATGCATTTCAAAAGATGTTTGAGTTTGAAAAATATTCCAGAATTATAAAATTGTTCTCAAATTTAAAACAATTCTTGAATTTTTTTAAATGGTCACGAATATAAAAATATTTGTCGAATGACTTTTTTTTGAATTTCACAAAAATCTTCTCAAACTGGAAAAAGGTTCCCAAAGTTAATAAAACTACTCATAAATTTGGAAAATTTCCCAGATTTAGCAGCATGTTCTGAATTTCATAAAAGTTCAGATATTTATACAAAATATTCTAGATTTGGAATAAGTTCATGAGGTTCAAAAGTATTGCAAGATCTGAACAAATTTTATTTATCAAATATTTTTTGGAATCTGTTTTACTATAAGCACAACATGTATTTCCTAGATGTACATGTTTATTTTTGGCCCATGAACAAAATTTTCAATTTCAGTTTTAGAATTGTTGTAAGTATGGCATAATGGAATATACATGTTGAATAACCAAAAACTATAAAATAAAAAATGAAGTTTAACGACTGTGACCCAAACTAGTGATAGGATTTATTTATTTTTTGGTAACGCAGCCAAATTATCATTGACCAGATGTGGACATATGTGGTCTTAACCTATTAATCCCAATATGCCAGGTATACGGGTATACCACATCGTAACTCCTTGTATAGCATGCACTACGCAAGGGAAGGGGCAGAGAGGGGCAAATCGTGCGCCCAATTTTTTTTCTTCAGCCCTATTTAAAACTAAATATATAACATGACGATGAATTTATAAAAATGTTTGTGTATTTGAAAACATTTTACAAATTAAACTAAATATTATTGCATTTTATATATTTTCTAATTTACAATTACTTTCATGAATTAGAAAATTATCACAAATTTCAAAGTCTTCGAAAATTAGAAACAGTTAGTTGCTTTTAAGAACTTTCATAAATTTTAAAAATATTTTAAGATTTAAACAGTTATGGTGTGAAAATTAATTTATGAATTACGAATAATGTTCATACATTTAAAAAAATTAGGTATTTTAAATACTTTCTAATTTACAAAATGTTCTATAATTTCTAAAACAATTCATGTATTTTAAAAATGATATTCAATTTCAAAATAGTATCAAAATTTTAAAATTCTTACATTAATTAAATGATGTTCTTAATTGATAAAACATCTACAGCTGGAAAATATTCTTGAATTATAAAATAATGAATTTTAATTTTCTTTTGATCTTTGAAAGCATTTTCATTCCCATGAATTTGAAAAATATTGCCATATTTTAAGATTTTTTAGCATGTATTTTTTGTGGTTTTATATTTAAATAACACAAAATGTCTCTTTTACATGTTAGTGGTCAATTTTGCCCCATTAATACATATTTAACTTTTCATCGTGAAAATAGAGTAAAAATAATGTAACCGGATTCTCAAATGGAATAAGTAAGAACAATAAAAAAAACCTGAAATAATAAAGTGTAACCTCTATGAACATAACTAGTGACTGGTAAAAAATTACCTATTAGATCCAATTTGGACATAGTCTGGCTTGGGTAGCTACACGCTACAAGAAAGTATACCACATCTAGGTTTTCAATGCAGCGGGAGATGGTTTGAGGACTTGTGATAAAATCTTGAGCACATGAGCAACCTATCCTTCTTCATCCACTTCACCCCCTTTTAATAGTATTAAAAAAATCCTAAGACTCTATGTGATCTTATATCACTCAAAAAGAAAATGGAGTCTTGGGATAGTTCAACACCTTTCCAATGCATAGAAGGTTCTTTCTCCACAATCAATGTGTATCTACAAATGGACTTCCTAAAAATAGGCTCAAGAAAAACATTAGTCCAAAACATGTATGGTTATATTAATCACCAAAATCACCAAAGGATGCAGGATCACTTTTCAATGGAATTCCAAGAAAGATACTTGAGTGCTTAGATTTGTAGTCTCGGTAGAAATTTCAATCATAAAACAATATTTTGTATATATCCCTCACCTACTATTTGTTAAAAATCTTAAGTTATCTAAATGTAGTAGTGTTTACTTCTGATTTATTGTTTAAGAAAAATATCGTAGTGAAACTAGCAGCAAGACTTGACAGCAGGCGCCAAACTATCGATACAAACTTAGAACAATTCAACCACTCTTTCATTCCTTCGGGTGTCCATAAATCCAATCCAAGGAAGCATGGCGCTCGGATTGCTTATATATATAGCCAACTAATAAGTTTTAGCTAAGGGTATGTGACCTATTTATTTTTATTTTTATTTTTATTTCTTATAATTTTCCGGTTATACAAATCAATGCTGGTGCTTCATATATACACGCAATTATGACCCAACCTGAAACCTACTCGAATGCTAATAAACTCACGATGGTTAGCTTTAACAATCCAAAACACACTGACTATTTCTGCTGAACCTAAAAAATGTACTACTACATGAAAAACAAGTCGACTCGTTATAGACCTTCCCAACAGATGTAGATATGCGAACTACAAAGTTCGAGTCACAATACACCGTCTAATACAAAAATTTGACTTGTACCATAGAACCAACATATCATCTGGATTAGCAGTCCACACTGATACTTTGCTACATGCACAGCTCCTCACCCGCTACAATTTCACATCATCTCTTCGTAGTCGATGACAGAAATATTTACTTAACGACACTTCCTGTCCTATAGCCACACACTTTCATATACACGGAACTTGACTTCAACTTATATGAAATCGTTGGATCTCGTCGGTCACAAACAGAATCACAAGCCACAAATTCCTTTCTTCCACCCACTATTACTCTCAATTCTATTCCACCAATGAAAATACTTAATAATCGCAGAAGACTCACAGATATGTGCTCTTGAACACACCTTACGAGAAATCATGTGCACACCTTGACATGGTTCATAATTATGTTGTCCCACTTCTCCAAAACGATGATCGCCCCTCACCTCCCTTACCACAACACCCTCACCATATTCTCCTTATCTCACCCTTAAACGGCGATCACCTGATCCTCCCTGTTGATGCACCACCCAACGATTATATGGCCCACCCCAAGGCGTTACTTGGCGCCACCTCCCCAGGGCTAGCACAACTTTCAATCTTCAACCTCGTTCAGATAGCATATTGGATTTCGGCTAAGGATCGATGATAAAGATACCATGAACGCACACAATAAAAACAATTAGCCAAGGGTACATCTCATACCATACTTATTTTTATTTTATTTATCCTTATTTTTTCGGGTATATAAACCGATACCTAGTGTTGCATATATATACACGGCTATGACCCAACCTGGAACCTACCCGAATATGGGTAGTTTTAACAAGGGTCCGTCTAAGGCACATCTAGATGTGCTCTAAGATAGAGCACATCTAATTAGTGTTATGTATAATTACAGTCTATGTTTGTCTTTTTTTTTCCTTTGTTCGCTGCTTTTCTGTTTATTTTCTGAATTATTTTTTAGGTTGCCCACAAAACAAAAGCTGGTCTAGTAAAACCTTACAAACTGGGTTTCACATTTGAATTGTGTACAAACTACTGCATATGTAAAACAAACAAAAAAGACAGCGGTAGACCCCTGATTTACATAGAACAAAAAGACGTGAAAAAAAGCATGCAAAAAGAAACAGAGAAACCTCTAGTACATCACATCTCCCTTCCCCCATCCACAGTGGTGTTTCTTGGCATCTAGGTACTGACCACGGTGAGTATCCTCCCCCTCAATTGGCATAATATACGTGCTGCTCATGGATTGATCTGCTTGATCGAAGTACCCTTCAATTTCTGCTGCTGTTGTATGTAAACTTGTTGTTGATGTGATGCTTGACCTTGTAATTGATTGTCTTTAAAGACTGATTTCTTGCAAAAAAAAACTATAATTAGATGTATAATCAGAAAGTTGCTTGCAAAAAATAATCAAAACAGAGAAAACTCCAATTAGTTCACATTTTCTAGACGGTTTTTAGTAGAAGAATTGAACATCAAAAAAATAATGTGGTCGGGTTGGTGTAGTTAGGTTAGTTGCGACTTAGTTGTTGGTGTTGCAATTTATAGAAAAAAACACAAAAAAAGGTTAATGTAGTTGCAAGTTAGTTGTCGGGCTTGCAACTGAGCGGATGTGAAAAATCACACCCCTCAGTTGCGGGTTCGATAATTGACTTGCAACTTGGCCGAGGTGGTGTAGCTAGGTTAGTTGTGACTTAGTTGTTGGTGCTGCAATTTATATAAGAAAACACAAAAAAATAAAAAAATAAGCCAATTGCAAGTTAGTTGTTCAGCTTGCAACTGGGCGGATGTGAAACCCCACCCTGTCTCTCAGTTGCGAGTTTGATAGTTGACTTGCAACTGGGCAAAAACCCTCAATTACGGGTTGGATAATTGACTTGCAACTGGATCGTGTTGGCGTAGTTAGGTGAGTTGCGACTTAGTTATTGGCATTGCAATTTTTATAAAAAGACACAAAAATATAAAAAATGTTAATTTAGTTGCGAGTTAGTTGTCCGCCTTGCAACTGGGCGGATATGAAAACCGCATCCCCCTTAGTTGCGGGTTCGATAATTGACTTGCAACTGGGCCGAGGTGGTGTAGCTAGGTTAGTTGCGACTCAGTTGTTGGTGTTGCAATTTATATAAAAAACACACAAAAAAATTAAGCTAGTTGTGAGTTAGTTGTTGGGCTTTCTTCAACTGGGTGGATGTGAAACTCCACCCCATCTCTTAGTTGCGAGTTTGATAGTTGACTTGCAACTGGGGAAAAAATCTCAGTTGCGGGTTTGTTAATTGACTTGCAACTGGACCGGGTTGGTGTAGTTAGGTTAGTTGCGAGTTAGTTGTTGGCGTTGCAATTTATAGAAAAAACACACAAAAAAATGTTTAATGTATTGTGAGTTAGCTGTTGGGCTTGCAACTGGGTGGATGTGAAAAATCGCACCCCCTTAGTTGCGGGTTCGATAATTGACTTGCAACTTGACCGAGGTGGTGTAGCTAGGTTAGTTGCGAGTTAGTTGTTGGTGTTGGTGTTGGTGTTGCAATTTAATTGACTTGCAACGGTTTATATAAGAAAACACAAAAAAATGAAAAAATGTTAAGCTAGTTGCAAGTTAGTTAGTTATTACTTAAATAAATTAATAAAAAATAAAAAGGGAGAGAAGAACAAACAAGATAAAAGAAAAACATATGAATATAGAGAAAAAAACATGAATTTGAATGAAATAAATGAAAAAGAAAGAAAAAATCATCTAGATTTTCGCTGACAAAAAACAACTAGTACATTATTGTTTATAAAAAATAAAATTATACTGCCGCTCATGGTATATACAGAAAAAAAGAAAGATAAATCTACTTTATCCTTTCATAATAAACTACAAACAAACATTGATATACAGTCTACGTACGTATGACATGCAGCACAGCGAACGAACAAGGCAGCGAGCCAACGAAACGTACATACAGCCAGCTAGTGTGAATCGTAACACAAAGACCGCACGGTTTAAAAATTAGATGTGCCCTAAGCTAAAGCACATCTAGATGTGCTTTAGCAAATCCCTTTTAACAATCCAACATGGGTGGACTATTTCTGCATAGACTAGAAAGACATGGACTATTAAAGTGAAAATAAACCGACTCATACTAGACCTTTCCAGCACATGTAGACATGCAAGCTAGAAAGTTTGGATTGCTCTTAACATAGTAGGACTAAACCTATTCTGGTATAGTTTCGTTAAATACTAAACTAAACATAGTTGATATGAATTGAGTACAATGACATCATTTCACTTATTTTTTGTCTATCTAACAATCACACAAATGATACAACATGTACCTCCGGTCAAGAAAAAATATCAACATTTATTGTCACCAGTATATACCTAGTAATTAGCAAACCACCAAATCATGTGTAGAACTAACTTTAAATGTATGAGTGACTTGTCACGTTGTTGCACTAGAGCTATCGGATAGATCGAGACATTAGGTATTATATTTCTGACACACCATTTAAGAAGCACCTTACTTTCCCACCATTTTCTTTTCACTCTTTATTTGTGGACGAATATATAACTTTAATCTTTTATATTATGTTATAGGACTAAGGATTTCTTAAACCAACTATAATTGCTTCGTAATTTGAAGCGTGAATACTGTGTGTATTAGGGTTAAACATTTTTGAAATGGAAATTATTATATGGAATTTCACACAAAGATACATGTGTGCTTAGATTTCTAATCTTGGTAGAAAATTCAGTTATAAAACAACATTTTTTATGTCTCTCTCATCATTAAAAATCTCAAGGGATCTCAAAGTAGTAGCATGCACGTCTGCTTTCTAACTTAAAACAAAATATCATAGCGAGACTAGTCGCTATACCTGACATAATGTGCCAGACTGTCTATACAAACATAGAACAACTCAACAACTCTTTCATACGCTGGGGTGTCCAAATATCCAATCCAAGGCAGCATGATGATCGGATTGCTTCTATATATATCTTACTCTGATTGATTTTAGCCAATGTACTTCTTGTATGATATTTATTTTTATTGTTATTTCTCCTAATTTTCTGGTTATAGAAACCAATGCCTAGTGCCTCTTATATTCACGCAACTAGGACCTAATCTAAAACCTACTCCGGTACTAAACTCATAATTGCTAGTTTTACAATCTAACAGGCAAGGACAATTTCTGCCTAGCCTCGAAAAACATGGACTACTACAAGGAAAACAAATCAATTCATACTAGACCTTCATTGCACATGTAGATATGCGGACTAGAAAATTTGGATTAGGCTAATATTCACCGCTTAATACAAACTTTTGACCGTTAGCCTACAACCAACATATCATAAGGACTAGCAGTCCACACCGACACTTCTTAGCGTGCTACACATAGAATAGGCACATAGCATCGCGTGAAAACTTAAGTTAACTAAGACGCGTCAATATTCATGCCTACCTTCATCATGTCATCGGTGGCATGCCCATTGGGAGACACACTGCCTCACCTGCTACATCTTCACATCATCCCTTTATTATCAATGAAACAATTTACTGAATGACACTTCCCATTCACTAGCAACACAAGGGCCATATACACACAAACTCGACTTCACCATATATGAACTCCTCATATCTCATTGATTACAAACGGAATCACAAGGCACAAAGTCCTTTCTTCCGCCCACTCTCACTCTCAATTCTCCCTCGTCAATGATGTATCTCAATTGCGCCGTAGAAGACTCGCACACCTGAGCTCTTGAACACACCTTGCAAAAAACTCACGTGACCACCTTGACACGGTTGATAATTCTCCGTCTCCCCCAAAAATGATGATCATCCCTCTCCTCTCATACAACCACATCCTCGGCATATTCCCCCTGTCGCCCAGCCGAAGAACGATCACCCAAACCTCCTCATTGATGTACCACCCATCGATTATATTATCCACCTGAGGTGCTACTTGGGCCACCTCCCCAGGGCTAGCGCAACTCTCAATCTTCAACGTCGCTCAAATACAAACCGATTCATAGTGTTGCTTATATATATAAGCGGCTATGAGCCAACCTGAAACCTATTCAAATATTAAAATCATGATGGTTAACAAGAGCCAACATGCAAGGACTACTTCTACCTAGACTAAAAAGACATAGACACTTTGAAAACAAAATGAATCATACTAGACCTTCCCAATGCATGCTTACTCTACATAGTAGGACTAAAACTATTCCGGTATAGTTTTGGTAAATACTAAACTAACCATAGAATATAGGAACTGGAAAATAAGTTGACATCATTTCAATTATTTTATCGTATATCTGAACAATCACACAAATAATACACTATGTATCTCTCACCAAGAAAAAATATAAACATGTATTTTCACTAGTATGTACCTACTCCCTCCATTCCATAATAATTGTCGCTTAAATAGATGTATCTAGACGTATTTTAATGCTAGATACATTCATTTCAGTAACAGTTAATATGAAACGAAGGGAGTCTACCAAATCGTGTGTACAACTAACTTTACATATATGAGTGGATGACCAAGTTGTTGCACTGGAGCTATGGCACAAAACGATAAGTGAGGTATTTTATTTTTGACATGCCATTTAAGAAGTACTTTCCTTTCCAACTATTTTCTTTTCACTCTTTATATGTTGACGAATATATAGCATGAGACTTGTATATTATGGAGTAGGAGTATGCATTTCTTAACCCAAGTATACTTGCTCTATAATTTTAAACATTGATATATGATATGTAGTACTTCATTCCAAATTACTTGACATGCCTTTAGTTCAAGTTTACATTATACTTGAACTAAAGGCATGTCAAGTAAATTGAAACGGAGGGAGTAGGATTTTTTTTTTGAAGTGGACATGATTACATAACACAAATGTACTTGTGTGCTTCGATTTGTAATCTAGATAGAATATTCGGCAATGAAAGATATTTTTCATCTACTATTTGTTAAAAATATCGTAACCAAAAATTAGTAGTGTGCCCTTCTGCTTTCTAGTTTCCAGAAAAATATCGTAGTAAGAGTAGTAGCAAGACTAACAGCAGGCGCCAGACTGCCGGTACAAACTTAGAACAACTCAATCACTCTTTCATTCACTGGGGTGTTCAGAAATCCAATCCGAGGCAGCATGACGATCGGATTGCTTCTATATATACCCCACTGATGATTTTTAGCCAAAGATATGTCATGTTTGCTATTTATTTTTATTTTTATTTCTCCTAATTTTCTGGTTATAAAAATCAATGCCTAGTGCTTCTTATATACAAGCAACTAGGACTACCACGTAAAACCTACTCCAATAATACTAAACTCGTGATTGTTAGCTTTAACAATCCAACACGCAAGGACTATTTCTGTCTAGCCTAGAAAGACATGAACTACTACATGGAAGACAAATGAATTCATACTAGACCTTCCTAGCACATGCCGATATATGAACTATAAATTTTGGGATTACTCTAACATCCACCCCCTAATCCAAACTTTCAACTCTTAGCTTAGAACCAGCATATCATCCGGACTACAACTCCACGCTGAAACTCCTTAGCATGCTACACGTGCACTAGGTCTAGGTTATACTCCACGTGGTACATAGTCTCACGTGGAAACTTAACTTAATTAATGCACTTATCGCAAAAAAAAACTTAATTAATGCACGTCCATCTCCGCGCCAACATTCATCATATCTCATCGATTGCATACCCATGGGAATAGTCACCTCCTTTACTCTCTACATATTCCCATCATCTCTTTGTTATCCATGACACAATTTAGTGAATGAAACTCCCCGTCTAGCGGCAACACGACTGCCATATACACGCAAATCGACTTCAACATGTATCAAATCGCTGGATCTTGTCGATCACAAACGGATTCACAAGGCACAAATTCATTTCTTCCGCCCACTCTTGCTCTCAATTCTCCCCTACCAATGATGAATCTGAATTTTCGCGGAAGACTCACATAGTAGTGCGTGGCGGCGCCGGCGCCGATCAGGCTTCGCCCGACCGCACCCTCTGGAGGTGGCGAGGGAAAAGGGGAGGGTGGAGCTTAATGGCGGTGCGCTAGTTATTCCTCGTTGTCACTCGCAGGAGTAACTACGGGCGGGGGAAAGGCTGCACTAAGGAAGATACCATTGTAATTATATTTAACATCTAGGAAGAGAATTTGGTTAGATTTCCTTTTTTCTACATCTGTCATTTACTTTGTTACAAACATCAAGTGATCCAAAAGTAGTGTCATGCCTTCTATTTTCTAGTTTCCACAAAAAAATATTATAGTGCAATTAGTTATGAAGCAAACCTAGCAGCAGGTGCGAGACTGTAGTTAGAAAATTAGAATAACTCAACCACTCTTTCATTCCTTTTGGTGTTAAAATATCCAATCCAAGGTAACCGCATGCCCTGCTTGCTATATATACCCCACTTTGGTGACCCCATACATACTGATCATTATCCTTGCAAGTAGTCTTAGATATATGCCATGATTCCGCAAGCTAGCACAAGAAGAATAATGCCAATGTATTATCCCCTTCATGTATATGCCATTGCTTTGCTTCTTTCTTGGCCATCCATTCCAGTTCTTCTCTATGCATCCAACAACCGACTTGTCCCTGGAAAGCCACTGTCACCTGGTAGGGTCCTCGTCTCCGAAGATGGGGTATTTGCCTTGGGATTCTTCTCTCCATCAGGCTCCTTCAAGAAGAACCACTATGTTGGCATATGGTACAATGACATCCCAGACACTGTGGTATGGGTCTCTAACCGTGCCACACCAATTACTAATATTTCCTCTGCAAATCTTGCTGTGACCAGCAACTTCAACATAGTCTTGTCTGATAGCAACGGCAGTGTCCTCTGGACAACGAACAACAACATCAACACCAATTCTTCATCGACTACCACCATCTCGGTGGAAGCGGTGTTGGACAACACTGGGAACTTCATCCTTAGATCATCGTCTAACAATGTCATACTATGGCAAAGCTTCGACCATCCCACCGACACTCTCTTGCCTGGCATGAATTTCAGGCTCAGCCACAACAAACTTCCACTGCAATACCTTGTTTCTTGGAAAGGCCAACATGACCCATCCCCTGGTGAGTTCTCTTACGGTGCAGACCCCAACAACCTATTGCAGTGCTTCATTTGGAATGGCTCGAGGCCAAACCGGCGAAGCCCGGTGTGGACAAACTACCTCTACATGGACAAATTAAACCAGTCTGCCATTTACATGGCCTTACATCATGCCGGCGATGAGGTTTACATGTCCTTTGGCATGCCGACTGGTTCCTTCACCATGTTGGTCAGGATGGAGCTTGACTACTCTGGCAAGGTAAATATACTAAGATGGGAGAGAAACATGTCAGTATGGGGAACCCTTTATGCAGAGCCTCAACAGGAGTGCAATATGTACGCCTACTGTGGTCCTTATGGTTACTGCGACAACACAGAAACCATCCCAATTTGCAAGTGCCTTGACGGTTTTGAGCCAAGGGATGGTAAAGGATGGATCGCTGGTAGCTTCTCACAAGGATGCCGCCAGAAGGAGGCACGAAGGTGCACCCATGGAGATGGGTTTTTAGCGTTACCAGGCATGAAGGTCCCTGACAAGTTCTTCCATGTCCCAAGAAGAAGCTTTGATGAGTGCATGGAGGAATGCAAAAGCAATTGCTCCTGTGTTGCTTATGCTTACTCTAGGATGAGCAATATGGATATTGATGGAGATGGCACAAGATGCCTGGTATGGATGGGAGATTTGATCGACATGGAGAACCACACACAAGGAGGGGAGAAACTCTATGTTCGCACTAAAAGATTACATGGTATGAATGATTCTGAACTCCTCTTTGTCTTGTTGCTTATGTTTTACTAGTAGATATGTTTTTAAATTTTTAAGAGATATATTGTAGAGGGATTCCCCTCATGTTTTCAGGCAGACATGCATTAGAGAAATGAGCATGCAATGGATGTGGTGATTAGCAGTGACAAACTTTGGTAATTCTCCTTAAATTGTTTCTTTTGCAGGTAACATGACAAAGATCAAACCCCTAGAAATTGCATCACCAATTGTTTTAAGTTTGTTGATACTCATATGCGTGGGGCTTATTTGGATCTATGGCTTTAGAGGTAGGAAGTTGTTGTGCTAGTTCTAATTTTGATGTCATATCCAGTCCCAAGAAACTAAACAGACGATGACCACACTACTAACAGGCAATCAAGGAAGCAAGGTTGTTTGGGAAAGGTTGATGCGAAGAGATACGAGAACTTACAATGAGCTTGCTGATAATAACACCGAGTTTAACATTTTGAACTTCCGGTCAATTGTTGTCGCGACAAATAATTTCTCTGAATCCAATATCCTTGGCAAAGGAGGGTTTGGCAATGTTTATAAGGCAAGAAATATCTGTACTGATAGTTAGATATATTTTTTGCAAGGGAGATATTTAGATCATTTGCCTCATGTTTCAGGGAACATTGGAAGATGGTAAGGAAATTGCTGTGAAAAGGCTTCGTGTGGGTTCTGTCCAAGGGGGTGTAGAGTTCAAAAATGAAATAGCTGCGATTTCCAGGTTGCAACATAGAAACTTGGTCAAACTTGTAGGCTGCAGTATTCATGAAGACGAAAAGCTTTTGATTTATGAATACCTACCTAATCGAAGTTTGGATTCCTTCATATTCAGTACGTTATACTCACTTGTTGCAAAAATATCTACTTTTAGTCAAATGTCACTGATATGATGATTCGTGTTACTCTATCCCTAACAGATGATACAGGAAAAACACTTCTCAACTGGACAACAAGATTTAATATAATCACGGGTGTAGCCAGGGGTCTTCTTTATCTCCACCAAGATTCCAGATTGATGATGATTCATAGAGACCTTAAAGCAAGCAACATATTGTTAGATGCTGAGATGTGCCCCAAAATATCTGATTTTGGTACAGCTAGGATCTTTGGTGTCCATGAACAGCAAGGACATACCAATCGGGTTGTTGGAACATTGTGAGTAATGAGAAATTTCATTCATGGGATCTCTCCATTTTTGTGCTTCAACTGATTAACTTTAAATTTACCGTGGTTAACTGTCCAAGCAGTGGATACATGTCGCCTGAATATGCAATGGAAGGCATCATCTCTGTCAAATCCGATGTGTACAGCTTTGGCGTATTACTCCTAGAGATTGTGAGTGGCATGAGGATTGGCACTACAAGCCCAAGCATACGCACTCGTAATCTTATAGATTATGTATGTGTATGTCAATATTGAGTACTTGAAACATGTTCAACTCATATGTAGGGGTGTTATAGTCTACATAATGACATGATTGGTTTGATGCAGGCATGGAGCTTATGGAAGGACGGGAAAGTGTTGGATCTAGTTGACTCATCTATCGTGGAGGATTGCTCTCTCGTTGAAGCTATACGGTGCATCCACGTCGGACTCTTGTCAGTACAAGATGACCCAGACGCACGCCCCCTTATGTCTTGGGCGGTAGCATGCCTGGATAACGAGGACATTGAGCTCCTACCGCCAAAAGAGCCTATGTGCTTTGCACGTCGAAACTACGGAACCGGGGAAAGCCATGTACAAGAGATGAGCCTCGGAAACCTCAAGGGGCGCTAGAAACTGATGGCCACGTCTTGTCCTTGTGATCCTGATATCTTCATGTACTGCTCAGTTCTTCTCTACACTATTGGGATATGCCAAATGGCACCCTACTTAAAAAAACTATGGTGCGGTTATAGCCCGCCATTTCGTACTTTTACCATCAACCTATTGTAGCGCGATTATAGCGGGACGATAGTTGTCTATTTATAACTTTACTTTACACGGGATGAGCTGGCGACAAGATTGTAATTATGCTTGTAATATGTACTACGTTTGTAACTGTAATGTGTAATATGTTTGTCCTCTTTTTCTCTTTCCATGTCTGGGTCGCTTTGTCCGTGCAACACCATGGATTATTAGGCAAGTTGTGCTGGAATATTTTGCATGCATGGTTCTAACAAACTCCATGCACGCCAATGACTATAAATAGTTTTGGTTACTTAGCTAGCCATTTTTCCTTGCCGGGCAGTTAGTTAGTTAGCTAGCTCAGAAGCTAGTGTGATGGCCATCTGTGCACTTTCTCAATGGAATTAAACAACTTATACATGAACACACATTTATGAGTTGCGTAGGGTGTCTTCGCCGTGAGCTGGTACTGGTATTAAATATCTAGATTTTTTTCACATTTTTTTGCGTTTTTCCAAATATTATTTTCTTATTTATTTATTCTTTCTTTCTAGTCTTGTTATCTATTATATTTATCAATTCATTCCCTGCTCCATTTTGTTTCTTTTCTTCTGGTTCTTATTTTTTCCATCTTATGTTAAAAATTGTTCATCACATATTGAAATTTTCCATCTTGGACTACCAATTATGAGCTTTGGTTTGCCCATGTGCGGGTGTGGCCTGTGCTATTTTTTGTAATTTTATTTTTCGATTTATGCTTTTGCTTTTTTCATGAAATAGAGAAATAATTCACAAATTTTGGAGGATATTCATGAATTTGTCAAAAAATTAATGAATTTATTAATCTTAAGGGAATTAAAAAAACGCAATTATGTGTAAATAATATTTAGAAATTCAAGTGTTTCTTAATTAGAAACTTTTAAGGAGCTAAAAGTATTCATAAATTTGAAATATATTCTTGGGTTTTTATATAATATCATGACTTTACAAAGTTGTTCCAAGATTTATACAAATATTTTGAATATATAATTTTTCTAAAATTGTAAAATAATTTGAATTGCAAAAAAAGTTCACGAATATTCAAAATCTTAAAGTATTTTTAAAATGTTAAGGAATATTAAAACATTATTTTTGGATTTTACAAAGTATGACCAAAGTTTAAAGCATGTTTTGAATTTCTTTTTTCATGATTTTGAAAATGGTGCCGATTTAGAATAATCTAAATTAATTTTAAATACATTGCCATATTTCAAAAAAGAAAATTACTCATTTTTTAGTTTTATTAACACAACATGATTTCTTATATGCAGGTGATTATTTTGCACTCGTGATCGAATATTTCACTTTTTGTTTGGAAACTGGTGTAAAGATAGCGAAAGTGGAAATAAAAATGGTACAAGAAGAAACAATAGAAGGAAAAAACCTCAAAATACAACTGAAGTATAACAACAATGAACTACAAACGAGGTATAAGACATCCCAAGTTCTTTTATAGCGCACACCCTATTTTCTATCGATTTTGGGTTTCATCCCAATCTTTCGTTTCTTTAACAAACTACAAAAAATATTCATAAATTTGGAATAAGTCCAAGAGTTCATAAAAAATATAAATTTCATATACTTTTTGTAAATTTAAAAGTATGTTCCTGCATTTCTTGAAAATCATAAGGAAATTTACTAAAATCTTTGGATTTTTCATAAAAGTTTTCGAACTAAAAGAAGTTCATGAATGAAAAAGTATTAAAAACATTGAAAATTATTCATAAATTTCGAGAAAAATATTCATGAATTTGGAAACAAGTTCAAGGTTCCAAATATTTCGAATTTATTTTGTTCATGAACTGAATAAAATGTTTTATTAATTTGAAAAGTGATCCAAGTTACATAAAATGTCCATGAATTTTAAAACAAATCATGTATTTCAAAAAATGTTTGAGTTTGAAAATTATTCAAGAATAATAAAATTGTTCACAAATTTTACAAAATGACCACCAACCTAGAAAATGTTCTTTGAATGAATTATTGTTCTTACTTTCACAAAAATCATCTCAAACTGGAAAAATGTTCACAAATTTAATAAATAAAATCATAAATTTGAAAAATGTACCAGATTTATGAGCATATTCTGAATTTCACAAAAGTTCATATATTTATCAAAAAAATACTGTAGATTTGAATAAGTTCATGAGGTTCAAAAGTTTTAGAAGGTTTGAACAAAGTTTTTTTATCGTATATTTTTTGGGAATCTGTTTTACTATAAGAAGAACATGTATTTTTTACATCTACATGAGTTATTTTTAGCCAATGAATAAATATTTCACTTTCTGTTTTGGAATTCATGTAAATATAGCGTAATGGAATATAGATGTTGAATAAGCAAAACCACAAAATGAAAAAGTAACGAAGTGTGACCTCCATGACCCAAACTAGCGATAGGATTTTAGTTGCTATCAGAGCCAATTGATCAGCCGACTATATGTGGACATAAGTGGGCTTAACCTGCCAATCACAATAAGCAAGGTATACGGTATACCAAATCGCATGTCCTTGAATAGCAAGCGCTACGCAAGAGGATAGCGTGCGAGGGGCAATAAACTAAATATAGAAAATGTTTACGAATATTGTGTCCTTGAAAATGTTATATAAATTTATCAAAATATACTTGCATCTTTTTAAAATTTAAATTATCGTTCATGAATTAGAAAATTATTAACAGTTTAAAAGTTTTCAAAAAAACTAAAAATGGTTATTCTCTTTTATAATGTTCATAAATTTGAATAAATGCTCTATTATTTTGAAAAATATTTTGAATTTCAAATATATTTATGATATCAAAATACATTTTTGAATTACGAATAATTCTCATAAATTTAAAAAATCATCTATTTTAATATAATTTATAATCTGTAAAATGTTCTATCATTTTAAAAATAGTTCACGTATTTTCAAAATTATATCAAATTTCAAAAATGTATTACAAATTTTAAAAGTCTTCCCTTAATTAAACAATGTTCTTAATTAAAAAACATCTACATTTTGGAAAATGTTCCTGAATTATAAAATAACGAAATTTAATTTAATTTTCATATTTAAAAACATTTGAATTCCCACGAATTTTAAAAAAAAACTGAATGTGAAAAATATTGCCAGATTTTTTAGCATGTACTTTTCTTGATTTTCTTTTACACGTATGTAATCATTTTTGCCCCATGAACACATATTTAACTTTTCATCATGAAACTGGTGTAAATAGTGTAATCAGATTTTAAAATGGAATTAGGAAGAATTTAAAAAAAGTGTAACCTCTATGAACCAAACTAGTGCTAGAAAAAAATGAAATATTAGATCCAATCCAATGGACTAGCCCACCATATGTGGACATAGTCTGACTTGGGTTGCTTCATGCTACAGGAAAGTATACGACATCCAGGTTTTTAATGCAGCGGACCTCCCCGTGTCTTAATGCATACAAAGATCCCCTCTCTCTAAGGATTTAGAAACCGCTCGGCAGTGCCTTGGTGGTCGCCGTTGGGATCGAGATCCTCCACCCCTCATTTTCATAGGTGGAGGTAGATTAGGTCGGATGGATGTGTTTTGCCTCTCTGGATTGTGATCTACACTGCTCGTGTAGAGGGTTTTTGGTTACGACGCCCAACGACAAGATTCATCGAGCTAGTGAAGCAGAAGATGGAAGCATGAGGTTCTGGCACAAAAATTAAGACTAGCGAGGTTGAAGTAACATGGATTGCTGAGGAGGATTTGGACTATGTTGTTGTCGAGGAAGAGGGTGTGGTCTCCATTGAGCCATCTAATAGATGGCTATCGAGCGTGTGCATGTGGAGAAACTGCACATCCAATTTTGGTTCTACAAAAATATGAGGGTAGCTTGGGATCTGGCAAAAGAGGTGAAGATTTGTTCGTGTAATAAACCTATATACCATGCAGTTTTCATGTTTGGGCGACTAAGAGTGAGTAAGGGAGGGGGGATTTGGACTTCGAGGAAACACGGTAATTCTTGCACCATATGATGGATTCACTAAGAAATCCTCCATGCCTCTCGGCACATTTGAAATCTGGATCCAAATCCACAATTTTCCCGATGGATATTATCCATTGCATAAATCTCTGGTCGATTGCGTAAATCTCTGGTTGATAGCTTAAATCTCTAACCATAAAGGTGAGAGAGTTCATGTATGCTGAGCCAAAATCTCAAGAGTTCATACGTAAGTTCTTCAGGGTTAAGAGCAAAGATTAATGTCAATAAGCCTCTGAAAAATGTCATGGCACTAGTAAAGGGTAAGAATAGGGAGATAATTATTATCAGGTATGAACATTTGTCGCATGTGTGTGACATATGCGCATTCCAAGGTCATGTTTTCAAAGAATGTGGCGATTGCGTCCATCCATCGTCTATGCGGGTCTAGAAAGACCTGCAAGCCACATGGATTAAGGGATCCGGTCGAGGACCAGAAGGTGGAAAAGGTAGAGGCCAGGGGTGTGGAGTACTAATGTTGGTTTACAACACTTTTTTTTTAGAGAAAAAAAACTATCATCGATTAACACTAGGGTTTTTGACCATTGTTTCACACAACATAGGAGTGAATGCTACTGATGTGGAGGAACGCGTCACTTCCCTTATGATGAATCAAGAATTCGATATGTCTCTAATGGAGTGGTGTCAACACATTAGATTTACCAGCAACCACAACCTACATATGTATTGCATCAAGTGTCTCATAAAAGTCATAGACATATAGTTAACTAGATGATAGCCTGCGCATTGCTACGAGAACTGTTAAAAATAATTTAAGGTTTTAAAATATGAGAAAAATTATGACACATAGTATAATTTGATTATAAAAAAATTGAAAGAAATATTTTTTAGACTAAAATCTAAGAATACTTAATACAAATCCAAAAATGAGTGTGATTTTTGTTTTATTAATTTATTATCTTGACAATATATCAGTGAGATAATGTGAGATGATAACTACGTTGAGTAGAGACAACAGAGACATCACCCTTTACTAAACCTAGAACAATGATAGCATCTATATATGGGCATTCGTAAAAAAAATGGCGCATATAAAAATTAATATGGGAGGCAACTCAAAATTTTCTATTATAAAAAGTCGCTTATAAATCGTAAGTACGAGTGCATAAATTTAATTTTTTTATTGATAGTTTGCATCCGCATGTGGAATTAATTGGGAGCATCTGCATGAAGAGTTAATGAAAAAATATGTTACATGGTGGACCTATTTGATGATATGAATAACTTGCATGTCAAGATAAATACTCCCTCCCTTCTAAATTACTTGACATGGCTTTAGTTCAAGTTTAAACCAAACTTAAACTAAAGCCAAGTCAATTAATTTGGAACGGAGGAAGTAGATTAGTGGAGATGAACTATTTAGAGATTATAGATTTCATTGAGTGCCCTGATATACGTTATTTCTACTATAGTACTTCCTCCGTTCTAAAATGACTTTGAACTAGCTCTACTACAAAGTTGTACTAAGGCTAAGACAGTTATTTTGACATGGAGGGAGTAATAACTACCACGTTGTACACACGTCAAGAAGTTTCAAAAGTTAATGCATAAAACATAATGATTGTTGGATAGTGAGATCAGGCTGGGTGGGTAGGGCAGTAAGTGGTCGTGTTGGGCTTGGTGACAAGGGCGCACCACCAGGACTGAGATCCAGTGCCCCCACTGACGGGGATGTACCCCGGCAAATCCCATGGTCAGGGACCCTGGGTTAGTTATGAGAGGCACAGGTTGGACGATAGCTCGTCGGCTAACAGGAGGATACGTTCCTGCTCGATGTTATTGATTGGAGATGGCGATTACAGGGAAGTCAGGGCTAGTGCGCTCAAGGCTAGGGTTACAGATTGTGTATTGGATGATCTCGACGTCTCCCCTCCTAGCCTTTATATACTAGGCTAGGTCTCGGGGAGTCCGTCCCGGATTACATATAGTATTTCCTAATTCTGAACTTGTACCGCACGGCAGGTTTGCACCTTCCTTATGAGTCGCGGACTCCTACGTCGGTGCCACTAGTGAACCAAGGCTGGGCCCAGGCGGCATCTTTGTGGGCCTTCTGTCTTCGGCTACACCGGGTAGGCCCATCCATAGGAGTCATGGGGTCACCCCCTCGTCAGTAGCCCCCGAGTGCCTGGGGGACTCGGAGAGGCGCGCAGGGACTCGAGTCCATTCTTGCGTCGTTTTGATGTATGCACGGTTCAACCGCGGGTCGCTAGCAATCTGGGGCCATGAAAAAACCTGTTTTGAGGGATGCTAAGCTGAAAGGGCCCAAGGAGTCGACTGGTCGAGCCTTGGTGAATTGCACTAGTGGCAAAAACCGCAGTAGCCCAATCAAACCCACGTCCCTCGACATGAGCTTGGAACACTGGTGTCGAGCAAAAGTCATGCCGCTGCAGGTCTTACAATGATCAATTGCCGCCAGTAAAGTTCGTAGCCTAGGCGCGTTCGTCCGGCTTTTTCTATCATGCAAGCGCATGGAAAAGATTGGGAGTGAAATCGCTCTGCGGCAAGTCCCAGCCCGGCCGATCTGCGAAGCGGGGTCTTACCTACACGCTAAGCTTGCGTGGCATCTGGCATAGTGTCTCGTGTTCTAGGAATATGTATTTCTTATTGAGGCGCGGAGCCTAGTTGATAATGCACCCACTTGGAATAAAAAATCAAGTGAGCTGTTTTAGCAGTCCCTCGCGGAGCTTGGTCGAGCGCTCGTGCGAGGAGTAATGTAGAAGAGTACTTGTTCGGGAGGTCTTCGAGTGTTCGGGTGCTTACAGTTTTGTTAGTAATCACTCAAGTATCGCCTTCGCTCTCGGGGTGAGGAAGCACCCGATAATCTGGGATCGCTCGATCTGGCGAGTGCAGGTCTGCTTATCTTCTGTCGTGGTGAGGAAGCACCCGAAACTCTTCATGTGTGCGAGTAATCACTCGAGCGCGTCTTTTATTTTAGGTGAGGGAGCACCCGAAACTCTCATGGGTGCGAATAATCACTCGAGCACGTCTTTTCTTTTCCTTTCGGGTGATAAAGTACCCGAGCGCATTTCTTTTTCGAGTGAGGGAGCACTCAGGACTCTGTGAGTGCGAGTGACCACTCGAGCACATATTTACTCTTTACATGAGGGAGCACCCGACACTCTAGTGGAGATGCTCCCGATGAGAGTTAAATATATTTGAAAAATGTATTTGAGTTAGTAAAAACGGTGCTTGCAGGCTGTATTTTTTGCGCTGTCATTTTAATTTACCTCTTCTTGGTAAGGATAACGATCTCTTTGTTGGAGGACCGTCAAAGATGCTCTGTCTGCGAACCGTCATGTCTTCATGACCGGTCATAATGATGGTTGTTGGTGGCGTGCTGCAACCACCCGTTGAGTTATCGGTGCGCACATTGAAAACGCGCGAGATTTGACGCGTCCAGCGCACAGTGCCGCCCGTGTGAAGGCATCTTTGTCTCAGAATTCGAATCGCCCGGCATGCTTGGTCTTTGAATTAATTGCTGCCGTCGTCTGGGCTTCTGCGTGCCCTTGGGGTTGTGCTATAAATAGACCCCTTTTCTTCATCTGGCAGTAGTGTTCATCCTCTGCTCCTCTTCTTCATCTCCTCATGGGGCCAAAACGAGGTATAGGTGTGACTAGCCGCGGCCGGGTTCGCCGAGGTCGCGGTGGTTGTACTCCGCGCTCTTCTCGCGGTGGTCGTCGTGGTGCACCGTCGACGCCTTCCTCCTCTTCCTCGGAGGAGGGTTTCTGGCGCTATGATTTCCTCCTGCGCGTCCGTGGCCGGAACGCCGCTCGCATTCTGTTTCCTTCTGCATTTTCTGCCCTTGTTTCTGAGCGCAGTCTTGATGGCATGCTGCTTCGTCTTCAGGGGTGCGCTCGATCTCCTTCTTATGTTAAGTTGGAGATCGATAGTTCCCGCTTGATTTTTTTTGGCTTTGGCTGGAAATCGTTTTCTCGACGCTTGAACTTGCGTGATGGTCACACTCTTTGTTGCCGTTTTGATGGAGAAGACACTCTTATCATCCGCGCCTTTGACCCGAGCGGCAACCGCATGGATCCGTACTTGCCGGAGACAAGCAGCGATGGTTCTGACAGGTCGAGGAGTCCTTCGCATGCGTCTTCAACTGCTTCCTCCTTCGGTGACTCTGCGGGTGGTGATGTTGTGCCGTCTTCAACTGCTTCCTCCTCCGGCTCTGAGGAGAATCTCGACGTCAAGCCACCGATCAAGCGGGCGCGCCAGGCGACCTTGTAGAACTGGAGGCAGTGGCGTCATCTTCGCCGGCAGCTCGGGTGGAGCTGGAGAAGAAGCTGGTGGAGCAGGAGAAGAAGCTGGTGGAGCATCGTCCTCGGTGCTCCGCAAATAAGTCGAGCTTCACCTTTTGTTATGTCATTGACCTCATGAGCTGGCTGCTTCGACTCCTCCTTTGTCTGTGATGATGCTCGTTGTCTTAGTGCAATTTATCCCAGCATGGGCACACATGTAGAAGTCATAATTCCTTGGGTGATTGATGTTGTACACTTATCGGCTGCTTATGTCTTTTGTAACTAGGTTGGTTCTCCATGTAATGAGGATTGTCTTTGAGTAATCAGAGTTGCCTTCTATCCAATGTACTTCGAATTTTTGTACTGAGAATGATCTTCGGGTCCTTGTAATGCGAACTGTGCTTGAGTCTTTGTAATGGAATGTGTCTTCGGGTCCTTTGCAACCGAGAGCTTTGTTCGAGTCCTTTGCAAACGAGAGTTGTCTTCGAGTCCATCAAATCTTTGCATTGTGGGTTCTATCGGGTGCGCGACAGCGCTCCCGATGGGAGTAGTCCCCGAGGCTACGTCTGGGTCGGAGAGTCGAACGTAGGCTGAGATTTGTTTCCTTCATCGTTCTTCTGTTAGCTGCCGTCTTTTATCGGGTGCGCGACAGCGCTCCCGATGGGAGTAGCCCCCGAGTCTTTAGGTGATCGTTGGCGATCAGTTGAAGACTAAAAGGATTGTCTGTGTCTTGTGCTCCATACAGATTTCTCCAGAGTGCTTGGTGTTCTATCTGTTTGTAGCCGTGTCTTCCCTTTTATTCCGAACGGTTTTCAGCGGCTGGCGCCTGTCAGCGGTTTTTACTTGGACCTTTATTTGTAAGTTACAAGCCGCGCGGGAGATGTTAGTTTTCTTCAGAGGGGGGTGTGCTCGAGCCCCCGGGCTTTTTTGAGGTAAAGATCGCGTGCGCGACGATAGCGTCTCTCGGGGGGAGCTTTGTACTCGAGCCCCCCGAGTGCTTTAAGTAGAGATCGCTGAGCGACGCTAGCGTCTCTCGGGGGAGTTTGTATAGATCGCGTGAGCGACGATAGCGTCTCTCGGAGGGGAGTTTTGTACTCAAGCCCCCGAGTGCTTTGGGTATAGATCGCGTGAGCAACGATAGCGTCTCTCGGGGGGGAGTTTTGTACTCGAGACCCCGAGTGCTTTGGGTATAGATCGCGTGAGCGACGATAGCGTCTCTCGAGGGGGAGTTTTGTACTCGAGCCCCCGAGTGCTTTGGGTATAGATCGTGTGAGCGACGATAGCGTCTCTCGGGGGGAGTTTTGTACTCGAGCCCCCGAGTGCTTTGGGTATAGATCGCGTGAGCGACGATAGCGTTTCTCGGGGGGGAGTTTTGTACTCGAGCCCCCGAGTGCTTTGGGTATAGATCGCGTGAGCGACGATAGCGTCTCTCGGGGGGAGTTTTGTACTCGAGCCCCCGAGTGCTTTGGGTATAGATCGCGTGAGCGACGATAGCGTCTCTCGGGGGGAGTTTTGTGCTCGAGCCCCCGAGTGCTTTGAGGTTGTAGTATTTGGGCAGCATCATTTTATTGCGTCGAAGGGTTACATGAGCTGTCAGTTGAGCCTGATTGGTGGATACTATGGGTAGAACAGGCGTAGGTTCGCCACGTTCCATGGATTTCCCACGTCCTCGTCAGTCTTCGGGTTCTTCAGTCTATAGGCGCCTCCTCCTATGACTTCTGAGATTATGAACGGTCCTTCCCATTGGGGGGCAAGCTTGTGGACTTTCTCTTGTATGAGCCCTAGGACAAGGTCGCCTTTGTTGAAGGTTCTGGTGCGCAGGCGGCTTCTTTGGTAAGTGTGCAACTTGTCCTGGTACCCCTCTGACCTTGCTAGGGCTGTGTCTCTTGCTTCATCTGTTGTATCCTTGTCATCTTGTAGTTCTTCTTCTGCTTCCTCTTCCTCATACCCCGATATCCGGGGCGCCCGGAATTTGAGGTCATGTGGTAGCATTGCCTCTGACCCGTACACCATGAAGAAAGGTGTGTACTGGGTTACGGTATTTGGGGTAGTGCGCAGGCTCCATAGTACTGCAGGGAGTTCTTCTACCCAGTTGCCCGCGGCCTGCTCGAGTGGTGCAAGGAGTCGTTTTTTGATTCCTCCGCATACTAGGCCATTTTCTTTTTCCACCTGGCCGTTGGACTGCGGGTACGCGACTGATGCGTAGTTGATTTTGATGCCCAGTTCTTCGCAGAAGTTCTGGAATTCTGCCGCTGTGAAGTTCCTGCTGTTGTCCGTGATGATGTTGTGTGGTACTCCGAACCTGAAGATTATTGATTTGATAAAGTTCACTGTCGTGAGGGCTGTGGAGCTGGTGATGGGCACTGCCTCGATCCACTTGGTGATCTTGTCGACTGCTACTAGCAGGTGTGTTCTTCCTCCCTTTGATGATTTCTTGAGCGGGCCCACCATGTCGAGTCCCCAGGTGGCGAACAGCCATGATAGTGGTATGGTCTTGAGTTCTGAGGCTGGAGCGTGTGGCCCGCTGGCGAATTTTTGACAGGCAATGCAACGCCGCACGATGTCTTCTGCGTTTTTCATCGCGGTGGGCCAATAAAACCCTGCTCGGAATGCTTTGGATACGAGCACTCGACTTCTTGCGTGGTGCCCGCAGGTGCCCTCGTGAATTTCGAGCAGTAGGGCTTTTCCTTCTTCTTCGTCGATGCACTTCTGGATTATCTGGGTGATGTTGCGCTTGTATAACTGTCTGTTGATCACTGCGAATGCCTTGGATCGACGACTGATGCGACGAGCTTCTGCGACGTCTTGCGGTAGCGTGCCTTCGATTAGGAATCGAAGGAACGGTTTTGTCCACGCTGGTCCTTCGAGTGTTGTTTGATCTGTAGGTTCGACCGCTTGACTGTTGTTGCCTTCAGATGGACTTGCTGGTGCCACCTGTGTTGGCTCTGTGTTGTCGTCATATATAGCTGCCTCTGGTGCTGCTGTTTTTTCCTTGACTGATCTCTGGCTGATGCTTTCGAGGAAGACGCCGGGTGGTACTGGTCCTCGAGTCGAGCCAATGTTTTCGAGTTCGTCGGCTTCTGTGTTGTTTGTTCTCGGGATATAATTGAGCTCGCAGCCGTCGAAACTTCCTTCGAGCGTGTTGTACAGCTTTTGATAGGCCGCCATGTTGTCGGCTACTGCATTGCAGTCTTTCATCGCCTGCTGGACGACGAGGTTGGAGTCTCCGTAGATTACGAGGCGAGTGGCACCGCATGTTTTGGCCATGCGCATGCCGTAGAACAGTGCCTCGTATTCGGCTTCATTGTTGGAGGCGTGGCTGAAGTTGATCTGGAGGACGTATTTGAGCTTCGTTCCTTTGGGGGATGCCAGAACAACTCCTGCTCCGGCTCCTTGCTGTCTTTTTGACCCATCGAAGAACATTGTCCATGAGTTCGATAGGTCCGGGGGGGCTGGTGTCTGGACCTCCGTCCACTCGGCCAGAAAGTCTGGGAGTACTTGGGCTTTGATTGCTGTTGGGTGCTTGAATTGCAGGCCCCGCGGGCTAAGCTCAATGTTCCACTCGGCGACTCGCCCAGTCGCTCCGGGGTTGTTGAGGATGTCCGCGAGTGGCGCGCTGCTCACGATTGTGATGGGGTGTTCATCGAAGTAGTGCGACACCTTTCTTGAGGTCGTGATGATGGCCAGTAGTAGCTTCTGGTAGTGCGGGTACCGCTGCTGGGATTTTGTCAAGAGCATGCTGAGGTAGTAGATCGGCCTTTGTATGCTCTGGACCTTGCCTTCTTCTGTGCGCTCGACGACGAGTGATGTGCTTACCACGCTGTTGCGTGCTGCCACGTAGAGGTACAATTTTTCTTTTTCTTTGGGTACCGCCAAGATCGGTGGGGTTCAGAGTGTCTTCTTCAAGTCCGCGAATGCTTTGCGGGCTTCTTCGGTCCACTCGAATTTCTCTCCTTTTCTCAGCAACTGGTAGAATGGCAATGTGCGTTCTCCCAATCTGTTGATGAAACGACTTAAGGCTGCGAGTCTTCCGGTGAGCTATTGTACGCCTGTGATGTCGGTTGGCTCCTACATCCTGGCGATTGCTCGAAATTTCTTAGGGTTCTCTTCGATTCCTCGGGCGGAAACCATGTACCTGAGCCACTTCCCGGATGGGACGCCGAATGCGCAGTTCTTCGGGTTGAGCTTAATTATGTACTTGTTGAGTGCTGCGAAGGTCTCGCGCAGGTCGTCGAGCAACGTGTTTGCCCTGTAAGTTTTGATGACGATGTCGTCCACGTAGACTTGCACATTTCTTTCGATTTGCTCTTTCAAGTAGGTTTGCATCATCCGCTGGTATGTGGCACCGGCGTTCTTGAGTCCGAAGGGCATTGTCCTATAGCAAAATACGTCGTAAGGTGTGATGAATGATGTGTGCTCTTCGTCTTCTTCCTTCATTCTGATCTGATTGTATCCTGAGTAGGCGTCGAGGAACGATAGTAGATCGCATCCTGCTGTCGAGTCGATTATCTGATCGATTCTTGGCAGGGGAAAGTGATCCTTTGGACAGTGTTTGTTGACTGGCCCGTAGTCGACGCACATTCGTAGAACGTCTGTGTCTTTCTTGGGGACCATCACAGGGTTGGTGATCCAAGTGGCTTTCTTTGTCTCTCGGATGAATTGGGCGTCGAGTAATCGGTTGACTTCCTCCCCGATTGCTCTGCACTTTGGTTCTGAGAATATTCGTAGTGCTTGCTTTACTGGCTTGGTGTTTGGCTTGATGTGCAGCGCGTGTTCCGCGAAATCGCGCGGTACTCCTGGCATGTCGGCTGGGCATCAGGCGAAGATTTCCCATTCTTCACGGAGGAAAGTGATGAGGGAAGTCGTTTGTTCTTCCGGGAGGTGGGCATACACGCGGACTGTTTTTTCTGGGTCCGTCGGGTGCACTTGGTGTGTGACCGTGTCGCTGTCGATCCTGAAGTCGCGCCCGTATTCTTTTGACTCGCTTCGACTTGCTAGCGGGAAGATACTTTTGTCTGTCACCATGGTTATTTCTGTGAGCTCTTGCTCAGCTCCGAAGGTGTCGGACACTTTGGTGAAGCTCCCGTTGACTGTAATGACGCCCGCGGATCCTGGCATCTTGAGTTTGAGGTAGGCGTAGTGCGGAATCGCCACGAATTGCGCGAATGTTGGACGTCCCAATATGGCGTGGTACTGCGACTGCCAATCGAGTACTTCGAACTTGAGGGTGTGTCTTGCGAAATTGTGTCTGCTGCCAAAGACAACTTCGACCTCGATTACTCCGAGGGAAGTGGTCGCTTCTCCTGGTACTACTCCGTATAGCACGGTGCTTGATTTCTTCCATCTTGCGTAGGGTGCTGACGAAGATTATGTTCATGCTGCTGCCTCCGTACATGAAGATTCTGTCCATGTCGTACCCTCCGATTTGGGCGTCGAGTACCAGGGGCGCGTGCCCCGGCCTTGGGACTACAGGCGAGTGATCATTCTGGGAGAACGTGATGCTGGTTTCTGCGTTGTGTAGCTGGTAGACTTCGACTGTGTTTATGTTCTCGTCTGCTCTGGCTTGCAGGGTGTAGGCGTCCTGTTGGGCTTGCGATACCCTGCCTTCTTGGATCGTGTACACCTGTCCTTGAGTCGGCGACTGCTCGGTTCGTCGAGTGCGCTTGGCTTCTCGCTGTTTTTCTTCCTTGAGGTTGTCGGCGAGTTCGTTGAACAGGCGGCAGGCTCCCAGAGTGTGACTCGATCTGATGTATCCCCAGTTGTCTTCGAAGCAGTTGATCGTGCAAGGTCCTTCTAGTTGTTCCTTGACCATGAGTTTGCTGGATCCGGCGTGGCGTTTCCTCCTTGAGATTCGGAAGAACAGCGCGTGGTCCGCTGGGTGCTCGTGAACTCGCGGGTCGATTTCGATCCCCTCGCTTAGATTCTAGTTCCTTATAAGATTGGTGAATTCGTCTGGTCGTCGATCTGGGTCGTAGTATTCGCCGGTCCGAGTCTCAGAGTCGCTGTCCTGGCGGGTGACAGTTGTCTGCACGGCGGCGGGTCGTCGAGTGGTCGGCGAGCGCGTGGTTGTATAGTTCGACTCGTCGAGTGGGGTCCCTTCCTAGAATCCTCGCGCATGTCTTTTGGGTCGTCGGTTTCTTCCTCGTTGGCGATGATCTTGCCGATCGCTGATCTCGAGCTCGGAGTCTTGTTGCGCGGTGGGTGCCTGGGTGGCGGTGAGTCGTCGAGTGGTCGGCAAGTCCTCTGCTTCGAGTTGTAGCTCGTCGATCGGGATCTCCATGTGGAACCCTCGCGCCTTTCTTTTGGGTCGTCGGGTTCTCTTTCGCTGGCGATGGGCTCGATTGCCGCCGTAGTATTGGTCTTGGCACGACTGCTGGCTGAGCGATCTCGCTGGGGCGGCAGAGATGTTTGCCGTGATCTTGAATTCTTCGGGTGGATTGCATCTGGTTCTTGCTCTTGAGTTGTGGCTTGCTGAGGACGGAACCGCGGAGATCGTAATTCCAACTTGTGTAGTTCCCACAGACGGCGCCAATTGACGGGGATGTACCCCGGCAAATCCCATGGTCAGGGACCCTGGGTTAGTTATGAGAGGCACAGGTTGGACGATAGCTCATCGGCTAACAGGAGGATACGTTCCTGCTCGATGTTATTGATTGGAGATGGCGATTACAGGGAAGCCAGGACTAGTGCGCTCAAGGCTAGGGTTACAGATTGTGTATTGGATGATCTCGACGTCTCCCCTCCTAGCCTTTATATACTATGCTAGGTCTCGGGGAGTCCGTCCCGGATTACAGATAGTATTTCCTAACTCTGAACTTGTACCGCACGGCAGGTTTGCACCTTCCTTATGAGTCGCGGACTCCTACATCGGTGCCACTAGTGGACCAAGGCTGGGCCCAGGCGGCATCTTTGTGGACCTTCTATCTTTTGCTACACCGGGTAGGCTCATCCATAGGAGTCGTGGGGTCACCCCCTCGTCACCCACATTCACAGGTCACGGCGTGCCTGAGGCCTAATATCTCATTCTGATCCAACGGACAGCACAACAGCAACTCGGGAAATGAGCGAGTCAACCATCTCCCACGCACATGCCAGAAACAAATCGAGCGAGTAGGGCAGCGCGGCCGGACGGAGTTCTGCCGCTGCCACTCCAGCGGCCTCCCCCACCCAGCCACTCCGACGATACGGGAAAGATCCGCCGCCACTCCCTCTGTGTCGTCCACGTGGCCGCTACGGGCAAGCTCCGCCAGCACTCGGACTGGCTCCTCCACACGGCGGCGACGGGCCTCTCGGCTCCGCTCCGGCGCCCTCCTCTGCGTGCTCTGACAACCCCCTCCGACGACCCCTTCTTAGTCCTCCTATGCGTGCTTCGATGGCCTCCACTGATGTGTGCAGCATCCGACGAGGGACAAGCCTCCTCTGTTTCTTCAGTTTTACGAGAAACAGGAAAACGGATTTTGTCAATCCAACAGATATTGTTGCTTCTATTAGAAACGAATTGAACACTAAAAACCTGATTATACAAGAGAGTTGAACCAATGTAGAATATATAGAGAAGAACAAATTATACAAGCAAAAGCTGAATTTTTGACTCACATAACATTGAATTTTTTTAGCATTTGATACTCAAAATCTGCATTCTTACATAAACTAGGCCATTCTAATTATATATTTAGGCCACAAACAACTATAGTTAGCCCCAAATTCCAAAATACTACCCAACCATGTCCAAAATATTATTCAACCATGTCAAAAGTACTATATAACAAGCTTGTACATGCACTCTTGAAGCTCCATATTTGCTCCTTTATGGATGCCATATTTCTTCTCCACTCCTACTTGTGGCTCTACACCAGCATGTTTCTTCTCTTTCTGCAACAAAAATTATAGCAAGTAGTTTAGGAATGAATGGTAACAACACATCATGTACATACTGCCACATACCTTTGGTCCTTTGTTTTTGGATGCAACAACTTTAGTTGGCTTGCGCTTCCCCTTGAGTAACTTATCAAGTCAAGTTTTCTTTCTCCTCAAATTCTTTGATTGGACCTCTTTTTTTTTAGCTTTGCAGCAGTAAGAAACTCATTTGGTAGTTGCACATTTGGGTTAATATTTTCTTGATCATTGCATGGCTTATTTGAAGCATTGGTAGTTGCATTCAGTTTGTCTTCTATTTGTGGACCAACACAATCAAGTGCATTTTCTAACATCAAACAACATTCTTGAGAGTTGGACGATTTCTGGGCCAAACTATGAAATTTGTGAGACAAATGCCTGGACCGAAGTTGAGTTTCAGACTTTGGATTTTCTACCACAATCCTTCCTTGTATATCTTGTATGCTTCCATTGCGTGCTTCTCTAGTCCATCTTTTTAGGATGTAATGTGTTGGCAATGTCTTTATGTTCATTAAATCAAGAACTTTGATACCATGTGCACACAATATTCTCGTCCTATTGAACATTCCACAACTGCATGAGGCTGTTTTGGTCAAAGGATCACCAATCGCTATGCGCTTCTCCTCAAATTTTAAATCATCATGCGAAATAGAAACCACAAATTTGTTATCCTCATCCAATACTCTAGTGCACGCAGACATGGCTCTTTCATATTCACCTTGGAAAGTGTCAAAAATAATTGGAGTGTACTCATTGCTTGCTTGCACCAACATAGGTGTTTGCATCATGATTCTTGCTATCTTCTTCCTTGACTCAAATTCAGCTTGCAATTCTGCTTTTCTTTTTACCTCCACCGTCCTCTCAAAATGCATCAAGAACCGAACAATATGCAAATTTGATTTCAAATGGTTTTTCAATGAGAATTGTTGAAGCTCTCACTAAGTTGTGTGCTTCTCACTCCCAAACTGAACACATCTCTCATATAACATTCAGCCCACTTTTCTTTCAACTTGTAGATACTATCTAACCAAGTTTTCTTATGCACTTTATGTCTCATATTATCAAATGCTTCTTGAAATTCTGCTTTGTCCTCATAACCATACATGCATTCACTAAAATCCGTAAGAATATGAGACTCTTCCTCTACCTCTTCATCTTTCTCTTCACCTTTCTCTTGCCTTTCATCTTTTTCTTCACCTTCAATGGACATAAATGTTTGACAACATTTTGCATTATATGGAAGGTGCACAATCCATGATATGATTCCTTGAAGACCTTCTCTATGGCTTTCCCGATTGCGGCATCTGTGATCCGTATAAATAATTTTTGGTTGTCTCCCATTATGTATAGCTAGAAATGTCTTAAAAAGCCACACAAATGAGTCATATGTTTCATCAAATAGCAGCGCAGCACCAAAAATGGTGGTTTCTCTAAACTGATTGAGCCCAAGAAAAACACCAAAGGGCCTATATTCTTTGTTTGTTCCAAAAGTAGTATCAAAAGTGACAACATCACCAAAGTGTGCATAGTCAAGAACCATTTTAGCATCAGCCCAAAATATGTTGGCTATTTGCTCCTCACAATCCATTTGCAACTTATATTGGAAAGATGGGTTCTCGGACATCTTGTCATAGAAATACTTCAACATACTACCTGCCTGTCCAAAAGCCAACTATCTATGCCGTCTGTGTCGCAAATAATTCTTTTGGTCACGACAAGTGTAGCCGAGGTTAAGTGATCCACCAACTCGACGACAAGCTAACTCATGTGCATCTTGTGGCATGATTCCTGAATCCTCAGCGGCTTCTATTTCAAATGTTTGTACCTCAGAAATCTTCATTTGTGATGCCATCAGGTGGCAGGTTTGTGGCAATTGTAGGTAATGATTGTGTTCTAGCTGAACATATGTGGCTTCATAATTGTTTGCCACTCGATCCAATGATATAATCATCCAACAATTACAATTTTTCCTTGTTTCGGCTCTACTACGCTTTGGCACATGATCCAATGTCAACACTTTTTTTCGAATACCCTCATTCGAACAAACAAATCTGCATGAAGATACTTGATCATCACACTTGCTTATATGCTTGTTTCTCTTCCTCACATCAAAGCCTGCATGGCCCCCATATGAAAGCCAAAATGCCCAAGCTTCATCTGGATTTCTGAACCTCATACCAGTTCGAGGTATCCATTTGTCAATTTCTCCCATTGCACAACACTTGCAAAGGCACAAAAATGATCAAATCTCGTCAATTTGCACAACACATCACCCCAATCAGCAAGAATCATGTAAAGTATTAAAGTACACACATTATTCAATTGCACACAACCAGGTTAATTGTTCATTACAGAATTTTACAACAGCAAGATTTGTCCTAAAATAATTGCACTACACAAGGATAGAAAAAATAAGTACAGTATACATCATCAACAACCCACATAATCAGCAAAATCGCAACCATGGATACCTGTAGAAGTGGTTGCAGGCCGTCGGGCGGAGTCGTTGGCGCGGGACGGAAGGCGCCGCCGCAGCAGTGCGACAGAGGAGGTCGGAGCGTGACGGGGGGAGGGGAGGTGAGTCGGCGGAGGTCGAAGAAGGTGGTCGACCTGGGGGAAGATGGCTTGTCGGCGCCCGCGTCTTCAGTGCGGAGGCCGGAGCTTGCTCTCTCCTCCCCTTCCTGCGGCGGCGGCGGCACAGCTTCGCCCGCGTTGTTTTCCTCTTCCCGTGCGGCTTTCTCTGGTCCTTCCGCGCTCAATTCGTTTTTGGCTGGAAGACAGAGGTTGACTTGCTGCTGGCCTGGTCTGTGCTGTGCTGTCCGTTGGATCAGAACGTAGGGTGGATATTAGGCCTCAGGGCAATTCGTGACCTCTAAATGTGGGGGCACTGGATCTCAGTCTGCACCGCCATAGGGGGAGAGATTGATGGCAACGAGAGGTGGCCGCAAGGCGAATGAATCCTTCAATTATTTTTCATAAATACTTTCTCCGTTTGAAATTAACTGGCGCTGCAACAAATGTATCTGGACGTATTTCAAAGGTACATACATTGTTTTAGTGTGAATTAATTCTAAAAAAAGCGCGTAATAGATACTCCCTTCGTTCAGAAATATAAGACATTTTAAGAGGCTAAAATAGTCTATCAAAGCGTTTTATACTTTGAAATAGAGGTAGTTGTTGTTTCAGAAATAAAAATATATGAAATCACATGGTGTTTGTAAGAAGGAAAATTGTGTTGTTCCTCTTCTCACGCCTACTTTTGCCAACTCTGCATTGTCTTCTTTTATCTTTTGTTTTCCTTTCTTATTTATTTCTTCATTTGTTTATTCGCTATTATTTTGGAGGAACAAATCCTTAGAACAATGATCCTAATACCATACCCCAACTACGTGTAAATCTATGCATTACGTTAATATTTTTCACAGATTTGCTAGAGCACATCTAGGTGTGCCTTAAGATAGAGCGCATATAAGTTCAATCAAACTAGAAAAAAAAACATTAAAAAAATATCTACACAAATCTTCATGAAAAATCAATAGTATAGAACTTAGATGTGCTTTATCTTAGAGCACATCTAGATGTGCTCTATTTTAGAGTACATTTAGATATGCCCTAGACAAACCCTATTTTTCATTAAATACAATTACTTTTGTAACAATGCTATCATTATCTGGAAGGGAAATATTGTTTACTTTTCAATATATACCAAAATATTTTCGTATGGTTTGGGTAAATACAAACTGACCAAAGTTGAGTCGAGTTTTAAAATAAGATGATACTCCCTCCGATCCATAAAAAGTGTCGCTCATTTTGTACTAAGTTAGTACAAACTTTGTACTAAGTGGACGACACTTTTTATGGATCGGAGGGAGTAGCATTTAAAAAAAATGCATATCTGCATACTAACATAAAGAATCCACATGATGGCCAAATATCGGGGCCGTCGGTGTAGATCTTGAGGATGGGAGGGTAGTTGTGTGGCCGTCGGCGTAGGTGGAGCTACGCCGACGGCCACCGTCGGCGTAAAAACCGAACATGCAACGACATCAGACAACCTAACGGCACAAGACTTACGCCGACGGCAATGCCGTCGGCGTATTTTTTTCTACAAAATAAAAATAATAACTAAAAGATATTTGACAAAAAATTGAAAAAAAAATAAAAATTTCAAATGGGGATACGCCTATGGCCAAGCCGTCGGCGTAGCAATAAAAAAATAATTAATAAAAAATATTTAATAATTTAAAAAATTCAAATATAATAATAATAAAATTCAAACGGGATACGCCTACGATCAGGCCGTCAGCGTAGCAATAAAATAATAATTAATAGTTAAAAAATCAAAAAATTGGAAAAATATATAAAAAATGAAACGGGGATACGCCTACGGCCAGGCTGTCGGTGTAACAATAAAATAATAATTAATAATTAGAAAATTCAAAAAGTTGAAAATTCAAAAAAAATAATATACACACATTGTTCTGCAGAAATTTGTCTTTTTCGGGAGAGGTATATAAAAAACATACCACATGGACACTTTGGTCAATTTTAAATAAAATATGCTCTAGTATTTTACAAAAATAAAATGATTCAAGTTGACATCAATTATTTGGTAGATCCTTCACAAAAAACACCTACTTTTGTCACTCGAAAAATGAAAAATGGATTTTTCATGCAAACAAAATAAAAACTTCTTTTAACAAACTTGTTGGCTAGTATAATATACACACATGTGCAAAATATGGGATCATTTGGGAGAACTATCCTTTGAAACTAGCTATAAGCCTATAACATCGGTCAATTGGCTTAAAAGTCATGAATCTTCATACTCGATAGCTCATTTTGAAAAGATTTTTTTAAGATATTTGCCTTATTCCAAGTTTGTTGTTTTGTACGGTTACTAAGACATAAATTAGGATGCAAAGCGAAGGTTTTTAAAAAAAATTGAATTTTTTTTGTTGATTTCAAAGTGGTCAAAACGGAGGGCATGACCGGTAATAGATAGGGGTGAAATCTTACAAAAATCTTGGTGGATCCCTGATGAAATGACTACTTGTGTATTTAAAAATAATTTTTTGAAAAAAATAAAGAGCAAACTATCAAGCACATGTAGTTCAAATTTGACACCGTTCCAAGAGAATCTGTGGAAATTTGTCTTTTTCAGAAGAGGTATATAAAAAACATATTACATGAAAACTTTGGTCAATTGTAAATAAAATATGGTATAGTATTTTACAAAAATTAAGTGGTTCAAGTTGACATCAAATATTTGGTAGATTCTTCACAAAAAAAACCCAACTTTTGTCACTCGGAAAATGAAAAATGGATTTTTCGTGCAAAGAAAATAAAAACTACCTTTGGCAAACTTGTTGGCTAGTATAATATACACACATGTGCAAAATATGAGATTATTTGAGAAAACTATCCTTTGGAACTAGCTATAACATCGGTCATTTGGCTTGAAAGTCATGAATCTTCATACTCGATAACTCATTTTGATAAGACTTTTTAAGATCTTTGCCTTATTCCAAGATTGTTGTTTTGTATGGTTACTAAGACATAAATTAGGATGCAACGCGAAGATTTTATATTTTTTGATTTTTTATTTGAATTATTTTTTTCGATTTTAAAAAGTGGTCAAAATAGGGGGCATGACCGGTGATAGATAGGGGTGGAATCTTAAAAATATCTTGGTGGATCCCTGATGAAATGACTACTTCTGTATCTAGAAATGATTTAAAAAAATAAAGAGCAAACTATTAAGCACATATAGTTCAAATTTGACCCCGTTCAGTTGAATCTGCGTAAATTTGTCTTTTTCAGGAGAGGTATATAAAAGACATGTTACATGGAAACTTTGGTCAATTTTAAATAAAATATGGTCTAGTGTTTTACAAAAATAAAGTGGTTGAAGTTGACAACATGTATTTGGTAGAACATTCACAAAAAAACCTACTTTTGTCACTCGAAAAATGAAAAATGATTTTTCGTGCAAAGAAAATAAAAAGTTCCTTTAACAAACTTATTAGCTATTATAATATACACACATGTGCAAAATATGAGATCATTTGGGAGAACTATCCATTGAAACTAACTATAATATCGGTTATTTGGCTTGAAAGTCATGAATTTTCATACTCGATACCTCATTTTAAAAAGACTTTTTAAGATATTTACCTTATTCAAAAACCGATCGGGAAGTTTCAAAATTTAATCACACCCATAGACATCAACAAGGTCCTAAACATCAATAAGGTTCAATAGAATTGATATGATACATATATCAACAAGTGTCTGTTAAGCGATTGGGTAGGTGTTGAATGAAATTGAGAAGTTAAGCGTGCTGGGGCTGGAGCAGTGTGAGGATGGGTGACCCTTGGGGAAGTTTGACCATGGAGGTCAATTTGACCTGAGATTAAGCATAATGATCTTAGATTAAGAAAAATATGAAAAAAATAAAAATAAAAATAAAAATAAAAGTTAAAAATAAAATAGGATACGCCTACGGCTAGGCCGTCGACGTAGAAATAAAAACAATTAATAATTTTAAAAATTAAAAAAATCAAATTTTTTTAAAAAATAAATCAAACAGGGATACGCCTACGGCCAGGCCGTCGTCGTAGCAATAAAAAATAATTAATAATTTAAAAAATATGAAAATGATTTTTTTTCAAACGGGGATACGCCTACGGCCAGGCCGTCGACGTAGCTGACCACTAGGTCAAACCGCCGTTAGTCTCTGCATGGACCCCACCTCGCATACGCCGACGGCCTGGCCGTCGGTGTATATTTCTACGCTGACGGCATCGGAGGCTAACCCGAAGAAGATGTACACCGACGGCAGCCCTCGGCGTAGGCCTACGCCTATGGCATTTGGCTCTACACCGACGGTGGCCGGCCGTCAGCGTATGAGTGCTGTGTCGTAGTGTGTAATTGCCTAGTAATGTACCGGTACGTGCCTACTCCTTCTATTCTCAATTATAAGATATTTTATTTTCTTAAATTGAATGTATATAAACGTATTTTAGTGTATTTGTTCACTCATTTCAATCAATATGTACTTCCTTCATTCTAAATAAGTATCATAGCGTATCTAGATAAATCTACGATACTTATTTTAAAACCAAAGAAGTGGTATATATTGAAATATTTAAAATATCTTATATTTATGAACAAAGAGAATAGTAATCTGCGAACCACCAAATCGTGTATGCAACTAACTTTGCATGTATGAGTGGATGACCAAGTTGTTGCACTTGAACCATAGCACGGGACGAGGCTTGAGGTATTAGCTTTCTGAACCACCGATTAAGAAGCATGTTGCGTTTCCTTTAAGCCAACTCCAAAGGCCCGATCCAAATGGATTTGTGATTTAGTTTGCCTTTTGTTTGTTTGGATCGATTTGGCGGATCAAATATTCGCCCTGTGTCCGTTTAGGTCGCGGAGTCTCCAGCGGTGTGAGGAAGGATGTAATTTTGGGTCACAAATTTTCTTACCAAAAGTAACAATTTATACATAAGAATATACAGAAAAACCCTCCTAAACCTTAGCTAACTTGACGTCGATCGCTCCTAGGCCGCCTACTCATCGTCCACGTCGTCGTTGTCATTCCCGCTAGTTGAGGTCAATGAAGGCCGGCGGCAACCACTGCAGGTTGGGCAGCCAATAGCACTGCGGCGGCGGCGCAAAGCTTTGTCGACGAGCGGCGGTGGAGGCGATGGCGGAGGAAAAGCTTCATACCAAGGCACCGGCAGCGGCAGTGGAGGGGGAGCGTGGGCGGGGACGTCGGGCGTCACGGCGATGGCCTCTCGGAGGGTCGTCTCCTTGTCATAGTCCGGCGGGACGTAGCGAGGCGGGGACGACGAAGGGGAGGGGGATCTCTCGGCCTTGACGACGAGCGGCGACGCCCGCACCACATCGTGGATCCGCAGGCCGCCGCCGCGGATATGGGGATGGGGCCGGCTTTGGGACAGCGGCAGTTCGTCCAACGTCGTTCGCGTGTGGACGCTGCGGCGAAGAGGAGGAGCGTAGGCGACCTCTTCGTCGGGCGGTGGCACCGGCACCCTCACGAGGCTGGGATGCCACCATTTAGGGAGCTTCATGTCCAGAACGGCACTGGCACGCCGTTCTGCCGATACCACACCACGTCCTTGATGCCTATGGGGACGCAATGGGGGCGCTACCGTGGACGACGGCTGTCGCCCGACGAGTTGTTGTCTTCCCAGTTGTTCGACATGGGGTCGGCGTGCGGGGTGCGGGGAGCAAGGTGGGCGGTGGGGGAGTGAAGTGGGGACCGGTGGAGAGCGGCCGGTCCTATTAAATGGGGGCGGTCCACGCCGCGTAGGCAGTCAAAGGGCCACTGTGTGGCTGCAACGTAGGGCCGGGGCAGACGCGGAGGGACGCGCCTCACGTTTTTCGAAACTCAAATTGGCCTAAAATTTGAGTCCGATTTGGGTCGCGGCGGACCGAAAAGCGGACAAGAAACGGACCTCCCCAGTTTGGGTCGCCCCGTTTGGGCCTCGTTTTTTAACCTTCCCGGCCGAAACAGACCAAAAGCGGACAAATGTGTCACTCCTTTGCATATGCACTTACAATCTATGTGTGAAAGCATATATATCTTGAACCCTAGATATCATGGAATAGGACTAAGCATTTCTTAAACTAAGTATACATTCTCTGTGATTTGAAGTGTCAGTATTATGTGTATCATGATTAAACTTTTTTGAAATGGACATGCTTACATAGAATTAAAATAAATATACTTGTGTGCTTAGATAATGTAAGTAGAAAATTCAGCCATAAAACAACATTTTGCGTATCTCTCACTTACTATTTGCTAAAAACATCAAGAGATTCAAAAGTAGGAGGGTACCCTACTGCTTTCTAGGTTGCAACAAACTATTATCCTGCTATTTGTTGCAAAAATATGTGAGAGCAGGTACCAGCCAATTGGTATAAACTTTACGATTACAGATCGTGCGCGAAACGACCATGATCTCGGCGATATCTCCACTGGAAATCCTTCCCACTGTTTGTTTCCTTCCAAGAATAGCGGCAGATCGCGGGAGATCGTCTCTTTCCTTCCTTGGAGATTGCGGCAAAAAAACTGCTGCTAGTTGCTTTCGCCTGCGATTTTAATCCTTGATAAACTTAGAACAATTCAACCACTGTTTCATTCCCTAGGGGTCAAAAAATCCGATCTATGGCAGCATGGCACATGGATTTCTTATATATACCCAATTCAGGTGACCCAATAGGCCAATACTCATTCTCCTTGCAAGCACTTAGATATTGTACTCCATTATCATGCAAGCAAGCACAAGGTCAATAATGCCAATGCATTATTCCCTTCCCGTGCATGCCATTTTTTGGGTTCTTTCTTGGGCATTCAGTTCGGTGCTTCTTTGCGCATCCAAAGACCGACTTGTCCCTGGCAAGCCGCTCTACCCTGGCAATGTTCTAATCTCTGGAGATGGGGTATTTGCCCTGGGATTCTTCTCATCATCAAACTCCACAAAGAAGCACCATCACTATATGGGCATATGGTATAACAAAATTCCAGAGCGCACCATGGTATGGGTCTCTAACCGTGCAACACCAATCACCACCGATCTTTCCTCTGCAAATCTTGTCGTCACCAACACCTCCAACATAGTCTTATCTGATAGCAATGATCGTGTCCTCTGGACAACAAACAACTACATCAAAACCATCTCGGTTGAAGCAGTGTTGGAAAACACTGGCAACTTCATTCTTAGATCATTGGCTGATAATGTTATACTATGGCAAAGCTTTGACCACCCTACCGACACCCTTCTACCTGGCATGAACCTCAGACTCAGCCACAAGACACTTCCACTGCAGCACCTCGTTTCTTGGAAAGGCCAACATGACCCATCGCCTGGTGAGTTCTCCTACGGTGCAGACCCCAACAACCCCCTGCAGTGCTTCATCTGGAATGCCTCGAGGCCACATAGACGAAGCCCGGTATGGACAAACTACCTTCTTCATTTTCACTAAAGAACATGTTCAAGTCTCCCATTTACATGGCCTTGCATCACACCGATGACGAGGTGTACATGTCCTTTGGCATGCCAGTTGGTTCCTTCATCCTACCGGTAAGGATGGAGATTGACTACTCAGGTAAGGTAAACATACTAACCTGGGAGAGCAACATGTCAGTATGGAGAGCACTGTACATTGAGCCTCGACATGAGTGCAATCTGTATGGCTATTGTGGTCCCTATGGTTACTGCGACAACACGAAAACCATCCCGATTTGCAAGTGTCTTGAAGATTTCGAGCCAATGGATGGTAAAGGATGGATCGGTGGTAGCTTCTCACAGGGATGTCGCCAGAAGGAGGTGCAAAGGTGCACCCATGGAGACAACTTCTTGACCTTTTCGGGCATGAAGGTTCCTGACAAGTTCCTCCATGTCCCAAGCAAAACTTTTGATGAGTGCACGGAGGAATGCAGAAGAAATTGCTCATGTGTGGCATATGCTTACTCCAGGATGAGGAACATGGAAATTTATGGAGATGGCACGAGGTGCCTAGTATGGACGAAATATTTGATCGACATGGAGAAACACATACAAGGAGGGGAAACCATATACGTCCGGACTAATGTATTACAAGGTATGTATGATTCCCTACTCCGCTTTGCTTTCATAGCTTCTTTTAAATAGAAATTATGGAACTAGTGACCTAATGTGTTTTTATGTGTTAGATTAGAGAGAGAGAGGGGTGCCAGTCATTAATGTGCTATGCATATGGTGATTAGTATTGATAAACTTTTATGATTCTCCATAAATTAAGTATGCGCAGGTGACATGAGAAAGATCAAAACCCTAGAAGTTGCATTAGCACTCATTTCAAGTTTGTTGATACTCATATGCATGAGGTTTATTTGGATTTGTCGCTTCCGAGGTAGGAAATTGTTGGCTTTTTATAATATTGATCTCATCCATATGTCCCAAAAAAATAATGAAATGTTGCCCACATATACTTGTCACAGGCAACCAAGGAACGAATGTTTCCTGGGAAATATTGAATCGACGAGATACCAAAACTTACAATGAACTCACTGATAGTAACATAGAGTTTCCTACTTTGAGCTTCAGAGCAATTGCTATCTCGACAAATAATTTCTCTGAATCCAACATTCTTGGTCGGGGAGGGTTTGGAAATGTTTATAAGGTAAGACGTCTATATGCTGATGGTTAGATCATTAGTGTGGAAGGTCTAACTTTGCTGACTCGGTTATACCTAATGCTTCAGGGAACGTTGGAAGATGGCAAGGAAATTGCTGTGAAAAGACTCCGAGTAGGTTCAGTCCAAGGGGAAGTGGAGTTCAAAAATGAAATAGCTTTGATCTCCAAGTTGCAGCATAGAAACTTGGTCAAACTTCTAGGCTGCGGTATTCATGAAGATGAAAAGCTTCTGATTTATGAATACCTACCTAACCAAAGTTTGGATTCCTTCATTTTTAGTATGTATTTGTTCACTTGTTGTAAAATCTTTAATTTTGGTCAAAAGATAATACATCACTAAGAAGATGATTGGTCTAAACCTATCCTTGACAGACAATACAAGAAAATCACTGGTCAGCTGGCCCACAAGATTTAAGATAATCAAAGGTGTAGCTAGAGGCCTCCTTTATCTCCACCAAGATTCTAGATTGATGATGATTCATAGAGATCTCAAGGCAAGCAACATATTGTTGGATTTTGGGATGAACCCCAAAATATCTGATTTTGGTATTGCTAGGATCTTTGATGTCCATGAACAACAAGGACATACTGATAGAGTTGTTGGAACATTGTGAGTAGTGAGTAATTCCATTAATGCTACTCTTATTTTTTTGCTTCAACGGGTTAAGTTTACTTTATTGTGGTTAATTGTCCAAGCAGCGGATACATGTCGCCTGAATACGCAATGGCAGGCATCATTTCTGTTAAATCTGATGTGTATAGCTTTGGCGTGTTACTCTTGGAGATTGTGAGTGGCATGAAGATCGACACTATAACCCCACGAGCACGCTCTCATAACCTGATAGATTTAGTAAGTGTATTTTACTTATTGCTCAAACCTTTTGAACTCATATCTGGGGTGCTATGTATTGTCTACATAGATGACATGATTGATTTGACGCAGGCGTGGAGCTTGTGAAAGGATAGCAACGCCCAGGATCTAGTTGATCCATCGATCTTCGAGGATTGCTCTCTCATTGAAGCTCTACGATGCATCAAGATCGGACTCTTGTCCGTGCAGGATGACCCGAATGCTCGCCCCCTCATGTCTTGGTAGCAAGCCTGGATAACCAAGACATTGAGCTCCCACATCCGAAAGAGCCTATGCTATTTGCACACCGAAAATACGTAACTGGAGAAAGCCATGTACAAGAGATGAGCCTCGAGAACCTCAAGGAGCGTTAGAAACCGCCGGTCCTACCTAGCTCCTGTTCAGTTCTTCTCTACATTGTGTGAGATCTATCACTGTTAAGATTGTAGTTATGCTTGCAATACTATGTAACTGTAGTAACGCAGTATGTTTGCGCTCTTGTTCGATGTCTACTATTCTTCTCTTTCCATGGTTGGGCTGGCTTCGTCCATGCAACGCCATTGATTAGGTCACGAGCTACATGGCACCCTCTTATGCTAGAATATTTGCCATCAATTGTTCTAACAAACTCCATGCCAAGCACGCCAAGGACCATAAATAGCTGCGGTTAGTTAGTTAGCTATTTCCAGAAGCTAGTGTGACGACAATCTTTGGTGTGCCCTTTCTTAATGTAAACAAACAGCATATGCATGAACACACATTCATCAGATGTGATGTTTGATCATGCTTTTGCCGTGTGATGCTCAAACCAGGAGTGGGTTAAGTTGTGTCCTATGTCGAATCAGCGTGAACAGTACATCCTCTCTTTTTTCCATCAGTTTTTTTAAAAGCAGGCATGGTCTTGATTAGCTAGCATCTGTTTTAACTTTTATTCGCCAATTTTACATACCTAGAAAAAATTCCCATCCATATTGTTTCATAATTGATTTCTATGAAAATGCGAAAGCGTAGCCGCGAGAAACTCGCCATGACCAGGAAGCAAAGCTACATTCAAATAATCAATAAACCTGAAAAATAAAAGTACTTACACATGTATTTATCATATCTCAGTGCATCACATACTTGCAAAAACGATTGATAAGTCCTACGTGGGTGAAATCTCTCCAACAAAAGCAAAAAAGACGGCTTCGCCCAGCGCTGAAATATGTGGACACCCAATTTCTCCGTTGGAAAACAAGGCCTGTTGGAGACATTACAAGCCCAATTTCTCCGTTCTGGATATTTCACCCTTATTTATCATAAAAAAAAAATTGAGGCAGTATTTATCATGGCTAGTAATGTGTGGTAAGAAAGGGTGAGCTCTATACGACAGCCATGGGTGTAAAGAAAGAAGATTTGCTTGGAATGCAATTAAATTGGGCCGGCCCACTCTGCCTGCCACGGACTGGTCTTCAATTTTTTTTCTCGGCCTTTTAGTTGATTTTTCACCCCCAAAATTGTTCGTTATTTTGTTTGAGTTTGATATTTAATTACATATTTCGAAATAAAACTTTATTATTCAAATTTTGTTCAATGTATGGTCATCGAAATGTTCAATCTGCCTTAGAAATACTTCACCATAGATTAAAAATTGTCCGGTGTATATTAAAAATATTCATCATTAATTAAAAAGATGTTCATCATTTGATTAAAAAAATTCACCATATACATGAATTGTTCTACGTATGCAAAAAAATGTTCATATTATAAAATTCATCATGTGTTAAAAATGTTTAATGTATGCACAATAAATGTCCATCTTATATAAGAAAACAAATCTTCGTATATTAAAAATGTTTAAAGTATACAATAAAAAAAGGTTCAACAAATATTTGGAAAAGTTAACATATTTTAAAAAAGTTTCACTATGCACTAGAAATGTTCGCTGTATATTAGGAAAATGTTCACCGTCTATTGGAAAATTTATAAATGGTCCAAAAAAAGTAAAAACAAATTCTAAAAACCAGAAAACTGACAAAAAAAAATAAGAAACCAAAACGAAAGGAAAGGAAAAAGGAGATGAAATAAAGCATAAGAAAAAATCAAAACAGCCAGCAAAAGCAAGGTACTAGGGCAGGCCCGCCTTAGTGCGCTACGAGCATTCTCTCAACTATTTGCCACATTCGGACGGCAAATAAGATTTGCGTAGAAAAATGAGATGAGTAGTTAAAGGATATACCTTGCAAGGATTGTTTTTTACTTTGGTGATGACAAGTGGTACAACGCGTAAACACCGCTTGTCGTAACTAGAGCGTTTTGGGTGTTTTTCTTACCTCGCATTAGAGAATGGGAGGTTAGCTATATTTTTTATGTACTTTTTCAAAATAATTTATCTTTTGAACCATACATCCAAATTGTCAACCGTTTTCATCTTCGCATTTCTTGCGTCGAGATTTTTAAAACTACATCCTAAGTTGATAGGTTTCAACGGAATTATTTTAGGTGAAATATGTGACTGGAAATGTATTAAATTATGCTTCGAAAATGTACTGAACTATAACTTCTCGTGGAACCAGTTTATCTTCTCGAGAAGTCACCTTTTTTTTTGCTTCTCGTGTCGCCACAAATTTATTTTCTTTTGTATCTCATGGAGTCATAGTTTTTGCTTGTCGTGCAGCCATAGATTTGATTCTCGTGCAGTCACAAAAAATGTTTGCTCCGTATGGAGACACAGTTTTCCTTCTCGTGCAGTTACAGTTTCTTTTTTTATTTTTTTACTTCTCGTGGAGTCACAGTTTTGCTTCTCGTGAACCCATAATTTACTTTTCATGCAGTTACAGATTTAATTCGCACGAAGACATCACAATCGTAGGAGGCCTATCCCCCCCCCCCCGCGTCGCCCCTCTCCCTGGCGACTCGGGGGGCAACCCTACCCGCCACCGCCGTCTCCCCCCCACCCCACCCCTCCTCCTCCCTCCGCCGTCGCCGGAGCGGACGCGAGCTAAGCCGCGCGTGCCCCAGGATGGTGGCGGCGGGGCTCTTCGGCTGGATTGCGGCTCGTTAGCCCCCTCCCTCCGTTGTGGGTGGTGTTTCTGCCAGCGATTCGTGTCCCCGTCGCCGTCTGGGAACGGATCCGGGGGGCCAAGCCCGGATCTGGCCAAGTCTCCTCCTCAGTTGCTCCTCGCCTCCACCTCGGCGCTGGCTTGATGTGCTCCTCGCCGGCTCCGACTCGCCATCCCCTTCGACCCGCTGCTCCCCGCGTTTGGCGCGCGCCTTTCTCCTCCATGTGTTCGTCTGGCGCCGTTTGGGCTGCCCTGCAACGCGCGGAGGGGCTCCTCTGCTCCGGCGTGGGAGCCCGTTCTCGTTCCTGGTGCCGGGTGGCCATCGAGCAGATGCCTGGCGCGCTCCTTCTCCACCAGTCCTGGCCGATGCTCGTCTCTGAGGGGCTGCTCACGAGAGTTTGACCTGCGCCTCCACCTCTGTCCGCCTCGCTTCACCTCGCCCTCGCCACCCTCGCTCCACTTGCTTCTGATCCGGACCCCGTATTTTCTGCACCCACCTGCGCCTCCGCTCTTTGTCCGCCTTGGTATTGTCCTCTATCACCCCTCATCTAAGTTTGAATGGCGACTCACCGTTTGACGGATGTGCTACGGGAGAAATCCCCGCTGACCTGCGTCAGCTGACCCCGACGGCGCTACTCCGGCGTCGCCTACCCTCTTGGGGGCGTGACTCATGTGCTAATCTTGTCATTCGGTCCGGATTCGCAGCTCTCGGCTTTGCTCTCTGCGAATTTAACCGGTTATGCTCCTGGCGAAAGCTCTGTGACGGCGGCGTCCTTGGATGTCGTTCTCCTTCTTGAAGGCGTCACTAGAAAGCTCCTTGCCTCCATTCATCCTCCGCTGCCCTTGGTGATTGGTCATCCTTAGCTCGCTAGCTCAAGACCCTCTCATGTTTGTCATTGGTTCTGGCGAGCTTCGTGCTCTTCGTGCTATCTCGGTTCTTCTTTTCTCAACTACGATACAATGATGCCTCCTTGCCTTGATAATCGTGTCGGCTCGCTTTGGCGGAGGCTCCAGTCAAGGTTCGTGATGGGTCACTCGTTGATTGGTGCGGCTCCTGTGTGCCAAGGGGCCGGTATGCACGCCGGTGTACTGCGTTAGGATAGTTGTTTAGTGTGGGTATTGTGATCCCTTGATGACACACCATTTTCACTCGGTTCTCATGTTGATGGTCTCTCGATTTTGCTAGCTAGGTAGTGCCTTTCTCGGGGCGTCCATTTGTTCTCACCCCATGTAATCTTCACTCTTCTGCGGTTTTCCGGCCCGGTTTCCCTTATAAACGGGGTCAACTTGTTAAGGTTTTCGATCCGGTTTTTCTTATAAACTGAATCACTTTGAGCAATATAATCAGGTGGGGACTTTCTCCTCCCCGGTGACCGTTCAAAAAAATCGCACGAAGACACCATTTTAGTTCCCATGAAAAAATTACCATAGGTGCACCTAGAACGCAATATGTGATGGTGTCTAAACACAACGAAAATAACACGTGATATCCCGTCAATTAGTTTCTCCCGTAGAAAGGGCACGCAGGTTGTAATATGGGTAGAAGAACTACCAGCTTAGTCGGCCTCAATTTGCAGAACTACCCAGACCACAGGTGAAACCACCAAGTACAATAAATGGCCCACCCAAAAACCAGCTTTATCTACAAATCGATTTTGGGAAGCTTCTATAAGCTTTCTACCGGTTTCTTTATTTTCTATTTTTCTTTTCCAATTTTTCAGCATTTGAAAATCCTTGTACTTTTATTTCGCAATTTAGTTTTATTTTTAAAATTTGTGAATATTTTTAAAAACCCATGAACAAATTTCATGAGAAACATGTAAGTTTGTGAACATTTTCAAATTCATGAGTTTATTAAAAATCCTAACTCCTTATTAAAAACAGAAACTTAATTTTGATCCTTGGGCTAGTAGCTATTGATTTTTCATGGCCCATGAGCGGGCGATAGAAATCGCCGAAGGGGGGCTAGCCTGTTGATGGGATCGTGTCCCGTGTGCATTGTTTGTGGTGTCGTGGATATTTGGGGCAAGTGAAGCAATGTAGATGAGTTCCCTTAACTTGTTGCTTAGTTAAACATATAGAGAGACATACGATAACGATTACAACATCTCTAATAAATGAAGTAAAATAGTTTGTACCCAAAAAACTATCATTTGGGACACTTTGAACCAAAAAATGTCTCCAGCAGATGTCATATCTCTATATAATGAACAAAAGAGTTTGGAAAATTATTTAAATCAACTTGCTAATCCTACACTAGGCAAGTGCCCTGCACGAAATGATCCCAACAATGCGACCATATCCTTATCTATTGGAGGCTTATAGTCCACTCATGGGTCGCTTGGTGTGGGGCATGTTCCTCCGTCTCCCCGAGTCACCACTTCGTCCTCGTCCTCTGAAAGTATCTCTCATGCCCTCCCTCTTACAACATTGCTTCAAGCTTAGCCGCCAGTGCGATGCATGCTGGCCACACCAGTGCACTGCAACAAATTTTTGCAAGCCATCGCTCCTTGGCCCTGAGATCTCTTGACATAACTCTCTTTGTTATGATCTCCTTTCATGGTGCTTTCTACATCACAGGAGTTGTGAGGAGACTGTGGTTGTTCTTTGCTGCCGCAAGCGTTCCCCAATCGCTAAGATGCATGAGGAATGTGATGATAGTTTTTTATGCTTTTAAAGGGTGGTAGAGGGATTGTCATTGATAGATGGAGTAGTGGAGGGGAGTGTTGGGTTTGATGTGACCCGAAGCAGCAAAGGCATCGTTGTGCCGCAGGTAGGAGTTGCAGGACGCTAGTGTTGCGAGCTAGAGTTGCTATGGCGTCATTGATGTTGTCAAGGGTCGCCAGTATGGTGTTGTGAAGGACCACCAATGATTCATGGTCATCGTGGTGATGCTTCAAGGGGCCCGACAGTTGTGCAAGTCGGTGTTGCTCTGAGCCCGCGGGTGTCTACGTGTGAGCTGGCCCATGATGTTACAACGAAGACAAGGCGATGTTGGTGGTGCTAGAATAGTGCTATGTCGACGACTTAGGTAATGCAAGGAGCTCTTCTCCTCTGTTCGACAAGAATAAAGAACCATGACAATGCGTGATGTTGTGTTACAATATGCACTTTTTCGACATAAAAGAACGACAGTGCACATCATAATGCGATGGTGCTTCTTCTTCGAAGTGCAAGAACGGTGATACTGGTGGCGCACGCTGGTGTGGCTGCTTCGACGAGGGTAATGTGGTGGTGGGAGCGTGCAAACGACGACTACTATGAACCAGATGAAGGCGTTGCCACGAGAGGGGATGTGCGGTGTTGTGATATGCCAGAGGCGCTTCAAGGGAGGGAGGGAGAGTAAGAAGATCATATTTCCCTGTCTATTGCATCGTCGAATGGTGACTAAAGCAACCAAAATAACTCCAAATTTGTGTCGTGGTGGACCGAAAAGCGAACAAAAGCGGACCTCCCCCATTTGGGTCGCCCCGTTGGGTTGCGTTTTTTGGTCTTACCGACCCAAAAAAACAAAAACAGACAAATGCGGTGCGACTTTGAAGATGACCTAAAATCGCCACGCGTGACTCCTTGAGCCTCCTAATCTACATTGTATCGGCATGAACATTGCTATCAATCAATAACTGGACCCTATTTTTTGACCGAAAATTTGTTTTTTCGACTTTTTCGGTTTTTACACATTTTCGTGAATTTTTTTAAAAAATAATCAAAAAAATAAGGCACGATCTTGCCTTCGCAAAAGGCATTTGTGCCTCCGTGAAAAAACACTATCATGCCTCTAAAAATAAATAAAACGAAAAAGCTCTAGAGCGCGTCACTTAGCGCGTGCAAAAAAGCTTTTGAGTGCGCCACTTAATTGCTACGAGTTACTTTAAAAGTAGCAATTTCGTGGTGGTCCGGCCCAAAATAGAGAAAGATTTGGCGGATGGCGGGAACTAACAACTGGGAGGGAAGGATGGATGATTGAAGGGCATGGCGGTCAACACTTGGGCTCCCTCGAGTCTTTGAAAACGGGCCCACCACGCTCACATGCACGCGGCCGCTGACTGACACACCACCTCTGCTTCTGAATCCTCCTAAAAAGCTCTCAACGGACGAAGCGGCGAGCAAAGTCTACAAACTACCACAGGCAGCAGTCTAAGGAACAGTTTTAGTAAGTACTCCGTCGGTCCCATAATATAGTAACATTTTTTAAGCTAGATTAATTCAAAAAACGTTATTATATTATGAAACGGAGGGAGTACTACATATTGTATTCAAACCTTGTGATGTGTGGAGTGGTGTGTCGTGTTTTTGTTGGTCTCAGCCATCGAATCAAAATGTAAATCGAAATGGAATCAGAACCTGAGCGTCCCTTCCCTTCAGTCGTGGCGTAACGTGCACATATCAACAGCCCAGCCAGCCAACACATCAGGACTAGTGTGACTCTCAGCTGAACGGAACCTCACCGGCACCGGTCACCACTAGGTAGGTACCCAAAAATGGAAATGAAAACCTAAACTGATACGTACTCCATGAGACAACAGTACTACTAGCTGCTGGCGGCGCCAGGTTTTAAGGGGCGTTTATTCATTTTGCCAAAATTTTCATGGTTTTTACTAAAAAAAATCGTTGTTCTATCAAAAAAATTCAAGGTTTTGTCAAATTATGGGTATTCTCTTGCATTGCATACATGGAATACACGCTCACGTCGCCCCTAGCTGCTGAGTCTGCATCACACGAGCCGACCGTACAGGTTTTATTTCTCCACTTGGACGAAAACCGTAGCCGTACGCTACGTATCTCGGTTCAACGGCGTTTAGTGAGGCCGCGTTTGGTTCTCCGCATACACGCCAAGCAGTCTCGTGCGGAAAGAATTTGGTTCGTTTGATTGTCTGCACTGCATCTGTTAAGGTGTTTGCTTGGGCTTTTCCAGTTGCAGCCGCGGCTTTCGGTTTTCGGCTTCGAAGCAAAAGCTCCTCTTTAGGGGCTTCCGATTGTACCAAGAACCCCTTACATCTCGTACGACACGGAACTTAAAGCATCTCTCATCTAGGTTCGCTGGAAACGTGATGAACGACGGTTTCCAGCGAGTCAGACTGAGCGCAGTTGAAAACAGATACAGCGCGCACGCGCCCGTGCAATGCGGAATTCGGTGGGGATGGCAGGAGATGCAAATCGACTGAGCCAAGATGGCGCGGATAGGAACTCGAATAAGAACTTTCCTAGGACTGCACAAGAACTCTTTAATCTCACACTCCAGTATGAGAGTTTCAATTGAGAGGGCATTTGGAGTTCTAAAGAATAGGTTTAAGGTCATGGATCAGAAGCCATTCCACCCTTACCCCGCGTAGGTTAAGCTTCTTTTTGCTTGTTGTATTATGCATAACTAGATCCTCCAATGGTGTTGTGATGAACTAGTGCCGGATGAGAAGGATGTTGAGCATGACGATGTTATCAGCACCGATCATGGTGTTGAGGCATATGACAACAAAGGCTGGAAAAGCCATTTCACCCTTACCCCACGCAGGTTAAGCTTCTTTTTGCTTGTTGTATTATGCATAACTAGGGGCCTGTTCTGAGACTATCCAGCTCCAAACTTCTAAAAATATTAGAGAGAAGCCATGCCGAATGGTTTAGCTGCAAGAAGCTAGCTTTTGGAAGTTTTGGTCCATCGTAGTGCAAAATTGTGGAGCGACCAAAGCCCAGCTCCAGCGAAACGAGAATCTTAAGTTCACCCATATTACAGCCGAAGTACCATTGCCGAAGAAAACCATTCGTGCAGCCACACGAAAGAAAACGATTTGTGCCCTCGTTTCCCAGTGTATCGCTACGAACAACCGTCCTGGGCTGGTTCCAGTGATCGAGTCAGCCCAATATGGTGCTAGAAAGCCCAACAACTGCCGCCAACCCAAGATAGCAAAAGAGAAGCTGATTTTAGCTGTCGAACGGGAAGGAAATCGCTGCGTGGAGCGAGAAGCCAGTAGAAGAAGATGGTTTTGTGGAGTTTTGTGAAGTTGGAGGGTTTCAAAACAGGCCCTAGATCCTCCAATGATGTTGTGATGAACTAGTGTTGGATGAGAAGGATGTTGAGCATGACGATGTTATCAGCACCAATCATGGTGTTGAGGCACATGACAACAAAGGCTGGAAAAACAAAAGGATGAAGTGGGCACAGACAATGTGGGATAACAAATAGACGGCAAGGATCTGAAGAAGAAGAAGAAGAAGAAGAAGCAACAGTAGCAAAATAAGAAGAGATCGACGATGAATTTGTTCGGCATCGATGAACTTTCCTTTTTGTTTGTTACATTTGTTAGTAGATAGAATGAACTATAATTTGTTTAACCTATGGCTAAAACTATTATTCAGCTCGTGTACGATAAGATCAATATTCATGAGAAGTGATGACAATAACTAAACACGCCCCTGAGTGACCCGATAGCCCCCATCAACCGTCAGGTACGATAGATTTATCAAGTTTTTTCTTGTTTTTGTCAAAGTGATTTATGGTATACTAGTAAAAAGTTGGCCACCGCCATCTTTACGTAGCCAGATAAAGATGCATGATTAACTAGTAGACGCGCATCTTGACAGGGGCGAAAGTGAGTATAACGCGTAGCGTATCGTAGGTTAAAACGCGAATCATAATTAAGGTCACCTTTTTCTCCCAATAATGGCCATATGCATGCATGCATCCACGTTACTACGTTGCCTGGCACTGGTATCCTTGACTTTGCAGCAGCACCATGCTGATCTGACCGACATCCTTCTCCTGCCACCGTATATGACATGGATGATAATGGTATCTATCTATCGTTTCTTCTTCCACACACATCGATCCATCTACTTAATTAGTTATATACTACTGACTAATTAAGCAAACTACATTGGCACTTAGCACTAGTTTAATCAGGCGGTGCATGTGGTTGGGTGATGGCCCGTCGACGTAGCACATGCACACGGCGTGCGCCATGTTACACTAGCCAGCCAGCTACCGCGTACATACGTCTTTACTTGTTTCAAATACCATATTTTTCGTTCCACCCATGCATGCATGTGCTGCGCGCCACTTTCTTTCCTTCTTTCTTCATTTTCTTTCACCCTTTGTTTCCCGCTTTATGAGGATATAAACAATGGTGATATCCCCTTTGAAATACATGCACAGCACAAAGAAAGAAATGTTTGCAGCACGTAGTACTAACTTTCACCAAACTCAAAGAATCAATTAATTATTAGGAATGCTAAACTCATAATTTGAACGCAAGAGCCACTCCCCCGTGTAGCCCGCGTCTGGCGACATGGGGGAACCCTAGCCTTCGCCTTCGCCGCCAGCTCCACTTAAATGTTGTCGGCCTGCCGGCGAAGCTGTGCGGCATCCCGAGATGGTGTCAACGGGGGTGGCTCCAACCCTAGTGTGTTGCAGCCCCCCCCTCCCCCTTCCTTCCACCTCGACCACCCTAGATCCGGTGGAGCTCATCTCCTCCCTTCGGCTGCTGCGTCCTCCGGTTGTCCCGGCGTGGCAGCCCCAGCTTGGTCTGCTCCTCCCCTGGAGGCCTCCTCCCTCGCAGCATGCTCTCCCCTCCTGTGATGCTGCTGATGGGTTGGGCATGGCTTTGGGTGGTGTGGCCAAGCAGACGGAATCTCTGGCTTTGCCTTGCAGCAAACCGCTTCTCGTCTGCGGCGACGCATTCTCGGAGTTGCGGTGTTTATTTCGTCAAATTGATGTGGTCATGTTCGCCTTCCTTGGAGGGTACGCGGTTGAGGTCTCGCGATGGACACTTGTCGGCACCGCTCCAGTCTTGGAGGTCATGGACATACGTTCTCTAGCGTCCACGGCCCTCCAATGTCAGGGCGTGGTTCCGGCCCCGACGCTCCCGTGGTTGTGTCTTCTTCGGCCTTCCGATCGTCGACATCCCAGTGTCTTCGTCCTTGGTAGCATGGATTTGTGCTCCCTTCCGACTACTAGCTTGCCAGTGGCGTGGTCGACATCGATTCCTTCGTGTGGGCTCTCTCTGCTCTGCCGCCTTCCTGACCCCGTTCACCTTCATGATGTGCCAATACCAAAGTTCACGTCTTTCGGCGTCGCCCGGTGCCACCCTTCGATGCCCGGCGCAGCCCCACCCACCCCCTCCTATGACGGTGATCTCAGCCAACAAAGTGACTTCCTCATCTTCGAACCCTGATCTATGGAAAGGGGATTACTGGAACTCAGGCCAGGTTGAAAATCCCCTGATCGGCTCTCCGATGCTAGCAGCGGCGGCACCGACGGGTGTCGTTTCCCTTCTTGGAGGCGCTACCATGGTACTCTATCCGAGACCCTCTTCGAGCACGAGGAAACCTTTGGTCCTCATTCTTCGGATCGAATATGGCAGCGGCATCACGAAGTCGTTCCCCTTCTTGAAGGCGTCATCTGGCTTGCTCACGGCGTCTCCGGTGTTGGATTTGAAGATGATCGATGTCTTGTCGGTTCGGCTTGTTCCTTTTTCTAGGAATGGTGATTTAGCTATGATTTTTTTTTCCTTTGTTCGGCTTGAGCATCCTTTGTCTCTTTGCTTCAGATACCATATACACGTCTTCTTATGTATGCGTCCGTGCTCGCTGTGTTGTGCCCCTCCTTTGTAATCACTTTTCTTTTCTTCTATCAATACAATGATACGCAAGTTTTACGAATTGACGAAAATAATAATTATTATTAGGCACCGTGCAACCATCGATCTGATCAGTCGCACAGTTACACAGACGACATTTATGCCACATCCCATTGGATCGACTATGTACGTACGTAACGTAGACATGCTGCTAGCTAGATCCAGAATGTGCCCTCCGTACGCAGAGTGTCAGATTACGGTTTACATTAGGAGTATCGTACTACGAATTTGGTTGTACGTACGAGACCAAGTAGATATGTAGTGCAGTTAAAAAAGAAGAAGTAGGTACTACGTAGTGTGTACGTACGTACGGATGGACCACCCCTGCCTGCCTGCCTCCCGCATCGATCCGCGATCAAGTAGGATAACACAGGTTGTTGAGTAGAGTAGTTGTACTGTAGTCAGTATATTTTATCGGTCATACGACGATAAAGATGGTTACGCTCGATCGATGGTGGATGGTGGTGCATGCGTCTCACTCGCGTAACTGGATCCTATAAGACTAGTTCTAGTTATAGTGAAGAGAGTAAATTAGACTAGTAATATGCATTTGTTATTAGTCCATATTACTATTTTTTTAGTGAACAGTACTCCTTCCGTTTCTTTCTACTTCGCATATAAGATTTTGGTAAAAGTCAATCTTTATGAAGTTCATCCAGTGCCATGGAGCGCGGCTGCAGGAACCCACCGAACTACCTCCTCGGTACGGTTAGTGTTTTTTTCTCTCACCTATACCACGCCTTTCAATTTGGTTTGCGCCTCCTGATGATCACGTAATTGTAGGGTCGATTTGAATCGATAAATCGGTGGATCTTGTTCACATTCATACTGGTAGTCACCATGAAATGGTATTAGATACATATTTGGAGGATTGTGTATATGGATTTTGTGATTTGATTATCGAGCCTGCATAATAAGGGAACAGGGGATAGAAGAAGAGGGCAACCGTGGATTTTTTTTGGGGGGGGGGGAGGGGGGTAAAGATTGTTCTTTTTTAAGGATCTATGGAGGTGTTATAATTATGGGTAAAAGCAAGGTTATTTACATATTTCGGGTAAAAGGATGCTTTTTTAGGAGAAAAAGTGTGGTTTCTAGTTTCGAACTTAAACATGTAAGATAACTAGTTCATCGAGCACAAGTACAGACATGTTCAACACTAACAACTACTAGACATAAACATGTAAGATAAATGTGATCAGAGGGCGAGGGTGAACTCTCCAATGCAATTGTTCCAGGTGCAGCGCATCGTGCACAGGTTGGAGGTGTTTCTATTGAAGATCTAGACCTTGAGCCCAAGCCCGCTGATCCTGAGGACGAGGAGGTCGCCGACGACGATCCTCTGGCGATGACAGAAATACTCCCACCCCCTGCCAAGGATCATGTGGACTTCGAATTCTGGATTTGTACCCAAAACTCGCACCACCTGTCGGTAGAGTGCCGAATTACGCGTGCTGGTTTGATCACCAACCATTGCTTCATCACCTCCCTGAACTGTTTTAGCGGAGGACGACAACCAAGCTTCGAAGGCGCTGTCTCGGCTCCACTCCCTCCACGGCTCGTAGGGGATCGTCTGTGTTGGAAAGGAAAACCCTCGAATGGGGGTAAAATCCCCCTCCCACGACCCCGAACAATGACGCTTTAGATGGCCCTGCCGTTGCCGTCAAAGACGACCCTTGAACCGATGACACATTCGGTAGCCCCTGTGCCGGTGCATTGGCCATATGGGAGGGGGGGGGGGGAGGGTGCAGATGGGGGAGGGGTGAGGAGGACTGCCCTGAGATTGCCCCAATGTAGGCGAGGCCGGCGACCCACCGCTCGTGGATGGTGTTGCTGCCGATGATAGGGGTCAGTGGACTGCGTGGCGGTGGGACAAACCATCGAGAGCGACGGTGACGAACGAGCGGTGAAGGGAGTGGGGGAAATCAGAGCGGAGCAGTGTGAATTAGGAAATGAGGGTGACATGAGCGAGGTTGGATCTTCCACGCTCTTCGGGATGGCTCTCGCGGGTCTGGCTCGTTGAAAACTACGGACTACTGCGTTTTCAACGTTCTTGGGTGGTGAGACTGATTTAAGTTCTGTACGGCACGGGATGTCAATCACCTCCCAGTGAGATAGTAGTAGTAGAGAAACGTAGATGTGAACATATTAATTTTCGATCGGGCTTTGCACTGCTGCAAGATGAGAAAAAGGGGTCCTGGGAGGGATGTCAGTGGCATGATGATGATGAAGAAGAAGACGGTGATTCGCGCGCCTAGCTACCCCGTAGCCGGTCAAGGCCATGCCGATGCCGCATCCAGGCCAGGCCAGCCATGTGCACCCCCAAAGCAACAACATGGCACGTTCGCCTCTGAACCAAACCCACTAGTTTAATGCACATTCTACGTGGTGGCCATGGCCATGGTCAGGGCTCCTCCTCCTCCTCCGAGTGTACCATACCATACCATACCAAGGCCAAGGCCTCCGTCCGTCCGTCCGGTTGGTTGGTTATAAATGGAGGGGGCGCCCACCACACTGAGCTCACTCACTCACCCCCCTCCTCAGTCCTCACTCCCAGCCAAACCCGGCCAACTGCACTGCACTAAGCTACAAGCAGCTAGAGTGTGAGCAGGTAGTGAGGGAAATGGGGAAGCAGCAGCAGCTCGCTCTCCTCGTGACGGCGGCGCTGGCAATGCTGCTCCTCTCCTCCCTCACCGTCGCCAAGGCGGAGGAGGAGGAGGAGGAGAAGGAGTCGGCCAGCCTGGACGCGGGCGTCTCCGGCGAGCCCGGCCTGCTCAACGGCAGCGCCGTGTCCTTCGGCCAGTCGGGCGTCGCCCGGGCCACCTGGTACGGCGCCCCCAACGGCGCCGGCCCCTACGACAACGGTAAGAGCTCCATTTCTTCTTCCCTCCTCAGATCTGGGCTTTTTCCTTCTCCATTTGGTTGCTGACGGCGGCAATGGCGGATGCAGGCGGCGCTTGCGGGTTCAAGAACGTGAACCGGTACCCCTTCATGGCCATGACCTCCTGCGGCAACCAGCCGCTCTTCAAGGACGGCAAGGGCTGCGGCGCATGCTACAAGGTCATTACTCCACTGCACTTCACTCTCTACTCCAATCTACTCCTAAAAGTACTCTACTTAGTACTAGCAGTAGATTGTAGAGTAATCGTCTTGCTAATCTTCTTCGGATTCTCTGTCTGTCTGTGTGTCCATCAAGTATCAGTCAAAGCCAGTGCTAGCTGTGCTGATTATGTAGATTGTTTATTGCTGGCCCCATGCCCACTTTACTCTTGTGCCACTGCACGGTGGGACCCACCCACACACGCCTGCGACGGCACGTTCGCGTGGCACGGCTCCCCATACAACTCACCAGTGTTCCTTGTCGTTTTGTCTGCCTCTTTTATTTATTTATTTACCCCTGCATATATTTACTTACAGATAAAGTGCACCAAGCACAAGGCGTGCTCCGGCAGGTCGGAGACGGTGGTGATCACGGACATGAACTACTACCCCGTGGCGCCCTACCACTTCGACCTCAGCGGCACCGCCTTCGGCAAGCTCGCCAAGCCCGGCCGCAACGACGAGCTCCGACACGCCGGAATCATCGACATCCAATTCACCAGGTACCTACTACCTCTCAATTTTTTTGCCTTCACTCCACTTCACATTAACTCTCAGCACGCCTTCCTTGTTCACACACACACACACACACAGCTACTACCACTAGTAGACTGCTCCCCTGTCGCCCTGTAACATGAAAAGATTCCCTTCCATGCTAGCAAGATCACAAATGCATCTTCCAGTCTAGTAGATCTAGCTCATGGTATCAATGGCGATGAAATGCAGGGTGCCGTGCGAGTTCCCGGGGCTCAAGATCGGGTTCCACGTGGAGGAGGGGTCCAACGCCGTCTACATGGCCATCCTGGTGGAGTACGAGAACGGCGACGGCGACGTGGTGCAGGTGGACCTCATGGAGTCCGGTCGCGGCGGCCGCGGAGGAGGAAGGTGGACGAGGATGCGAGAGTCGTGGGGCTCCGTGTGGCGCCTCGACTCCAACCACCGCCTGCAGGCGCCCTTCTCCCTCCGCATCCGCAACGAGTCCGGCAAGACCCTCGTCGCCCGCAACGTCATCCCCAAGAACTGGAGGCCCAACACCTTCTACCGCTCCATCGTCCAGTACAGCTAGACCCATGGATCCCTAGCTGATCCAGCTCTGTTTTGCCTTGATTATATCATCATGAATGTCCTGATCCGTGGGAAATAGAGAGGAGGCACCCTGCCGTGCTCATCCATGGCCGGAGAAATTGTAAGTCCGGTCGTCAGCGCGGTGGCTCTCCCGCCCACCTTCATTATTAGTCGTCTTCGTCGTCGTCGTCTTCGTTGGTGCTATTAATTGTTTCAGACTTTGCGGATGCATCTGCTGCTGCGGCGGCATGCAACCTCCTATCCACCTAATATCCATGCTTCACATTTATGTACTCCAAAGATGTGTGTGTGAATGAATCATGCATGCATGCGTGATCCATGATGAAATTGTATCTGGTCCGTCTCAAGATGAGACTCAGCAGCAGCAGCAAGGCTATGTATAAATATTCATTCCCGCTTCTAATCACTTACTCGCTCACGGACTGCTTGCTTGCTGTTCTACTCCCATGATTTTTCTGCTTTTACTCCAAAGTTACCATTGTTTCAGTTTCAGTCAATCGTACGTTGCCCTGCAAATATTCATGAGCTACACTATCGGTCACGCATCATCCATGATTGATGTACACTATCGGTCAGATTCAGCAAAGGCTATTCGTGGCTTTCAAATTTATTTGGGCTCACGGCCTACTTGCTGCTACTTAATGAGTTCCAAGATTATGCGTTTCTGTCTCTTCTTTAAGAAAAATCCTTCTTCCTTCTTCCTGGATGTAGAGCAACTGGGTGGTTGCGTCGATTTCAGTTAAGGGCTCGTTTGATTCATAGGATTTTATCTCATAGGATTTTTTCCTACATTACTTATTTGATTCATAAGAATTGTTCATATAGGAATTTTTTTCATAGGAATTTTTGTACTACCTACTATAGGAATCCTAACATTCACTCCAACCTCTTTCTACAATTTCTTTGATGGAATCAAACAAACTTTGATGCAAGAAAAATTCTATAGAATTGGAGTGGGCATGCCATTGCAATCCTATATTTTTTCTATTCCTATGAATTTCCTACCCTATGAATCAAACAAGCCCTAAGTGGGTAAAAAACTCCAGCCAACCTGACGACAAGATCGAGTCTCTGAACCGGAGGCAGTGAGGCAGACGTGGTGATTACTGGCTAACCAACGTAGAAATTCTGTCATGAACCGGTCAAAGTTATGGTTGCATTGCAGTCCCACCAACATGGAATCGTACTCCCATATTCCAATGTCTGCACTGCAAATGCAGAGCAATGAACAGGAACAGCCTCGGCTTTCTGTAAAAATAGGAGGAGGGCATGTGCAACTTGTTCTTGGTTTTGATTGTTATCCTACCATCTTCAGCCGCGTCCCAAGCGGGCGCTATTTGCGTCGGATGACCGAAATTCGTTCAGTCGCACCCCAAAAGTCTAATTAGAGCTGGATTGGATCGAAAGTGGATACGGCGATTCCAAGCTGACCCCAACGCGCCGGAGGGCTTTTGGGGACACAGGACGAAACGAAACGTCGTGTGGGGCCGCTCTGTCGGCGAGATAGAACGCATCTCCCGCTGTTTACCTCCCCCCCCCCCCCCCCCCGCCCCCAGCTCCCGCCATTTCCCCTCAGATCTGCCCCATGCCGCCGAAAAAGAAATATGCGCCCCCTCGCCGCACCGATGAGCCAACTCCGCCCCCCAAAGAGAGGAAGTCGAGAGCGCCGCTACCAAGGCGGGACGGTTGGACGGACGCCCGGTGGAAGATTGACGTCGAGCGCCACGCTGTGACGTCCACCGCACGGCGCAACAGGATCGCCGCCCAGCTCCTCCGGAAGAGCATGGACGCCGCCCAGAAGACGGCGGCGAAGAATCTGGAGGCCATCCAAAAGGCAGCGGTTGTGGCCAAGCGCGACCTCCAGGAGGCCCTTGCGACGGCGGCGTCCGTCCTCTTTGGCGCGCCACAGTTTCACCCCCCAACTCAGCAGAGGGTCGCCTCCCCCGCCGGTAACTTCTCGCCTTCGACGCCGTCGGTATGGGGGGAAACACAGTCGCCTGACCCCAGCGGCTTCGACCACAACCTCGCCTTCCCCAATGCTCCCCTGCGACCGTCCTCGATGTCCTTCTCGCCTGCCTACTCGCCGGCTTACGCGTCCGCATCCACCCCGTCCCTCTTGCGCAGGGAAGCCATCCCCTTCGCCGCCAGCTCCGAGGCTTTCGCCGCGGAGATGGAGGACATCATCACCGCCGGCTTCGAGGCTTTCGCCGACTTCACCCACGACGCCGGCGCCAAAGAAGAGACACAAGGCGCCGAGGACGACGCCGAAGAGACACAACAAGCGTCGGAGGAGCAGACCGTCAAAGGGAAGAAGAAGAGGAAGAACGGCGAGGTTGCGCTGAAGCGCGTCAAGTGGACGGCCAAGAAAGACGACTGCCTCGCCGAAGCATGGAAGATGGTGAATTTGGACCTCATCACCGGCGCCAATCAGAACGGCGACACGTACTGGACTAGGGTCAAGGCGGCGTTCGACGAGCGGAAGATGGTCGACCCCGACTTCACCTGCATCTACATGGAGCGCGGCGCGAAAGCCATGGCGTCCCACTGGTCGATGATCCAAGCGGCGTGCAACAAGTGGCACGGCATACAAGAGGATGAAGGGAATATGCCCGAGAGGCAATAATAAAGTGGTTATTATCTTATTCCATGTTTATGATAAATGTTTATTTTCATGCTATAATTGTGTTAACCGGAAACGTTAATACATGTGTGTTTAATAAACAAAGAAAAGGTTCCTAGTAATGCCTCTCTTTATACTAGCTTGTTGATTAACGGATGATCAAGGTTTCCTGGTCATGAACATTGGATGTTGTTAATAACAAGGTCATGTCATTGGAGAATGATGTGATGAACATACACCCACAGTAGTTATAGCAATACGATCATGTCATCAAGTTTCTATTGCTGTATCAAACTTTCACGAAGTAACTCTAATCCTTAGACCATGAGATCACGTCAATCACTGACACCGGAAGAGTACTTTGATTCCATCAAACGTCACACCGTAACAGGGTGATTATAAAGGTGTCGTTGGGTACTTTGAAAGTGTTAGTTGAGGCTCGTGGATCAAGAGTGGGATTTGTCCATCCAGATGACGGAGAGATATACTCTGGGCCCTCTCGGTGATATCACATTGACATCGCTTGCAAGCACGTGACTGGCTCACGAGGATGTTATATCACGGAACGAGTAAAGAGTACTTGTCGGTAACGAGATCGAACTAGGTATGGATGATACCAAATGATCGGATCTCGGACAAGTAAAATATCGCGAGACAAAAGGAATTGGTTACGGAGTAATGGTTCACACGATCACTAGTTCATCGTTGAGTAAGTGGGAGTCATCATGGATCTCCAGATCCCGCTGATGATTATTGATCAGAGAAGAGTCTCTGTCATGTCCATTTTATTCACGAACCGTAGGGTGACACACTTAAGGATTCGTTGACGCGTTTGAGTGGATACGGAACTCCAGAGAATATACTGGACATCACATGGACTGTTTCGATAAAACTGCCGGAATAGTTTCGGAATATCGAAATAGTGCGAGGGGATAATTGTTAATGTGTTCATTGAATGAAGTGTTCATCAATGAAGTACTCATTAAATGAAGTGTTCATTAATTTGAGTGACATTAAACAAGTGAATTAAAAGGAGTTTTAATTGGAAGACCTTTGGTTTTTGAGTGGAGATTAAATGGGAGAAAGTGCCACTTGATTATGTGTGAGTGGAGACTCCACTAGCAATCAAGAGGGGAGAGGTGGGGGCACCTCTTGGGGCGCCTTGGGTGCTGCCCCCCTCTCCTATAAAAGGAGGAGGTGGAGACCCCTCTAGTCACTCATTCCTTCATCTCTCATATGCCCTTTGGTTGGCATCTTCCTCCCCTTGCTAGTTGATCCAGTTTCACGAGTACGGTGCTTAGGCGAAGCCCTGCTCAAGATCTTCTCTACCACCACCACCACTATGTTGTAGTGCTGCTGGAGTTCCCGAGGATCCACTACTTCCGCTGCCCAACTGGAGCAAGGGGCGGAGGTCGTCACTGATCTGTACGTGTGACCGACTACGGAGACGCTGCCCGTTCGTGGCGTCAAGTCTTCATCACGACCTTGAGGTCGGCGAGTGTTCGACTACATCACCCACGAGAATAGTTCTCGTTAAAGCTTTTGGTCTTCGAGGGTGAGTCCTTCCCAAACCGTTACAAGTTATCTCCTAGATGTGATCTTGGCAGTTGCAATCGTAGGAATTTTTTTTGTTTTCTATGCAACGAACCCTTCAGTGGTATCAGAGCCACGTCTATGCGTAGATGCTTTGTACGGTTAGAACACATAGAGATGTGGGCGTTGATCCTCTAGTTGTTACCCTCTTTTGTGCACTTGTTCATATTGCGGCAATGTTGGATTGAAGCGGCCCTAAGCGCAGATTGCGTGTCACGCTTGACATACGGCTTGTACCGTATAAAGTGGCTTTGGGGGTGTCAGTTTCTCTAACATTAGTGATATGGCATTTGCAACGGAGGGCCCTGGAAAGGGATGAAAAGAAACAACTAGCGAATCAACGTTGTGGTTCTTGTCCGTAGGTAAGATCGGTTCTTTCCTAGGAAGCCCAAAACCACGTAAAATTTGCAAAGACAATTTAGAAGCGTCTAACTTGTTTTTGCAGGGCATGTGATGTGATATGGTCATTGTTACAAAATTGTTGTATGAAATGAGATTTATTGTAAACAACCGGCAGGAGCCATATGGTTGTGTTTTTCCTTTTTAAGGCCTGCGTGCTGTAGATATATCCATGAGATATATTGTAATGGAGAAGGACGACCATGGTGGTGGCGTCATGGACCTTGGTGCCGCGCCGGTGGCATGATGGAGATCATACCAAGACGCACAAAGATGGAGATCTATTGCGAGAAGGACCATATCATATCACATTATCCATGCATGTGATGTTTATCCTTTTATGCATCTTATTTTGCTTAGTTACGATCATGATCACTGCGGTAGCATTATAAGATGATCCCTCTCACTTAATATCAAGATAATTATATGTTCTTCCTTAGTATGCACCGTTAAGAAAGTTCGTCGTTTCGAGACACCACGTGATGATCGGGTGTGATAGACTCTACGTTCGCATACAACGGGTGTTTTCAAGCCTAGCATGTACAGACATGGCCTTGAAACACATGCAAATACTAAGGTTCTACTTGGCGAGCCTAGCATGTACAGACATGGCCTCGGAACATGGGCCGAAAGGTTAAGCACGAGTCATATGGATGATATGATGAACCATATTGAGATGCTCGCCATTGCAGCTACACTGCCTCACGTGATGATCGGTCGTGGTGTAGTGAATTTGGTTCGTGTAATCACCAAAGACGACTCGAGGGATGTTGTTTTTGAGTGGGAGTTAGATGAACTCATTTTATCATGAACTAAATCAAAGTGAATTTGCATAGTTCGTTGTAGTCATTGGCATTTGTTTACTACCTTTGCGCTTAGCTATAATTGAGATAATAGAACTATAGAATTCTGGATATTTAACTTTACGGACTGGTACCGTATTGTTTGAGTGTCAATCTAAAGTTTAAAGTCTTATTGCAAACTTTAGCAAACCTTGCTTACTCCATGAAGTTTAATAATGTGTATTAAATCGAGAGTAACAATACCAGTGTTAGTGTCTAAGTATCACACTTGCCTCCATGATCCTTGATATTCAAATGTTGTTTGTTATTATCAAGGTTATCTAGGAGCTGAAAGGATTGTTTCAGAAACTATCATGTGTGGAAGATATAGCGATATCTGAAACAATGTTTAGTTGCAATGTGATAGAGTAAAATTTAGTGAGAAACATGTTCTCATATTGTATGAGAATTTGTGAAGGTTGGAGACACTATGTGTCCTAATCTCTCAAAAAGGTTTTGGGAACTAATATTGTACTCACAGTTTGTCCCTATGAGCTATGGTAGTTTTGTCATGAAAGTTGTCATGATAGGATGAATGGAAGATGTAGGTAAAATGTTTACTACACTATAAGATTACTAAAGAATGGAATTTGGAAGAACACCAAACATTTGATGACGGTGATCTACATCAAAGTGAGAATCAAAGGGTGTTAGTATTTGACTAACACACTTTGGATTATGTGTCATATGAATGGTGCCACAAGTGATGTTGATAAATTCTTCTAAAAAGGAAAGAATTGCTGAAAGAGGATCTAAAGAATATTTTTGGCGAAAAAGAAAAAGGAAAAGACTGGAAATGTCCAGCTCGGGTATATAGATGATATACATGTTATGGGTATATTCATTGCTTGTTAAACAGCGTGATTCTTGAGTATTGGATACTGATTGGTTGGTATGAAGTGTCATACGGAACAACGCAATACAAGAGTTGCAATGGCCTGAGTAACTAGCAAATGAATATGGGATGATTCTCATCAAGAACAAAATAAAGTGTTATTGTGTTTATCGTTGGAATTAAACCTAGCCTTCAAGATTTATTTGAATAATTGTTATTCTGTTCTGGTGTTATACGAACAATAGTTGTTCAAATTATCACCATATTCATAGAAGATGGATGAACTCTATAAATTTTGTTGGAGAAATCACATCCATAATAACTGATGCTAAACATGTCGCAAGACAAATGATTATAAGATCACTTATGAGTGACACCACCGTTTGAATCATATTGGAAAGAAACACATGAAGAAACTCCATGGTGATGGAATTTTGGAGTCTTTTGATTTTGAATCAATTGACGGTTGTGAGAAATTTCTAGAGATGATTGAAACACCGTTTGAATCATATTGGAAAGAAACACATGAAGAAACTCCATGGTGATGGAATTTTGGAGTCTTTTGATTTTGAATCAACTGACGCTTGTAAGAATTTCCTAGAAATGATTGAAACTCCGTTCATAGGCAAAGAAGGACGGACGACTAACTTATTGGACATTATACATGTTGATGTGTATAGTTCATTATGTGTAGCCGTGTGTGGTGGGTCTTATAACTTCATATACTTTAACCGAGGTTTTGAGTGGATATATGTGTATATTTACTTCATAAAGAAGAAGTATGAAATGTTTGAAAATGTTCAAATAAATTTCAAGATGAAGTGAAAATCATTGTAACGAGAAAATAAGAGTTTATGATTGGATCATAAAAGAAGATTTTTGAGTTAAAAGTTTAGCAAATGCCTGAGAGTTTAGGAATCGTTCCAAAACTTGCATTTCCCGAAACACCATAGGAGTATGGAGTGTTCGAGAGATGTAATCAAACCTTGTTTGACATGGTAAGGATCAAAGGTGTTATTTATAAAATTGCCATTATATTTTAAGGATTAAGCTTTAGAGACTACCGCTTTTCACTGAAAAGAGCGCCATCGAGATCCGTTGAAATGACACCATATGAGTTGTGGACTGGGATAAAACCCAATTTGTCTTTTCTTAAATTTTGGTATGCAAGGCATATGTAAAATGTTTACAACCAAAGTCGGATAAAGTACGTCTTTGTAGGTTATCCCAATGTAACCGTTGGTTATTCCTCCATAAAGACAAAAGTGTTTTGTGGCTAAGTGCATCAAGTTTCTTGAGAAGGAATTTTTTGCGAAAAGTTAAGTGGGAGGACAGTAGAACTTCGATTAGGTTGTTGAACCTAAGCTTTATGTGCTAAGTGGCGCAGCGCCGGAAAGTGTCCCGGAAGTGGCCGCAATGCTCTTGGCTCCCGTGTCCCAAAGGTTGTGGTCACGGCGATCTAAGTTCCTATTGAACTGCGTAGTTCGGGTAATCGATCAAATAGAAAGATTTGAGATTGAATCATTGTTATTTGATAATAATGGATCGACTACATGCAAAGAAGCAATGATGGGCCCTGACTCCGTCAAAATGGCTAGAAGCTATAAAATCCGTGATAGTTCCATACACGAGAAACCAAGTTTCTGAACTTGGAAGACCCTCTAGATACCGTGTTTGGATCTATAAAGAAATAGACGTGGATGTTCTCACATCTATGAAATATTCGACATATCGTTAAAATGGTTTACGATTATGTTCAAAGAGTTGGCTATGACAAGATTTGATCTTTCATAACGATATTTAGTCTGGACGGATTATTGTAGCAACCACTACATATGCTAGTTTTGGTATATGGTAGTTGAACAAACGGAACAACGTTCTTCTAATAGAATGGTTACCTAGGACGTGTACAGGACACGGTCCAAAGGGTTCTGTTAATTCAAAGGATGCTAAAATAGCATGCAAATTTCAATGGTTGAAATAAGCATTCGCGGAGTTGGAATCTTCATCATGATGAAATTGTTAAAACGTTTAGTTTCATCAGAGACGGTGAAGATGCTTGCTTTTGCAAGAAATTAAGTGGGAGCGCTGAGACATATTTCTAATACATTATGTAGAAGACATATTGTTGATTGGAAATGATGTATCTTTTATTGACACGGGTGAAGTTTCATTGAAAATTTGATTTTGATGGAAGATTTGGGCAAAAGCAGTATATTGGGCTAATATGGTCTATATAGATAGATTGAGGTGCTAATATGGTTGGGCCGAAGTACATATATGAAATATTGAATAAGTTCAATATGGAAACGACGAGAAAGGTTCTTGCCGCATGGAAAAGGTTGAAGCGAGATTCAAGTGTTTTGACACTTAGTGAGTAAAACCACATGAATGATTTGATCAATCATTTACACCATGATATGTACAATTCCAGAATGTCCTATGCTCTAAATGTTATGAGCATATACCAGAATGATTCATAAGATGATCATTGGACAATAGTAAAGATATCCTTACGTGCTTTGGAAGGACTAAGAATATATATTATGTATGTTGGACAATAGTTCATTGTAAAGTGTTACATTGATACTAGTTTTGTCGCAAGATACAATCTAAATTTATCTCAATTTTGGCGGTATGTTAAGGTGGCAAAATGTAATGGAAGAAAGTTCCATGATAGATTTGGAATAGTTCCAAATGGATTTGGATGAGTTCCAAAGTTAAGACATTATAACGAATACTACAACGAAAGGCTAAGTATATGACTGCTCTAGCAGCAGCAAAGGAGGGCATTTGTGTCAAGAAGTTTGTTTGACAAACTAGGTGTAGTTCCAAGCGAGCTAATACTATGAAGATCTATTGTACGACAATAGATTCAACATGTTTTGAGCTCAAGGGACTAAGGTCTCACCGGAGGACCAAATTTATGCAATGCCATCTCATTAGTGAATGAGTGATGCGTAGAGACGCAAAGAAATGCAAATACACACGGACCTGAAGTGTCAGATCTGGAGATTAGGTTTACCACTAGCAATGCGTATGGATAACAACTGAATGCCATAGGTGTTGGATGCGCAAGTACCAAACTAGATTATTGACTCTAGTGCAAGTGGGAGACTGAAGGGAATATGCCCGAGAGGCAATAATAAAGTGGTTATTATCTTATTCCATGTTTATGATAAATGTTTATTTTCATGCTATAATTGTGTTAACCGGAAACGTTAATACATGTGTGTTTAATAAACAAAGAAAAGGTTCCTAGTAATGCCTCTCTTTATACTAGCTTGTTGATTAACGGATGATCAAGGTTTCCTGGTCATGAACATTGGATGTTGTTAATAACAAGGTCATGTCATTGGAGAATGATGTGATGAACATACACCCACAGTAGTTATAGCAATACGATCATGTCATCAAGTTTCTATTGCTGTATCAAACTTTCACGAAGTAACTCTAATCCTTAGACCATGAGATCACGTCAATCACTGACACCGGAAGAGTACTTTGATTCCATCAAACGTCACACCGTAACAGGGTGATTATAAAGGTGTCGTTGGGTACTTTGAAAGTGTTAGTTGAGGCTCGTGGATCAAGAGTGGGATTTTTCCATCCAGATGACGGAGAGATATACTCTGGGCCCTCTCGGTGATATCACATTGACATCGCTTGCAAGCACGTGACTGGCTCACGAGGATGTTATATCACGGAACGAGTAAAGAGTACTTGTCGGTAACGAGATCGAACTAGGTATGGATGATACCAAATGATCGGATCTCGGACAAGTAAAATATCGCGAGACAAAAGGAATTGGTTACGGAGTAATGGTTCACACGATCACTAGTTCATCGTTGAGTAAGTGGGAGTCATCATGGATCTCCAGATCCCGCTGATGATTATTGATCAGAGAAGAGTCTCTGTCATGTCCATTTTATTCACGAACCGTAGGGTGACACACTTAAGGATTCGTTGACGCGTTTGAGTGGATACGGAACTCCAGAGAATATACTGGACATCGCATGGACTGTTTCGATAAAACTGCCGGAATAGTTTCGGAATATCGAAATAGTGCGAGGGGATAATTGTTAATGTGTTCATTGAATGAAGTGTTCATCAATGAAGTACTCATTAAATGAAGTGTTCATTAATTTGAGTGACATTAAACAAGTGAATTAAAAGGAGTTTTAATTGGAAGACCTTTGGTTTTTGAGTGGAGATTAAATGGGAGAAAGTGCCACTTGATTATGTGTGAGTGGAGACTCCACTAGCAATCAAGAGGGGAGAGGTGGGGGCACCTCTTGGGGCGCCTTGGGTGCTGCCCCCCTCTCCTATAAAAGGAGGAGGTGGAGACCCCTCTAGTCACTCATTCCTTCATCTCTCATATGCCCTTTGATTGGCATCTTCCTCCCCTTGCTAGTTGATCCAGTTTCACGAGTACGGTGCTTAGGCGAAGCCCTGCTCAAGATCTTCTCTACCACCACCACCACTATGTTGTAGTGCTGCTGGAGTTCCCGAGGATCCACTACTTCCGCTGCCCAACTGGAGCAAGGGGCGGAGGTCGTCACTGATCTGTACGTGTGACCGACTACGGAGACGCTGCCCGTTCGTGGCGTCAAGTCTTCATCACGACCTTGAGGTCGGCGAGTGTTCGACTACATCACCCACGAGAATAGTTCTCGTTAAAGCTTTTGGTCTTCGAGGGTGAGTCCTTCCCAAACCGTTACAAGTTATCTCCTAGATGTGATCTTGGCAGTTGCAATCGTAGGAAAATTTTTTGTTTTCTATGCAACGAACCCTTCAGAGGAGGTGTCCGCCCGGCGCGAAAGCGGCGCCAGCAGCGACCAAAAGGTATGAACCCGCCGTGAACTCGCCGTAAACTCGCGTAGACAAGGCTGTCCTGACGGCGCCGCGGTAGTTCGTGCGCATGTTCGCCATGTTTCGGCAGGATAACGGCGGCGAATTCAAGTTCATCCACGTCTTCCCCCGGCTCGAGATGTGCGAAAAATGGAGCGAGTGCCGCGTCCTGGACGCCAAGTCCAAGAATGGCGTCTACAACCCAGACGAGCCGGCACCAGCGGCGTCTGCAGGATGCCCGGTCGAGGGCAACAAGAAGGCCAAGGCGTTGAAGGCCGCGGCGCCGGCCGCCTAGCGGCTGCAGTCGGCCATTGAGAAAGCAAGACACGCCGCGATCAGGGAGGAGAAGGCCCAGGCAAGGTGGTCGGAGCTGCTGACAAAGCAAGACACCAAGCTCAACCTCCTCAGGACAAACGCCGCCGCAAAGAAGAGAAACACTGACCTCACCTTGCTGGCGACAATGGCGACGATGAATTTGGCCGAGATGGACGCGTCGGTTAGGGAGTGGTTCGTCGCCGAGCGCGCCAAGATCTTGGCCCAAATGGTGCCGCTCGTGGTCACGCTGCCCGGCTCCTTGTCTATGCAGGCTGCGCCCGCCTCGCCCAGGAGCACGCCGTCGACTCCGGGCATGCCGTCCACGCCGCCCGATGGATTCGGCGAGGCCGTTGGTTCTGCCGTCGACCTGGACGGGCCCCTTTGTTGAGCCATCGACTGACCTACTTTTTTTGTTCCCCGCGTAGATCACGTCGCCTGTGGCATGTTTGATCGCCGAACCATGGCATGTTGATCGCTGAACTTTGCGGTTTTTTTAAGCGGAAAGACGACCATTCAAGATTATGTGCAAATCGATGTTCTGTTGGGGCCGCCTTTGAGACCGCGACTAGGGAGCCCCCCCCCAAGCGTTTTTGCCGCCCGGGCGCCCCCCAAGCGGCGCTAAAATAGCACCGAAAACCGGCTTGGGGGGCCGAACGGCTGGAGATGCTCCTGTCCTACATGCCTTCATTTTCCTACACCAGATCCGCTAAACATCAGTACAAATATATCCGATTTGCGTATCGCCACAAATCATATATGCAATACGAAATTTGCTTCGGTAGATCAGATACTCCATCTTCTAATGGAATATTACAAATATAAATAAAGATTATTCACGGTACACAGAGTTTAGCCGGAACATCGTCGGAGCACGCAAACACAGAAAGAAAAATCTAATATTGGTCACCGGAGGTCGCCGAGGTAGTAGAATAGGCCGAGGCTCACGCCTTGGAGACGAAGGCGCGCACACCGCAATGTATTCCTCGTAGACGACGTCATAATGAGCCTGTTGTCGGCGCGGCGATCCAGTGCGCCCTCTTCGCCGATAACTACCGCGAAGTTAGCGACGCAGAGAGCTTCCTCGACGGTGCACAATTTCATGTTTAATGGCACAATCTTTTCGCTAAGCTCGACAGTGCGAATCCACATGCGCCTGACTTCTTCGTCGGATCCGCGGACGAGGAACCAGCTTTGCTCCCTAGAGCCGCCAGCCCCGCCGTCCGCACTTCCTCGACCCTTCATTTGTGCCACGGTTGGGGCCTGATCCATCACCGGACCCATGGAATTTTTCGTCGAAGTTGGGTAGTATACGCGGCGGGGATAAGAAATTGCGACGGCAGGGAGGAAAATGGATAAGAGAGGGAACCCTAAAGCGCCAAGCGACCGGTACATATAGCGTCCGAAGAGCTGTTTTTGGGGCCACCCCCAAATATTTTACGGGCCGAAGAAATTATGATGGTTTTGTTCTAGCCTGAAAAATCGTTCGTGCGTCAAAATACTCGTATATACAGGGGCTGATGGTGGGATGACGTATTTATTAGAGTTGCAGTAATTAAGACACTTTAGGTTTCGCGGATCGATCTCTTTCAAATTTATTTCGGCTCACGGCCTACTTGCTGGTACTGCATGAGTTGCGAAAATCATGCGTTTTTTTAATCATTCTTCCTGAATTTGGAGCAAGTGCGTTGTTGCGTCGATTTCAGTTAAGTAGGTAAAATTCCAACTAACTTGTCGAGTAGATCAAGTCTCTGAACAGAGGCAGTTATCAATGTTTCGAAAAAAAAATCCTGTTATGGACCGGTCAAAGTTATCATTGCAGTCCCACACCAACATTCGTACTCCCATATTCCCATGTCTGAACTGCAAATGCAGTGCAACGAAGTGGAATAGCATCTGCTTTCTGTAAAGAGGAGGAGGGCATGGGCGTCTTGTTCTTGGTTTTGATTGTTTTCCTTATCCTACATTCCTCCCTACAACTCATTGATTGGTCCCTTTTCTCTCTGCATAAGGGCATCTCCAACTACGATCCTTAAAATGGACACCGCATCTGTTCATGGATCAGTTTGCAGACACTGATGCGAGAACAAGCCATCCAACCTTGACTGCATCCGTCCGCCAACAGTATAACCAAAATAAGCTAAATTCGCACAACTTTGGACGAAATTCATTTAAATTCAACTTAAATTTATGTTTAGTTGACTCCCTTAAAAGCCATAAATGCTCAATCAAGTCTTTCCTTAGCTGCTCATGAGTTGTGCGATATCGAATTTGTTGATGCTATGCATTTGCACAAACTTGTCAAATGTGTCCGTATTCTGAGGTGGAAGTTCAATAAGACCACCCATGTTCTCAAATCCAGATTTCTAGTAGCACCTTCACCCTCATTTGCCACCATCTTGTTGCGCACGATCACACAACTTGTCATCATCTCCCGCAAGGTCTTTGGATCCAACAGTTTTGCAAGTCCTTGGGCAATTGCAAATCGAGCTTGGAGCACTCCAAATGCCTTCTCCACATCCTTTCTAGCTCCTTTTGATCTTTGGGCAAAGTGAGTTTTTTTAATGATCCAATGACTATGAGATGGTCTTGATGAATGTTTTCCACGCATGATAGATGCCGTCAACAGATAGTATCCCATGTTGTACTCATGCCCGTTTATAGTATAGTTGCACGGAGGAGCTTGTCCTTCAGTCAACCGAGCAAAGGAAGAAGACCGCTGCATCACATTGATATCATTATGAGACCGAGGCATGCCAAAGAAAACATGCCAAATTCAAAGGTCCTGTTAAGCAACTACTTCAAGAATGATGTTGGGCTTATTCTTACGATCCCTATATTGTTCTCGGAGAGCATATGTGCAATTCTTCCAACTCCAATGCATGCAATCGAGAGATCCGAGCATACCTAGTCATCCTCATGGTTCTGACATTGCCATGATTCTTTGGGTGTCCGCAACAGTTGGTTATCTCAAGTATTAAGGACGAAACACTTGGACCACCGCATGAGCAAACCGCACCATGGCATCTGAGTCGTGCTCTCGGACATCCGGAGGTACTCGTTCCATAAATCCGTAGCCATGCCATATGCAAGCATCCGCAATGCAGCGTGCACTTCTGATAACAGGAGAATCCAATTGTTCCAGCGGCATACTTTTTCTAAGATGAAGTAGTCATCATAGGACCGGACGCCAATGTAGATGCGATCAAACACATTCTTCCGCATTCGAAAGCACCGACGAAAATTTCCGACGAACATGGCATCGAAAGCAAAATAATCGTCCACCAACGTCAAGTGCCTTTATGCCTTGGTGATTCAACACTCTATGGACTTTTATGGATCCCTTGAAATTAAAAACATGGTTGAATTTTCGCTTGCTCCACTTCTGCAAGGGCCACTTGCATCATCACAGTTTCATCCACATATTCATCCTCGTCGGAAGAATCATTGTAGACTCAATGAAGTTTTTGTACATGTACTTTGAGTCCGATTGAAAGAGAAAAGAAAATGGTCAGTAAAATTGATACGATCATTTGGACAAACACTATCCGGGTGAGTTCATCACCATAGAGGGCATCCGTAGGGGAGGATGGTACCTGTACGGCAAACGGACGGGCGAGAGGAGTTGAGAAGGACTTCGACAAGACCTTAAAACCACTAGGTGGTGCGGCCCCAAAACTGAGCTTTGTCAAGGCCTTTGACAATGCTGGGGTGGTGCGGTGGCGATGTTCGTTAGGGAGCAAGCGGATACAGATGAATGAGGAAGTGGCGAAATCGTAGCTTTGAGAGGTTTTAAGGTGAAGCGGGGTTGTCAGGATGAGACGTGTTTGATATCCGAACTTTCGTAAAGCCCTCCTTGGGTTGAGTCAGATTTGCGAAAAAACTGATAAGAAAACTAATCCACGGATGAATGCAGAGCCACGTTGAATCACTATATTGATCCAAACCAGTGCTAATGGATTCAAAAGGTTTAAGGATTCGCGTTAAAAATACCATACATAAATAGACACACTTTACAGTTTCGCGCATCGATCTTAAAATGGCTGACATGCATGCATGTGCATCGATCAAGGCAAGCAGTGCTTTAATCTCCGTTCCGTTCTGTATGCGTAGCAGCTGTTGTGCTTCAACCTGTCCATAATTTGTGTTGGTCTCCGTCGTGTTGTCTACCAACTACACGTGCGTGTTTCTTCTTGTGGACCGGCCGATGGGATCGTCCGATCGAGACGAGAGGGAACGTGCAACTGATCTCCATCCATCCGTGTTTCCAGTGGACCGCATCCATGGCATAAGTAGTCAGAATATCTTCACGCCGTCGTCCAGCAAGAAAGAGTGACCAAATGATTGGTGGCAATGTCAAACTAAACAGAGTCCCGTGCAGTGCAACCACAGCTAGCAGTGAGCCAACCAACATTAATGAGAATAGCAACGTTAAAGCATCTCCAGCAGCGCTCCCAAGACGGCGCAAATAGCGCCGTACGGACGTTTTACGCCCAGTCGTGCCCTCAAGACCCAATTAGCGTCGGATCGGGCCGCCTTTGAGTCCAGCGATCCCAAGCCGAACCCAGCGCGCTGGGGGTCTCTTGGGGGCGCCGGACGAAACGAAAGCGGCTGCCTGGCCCACTGGCAGACCTAGCCGACCTAAAAGGGACATCTCTCCCCCACCTCTCCCCATCGCCCGTGTCGTCGCCGGCCGCCGCGCCGCCGCTAGATAGCCGTTTCTGCCGCCGAAAACACGCCGCTGCTTCTCCCCCGCCGCCCCCTTCAAAGGACGCCCCTTCCCCGCCTAGTTCACCGGCGTTAGGCCGGCGCGGAACGCCAAGCCGAGAACGCCGGCGCAAAGCCGCGCCCACCTCGCGCCCCACCTGTTCGACGAATTGCCGCCCCGAGATGGACTCCGACAACGAGACACTCTTCGCCGCGTTGATGGAGGAAGAGACGATCGCCGGTGCCCAGGACGACGAGCACCTCATGATGCTCGCCGCCTTGGCCGACCTGTTCGGCACCAACAAGGAGCCGCAGCGAGGAGGTTCCAAGATGGGTCGTCGGAAGGGAAAGGAGAGGGGTCGTTCGGAGGGCTAATGTTTGATCTACTCCGACTACTTTGCCGATGTTCCCCTGCACGGCGAGAAGGTATTCCGGCGACGGTACCGCATGGGCCGAAAGCTCTTTCTTCGCATTGTCAACTCACTCCGAGATTACGACAACTACTTCGTTTGCAAGAAAGATTGCACCGGCACAGTTGGGTTCTCCTCACTTCAGAAGTGCACAACGGCCATGAGGATGCTTGCATACGGAACTCCTGGTGATGAGCAGGACGACTATGCACGCATGGCCGAGTCCACCGCCCTTGATTGTTTATACAGATTTTGCAGAGCAGTAGTTGGCTGATTTGGAAAACAGTACTTGTGAGCACCCAATGCAGAAGACACTGTTCGAATCCTAGCAGAGAATGAAGCAAGAGGATTTCCTGGGATGCTTGGAAGCATCGACTGCATGCATTGGGAATGGAAGAATTGTCCATTTGCTTGGCAGGGGATGTACAAGGGTGCAAAAGGTCACTGCAGTGTGGTACTTGAGGCGGTTGCTACACATGATCTCTGGATTTGGCACTCCTTCTTTGACATGCCAGGAACCCACAATGACATCAACGTCCTGCAGTGTTCAAATATCTTTGCCAGGCTTGTCGAAGGTCATGCTCCTCCGGTGAACTTCGAGGTCAATGGGCACCAGTACAACAAGGGATACTATCTGGCAGACGACATCTATCCAAGATGGCCGGTATTTGTGAAGACTATCTCAAACCCTGTGTCAGGGGGGAAGCACGCCCATTTTGCCAAGTGCCAGGAGGCTTGCAGGAAGGATGTCGAGCGGGCATTTGGGGTACTACAGTCTCGATTTGTCGTTGTCCGGTACCCCGCTCAAACTTGGTCGAAAGATCAAATGTGGGGGATGATGAATTGTTGTGTCATCTTGCACAACATGATCATTGAGAGCGAGAAAGCGGAACCAGTGTACGATTCTGAACCATATATCAACCAGGGGCCTCTTGCAGTTGTTGATCACCAGATACCATCAGATTGGACAGCCTATCTCAACATGCGCCAGGAGATCCGAGACCCGCACGTTCATCGTCAACTGCAGGAAGATCTAGTGGATCATCTATGGATGCGCAAAGGCAATGTCTAGTTTGATCTGTTTTTTTGTATTTGTGCCAAACTATGTGTTTGTAATATCATGGTGTATGCCGAATTTGTGCCAAACTGCGTCGAACTGCGCCGAATTTGCGCCGAACTGCGCCTATATTTCCATGTTTGTGCTGAATCTGTGTGAAAAGAATTAATTTGCGCCGTTTTTGGGTCGAATTTGGGCCGAATCTGAGGCGGCCCCGCCAGTCTTGGGGGTCGCCTTGGGGGCGCGGCTAGGCGGCCGGCCGCCCCAAGACCTATCGCTGCGCCGAGCGCCCCCAAACGACGCTAAAAATAGCGCCGCAAAACGTCTTGGGGAGCGAACGGCTGGAGATGCTCTTATGTACTAGTAAGGTTGACATCTATGCTAGAAACAGTTGAACACAAGTAAAATTTTATTTGTGTTGCACAATATTCAAACTATTGAAAGATATATGTTTTTTTCACTGTTTGATAGTAGCTCCGGTGCTTCCGGCAGCGAAGAAGCTTCAATGCAACTAACAATCAACAAGGCAGGCCGGTCTTTTGCACCAACGACACTCATCCGCAAGTCTTACTGGCCGACCCTTCACTATATCCTTGATTTTGTTATCCAATAATTGGAAGCAGTTACCGGTTAGACCTCCCGCAATGGGTAGTATCATAACTTGGTATCATGCATATGATACTACATTCGCAATGCATAGTATCATATCTTAGTATCATAAAGATCTTATTTATTATCATGTAAGATACATACTAGTATTGCATTTACTATGATACTGTATCATAATATGATACTACTTAACTTTCTTTATCTTTATTAAATTTAATGCCACATCATAAAAAATGCGTAGTTGACATGCATGATACTAACTATGATACTCCCTTTGCGGAAGGTCTTAATCAATTAAATTTCGATCTGAATAGTGTAAGCCGGTGTTTACGCGGTAATTAATACTCTTTTCAGGGCTGTCCTGAGTAGTGCATGTATGTATGTATCTGTACAAATACTGCTGACTAGCTGTTTCTTTCTTTATTTTCTTTTAAATCAAAGCCCTCAAACACATGTATATACATGCATCTCAAGAACGGCATTTGCAAAATAAAAAATATTATACTCCCTCTGTCCGGAAATACTTGTTAGAAATGGATAAAAATAAATGCATCTAGAGCTAAAATATGTTTACGTACATCCATTCCTCCGACAAGCATTTTTGGATGGATTGTGACTACATGTCGTACGTGCCCTCGCTTCCTTCGATCGATGCTAGCTAAATAAATGCATCTAAATCTAGCAACAATCCATGCATGTTAGTCCTAACAATAATTATAAAAATACAATATTATCCTTTCAATATTCTTTAAACATATGCTTAATAATCATGAATATATTTTCTTAATAAATTATTTTTATAAATATTATATTTACAATATACAAGATTAAGTATATAGTGGAAATTCATAAAAAAAGGAAATTTCTTAAGAAGAAATGAATTAGTGGCATCGGTATTACCCTTAAGTAGAAGAAAATGAAATATAAAGTAAACAAGATTATAAACAATAAATTTTTGTAATGAAGAATAAATTAATGGAATTAGTATTACCCTTTCAAAAAAAGTATTACCCTTTCAAAATAAAGAAAATGAAATACAAAATAAATAAATGAAATTTTATAAGGAATAATGAATTAGTGGCATTGGTATTACCTTTTCAAAAGAAAGAAAGAAAAATAAAAATAATTAGGTTTTCCAAAAAATAATAAATTAGTGACATTGGTATTATCTTTTCATAAGAACGAAAATGAAAAAAAACAGAAATAAATCTAAATAATAATATATTCTAAAGAAAAATAAAATCTGTCATAGGTTTTACCCTTTCAAGAAATAATCAAACTAATAAAGGTTTCTAAGGAAGAATGAATTATAGCATTGGTATTACCCTTTCAAAATAAAGAAAAATGATGATGGCACATGTTATCCAAGCCAAACAAACATATTTTTGGTATTACGCTTAAATAAATATAATTAAATAAAAACTAAAATTAATCTAAATACTTAATTAGTGGCATTGGTATTACCCTTTAAGAAGAAAGAAAATATGAAACCATAAATACCAAAATTGCACATAATTTACACTATACTTGTGCCGTTTATGATAGGCAAAAATAACCATATAGTAATGGCATTTTGAAAAATAAATAATTTCCTAAGAAAGAACAAATTAATAAAATTGTTATTACCATTAAATAAAAACTAAAAGAAAAGAAACTATTATTTTTTATAAATAAAAATGAATTAGTGGCTTTGGTGTCATCCTTTAAGAAAGAAGAGAAAGAAGGAAAATCAAAAGAATAATGATGAAGTTTGCACACAATTTATACTAAAATCAAACGAAAAATAGTATAATTTTTAGAAAAATCTAAGAGGATATGATAAGTAGAATTGACAGTACAATTTATACATGTACAAAATCCACACTCATTATCCTTAAAGAAGAAATAAATAAAATAATAACTAATAAAAAATAACAAATAATAAATAATAATTTGTTGGCATTGTCATTGCCCTTTAAGCAAAAAACACATAATAACAAAATTTGAACAATATCTACACATGAATTGTTCTTTTTTAATATATAATGATAAGCATATAATTTATTTTTTGCTAAGAGCAATCTAAACAAACTATTCAGAAAATAGTTGCATTGAGATAACAAGTCTTGTAATATTATACATTTTTTTCGGAAAAAGAGTAATAACCAAGATCTTTTATCTAAAATGGTGGAAGTCAATGGTAGTGATCAAATTATTTGCCATTGTACTAAAAAACAGACAAAAAACTGTGATGATAACAAATGAAACACAACTTCCCAAATATTACTAAGAAAGGATATCTCCACACAAACAACGGCACCGGCCAGGTGGCAAAATTAGCAAAACTTTTCTAGTAGATGATTTTTCATATAAAAACTTTTTCATCGGAATTTGTATGCAAAAGTCATGCCCATTTTACAAATTCTAGAGAGATTTTGCAAAAAAAGATCGAAATACATGTTTGTTAATTTTCCTAACAACTAGACCACATAAGACATGGGCATCTCGAAGGATTTTATTTTTTGATTTTTTTGTCATTGTCTTTTTTTTTAACTGAAAATTTTGGTCACCTCACATAGTAATGGCGCACCTATACAACTGCGCCATTGCTATGTCTAGGACTGGGTCAAACCTTGGTCAAACATAGTAATGACGCACTATGTATAGGTGCGTCATTGTTATGTCAAACTTAGTGATAGCACATCTATACAAAGCGCGTCATTACTATGTCTAGGACTGGGTGAAACCTTGATCAAACATAGCAATGTCACACTTTGCATAGGTGCACCAGTACTAAGTTTGACACAGCAATGACGCACCTATACAAAGTGCGTCATTACTATATCTAGAACTGGGTCAAACCTTGATCAAACATAGTAATGACGCATTTTTGTAAAGGTGCGCCATTGCTATGTCAACTTACTAATGACGCACCTATACAAAGTGCGCCCTTACTATGTCCAGAAATGGGTCAAATGTTGGTCAAACATAGTATAATAGCGCACTTTTCACCTGGTGCGTCATTAGGGCATCTCCAATAGGTTGTATGTAAGTTGTGTTGGTAAAATGTCCATGTCATCTATCAACAAGCTATCATACAAGTACTCCAATGAATTGTATGTAAGCTAACCAATAGAATAAGTGAAATAAATGTGATTGCTCTCTATTCTACCTTGGAGCTTGTGCAAGAGGTGTTGGTTAATCTACATACAACTTTGCTCTTTCACTATATTTATTGCATGCCACATCATCTATATATCCTAGGTGGCAAATTTACCAACACCTATCTTAGAGCATCTCCAACCGTTCGCCCCCCCAAGGCGAAATAGCGCCGCTTTGGGGCGCTTGGGCGGCGAAAACGGCTTGGGGGGCCGACTACCCAGCCACGGCCCTAAGATACCCCCCAAGTTCGGCCAAATTTCATCAAATATAATCGAACTTCGGCGAAATTTATATATGTTCGGGTCTAAATTTATTACATATATAGGAAATAAAAAAAGCTACTAGGCCGCCGGCTTCACTGCTCGCCGCCTCCTGCGGCACCGTCGACGCCGCTCGCCGCCCTCCCTTCACGGGTACTCGAGGCGAGGCTCGTTGCCGTCCTGGATGTGGTAGAGGACACTGAGGAGCGTGCGCTCCTCGGGGCTCCACCACAACATCCGGCCGAGGCGGTTCATCGGGCCCGACACCGGTTCCAGCCCTTCGGTGAAGGCGAGCGCCTGGTTGCGGCGCTCCTCGAAGTGCGCCATCCAGCGGGTGAAGTTGCCCGTCGCGTTCGCTGGGTCAGCGAGCTCGGCCTCCGTCATTGTAGCGCGGATGGCGAGGACTTCCCGGTCGAACTGAGCGCCTTGAGGCAGCGGCGACACTGAGCACCCAGCCGCGCGGTATCCTCATGTTGGGCGGGCAGGGATAGTTCGCCTAGGACAGGAGGATCGCCTCAACGCGGGTGAGGGAGCGGCGGATGCCGTTCATGTTGCGGTGATCGTGGTCCATGGCGAGCGGATTGCGGCGAGAGGAAGACAAGACAGGCGGCGGCGAGAGGAAGACGAGAGGGGAGGAAAGGAGGAGTAGAGTACGCGGTGTCCTTCTACGGCGAGCCCGCTTTATATAGCAGCGGGGGCGCATGCGGCGGGGGACACGCGGCGGACGCGCGTCGCCGATTGGACTACTCCGCGGCGTTTGATTCCCACTGCAGCGGCGATTGGACTAGACTCCGACGCCGCATTGATTCCCCTGCAGCGGCGTCAGGAGCGAGGAAGACGAGACAGGCGATGGCGCGGTCGACGGACCGTTGGGTATCTCGGCGCGCCGCATTGAAGCTCTCTGCGGCGATTGGACTCGTGATCGGCGCCGCATTGATTCGCTGCGGCGGCGGCAGGTGCGGGGAAGCCGAGGCGAGAGGATGACGACGACGCGTGTTCACACGCCGACAGGTGGGTCGCGGCGCGAAATCGCGCACGCTTTCCTTCCGTTCGCGCGCTTTCCTTTCATTCGGCGACACCAAGTGACCCCAAGCGCGACGGGTTTGCCTTGGGATCGCCGGACTCAATTTCGGCCCAATCCGGCGCTATTTTCGCCGTCTTGGGGGCCTCTTGGGGGGCGTGGATGGAGATGCTCTTACAACCATTGAAGATGCTCTTACTATTTAGGTTAGTAATGACACACTATGTATAGGTGCGCCATTACTATATAGTAGCGACGCACCATATGTATAGTGCGTCATTAATGTTCATATTATCTATAGTCTGTTTTCCAGTAGTGTAGGCACACTCATCAAGAAAAATAATACTTGAAACTCATATATTAGTTGACTCAAATAGAACAAAATGCCAATGCGAGATAGCCTGACCTTTCATCATTCGTTTGATATAGTCATCATCATAATAATTATATCAATAAAAAATAATAGCATGATATCTCAATCCAAAGTAACCAGGGTGATGACATTGTAACATCATATGCATGCTACGCAGGGACTGAGCAAGCGAGTAACATAGCCGAATAAGATTTGCTAAGATGTGAAGGACATGATTGTATCAGTTTTTTTAGTAGCGTATCAGGTTTAAGAGAGGCATTTAACATGGTGGTAGAAACAAGCAATCTATACAAACATGTATTAACATGCAAGCCGCTAATTAAATTAACATGATATATGATTTTCCTTGCCTAAGAGCCTTTTCAGCCTGATGAGAAGGCCGATTCCTAAGTGTAGTCAACCACATATTCGAAACGTCTGTGATAACTTTGCTAAATTTCAAGACTCGTCGAGTCAAGATTAATTTTTTAAAGGTGCTTATAGAGGCAGGATGATGTATGTTTATAAGGATGAGAGTACATACAAGCGTTTAAGTCTATACTATTTTTGAAATAAATAAATGAGGTGCAATATTGAGTAGATATTTGTTGTCCGAGTACTTTCAATTTAGGAAAATGCATGTGAATTAATTAGGGGTTGACGAGTTCGGCCGTGCCATGCATGGGTCACGTAGCGTGTTCGTTCTCGACTCTCTCTCTCTCTCTCTAACGGCCGACCGCGGATCGTCCAAGTGGATGGACATGTGGGATAAAATCATCATCTAGATTCTAGACCAACTATAAAATGACCAGGTGAAGATTTTGCTCCGCCACACACCGATCCATCTCGACCTCGAGTTTGCATGCAAATTAATGGAGCGTCCGCTGAGGATTGTTGTGCCGGAGTTCGTGATGGACGGCATGGCCATCGAAGCTCGCAGCAACCGACGGCAGCACAGCGCCATTTTCGGGACGGCGAGGAGGCGCGAGGTGGACGGCGGCTGCCTCTTCTTCAACGTCGCGGCCTCCAGCAGGGCCATGCAGGGCCTGCGGGCGCCGGAGGTGGGCGGCACCAGGGAGCTCGACTGCGCGGTGTGCCTCGACGAATTCAAGGCCGGCGACGAGCTCCGGATGATGCCCTGCTCCCACTCCTTCCACGAGCGCTGCATCTTCCGCTGGCTACGGACCAGCCACCGCTGCCCCTGCTGCCGCTTCGCGCTGCCCACCGTCGACGAGCAGTGGGCGCTGGACCGGGACGAGGACGAGGCTGCCCAGGCCCAGTCTGGAAGCCAAGAAGACACAGATGATGAAGATTAACGAACGATTCGACACCTCCTCCATCCATCTGCCGGCCTTCATTTTATTAATTTGATTTGAGATGAATTTGAATGGCATTTCAAACAAGTATATGCAAATGCGTTAAATTTTGGCTCCTGGTTACTACTTACAAAATGTATACGTTTTGGCCCCTAAATATGTGCGCTAGAGACGAAATATATCTCTCCTATTACCCCATTTTACCTCGGCAATTGGGATTTCTCTGATAGTGTTGGTACAACAAAGGATCTCATCCTTCCAACAGAAGGGGTTCCCCTCCTCAGTGGCGGAGCTACAGGAAATTCTTTGGGCGGGCCAAACAGGTTAGGCTAAAGGCCACCTCACAAATTTCTTTTATATGGGCATCTTAATCTTCAATGTTTGTTGCTACGTTGGGCGGGCCACAGCCTGATTTTGCCCCAACATAGCTCCGCCCCTGCCCCTCCCCCCTTCCATGCCACCATTCATTGTTTCCGATATAGAACAAAAGTGACGACCGTAATCTCTTCAGATCGCACTTCGGTTCCACATAATCTATCGTCTCGTCTTTCGCCCCTCGCAGGATGTCCACCGCTATTTCACCTCATCCCATCATCCCACCATCACAAATTTCCCCCCAAAGCCCTGGTTCCTGGGTTTTTTAGAGCCGGCACACCCTTTTCCATTATGATAATAACGGAAATACAGTGTTCGAGAGTATGAGAGGGGGGATAGATGCAGACATACCTACTGGAAAATCCACAGCCTAAAGATCCGGAAAAATCGAATCCTAGCTATGGGGCAAAAACCCAGCAGGTAATAGTCCATCTAACCCACTAAGTTCACTACCACAGGATCATTACAAAACAACCTGGTTCCTCGTTGGGAGCTCGTAGGACAAACATATATAGCTGACAAAGATGGAGACAGAGCTTGGGGAGGTTAATGGCCACGTCATTGGCCCCTGCATGTAGGTATGTGGGCTGATGGAGGCTCAACATAATCATGTCACTATACCCTATCCGCAGTCTACGTGTTGGTCATGAAGGCCGATGCATATCAGGAAGTGGAGTTGTCAGACATAGAGAAAAGAAAGGAAAAAAATAATATTGATTACGTGGATTAAGATTTTGCTTCTAGTAGTTTGGATGAGAGGAGGTCCCTCACATATTATGTGTTTACCGTTTGTGGTTATGCGGTGAGTTGAAAGACAATATTGCAGTCAACTGTTGTTCAATCCAGTATTAAAGTTGAATACATGACCATTGTTGAATCTTGTAAGGATTCTGTTTGGCTGAAAGGTTTATACGTTGAGATTTATAGAGATACTATTTGCATAAATCTGTTTTGTGACAATCAAAGTGTCGTATACTCAACTAAGGTTCACTTTGGGCAATACAAACCAAATACGAAGGGTCTAAACCAGCTGAAAAGTCTTGACTTGGGATCCATGCAGGATTGAGAGGGGATCGTACCGGCATCTTACTCTTCAACACGGAGACTTGTCGGCTCACTTGCGGGGATGATATTTGTTGTTTTCCCGCTTGTATTTTGTATACAAATGTAGGAACCGTTGACGAGTCCAGAACTGGACGTAAACCTGTTTGTTACCGGCTCTGCGTACCAAGTGGAAGGCAAAACCCCACGTAGACACTCACTGCGGGCGGAATATATATCGGCGGCCATCCTCCGGCGCAGGCCGGTGATCCCTCGTCTCCGGTTCGCCTGCAAACATGCAGCGGATGCGGAACCTGACCATCACGGTGCCCGAGTACGTGGTAGACAACCTGGCTCTGGAGGAGAGCAGCAGCCGGCGGCGGCGCTCGGGGAGGCCGAGGCCGGAGACGGACGACCCGCGCTGGCACGGGGAGGCCGGATATCTCTTCACCGTCGCGGCATCCGGCAGGGCCATACAGGGCCTGCGCGTGCCGGCGGCGGGCGGCACCAGGGAGCTCGCCTGCGCGGTGTGCCTCGACGACTTCAAAGCCGGCGACGAGCTCCGGACAATGCCGTGCTCCCACTCGTTCCACCAGCGCTGCATCTTCCGCTGACTCCGGATCAGCCGCCTCTGCCCCTTCTGCAGGTTCCCGCTGCCCTCCGTCCAAGAAGAAGAGCAGCGCGTGCTGCTGCTGGACCGGGACGACGAGGCCCGGTCTGGAAGCGAAGCAACACCACCTGACCATTGAAGAAGATTCGCCACCTCTTCCATCCTTCTGCTGGTGTTCAATTTTATTGGAGTAACTTTTTTTTACGAGGTGTGAATTTGATTAATTAGTACTCTATTTATTATTATTGAAATAGATGTATCTAGATATATTTTAATGTTAGATATATATTTATTTTAGCGACAATTAATATGGAAAAGAGTGAGTACTGCTCCTGTGTAAATTAATATATGATGTTTTAGGTCACTACTTTAGTGATCTAAAACATCTTAAATTTGTTTACGGAAGGAGAACTTATCAAATCAATGTAAATGTGTTCATTTTAGCTTTAAATTAACATATGTACTTTCTTCGATTGAGTTTACAAGTAGGGCATGCTGTTTTGGTCTTCAATTAAATGGAAAAACATATGTTATATTCTACAAAAATAGTTCTTCTGTTTGAAATTACTTGATGCCAAAATAGATGTATCTAGTACTAAAATACATATAGATACATCTAATTCAGCGACATCTAATTCTGAGTTGAGGGAATATATCTTTAGATTCCTCATTGCATGTAATTAAATATATGATTTTTTGTGATATATTACATATCTCGTTGCAATGCACGAACATTGTCCTAGTCAAAATGAAAATGTATTTGTGTGTGTCTATTCAGCAGCAACATTATCTCTACTCGCACGGCCCTAAATATGAACATTTTCAGCTCGAGGCAGAAAATGCCCCAGTCCAATGGAATCCCATTTTCACTAGGCCAGAAATAAACACCCTAAGGGATCCCTCTTCCCTCCCCTGCGCCCATCAATTGTTGCTGACACAACATAAATGTGGGGGAAACAATCTCTTCAAATCGCATCCCGGTTGGCCAAACTCTATCGTCCCGCTTTTAGCGCTGTGTAGGTTATCCGCCGCTATTTTTCACCCCACCTCCTCATGCCACCGCCACAACATTCCCCCCAAACCATTTGTATCAGAGCTCATAGGATGAACATAGCCCACGTAGATGGAGATGAAGCTCGAGAAGGTTAATGGCCACATCATCAACATGGAGGTAGACGAGCAGCACGTGCTGGACAAGGATGAGAAGGCTTATACGTGCAAGCCCGGTCTGGAAAAGCAAGATGATCCATGACTCGTTTCTTTGGCTGATCTTCTAGCTAGTTCCCCTTTTCATATTTATGATACGGTATATATATAAAACTCAAATGATCCCGTCTACCATAGCAAGGTTAAGCAAATCAAATAAATATAACGTTCTATTGTGACAAGAATATAAGGTTCAGACCTACCTTAATGATCTACTAGGTGTATAGCATAGCCATAATAACAATCCTACTCACGCATAATATTCAATTTGGGTTCAATGCATACAAAAAAAATAGGTATACTGGAGTATGGTCAAAGTGTAATTTTCTTGGTCTTGACTCGAATCTATAATACTATAATAGATCATTCTCACTATCTTATTTATCTTAACATGCAAGCATGCCATCTCATCAAAGACCCACCATAATATGCATGAGAAAAAGTTCTTCATTATTAGTATATCTCATGCATGCATCCATTTAATGACACATGCAACCTCCCTCAACATGCATGGATTTTTTTTTCATTATATTACATCACTTTTAACATGCATACATGTCACATCATCAAAGGTTCACCACAATATGCATGAGAACATGTTCTTCATTATTAGTTAAACTCATGCATACATCAATATAACGACAGATGCTACCTCACTCAACATGCATGGATTATTTTTCCATTATATTACATTATTTATATTTAATAAATATTTTAACTACACAATAAGAAAATACGTAAAATGTATTTTTGTACTTTTGTTCATGTACTATTAATTCAATTATTCATGTTTCATGTAATCAATCATTCAAAATATATTGCAACTGATTCCCGCAGCAACGCGCGTGGTATCATCTAGTTATTATAAAGTTCGATACTTTTCTCTATGATCAATTTTACGTGAGCAATTAACATTCAATTAACGACCATGCCATATAAAAAATTTAAATTTGAACACAAGAACAAAATATGGGATAGTGCAAAAGAACAACAACGCATAAAGGGTTATAACTATATGGATTCCTAATCTAAAAAAAACTAATATGGATTCCTATAGTCTTTTTAGGATAATAGAAAATTTTTTAACTAAAAAGAGTTAATAGGATTTAAGATATGGATGAATCAAGGTTCAAATTTGAATTCAAAATAGGTCAAGAGGTATTTGAATATGAGTGTACATTTTGAACAAGTATTTGATACAAGCATCCGTAGGCAAAATGATCAATTGAAATAGATATACGGTTTGCAAGACATGATCATGTGATAGTTCGAATGATAATTTGAATTACTCGAATTTGAAAAGTTCAAATGTTGAAACTATTGTTTTTCCTTAATAAAGGAGGTCAATATGAACATGTAGGATAAAAATAATCACTTTATTTGGATTTAAGGATCACAAAATATAGGCAATTCAATATGAATCTGCTTAAAAACTCGGACGTAGTAGGACTTTTCTGTACTAGTAGAGTAACCTGGATACAATCAAAATTATATGTTAAAAAACTAGCTCTAATGGTACCTTCTAAAACATCACTATAATACGAATCCAATGCAATTGTATTCATAAAAATGGAGCTTCGGGTAAAAGTCTATGATCAAAAGAACTTTGATTTTGAATAAAAAAATCGAATTTGAAAGTTGCAAAATGTTGATTTGATAGGTTCACTAGATACATGGGATAAAGAGGAAAATTTGGGCATTGCTTTCATCGAATTTGGATAAACGAGTGAACATTTAAGGTAAAGAAAAATAAGGCTAGCCTGTAAAATACAGAAACTAATTGGTAACTAATTCATTATACACGAAAAATCATACGCCATAGATTGACTCAAACTAGATAGATCCAACTGGTCAAAATATAAAATTCATAACATCAAAGTTGTGCGGAATAGTGATACACTAATATTGGTAAAAGGAAGTTGAAAGGAATAAGCGAGCACGGCGAATATGATGAAACCGTGCGCAAAAGTCCCTAAACGAGATTGCAGAATTGAAGAGCTACGATGAACGGAATAAGTAACTTAGCGGAAAATGGATTTCTATCATCGACTAGTATTGGAATAGTAAGCTACGGGAGTATAAAAGAACATACAAAGACATGATTTTGAAAGATACCTTCGGAACGCAAAGAGAGGACGGCTTCGATAATTTCCATAGGAGAAACTTATTCTCAAAAATTCTAGCCAATAGTTGATTTAGCCCGAATTGAATGATTTTGGTGGTCCCTTGGGTCTCTATATATAGCTCAGAGGTCACCAGATGGTCATAGGCTAGGCAATGTGGGACTAAACATATAGGAGTAGATACAAAGAAGGGAATTGTGTACGTAAATAAAATAGGAAGCCCCGCATGGGATGGGAAATTCAGCCTACTAGGCTCGGATGAACAGTTTTTTTTTAAGGTAATATGATTTGAAACAAAAGATGCCCAAAAATATAGTATAATTTTTTAGAGCTTATGAACATTTTCCTATCCCTAATATTTGAATAAAATACATGTGTGTGTATATATATAATTTTATTTTGGATTTATAAATAATCACCAAACATTTTTAAACTCTGAATAAATATCCAAATTAATACTTTGATCATTTCCAACTCTCTTTTTTATTGAAGGTGTCATGTTAACTTATTTCATTTTGTTTTATTGTGTGAGTTGAATTTATATTAAATAATAATATCCAGATAAAAGAATATTCAATTGTACTCCAATTTATTATTTTGGGGAAGTCATGGCATACCCTCTCAAAATAAGATCCACAACAATATTTTGGAAAGTCCTTTTATTTCCTCTCATTTGAATATTCATTCAAACTCCAAAGTTTCAAATCCTTGTCAAAACTAATTACTAACGACAAGCAACACAAGCAAGTTTTAAATAATTAAAATTTCAAAATTTAATTTTTTTGGGATGTTACAAACGTGCATCTTAAGAACCTATGTAGCAACAACACAAAAGGTAACTCTAGATAGTTTACAAACAAAAATCACAATTGTTGTTATATATAGACAATAAAGAGACAACTAGCCCCGCGTTCACTTCAGGGGCGTGGGATTCTCTTGTACTTGAACTGATAAGTCGTAGCATATGCATCGTCAACAACCTTATTATGTCAAGAATATAGCATATATTGACCATAGATATATTGTAGATTTTGACACATTGGTTGCCCTTAGACAACAGGATATGCACAAATCTATTTATGAAATGCAATGCAATTATGAAATTAATGTGCGTGTGCATTGTGAAAAGGATGTGAACATGTATATTAAATATTGTTGAAACAGAAATTATTCCCTCCATCCGGATCTATTACCCCCCTCTTATTTTTTTAATTAAATTTTGACCATAGATTTGAACTAAAAAAATGTAAATTCACTAAAATTATCCACTGAAAACCTCTTTCGGATATAAATCCAACTACATGATTTTTTTGTATTATATTTTTAAATTTTATTAGTCAAATAAATGGTCAAAATATGACATGAAATATTAGAAAGCTGATAAACCCGGACGGAGGAGTAAAATAATAACTATAATAATAACAGAAGCTTTCATTTCCAACGAATTGAAAAGAAATCTCATACATGATTTTTTTAAACACTAAATGCAACTTTGTCATTGAAATCACATATAATCATAGTGTAGACGGTTTCAAATAATTAGTCACTTCTTTGCATCTTAGCATCGGAAGTGGTTTGTCGATGGGCATTAACACATCTTTGGTTAAAACTGCCTATAAATTTTAAGATTTAAGGCATGTTCGGATGTTCTCTCCTCCTGGAGCGGAGTACTACAGTTTAGAGTTTAATTTTGGAAAACAGCTTAAATTGTCTCCACGTTTTTTTGGAAGGAGAGGAATTTTTTTGCGGGGTGAAGGAGAGGAAATCCGAACACGCTTTTCGCAACACAAGCTTTGAGACGCAACGAGCAACCGTCGTATGTCGTACTTCCTTTGTACCACCAAGTACCTATATTTCGGTATCGAGGAAGTAATAAAATTTTTTAGAGATAAGGCAGGGGCCCAACTTTATAAATAAAGCCATAAGGTAACATAGTGAAATACAACCATAAGGAAGAGAGGGTAACAGAGGGTACATGGCACACCGGCCACAACCAGAGACCGTTGGCACACGGCAATAATAAGTTCACAAGTCTAAGCTAGCCGAGACGACCAAGGAGAACAACCTAACTACGACAACAACGCATTAAGCGATATGAGTAAAGTGTAGGCCGAGGAGAGAAGTAGTCGTGGCCTTGATTTTGTCGATGGCCTCGTCCAGGTCGAGCAGGATGTCTCTGCTAGTCAGAGATTTTCACATATGTAAAATAGCAGCAAATTTATATAAGCAATTAGCAGGGTACTTGAAAAAAATATGCTCAATGGTAAACTTATCACGCGTGGTCCCGAGGACCCAATAGATGGCCGCAAACACATGCAAGAGTCGTCGAAACCGCACGCAAGAGTCCGGACGTCCCTCTAATTGTTGATTGTGTACTAGTGGGATCAAATGCCGCCGAGTTCAAACATACATTTCTCTTGCAACTGTTCAGAGATATCCAATGCTACGGTTAGACACGGAAATTGTGCAGAGATACTTGTCTTTGGTGCGCACTATCATGCATGGGTTTAATGAATGGTTGAGGAGTCTGCATGTATGTGTGATGCGTCATCATAGCGTGTTTGTTCTCGACTCTGTAACGGCCGAGTCTATAAAATGTGCTTGCACGTACGTTTATGGAATAAAACCGAGGGTCCTTCGAGACCCTTCGTCGATCTGTTCAAGAAAGAAAAAATGATAACGGCCGAGATTCTTTCAAGTGGTCATGGAAAGCAACCCAACTATAAAATGAGTAGTTCACAACTCTATCTAAGCCCGCTATGCTCTACCAAAAATTTTATGGAAAATGCTCGTGTCTAACCAATTGATTTCACATGTAACCTTCCACCACCTCACCTGAACGGTGCGTCTCTGCGTCCACAAACCGCTTCGGCTCGCATCCTTATCCTGGTCAGCGACAACCACACATCTTTCTCCTCTGTTTTCTTCCTCGTCATCGACTTTCTCCAAATCGCCACCTCCCTGACCCGTGCGTCACCGTCGGCGGGCACGCCGACGAGCCAAGCCTCGACGCCCGTGTCCCAGCTAAGCACCCCCCGTTGCTGCAACCTCCTTTGACCACGTGGACCAACATGAGAACAACACGTGTTGCTGCTGCCGCAACCCTCCAAGACACATTAGCCACTGGTGTTGCAACCTTCTTTGGCCACCGCGCGCAAGGTCTCCACAGCTAGGCGCAGTAGCAGAGCTACAATGTAATTTCACTACAGTATACGAAACAAGCCACAACCATGCCCCAGGAAATTCGACAAGGTGTGGTGGGAGGCAATGCGGCGAGGGTCGATGGCGGAGCGGGCGGTGATAATATGTTTGTTGTCTCCTGATACCAGTCCATAAATTATAGGTACATGAGGAGAATTTTCTCGTGTGGAGCATCTACAACAGAATACAATAAAATCCGGGCTCTCAGGCTCATCTGTAGACATTGATCGGTAACCCCTCAATTTTTTGTTTCCACAATTGGATATAGCAACCTTCAAATCCATACAAGCACATACATCGTAAACTATATCTATCAGACTACCAGAAAATGGCATGTTATACCTACATACAAGTATGAAAAAACTCTGCTTCACAGCAGGACTAGGCGGGATTAGTTCCTCGTAGTTCGCCGAGAGGCTGTCCCTCGTCGTCAAGTGGCATTGGATGATATCCACAACATATGGACTTGGAAAGGAACTACAGTCGGATTCGACTTCATTCGGAATCCGAGTGTGGATAAGTTTTTTTGAAACGTGCAGCAGGAGTTCTGCCTTTTCATTTATTAGACGGGGTAAGAAATACAGTACAATTGCCCCTAAGGGCCAAACACTCATTTGAGAAAAAAAATCAGGACTCAAGGCTCAAGTTAGCCTTTGCCTATGCGCCATGGCTGCCTGGACGGTCGCAACTTCCTCCTTGATTCGTCCAACTAGTGCGCAAGCAGGTAGCGCAGCGTGCTCAAAGATTCTCTTGTTTCTCTCTTTCCATAAATTCCATACTGTGTAGACCGCCAAGGTTATACTCTTCACCTTTTGCTCCTTGTGGCACCAGTGAGCAATAGAGTTGGCCGCCAGCCCAATTTGAGACACTAAAGCGTCCGAGTCACGCAGGAGAAACCAAGTTTCCTTGGCGAAAACACACTCGAGAGCAATGTGGGCGGCCGTCTCCGGAAGGTGATCACATAGGGGGCAGTTGTCATTGCTTGGCAATCCCCTTCGGCCGTCTCCGGAAGTTGTAAAAGTGCGTGTGCAAATGTAAACAATACAAATATATTGGAAAATATGGTATACATGCATACAAAAATACGTATGAAATATAAAAATATTACTATAAAATCATATAAATGAGTTCGGATCCAAATGAAAATCAACATTCTACTTGGAGGCAAAGATTTTTACCAATGCAAGTTGTGAGCAGTCACCGCCAATGTACACAAAGCTTACTCATGTTTACAAATGGTACTATCCAAAAACTTAGGATATGATGCTTTCATAAAATAAACGGTGCAATAATTTTTTTTGAACGGTCGTCGGGGGGTGGGGGAGCTTTCCCACATGAATATATTACCACTCTGCTGAATTTTACACTCATTTGTTTCCATTGTGGCCCATTCATGCATAGCAAGTGGTGGGAAGTTTAGTACCACCTCGCTAGTGGAGGGAGAGCCACACCTCTTTATAAGGTGAGCTCCACTAGCACTTGTAAGAGCTTGAGAAGAGAAGTGTTACACGCTCGCCTCGCCTCGCCACGCCACGCCTCGTCACGACGCGCGCGCGCGTGTCGGGTTTCGGGAATGAGCCGAGCCGAGGACAAAGCTATGCGTACGCTTATATTTTTGCAGCTCGGGAAAAATTAATGAGGCATTAATTGTAATTAACGGTAGTGTTAATTATGCTTAATTGGTGCGCCGTTTTTCGTGGGCTCTACTCCCACGTCGGCTCGTCCCGCTGCGTTTATATAAACAGCGCAAACCCTACCTTGGCCGCACTGCCATATGGTTCCTCCTCCTCGTTCCAGATCATTGCGCCGCCGCTCAAGTCTTCTCCATCCCTTCTTCCGACGTGCACCGCAAGAAGGGACAGCAGGCCTCAGAAACTCCGCCTCTCGAGATCCTGTACGGGAGAGGGGCGATCAGGTTTTTGGGGAGCGCACTTGCGCGACTGCTGACAGCGACGACTACTTCTCCGACGACGACTTCTTCCCAGACGTCGGCAACCTCTCCATCAACGACATGGGCGACACCAACAACAACACCAGCGGCTCCACACCCGTTGCACCGTACGTGATCTGTTCTTCCGTGTTTGAGATCATGTTGCATGTCGTGTTCCTAGTAATTGCTTTAGATGTGATCTCGTTGTCTACTGTTTTAGTAGATCGCATGGCTAGTTTGATCTGTTTCATTATTGCCATGGATTGTTTGTCTATTTCGTGGATTAAATCATATGCTAAATTGCTAATATATTCAACAATCCAAAAACCTGATTATAGGCAATTTTCTGCATCTGGCTTACTTGCGTCTATGAAGCCGCCGCCTTTCAAGGGGGTGCACTATAAGCGGTGGCGCACGAGAGCAGTGTACTGGCGTCATTCCATGCAATGCTATGACGCCACCAAGGGCAAGCCCGAGGGCGATCTTAATCCTGCACAGCAGGAGGCTTATGAGAAGATCGATACTCTCTTTAAGGGTGCCCTCCTTGGTATTCTTGATGATTCCATTGTGGATTCATATATGTCGTTTGATAACGGCAAGGACATGTGGGATGCGCTCGAGGCCAAGTTTGGGGCCTCGGGCGCTGGCAACGAGTTGTATGTCATGGAACAATATTATGACTACAAGATGACTGATGAGCGCTCTGTTGTTCAACAAGCGCATGAGATACAGTCGCTTGCCAAAGAACTTGAGCAATTCAAGTGTGTGTTGTCGGACAAGTTTGTGGCCGGAGGCATTATTGCCAAACTTCCACATTCATGGAACAACTTTGCTACTTCTTTAAAACACAAGAGGCAAGAGTTTTGCATTGCGAATCTCATTGGGACTCTTGATGTTGAAGAGAAGGCAAGAGCAAAGGATACACGCGCTCGAGTTCCTGAGGGTGGTTCAAGTGCCCATATGGTACATAAAAAGAACTACCAGCCCAACAAGTTCAACTTCAAGAATAAATCTGGTGGAAAAGAGACTGCAGAGGCAAGAGACTTGGCGCCACTGGAACTTATACATTCAGACCTCTGTGAGATGAATGGTGTGATGACAAAAGGTGGAAAGAAATATTTCATGACGTTGATTGATGACTCTACTAGATATTGTTATGTGTATCTTCTGAAATCTAAAGATGAGGCTTTAACTTACTTCAAAAACTATAAAGCTGAAGCAGAGAACCAACTTGATCGAAAGACTAAACGGCTTAGGTCTAATCGTGGTGGAGAATACTTTTCCAATGAATTTGATTTGTTTTGTGCGGAACATGGTATAATACATAAGAGGACGCCTCCCTATTCACCTCAGTCAAATGGGGTGGCCGAAAGAAAGAACCGAACTCTAACTGATTTGGTTAACGCCATGTTAGATACTTCGGGTCTCTCCAAGGCATGGTGGGGGGAGGCGCTAATGACTGCATGTCATGTCCTAAACCGAGTTCCCACAAAGACAAAAACTGTTACCCCATTTGAGGAATGGGAAAGGAAAAGGCTGAAACTCTCTTACTTACATACTTGGGGCTGTTTGGCAAAGGTCAATATCCCGATCCCCAAGAAGCGCAAGCTTGGACCAAAAACCGTAGATTGTGTTCTGTTGGGTTATGCTTTTCATAGCATTGGCTATAGATTTTTGATAGTAAAATCTGAGGTATCCGACATGCGTGTTGGTACAATTATGGAGTCGAACGATGCGACTCTCTTTGAGGATATATTTCCTATGAAGGATATGCCTACCTCATCAAACCAGGAGATTCCTACTTTATCTGGTCAGGATTTAACTGAGATTCCTGAGACCACCATTTCGATAGAACACGTTGAGAATCCTGAGGAGGATGACAATGAAACTCCTATAAGGAGCAAGAGACAGAGGACTGCAAAGTCCTTTGGTGATGATTTCATTGTGTACCTCGTGGATGACACACCCAATACTATTTCAGAAGCATATGCATCTCTTGATGCTGACTACTGGAAGGAAGCTGTTCGTTGCGAGATGGATTCCATCTTGGCTAACGGAACCTGGGAAATTACTGAACGTCCTTATGGGTGCAAACCTGTAGGATGTAAGTGGGTGTTCAAGAAAAAGCTTAGGCCTGATGGTACTATTGAGAAGTACAAAGCAAGGCTTGTGGCCAAGGGCTATACTCAAAAGGAAGGTGAAGACTTCTTCGATACTTACTCACCAGTGGCCAGATTGACCACTATACGGGTGCTACTTTCATTGGTTGCCTCGCACGGTCTTCTCGTTCATCAAATGGACGTTAAGACATCTTTCCTCAATGGAGAGTTGGACGAGGAAATTTACATGGAGCAGCCAGATGGTTTTGTAGTACCTGGTCAAGAGGGCAAGGTGTGTAAGTTATTGAAGTCGTTGTATGGCCTTAAGCAAGCTCCTAAGCAGTGGCACGAAAAGTTTGAAAGGACTTTAACTGCTGAAGGCTTTGTTGTAAAAGAGGCCGACAAGTGTGTGTACTATCGCCATGGTGGGGGCGAGGGAGTCATTCTTTGTCTATATGTCGACGACATATTGATTTTTGGGACCAACCTCGATTTAATCAAGGAGGTCAAGGATTTCTTATCTCGCTGTTTTGAGATGAAAGATCTGGGGGTAGCTGATGTTATCTTGAACATCAAGCTACTAAGAGATGATGATGGTGGGATTACTCTGCTTCAGTCTCACTATGTGGAAAAGGTCTTAAGTCGTTTTGGGTATAGCGACTGTAAGCCCTCTCCAACACCATATGACCCTGGCGTGCTACTTCGTAAGAATAAACAGATTGCTAGAGATCAACTGAGATACTCTCAGATTATTGGCTCGCTTATGTACTTGGCAAGTGCCACGAGGCCTGACATCTCGTTTGCTGTTAGCAAACTGAGCCGATTTGTGTCAAATCCGGGAGATGATCATTGGCATGTGCTTGAGAGAGTTATGCGGTATTTGAAAGGCACTGCGAGCTATGGGATTCACTATACTGGGTATCCTAGGGTACTTGAGGGTTATAGTGATTCCAACTGGATATCTGATGCTGATGAGATTAAGGCCACAAGTGGGTATTTGTTTACACTTGGTGGTGGCGCTGTTTCCTGGAAGTCTTGCAAGCAGACCATCTTAACGAGGTCAACTATGGAAGCAGAACTCACAGCATTAGACACAACCACTGTTGAAGCAGAGTGGCTTCGTGAGCTCTTGATGGACTTACCTGTGGTTGAAAAACCAATACCCGCTATCCTGATGAACTGTGATAATCAAACTGTGATCATCAAAATAAACAGTTCTAAGGATAATATGAAGTCATCAAGACATGTGAAGAGGAGACTGAAATCTGTCAGAAAATTGAAGAACTCCGGAGTTATTACATTGGATTATATCCAAACGTCTAAAAATTTGGCAGATCCCTTCACAAAGGGTCTATCACGTAATGTGATAGATAATGCATCGAGGGAGATGGGTTTGAGACTCACCGTTTGAGTTGTCCACAGTGGTAACCTACTCTATGTGATCGGAGATCCCGTGAAGTAGAAGTAGGAGACAAGCTGTTGGTCAGCTGAGAGGAGAGTATCCTTATATTGGTTACCCCACTCCGTTATGATGCAATACTCTCCTGATCTGCATGGCAGGTTGATATTTATCTTAATGTGTTCCAAGTGGCTTATGTATATAAGCAAAGATGTCGTCCTGCAGAGCATCTTTTGAGGAATACACCTATATGAGCTTGGCTGTTAAACGTCGCAGTCCGTGAGAGTTGGGTGCTCTCTAATAAACTCATGAAAGGTCTTGGAGTATGACGTATAAGCTCCACCCGCGGGGAAGCCTTGCGGCAGCCCAGTATCGATTAAGGATTTCTGTGAAACTAGATTTACAGAAAGCTTGTAGTTCAAGGCATAGTCCACTATTCAAGTTGTGAACTAGTGAATCATGAATTCTACGTGGAAGTTCAACTTAACAGTCTCCACTAAACATCGGTATATAAACAATGATTTGGAACAAAAATGATGAGATGAGCCAATGAGACTTTGTGGGGGATTGCTGAATTTTACACTCATTTGTTGAGTGGGACTTTGGCCCAAAGCACTTTGTAAATTCTGAAATTCTCTTGGCCCATTCATGCATAGCAAGTGGCGGGAAGTTTAGTACCACCTCGCTAGTGGAGGGAGAGCCACACCTCTTTATAAGGTGAGCTCCACTAGCACTTGTAAGAGCTTGAGAAGAGAAGTGTTACACGCGCACTCCTCCTCCTCGCTCGCCTCGCCACGCCACGCCTCGTCATGACGCGCGCGCGCGTCGGGTTTCGGGAATGAGCCGAGCCGAGGACAAGGCTATGCGTACGCTTATATTTTTGCAGCTCGGGAAAAATTAATGAGGCATTAATTATAATTAATGGACGCGTTAATTATGTTTAATCTGTGCGCCGTTTTCGTGGGCTCTACTCCCACGTCGGCCCGTCCCGCTGCGTCTATATAAACAGCGCAAACCCTACCTTGGCCGCACCGCCATATGGTTCCTCCTCCTCATTCCAGATCGTTGCGCCGCCGCTCAAGTCTTCTCCATCCCTTCTTCCGGCGTGCACCGCAAGAAGGGACAGCAGGCCTCCGAAACTCCGCCTCTCGAGATCCTGTACGGGAGAGAGGCGATCAGGTTTTTGGGGAGCGCACTCGCGCGACTGCTGACAGCGACGACTACTTCTCCGACGACGACTTCTTCCCGGATGTCGGCAGCCTCTCCATCAACGACATGGGCGACACCAACAACAACATCAGCGGCTCCACACCCGTTGCACCGTACGTGATCTGTTCTTCCGTGTTTGAGATCATGTTGCATGTCGTGTTCCTAGTAATTGCTTTAGATGTGATCTCGTTGTCTACTGTTTTAGTAGATCGCATGGCTAGTTTGATTTGTTTCATTATTGCCATGGATTAAATCATATGCTAAATTGCTAATATATTCAACACACTCAAATATAGACATTGATACATCACAAGAGTTACATCATGGGTTGGGGTTGATAACAGAAGAGATAAAAATGTAACCAAGCTCTAGCGGAGTCTCTTAAGGCCAAGTCTTTGAAGCAGAAGATCCAAAGTGAGAAATCAGCTAGATGTTCATTATGGTGATCATAGCCATTCTTTGAAGATGATGGGATTCCTAGGATCCAAAACAAAAATCGGATGAGAGTTAGGGTAACCAAGGGTCGGACATTTGGGTCTAGACCAAGCGATGCATGGATCTCCCGAATCTTCTCTAAAGAGAGAGGCATCTGTAAAACGAGAGTAGTCCAAACATGAGTGGCATATGAGCAATGGATCACTAAGTGAGCAACATCTTCTAATGGGTCATCACATCTGGGGAAAACATCCGAAGTGTTTCTTGCTTCTGTGCTCTCGCGGACTGACTCGAAGACGTTTCGAGTTTGCAGTCGACTTCACTTCGGAAGTCTTCTTCTCAACAGGCAAGGACTATACATCACTATGAAATTCTATTATAACTAGTGGTTTGCATGCTAGTCTAGGCTAGCTTCGTTGCTTGATCCTACCACATGCTTACAACCTCTCATAAACCGATACGGCCATGTCCCACATCCCAACAAACCATGTACCGCTATGTTACATTGCTCGTTGCTCAACCCTTGCTTAGTACGCATAGGATGCTACGATGTTTCTATGTTCCACCCTGGTTATCCTTGGAATGGGGTATCGTGTTAAATAATATTGAATGATGTGATTATTACGATGTTGACTATATCCGACGAAGGGTGAAAGGCTAGGCTATCCCGCCTCGACGCTTTGTTCCATTCGGTCACCTAGGATCCGAGTCCTGGGTATTGGTTCTAAGAATGAGCGTGCCTAACCGCACGTGGGATTTTATGGGGTCCCTTTATCTTACCTATCTAGCTCCAAACTGTTCTAGTGGTGGCCCAAGCTGATTTATCATTTGAAAACCGTGTGCGTGTGTGTGTTTGGTTAGTGCTCCAACACATTTGAAACAACTCGAACCAGTGGGATGGTATGTCATGTTGGTCCAACTTGGTGAGCTAGGGATGTTCCCCTTGTATGTGGGGAGCTACCCCGACCTTGGCCAGACGGTAGAGTCCGATTCGAGAGTGCTGTCGGCTTTTGGATTGGGTGTCGACTCCCCGAGGTCCATCTGGAATTGTGTGTTGTTAGTTAGAGGGGCAATGTTGTTCAGATACTCTCGGTACTAACTCATCAAATGACTGTCTGTGATGGGTAGAAACTGAGAGAGATGGGCGTACATGCGGAGCTTTGTTATGGGCAATTGGTACACCCTTATGGGGGTTAAATCTCTTTTCGAGAAGTCATGTCCACGGTTATGGTTGACTTGGAACCTACGTCTTGTTCATATATAACATTAATTAAATCAGAACTAAAACTTGCTAATGGTGTGTGTGTGCGCCTTAACTGCTTCTTCTTCATCGGGACACGAAAAGTAGGACAAGCATATGAGAGGTGTTATGATTACGTAAATAGATGCATATAGACCCGGGCATGGGCAGCCCGGCCCGACGACCCGGCCCGAGCCCGGCCCGAAAAACCAGGGGCCGGGCCGGGTCGGGCTTGTCATTCGGGCCGGGCTCGGGCTTCACAATCGGGCTAATACACTGATCGGGCCGGGCTCGGGCTTACAGGAAACATAAATTAACGAAGGATCGGGCCGGGCTTGTCGGGCTTTGTCGGGCTTTTCCATGTTCGGGCCGGGCTCGGGCCCGATTTCTGCAGCCCGATAGCCGGGCCGGGCCGGGCTCGGGCTCGGAGTTTTCTGCACCGGGCTTTCTCAAGCCTGGCCCGAACCTGGCCCGGTCCGAGAAATGCCTAGGTTTAGATGCATATATAGCGGACTTCTTGGAGGCGATTCCTCATCGGATGCTGCGAGAGAGAAAACAAAAAGGAGAGGGGAGGCCTATTTATCAGGGCCATCAAAGGGTCGAGAGGGTGACGGGAGCGAGTGGGGCCGGCATTGTGGGAAGTTGTCGGTCGTGGTGGGCATCATGGGGAGAGAGGGAGGTGATACGTCTCAAACGTATCTATATTTTTTTGCTTGTTCCATGCTTATTTTTGTGACATTGCTACATATGTTTGATACAATTTCATATTTTTTTATAACATATTTTGGACTAACCTATTAACCCAGTACCCAGTACCCAGTGCTAGTTGATTTCTATTATTGTCTGTGTATCACAGAAAAGGGTGAAAACCAATATGCTTAAAAAATTCTAGAAAAAATTATAAATATTATTTCATCGAAAGACTCCAAAAGCCCGAAGGAGGGCCAGGGGGACCCACCCCCTGGCCAGGCGACCTGAGGGCGCAGCCAGGACTGGGTCGCACCTCCTGGCTGCCTGGCTAGGTGGGACCTCCCCTAATGCCCCTCTTTCACCTATATATTCCCTGTTTACCGAAAACCTTTGTGGTGGAGTTATTTTTTCCAAAAGCCATCGTCCTTTTGCTGCCATCACGATTCCCAGACCAGGAGTCCCTGCCATACTGTTTCGGCACCTCTCGGAGGAGGGATTCATCTCCAGAAGCCCTTCATCTACCATGCTTGCCTCCCGTATGAGCCGTGAGTAGTTCCACCTTGGACCTAGGGTTCATGGCAGTAGCTAGATGATGCTCTCTCTCCAATCTTGTTCTTCAATTTTAGTCATTGTGAGATTCCTATCATGATCAAGGCATATATGTTATAGCTACCATGTTGTTAGGCTGAGTTCGTTGGGATTCGATGGATTATGAAACTATGTTCAGATTGTGGAAGTTATATATTTGATCTTCTTTTATATTGGGTTCTTGTTTGTTCTTGCATGCTATTCGTTATAATTTATTGCTTTAGCCAAGTAGTGCTTTATAACTCCAAGAGGGTATTTGTGTCCTTGTGTGAAGGTCCAGGCCAAGTAATTTCTGACGTTGTTGGTGGTGGCCACCTACTTGACGCATTTGGAGTCCTACTGAATTCGATAATCTTGATATCTTTGCCGAGAAAAATTTGTTGATATATACATTACCACCTTCCATTTGGGGTTACTAGCAAGTTTGTGTGATCCACACCATCAAGAAATTTTTGTCACCATTGCCAGGACTCTAATCTTCAAGATAGGGAAGTTGCACACTCCACTTTTACCTTTGTATTTATATCTTGCTTGTTTAACTTTTTATCTAGTTTTGCTTGCTTGTCCTGTATCAAAAATCCAAAAATATTTAGTTACAAGTTTCTAGTTTCCATTCTTGTTTACCATTGCGGTTTATAATACTGTAATAAAAATAGGGGCCTTTGTTTCTAATAAAAAAAGTTGGTAAACTCATTATTTTCGAACAAAAAGGTGAAGTAAGAAATTGTGGCCGATTCTGCGAAGCAAAGGAGAAAAAAAGGAAGAAGAAAAGGACGCGCGTGCGGACGACGCCACCCGCCGACCACCGTCGAAGAAGAAGCCAGGCGGCGGGAGCCGGGAGCCAAGCATCCTCTCCGCACCTCCCCGTCTCGATCCATCAGGCCACCGTCGAACTCTCCCCCGCGATGCAGGACCAGGCCGGGGCCGCCTCCGGCTCCGGGGATCCGGACCATCCGCACGCCGCCGGCGAGGGCGGCTCCTCCTCCGCCGCGGCCGCCAGGCTCCCCTCCCGCAACGCCTCCTCCAAGTACGACTTTGTCAAGGTCCGTCCCCGTCGCCCCCTCCCCCAACCAGACTAAATTTTTGGTTTTCCCCCCTCCCACTACCATTCGGATTCATTTAGCTTCCTTTCATTCAGGTCAAGGTGTGGCTCGGGGAGAACGCCGACCACTACTACGTCCTCTCCAGGTTCCTCCTCAGCAGGATGCTCACCGTCACCAAGGTCCCTTACCAATCCATCTCCCTCACCTTAATTAGAGTATCATCACTGCCATGTCTCTGTTTTTATTGTTTTTTCCTACTCTGTTTAATCCGCGAGGCTGCCTATTACGTCCAAAAGATTAGCTAGTCGAGTATAACTGTCACAGATTATGTCTTGTGGCTATTCCAATTTTCTCCAAGAACTGGAGATTTAAGACGGAGGTAGTATAAGTCTTTTTACAGAATTCAATAGAAACTACGTACGAATGTATATAGACATAGTTTAGAGTGTAGATAGATTCATTTTGCTCCGTTTGTAGTCTATATTAGAATCTCTACAAAGACTTATATATTTAGGAACGGAGGGAGTACCAACGAAAGATTATATAAAGTGGAAGCTAACAGCTCTGGTCCTTTTTCACGCCTCTGCATTTTCAGATCCCAAACCACGTCGCTATTAAGATTGCCCTTGAACTCAAGAAGTTGCTCGTCGATAACAGCCTCCTTGATGTGTATGTTTGTTCGCCACTCACTGTATCCCCCCCCCTATATTTGTGTATTTATTACGCTGTAATCATGATCTTCGGTCCTGAATATCGTGCTCTTTCCTTTGGCTCTGTTTTATGGTGTACTTAGTCATGCATGAATTCAAACAATCTGCTAAGTCTTCCTCTTGATTGTCGTGTTAATCATATTGTGTATCAAACTGAAAACCTCACTGATAAAAAGGGTTACTTGACTAAGACACCTTTAAATCTAGTCATACATTTTAGCAATATGTGTATTAGCTTTATGAGAGCAAGGAGATGGTGGGATAATTTGTGCTACAAAGATATAGGAAGGGCATGGTCAACCACTTATAGGAGCAGCCTTGAAGGAACAGTAATTTTCAATGCTGATTCTTCTTTTCAGTGTTAAGAAAATAATTTTTCCTTGTTCGTCATCTGAAAATTGTATTACCATGATGTATCATTCATGATGTCTTTTTTGTACCGTTATTTAATGGCCCTTACTATCATCTTGGTCTTATGCTACTTGCTTTGTAGACTAACCTAATTTGTGTATCATCATTCATCGATTCCTGATTTTAGAGTAATATGCTAGCAAATGTTTGATCATTGTGCAGTTCACAGAGTGACTTAGAGGCCAACCTTTTCAAGGTGACTACCTCTTAACTTTATTTAAATAGATATGTTTGTTACTTTCTTAACCTAAAAATCGAGTTCTTTTACAGCTAATGGAGAAAAGGGGATATGGGGAGGACTACATTAATCGGTATAAGATGATGACAAGGTGTGTTTTTGGAGGAAAAAGCTGTTCTATTTTGAATAAATATAATGTTTGGAACCTTACTAGAGCAGGCCCCTTCTGACTTCCTTTCAATGGCACTCCCTCTGTAAAGTAATATAAGAGCGTTTAGATTAATAAAATAGTGGTCTAAACGCTCTTATAGTACTTTATTAAACAGAATGAATTCCATAGTTTAAGGTGCTAATCTTATATTCTTGTTATATTCTTGTCAAGTCTAGTTTGCAGAAGTTTTACTTCAGTGGCATTTTGATAGCATGTATATGCTCTATTCGTCCTTAAATGCAGATTCCATCATCAAAGAGTACCACTAGTAATTTTGGTGTGTGGAACTGCTTGCACCGGAAAATCAACAATTGCTACACAGCTAGCTCAAAGGCTCAACCTACCAAATGTTTTACAGGTTTATTTTCTCTTGCTATTTATGAGTCATGTTTCCTACCATTGTCACCTTGACTTCATTTCCTGATTATAACATGTAGACAGACATGGTCTATGAGCTGTTGCGGACATCCACAGAGTGAGTTTCTTTTCTTGGTCTCACTTATTCTCTGCCATATGAGGTGTTTGTTGTGCACTTGGTTCCCCATTCCCAAAAACTTGTAATCTGTGAATAAATTACTGATCCCAAGAAACACACGCAGTGCCCCGCTAACTTCAGTACCTGTGTGGGCTCGGGATTTTAATTCACCTGAAGAACTTATCACCGAATTTTGCAGAGAATGCAGAGTTGTTCGCAAAGGTATGCCTTTTTGTGTGAAAAAAAGGGTTTGGTTTTGCACACATGGAAGCTGCTTGCTTTCGATATAATTAGTTGCAGGCACTCATTTGTTTTTTGTTTGTTTTCTGTTCACATTTACTAGGTTTGGCTGGTGATTTGAAGAAAGCAATGAAAGATGGAAAGCCAATTATAATAGAGGTATGTTGTTGTGTGCCTTGCATGTTTCTCCTGAAAATGAAAAACCACCTTCATAGGTTGCGTTGTGAAATTAGTATTTTATAGATTAACATACAGTATCAAATTAATGTTATGAAAATACCCCAGCTCTATATTATGTGGTGTATGCTCTTGGTAGAGGCTAGGGTTCTACCGGTTCGAGGACGTAGGTTGTAGGGGTGGAAGTGAGGGAGGAGCGGTGGAAAGGTTCGGCGCCGGCGGCGGGTCGCCGTCGTGAGGGAGGGAGGAGGCGGCGGCTAGGAGCAGGGGGCGGCTAGGGTTGGGGATCTCCCGTCTCCTGAGGGAGACGACAGTTAATACTGTTTTATTGTCTGTTTAATATCGAAGGGGTACATGTGTTTATATAGGAGGACGGCCTCCTCTAAACCCTAATTTACTTGGGCTAAGCCCCTAATTTACTTGGGCTAAAACCCATAACTAGCCACTAGTGGGTTTCTTCCGCGAATACTGGATCCCGACCATAACATCTCTCCCCGCCTCCGCAAACAGCTCGTCCTCGAGCTGAACATCTGGAAATTGCTGGCGGAGGTCTTCAAGAGTCTCCCAAGTCGCCTCATCCTCTGACATGCCTGTCCAATGCACCAAGACGTGCCAGACACCGCGGCGCCGCTGGGCCTTCATCACGCGAGCCACACTCGCCGGGGCAGGCTCGAGACAACCATCCGAAGTATGTGGAAGAGCTGGCGGTGCAGACGGAGGTTCTCCACGGTAGGCCTTCAGGAGGCCGATGTTGAAGACATCGTGGAGGCGTGACCCCGTAGGCAGCTCCAGACGGTATGCGAGCGTGCCGATGCGCTCCAGCACACGAAAGTGACCGGCGTAGCGAGGCCCCAACTTGCGCCTGGAGCGCGGGTCCAAGGACTGGGTCGTCCTGTGAAGAAGACGAAGCCAGACCCAGTCGCCCACCTCAAACTCCGCCGCGCGATGGTGTGCATCATAGTACTTCCGGGCCAACTGCTGGGCCTGAATAAGACGCTGGCGCGCTTCAGTCAGTATCTCGTCGCGGGTACGAAGTAGGTCATCTGCCGTCTCAGTGCGCGCCGTGCCCGGCGTATAGGGAAGCATTGCTGGCGGTGGCCTTCCATAAACCACCTCAAAGGGCGTGGCGTGCAGCGCGGAGTGGTAGGAAGTGTTGTAGCAGAATTCCGCCCACGCCAGCCAGTCCACCCAAGCTCGTGGACGATCCCCTGTGATGCAGCGCAGGTACATGGCGATGATCTTGTTGACGACCTCAGACTGGCCGTCCGTCTGGGGGTGAAACGTCGTGCTCATGCGGAGCTTCACGCCCGCCAACCCAAAGAGGTCCCTCCAGACGTGGCCCGTGAACACAGGGTCACGATCACTGACGATGGAGGACGGAAACCCGTGGAGGCGGACGATGCCATCGAAGAAAGCGCGTGCCACGGACGCCGCCGTGTAGGGATGACCGAGTGCGATGAAGTGCACGTACTTAGAGAAGCGATCGACCACCGTGAGGATGACGGACTTGCCGCCAACCTTTGGTAGTCCCTCGATGAAGTCCATGGAGATGTCCGCCCACACCTGGGAGGGCACGTCCAGCGGCTGCAGGAGACCCGCCGGACGGAGCGTCTCCGTCTTGTTCCACTGGCACGTCACACACGTCTGTACCCAATCTTGTACCAGGACGCCATCCCCTGGAATATAAAAGTCAGTACGGAGACGGTGCAGGGTCTTCTGGACACCCTCATGACCTGCAGAATGTGCCAAGGACAAGGCCTGGTGGCGCAGGTCGCCATGATCCGGCACGAAGATGCGACGGCCATGGAGAAGCAGTCCCTCGTCCAGGCGCCACGGCGCGGCCAGCTCGCCGTCGGCCAGGCGCTGGCGCAGATGCTGCGCGTCCGTGGCCGTGGAAGTAGCGCGGCGAACCTCGTCAATGAAGGCGAAAGACGGCCCGGAGTGGATGCAGAGGGCCGCGCCTACAGTGGGCGCGTCGGCCGCGTCGTCGACGTCGCGGCGGGACAGGGCGTCGGCGACCGTGTTAAGGCGGCCGGGACGGTACTCGACGGTGAAGTCGAAGTCGAAGAGCTTGCTGATCCACTGATGCTGCGGTACGGTGGAGAGGCGCTGATCTAGCAAGAACTTCAGACTGTAGTGGTCCGTGCGCACACGGAATGTCCGACCCCAAAGATAAGGCCGCCAGTGGCGCACTGCCTGGACCAACCCGATCAACTCGCGCTCATAAGTGGCGAGCTTGTGGTGGCGCGCGGCAAAGGGGCGGCTGAAGAACGCGAGTGGCCCCTCGCCCTGGTGAAGGACGGCGTCGAAGCCGATACCGGAGGCGTCGCAGTCCACCACGAACGGTGCGTCGAAGTCCGGCATCTGGAGGACAGGGCCCGTTGTGAGGGCTCGCTGCAGGGCGGCGAATGCCGTGGCCGCCTCCTCGTCCCAGGAGAAGGCGTCGCGGCGAAGCAGGCGGGTGAGCGGCGCGGCGATGATGCCGAAGTCCTGGATGTACCGCCGGTAGTATCCTGCGAGGCCCAAAAATCCGCGAAGAGCCCGCGGCGACTGTGGCGTCGGCACGGCGGCGACCTTGTCCGCGTCCATCGCGACACCGTCCGCCGAGAGGACGTGGCCCAAGTAGGCGACGGAGGTCGTGCCAAACGAGCGCTTCGAGCGCTTGAGATGAAGGCGATGCGCTCGAAGCTCGTTGAAGATGATGGCCACAAGCTGCAGGTGCTCCGCCCAAGACGCGCTGTAGATAAGAATATCATCAAAAAACACAAGCACAAAGCGGCGTAAGTAGGGGCTAAGCACGTCGTTCATCAAGGCCTGAAAGGTCGCCGGGGCGTTGGAGAGGCCGAACGGCATCACCAAGAACTCGTAGTGGCCATGGTGAGTGCGGAACGCCGTCTTCGCGATGTCGTCAGGGTGCATGCGCACCTGATGATAGCCCGAGCGGAGGTCGAGCTTGGTGAAGAAGTGCGCGCCATGTAGCTCGTCCAGGAGCTCATCCACGACGGGGATGGGAAACTTGTCCTTGGACGTCACGGTGTTGAGGGCGCGGAAGTCGATGCAGAAACGCCACGTGCCGTCGGCCTTGCTCACAAGGAGCACCGGAGCGGAAAACGGTGATGTCGAAATACGAATGATGCCCTGGGCCAGCATTACCGCTACCTGGCGCTCGAGCTCGTCCTTCTGCAGCTGGGGATACCGGTACGGCCGCACGGCGACGGGCGCCGTGTTCGGCAGCAGGTGTATGCGGTGGTCACAAGGCCGCGAGGGAGGGAGGCCCTGTGGCTCGTCGAAGATGTCGCCGTGCTGCTGCAGGAGGTCGGCTAATAGGGGCTGCGCCTCGTCGAGCGCGGCGGCCATGAGGTGGAGCTGCGGAGATGCGCCGGTGCTGCCCAGGCCCGTCCAGTGGACGCGGCGGCCGTCCGCGCGCCAGAAGATCAGGGACAGCACGTCGAGGTCCCACAGGATGGGCCCCAATGTGCGCAGGAAATCGATGCCGAGGATGAAGTCGTAGCAGCCCAAGTCGATGCCGACGCAGTCGATGGAGAACGGCTCGTTGCCTACGAGCACGGGAACCTGTCGTGCCACGCCCTGGCACGTAAGACGGTCCCCGTTGGCGACAATGACGCTGTACTGCTCCGAACCCACCGGCTGAAGAGTCAGGCGGCGCATGGCGGTGTTGGACAAGAAGTTGTGCGTCGAGCCCGTGTCCACCAGCGCAGTAAGGCACTCCCCCTTGATCGTCACCGAGAGCAGCATCGTTTTCGCCGTCTGGATGCCTGCCATCGCATGAAGAGAAACGACGCAGGCGGAGGCGTCGACCGGCCCGTAGGTCGTGACGCCGGCCTCAGTGACGTTGGTGGTCGCGAGCTCGGCAGTGAGGGCCTCCACGTCGGCATCGTCGACAGTCTCCAGGTAGAAGAGGCGAGCGCACGTGTGGCCCGGCGCATACGGCTCGTCGCAGTTGAAGCAGAGCCCTTTGCGGCGCCTGTCGAGCTGCTCCGCAGATGTCAGGCGCTTGAATGGGCGGTTCGGCGCAGGAGGTCCCGCGGCCGCGGCAGCCAGCGCGGGTCGTGGTGGGGCGGTTGGCGCCGGGGTGGGCCGGGGCGCGGGGCGCGGGGCGCGTGCTGCCGCGACCCGTGTAGACCTGCTGCATGGCGATGGCGCGCTGCTCATACGCGCGTGCGTAGTACATGGCCGTCTGTAGGTCCGCAGGCTCTCGCAGCTCGACGTCGACGCGGATGTGGTCGGGGAGGCCGCCGACGAAGAGGTCAGCGCGCTGGCGTGCGGAGACGCCCGGGGCATGGCAGGCGAGCGTCTGGAAACGGTCGGCGAAGTCCTGGACCGTGGTGGTGAAGGCGAGGCGGCCGAGCTCGGCGAGTCGGCCCAAATCGCTGGAGGCACAGGTCGCGGAAGCGCTCCCATGACGGCATCCCGCCCTCGTCTTGCTCGAGGGCGTAGTACCATGTCTGTGCGGGGCCCCGGAGGTGATAGGAGGCGAGCCACGTGCGGTCGGAGGCGAGCGTGCGCTGCCCCCGGAAGAACTGCTCGCACTGATTCAGCCAGTTCAGGGGATCTACCGTGCCGTCGTAGGTGGCGAAATCCATCTTGGTGAAGCGGGGTGGCTGCGGCCCGGGCGGCGCAGCCCCGTAGTCGCCCTCCTGGCGGCCTGTGGTGAAGGGCGGGCTCCCGGCGAAGGGAGCAGCCAGCGGCGGCACCGTCGGCTGGGGTACCGCCGGCGTGTAGACTGGCGGTGCGTCGGCCCAGGCCGGGATCGGCGAGGGCGAGGCCGGCCACTTGAAGGCGGCGCGCCCCGGGGTGGTGGCGGGGGGCGGTGGCAGCGGGGCGGCGGCCGGCTGGGGGTCGGTTGCTGGCCCGCCCGGAGCCCGGCCAGCTCGAGGCGGATGGCGCGTAGGCTGTCGGCGAAGGTGGCGGCGAGCTCCGCTAGGGCCGCGGGGAGCGGATCGGCCCCCGGGGTGGCGGCGGCGGGGGCAGCCCCTGGCTGCACGGCCGGTGTCATGGCGGCGGAGGTGGCGGGAACGGCGGCGGACGTGGTGAGGTTGGTGGAGAGTCCGTTGGAGCCCATCAAACCTAGGCTAGCTGATACCAAAGTGGTAGAGGCTAGGGTTCTACCGGTTCGAGGACGTAGGTTGTAGGGGTGGAAGTGAGGGAGGAGCGGTGGAAAGGTTCGGCGCCGGCGGCGGGTCGCCGTCGCGAGGGAGGGAGGAGGCGGCGGCTAGGAGCAGGGGGCGGCTAGGGTTGGGGATCTCCCGTCTCCCTCAGTTAATACTGTTTTATTGTCTGTTTAATATCGAAGGGGTACATGTGTTTATATAGGAGGACGGCCTCCTCTAAACCCTAATTTACTTGGGCTAAGCCCCTAATTTACTTGGGCTAAAACCCATAACTAGCCACTAGTGGGTTTCTTCCGCGAATACTGGATCCCGACCATAACAGCTCTTTGCAGATGATGTGGTGCTAGTCGACGATAGTCGGGTGGGGGTTAATAGAAAGTTAGAGCTGTGGAGATAGACTTTAGGATCGAAAGGTTTTAGGCTTAGTAGAACTAAAACTGAGTACATGAGGTACGGTTTCCGTACTATTAGGCATGAGGAAGAGAAGGAAGTTAGCCTTAATGGGCACGTGGTACCTCAGAAGGACACCTTTCGATATTTGGGGCCAATGCTATAGCCAAGCTTCTGGCGTTCTGTGTGATAAGAGAGTGCCACAAAAGCTAAAAGACAAGTTCTGTAGAACGGCGATCCGACATGCGATGGTGTATGGCGCTGAATGTTGGCCAACTAAAAGGCGACATGTCCAACAACTAGGTGTGGCAGAGATGCGCATGTTGAGATGGACATATGGCCACACAAGGAAAGATCGGGTCTGGAATGATGATATACGTGAGAGAGTGGGGGTGACACCAATTGAAGAGAAGCTTGTCCAACATCGTCTGAGATGGTTTGGGCATATCCAACGTAGGCCTCCTAAAGCGCATGTGCATAGCGAGCGGTTAAGGCGTGTTGATAATGTCAAGAGAGGTCGGGGGAGACCAAACTTGACTTGGGAGGAGTCTGTGAAGAGAGATATGAAGGATTGGGTTATCACCAAAGATCTAGCTCTGGACAGGGGTGCGTGGAAATTAGCTATCCACGTGTCAGAACCATGACTTGGTTTCGATATCTTTTGGGTTTTAGCTCTAGCCTACCCCAACTTGTTTGGGACTGACGGGCTTTGTTGTTGTTGTTGACCCCAGCTCTATATTGTTTTGTCATATTAGCTTCTAAAGCATGGCTGTTCAAATGCCTGTTGCATTGGATATTATTTAGCAGAAACTGCAGGGGAGGCCCTGGCAGTGGGATTGGATATTATTATAGAGGACTCCGTTCTGGACATTGAATACTAATTGAGACAAAAGTCATTGGGGGGGGGGGGGTAGCCAAAAGATCTGTACCATCTGTATTTTCATAGTGTGCCCCACATGTGTAAATTATGTCTCTTGACTTCAGGGAATTCATTTGGATCCAAGCATTTACCTGATGGACGAGGAGAATGCAGATGGTTCCAGAATGGAGAAAAAGGTTGAACCTGGAAATTCATCCATCTCTGCTGAAAAGAAAACAGAACAGCAATCAGAAAATGGTCTACCTGAGAACATAGTAAGTGATCTAAAGGAAGATATCATACAAGGCCAGGACTGCATGCCTGAGAGTAGGGCCAGTGAAGGGCTGGCTGGTGCTCACAGCCATGAGATTACCTCTTCTGATTCTGAAGAGAAAAATCTCAAAGCTGAAGGTAAGTCAAATTACACTGATAAATGTAATCCATGTTAATGATGTGTGGTCAGTATGACAACAAGGTTGAAGTATGCCCAAGTAAATCTTTTTCTTGTTCTAGTTTATGGAAAATATAATATCTATTTACAAGTGTGGGTAAAGATAATGTGTAAGTAAAGGATCAGATCCTGACATCCTGTATGGTTCTTAAAGAATACCGTAGTCAACCATGTTATCTTGCTAGTTCCTGCGGCACTGTTGGTGGCCAGTCACTGTTCCTTTTGCTTTGTAGGCAATGGACATAAGGATTTGGACCAACAAAGGAGCAACAATGCCAAGAAAGGCAAACTTGCTGCTGAACCGATAGTTGTTCCTATTGTGTTGAGGATGTCTGATTTTGATCACAAGGTGTGTTGTCTACCTGGTTTATATAGATTTAAATTTAAATGCTTTTCCATTTATATAATTTCTGGCTTGATACGTCAAGCCTACAAACCCACCTCCATGAATAGTTTGTTCTGGATTTCTAACCTCTCCAAATAACCAAGTTGAAGGCCTACCTTTCTCCTGGAATAGGCGCATCATCCCAGCTAGAATTTCTAAAATTTATCCAGAACACATCTGGATTCCATATTTATATTTTCTGTTCAGCGTTTCTGACCTCCCCAAATATCACAGCCTGCCTTTCTTCTGTTTCAAACTGGTTCCTTCTCTGAAATTGTGCTTGCCTGGAATAGGCTAATCGTTCCATCTAGAATTTTGAAAATATATCCAGAACACGTATCTGGCTTTCATATTCAATATTTTCTGTATTTTACACTCATATAATGGTTTGTTAGTTCATTTCATCCCCATTCAGATTTGCTTTGTTTGTTTGTTCAGGCACTATTAGAGGAATGGATAGCCACTAGAGCTATGAGAGATAATTGCCTTCCTCAGGTATTCATGAAAAGCTTAAATACACATGTAAATTCTTGTTTTGTCTTGGCACTATCCTGTAAAATCATATGGTATAAGCGTAGCTGTTTTTTTTACGTGTAAGCATGGTTGTCGTAAGTGACATTAAATTGTTAGTTATTATGTTCCTTAGATAGCCCCTATATTTTTCCCGTAGTATGAGTTTTATTTTTGCATATTATCACATGTATCGTATATATACTCGCCTTTGCCCCTAGGAAATACAAGTTGCATATTTCCTAACATGGTATTAGAGCATATATAAAAAATTTCGCATGCGCAACTCGTGCTCCGATGGGCTGCAGCAATCCTCCCGGATGGCTTATTGCTGTTGCTTTCCCTTCTCCACCACATCCGATCCCCCCGATTTGGTCAACGCCGGCTCGATTCACCCCACTCTCGGTCCAAACTGCCCCTTCCACCGGTTAATTCACTCCGGCACCGGTTCGATCCACCCCATCGCCACTGCAGGTCAGCTGAGCCCGAACCCACCCCCACGCAGGTCAACACCCGCATTTGCATTCCATGACGGCTGCTGGCCTCCCATGTCTTGTGCCTGTTAGGGAAATAGCAACTTGTATTCCCATGGGTCTATAGGCTAGTATATATACATGTACATGTGATGGAAAATATGCGGAAAGCCCCTTATACTATCGGGAAACTATACATAGGCTACATGGAGACATAATATAACTCACACCCCCACCCCCTCAAACTCAGGGTGGATCCACAACACTGAGTTGTGAGAGATAAAATCCATGTTGCGCTCTAGTCTAGGTCTTCATAAAGAAATCCACCAACTGTAACTCGGAAGACACATACTAGAGAGCAATAACCTGATATTGCACACCGGCGTGCACAAAAGAAGCATGACCACCAATATGCTTGGTGAGCTCATACTTCAGAGGGTCGCGCGCAATATTGCTAGGACATGTACTGTCAGACAATAGCAAAGTAGTTGCAGTGACAGAAACACCAAAGTCTTGAAGTAACCATCGTAACCAAGTCACTTTAGCTGTCAAAAGAGCCATAGCTCGCAACTCAGCATCTGCACTCGAACGGGAAACTGCAGTATGTTTCTTCATCTTTCAGGCAATGAGAGAACCACCAAGAAAATACAGTAAGAAGAAAGTGAACGGCTTTGAGGGATCACTAGCCCACGTAGCATCAAAATAGGCTTGAAGATGCAATGAACTGGAGCGTGGAAAGAGCAGATGGTGAGAGATCGTGTCGCGAAAATATCTAAGAACATGAAGGAGGTGACTGTGGTGAACTGAAGTGGGAGCAGAAACAAACTGGCTCAGAATATGGATAGGGTAGGAGATATCCGGGTGAGGGACAGCTAGACAGTCAAGACTCCCAACAAGATGATGGTAACACGTCGGATCAGATAAGGGGTCACCATCGATTGCACATAGGTGAACATTGAGCTCCATGGGAGTCTCAATAGTGTGTTCATCAATAAGAGTAGCACGAGCAAGATCTTGGATATACTTTTCTTGGATATAAAAAAGCCATCAGAGGTAGAAGCGACATCAACCCCGAGAAAGTAGCGAAGAGGCCCAGGATCAGACATAAGAAACTGCTCACTAAGTCGCGCCTTCACAAAAGCAATATACCCAGGATTGTCGCCAGTGATGATCATGTCATCAACATATAGAAGAAGAGTTTGACCTCGAGCGGAAAGGTGGACAAACAATGCGGGCTCATGAGCACTCCTGAAAAAACAGTGGTAGTCACCATAGAGGCAAAGCGCTCAACCAGGCGCGGGAGGCTTGCTTAAGGCCATAGAGAGAGCGATGAAGACGACAAAACATGCCGCCGAGAGCAGAATACCTAGGTCGTGGCTACATGTGCACCTCCTCACACAACTCACCATTAAGGCATTCTTACAATCAAGCCGCAACCTTCAAGGACTATGTTAGCCCTCGTTGCTCCGCCGACTGCATCTTGCACATGTGCCTTCCATTGGCATTTGCTGCTTGTGACCTCATCTCGTACATCGACTTCTATGTACGGTCTTTCTCGTGCTAGACCAACTGCTCCTCTAGCGGCTTCCACTAGTGGTGGTGCCTGCTTCTCTCTTGGTGCTTGTGTGCGTGATCTCATCTTGTTGCTTCGCCGACTGCATCTTGCACATGTGCCTTCCATTAGCATTTGCTGCTTGTGTGCTTGTGACCTCATCTCGTACATCGAATTCTAAGTACGGTCTTTCTCGTGCTAGACCAACTGCTCCTCTAGCGGCTTCCACTGGTGGTGGTGCATGCTTCTCTCTTGGTGCTTGTGTGCTTGTGACCTCATCTCGTACATCGACTTCTATGTACGGTCTTGCTCGTGCTAGGCCGCCTGCTCCTCTAGCGGCTTCCACTGGTGGTGGCGCCTGCTTGTGTTCTTGTGACTTCATCCCGTACATCGACTTTTACGTACGTTCTTTCTCGTGCTAGACTGCTTGCTCCTCTAGCCGCTTCCACTGGTGGTGGTGGTGGTGGTGCTTGCTTCTCTCTTAGTGCTGTTACGTTGACTACTTCAGTTGTCTTCTTCACTGAGTAGGAGATTGTACACCTACATGACCTACTTATTGCCTCCAGCTCCATTGTCGGGTGCATCTACGTCGACCTCTTCAGTTGAGCCCCGGATTGAGCGGGAGACTGCCCGACTTTGATGCCTGCTACCTACGTTCTCTGGTTTCGTTGTTTCTGCTACCGACTCTTTTGACATTGTGAGGCCACCTTCTACACCAGCAACACATCTCCGTGGATTCTTGAAGTTGGAGCGTCTTTTCAAATGACTCATGATTCATCCACTCTGTCCTCTATTCGACCTCTCGATTCTCCTGTACATCTTATTGTTGATGGTACCTCCCTCCTGGTTAATGGACGAGGCATTCTTAGCACTTTGTCTTCTCATGTTGCTCATGTTTCTCGACTTATCATGTAGCTAATTTTTGGTGGTCAGATTGTTCATTGGTTGTATGATCTTTCTCGATTTTTGACTCGTGTTTTGTTCGGGATAGTCACACTAGTGCTTTCCTTGATGTTGGCCTCCGGCGTCGTGACTCCTAGGGCCTCGGGAGCTTGATTGGTTTCACCTTTCCTCCGTTGCCACTATCGCGAGTCTCTGCCTTTGTTGCCTTGTCTACAGTGGCATCATCACCTTGGTCACTTGTGTGGCTCTTGTCTCTTATCCTTAGTTCGTTGTGTTCTTCTTGGATCCGTCTCCAACGGTGTGTCATTAGATTGCCAGGGTTGTTGGATTTGTAAATAGGTCCAGTTACCGTATCCTCGTAGCGAGATTGTGTCTCGGTGTCCTTTCGACCTTCTTCACTCTAATACATGTGATTTGTTATGATAATATGATGCAACTTGTCTATATTAAGAGCCCATGGGGGCATATATATATATTACACATGACTTGAGGGACAAGGGAAATAGACCTAGACCTATAAGGACTCTTAGACCTATACTAATACTCCTTAACACCCCCCTCAAATGCAAAGTGTATGCAATAGCATTGCATTTGAAGAAGTGTAACACTAGAAAAAAAGAACTGATAATCCAAATCCGGTCTTGAGCGTGTCTTCATAGCATGGAGAAACTTCACAACCTGTCGAGTCTAGCCAAAGGGGATACAGAAAAAGATGACACATCAGGAGAACTCACCACATCAGTATAAGATGGGCTGTGGAAGATGGTACATCAAAAGAATGAAGCATTGCTTAAAAAATCATGGCCCGGGAATAACCCTCTGCGAGAGAAGCTCGACGGCAAGAGAAAGGGCTCAGATCAGCGAATGCAAAGAGGGGTCATGAAAATCTATGACTAGAAAAAGGCTGACGGACATGGTCTAGTGGACATGCATCCATGAAAAACACGATCAAGAGACCAACGGATTTGGTGGACGCAGTGGAAAACATAGACTAGATATAATGGCAGCGGAAGAAAAGCAGACACTGTAGGAACTTCGAGTTAAGCTCGGCCTGCGGGAAAGCAAGAGTCGATGATGTCGGTGGGATAGGAGCCACAAGAGGAAGCGGACATGACGGATAATAGACCTCGCTTGAAACAACACCCCGGAAGCGGGCATGGCAATGGAAGACCTTGCTTGAAACAACGCTCCATGTAGTAGCAGCCCACATAGCAACCATCAACACCACTTTTTTTATGCAGATCAGATCAGATCGATTTGTGCCTCACGCAGGAGGCCGGACAGCAACCGAGCCTTGCAGTTTTGATGGCTGGCGGAGAACCAGCAGGGGGCGGCGCCATACAGGGGAGCCACCACGGGAGGAGCCGACGGCGAGGATCTCGGCCGGGATCCGGCGGCTGCTTTGAGTCGCAGAGGACGACCTGCAGATGGAGAAGCGGGCAGGGGTCGACGAGCCGGCGACCAGGTGGGCGAGCAGATGAAGCCGGCAAGGAAAAATACGGGAGGCTGGCGCCATTTTGCTTCCAGGAGAGTTGGGCCTGCTCGATCGGAACGAGCGGTTGCTCGATCGAGAGGACCTCGCCTGATTGATCCGCGCTGAAGTGCGGGAGACCTGAGCGGGAGAGGATGGCGGCGCCAGTTTGCGGACGTGAGGAGCAGTACGGGCGAGTTAGGTTCTCGCAGACTGCAGGCAACGGCCAGAGCAGAGGAACGACGGCGGCGTGGACTGGATCGGGAGGGCGAGTTGCAACGCCCGAAAATTTTGCTAAACCTAAGCTCGATACCATGTTATGATAATATGATGCAACTTATCTATATTGAAGAGTCCATGGGCCATATATATATTACACATGACACTGGCCCATGTGGCCCATCTATCCTCTCAGGGGCTGAGCTATATATACTTGTCCCGGAGGGTTGTAACCCTAGACAGAACGTGAGTTTTGCCTCCACCCACAAGGCCAGCCATCATCTCTCCACTCAACATGGTATCAGAGAGCTAGAGGAGAGAGGTGGTGATGCTGACGAAAATGAAGATGGAGTGACTGGATCTCTTGCAGGCTGCAGCGGTTTTGGTGGTTCTGCACCAGGGGAGCGCAAAGGAAGTGTTGTGGCAAGGTTGAACCATGGCAGATCTTCTCGGCGCCAAAACTGCAGATATTGCTGCTGCTGCGGCCAAGGCACATATGGAACTCCTCCATCGGTTGAGGGAGTGCAGAAGCTGGAATTGTTTTTGTTGACCGCACCGACATTGTGGGATCTTGTTTCTCTTTCGCCCTGTGTTCATCCCATAACTTGTAAGTGGGTCTACAAGATTAAAACTTGTTTTGATGGTTCTCTTGAGAACTACAAAGCTCGTCTTGTGGCTCATGGCTTTAGGGCAGGAGCATGGTCATGATTACGATGAGAATTTTGTCTTATGGCCCAAATGACCTGTTCGCACACTTCTTGTCGTGGCCTCTGCTCGCCATTGGTCTGTCTCAGCTTGATGTTAAAAGCCTTTCTTAATGGTGAGTTGTGTGAGGAGGTTTACATGCAGCCACCACCTAGGTATTTTGTTCCTGATGGCATGGTATGTCATCTTGGTCGCTCTCTATGATATTAAGCAAGCCTCTCGTGCCTAGTTCTGTTCCGGCCAACACTCATGATCCAACACTATTTGTCCACCTTTCTGCTAGTGTTCGGACTCTTCTTTTTCTTTATGTTGATGGCATGATCATCATTGGCGCTTAGTGACTAGTTTCTTATGTTTGATCTTGGTCCTCTTTGCTACTCGCTTGGGATTGAGGTTTTTTCTACCTTTGGTGGCTTTATTTCACAAAAGAAGTACATCCAGGATCTCATTGCTTGTGTTGCTCTTACTGACGAGTGCACTGTTGAGACCCCATGGAGCTCAATGTTCACCTCTGCTTTTCATGGTGATCCCTTGTCTCTTGTTAGGAGTCTTGTCTATCTAGCTGTTACTCGTCCTGATATCTCTTATTTTGTCCATATTCTGAGTCATTTTGACTACATTCCCCATTTTATTTCTCGCCATACTTTTGATGCGTAATGTCTGAATTTTGAAGTGATACTACTCGGTACCAAATATCGTATTTCCTTCTTTTTCTGAGAATAAGAAAAACTGCAGGTTAGCATCTGACTTTTCGTTTATGTTGTTCAGGATCATCGAAAGCTTATAAATAACCTCAAGCTTATTCAGGATTATCTTTGCTCTTTTGAGTCACAGGTAATTTTTCCTCCAGTAGTCAAATTTGTTTCTTGGCAATTTTGACCCATCTGTCAAATTTGTCATGTTTAAACTGCCATATGGCCCCTCAACAGTGAATATGCCCATTAAAAACATGAGATCTGCTAGTCCTATTTTACTTTGAGACATCATATTTTGGCAAAAGCTGCTTACCCAAGGAGTCAAGGATCATGTTGTTTTCCTTTATTGAATCACCATCTTTTCTAGTATAGTACTCCCTCCGTTCAGAATTACTTGACGTTGTTTTAGTTCAAGCTTGGTTTAAACTTGAACTAAAACCATGTCAAGTAATTCCGAACGGAGGGAGTACTTCATTGTTTGTTTTCTCTAACCTACTGCCTAAATTTGATCAGGGATTGACTGTTGTTGACATCTCAGCAAACTCATTTCCTCAAACGTTAGATTGGCTTCATGGCTATCTTCTTCAGGTACATGAGAAAAATAAGCGGATTCTGCTATACCTTCATGCCAGCCATTTTATGTCCCATCTTCTATACTTTCTTAAAGGTTACATTCTATAGTCTGTTATTTATAAAATAATTCACTTCAGAAATGCTGTCATGTCCAAAGGGAAGTACTTGTAGTGTACAAACTCAACTTAGCTAACGCAGAGAGTCCTGTCATGAGAAAGACCCAGTTACTTTCGATCGGTTAAAGCATCACAGACCTAGTGACAGCATAAATGCTAAGAGAGGCTCTGAAATGCCATTGCCATAAATATGCTGTGATCATCTGGTTTTTCTTAACCTTAGACTACCATCTTTTTATTGATAGTGCATTGAGCGCGGCCTACTGGCTGCATGTTCAGAAAGCACCAAGCAAGAGGAAAGCCAATTAACATGACAGGTATCTGCTGTTTTCAGTTCAACAGAAGGCATATCTTGAAAGTACTTTGCTTCCCATAATTGACATGTTTGTTTTCTAAAATGTTACTCCTCAATGCAATGCATACATTCTTGTTAAACTGGCGCAAATGGACTAAATTCTGAATCTCCCATTGGTTATCATTCGTTTACCAGCTGGAATTTGACTGAGTTGCTGGTGAATAGGAAAGCAGCCAATTATGTTGTAAAAATACAAAATACAATAATAATTATAGAGGTGTTGCCTCTTCAAATGTTATTTTTTATATATAGAAGTTAGTGTCATCGGATGTGCCACTAACATGTTGCCCAGAGCCTAGCATGGTCAAATGTCAGTATGTCATCCTTGTAATTGGACGATATTTTTCAAGTTGCAGGTCCTTGCATAAATAGAACATTACCAAATTTCAACAATTATATGGATTTTGAGTGCTGAAAGTTAGATGACATCACCTTGTCTAGAAATTGCTTATCACGTTTCACCATAAAAATATGTGATGTGATCATCAGTTTATTCAGAGATTCACTTTCAGTGATTATATCTCTCGTGTGTGGCAGCTTTTGAGTGCCGATGTAATTTAGACGGCTGTTTATGCGGTTAGAACCCTAGCAGAAGTGAAAGGTATGCTTTGGTTTTCTCTACTTTTAACCCCTGAATCCTGATTACCTTGAACTTAACTTTACCGTGTGAACTAATTTCTTGGGAGATTGTTCCAGTACTCGGTAGGCACACAAGGCGCCGAGGATTTGGTCCCAAAGAGACTCGCAGAATTGCTCGGTTACTTGTTCGTTTTTTCCATATGTAATGTGTATGATCTCTCTACTTGTGGTTTATTTGCGTTGGGCATAGTAGAGTTTTTTTTGTAATAACAACTTTTGCAAATCATGACTCGACTACTGGGTTAATTGTTGACCACCTTAATACATTCTGTGGGTTTCCCTCGAAAAGAGAATTACGCGGGGTCACCCACTGAAAACGATGTACGTGTCATCAATCTAAAAGAATCAGTGTATGAAAATGCTAAAAAAATCGCATTAACCATGTAGGAAACATACAAATTCTTTCTAATGCGAGACAGACATAAATATGATTTTTTTTTCGGGAATGACAGAAATAAAGATGATGTTTAAGATATTATGGTTTCTACTAAAGTGTTGGTATATAACTTCCCAACATTTCTTTTTCTGGAATACGCATAAGTTATGCATTTCATATATTCATAGGAGAAGCGTTATGGATACAATATCCTCCACCGTTTTGCACGGCCCTAGTGCCGGATGCAATGCAACTTCTCGTGACTCTTCCATGATGCAAGCCTAGCTAATGCTTGTGATACGTCCCCTTTAAACATATGTGATTTGTGCCACGACCTACCCTCCTCGCTAATGCTTGTGATACGTCCCATTTAAATGTAGGAGTATGTGTTTTGTGCCACGCCCTACCCTCCTCGCTGATCATAAGCATTACAGCCCTAGTAGACGGTACAGCACCCTCGAAGACGATCGCATTCTGGTGCTTCCAAATCTCCCAGCACATCAATATCATAAACGCACATAGATTCCTCCAACTCCACGAGTTGGTCTCGGCCAAGACCAGGGCCTGGCCGTCAGCACTCCAGCTTCACCTGTACTCAAAAGGGATCTGTCGTGCGAACACACACCCGACCAAAAGGTGTGCTGGCGGGTCTTGCTCCATGCTGAAGAATTGGCAATTATAGGCTGACCTTACCGATAACTCTCCTGACGGCTCACATGTCCATTGGACATAGTCCTCCACACCTGGCTTTAGAGCATGTTCAACCGCGCCTCCAAGAGGCCCCCAAGTCGGTGTTATTTGCGCCGAACGGACGAATTCCGCTCAGTTGCGCCCCCAAGGGCCTAAATAGCGTCGGATTGGGCCAAAATTGAGTTCGGCGATCCCAAGTTGACTCGGCGCGCTGGGGGTCGCTTGGGGCGCCGGATGAAAGAAAATGGCGCGAACGCGAAAACCTTTCGTGCCCTTTCGCGCGTACCGCGTCCACGGCCCCACCTGTCAGCGTCTTCCCACGCGACGCCCTCATTCTCTCGCCTCGTCTTTCCCGCTCCTGGCGCCGCCGCAGGAGAATCAATGCGGCGTCGGAGTCGAGTCTAATCGCCGCAGGCGAATCAATGCGGCCGCGGTGGAGTAGTCCAATCGCCGTCGCGTGTCCCGCGCGGTGGCACCGCGTGTCCTCACCCTCGCGCTTTAAAAGACGAGCTCGCCGTAGAAGGACGCACACTCGCCTCTCTTCCACTCGCCTCGCCTCCTCGCCGCCATGGACGGACTCGCGAAGAACGGCTTCACCTGCCGCGGCCTCCACCTGATGGAGGCGATCCTCCTCGCTCAGGCGGGCTACCCATGCCCGCCGGACACCCGTCCGCCGCACGATTGGGTTCTCAGCAACGACGACGTGCCTGTGCCGTCGGTGCCTCGTGAGGGCGTCGCCTTCGACATGGAGGTACAGGCCGTCCGCGCCTCCATGACAGCGACCGAGCGCGCCGATCCGGTGAACTCGCCGTCCAACGTGGCCGGCTGGACGGCGTACTTTGAGGAGCGCCGCGCTCAGACGATCGCCTCCACCAACGGCCTCCATCCGATGGCGGGCCGGCAGAACCACGACGGCCGGCGACGGTGATGGAGCGCGGAGGGACGCATCCTCCCCGCCGTCCTCGACTACATCGAGCACGGCAACGAGTCGCGGCTCCAGTACCCGCCACTGGGACAGGGCTTGGAGCCCCGCCGCTCGTACACTCGCAGCACGCCGGTGTGGGCGACCCTGCCAAGGAGCATGGACGGGGCGACGTCCTCGTCGTCCGGCGGGTCGGCGTCCCGCTCCACTGGCTCGCACTCGTCCGGTCCGGCGTACTCGCCGCCGGCGGTCCACCCCGTCAAGACCAAGGTCAAGACCGAGCCGGGGACGACGCCCCTTGGTCGCCGCACGCGTTCCGGCAGCGTCGTCATCGGCGGCTCCGGCGGCTCCTCGTCAGCGGCTCCACCTCTAACACGCCAGGGCCTCATTTCTCGGCTCAAACCGAAGAAGGAGGTCGTCGAGCCCCCTCCGGACGCCGCGGAATACGACGAGGAGGATGACCCCGGCCTCGCCTAGGCACGGAGCGACTACCTCCTCGGCGAGATGGAGCGCCAGAGGAAGCAGTGGGAATTCTTCGAGGAGAAGAAGCGCACCGAGGATCCGGACGACGGCGCGGGGAGAGGGTAGCAGCAGCAGCCGCAACAAGCCCACACCGCCGGCGCCGGTTGCTCCAACGGCGGTGGTGCTCACCGATGACGAGGGGGGCGAGGACCCGGCATCGCTGCGGGTGAGGAGGAGGAGGGGGCCGCCCGTCGGCGGCACATGCAGTGCCCAAGCCGCCGTGAAGCGTGAGCCCAAGGACGACGGCGACGACGACGGCTCCGCTGGCGGGGCCGCCGGAGGAGGCGCCGGAGGGGACGGCGCGGAGCTCAACATGGAGCACCTTTATTCTTTTTTTGCTTTTCAGTAGTTTATTTTTATTTTTTTTAGTTGCTACTATGTAAATTAGACTAAATATTATGAATTAGGACGAATTCCATTCAATTTGACTTGTTTTAAACAATTTTTCGCCGAACTTGAGGGGCCGCTATGGGGCCACGGATGGGGGGCCGGTCGCCCCAAAGCCTTTTCGCCGCCTGTAACACCCCGGGTGTCACGCTACCGTAATCACCTTGTTTGTAACAGTAATCACTTCTGATTAACGCCAAGTCATTGTGGTTAAGCATGGATGATCAGCCTTGATGGTAGTCAGTCAAATTTAGCCCGAATAAAAATTCCAAATCTTGGTGGAAATAAAACTTTAGCCAAAAATTGTGCAACCAATTCTATTAAATGCCAAATAATCAGTAGGTCATATTAAAAATGAAATGGGAATTTATTAAAGTGTTTTACTAAATTAAAGAATTAATAACAGTGGCCAAAACAACCCCTTTTAATCGTTGCATATTTAAATGAAATCCTAAATGGTTTTTTTGAGCCCTAACTTTTGTGGTGCTGATTTCAGGTGTAACACAAAGAATGAAACAAGTTTCACATTGAACAAAAATCAATTGCTTGCTAAACTAAATAAAATAGAAAGAAAAAGAAAACAAAAATCAAATAAAAAGAAGTGACTATTCTACGCCCAGGGTGTCAGGCCCAACCCAACCCACCTCTGCCCGTGTTGACCTAGATAACGTGCCCGAGCCGCGCCTCCATCTCTCTCTCTCGCTTCTCTCCCTCCCGAGTCCCGATCCCCTTGCGCCTCCTTCCTGGCGCCACGGATCCGGCCGATTCCGGCGACCGCCGGCGGTCCTGGACCCCGCGCTCAACCTCCCCGAGACCTCCGGCGACGCTGTACCCCCTCCAGCGCGCCCATGGATCCGCCGCGGGCCTCCTCCTGGCGCTGCCCCGGTTAACCTTTGCCTCTACGGGCTCGAGCTCACCGGCGGCATGGATGCCGCCGTGGCTCCGGCACCTCCCTGTGGTCTCCACCGGCCACCTCCACGCCACCCCCTCACGCTTCCGTTGCTCCCCTTGTGAGCTGCCCCTCCCGCGCTCCTCGCGCCGCCCGACGCCACGATGGGCGCGCTCCTGCGCGGCTGGTTCTGCTCCTGGTCGTGGGCAACACCATGCCCATGCCCCACTACTCGCCACCGGTGGGCTAAGCCCCCTCCCTCCCTCACTGATTGGTGGGGTCGTCCCCAATGGGATTAGCCCCTAATTGTGCTTAGCAAATAAACCCCCTCGGTTAAGTGGTATGTGTCATTGACAAATGGGCCCTAGGACATTAGCTTAAATTAATTAAAATTGTTAGATTAAACTGCCTCTGTGTCACTTACAGATGGACCCCACATGCAGATTTATTGAATAAATGTATTAGTTAATATATACAGAGTGTGACATGTGGGTCCCCTCACAGTTTTAAATAGAAAATAATTTAATAAAAGCCTATTCACTGACAATGGGGTCCCACTGGTCAAACCCATTGATTTGGATAATGTTAGTAAAACAAATAAAGAAATTCAGAAATTGAATTAAAAATGAATTAAACTTTGAAATTCAATATCTTTTAATTCGTAACTCCGATGAAAATAATTTGTATATCAAAGTTGATCAGAAAAATATCACGAATCCGAATACGCTACCCGAAGACCCACCGCACCCCTCTAACCTACCGAACGTGGAACATTTCCCCTCCGATTCATCTGTCTGTCAGATGACCAGAGCCGGTAAAACTTTCCGGATGAAATTATTTTGTATATGAAAGTTGCTCAGAATGGATCAACGAGCACGGATACACCATCCACATGTCTGTCAGATGTCTCTAACACTGTAGACATGGAACCTTCCCCCTCCGAATCATATGTCCGGTAATCAACCGGTACTGATGAATCATCTCCGGATAATTTCCCGCTCCGAGCAAAGCACCTTGCACTGCGATAAAACACTGTTAACTATGCTTCTGCCATGTCTTGTATTTGTGTTGTTATTATTGTTGTGTATTTATTGTTTCTCCCCCCTTATTCTTCGGTAGACCTCACACTGCCGCCGACGACCCCGTTGTCGAGTACGACTACTACGTCGATGACCGTACCGCTACTACCGAGCTTTCAGGCAAGCAGAGTCATTCTGTTCCCCAGATATCGCCTATCTTTCCGTACATTTCTTGCACTAGGCATTGCTGCTGCTACATTGCTTACCTATTCAATTGCACAGCCTGTCATTGTCGCCCCTTGATGTACCCTCCTTTGTCCTATGTTGCCTTATAAATATATATAATATTCAGCAGTTAATCCTGCGCATTGTTAGCTAGGTTTAGAATAGCGGGCCGTGATCACTCTGGTGAGTGAACGCGGATTACAAAATATAATAACTACAACAGGTATGGATCAATGCAGACGCCCTAGGGAACCTACAACGGCGAGACTCTGCCGAGTCGCTTCGAGTTTGACTTACGAGTGGAATGGATTCGTATTTCACTCTCGTCGGCTCAGTAGCGTTGCATCACCGGGATGATACGAGGTTTACCTCTTTAGTTTATTCCGCTGATGTCTCTGTCGAACCTCTTCAAGTGTACAATTGAGGGTGATTCCTCCTGGTTTCACTTGATGGTAGGCACTCAAATCAACTGGTGTCCTTAAAGGTAAGGAGTCGGGTGACCCAACGGTGCCCGCGCAGGGATTGTATCGGGACGGTAGGACAGGCGGATACCATCGTGGGCCTGGTCCTTGCTCGTTGGCCGTGAGATACCCTGTAGTACGAAAGTCGAGCTCTTCCAAGAGCACACGCGAGATAAGGTAAGGAGACGGTTTACCTTGTTGGTAACCGCAAGAATTGGTGGGACGGCAGGGCAGGCACCGATGTACTGGTGGACCTGCCTGCTGTCGTTGTCCGCGACTCACCCAGAAAGGGGCAACGATAACGGTTGTCCCGAGAGAAAATAATAAAATGCTTAACGGTTCCGGTGGATGACTTGAGAGGCCGCAAAGGCCTGTACGCACTACCTTCACGTGGGATTACGGTGTGGGCCCTCCGCGTTGTGGTGTCGTCCGAAAGCTTTGAAAGACGTCCAGTTCATCATTGCGGCACGGCCGGATCGCGCCGATGGCGCTAGAATTCACCATCCTCGCACCGACCCGGAGAGAGAGGGGCGACGGCCTAAGACCCCCTTGCCCTTAGGACTTTAGACCGACGGAGACCTCTCTGATGAGTCGTAGGATGGGCCTTGGCGTGTCGGATAGCCTCGGTGTGGCATTCCCTAACAAGGTGTACGCCACCCTGGAGATCCGAACGTGCAGGCTGAACATTAGTGCACCCCTGCAGGGAGTTTGATCTATTCGAATAGCCGTGTCCACGGTAACAGGACGCTTTATGCTGAAGCCAGAGCCTACTACTACAAACTATTACTATTAAACTGTTGGTTCCAGTTTCTCTTCCTCGCAGGGAAGTCGAGGAGGAGGATCTTGGAGGCTTTGATAATTATTACAACTTACTATTATACAATGTTGCAGCAACTTCTGCTGCATTGTTACTTTATGCTTTATATAAACTGTTGGTTGCTCTCTTCTTGTGATGCAAGACTCGTCGGAAGATGCTAGTCTTCGATAGGCCTAGCTTCTCTTCCTTATTCTGATTTCTACCTTGCAGTCCACTATATACAGCCTCCCCTTTTCATTTGATACAAATGCATAAATGCTTAGTAGCGGACGTAAGACTCGCGGGTATGCTAGATACTCACCTTTGATTTATTTTCCCCTTTTTGTTTTGCCTGATCGGCCGCTGCAGTCGACGTTGGAGCCTAGGAGCAGAAGATCCCCGATGCCTTCTACGACATGGAGATCCCCGATGACCAGGAGTAGTTTGGAGGTTCTCAGGCAGGAGGTTCCCAAGCACGAGGGCTCGACTACAACAGCTCGATCGTTGTTGTTTTTTTGCTAGCCTTCTTAAGGCAAAACTTGTATCCTTGTGTCAGTACTCAGATACTATTGCTTCCGCTGACTTTGTGCTTTCGAGCTGTTGTATTCGAGCCCTCGTGGCCCCTGGCTTGTATTATTTTATTGGTAGAGTTGTGTTGTGATATCTCACCGTGAGTCTCTGATCTCGATCGTATACCTTGCGTGTATGATTACTGTACACGGTTCGGTTTTGGGGGCGTCACACCGCCCGAGCGGCCCCAAGTAGCGGTAAAATAGCGCCGAAAAATGGCTTGGGGGCCCGAACGGCTGGATAAGCTCTTAGATCCACCCTAGAGATCATGTCCCAGAGGCCAAGGTATTCCGACAGCTCCGCGGCGCCCATGTTCGGGCCAACATCCCTGGGCCACAACCCCTCTAGCGCCTCTGCCAGCCACACTATCCTAGAGCTCTTAATCCGGCCCGACACGCTCCTATAACTTGGGCTCGTATAACTATGAGCCCGTCCACCCATCGGTTTTCCTAGAAGATTGCTTTCTTGCAATCACCAACATCTAGGGAAACAATGGCTTTGAGGATCTCCATCGCCTCCTCATTCACTCGGATATCCAGTGAGGCCCATGGTCTCAAATTGTCAATTCGTCGAAGCCAAAGCCATTTGACCAGAAGGGCGGCGGTGTTGAGCATGCACAGGTTTGCAAGTCCGAGCACCTCCGATTTGTCGACCCAGAGTACGCCTTGAATCAGTACCAGTCGTCCGGATTAATTCAAGCTCAAAGCCTTCCAGCCGGTGGAGGCGCCATTTGAGCCAAGATCTTGGAGACGAACCACTCCCTGACCGGCGCGTTCATCGCTGCCAAGTTCATCGTCGCCATCATCGTCAGAAACGTGAGGTCGGTGTTCCTCTTCTTTGCGGCGGCGCTCGTCCTGAGGAGGTCGAGCTTGGCGTCTTGCTTCGTCAGCAACTCAGACCACCTCGCCTGGGCCTTCTCCTTCCTTATTGCGGCGTTGTTTGCGACGTCGGCGATGCACTTTTCGATAGCCGACTGCAGCAACTCGGCAGCCGGCGCCGTGGCCCTTGGACGCCGCCGGTGGCGGCGCGTCTGGGTCGTAGACGCCGTTCTTGGTCTTCGAGAGCTAGAGGCGGACCTCTTTCCATTTTTTGCACCATTCGAGACAGCTGAAGACGGTGATGAACTTGAACTCGGCGCCATTATCCTGCCGATACATGCCAAACATGCGCGCGATCTGGCACGGCGAGGTCAGGACAGACGAGTTCACGGCGAGTTCAAGACGAGAGCATACCTTTTGGTCGTTGCTTGTGCCGCTTTCGGCCAGGGGACTTTCTGGGCGGCGAGCCTCCTGCGTCAGTCGCCTGTCGTTCACGAGCGGCGGTCTTGGTCGACCTTCCACTCACCGTCCGTCAAACCTTCAGGCCTGGGCTTGGAGGCTCTCTGTTTCCTCTTCTTGGGGGTCGGCAGTGGTGGTGGTGGTGCATCGGCGCGACGGGGGGGGCACATATTGCGGCGTCTTCTTCAGTGGCATGGGGGCGAATCTAAAGGAAATGGCGGGAGCTGTGGCGGGGGAGGGAAGAAAAGGGAGGAAAACGGCGGGAGAAGCTCCCACGCGGTGTTTCGCTTCATCCGGCGCCCCTAAAAGCCTCCAGCGGTTGGGATCGCCGGATCCACTTTTGACCCAATCCGACGCTATTTGGGCCCTTGGAGGGACTGGGCGAAATTCCTCCGTCCGGCGCAAATAACGTCGGCTTATGGGTGCGGCTGAAGATGCTCTAAGGGCATCTCAATCCATGTGAATCATGAGTCCGGATGTTCCACATCCACCTGGCGTGGCTGTAGAAACATGACCACGTCATCCGCAAAGATTGACATACGTGGTTGAGTCCGCTATCAGCCATGGGGGAAAGATACCCCAAACGAAACGATCCATCATGGTGATCAAGCCAAAGCAGCAATATACATGAGCATTGCGTTGAAATAAAGGATATGAACCACTATGTGTATTAATATTATTAGTTTCCATCAGAACACACGGGCATGTTTCCTATCATTAATGTTAGATACATCAATTTTCAAACAAATGAAAAGAATATAAGATATCAAGGGAAAGGCAACTCAGCTTATCTTTTGTATTTGGATTAGGAGGCCAGCGGATGCTAGTGTATGCATGGGACTGATGATCTTTTTAAAACCTACAAAACTTGCCCACAAAGAAATGACGATAGTCCACACATAAACCATGTACAGATACCAGCCTCAGAAGGTTTGTAGGTCACATAAACCATGTAGATATTACCGGCCAAAACAAGACAGGATTCGAAAAAGGGCTTTACAATAAATTTTAATTCCAAGTTTGCCCATAGATAATATGAATATTTACCCTTACGGCTAGATTGCATTAACTGTGAAATATCTAATCTAGTTACATAGGGACAACTATGATACAAGACAAATATTCTGTCAACAAGTTCCAACCCAACTGCACATCTAAGAAAAACAGGCTTCGCAACATCAGACCAACCATTTACAAGAAACTACATCAGTGGCCGCCGTCAGAGCCATCATCCGCTGCTTTTCCAGTGCCTCCACCACATGACTTTGCGACCGACTCAAACAGCTGTGTAATTTCTGGCGCACAGTGTGTGAAGGCTCGGTTCCAAAAGTTGTAGCGCGGGTTCTAACAGAGGAACATCGCATTAGTTACATTGTTGTGCTGGATTTCGCCAAGCATAAAACAGACACGGCTGCCTTACCTTTATCAGCTCGATGAATGTAATGAGTAATCCCCAAGGGTGAGGCCGGTTCACTATCAGCCGTTCTAAGAGAACCCTAGTTATCTGCTCCTGGATATGTTCCTGCATATTCCAGTGCAGCTCCATTGTTAGTTAGGACTTGGTAAGGAAACAAACTAGATTCCTGGACATGTTGCTTGGACACACAAAAATTGTACTCGTAGTACAGTAGCAAATACAAAACTTTGCCAAGGCTACCAAAAGATATCAAATAAGAATAGCATGTCATTATACAAGGAAAAAAATGAAAAAAAAATACCTCGGTAGCTTCAGCAAATAGATACAGAATGATGAAGGAGAAGTAGTGTGTGTGGCTATTCGGGTAGCGCAGCTGGTTAGCAATCGCATTCAAAAAAAGGTAGCGCCCCTCCGTATCCAAGTTTGTTACGAGATATCTGAAAAAATCAGTGGCTGTTTCAATCTGAAAAATATCCATTGAACTATGGTTAATCTGTTGTGCTGACGCAGATGCATTAGCCTTGTTCAGTTGCAATTGTTGAACCGCCTGAAATTTAATTTCCAAATTGCAGCAGGTTAGAATATGACATTAATGTAAAACTCACAACAAACTAATAAAAGAAAAAGGGATAATAGGAAGAAGATTACTGCTATCATATCAGAAATTAATAAGAACAGCAAGACGACAATCTCAAGTGTGCGAAATGTGTGATAATTTTTTCGGAAAAACACTGGTCAATCAACAAGTACTCGGAAGTAGCGATGTCTATTGAAGTATTCAACATTTCCACCTCATGAAAAGAAAAAGGTACTCACTTGGATACCAATGTAGAGAACAAGCGAATTAATCAGAGGCACATTGTAGCGTGTCCCAGCAACATTAGCTTCAATCTGAGGCAGCAGCAACTTTTGCTTCAGATCATTCAAAAAGGACGAGCCATCTGGTCTCTGCATGATACCAATGAAGATTCAACAAAGTTGTAAGAGGAAGGTCCTGGACAAGACGAGCAACTCAACGTATGTAAATGCTATCACCTTAAGATATTCGTCGACATCAGTCTTCATATGCTTTGATTTCATAGCACCATCGATATCTGACATGATTCTTGGAGCTACTGTAATTTCGGCTAGCAGGTCAATCTGCCACAGAAAGAAAAAACAAGGGTCATATATTGTCTGAAATTAGGAGAATCAAAGGATGGTTTATGTTTCCTTAGATAGACCTTCAAGTTAGGAGTAGATGGGTCAGGAAGTCTCATGTTGCGCGGAAAAGCACTAAGAATGACATTGCGCATTTGAATGCAACTGGAAGGGATCACATCACAAAAACTGAAGTGATAGTCACACAGAAATTCAGGGAAGTCGTGTAGTAGTACAAGAAGCACTCTCATAGTTCCTTTGTACATAAGGTGCACCTACGTAAGACAAACACAACTGATATAAGAACTGGATTATAATTACTTGAGCAAGACAAATTCGAAAAGTGATTGGAGAGGGGAGGGGGGATTAACTGGTTCTAAGAGGTCGGCAGTTCTCAAGTACGGTTCCAAGAATTTGAACAGATCAATAAGAAGACGTTGAAAAAAAGGCCACCCTTTTTGTGAATTGCCTGTCAGCAGTCTTGCCATGAAGGTTCTGTGACTCACCAACTCAAGCCAAGCAAAGCTGCAACAAAACAGTGTTATCAGATAACACAAAAACATTACCAATTCAGATGTCAAACATAGTGCTAACTCTAGAAGTTAATATTTCAGCTTTAGCTATGGTCAAATACCAGAAACTATCAGCGCCACTATTACAGCATTTGGGTCCAAGGACAACAAGCACACAGCAAGCAGCAGAAGCAGCCATGTGCACATAATCGTGAGCAGCTGCAGGCTGCACCAAGGGGCAGCAGCAGTATCATTTATATAGTTACCCTAGTGTAGTTTCTTTATTTTGTCAAGTCATCTTATTATTTGATTAGTTCGATAAGATAAGAGCTGCTAGGTGCGGCATCGGGCTGGTCATCTGGACGCAAGGTCTTATTATCCCCGCCATCCCTTCTCCAAGAGAGTCTTACTGCTTGCTGGCTGCTACTTGAACATGAGCACCCTAACCAATTCTAATAGCAGTCAAGTTGACTTTCTGATGTGGGTGGGACTGTGAGTTGACATCACTCCATAATTTTAGAGTACTGTTTCAAACCAAATAAACTGGCAGTCCGGCAAAGGTTTATCTTCCTAGACATATACCACCAGGATACTAAGTAATTGCATCCAACTCTTCACCAAGATAGACCTACTCCATGGATGGTGTACAAAAGGAACTTTTAACGAGCCCCTTAGAGAAGGGAAAATCTTCAAGGATACAGAAGGCTAGAATACAAAGCACATTGAACTAACAATCTGGTATGGTGCCTAAACTATGAGGATTCAGAAACATCAGATGGCATAGCATGTAGATATTGACATAGGATGAGAAAATTAATAAGTGAGCCAAAAGCAATGGACAAACCTCAAGCTAGGAATTCTCAAGGGTTGCAGTACATGGAATGCATTTGCAAATGCGGTCAATACCTGATATACCAGAAAATGAGGTTATATTACTCCTGGTACAATAAAGAACAAACTATACATAGTTAAAAAGATGTGCAGTGTATACCTGGAAATTAGATCCATCATGATGGAGTTCAGAAGTACCAATGTCATTCAGCCAATTGATAAAAAAGCGAAAGTATGGTCGGGGATTGAATGAAGCTTTCTTCTCTTCAGCATCTTTCTGAATGATCCTAACTGTCACTGATAGAATCTGGACAAGTTGAAGAAAAAATATTAATGTCAGTACTTGGAAGTAATTTGCATGAAAGATTTCTTAACTTCAACTTCTGAATTTAGAACTTGAATCGGCATCCCTTAACTAGTCTTAGGGGCAAAAGGTTATCACTGGTTTCTAGATACTGACCTTGGGAAGAAGGCTGCCTTTATTTGGTCCTACTTCCACTGAACAGTTCTGAAGAAAAATAATAGAGAGCAATTAGTATCCGTATAATAGATGACTTAAACAATACTTTTGACAGAAATAACTACCCGTTTAATATTACTCACTGTGGCTAGCTATAAGGAAACTTTCTATAAGAAGCGGTGATAGTACAGCCCTGAGAGTGATTTACCAAAATAATCCGTACGAAAAGAACATCCAACAGTATCCAGGGCAAGCAACAGTTCAACGGTGAGTAAAGAAACAGAATGCTAAATAACTCACAGAAGTAAATAGCATAATAAATCATTATGAACAACTAAAGTTTATAAAACATGTCCCTGGAAACAAAATAAATTAATCAGTGCATTCTGTTTATCTTCACATGGCAGTCACAAACATAACAAGTTGAAAGCTGAAAAAAATTGGGACTTTAACAATTCCATGTTCATCATATAACAATCCTAAACCATACACAGCAGACTCCAAAGTAATAGGGAGTGTAGAAAGTAATTTTATAGATACCTTTAGTACCACAGACACTAGCTTCGAATATGAATCAATGGGGAAATATGATATATGTGAAGACTGCTGAGACAATCCACCAGGAGCAATAATTTGCTCAGAGACTAGAGAGTGTGCAACAGCAAGTTCCTGATTGATTCGAGATTAGCATGAAAGTAGCAAAAAAAGTGTACAATCTACAAGTAGAATAATCACCATGAGAATTCGGAAGAAACGCTCAGTGAATTCGTCTCCCTTCAGCAGGCCAATATGTTGCAACTGCATAACAAAACGACTATACGCCACATCACCAGCACTCGGATGATCACATACTTGACACCACTCAGAAAATAGGTGTGCAACCTGTGAACCAACCAACAAAATACATCAAACTACAAGGCATATACAATTCATCCTGATCAAGTAAAGATTCATATATTATCTGAATTATACAAAAATCATCTGTAGAAAAATATCAATGTAACATATTTATTGTCACCAATGTGGCTAGTAACTACAAGAATAAAATTATGGCAACAAAACCAGATGGCAGATTCAAACCAAAATATATACTATGGTTAAGCACTATTTAAGTCAACTTGCATGTCCAAATTATGGAATGTGAAAATAAGAGGATATCAACAACACAAATAAGCATCTGAAGCATATATATGTTGAGTATAGTATAGCTGTGGGAGTCCTTATTGGTCTATGTCTATCTCCCTAGTCCCCCAAGTCTTGTGTAATATATATATGCCCATGGGCTATTCAATACAGATAAGTTGCATCATAACATTGTTGCTGCTTCAGATCGAGCCGCTGCTGGATGAGGCTAACGCAAGGGCCCCGATCCCGCCGTCTGGCTGAACCCCGCTGGACCAGATCGCGCTGCACGCCGCGCTGCAGGCCGAGCTAAACTCGCCGCTCCTGCAGGCAGAATCCAGCTCAAAATTGCTGCTACACCTAGACTCCCGCATCAGGCCGCCGGAACCTGCTCTAAATAGGCCCACCTCAGCTCCCAGTCTGTTGTCTGACCAGCCGATCTGGCCATCTCCCGTGCGCTCATCAAATTCGTTGATCTCTTGTTCATGTCTCTCATGTCGTGAACGTCCACTATACCTTGTCCATCAGCCTTTCTCTTGGTCATTGATTTTTGTGGCCTCTCTTTGCGTTGTTGATCTACGGTCTTTCTCTGGTCGTCAAGCTTCTTTTGCCGCCGGTTATTCTTGGGCCATGATATTTTAAGCAATGCTTCATTCTCTCTTTGCATTGTTGATCTACTCCATTTCTCTTGCCATTGAGCTTATTTCGCCGCCAGTTATTCTTGGGCTATGATTTTATTTACAATGCTTCATTCTCTTGATGTACCATCTTTTATTGACAACCGATCTTCTACTGATGCGGTGTTTTCCTCTGATGATCTTCTTCGCTATCCCCTTTGGCTTGACTTGACAGGTTGTGAAGATTCTGCATGCTACGACGACACTCTCAAGACCCGGATTTGGATTATCATTTTTTTTCTAGTGTTACACTTCTTCAAATGCAATGCTATTGCATTGCATATGCTTTGCATTTGAGGGGGGGTGTTAAGGAGTATTAGTATAGGTGTAGGAGTCCTTATTGGTTATGTCTATCTCCCCCCAAGTCTTGGGTAATATATATATATGCCCCGTGGGCAATTCGGTACAGATAAGTTACATCATAACGATATAAAACAAAGAAAAGGCTTACTATTCTACCTTCAAGATTCATGTTGAAAAAATAAATCTAGTAAATATTGCAGAATTAAAAGTTTATGCTGCTGAACAAGTTCCACAAAATATACCTGGTCTTGAAAAGCAACAGAATCAGCCACAGTGGTGTCATTAACACTGTTTTCCTCTTTGTTTGTTCGGCTAGGTAGAACCTACAAATTTGCAAGATCAATATACAATTAAGTCAACGACTATGTTTTGAGAAAAAAAGTTCCTATGAAATAGGAGACACGTTCATCAATGTGAACACACGACACTTGAGAGAGTTGAGATCATTCTTAAATGTGGTCTAACCTTTTTATCCTTTGATTGTCTAACTTTGTCGTCCTTCCCAAAAGCAAAACCAGGAGCATTGTTGGTATTATTCCTTGCATTCTCAATCAACTGTTGCCACAACTCAGGTGAACCTGGCCTCCCTGAAATCTGCAAACAAAAAGTTGTTTCTACCAGTGAAAATCTGTTTGCGAGCAATCAGCCTTCCCGGCAACAACCGGAAGGATAAGAAGGACAAGTACATGGCTGAATCTGATTTCGACATTGCATTGAATCTGGTCTCAATTTCAAGTAACTACTTCAATGTCTAGTTTGTGTCCACCGTTTTGTAATTTGTTTGGCACAAAGAAATATATTTCTATGAAAGTATTCAACACAAAAAGGCGTCCTTGGTTGCCACAGAGCCTGCCCTTGGGGGCTAGACCAACGAGGCAACAACTGAATATATAAACAGCTCAGAAAATCAGTGTACCTTTGATAGTGCATCAAGAACATCATAAAGTTCTGATTTGATAGCAGGGTCCTGAGTAATCAATGTCTGGACAAGTGACATGGCAAATTCTGTTGCAACCTCTGAGAAGGAGAAAAGAACATTTGACACCCAATTAGTAGATCCAATATTTGTGAGGACTATGAAACAGAGGGAGTACCACATACTACAAAACAAAACAGTTCAACATACTATTTCGTCCGCCGTCAATTAGCTTTGCTAAATGAACACTGTACTCCCTGACATCCAGCAAATCAGAACGAATAAGAGAAAAAATGACTTCACTATTAAACTTCTTCTCATCGTCCGAATAGATAACCTGTGCACAAAAAGTTGACAAAGACCATTAAACAACGGGTGTGAAGTCCCTAACCTGAGAACTGTGGAACAATTACAAAAACCAAGAGCACAGTTGATAACTTCTTTCCAAAGAACAAATATCAATGAGGTGATCTCTCACACACAACGAGGGTTCTGAAGTATGCGGCATAAACCTCTGTGCCAAGTGCTAACCATACCTCACAAGCAACTCCAAAACGAAACTAAGGGTTGTAATTTTTATTGGTGGTATGTTGTTTAATACACCTGACTATTGTTGGCGGCCCTGCGCTCTTATGCAGAACTGCACAGCACTAATTATCTCACAAGACACAAAAAGGTCAATTCACACTCATAAAAGAAAAATCTAATGCATTAACAATGAATTATGGAAAACCAAGAAACCGAAAGAGGATAACTAAGGGGTATATCCCAGAGAGAAACATACCCAATTTGTTAGCTCCTTGATAACAAGCTTACAGACATCTCGTATCGCAACTAAAATTGCTAGAAACCACATGACAGAACCACTATTTAATGTGTTGTCATACAAACTTTTGAAAACCTGAGACCAAAGACACCAAGAAAAAGGTCAGAAGAACAATTAACAGTGTTATGAATAATTGCCTTAACAAAATGTACATACCTTCTGTGCAACAGCTAATGCAGCCTCATCACGGTTAACACATTTGAGTAAGATATCAGGAACTTCCGCAATAACAGACTGAACAAGAGAATACGAAGAAGACAGGTTAGTAACAATTAGATAAAATATATAGTTAATATACTTAACAGTGAACCCATGCACAGTGTGATAAGTTCGCAAAAATGTAACAGTGAAATAGGATCGATGAGCTGTTTGGTTCACAATAAATATTGCCTAAAAACAGTGCTGCACTGCTGCGCCCACGCTTGTTCGTTACACTTAGTTCCTACATGGAATGATGACATATTGTTTCTCTTTCCACAGTATTTACACCTATTGTTTTAGGCTTACAACACAGGACTAAAGGAGTAGTGGCAGAGGCCACACTCTGCCTAACACGCAAGCACTAAATTCCTACAGAGGAAAACCTTAGTGTGTGAAGTACAAGAAATGGGAGTTAACTGACCTGGATTTCCCCATCTTTACCATCCTTGGCAATCAAGACTTCCAACTGGACGGTAACAACAAATCAGTTATGCAAAAGAAAGAAAAACAGAGGTAGGTGATTCTGTAGAAATTAAACTATTGGAGCTTCCTAAATAGGTGGAACTGGGATTTAATCAAAAGGTACTGAAGGTTGGAGTTCATAGTAAATGTTCATTTTATTTACATTATGAGATATATAAAAAAAATAAACATAACTAATAACAAACATGATTGTAGATTCGCTCCGACCATCAGACATACCAACAATGTGCCTCTGACATGTGGGCCTGAGGCCCACTTGATGATACATCTTTGACACGGAACAAACCTAAATATTTTTCTCTACTGTTAAATAAATGGGCGTTGGAGGTGGCTCATCAATGCCGCACCCAACCCCCTTTTCAACCTTGTCAAAAAAATTCTTTAGAAATAACACATTAACTAACTGAAACACAGTGGAGCTCCTCCCTACCCAACAAACCAACTTAAACCACCTACTAAAAAATCTCCAGAAAATATGAAGCATGGCACAGGTCACAAAGAAGCACGACTAGGCGTGGTGTGGGGAGTGCATAAGGCAGAGCACAAAGTGGAGGCCTGATACCTGCCTAGGCAGAACCGGACTAGTGACCTGCTAGCAATGGATTACCTTGATCCGTTATATAATTGCATCCGTAGCAAAGAACAAGGCTACTTTGGTTAGAAACTAAGATAAATTATCATATGTATTCAACAAAAACTCCTCATTATGATGATAAATTAAAAGAACATATGATAACAAGTCCTAAAACGGAATAAAGATACTGACTCGCATGGTCAATACCTTTTAAACATATAAAGGTCACCCTTTCACAGCATTGAGAGTATATTTTACATAATTGACACTAGTTCCTTGTATAGGATGTTTTCTGTTATTACCCGCACATGTGCTTATTATACTTTGGCCTTTGGGTCACGCAATATAAAACTTAGGTATTTAGAAATCTTTAAAATTTAAAAAGATAGTTCATGCATTTCAAATTATCAGTGCACAAATATCTCTCCAAATGTCATTACCTTCTGGGAAACTTGTTCGTATTTCTCCATAGCATCACCAGTACTCAAAGGATCGGGTAACGCAGATCCTAGATTGCCAGAAAGATTGCCAGAAACTGTAGCTGGAGGTGGCGTCATAGCATTTAAATCCTGGTACATGATTGAAACAGGTTTCAGAAGTCTGTCGTATATCATGTATACATGAAGTGAAGAAGAAAAGTTATGTTGTTCGTGACCGTTATTCCTCCCACAGGAAGATCATTAGACATTAACGGAGGAGATGTGGATGCATCGTCAATGGTTCCACCAAGCCAGCCAGAAGAGTCGCTGGTCCCAACATGAGCAGGAGACTCACTATGAGGCACAAGTTATTCATCAATATATGGATAGCAGCTCGAGCAAAGCACATTCAAAACCAATAGGTACCAAAGTATGTGTACCTAGAAAGCTGTGTGGCGCCAGGAATCAATTCCTCATACACCAGCTCTGTAGGCTGAGTTATTTGAGCAGTCAAGAGAGCACTGGAAGCTGGAGCTAAACTTGGGCTGTAAGCTCGAGGGACGCCAAAATTGCTTGAGACAGCAGCTGTACCAGACGAACCAGAAACTGCAGCACCAACATTTTGGCCCTGGCTCTGCCATACATGAACAAACTCCTGAAATCAACAACGCAAGATGCAGCTAGTCACATGCACAGAACAGAAACATCATGTGTTAATTCCAATTGACAATTTAAAGTCCTGATGCTACACCTCATACACCCGTTGTTGGGCAGGTGACTCAGCCTTAGTATGGAGTACTTCAGGTACAGGGGCAAATGGACCTTGAGCATAAGTAAAAGAGTCATAGTATGCCGGACCAGCTGCCTCTCTTTTTTTCCTTTGTTGTGAAAAGGATTGAGTTATTTCACCCTCAATCGAATCAACAGCCTGCAAAATGGCATACATGTCATGAGGCTAACGAGTGAAATTCACCAACTTCACCATTGTAGTTCACTGTTGGCAAAATGCTGAAGGGGGCATGCTCAAGGGTGATCAAAAAAGGAGAGGAGGCGGTTCCTCATGAAAGCAAATCATTGGTAGATGTTGGAAGATCACACAAAACATAATGCATGGAAACTCAAGAAAATATGTCTAGACTTTTTAGGAACAGCAAATAAAAAAAAGGTAATCTCAAGAGATATGGATAGCATATCAAGGAGCTACCTTGCGGGTTGCTACAGTCTCGATACTTGCGCAGCCAAGATCCAAATTGTCGTTGATCAGAAGATGGATCACTTGCTCAACAGTTTCACTGTTGCTAATAAGGTTTTGAATAAGGCTTCGAAGATGAGACATTAGTGCAACACGAAGCGGTTCCTACACCAGAGGGAAAAAGGAAATAATATAATTAGTTGTACATAAGATTAAAAACAATAATGAAACAAACAACAAGAAATCAAAACCACAGAAGAACGTCAAAGCTTAAAGGGCTTAAAAACAAGCAAGAGGTACCTTGCAAGTAACATGGGCTAGACTTCCAGCTAATGTCCCAACCATCAAACGAGCAGAGCGATTTGCGGCACTGTAATCAGATTCCGTTGCATAATCCTTCAGGAAGTAAAATATCAGTAACAAAAAAACTTCACTATGACATGAAACTTTCAGAATGAATACAAGAAAGGAAACCTTCAGAATAATTTCTTTTGTAGTTTTGCTTGCTATTGTGACACTTCTCTCAATGACAGGGAGTATTATCTCTTTGATAGCCTTATCCAAAGCCACACCCATGATTCTATGGAATAACAGGCGTTAATCAGCTAGTCAGTAAAATCCAAATATCATCCATCATTTATGTTTAAAGGCATCAAACATACTTGCTGAACTGCAACTGTGAGCCAAGAGACAAAAGTTTTGAACTTATTCTGAAGCGCATATCATCATGTGGAATCAGCGACAAAAGCTGCAAACAACAAATGAGAAATTGCACAATAACATAAAAATATAATATCCAGTTAGCCAGCAAAAGATGGGTGAAAATGGTAGGTTAGCATGGCAAACCTGAGTGAGAGAGAGTGGTGATGGCGATAGTGATACTAATGGTGTTGGTGAAGGTGAGACCTGGGTCAAGGTGTGAGAAGGAACTTGCTCAGGCATCATTAGAGCAATTTTGTCATCCTCCACCATACTGTTAGGAGGGAGGCGGACAGGAGCAGTATACTGCATGCATAAAAATGTTTAAATTATAATACAACAAGGATGCAATTCCAATGTGGTTGAATTGATAACGCATGTCCAAGCCAACCTGATTCGGTATAGTTGGAAGGCTCTGGGCACGGGAAGTGCTATTGACCTCAGGCTGCAGATCTAAATGTTTTATTGGGGGGTGCAGGCCCGAAGAGACTTCTACAGCCACTGGGGTTTGAGATGAAGCAACATCTTTGTTTGAAAAATCTGGGTTTCCCTCAATTTCACGTCCTCGATCTTTAAGAAGTGAAGTCGGTTTTACATCTTTCATGTCCACACTGAGGTTCTTAAACAGGACCTAAAATCCCAAATCATAAAAGTTATACAGTGTAATAGTAGAACAAAAGATAAGAGTCAACAAGACAGTCAAAGTTGACAACCTCAATGTCAAATTTTAGATTCATCTTCAGGTTCGGTAGATTATAGATCTCAGCAAGTAAACTAAGAATTCCCATTGTCCATGGATTTGGAGGACGATATGCTATACTTGAATGGCAAGGTTCAAGAATCTGCAGAACAGGAATTGGTCATGATATCAGGCAGCATGGTTCATACAAATGAGAACACTGCAAGCCTGCAAATACATACCTTTGAAGTGAATGGAATTACAGCAATCATCAGTCCTCTCTCATAAGCCTGAAACAATAATTTCAAAAGATTGTCAGGCAGAATAGCTTAATACCACTTCCACTTGGCAGAATCACTCCAGCAATGGATGCACGCAAATGTAGGTAAATTGCAAGTTTTAGAAATAAATGAGACCGAAGAAGTCAGCCATGGCCGAACAGTTTGAGAAGGGGGAGAACTCAGAAACTGACCTCGGCAAAGAAGAAGCATGTGGTCACAGAAATCTAAAATGCAGAATCGGGTACAAAAAAATTACCTCCACAATGAGAGATTTTGGGTCAATTTCCTTGGCTCTTAATGCCTGGTTCCTTCCAATGGTAAATTTTCCCAACCAACTGCCCAAATTTTTTAGCAAGGAGCGTTCCTCAGAACTAGATTTGATAAGATCTGATCTTAACAAAACCTGCATAAGAAAATCGTAATGTTCAACAAAATTTGTCAAGCATAATATTGTCAAGACAGAAAAAGTAGACAACTTGAGAATGACCACAACCTTGCAGTTCTCATACGTAGCTTTCAGCATCTCCTTACTCAAGGATCTTGAGTTAAGTTTGTCAAAGAATTTCAGGTACATATCATGAAAATTTGGCTCGATGCTTGCCCTGCAAAGATGGATGTCCAATTAGTGCTTCAACATTAGAAAAACTGGTGTGAAACAGAAAGGAAACAAATGGGCATGGTACCTTTTCATGACCATGTATTGGGCAAACCAAGGATAATATTGTTCCTGAAGCACTTCATTAAATTCTTTCGCCTTGGCTTCCATATTAGAGGTGGATATATTGTTAATCATAAACAAGATCTTGTCCTGAACTTCAGATGAAGGAGTCTAGATGGAGAGGAAAACCAATTAGCCCAACCCACATTCTGTATTCCTCCAAGAGAGCACAAGCCAGGGAAAGAATAGCAATACCAACCTCAATCGGTCTATCTCTTTGCTCCGCTGCTGCTACAAGTGTCTCAATATTGAAAGCAATTCCGAATCCTTGTTGCCGAGGCAAACCTATCAAAAAGGGTCAAAAATATAATTGATGAAGTGGTAGGATAGAGATTATAGAACAAGCAAAATGTAATCACTCTTCTCATAAAATAACAAGCAATCAAGTCACCTGCCGAGGTTTTTCGAGGGAGCAGAAAACTGGTGGATTGAGCAGTATTTGACATGCTTGTAGAGTGAGCTAATGAAGAGGGTGGAACAGTTGTCTGCAATTGAAAAAATTTACTTCAGGTCAAAGAAAGAAAGTTACCCGTCTCTAAATTACACAAATGACACGAGGAAAGAAAGAAGATCAGAAACCACCACCACAATCAAGCATCTCACTGCTGGAAATATGAACAGGCAAGGTAACAGGAAATCATATAGAGAATCTTAATACATACAGTGCCTTAGAAAAAGTACCTTTAAATTAAAGGCTGAATCAGCAGATGCCGAAGGAACTGAAGGTAAAATGCTCTTATTCTGAGAGGAGCCGGTGGAGACCTTGGACCTGTCCCCAAGGACACTCTGTTGCCTTTGCTGCAACGCATAAGGTGTCCTTCCTAGCTGACTTGGAGATGTACCCGTTAACTGCCATGATGGTTCAGATGCCTAAATAAATCCAACCATGTCATTGAGGAAAGGGATTAGGTCACAGTACAACATATCAAAACAGTAAGCAAGTGGCAGGATCTTATTATCCTAACAAAATGCCAATCCACCTTCAGTTCCAATTTAACAGTTGCCCCAAAGATTATTTACCCTGTTCTTAAAGTTTTTGTGATGAGTTACCTCCATGGTTTCATAAGATGATGATCCAGAAACAAGCTGCTCCGTAGAAAGCGAGTTGCCAGCATTGGGCTCGTTTTGACTTGATGAAATCCTGGCAAGCGCTCGCTCAATTGAAGTGACCATTTCAGCATGAGTAGCTCGAAGATGCGAAATCTGCAATATGTGATTGCAGTACTGTGGCCACTCTATTACACGATCCATGAACTGTTCCAGTGCTGTCGTACCAAACATAAACATCTGCATCCAAATAACACGGTCAGGAATTCAGGACCACAGATAGCACAGATCAGTGAAGATATGATGTGTGGACAGCAACATAAAACAGATTTGAGCTACCTTTGAATCAACAGATTTGCGCAGGGCGTCAAGAACAGCACGTAGAGCAATTCCAAGTCCAAGGTGAGCCACAAGTTGATGTTTAATAAGGGATCCTGTTTAGGAAGATGGAATTGGATTAGATAACAGCACAACTGAGTGGAGCAGATGATGACTTCTGCACCTCAGCTAAGCATCTTCCATGCAAGCAACCAAAGCCTTAATATAAGGCATAGACTACTAACGTATTATTATAACCTTAATTCAAATCTTGATGTAGCAGAAATGAACAGAGTGTGGAACACTACTGCTGTGACAAATTGTATGTTCAGGTAACTAAACACGGATCCGTAATGAAATAACATAGAACATGTGGGCTCTCATAGTCAGATAGCATTGTTTGGACAGCATCAAATAATGAACTCCCATAAAAACATAATGCAACCTAAACTTGCATTGTTTGGATAGCATCAAACAGCAAAAGAAGACATGGTCTTGAAGGAAGCATGTGTGGCATTGCTCTAACCAAACCCAACACAGTAAAAGCCTAAAGCAAAGCAACACTTCCGAGCTGTAATTTCCAAGAGTGGGTAGTGGGATTGTACTTGTGTGGAAGAAGATTCTATATACTAAGTCCAGCTAAGCTATGAGCAGTTTAAGCAACAAGACGAGAACAAGAAACAGTGCTTTAATGAGAAAGAAAGCCTCAGTTCACAATTCAATATAATAAATGGTTATGAAGGTGTAGCAAAGTGAGGATATAGTTACCAAATAGCACAGCAGCAAGTTTAAGCTGCTTATCCGGGTACTTCGTAAAGAACTTGTATTCCTCAAACAGATTTGAGATCATACAATTAAAAATCGATTGCTCCCTGGAAATTCATAACATTAATGTAATCCATTTGCCAACAATACAAATATCAGCACAGTAAAAACTATACTAGACAAAGTTGGAGAAGAAACAGAGCATGCTAGTTAGTGGCTTGTTTTTATAATGATGTAACTTGGAAAACAAACTGTGGATTAATCATAGAACTTCTCAAAACAATCAATGTTGTGTGGGCAGTCTAACCAAAACTGAACTGAACAAGTTAAAATAACAATAATTTCTACCAGAAGGCAGGATGGTGTATTTAAATCATGTCCTACACTGTAAAAGAGACCAAGAATATTGTATTTCAGCGCTTGGACAAATGGATATCCACCACTTCAGCTTATTACCATCAGTTTGCTTCAAACTTCCTTGTGCATACAAATTTTTGCAGTGTTCTCTACTCCCTCCGTTCCATAACGGAGGGAGTATGTGACTATATGAAGCACAAGCTGAGTCAAACAGGCAATAAACAAATCATTTTCAAACAGATCTCAGAAATGCACCTTTTATCTGGAGAATCTTTAAAGCTAGCGAGCATTTGTATCATCACATCAATGTTTATCTGTCCAGAAAACATCTTGTGAAAGTACGCATTTGCTTCCATTTCAACGTCATCTGAACCTCCCTCTGAGGTCGGGATGTCCCTTAGTACAGAACCCTGATTCCTTGATTCATACGAAGTACACAATTCCCTTAGTTCATCCGAGAGTTGGTTGGACAAGAGCTGTCCCAAGTGAGACTGGAGAACCTGCAAATGTGTGTGACAATATTGACAACTCATGTAAAGAGTCAATAACAAATTGCAGAAGCAGAATAACCAAAGACTACTTCGAACCTTTATAAAGGGAGGACAAGCCTCCCAATAGATATCGACAACACTAGCTTGAGGTTGTTCCGTAGTACGCTCTACCGCATAAGATGCGGCGTTCATAGCTTCTTTCAGGAAATTAACGCATTCCTGGAAATCAGAGCTCAGAAGTGTAAATACGAGAAACTAAAGCTTTAAGATGGCAATGAACTTTTTTTACTTGTCGCTTTGGACATCAACGGTCTCAATATACTCATATTAATGAAACAGTCTCAGTATACACATTTGACCACAACTCTTTGATATCACAGTTTAAAAAATACTCCCTCCGTAAAGAAATATAAGAGTGTTTAGATTACTAAAGTAGTAATCTAAATGCTCTTATATTACTTTACGGAGGGAGTACATGTAAGCACCATCTGTACACATCTGAACATAACTCTTTAAATCACAGTTTGGTAAGTATAAAGGACACCACTCCCTAGTGGCGCCGCATAATTGATCTCCGGTGCGGCTGCTAAACACTAAGCACGTGAGGTAAAAAAAGCAGCGCACTGCTCCAAGTCACTCTTCCAAATCTGATCTCTCTGCTACACACTGCTACAAAAGCAAAAAAGCTAAAGCTACACTACGGTGTTGGATTATTCCATTGACTTTTATCTCCTAAGGGCCTGTTCTGAAGTCCTCCAACTTCACAAAACTCCACAAAACCAGCTTCTTCTCCTAGCTTCTCACTCCACGCAGCTATTTCCTTCCCGTTCGGCAGCTAAAACAGCTTCTCCATCGCTATCTTGGACTGGCAGCTGTTGATGGGCTTTCTAGCACCATATTGGGCCGACTGGAACCAGTCCAGGACGGCTTTTCTAGCGATAAACAACTAACGAACAGATGAATCGTTTTCTTTCGAGGGGATGCACGAATCGTTTTCCTTGGCGGTGGCACTTCGGCTGTAATATGGGTGAACTTCAGATTTTCGTTTCGGTGAAGCTGGGTCTTGGTCGCTCCACGATTTTGCACTGCGATCGGCCACAACTTCAGGAAGCTAGCTTCTTGCAGCTATTCCGTTCGGCTCAGCTCTATACAAATAATTTGTGAAGCTTGGAGTGGGAGGACTTCAGAACAGGCCCTAAACCGTTAATCCAATTGATGATCCGTTTTCACCGTTGGCTTCCACGTGACAAAATCTTCAAAACAAGATCCCATTTCAACATGTTTCGACAACTTTTTTTTCGTCAATAATTGCCACATTACTATCATTTAGTTGTCACAATATAATTCACTTAATGTCCAGATTAAATTAACGTGGTCGCCAATTTTATATTATAATTCTGACAACTAAAAACACTGAATGAGTGTAGTAGTTGCTGTCATTACAGTTCTGACGACTGAAAAAAATGAATGTGACAACCAATATTACAATAACTAACAACTAAAAACTCTAAATGTGGCAACCAGGTATTGCAATTCTGACAACTGAAAGCGCTGAATGTGAGAATCAAGTATTACAAAAACTGACAACTAAAAACTCTAAAATGTGGAAACCAGGTATTACAGTTCTGACAACTAAGAACACTGATTGTGATACAAAAACTGACAACTAAAAACTTAAATTTTAGCACCGTTTCAGCAAACAATTGATGTAGCACTAAAATACATCTAGATGCATCCGTTTTGAGCGACACGTAATATGGATGAGCATAGTAGTATTTTTATGTCATGCTCTCAAAATGGGTCTGCTTAGCACTAAAATACATCTAGATACATCCGTTTTAGCAACAAAAGCCAACACACATGCGGCGACGCTAAGTAGCTTTGCCAAATTGATATAATCTGGCAACTATATGGATAATTTATGAGGTAAGTAACTAACAGTACTGATGGAAAAAAATTGTCAAAACATGTTAACATGGGATCTAGTTTCAAAGATCTCGTCGTGAGAAAGCTAATGGTACGAATGGATCATCAATTGAGTTAACGGTTTGGGAGATAAAACTTTTACAAATTTCAAATTAAAAAAAGCTAACGCATGAGAGCCGCCGGACAGAGGCGCTAGCCGTGCGTACGCCGCTGCATATCTTTTCCCAAGTATAAATACTATACTGATTCAGAAGAACTTTCTATGAGAAATCTAATAATAGAATTTGCAAATGACAAATCAAGAAATTATTGTGTACATTAGCCATCAAAATTCAAAACATTGACTGCACGTGTACTAGCGATCTAAAAAGAATGGGGCAGGTATTGATAATTAGCAGATTTAAAACTCCAGAGCAAGTATGGAAAATGGATAAACATGCATGATCAAGATATAGTAATTTTGGGCATAATCATACATATTACCTCAACAAAACTGTCCTTGTATACAGTTAACTTTTCAGTGAGCCATTTCTCAAGATGGCTATGATCTTTCCTACAAGCAGCAGCTGCCAGTCTAATGCTAAATGCGAATGGAGTAGAATCAAGGGCAGCAGATAGGATCTGTTTCAAATGGAAATAAAATTTGAATGAAAGAAACACAAGATGAAAAAAAATGAAAACATTAGAACATTATGGCTTCAAATGGTGCCAACAACCAAATATTCTACAGCACGAGTATGTGGGGTGATCATTGTGCAATGTGCACCAACAACATTAGTGGGTTTTTTTTCCAGGAAAAGCTTACTATTTGTTGTACTTGTGAAGAGCCGAATATTACCCCTAACTTCCATAAATAAAATGAACACTGAAGAAACTGTAACAAAATTGGTTTTGAATTTACAACAAACCTTCAGGTCGTGACACACATCAACAATTCTCAGAAGACAGCTTGGATCAGAATGAGAATCAACAAATCCTCGAAGAGTGAGGCATGGGTTAATATGCCAGAGAAGATTCACCACATATCTCTTTGTGGCGTCCTTCAGAACAGCAGGAAATGCACAGGACAGCACTTCGAATTGGAGGAGATTATAGGTAGTCTGCATAGCAGAGTGTTAGGCTTGAGAATAGTAAAATGATATAAACTGGATGTAGATTGTTAAGCAGGACTAGAAGTCGTACATTGATGTGTCCAAGACCAACAAGTAGGAGTTCAGGGCAATGTCCCAAAGGATACTCCAGCATGGATCGCACCGACACAGTGTGTCCAACTTCAGCAAGCTGGCATAAAACCTCTAGAAGATCAAGGCAGAACCAAGCATGATTACCTGTGCTAAGACTTGCAAAGTCCGGAAGTGCCTAAAGGAAATTACAACTGTTAGATGTATGAATTGTACGCGGTCTCATCATGAGTAAAGATACATGTTATAAAAATAGTACCAGCAGCCTCAAACTATGTGCAAATGTAAAGATAGTAGCAGGGGCAGAAACTGCATGCTTTAAAAATGATATCTGGCCTTCTGTATTTGTCCACATTGACCCACAAACAGCATGAAGCGGAAAGGGATCCTGTATTTTCGAGAAATTTGTCAGCTACCTGTTGAAATGCCTGGAAATGACGCATATATGTTTACCTTGCAAGCGCGGCCATATATAGACATCAGCAAACAGAAAGCTGCTTCGTCCGGAATACTGAAACCCTCATGATCAAGGTTTTCCATTACACGCACCCAATTAGTACTTGGGGCCTACATGGGAAAGAACAACCAAGTTAGAATGCAAAAGTGTGAGGGAAAGGAAAAGGATACAGCATGATAAAGAGTAAGAGATCACCAGTTCGTTGATTGAATCCACAAGAACATCTGTGTTCCATGTAGTTAATTGAGGTGACTCACTTAAGTGAGTATTTAGAATAGCAGATACAAAGGTTGCATAAGTGTTATGGGCCTCTCCAAGACTGTTTTGAGTGCCAATAACTGCCCCGAGCAACTTAGATATTGCCACATCATCAAGAGGCTGAAAAGTGGAAAGTATTTCCTTACACTGCATGCTGTCAACAGTGCATCCATAACCCAACTCAGTTACGATGTCCGCCATACTTATTTCTTTCCCAATTTCAGAAAGAAGTGACTCAAAGTCGTCATTTGTGCTACCAGAGTGCATCTCTAAATGTCTGCACGCCACAGAAAATAGGGGGGGGGGGGGGGGGGGGGGGGGGGCGTAAGTGTAAGTAAGCACATGGACATGAGGTGAAACAAAACAAAGACTTTGGCTAGTGAAAGATTAAACACCTTGAAGGATTTATTGACTGAACATCATCGTGCTTTCTGGGTATAGGAGCAAAAAAAGGACTCTGTCCAACTTCTAGAAGAGAAGTAATGCTACTAAAAGTATCCATGTGCTTTGTCAGGCCATCGGTCTGGTGAAGGAAGACAACGATTTCATGAATTTGGTCATTTGATATCGATTGATTAGGATTCAAACACAACTCCTCAATTTGAGCAATTGCAAATTGTTGCCCTGGAACAATGAAAATAAAGTAGATGTCAACGAATAATTGAAAATAAGAGAAGCAGCACTCAAAACACAGAGTTGAACCTACTGTTTACCTTTCAGCTTCATGCCTGAATTATCAGAATCTGACAGTGCAAGACCAATACCGACTTTCTCAGCTGCTGAAAGTTTTAGGACACTCGACAGGGTCTCAAGGAGACCATCAGTAGCAGTCATCCGCATCAGTGCCTCACAGAAGCAAGTGCTGAAGTATGTTTTATCCAGACAATATCTGAAGGTGGCGGACAAAAGATCATGTTTCAACTGCAAGTTTTTCACGTCCCTGTCATTCAACAGCACTTCATCCAAACAGACTTGGAGCAGCAAAAGACATCCATCATGACCATAGTCAACTAACTGAAAAAGGTGGAAATCTATCAGAAAACATGTATTACCAAAATCAGATTTAATTGGTACTTTGCTTGTATGCGGAAACAGTTAAAGCAATAAGTTTCTCTCATAAATGGCCAGATTGTGCATTGTGCACATGCCTATACTACACCCCCCCCCCCCCCCCCCCCCCCGGCAACAAGCCAGCACCTTGTCTGCAATTGAGAACCTTACGCAAGAGATACGGAGACAGAATCCCACATGCCGGCAGCACCGTGTGCTGCACTCTCAGCCCACTGCTGCGTCGTTCATACTTCTATATACATCTAACGGACAGATGGGCCACCCGGGATTTGCATCGCCAGCATTCACAATGGTGGGTCAAAAACAGCTCGATTATTGACATAGTGTCCACACACAGCAGTCAAGCGTGCGCGCATATAAGGCCTCGGATTCCTGGGCTCGCGCGGGCCCTAACTTCTAGCTAATCGTACAATGTAAGCTCGATCGGGCAAGCATGACCTGGCACAAGCGCTGGGGCTCGCAGGCAGGCAGGCCATATCCCCTGCGTACAGTGGTCGATCGTGAATCCACGACTAGACAGCCGACCGATTCCCGGTCAGGACGCTACACATCCATCCCCGATTGGGAATCTAGGTCACCCAGCTCGAGAATGCGCTACAGCAATTCTGGAGGCGCACAGGCGTGACGAGTGAGACTAAGCAGATACGAGCCGCGGCGGGTCAGATCCGGGCGGGCGAGGGGCGAATCGGACGCGACGGACCGGGCGGCGGGCGGCGGGGGAGTGGGTCTAGGGTTTATCACCTGGCAGAGCTCGCGGCGGACGGATTCGCAGTCGGCGTCGGTGGCGCCCTGCAGCACCAGCCGCACCTCGGCGGCGACGCCGGGGTGGTTGAGCGGTACCATCTCTCGCCGGCGTGCGGCGGCGGCGGCGACGCCGCGGCGGACGGGCGGGGGTCGGCTGGTGGCCTTGGGTGTTGGGTCCGAGGGCGAGCGAGAGCGGAGGCAAGGGGGCCGATGGTGTTCGCGTTTTGTTTGCGCAGATGGTGTTTATGGCCTAATATAATCGCGCCGATCGATCCATCCGAGCCGACCGACCTGTGTCACGGCCTGTTTGCGTCGATCTGCCCATCCCTGCCCTGATCGACGGCTGTGAGCGTCGCTGCTGCCCAACCGATTTCGGAGATATCTTACATCTTACATCTTACATTCTTAAAAAATTGATCCCACTATCGGTGACGGATCTAGACGCTGGGGCCTGGGCCCGGGGTGTGGGGAATTTTTCGTTCGTTCACTGTAGTGTATTTGTATTGTTCAACACTGTTGAATATTGTAGCAACGAAGGAGGCCCGGGGCTCAAGGTTGGCCTGCTTCCCTCGCTGCCCACTACTACCTATTCTCTTAACATGCACATACTTCACATCATCATGCATGCCACATTAGCTTTTTCATCGCCATTAAATACCTCACCATGCATTTCGCATCACCAAATGTGCTATGGTAGAGAAAAAATATCAATTCTCATTATTATCGTGTATGAGAAACTCCACTTTTTTATATGGCCGCACCTCCCTCCCACCCACCGCTCCTCCTCACCTGTACACTGCAGAAAGTCTTCTCGACGGCGGCCCATGCCCCTCTGTTCCCTCCGTCGGCGTAGCCGGTTGGGGTGGAGTGGGGGGGTGGGTGTGCTCGCTCTTAGTTAGGTTTTTCTTCCTGTTTGGCTTCCTTCCATTGCCGGTGAGCGATGGCTTGATGGAGTTGGTCCAAGTCTTCTTCCGGCGTCCAAGGTGGACGGCGGCGTGGATCTAGTCAGCGCCAAGCCTTCTCAATAACCTCGCCCTATCTCCCTCGAGGTGGTTCGTTTTGCTGCGTTCTTGCCATCCTCTGCTTCGTTTTGGCCGTCATGGAGATGGGAAAAATGGATCCTTGGATGTATGTTGTGGTGAAACTCCTCCTAGATCTGCTGCTGCATTTTTCGTGAGCTCATTCTCGGCGGCGCCTCGTCGGCCTAGGGCCAGGCAGCCGTCGACTATGCTGGCCGAAAGGCGGCCATTCAACGCTTCAACGACTCCGGTAGCAAGCCGGCGTCTTCTCTCCAGCAACCTCCCGGCCGATGTGCCAAAGGGGAGGCTCTACAGCCCCGCGAGCTCGGCATCCTTCGGCACTTTGGTCCCAAGTGGTCTTGTCCCCGGCGACCTTGGTGCTGGCCGTGACCGGCGGCGGAATCGACGCGTCTTCAGTGGTCAGGGACCCGATTGCTTTTTCTCAGAAAGTTCTAGGGTTTTCTTTGTAATTTGTAAGCCCTAGTCTGTAAGTTCCAACTTCCAGAGGGGCCGATCTGTAACTTGTACCACTGTTACAATTTAATGCAGCAGGGGGTCTTCGAGACCCTCCTCTTTAATGTTCAAAATAAAACTTTTTTATACCAACTGATTCCTCTACAAAACCATGATGGATCGATAAGCCGATATATATTTGCATACCGTTACTATTACTTATTCTCTTAACATGCACACACTTCACATTATCATGCATGCCACATTAACTTTCCCGCCACCATTAAATATCTCATCATGCATTCCACATCACCAAATGTGCCATGGTAGAAAAAAAAATCCTCATTACTATCATGTACGAGAAACTCCACTTTTTTATACCAACGGATTCCTCTACAAAACCATGATGGATCGATAAGCTGATATATATTTGCATACCGTTAATTTTATTTCATGAAAGGAAACCCTATTATTAACCTTTGTTTATCTCATTTGCATCGAAGTTGCTTCTATTTTATTTTTTGTCTGATATATATACTTGCATGTAGTCTCTTTGATTATAATTGATGCTTCGACAAAGCATGCATGTTTACATATATTGGAATACTAGAAGAATATCTCGCGCGTTGCAGCGGAAATCTCTATAAAAACTTTATAATATAAGTTTAAAAGGTATAAGATACATGTAAATGAAGTGAATGACATGGACAAAATATTGGCCACAATAGAGGATGATGTGGATAACTTGCATGTTGAGATAGATAACATGCATGCATCTTAGTGGTTTTTAGTGAATAACATGGACAAATAATTGGAATGGTGTGGAAAGCTTGCATGTTAAGATAGATACCTTAAATGCATCTTAGTGAGGTTTTGCTTTATAAGAGATATAGATATAGTTGGTATGGAGATTGCATATAGAGATTAATAATATATTAGTTGAGATGAAATGGAAAATTGATTGGCTAAGAAATTGATGAAGTGAATAGCTTGCATGTGAAGAGAGACAATTTTAATGACTTAAGTGGGTGACATGGATAATTGATTGGCTAAGAGAATAGATGATGTGGATAGCTTGCATGTTGAGATAGAAAACTTAAATGATCTATAGTGGGGTTTTGTTTTATAAGAAGTATAGATAGATATCCACTAAGCATGCATGTTTGCATATATTGGAATATATCCATGCCTACAAAATTCAAAAGTTGTTCAACTATGCAACTTTTTGTTACTTTTTTTTGTGAATGTATTATACCTTTACCCCTGTGTGTGCATTAATTTCAATTAAATTGCTTCAAATTTTTTGTTTAATATTTTTGTAGGAAATAATCAGAACATAATGTGGTAATTGTATTTTGTGAGTTCACAACGTGCTATATGTAATTTGAATTATGACATTTAATTGCTGAAAGTTTAACTTCATCATTGAACGTGATTGTTTAACTTTTATTGAGCAATGCCTTGATTGGTGTCATGAAATAAAACAAAGAACACGCATTGCCTTCTTTCTTTTTTTGACCATAAAACAAAGAACATGCATTGGTTTCTTTCTTTGTTATACATACAACTCTAAAAAAACTGAGCAAAATATCCCGCAGCAACGCGCAGGTATCTAGTTATACATAGATGTAGAGCCTGTTTGGGACTACTCCACTCTAAAAAATTTAGCTCCGCTCCAATAAACGCAAGTCAAACGGGGTAACTCCATAATATGACGCTCCACAGATAAACTAGAATCTGAGTTACAACTCCCTGTTTTTCAATTTTTCACATGCTCGTGTAGCGGTTGTCAAATGAGGCGTAGCTGAATGATGCTCATACAGCTGAGAGATTGTCTTGACGCGGTTGTGAGTTGTTTTTGGATTGATTTTGGGCTGTGAATTAAGGTTTTTTTGGCGTGTCAAAATAGCCTAGCCTGAACTTCGTTAGTTAAGCAATTTTAGTTCCTGTTAGGAGATGTGATGGCTGAAATTTGCGCAGATGAATGGTGTTTTATCAGTTTTGGGATTCGCTTGGCATGCTTGTGTGTTGCTATCGGATTGATTATGGATATGAATTCTGAATTTTCTTGGTACCTTAGCCTGAACTTAGGTAGTTAAGAAGTTTCATGCCCTGTTAGGAGATATGGAGTACATTGTTTAAATTTATTTGTTTTATTTTGGTCTCAAGGTTAGGTTGGGCGCAAGCATATCTGAACGTGCACTGTATGCTAGTTGGATGGGAACGCTAGGGAAATCTAGCAGGGGATTTACGGCTAGCGATGGAGGCGAAGTTGTAAAGCCGGAAATGGGAATAACTTTTGACTCTTACGAAAAGGTATGATTTCTATAATCTTTATTCTTGGGAAAATGGTTCCGGTGTTCGATACGGCAAAAACCGATTAAACTCGAACAAAAAGAAGACAATGCAGGAGATTCTTGTGGTTACAGGCAATAAATCGGTCCAATTGCCCCAATGACTACACACCATAGTACTACATGTTACAAATCCGGTGGTTACATACTAATAATAGGAAATAATAAGCTAGATGTCACCCTAATGGGGTGCAGACAATTCGTCGGAACAATTGCCCATACTGATTAGAGATCATACTACTACAAGATACAAATCCGCATCTTACATACTACTAGCTAGTACGAAATAATAAGCTAAATACTACTATCAAAAACAATATGGCTTAAGTTTCAGGAGGTGAGTTCCTGCGAGGGTAAACCAACTTGAGAAAATAATCCAGTGAATTATTGTGCACAACCAACTAACGGTCCATGTATGTTAAAACTGGTACAGCTAGTTCGGGCTTCCGAGAGGGACCGTAGAGGACCTAGCGCATGCTATCCATTTATTGCGCACTCTCCGTGACAGCAGCACTGTTCAAATTACTTCTCTCCATTGCTATACAAAGTTTAATACATTCTCATGCTCCCGTCGATGAAAGGATGGATGATCCAGGATAGTAAGACCATATAGTAGTATGACCCATTTGGAATTTTCGTCTAAAACATCTTATATTAGCTCTGTAAACTAATATAAGATGTTTTAGATCACTCATTTTACATTAGTTTACGGAGGGAGTATTCGTGTGCATTCATTGTCTTCGATGGAAAAAGAGTTTGATTTATTGATTGTCAAAAAGAAAAGGAGTTTGATATATTTTTCTTGGAGTACAAACTTCCAAATGGACAGGGTTCTGTGTACACAGTAGGCTTATTGTCGATTTTTGTGTCCTGCTTTTATGCTTTTAGACTATACATAATAGGAAGTAACTTAGACTAGTAACATGGTCTATATTACTATCTCTATAGTGTGGAGTAACATATATATGGTGTCATGCAACACTTCATTTTTATGTTGTAGACTCATATTGTTTTGATATGTGTGATGTTACACATAGTGTGAGTAATCTCTCTTTATTCAATAATTACTTATTACATCATCTATTTTGCATAGTTATATGCGGTATGCCGATGTTTAATGGAGACGGTTAAGTTAAACTTTCACGTAGAATTCATGCTACACTAGTTCACATGACTTAAACTACAAGCTTTGTGTAAATCTAGTTTCACATAAACCCTTGATCGATACTGGCCTGCCACAAGGCTTCCCCGCGGGTGGAGCTTATTTGTCATACTCCAGGGCCTTTCTTGAGTTTATTAGAGAGCACCCAACTCTCACAGACTGCGACAATTAACAGCCAAGCTCACGTAGGCGTGTTCCTCAAAAGATGCTATATAGGATGACATATCTTACATTCTTAAGAAGATGCTCCCCACTACAACCAAATCTCTCAACATGCAGCCCTTCCACCTCACAAAATGTGCCACATCAACATCCTCTAATATAATTTTTAATTTATTTGCAGAGAAAACAATTTTGAAAAAACACAAAGTCCGACAAAGTACATTACCCTCATCAAGAATATGTACGACAATGTTGTGACAAGTGTGCGAACAAGCGATGGCGACACTGATGACTTCCCAATCAAAATAGGACTACACCAGGGGTCAACTTTGAGCCCTTATCTTTTCACATTGGTGATGGATGAGGTCACACAGGATATACAAGGGGACATCCCATGGTGTATGCTCTTTGCAGACGATGTGATGCTAGTCGACGATAGTCGGGCGGGGGTTAATAGGAAGCTAGAGCTGTGGAGACAGACTTTGGAATCAAAAGGTTTTAGGCTTAGTAGAACTAAAATTGAGTACATGAGGTGCGGTTTTAGTACTACTAACCACGGGGAAGAGGAGGAAGTTAGCCTTGAGGGCAAGTGGTACCTCAGAAGGACACCTTTCGATATTTGGGGTCAATGCTGCAGAAGGATGGTGATATTGATGAAGACGTTAGCCATCGAATCAAAGTTGGATGGCTAAAGTGGCGCCAAGTTTCTAGTGTTCTCCGTGATAAGAGAATGCCACAAAAGATAAAAGGCAAGTTTTATAGAACGGCGATTCGACCTGCGATGTTGTATGGTGTTGAATGTTGGCCAACTAAAAGGCGACATGTCCAACAACTAGGTGTGGCAGAGATGCGCATGTTGAGATGGGCATGTGGCCACACAAGGAAGGATCGGATCCGGAATGATGTTATACGGGAGAGAGTTGGGGTGGCACCAATTGAAGAGAAGCTTGTCCAACACCGTCTGAGATGGTTTGGGCATATCCAGTGTATGCCTTCTGAAGCGCCTGTGCATATCGGGCGGTTAAGGCGTGTTGATCATGTCAAGAGAGGTCGAGGGAGGCCGAACTTGACTTGGGAGGAGTCTGTGAAGAGAGACCTGAAGGACTGGGCTATCAACAAAGATCTAGCTCTGGACAGGGGTGCGTGGAAGTTAGCTATCCACGTGTCGGAACCGTGATTTGGTTACGGTATCTTTTGGGTTTCAGCTCTAGCCTACCCCAACTTGTTTGGGACTGACAGGCTTTGTTGTTGTTGTTATTGTTGTTGTTGTTGTTGTTGACCTTGCTGTGGTCTGTCTTTCAGGAATGAAGAAAAGGTCAAACGTTGTTGTCCATCCGTCTGCTCAATTACCCAACCGCTTGGCTTCATCGCTCTCTTAATCTTCTGCATTTGACCCTCTCCCTCCACTAAAAATAAATGCAAGAGTAAGGGATGCGATCTGTTCTTCCCTTTAAGCAATGGATTTGTGCTTTAACCGTGCCAAGCCTGATGGCAAGGGAGCGCCCGAATCCATTTGCTCTTTGATCGTTTGATCAGCAGGCATAAGCGTTGTCCATCCCCTTTTGCTTTCCTTGCCCCAAACCTTGAATCCCACCTACACCTTTTCTCCTATTACAGGGATCGGGCCATGGATCATGTCGCCACCTCCTCCTATAGTTATTTCTGTCCATCCACATGTACCTAAGGTCATCAACTCGAAGAAGGCAAATAAGAATTCAGCACGAAGCCCTTTTTTAACGAGTAAAATTCAGATAATGGATTTTACTGTTTTTAGGTCTCGGTAGAACAAAAAGATGGGCAAAAGTACAGGAGATTGGCCTAGCCTCCTGAACGTAAGCATCCAGACATAGCGCCGATGTCATAGGGGGACATTCATCTTTCTCTCCCAATCTCGCTCCCCTCCCTGAGTCGTTGTGTCATTACTCATTAGACTTCAAACTGCATGTTAACTGTTGATCTCTCACAGCTTTCTCTCCATGGCCGAGGTGGTGGCGTGATCTCTCGTGACTCCACGACAAAGAACCATGTCTCTCTTTCCTTTAGTGTCATGGACATTTCCCCCTAAAGATTCCATCCTCAAGTGTTTTCAATGTTTTCCTTAACATTTATTTTTAATTGCATTTTTTCGAAGAATGCCAAGGACAACACCCTGGTAAGTAAAACAATAGTTGTACATCATGTAATTAAGCCAGATGTGCTAACGACATGTTTTGATGAAAATAATAGATTAATTGATGGATCATGTGATTGTCTCATTATATCGTTTGTGGATTCTAATTTCTAACTGTTGTTATTTTGAAATATAATAGGTAAAACTTTCTGAGTAAGCAAATTTCGTAGTCAGGGTATTACCTACAATTGTAAGACTTTTTAGAAATAGTTATCATGTCTCCCACTAAAAAAATTTCTCATGTCATTATTTTGCCTTTTTTGGTAAATTTGTGTACATTAGTCCTTCTTTGCAACATTTGAGACCTAATAGTTGTATCTTATTCATGCTGATTTTGGATATTTGGAACATATAGCTGAGCTGGTTGCTCATGTCTTGCCTTATGACTGGCTTTCAGGTGTGCTTTACGTATTCCATACATCTCAGTTGGTGGCTCATCTCTTTCTTGATGACGTGATGGCTACCTTTTATGTGCGCGTTATGTATCTCATATGGCCATATTTATTCTTATGTCCACATTTTGTTTTCTTTCAGAAAAAAATACTTGGCTAGACAAATTTGAGCATTTGAACAAATGCAACTTTTGATGTCTCTGCAATTCAATCGAGTTTGCTACAGTTATTCTGGTGATCTTAAAAGCCAAATGACCATCGAGGACATGAATGTTTGTATTTTTTTACAAAAAAATGTTTGTTTAATATTTTAAATGTAATATCATTAATATTGGATCTTTAGTTAGTGCCCTACTTCATTTCTATATATTTATTTTTAGGAGGATGTATTTGATTTCTGATATCCTTTGAAACGTGTATAAAAACTAGAAAGTCCCGCTGCAACGCGCGGGATATCATCTAGTTTGCTTATATGCATAAGCTATTTGGAACACATTAAGATAGATATTAACCTGTCATGCAAATCATGAGAGTATTGCATCATGACGGAATGTGGTCACCAATATAAGGATACTCTCCGTGAAGGGGTGGAGCACACAGACCTTCGTGGTGCTCTTGCGTAGGAGGACGAGGAGGTTGTTGCTGAAGCCGGCGATGTGGTAGCCCCGTAGCTCCGGCAGGCGGACGCAGAGGCGCCGGGTCATGCGCGTGTGGAACAATGCGATCTCGGACAAGTCCTCCGCGCGGACCGCGTCGCCATCACAGAGCGCCAGCCAACCGCGCGGGCGAAGGCACGAATCTCGCCATGGACGCTGGTGTGCCGGCCTAAGGATAAAGGAGGCCTAGGTATTATTGATCTACGGATGCAAAACCAAGGATTGTTCTTGAAACAGTTACACAAAATCTATAACAAGTGTGTCATCCCGTGGGTAAATCTCCTCTGGCAAGTTCACTTTGCAACTGGAGTCCCTCACGCTTCTGACCCATGCGGGTCGTTCTGGTGGTGACACATGTTCGAATTATCCCCTGTCTACAGGGCATTAATTAACAAAGGTGGTGATTGGAGATGGTTCATATGTGCTATTCTGGAAGGATATGTGGATGGGAATATACTACCGGACACCTATCCCAGATTGTTCTCCTTTGCTAAAATGTTATGTATCGGTTCAGGAGCTGCTGACCTCTGATTCCTTGGGGGCCAACTTTCATTTTCCTCTCTCGATCCAGGTCAGGGATTAGTTGCATACCCTGCAAGAAGTGACCGCAGAGGTGGTGTTGAATGAGGGTGATATAGACGAATGTCGTGGTATTTGGGGCAAAGACAGGTTCAACTCCAAGAAGTATTACCTGCACTGCTTTAAAGATGTTCAAGCTAATGTGGCCTTTCGTTGGATTTGGAAAACTAGTTGCAATAATAAATGGAGAGTTTTTTCTTGGTTACTATTGGCTGACAAACTGAATACTAGAATTATGCTTCGTAGGAGACACTTTGTGATTCAAGGCAACGACTATTGGCTGGCTCCCCCCCCCTTGAAGAAACCATTGAACACCTCTTCTTCACTTGCCCGTTTAGTAAAAGTTGCTGGGCTAAACTCAATATCAATTGGGTTTAGAGTGGGAATAGATTGGACATGGTTCATTATGGTAGGAGAAGTTGGAGTGGTCTCTTGTTCATGGAAGTTTTTGTGGTTAGAGCTTGGGGGCTTTGGAAGGAAAGAAACAATAAACATTCAGAGGGATCCCCCCTTGATTGACTCTTGGAATCTCAGGTTCGAATCAGATTTGACTTGCTTAGGTATAGGGCTAAGGCTGATCTAGAACCCTTCATCTTCCAGACTGTACAATCTACCTAAAAACTGCTACTGACCCCCCTCCTGTAAATCCCCCTTCTCGATCTCCCTCTCTCTCTCTCTCTGTAAATCCATGTAACTCTTTGTAATCTCCTCTCCCCCCTCTCCTGGTTGGTTAATATAAAGAAAGTGGGTATTTCACCCACTCTCCATTAATCTTTCAAAAAAAAAGAAATTGATATCTTCTTCCCCTTTTCGAGGAAAATATAGGGAAAATCAGTGATACAAAGAATCCTCTTCCATCATTTCTGCCTATAATCTTACTATTAGGAATATTGGCCATAGGGTGATCTCACAAACCGACACAGGTGCGTAGGTAGAGAATACATAGTGCACGAGACAACTCTCTCTAAGGGAGTACATACAAAAACTCTCTCTCTAAGGGATAAAACGTAGGATAACCCAGATCACTCGGACTAGCTGAACTCTTGGGAACAAACACAACCTAGGTGGTTTGGCTAACGTTTTGGCACAACGATACAGTCGAAAGGCGTGAAAACGCTAGATAGAGAGTCACTCGTGGGAAGGAGAAGATTTGCTGGATGTGTTGTTTATGTCATCATGCACTTGTTCAAATTTACAATTGAGTAAATTCTTCACGCAACTTCTAATTGATGTTTGTCATATAAATACATTTTTATGGAAAAAATTATATTGAAATATGTTGAGCCATTCATTAAATATATTTAGTGTACGTGAGGATATGCAAAAGGAGTTCATAACCTGATTTTAATTAGCAACCTTTTTTTATCTAGACAGGAAATCAAAACGTTATGGAGAAAACTGATCCATGCATGGCATAGGTGGATAATTATTTTAAACTGTAGTGTCAATAAATTATTTATGAGATTTATCGGTTATGACCACTTAGTGAACTAGATGATGCCCCGTACGTTGTTGCGGGATTTATTTTTCAAAATATTTCAGTAAAATGTTTGGTTAAATGAAACATGTATATTTGAAATAATAATTTTTAATTAATATATAAATTTAATATACACTAGCTGAATGCCCGTGCGTTGCCACGGAGAAAAACAACTTTCAAAAGCAACAAGTGACTTGTTAGTCTACGATAATAGAAAGCGCAAAGTTTCATAATACAGTTTAAGGTCACATCCCCGACCAACAGTGCCATTGTAAGGCCCGATATGCGGTACTGTTCCAGATCTATATGTTTCCATCCAGATCCGGGGACGAAGCACATATCGGTCCCACCGCGACATATGACAATGCCATATGCCCCGGATTTCCAACATGATATCACAACATTACAGATACAAGGAGACAACATCTCATACAATCGGCATACAACTGCCTTAATACAATACAACAACAGAAGATATATGTCTGGTTACAGACTACAATCAAATGCCTACTAGCAAAGAGAAAACATCGATCCCATAACCACACGGGTCCAGGCCCTCCGCCGGGATCCGCCTAACTAGTCGTCGTCGAGTCTCCACGTGAAACGCCGATCACCATACCTGTTGTCGATCAAGAACCCTGAAAAGAGTTTGGGGGTAGTATCATGAGTACAGAAGTACTCAGCATCCAACTGTAGTGGTCAACTGACCCAGCAAGGACTTCATCACTCGTCATTTTAGGACAACTAGTAGTTTACGGTAAGGATGGGGTAAGTGGTGAAGTTGCTGCCGCACTAGCATTTATGAAGTGGCTAACAATCTACAGAGTAAGATAAGAAGCCAAGCATTAGATGAGGAATCCCCTCCAACAAGTCTTGCTATCAACTACTTACGCAAACATAACACCTATCCTATCCTTGTCCTCCTCTTCGCATCCCGACGAAGAAGAAGCAGTTAAGGCACACACACGTTGATCAAGTTGTATTAAGATTATCTCAGTTGTTGTTGTCTATGAACAAGACGTAGGTCTCAAGTCGTCCATAACCGTGGACACGGCTTCTCGAAAAGATTTAACCCTGTAGGGGTGTACCAACTGCCCATTACGAGGTATCGCATGCTCGCCCATCTCTCTCAGTTGCTACCCGTTAGAGGCAACCATTTTATGATTTAGTTCCGAGAGATCCGAAACGACAAGTCCCTCTATCTAACAACGCACAAATCCAGGTGGCCCCCGGGGAGTCGACACCCAATCCAAAAGCCGGCCACGCTCTCAGATCGTACTCTTCCGTACGGCTAAGGTCGGGAAATCACACCTGACATCAGGGGACCCCTAGCTGACCAAGTGTGGACCAATAGAGGAACTCTGTCTCCGCTGGCCCAAGTTGTTTGAAAACTACCGGCAGCTGACCAGCACACACACGGGTTTCAAATGGTAAATCAGCTTGGGCCACCTCTAGAAATGTTTGAAGCTAGGTAGGTAAGAAGAGGGGACCCCATAAAATCCCACACGCGATTAGGCACGCTCAGTCTTAAAACCAATACCCGGAACTCGGGTCCTAGGTGACTCGAATAGAACAAAGCGTCGGGGCGGGATAAGCTAGACCTTCCATCCTTCGTCGAGTATAGTCAACATTATAATAATCATATCATCAACAACAATATAATATAATAAAGTGATAGCCCAAACCAAGGAGTAACAGGGTAACATCGTAGCATCCTAAGCATGCATACTAAGCAGGGGCTGAGCAACGAGCAATAGTAACATAGCAGTACAAGGTTTGCTGGGAAGGGACATGGCTGTATCGGTTTGAAAGAGGCTGTAAACATGTGGTAGGATCAAACATCGACCTAACCTAGACTAGCATGCAAACCGCTGGTTGAAATAGAATGGATCATAAGTAATGTATAGTCCTTGCCTGTTTATAAGTCGGGTTCCGAAGGTGTAGTTGTTCGCAAGCTCGCATCGTCTCCGAAGGTACCCGCAGAAGCACACACAAGACGATAATCGCTGGAACGCAATCAACGAGCAAGCATCTATTAATACGAGGCAAACACGAGCAATCATCAACAAGAAGGCAACACGAGACATCGCACCTACCGTCGAGAGCGGTTACTAACAGGTTAAGTCGAGTACTCGTCACACACGACGATACCGCACATTTACAAGGGTTCAAGTTGTTTAGCTACAGGTGATCAACAAAGGTTGTTAACATGGCAACTTAAGCAAGCATGGCATATCACACAAACATGGCAAGAGGTGAAGCATAAAGGAAACTATCTATGCTAGTCAATTTAAGTGAGGCACAACCTAAACATGGCATTCCACTAAGTACCCCACGACAATTAAAGGATTTGGTACTGTTCTGTCCTAAACCATATTTTAGGTTGGTTAACAACAGCAAACAATAGCATAAACACAAAGTACACGAAAAACTAATCAAGTTACATATAAGGCACACTCCAAACGGAGTTACGGTTAAAAAGATATAAGCAAAACAAGTTACGGGCACAATCTGCCAACATCAGGAAGCACACTTTAGAGCAATGCATAAATAGGATAATCAATGCAAACATGCTTACAAATGATATGGAACTAAAGTAGACATGACAGGGAAGGCATGGCAAAAAGAATCATGCAAATAGGCATCATAGATCAAAAGATATTAAGCATGCAACATGGCATCGGAACGTTGCAGACTTAGAGAAAAACAAAGGTGGCTGACAAAAACAGCGGGATAGCAACTTTGGAGCTCAATAACTATACGACCAACAAACATATCATGACAATGCAATACATATAATGGAAGTAGACATGATGCTTAACAATATGCAATTGGAATCACTCAATTCCGATAAACGGTTGCGACGCAACCGTCAGCCGAAGTTGCAACAAATTAACAGTTTCAGCAACAGCAGCACATTAACATCAGGGTCACCACTTTGGAGCAAGATTTAATATAGCTAAAGCACCCAAACATGACAAGTTAAAGCATGGAAATGAAGTACACATGATGCTTAACACATAGGAAAAAGAATCAATGCAATAGGCCTCATGGATTTGACACAAGCATCACCCAAAGTTTGAACAAAATAACAGCAGCAGTACTTAACAGCAGATTAGCAACCTAACGATCTGGTGCCCTGTTCAACACACAATTACATATTCAAGATGACCTCAAAATAAATAACTTCCTAAAGATAAACTCTAGAGCACACAAAGCACAACCAAACAAAAAAAGAACCACTTCATTCGGAGCTACGAGTCAACGGGAAATCGATTTGCAAAACGGGATCAGCAGCACAATATTTTACCAGACTTAGAAAAATTACAGGGTTAATTCACAGAGAAAAAAAGAGAGAAGGGGGCTACCATGGGATCGGCCCATCTGCAGCTGGGGCTGGCTGCTAGCGCCGGCTGGGCCTGGAGGCCGGTTTGGTGGCTGGGCTGGCTTGGGCGTCGGGGTGCTGGCAGGGCCGGTCTATATATTTACGGGGCCCAGGGGCAAGATAACAATGAGGGGCCCTTAGACGCAATCTATACTAAAAAATATGTTGTATTTCATAAGAAAAATAGAAAACCAGCACATGTTATAAATAGATTATTTTTGGACTCTAAAACGACACAAAATATATTTTTATTAATCCATAGATGAAGACAACATGATATCAGGGAAACAATATTGTTGTTCTAGGAAAAATTTCCTATGCGTCACACCTTAAGAGAGCGGAGACCATTCTTTTTGTGCAAAAACTAATAAGTTTTTCAAATAGTTGTTGCTACAATTTTTTGATTTGCCATGAGATAGAAAGTGAATAATAAGATTTACATATGTTTTTGGATCGTCCAGATTTGTCCAATGAATGATTGATACACTCCATGTTTTTCAACTATAATCACTCAATTCTCTTCACCCTAACAATAATTATCAGATCTTAAAAAAACATCTAACACTCTAGGAAGAAAAGTCATCGATAATCGCATCAAAATGTATTTCATCCAACTTATCATTCTCAATACATAAAGTAGCAAGATCTTTCTTGTGACATTGATGATCTTTAATAGTTTCTTAAGAATTTCAATTTTGAAAAGCTATGTTCGGCGGATGCTAAGTAAAAAAGCCAAATATATTTTTGAATTTTAAGAGACGGGATCGAGCGTACAACTGATCTTTGACAATTTGATTAGGCCTCTATTTTCTAATACTGCATACTGGGTTTGAGGCATGAATGATTTTATACTAATAATATTACAAAACTAGTACCTGGGCCGGGGCCCCTGGCATTCGGGGGCCCAGGGCGGGCGCCCCTTTTGCCCGCCCTATGGACCGGCCCTGGGTGCTGGGCCGGCCCGCCTGGCGTCCACGTCGGCTGGGTCAACCACCGATCCCGATCGGATCGGGTTGGCCGGCGGCAACCAGGCGGCGGCGGGGCGGTTGCCTGCTCCGGCGAGCGGCGCAAGGAGGCGGTGGTCTTCGGGTTGGCCGGTGCTGGAACGAGGAGGCCGAGGGGCGCCGTGGCAGGGGCGGCGACGAGGTCGTCCGGGCGGCGCCGGAGCGAGCTCGGCCTTGGAGTCATGGCACGACGTCGGGCGGCTCGGGACGGCGGGCTCGCCGGCGTCCTGCAGAGAGGGAAAGGAGGGTGAGAGGGAGAGAAGGGGCACGGGAAGGAGAGGCGCGAGGAGGAGGTGGCTCCCTGGCCGGAGTAGAGGCGGCGGCCATCTTCCGGACATAGGTCAACAGCCTTTTGTCAATAGCCAATAATCAACAGCGGAGCCATGGACACCCATGTTGAATCCCGCACATACACGAAGAAACTTCGAGTGAACCATTATGTTTATTCATGTACCATTCCCTTTGCTTCGCGATATATGAAAAAGTTAGAGGAGAGAAGTTTGGCACCCATGTGTAACAACTTTTGAACACAAGCCACTCGTTATCCTCTTTGCTCGTTTGTCCCTTTTCTCGTTATCGTATTCCGGTATCTCCGTGACTGAATCACAATGCATCTGGCCAGACTATAATGGATACCGTCATACCGAGTGGGCCCGAAGTGAATATCTTCTTCATCGTGAAGGAGCAAATCCCATTCTTGAACTATCACAGTCACTAGCCACACCATCTGACATACCCAGAACTTATTTTACTACTTCCCATTTACGGGAGGATTCATCTAAGAACGAAAGCATGTCTTCCTGTGTGAAGCAACTCGATACTCTCATGGTCTAAGGAATTACGTATATGATAACATTTCATGATATGACTTATAACGTAGTTACGATGTGATCTCTAAGTATATCATTCAATACTGGGGTCGGTTCAACATCATTGTTCTGCTAACAATATGTTCCCATTGCTACTGACATCCTTGTTACAAGAACAATGTCCATGATTAAGAAAACGTAATCACCAGCTAGCACATGAGCTGGTCTTAGGCTAAACCAGGAACTCTTGGTGTTTACATTTCCACACATGCAAATGAGTTTTCTTCTGAATCTCACAGTCAGGGTCATTGCAATTATAGCACAGAAATATAAACATTAATTACGAACGTGGAAATATATATAATAACATTTTATTATTGCCTCTAGGGCATATTTCCAACAGTCTCCCACTTGCACTAGAGTCAATAATATTATCAGTGCCTGAGCACTTTACACCTATGGCATACCGGTGTAATACATGCTTCATTTGTGGTATAGACTTCATCATCGGATCTGACGTTTCAGGCCCGTTTGTATCTTGCATATCTTCACGTTTTCACGCTATCATAAAATTCACTAATTTTATCATTTTAGCTTTGTATATGTTTGAATCATTTGGCAGGACCTTGGTTCCTTTAGAATAAGTCATGAAATCATTCGTCAATGTTCCATGAGCTTCAAGCATCTAGGAAACCATACCATGTTCATAAATGAATTTATGATTCAAAATACCCTCCTTGTTACTTCTTTAAGCAACAATATACTTAGCCTCTGTTATAGAATTCGCCACAGTATCGAACTTGACATAGTTCCTCCATATTGTGCCACCCTTACGTGTGAAACACATAATCCCAATTAAAATCGAAAGTCGATCGGAGTAAGTATGAAGACTGAATTGGTGTAACTGTTTACATCAAAATTCAGCTGGTGTAACTTGTTACAACGAGCTCTTCATTATTTCCATTTTCCGAGAAACATATCTTATCTATCATAAGTTTAACTTTTCACTGTTTGTCCAATGATCAACATGTTGATCACTTTGGTATCTTGCTCACAACCTTGTGGAGCACTGGACATATCTGGTCGTTTTACATATTACGGTGTACATGATTAATCCAAACACACATGTGAGTGAAATTCAATTCATGTGTTTTGCTTATCTGTGTTCATGAACACTGATTTCCGCAAACAACTTTTCACCGTGACTTCAGCAAGAACATGTTTCTTGGCATTTCATACTAAACTACTTTAGTATCATGTCAATATGTAGTGTTGGCTTTAGCATGATCAGGCACTTACTATCTTCGTAGATTACTGTGCTCAATACTAATGCTATATCAGCCCAAGTTCTTCAACTGAAAACTATTTCCAACGAAGTCCTTAATCGTGTCAAGAAATTTACATCATTTCTAATCAACAATATGACATCTACATAAGGTTTTAGAAATATCATTCAGCTCCCACTTACTTTCTTGAATATTCAAGCATCTTCATTATTCCTGATGACAACAAACTCTTTTGGCAATTTCATCATAACGAAAATTCCAACTCCATTGTGCTAGCTTCAGTCCATCACTGGACATCCAAGGCCTGCATCTATTTTAGCATCCTTTGCATCGACAAAACATTCCGGTCGTATCACATATACGTCCTTTGTTATTTTTCCGTGTAGGAACGTTGTTTTTGACGTTCATTCTACCATATCCTATAAATGAGATATGTAGTAATTCCCCCTTGTGGCAACAACACATCCCCTAGACTCATGTTTCTGTCACTCAAGCGTGTCATCGGGGGGCATGAACCCACAATCTAGCACAACGTTCCCTCTTGGAGTCACTACCTACTACTTGGCCAAAGCAATAAACAGCAACGGAGAACATGCAAAAATTACTTAGGAACAAAAATATAAGAGATAAGAACCAAATATATTACTCTATCACAATCTGAACATAATCTCATAATCCATCAGATCCTATCAAACTCAACATAGCAATAGCAGAAATATTACAAAGGTGCCTCGATCATGTAGGGCAGCTCACGAGGTCTAAACAATGAAGATCAAAGAGGGGAGGAGAACATCACATAGCTACTGATCACGGACCCATGGTCCAAGGAAAATTACTCATGAGACATCCGGTGAGCATCCATGGTGGAGAGGAGACTCCCGGAGGTCAATCCTCCCTCCGGCAGGGTGCCGGGAAGAGGTCTTCTGGTGCTCCCGATCTCGGAAGCGCGGCGGCGGCAGAACAGAGGCGAGTTCGCGGAATAGGGTTCTTCTTCTGGAGTTTTCGCGTGACGAAGAATAAATGGCGAAGTGGGGCAGCCAGAGGTGGACCAGGGGCCCCAGGCGCCCCCCTGGCGCGGCCTCCGCCGCCATCGCCAACAAGCTTCGGGGGACCAGAATAGGGTTCTTCTTCTGGAGTTTTCAGAAGCGATTCCGATCTCCGCCGCCATCGCCAACAAGCTTCGGGGGACCAGAATTCTTGTGCTGGCACCCTGCCGGGACGGGGAAGTGCCCCCGGATTCATCTTCATTGACGTTGCTTCCTCCCTCCATGAAGCAGGAGTAGTTCTCCCTCGGGCCTGAGGTTTCTACCAGTAGCTATGTGTTCTTCTCTTTCTCCGATGATGTGATCTTCGTTGTGATCATAGGCTATGTTAATCTAGGGTGATCCCATGATATTTCCCCTTCCTCTATGTATTGGATTGATGTACTCACTTGATCTTATCTAGTATAATCCCCGAGACCATGGTGACAGCGGTCTATTGGACATGGGTTAGAGGAATATTATCATGAGTGATTTCCTCTTTTGTGTGTTTATTGAAGATTGAGAGTCTCTTGGTGCTTGTCTTTGACTATCCTTGAGATATGTTGTGGTGATTGTGGTACTCTCTTTAGATGGCCGCGGTGACATTGGAAATCCATAGATTGAGAACTACGAACTCTGAGGTGTGCTTTTGTAGCCCTACATAATTCTGTTTCTCTCTTCACCACAAAGGATTGCCTTCGAGTGCGTCTCCATTGCATGTTTTATGGGAAATATCATGTGATTAGACTATGTTAATGTTGTTGGGAGTTGCCACTAGTGAAAGTATGAAGCCTAGGCCTTGTTTCCACCATTGTTACACCGTTTGTGCTCACTTTTGTCACATGTTTGCTTGCTGCACTTTTTATTACAGATTTATATTACTTTGTTTTGCCACACCAATCACTTGTATTTTACCATCTCTTCGCCGAACTAGTGCACCTATACAACTCCTAGTTGTATTAGGTGTGTTGGGGACACAAAAGACTTCTTGTATCTTAATTGCAGGGTTACTTGAGAGAGACCATCTTCAACCTCTACTTCCCTGACTTCGATAATCCTTAGGTCATCCACTTGAGGGAAATTGCTGCTGTCCTACAAACCTCTGCGCTTGGAGGCCAACATAGTCTACAAGAATAGAAGCGTGTCTAGACATCATTGATGGCTTCTCGCCCTTCGTTGGTTACCCCAAGTGGAAGGTTTGAGATGTAGTGCAGCAGCAGTTTTCCCTCGGTGAAGATACCAAGGTTTGTCTCCAGTAGGACTCCAGAGATGATAAGTAGGTGTCAGCAGCGCAACTGACGCGGACCTGCACACAGACACAGATAACTTTGTTCCCAACGAAGTTCAGAGAGGTTGTCAATCTCTCCGGTCTTGTTGTTCACAAAGGATAAAACGCAAGGGATAATGATAGCAAGTAAAAGCAGTAAAGTAAATATAGCGTGGAAACAGTTATAAGGATATGGACCGGGATACGTGAAGTTCACCAGTGATGTCTCTCTCCCAAAAGATGATAAAACTGCTATGCGAGGTAAACAAATTACAGAAGGGCAATTGACAGGATTATGCACGCACCGCAATGCTAACTATGCTACAAAAGAAAGGAACATGCTCAAAAGCACGGGCAGTATGCCAAAATAAGTAGACCGAAATCCATCTGCATCTACTACTAATCATCCACCTTGAGATATCTATCCAGAACATCTCGCTGGTATTAAGTTGCGAGCCCTGATACGTCCAAAACGTATCTATAACTTCTGCTTGCTCCATGCATGTTTTGTGTGATATTGCTATGATCTAGATACACTTTCATACACTTTTGATCATATTTGGACTAACCTATTAACTCAGTGCACCCCAGTGCCAGTTCCTGTTTTCTGCTGTTTTTCTATTTCAGTTTTCCCCCCATATAAAAAGTGCCAGAAAAATTCCGGGAAAAATACAGGAAAAATCAGCATACAGGAAGCTTCGAGAAGAGCCCGCCCAGGCGTCCACCCGGCGCGGCCCCACCCCTGGCCGCGCCAGGGGGGCGCCTGGGGCCCCTGGTCCACCTCTGGCTGCCCCACTTCGCCATTTATTCTTCGTCACGCGAAAACTCCAGAAGAAGAACCCTATTCCGCGAACTCGCCTCTGTTCTGCCGCCGCCGCGCTTCCGAGATTGGGAGCACCAGAAGACCTCTTCCCGGCACCCTGCCGGAGGGAGGATTGACCTCCGGGAGTCTCCTCTCCACCATGGATGCTCACCGGATGTCTCGTGAGTAATTTTCCTTGGACCATGGGTCCGTGATCAGTAGCTATGTGATGTTCTCCTCCCCTCTTTGATCTTCATTGTTTAGACCTCGTGAGCTGCCCTACATGATCGAGGCACCTTTGTAATATTTCTGCTATTGCTATGTTGAGTTTGATAGGATCTGATGGATTATGAGATTATGTTCAGATTGTGATAGAGTAATATATTTGGTTCTTATCTCTTATATTTTTGTTCCTAAGTAATTTTTGCATGTTCTCCGTTGCTGTTTATTGCTTTGGCCAAGTAGTAGGTAGTGACTCCAAGAGGGAACGTTGTGCTAGATTGTGGGTTCATGCCCCCCGATGACACGCTTGAGTGACAGAAACATGAGTCTAGGGGATGTGTTGTTGCCACAAGGGGGAATTACTACATATCTCATTTATAGGATATGGTAGAATGAACGTCAAAAACAACGTTCCTACACGGAAAAATAACAAAGGACGTATATGTGATACGACCGGAATGTTTTGTCGATTCAAAGGATGCTAAAATAGATGCAAGCCTTGGATGTCCAGTGATGGACTGAAGCTAGCACAATGGAGTTGGAATTTTCGTTACGATGAAATTGCCAAAAGAGTTTGTTGTCATCAGGAATAATGAAGATGCTTGAATATTCAAGAAAGTAAGTGGGAGCTGAATGATATTTCTAAAACCTTATGTAGATGACATATTGTTGATTATAAATGATGTAAATTTCTTGACACGATTAAGGACTTCGTTGGAAATAGTTTTCAGTTGAAGAACTTGGGCTGATATAGCATTAGTATTGAGCACAGTAATCTATGAAGATAGTAAGTGCCCGATCATGCTAAAGCCAACACTACATATTGACATGATACTAAAGTAGTTTAGTATGAAATGCCAAGAAACATGTTCTTGCCGAAGTCACGGTGAAAAGTTGTTTGCGGAAATCAGTGTTCATGAACACAGATAAGCAAAACACATGAATTGAATTTCACTCACATGTGTGTTTGGATTAATCATGTACACCATAATATGTAAAACGACCAGATATGTCCAGTGCTCCACAAGGTTGTGAGCAAGATACCAAAGTGATCAACATGTTGATCATTGGAAAAACAGTGAAAAGTTAAACTTATGATAGATAAGATATGTTTCTCGGAAAATGGAAATAATGAAGAGCTCGTTGTAACAAGTTACACCAGCTGAATTTTGATGTAAACAGTTACACCAATTCAGTCTTCATACTTACTCCGATCGACTTTCGATTTTAATTGGGATTATGTGTTTCACACGTAAGGGTGGCACAATATGGAGGAACTATGTCAAGTTCGATACTGTGGTGAATTCTATAACAGAGGCTAAGTATATTGTTGCTTAAAGAAGTAACAAGGAGGGTATTTTGAATCATAAATTCATTTATGAACATGGTATGGTTTCCTAGATGCTTGAAGCTCATGGAACATTGACGAATGATTTCATGACTTATTCTAAAGGAACCAAGGTCCTGCCAAATGATTCAAACATATACAAAGCTAAAATGATAAAATTAGTGAATTTTATGATAGCGTGAAAACGTGAAGATATGCAAGATACAAACGGGCCTGAAACGTCAGATCCGATGATGAAGTCTATACCACAAATGAAGCATGTATTACACCGGTATGCCATAGGTGTAAAGTGCTCAGGCACTGATAATATTATTGACTCTAGTGCAAGTGGGAGACTGTTGGAAATATGCCCTAGAGGCAATAATAAAATGTTATTATATATTTCCACGTTCGTAATTAATGTTTATATTTCTGTGCTATAATTGCAATGACCCTGACTGTGAGATTCAGAAGAAAACTCATTTGCATGTGTGGAAATGTAAACACCAAGAGTTCCTGGTTTAGCCTAAGACCATCTCATGTGCTAACTGATGATTACGTTTTCTTAATCATGGACATTGTTCTTGTAACAAGGATGTCAGTAGCAATGGGAACATATTGTTAGCAGAACAATGATGTTGAACCGACCCCAGTATTGAATGATATACTTAGAGATCACATCGTAACTACGTTATAAGTCATATCATGAAATGTTATCATATACGTAATTCCTTAGACCATGAGAGTATCGAGTTGCTTCACACAGGAAGACATGCTTTCGTTCTTAGATGAATCCTCCCGTAAATGGGAAGTAGTAAAATAAGTTCTGGGTATGTCAGATGGTGTGGCTAGTGACTGTGATAGTTCAAGAATGGGATTTGCTCCTTCACGATGAAGAAGATATTAACTTCGGGCCCACTCGGTATGACGGTATCCATTATAGTCTGGCCAGACGCATTGTGATTCAGTCACGGGGATACCGGAATACGATAACGAGAAAAGGGACAAACGAGCAAAGAGGATAACGAGTGGCTTGTGTTCAAAAGTTGTTACACATGGGTGCCAAACTTCTCTCCTCTAACTTTGTCATATATCGCGAAGCAAAGGGAATGGTACATGAATAAACATAATGGTTCACTCGAAGTTTCTTCGTGTATGTGTGGGAGTCAACATGGGTGTCCATGGCTCCACTGTTGATTATTGGCTATTGACAAAAGGCTGTTGACCTATGTCCGGAAGATGTTCTGAGTCATGTCCGCATTATACCGAACCTATTGGGTCACACACTTAACGAGCAGTAGTCTGTTAGAATACTAGTATGGTAGAAGGTTTAGTGGAAGCAAAGCAGAATAGTTCATACGGGTACCGGAAGTAGTTCTGGAGATTTATGGAATTGTTCATAAGGGCACCAGAAGTAGTTCTGGGTATTTAAGGTTATGTCTGGATCACTCTGGAGTAGTCCCAGGTGGTTCCGGAACATGTGAGAATGGTACTGGGGAAGTCCTGGATCAACCGGAATAGTTTCCGGATAATCGCTGGGCGTCCCGACAACCTTCGCGGTCATCAGGTGGCTTAAACTGTAACTCGGATGGTCTTGGAAACTATCCGGATGGCTCCGGAACGTCCGATAACGGTCTCGAAAGGTCTTGGAAGTGCTCCAGAAGTGTCCGGAATGTCCCGAAACGGTCCCGGTATGTCCCGGAAGGTCCTGGAAGTTTCTAGAAGGTCATGGAAGGTTCCGGAAGGTTCCGGGCAGTACCACCCACTCCCCTGCGCCCCTGGCCTTGGGGGGCAATCCACCTAGGCTGCCCTGGCCGGCCAGGAGGTGGGGGGCGCACCAAGGAAAGGGGAATCCTCCTCAAGGTGGAATTACCAAATCCCATTATGGCAGGTTTCCGGTGGGAAGGTGTGGGAAGGTTTGGAAGGCTTGGGAGTCCAAGTTGGACTCCCAATCCTCCTTGGGCTGCGCCCTAGGCCTCCTGGCCACCTATATAAGGTGAGCCAGGGGGAGGGGGAGAGACACACAACTTGTCCCCAAGGCCTATGCGCCACCCTCCCTCCTCTAAACCCCGTTGCTCCACAATTAGACCCCGGTTTAGACGCTGTTCTAGATCGAAATCCGTTAGGGTTTTCTCCCTCTAGTTTTCTCGGTGGCGTTCATCTCTGGACGGCGGAGCGCTGCTGGATTGCTGCTACGGGATGTGTGGATACTAATGGAGGGGTCGTACCTTCGACCCTTCTTTGAGGAGCTTGTCCGTGGGACTAGATCGCGGGACGGTTCGAGGGATCGATATCCTCGCGGTTGGGAGGTCATTGAAATTCCTAGCTGCGGGGATCTGCACCGACGGTCTTCACCAACTCTACTTCCGCTACATCGGTTGGTGAGCCATGACCTAAAACCTTGTATGCAATCTTCTTGGATGATCTTGGGTTCTTGATTCGTAGGCCGAATTTTTTTGTTTTCTACTACGTTTCCCATCAACAACAACCAAGACTTTATCTGCACTCCCATTGCCACACCTGCCACTTCAGCTACCTCTTATGAAATTAAACCTGCTTTGCTAAACCTTGTTATGAGATATTACAAAGGTGCCTCGATCATGTAGGGAAGCTCACGAGGTCTAAACAATGAAGATCAAAGAGGGGAGGAGAACATCACATAGCTACTGATCACGGACCCATGGTCCAAGGAAAACTACTCACAAGACATCCGGGGAGCATCCATGGTGGAGAGGAGACTCCCAGAGGTCAATCCTCCCTCCGGCAGGGTGTCGGGAAGAGGTCTTCTGGTGCTCCCGATCTCGGAAGCGTGGCGGCGGCGGAACAGAGGCGAGTTTGGGGAATAGGGTTCTTCTTCTGGAGTTTTCCCGTGACGGAGAATAAATAGGCGAAGGGGGGTAGCCAGAGGTGGACCAGGGGCCCCAAGCGCCCCCTGGTTCCCCTCTGGCCCCTCCCGGGCTCTTCTCGAAGCTTCCTGTACGCTGATTTTTCCTGTATTTTTCCCGGAATTTTTCTGGCACTTTTTATATAGGGGAAAACTGAAATAAAAAAACAGCAGAAAACATGAACTGGCACTGAGGTGCACTGAGTTAATAGGTTAGTCCAAATATGATCAAAAGTTTATGAAAGTGTATCTAAATCATAGCAATATCACACAAAACATGCATGGAGCAAGCAGAAATTATAGATACGTTTTGGACGTATCAATCATCCATCCGTCTGCTCAATTACCCAACCGCTTGGCTTCATCGCTCTCTTAATCTTCTGCATCTGACCCTCTCCCTCCACTAAAAATAAATGCAAGAGTGATGGCTTCTCGCCCCTCGTTGGTTACCCAATGTGGAAGGTTGAGATGTAGATAGCAGCAAATTACCTCGGTGAAGATACCAAGGTTTGTCTCCAGTAGGACTCCGACAACGACAGGAAGGTGACAATGGCGCCAGCAATTAGGCGGTTGACGTGGACCTGCACACACAACAGATAACTTTGCTCCCAACGAGTACATAGAGGTTGTCAATCCCTTCGGCCTTGTTGTTTACAAAGGATCAAACGCATGGGATAATAATGATAGCGATAGCAACAGAAAAGGAAATAAAGCAGAAAATAAATAGCGGGTGTAAACAGTGGTGGAAATATGGACCGGGATCCCATGATGTTCACTAGTGATGTCTCTCTTCCAAAAGACGATAAAATAGCCATGCAAGGTAAATAAATTACAGCTGGGCAATTGACAGGATTATGTGTGCAAACCAATGCTAAATATGCTACAAAGAAAGGAAGAGGCTCAAAAGCTTGGGCGGTACGCCAAGACAAGTAGACCGAAATCCATCTGCATCTACCTACTAATCATCCACCTTGAGATATCTATCCAGAACATCTCGCTGGTATTAAGTTGCGAATCTCACCAAAAGTGTAAACTCAAAGCAACAGACAACTGCATTAAAGAACTTTGCGTAAAGTAAACAATCCTTGCACCCGCAAGTACAAGCATCGTTGTTTTCTCCCTTGTGGCAACAACACATCCCCTAGACTCATGTTTCTGTCACTCAAGCTAGTCATCGGGGGGCATGAACCCATAATCATGCATAAAGCTCCCTCTTGGAGTCACTACCTACTACTTGGCCAAAGCAATAAACAACAACGGAGAACATGCAAGAATTACTCTAGAACATAAATATAAAAGAGGAGAATCAAATATATTACTCAAACACAATCTGAACATAGTCTCATAATCCATCAGATCCCAGCAAACTCAGCATAGCAACAGCAGAAAGATTGCATATGTGCCTCGATCATGTAGGGCAGCTCACGAGGTCTAAACCATGAAGAACAAAGAGGGGAGGAGAACATCACATAGCTACTGATCATGGACCCATGGTCCAAGGTGGACTAATCACGGTTCATCCAGGAAGCATCCATGGTGGTGGAGAAGCTCCCGGAGGTGGTTCCTCCCTCCGGTAGGGTGCCTGGAAGAGGGCTCCTGGTGCTCCCGATCTTATAAGCGTTGCGGCAGCGGAACAGGGGAGAGATCGCGAAAAAGGGTTCTGTCCTCGAGGGTTTCAGGACGAGAGAGATATAGAGGCAAAGGGGGGCAGCCAGAGGTGGACCAGGGGCCCCAGGCGCCCCCCTGGCGCGGCCTAGGGGGTGGCCGCGCCAGGTGGCCGCCTGGGTCACCCCTGGATCCCCTCTGGCCACACTTTGGCTCTTCCCGAAGCTTCCTGTACGCTGATTTTTCCTATATTTTCCCCGGAATTTTTCTGGCACTTTAAGTAATGGGAAAACCTGAAATACAAAAACAGCAGAAAACAGAAACTGGCACTGGGGTGCACTGAGTTAATAGGTTAGTCCAAATATGATCAAAAGTGTATGGAAGTGCATCAATATCATAGCAATATCACACAAAAGATGCATGGAGCAAGCAGAAATTATAGATACGTTTTGAACGTATCAAAGAGTAAGGGATGCGATCTGTTCTTCCCTTTAAGCAATGGATTTGTGCTTTAACCGTGCCAAGTCTGATGGCAAGGGAGCGCCCGAATCCATTTGCTCTTTGATCATTTGATCAGCAGGCATAAGCGTTGTCCATCCCCTTTTGCTTTCCTTGCCCCAAACCTTGAATCCCACCTACACCTTTTCTCCTATTACAGGGATCGGGTCATGGATCATGTCGCCACCTCCTCCTATAGTTATTTCTGTCCATCCACATGTACCTAAGGTCATCAACTCGAAGAAGGTAAATAAGAATTCGGCATGAGGCCCGTTTTTTAACGAGTAAAATTCAGATAATGGATTTTATTGTTTTTAGGTCTCGGTAGAACAAAAAGATGGGCAAAAGTACAGGAGATTGGCCTAGCCTCCTGAACTGAAGCATCCAGACATAGCGCCGATGTCATAGGGGGACATTCATCTTTCTCTCCCAATCTCGCTCCCCTCCATGAGTCGTTCTGTCATTACTCATTAGACTTCAAACTGCATGTTAACTGTTGATCTCTCACAGCTTTCTCTCCATGGCCGAGGTGGTGGCGTGATCTCTCGTGACTCCACGACAAAGAACCATGTCTCTCTTTCCTTTAGTGTCATGGACATTTCCCCCTAAAGATTCCATCCTCAAGTGTTTTCAATGTTTTCCTTAACATTTATTTTTAATTGCAATTTTTTGAAGAATGCCAAGGACAACACCCTGGTAAGTAAAACAATAGTTGTACATCATGTAATTAAGCCTGATGTGCTAACGACATGTTTTGATGAAAATAATAGATTAATGGATGGATCATGTGATTGTCTCATTATATCGTTTGTGGATTCTAATTTCTAACTGTTGTTATTTTGAAATATAATAGGTAAAACTTTCTGAGTAAGCAAATTTCGTAGTCAGGGTATTACCTACAACTGTAAGACTTTTTAGAAATAGTTATCATGTCTCCCACTAAATTTTTTTCTCATGTCATTATTTTGCCTTTTTTGGTAAATTTGTGTACATTAGTCCTTCTTTGCAACATTTGAGACCTAATAGTTGTATCTTATTCATGCTGATTTTGGATATTTGGAACATATAGCTGAGCTGGTTGCTCATGTCTTGCCTTATGACTGGCTTTCAGGTGTGCTTTACGTCTTCCATACATCTCAGTTGGTGGCTCATCTCTTTCTTGATGATGTGATGGCTACCTTTTATGTGCGCGTTATGTATCTCATATGGCCATATTTATTCTTATGTCCACATTTTGTTTTCTTTCAGAAAAAAATACTTGGCTAGACAAATTTGAGCATTTGAACAAATGCAACTTTTGATGTCTCTGCAAGTCAATCGAGTTTGCTACAGTTATTCTGGTGATCTTAAAAGCCAAATGACCATCGAGGACATGAATGTTTGTATTTTTTTACAAAAAAATGTTTGTTTAATATTTTAAATGTAATATCATTAATATTGGATCTTTAGTTAGTGCCTACTTCATTTCTAGATATTTATTTTTAGGAGGATGTATTTGATTTCTGATATCCTTTGAAACGTGTATAAAAACTAGAAAGTCCCGCTGCAACGCGCGGGATATCATCTAGTTTGCTTATATGCATAAGCCATTTGGAACACATTAAGATAGATATTAACCTGTCATGCAAATCATGAGAGTATTGCATCATGACGGAATGGGGTCACCAATATAAGGATACTCTCCGTGAAGGGATGGAGCACACAGACCTTCGTGGTGCTCTTGCGTAGGAGGACGAGGAGGTTGTTGCTGAAGCCGGCGATGTGGTAGCCCCGTAGCTCCGGCAGGCGGACGCAGAGGCGCCGGGTCATGCGCGTGTGGAACAACGCGATCTCGGACAAGTCCTCCGGGCGGACCGCGTCGCCATCACAGAGCGCCAGCCAACCGCGCAGGCGGAGGCACGAATCTCGCCATGGACACTGGTGTGCCGGCCTAAGGAGAAAGGAGGCCTAGGTATTATTGATCTACGGATGCAAAACCAAGGATTGTTCTTGAAACAGTTACACAAAATCTATAACAAGTGTGTCATCCCGTGGGTAAATCTCCTCTGGCAAGTTCACTTTGCATCTGGAGTCCCTCACGCTTCTGACCCATGCGGGTCGTTCTGGTGGCGACACATGTTTGAATTATCCCCTGTCTACAGGGCAGTAATTAACAAAGGTGGTGATTGGAGATGGTTCATATGTGCTATTCTGGAAGGATATGTGGATGGGAATATACTACCGGACACCTATCCCAGATTGTTCTCCTTTGCTAAAATGTTATGTATCGGTTCAGGAGCTGCTGACCTCTGATTCCTTGGGGGCCAACTTTCATTTTCCTCTCTCGATCCAGGTCAGGGATGAGTTGCATACCCTGCAAGAAGTGACCGCAGAGGTGGTGTTGAATGATGGTGATATAGACGAATGTCGTGGTATTTGGGGCAAAGACAGGTTCAACTCCAAGAAGTATTACCTGCACTGCTTTAAAGATGTTCAAGCTAATGTGGCCTTCCGTTGGATTTGGAAAACTAGTTGCAATAATAAATGGAGAGATTTTTCTTGGTTACTATTGGCTGACAAACTGAATACTAGAATTATGCTTCGTAGGAGCCACTTTGTGATTCAAGGCAACGACTATTGGCTGGCTCCCCCCCCTTGAAGAAACCATTGAACACCTCTTCTTCACTTGCCCGTTTAGTAAAAGTTGCTAGGCTAAACTCAATATCAATTGGGTTGAGAGTGGGAATAGATTGGACATGGTTCATTATGGTAGGAGAAGTTGGAGTGGTCTCTTGTTCATGGAAGTTTTTGTGGTTAGAGCTTGGGGGCTTTGGAAGGAAAGAAACAATAAACATTCAGAGGGATCCCCCCTTGATTGACTCTTGGAATCTCAGGTTCGAATCAGATTTGACTTGCTTAGGTATAGGGCTAAGGCTGATCTAGAACCATTCATCTTCCAGACTGTACAATCTACCTAGAAACTGCTACTGACCCCCCTCCTGTAAATCCCCCTTCTCGATCTCCCTCTCTCTCTCTCTCTGTAAATCCATGTAACTCTTTGTAATCTCCTCTCCCCCCCTCTCCTGGTTGGTTAATATAAAGAAAGTGGGTATTTCACCCACTCTCCATTAATCTTTCAAAAAAAAAGAAACTGATATCTTCTTCCCCTTTCCGAGGAAAATATAGGGAAAATCAGTGATACAAAGAATCCTCTTCCATCATTTCTGCCTATAAGCTTACTATTAGGAATATTGGCCATAGGGTGATCTCACAAACCGACACAGGTGCGTAGGTAGAGAATACATAGTGCACGAGACAACTCTCTCTAAGGGAGTACATACAAAAACTCTCTCTCTAAGGGATAAAACGTAGGATAACCCAGATCACTCGGACTAGCTGAACTCTTGGGAACAAACACTACATAGGTGGTTTGGCTAACGTTTTGGCACAACGATACAGTCGAAAGGCGTGAAAACGCTAGATAGAGAGTCACTCGTGGGAAGGAGAAGATTTGCTGGATGTGTTGTTTATGTCATCATGCACTTGTTCAAATTTACAATTCAGTAAATTCTTCACGCAACTTCTAATTGTACAGCACTAGCATCCAACTGTAGTATCGGGGTAGTATCATGAGTACAGAAGTACTCAGCATCCAACTGTAGTGGTCAACTGACCCAGCAAGGACTTCATCACTCGTCATTTTAGGACAACTAGTAGTTTACGGTAAGGATGGGGTAAGTGGTGAAGTTGCTGCCGCACTAGCATTTATGAAGTGGCTAACGATCTACAGAGTAAGATAAGAAGAAGCCAAGCATTCGATGAGGAATCGCCTCCAACAAGTCTTGCTATCAACTACTTACGCAAACATAACACCTATCCTATCCTTGTCCTCCTCTTCGCATCCCGACGAAGAAGAAGCAGTTAAGGCATACACACGTTGATCAAGTTGTATTAAGATTATCTTAGTTGTTGTTGTCTATGAACAAGACGTAGGTCTCAAGTCGTCCATAACCGTGGACACGGCTTCTCGAAAAGATTTAACCCTGTAGGGGTGTACCAACTGCCCATTACGAGGCGTCGCATGCTCGCCCATCTCTCTCAGTTGCTACCCGTTAGAGGCAACCATTTTATGATTTATTTCGAGAGATCCGAAACGACAGGTCCCTCTATCTAACAACGCACAAATCTGGGTGGCCCCCGGGGAGTCGACACCCAATCCAAAAGCCGGCCACGCTCTCAGATCGGACTCTTCCGTACGGCTAAGGTCGGGAAATCACACCTGACATCAGGGGACCCCTAGCTCACCAAGTGTGGACCAACAGAGGAACTCTGTCTCCGCTGGCCCGAGTTGTTTGAAAACTACTGGCAGCTGACCAGCACACACACGTGTTTCAAATGGTAAATCAACTTGGGCCACCTCTAGAAATGTTTGAAGCTAGGTAGGTAAGAAGAGGGGACCCCATAAAATCCCACACGCGATTAGGCACGCTCAGTCTTAAAACCAATAACCGGAACTCGGGTCCTAGGTGACTCGAATGGAACAAAGCGTCGGGGCGGGATAGGCTAGACCTTCCATCCTTCGTCGAGTATAGTCAACATTATAATAATCATATCATCAACAACAATATAATATAATAAAGTGATAGCCCAAACCAAGGAGTAACAGGGTAACATCGTAGCATCCTAAGCATGCATACTAAGCAGGGGCTGAGCAACGAGCAATAGTAACATAGCAGTACAAGGTTTGCTGGGAAGGGACATGGCTATATCGGTTTGAAAGAGGCTGTAAACATGTGGTAGGATCAAACATCGACCTAACCTAGACTAGCATGCAAACCGCTGGTTGAAATAGAATGGATCATAAGTAATGTATAGTCCTTGCCTGTTGATAAGTCGGGTTCCGAAGGTGTAGTTGATCGCAAGCTCGCATCGTCTCCGAAGGTACCCGCAGAAGCACACACAAGACGATAATCACTGGAAAGCAATCAACGAGCAAGCATCTATTACTACGAGGCAAACACGAGCAATCATCAACAAGAAGGCAACACGAGACATCGCACCTACCGTCGAGAGCGGTTACTAACAGGTTAAGTGGAGTACTCGTCACACACGACGATACCGCACATTTACAAGGGTTCAAGTTGTTTAGCTACAGGTGATCAACAAATGTTGTTAACATGGCAACTCAAGAAAGCATGGCATAACACACAAACATGGAAAGAGATGAAGCATAAAGGAAACTATCTATGCTAGTCAATTTAAGTGAGGCACAACCTAAACATGGCATTCCACTAAGTACCCCACGACAATTAAATGATTTGGTACTGTTCTGTCCTAAACCATATTTTAGGTTGGTTAACAACAACAAACAATAGCATAAACACAAAGTACACTAAAAACTAATCAAGTTACATATAAGGCACACTCCAAACGGAGTTACGGTTAAAAAGATATAAGCAAAACAAGTTACGGGCACAATCTACCAACATCAGGAAGCACACTTTAGAGCAATGCATAAATAGGATAATCAATGCAAACATGCTTACAAATGATATGGAACTAAAGTAGACATGACAGGGAAGGCATGGCAAAAAGAATCATGCAAATAGGCATCATAGATCAAAAGATATTAAGCATGCAACATGGCATCGGAACGTTGCAGACTTGGAGAAAAACAAAGGTGGCTGACAAAAACAGCGGGATAGCAACTTTGGAGCTCAATAACTATACGACCAACAAGCATATCATGACAATGCAATACACATAATGGAAGTAGACATGATGCTTAACAATATGCAATTGGAATCACTCAATTCCGATAAACGGTTGCGACGCAACCGTCAGCCGAAGTTGCAACAAATTAACAGTTTCAGCAACAGCAGCACATTAACATCAGGGTCACCACTTTATAGCAAGATTTAATATAGCTAAAGCACCCAAACATGACAAGTTAAAGTATGGAAATGAAGTACACATGATGCTTAACACGTAGGAAAAAGAATCAATGCAATAGGCCTCATGGATTTGACACAAGCATCACCCAAAGTTTGAACAAAATAACAGCAGCAGTAGTTAACAGCAGATTAGCAACTTAACGATCTGGTGCCCTGTTCAACACACAATTACATATTCAAGATGACCTCAAAATAAATAACTTTCCTAAAGATGAACTCTAGAGCAGACAAAGCACAACCAAACAAAAAAAGAACCACTTCATTCGGAGCTACGAGTCAACGGGAAATCGATTTGCAAAACGGGATCAGCAGCACAATATTTTACCAGACTTAGAAAAATTACAGGGTTAATTCACAGAGAAAAAAAGAGAGAAGGGGGCTACCATGGGATCGGCCCATCTGCAACTGGGGCTGGCTGCTAGCGCCGGCTGGGCCTGGAGGCCGGTTTGGTGGCTGGGCTGGCTCGGGCGTCGGGGTGCTGGCAGGGCCGGTCTATATATTTACGGGGCCCAGGGGCAAGATAACAATGAGGGGCCCTTAGACGCAATCTATACTAAAAAATATGTTGTATTTCATAAGAAAAATAGAAAACCAGCACATGTTATAAATAGATTATTTTTGGACTCTAAAACGACACAAAATATATTTTTATTAATCCATAGATGAAGACAACATGATATCAGGGAAACAATATTGTTGTTCTAGGAAAATTTTCCTATGCGTCACACCTTAAGAGAGCGGAGACCATTCTTTTTGTGCAAAAACTAATAAGTTTTTCAAATAGTTGTTGCTTCAATTTTTTGATTTGCCATGAGATAGAAAGTGAATAATAAGATTTACATATGTTTTTGGATCGTCCAGATTTGTCCAATGAATGATTGATACACTCCATGTTTTTCAACTATAATCACTCAATTCTCTTCACCCTAACAATAATGATCAGATCTTAAAAAAACATCTAACACTCTAGGAAGAAAAGTCATCGATAATCGCATCAAAATGTATTTCATCCAACTTATCATTCTCAATACATAAAGCAGCAAGATCTTTCTTGTGACATTGATGATCTTTAATAGTTTCTTAAGAATTTCAATTTTGAAAAGATATGTTCGGCGGATGCTAAGTAAAAAAGCCAAATATATTTTTGAATTTTAAGAGACGGGATCGAGCGTACAACTGACCTTTGACAATTTGATTAGGCCTCTATTTTCTAATACTGCATACTGGGTTTGAGGCATGAATGATTTTATACTAATAATATTACAAAACTAGTACCTGGGCCGGGGCCCCTGGCGTTCGGGGGCCCAGGGCGGGCGCCCCTTTTGCCCGCCCTATGGACCGGCCCTGGGTGCTGGGCCGGCCCGCCTGGCGTCCACGTCGGCTGGGTCAACCACCAATCCCGATCGGATCGGGTTGGCCGGCGGCAACCAGGCGGCGGCGGCGCGGTTGCCTGCTCCGGCGAGCGGCGCAAGGAGGCGGTGGTCTTCGGGCTGGCCGGCGCTGGAACGAGGAGGCCGAGGGGCGCCGTGGAAGGGGCGGCGACGAGGTCGTCCGAGCGGCGCCAGAGCGAGCTCGGCCTTGGAGTCATGGCGCGACGTCGGGCGGCTAGGGACGGCGGGCTCGTCGGCGTCCTGCAGAGAGGGAAAGGAGGGTGAGAGGGAGAGAAGGGGCACGGGAAGGAGAGGCGCGAGGAGGAGGTGGCTCCCTGGCCGGAGTGAAGGCGGCGGCGTGGCTCCATGGGCGGCGGCCTGGATGGAGATGGGAGGAGGTTGGTGGAGACGGCTTCCTGGCCGTCAGATCGGGCGATCTGACGATCCAGATCTGATGGCTAGCAAAAGTACGAAAATGGGGGTGTTTTTGGGGCAAAGTGAAGGGGGTGGCTGCAATTTTGTGCTAGGAAAACCCTAAAAAGAGGTGGGAGTGTGGTGGACTTTATATAGCCCAGGTGGCTGGCAGTTTGCAAAAACATCCCCGGTTTTTCTCTCGCGCGCGCGGTGCTCACGTTTCTGACCGCCGGGGGTCCGCAGTACCTCCGATTCGGGTAAAACTTCGAACTGCGCGATCAGCGCGTCGAGCCGGCGACGTTCACCTCGCGTTGGAACCGTTTCGAGAACACTTCCCGGCGCGCTATAAAAATATCCCGTTTAGTTATTAAACGGGGTTTTTTCGTTCCGTTGGCTGCGACTGGTCTCATGCGGTTTTCGCGACGGTGATCGGGTGAAACCCGGTGTCGCAAAGGTCGAGTGTCAGGGTGGCAAGGGTCGGTGTCCGTCCGGTACGAGATAAGAGGGGGAAAATAATCGCCGATCGATAAATCGGGGATGCAAACACCGCAAACAAATCAGACATTCAAACAATTCACACCGAAAACAAATTTTTTAATTTTTGTGAAATCTGAGCTGTTACAGCCATCTTCTCCCTTCAGTAACCATCACATATCTCTCTTTTGAAGCCCAACCCTGAAAATACAATATGGTTCTCGGCATCAAAGTTTACAAATGATGGAGCATTAAGTTTTTTGAATTAATATGATTATCAAGGTAGGAGACTAAACAATAGCAATATACGACATTTGTAACAAAAGTGTGAACTAAATGTAATTCATTTCACATGTACAATCAGTTTCACGGAGCTAATAATAGCCGAAATCGATAAAGCACTTTTGTAAGTGCATAATTTGTATCGTATTCACTAGTTTATTCTTCTTCAGCTTGGATATTTCTTGGTCTGGATGGGGAGACCCTAATATCCCAGATCATGTTATACATGGATGGGACAAAATGAACCAACCGATTTACTTTGATCAAGACATGTAGATTAACCTTGGTTTTTGTGTGTTGTGAAATGATCCATGCAGCAGCAGAAAGAAGTAAACAAAAGTTAAACTCGGGAACATTAGTCCTCCTATTCAACCGGCACATCACCAATATGGTGTCATTATTATCCCATCTTTAGTCAACATCTCTGGACAATAAATTATCACATTATCTTTTCCGAACTATAGGCTATAAACAACTAAAGAATTTAGATTGATCAAGAACTAATTAGAACTTGGGTGGAGCTCCACAAGTTCCTTACTGAAATTCTGAAACCATACGTGCTCAAGTAAATTTTTTGAACAATAAAAAATGAGAGTAGTTATAATACTTCATTTTTGTAGTTATAATTTTTTGAACAACAAATTTGATCCCCATGGATCGGCACAAACTCTGGCGGACAATTCGACACTGCTCAAAGCGCCATTGTAGGCAAGCACCATGCACACTCCAATCAATCAACTCGTCTCCACCATGAATGTGGGCACGCTCGACTGAAAAACCTCAAACGGCAAAGGTGGCGTGTGCAGCTACTCATCCACATACTCACGTCAACCCAACAATTCAATGGAGAAGGGAAAAACAGTTTAATGGAGGGTTTGTTGGGATTGTTTTCAGCAACCAATCCAACGGCACCCCTAGTTCAGGCAAATTGGCTGCTAAGTTTCTACGTCCTTCTTGGAAAGGGCGTTCACAACGGCTATCTTCTTCTTCTTCTTCTTCTTCTTCTTCTTCTTCTTCTCGCAATCAACAGCAGCCAAAGAGCTAGCATCCTTTCCTGCCACCACAAATCTGTGGGATGCTTGAAACTTACAGCTCCTTGATTTCAAGCTCAATCTTCCGATCTAGGGTTTTTGAGATTGAGAGAAATTTATCCATCTTTTTGACGAGCGAACTCTAAAGAGTTTGTAAGCCTAAGCCTGCACTGCATCATCACCATCTTCTTCTTGGGGTTGATGTATAGCTACGCTCGCGAGGCTGAGCTGAGGAAAGAATCCTACTAGGCCAAGATCAGGAACTCTCGAAAGCCATCTACCGATGCTCACGAGAGCGCTAGCCTTGGTGCCGGTGCCAAAGACAAGGAGACCATGGCCAACTCCAGCTTAGAGGATGACGGCGGTGAAGGCAGGCTGTATGTGGCCGTAAGGAAGGACCAAGAGGATGGCAGCGGCGGAGGAGGGGCGAAACTGTATGTGGCCGTCGGGAAGGATGAAGAGGAAGGCAGGTCCAACCTCCTGTGGGCTACTCGGAACCTCCTCGCCGACGATGACAAGCTCGTCCTGCTGCACGTCCACCATCCCGCCGACAGAATCATGACCGGTTAGTCTGTCTGGTTTCAGTCAGTAGAATCAATCCATGCTGATTTAATCAAGTCTTGCCCTGCAGGATTTCGCTGGGTTGATGCAAGCCAGCTCCAGGACAAGGAGCTCAGGGCATACAGGACGTCTGAGAAGGAGGAGATGAACACGCTTTTAGACCAGTACCTCAATTTCTGCACAGATTCTCTCAAGGTGACTTTGACTAATTCATTCTGAAATCATGCATATATATATATATATATATATATATATATATGTATTCACTTTACAATTGCTCTTCTAGCTAGTTCATCTCATCTCATGCGTAACCGTTTTCTTAACAAATTTACAGACGCAAGCTGAAGCGATGGTGATCGAGAGTAACAGTCCTGCGAATGGCATCGTCAAGCTCATTGACCAGAATCACATCACAAACCTTGTCATGGGAACATCTTCCTTCTCACCATCTGTCCAGACGAAATACAGCTTCATAACAAGGTTTCATCGATAAACACGCGCATCATCGAAATTGTTCACTGACTGCACCGTTTCTTTCTGTGTATATGATATATATATACACTAGAGAGCAAAGCATCGCGTTAGTTATGTAATTCTATGCTCAACACACTGGATATGTAAACTTCCTGTTTCTTATGAATGTCTCCGCTATTCTAACAAGCGGCGATGAAATAGGCAGAAACAGTAGCGATTCTACCTGTAAGCTGTGGGGTCCCACAGCTTTCTTGATTGCAAGCCTAATTCTGTTTATACTTATGCAAAAAAATAAGGTTTTTTAGAGAGATTAGTGTACTTGAACCCACAGTCTTTTGATGCTGGCTTTCTTGCAAAGTCTGTAATTCTACATGTCAAATAATTCAATTAACAGTCTGAGTTACTTATATGTTGATTCTGAATCTTTCATGTACAGGAAGAGGACAGAACCAAATTCAAAAGTTGCAGCCATCGTGCATCTACAGGCCAAACCATACTGCCAGATCTTCTATATTAGCAACGCGGCTCTTGCTTGCTCTAGGTATGAGTGTAAATACTATATAGAATTTGCAAATTTCAGATTAAGCGCCAACTCAAAGTTATCTCCGTCGTGACAAAATAACGGTGCCATGTTTCTTATCATTTTTCAGGGAGGCCACTCAGCTAATAACTTCAAAAGTAGAGTCATCCCCAATCAGCGGCACCAGCACTGATTCATATCAACCCGAGTTCAATTCAATATCTCAACCACTATCAGCAGGGCATCCTAATTTCTTAGGCTCCACAGATCAACAAGCTCTTCAAGGACGGACCAAGCCAATTAGTTATACTTATCCCACGCCTGGATCGACAACAGACGAAGTGGAAAACATATCAGGTTCAAGGCCGCGGCGGACAATTGATGTGACACAAACAAGTTTCTCCCTAGATTCCAGCCAGCCAAGCACTGGAGGATCATCAAAGGGCCTGAAGGACTTAAACAATACCAATGGTTCACCGGTACATGTTTCGGTTACCAGCTATGAAGAACATCGACACTCTATGGTAAGCAAAGTTCTCTAAGCATAACCACACCATTCTTGTTTGAATTATAATACATTTATGGTTCTGTTTTTGATAAAGGTTGACGCTTTATTACTTAAATGGTTTAAGCATTACACCCGTCTTCTGAATAACTGAGATGCACACAACCAAACCAAATGTAGCACAAAAAAATGTAGCACAAAAGAAAGAAACTGGCGAAATACAAGTGCTATTAAGAGTTGTAGAACATCTACATCGAAGGAGGGTCAATTCTGAGATCATGCTGGTAGCCACGTTAGGAAAAAGCATCCCTCGTCGTCTCCCCCAGCCGTGTACAGACCTTCATAACAGGTTTCCATTCTTCACACGTTGTAGAGAAAACCATAAAAGAAGCGTATTGGTACACATATAGATAACCTATAAAATAGAAGTTCTCTTATGTTAAAAACCTTATTATTTCTAGATAGTCATAGCGACCAAATAACGGCAAGCAATCCCACTCCGAGAAGAACTCTAAGCATGTGATCTATCCCATGTGACCAATTGCCAAATATGTTAGCAACACTACCTGAAGGATACATGTAAAAAGCTAATTAGATGACTGACCATATAGAACAATTTTTTTACAATGGAAGAACATATGTTTTATTGTTTCATCTTGATGACAAAAAATACATTGCACATTGCCATACCAGTTCCTTTTAATAAGGCTGTCCTTAGTAAGAATGATTCCTCGACGAACATACCACCCAAAGATTTTGTTCTTAAGCGGTATCTTCATCAAATTATACTATGTTTAAAACATTTTTTATACTTTAAAACATCAAATTATTTCTTAATAATTCCCGCGGCAACGCGCGGAGTATCATCTAGTTAAACGAGATTGTAACATGTACAACATCCTCTGACTTGCTAATATAAAAAGTCAGTGGGGGTCCCCATACTGTCCTTACTTAAAAAAAAGAGAGATTGTGAGCCGTGAAAGCGAGGATTGTTTGGGGAAGCTTAAATACTGAGATTGTGCATGCTGCACGGCTGGAGGGTGTGTTTCACGGACGCAGACTTTTGTGGACGGGCTCCACAGAGCCTGTTTCAAAATTTGATTTACCAGTTGGTAAAAAAATTCAAAACTTTTTGTGAACAAATATAAACGCATATAGAACATATTTGTACAAATTCCAAATCGATATCTTTTTGCATGCAACATACAGAAAAAAGAGAAATATGATTTTCAAAATGCGTCAGTTTGTTTTTGTTATTGGGCTGGAATTTTGTTTTTTTTGTGCAACCTACAAATCATAATATGTTTTTTAATTTTTTTCAAATACGATCCTCCCTTGAGCTCGTCCTCCAAAAGGGATTTCCGTGTGTTTCACTCCATGTTTAATTTAAAAGCGGCTAAAAAGGAAAGCAAAGACAATTGGAGTTGTGATCGGCTCCATGTATAAAAGCAGGGGCATTTGCAACTAAAAGTTGCCTAAAATAAATGACTATCCAGAGAGGGGTTAGCGCGAGCATCATTCCGTAATTAATCATTACTTGGAGTTCATCTAAAAAAAGTAGTGAAATTATAGATGTATTTTTTTATGTAATATTTGATTTGAATTTGTCTAATATCTAGAGAAATCCGAGTCAAGTGATTTAGCACGAATGGAGATTATTAATATGATTTTTAAATTTTAATACTGTAGAACATTTTTTGTTCTTTCCAATCACTATCTACAAAAATAATAAAAAATAAGCAGATCAAAATACATGAACACTCTTTTTTACTTTCCTTCATTTTTCTTTAGATGCTTAATATTTGAGCGCCAGAAAAAACTATCGTATGCATCTTCATAAAGAAATTATAGACTTACGTTTGCATTAGAGGATTGCAATTTACATGGAAGAATTATTTGGGTTTAGATTTTGTGACATACAGGGGCAGGACCATCCTCCCTTCATGAAATTAATCCATAATATTATAATTCAGAAACACAGTGTATGGATCATGCACATGGTATAAGTCATTGAGGGTGACCATCACATCTAACTCGATGTAATTAGCTATAAAATTTTAAACATCTTTTTGCACCGGTGCGGTCCAATGTAAGGAGTGCCATCCGGTGGTCGAGATCATCGCCTTGAAATTCACAACCTTCAAACTTATTATGATCAAGTGGATGGACACCACAATCACCGTCAATGACGATCGAAATTGGATAAATAGTAACAAGGAAAGATGCACGATGCTTAAATGGAAGATGTAGATCTGTGGGGTTTTAAGGCCATGTTTATTAGATTAAGAGCATGTGATTTATTTCCCGTTGCAACCCACGGGCATTTTTGTTAGTATATATATAATGTGTTCATGTTTGTAGTCATCTTCAACCAGTAGTGCATCTAATGTTTTCTACTGGCACTACGGAAAAATTTCACTTTGTTAAAATTTATTATCTTACTGATAGTGCTCATCATCTAATCTTTTGTCGACCAACCAAGGTATTTTTCCCCCTCTTAGTTGTAAGTTCTCACACTTACTGGGTAATGTTGTCATACACTCAAACCTAGAATTCAAGCAAGCATAATGGATTATAGGTAGAAACTTGCATGCAACATGATGTGTTTGAACCTAGAATTCAAGCAAGCATAATGGATTATAGGTAGAAACTTGCATGCAACATGATGTGTTTGAGCAACTACAGCGAATCTGCAATGAGCTGGAGTGCTCGGAAAAAGAAGCGTCCGAGGGCCAGCAGAAAACTGAGAGGGATATGTTTGAAGCTTCTATGACGGTATGTTATTCGTAATGCCTTTACCTATCCATTATTGATGCCTAATCTACTGTATTTTCCCAACTTTTTTCGTGTCTAAACACATACTGTAGCATTTATGTTACATGGTTCATCTGTTGCTCAACTAAAAGAACAGTTTTCTTGAAGTTCAAAGCACTCCACAAAGATAAAAAGGAGGTAGAGGATAGGTTGACCAAGAAAAAGACTGGTCTCAAAAAAGGACACCTCCGTAGAGGCAACGAGCTGCAGAAGGCAAATGAGCAAAAAACAGAGTTGAAGAACAAGCTTCTGCAGACAAATTCCCTATGGGAAGAGCAAAGATCGCAAGGAGAGCTACAAAGCAACAATGACAGTGTTGATAAGAAAGTAGAACATATGTGCCAAACAAACAATAACAATGTGTTTGCATTTGGCTCTACAACTAGTGCCACTGCCATAACAGAGTTCAGCTACACTGAGATTAAAGAAGCCACGAACAACTTTCATGAGTCCAAAAAGATAGGGGAAGGTGGATGTGGAAGCGTCTACAAGGGGTTTCTCCGTTATACCACTGTGGCCATAAAGACATTGAACCGTGGAGGCACAACAGGAGATAAGGAGTTCAATGATGAGGTAAACTTTGGCATTATTCCTTCAAAGCATTACGGTCATTACATCATATTCAGAGTAACACATGCTGACAGATGAGGAAAACCTAAACGGTGCATCCAAATATGTAATTTTTCCTATATATATGTTACAGGTAGAAACACTCTGTAAGATGAGGCATCCGAACCTTGTCACTCTTATAGGAGTGTGCAGGGAGGCTAAAGCGTTGGTCTTCGAGTTCTTGTCAAATGGAAGCCTAGAGGACTGTCTGCAGCGCGAGCACACAAGAGAGGCACTCTCATGGCGAATGCGCATCAGAATCGCTGTCGACATCTGCACGGGGCTTATCTTCCTCCACTCCAACAAACCAACAGGCATTGCCCATGGCGATCTCAAGCCTGACAATGTCCTTCTCGACACCGGATTTGTTTGCAAACTGGCAGACTTTGGAATCTCTCGTTCCTTGAATGTCACAAACACCACCATCACCCCCTACCACCGAACAAACCAACTCAAGGGGACAATGGGATACATGGACCCAGCATACCTTGCCTCAGGGGAGCTCACGGCACAGTATGACGTCTACTCCTTTGGAGTACTGCTGATGAGATTGCTCACTAACAAGAGCCCCCTAGGCCTTCCGAATGTCGTGGAGGGAGCCATGAGAAAAGGCATGTTGCGAGATGTAATTGATACTTCTGCAGGGGAATGGCCACCTGAGTGCGCTCAAGAGTTGGCAAGACTAGCACTTCAATGTTGTCGGTATGAACGAAAGGAGCGGCCTGATCTTGGAAAGGAGGCCTGGGGTGCCTTGCAAGCTATGATGAACCGTCAAGACGAGAAATGCAAGTCACCAACGTTTTTCATCTGTCCAATGACAAAGGTCAGTTAACTAAACAAATAAATGAAGCACTAGCTAGAATCGTGTGAGTCCAATCGCACCATCGGTTATCTTATGTTTGACCGATTAATTAATCACCTACAACAACCTTTACAATTCAGTCACTTCATTAGTTTGATATAACCTTTCGTCTTTATATAATATATTTTCAGGAGATCATGAGGGATCCACACATCGCTGCTGATGGATTCACATATGAAGGTCATGCCATCAAGCACTGGTTTCAAATGGGGAACAAAATGTCCCCCATGATCTACGTCAGCTTTGCACACCATGAGTTGATACCGAACAATGCCCTTCGTTTGGCAATTCAAGAATGGAAAAGGCCGCAAAAATCGTGATTTCTTAACCTTACATTTTGTGTGTATGATGCCATGTTTATGACGGGAAGCAAATAAACTCTAAAGTGTGTGCACCTAGACCTAGACAACTTTTTTCTGCGCCTTCTTAATTAGCAGCTAGCATTTTGTCATGCATTCGGACACATGTGTTTGGGCTGAATGGCATGGCATGTAACTGACTCCCAACCTTGATTTTTTAACCTTCTATATATTTTGTGTGTGTATGATGCCCACATGTTTATGATGTGAACCAAAATGACTCTTTTATGTGTATACAGACAACTTTTTACTGCAGCTTGTTAATTAGCAGCTACTAGCATTTTCTGATTGTTTAGGCACACAAACGAGGAGTGATGCACATGCTTTCAGTCACATGTGCTTGGGATGAACTAACATGGTGGGTATCCAGGTTGAACGAAAAAGTGATGTGTATACTCCTACCGAAGAGTGGATCTGTTTGTTGGCGGCACGAGGAGGCAGGTAGGGGTTAGAGCAACTGTTGAGGTAATGGTGATGAGAGCAGAAGTTTTTGGCATAGAAAATCGCTAGACCATCTGCTGCGCTGTAAGCATTCATCCTTGAGTTAACCGAGGACGTGGGCTGGGCATTCGAACAAACAGGCGGCGGGCGACTAGCGCTGTCCACAAGAAACAACCAGAGGAGGAGAGGAGGAGAGGAGCAGACTTACAGTAGGGAAGTGGAGTGAGGTCGGTGTCTCTCTCACTTCACTTCGCAGCTTCAAAGATCAGGGCAGGGGAGACTTGCACAAGTCAGTCATTCGTCCATGAGAAAGGCAAAGAACAGATGTGGCTCCTTCGATCGATGCCATGGAAATTGCAGTCGGGCGATTTCTTCCTCTGCATGCGTAAATCACTATCAGTCACATCACACATATATAGCTTCTTGATTAGCATAGAATGGTGTGGATGGAAGAAGCTCCAAAGCTGACCTGAGGTGAGAAAAAGAACCAACGGAGAGAGCACATGAGCTGGGCATTCGAACAAACAGGTGGTGTGCAACATGAGCCGTCCATCCACGGCAGAGGAAGACTTCCTATGCCCAGGGGTCAAGTGGTGACCGGCCGGTGGTGATGGCGTCCCTGACCCTGAGGGGTGCCGCCGCTGTCGCGACGGCGCGCTACGGTGGGTCGCGCTCGGGGAAGGCCTCCTTCTCCTGGGCGATGTGGGCTCCGCCGGAGAGCCGCCGTCCTCTCCCACGGCCTCCCTACGACCGCCGACGTTTGGGGAATTCTAGCGCCTCGCGCGCTGCCGTCCTGCCCGCCCGCAAGCGGCCCCGGGATGTGCGGCTCCGGCGCCTCCTCGCCGTGGCTGGGATAGGTTGCCCTCCACCGGCCTCCTACCCTCCATTAGCCGCCGCTCGGCGTCCGGGCTTCGTCGGCCCCTGCCCCTCCGGCCATGGCGGCTGGAGCGCGGCCGCCGTCGTCGTCCTACACATTATTTTTGGAGCATATCGTCGTCCTAGGCATCGTCGACGATATGGCAGATATGGGTAGCCCGCGTCGCGCTGGGCCGGCTGGTTGGGCCACTTGTGGTGGTGGGAAGGCCGAGCTCGTTGGGCCGCGTTGGATGTTGCGGCGAGCTCGTGGGCTAGTTGATTGACATCCTGGGCCTCCAGGAGACCATTAGACATGACTTCTCTATTCAGGATTGTGAGTGGCTTAGCCACCATAAATTCGCTTGGTAGTGGCTCCCAGCGTGGCATTCTGCTGGAGAAGAGAAGTATGAGGTCAAGGACAAGGAGCGGGGAGAGTTCTTATTGAGCATGACTCTTACCAACCGGACCTGCCATTTTAGTTGGGAGGTCACTATTGTGTATGGTCTTGTGGACCATAGTAGGTCTGCAACTTTCTTGGATGACCTTATCCTCTCATCGTCATCGTAGACGAACACCTCATCTCGTCATCACTAATTCTCATGTAACGCCTTATTTTGCAGCAGGCTACTCCACTGTATACTAGCATCTCCTTCTCCAAATTCCCTTCCAATAGCCTCTCCAGCTAGTGCCCTCATGGCCTCTAGCCCTCTCAGTGCCGTCGCCGTCGTGAACGGCCTACCTAACACCCTCATCTCGACATCCCCTCCGCCACTAGCTCTCTCTCTCTCTCCAATGGTTGACAATGGCCCAATCAGAAAAAATGGACGGACAAAATTGCAAATGCGTGAGAGGGCTGGAAATAGGTGCAGTTTTACTGTCCTAAATTACACGTACTAATAGTTCAACATGTCAGAAATCCAATGGATATAAACATTCTCACAAAAAAATTCTAAGATTGCAACCAATATTGATTTGCTATTTTCATAACCCTAAACAATTATCATGTTTGAACATTAGTGGATTCACAAAAAAGTCTTGAATTTTAGTATGTTGAACTAGAAAGAAAAATTAACTTACGGAGTCTTGTACTATTGTTTGTGTTCAATGTTGCTCATGCTCAACCGCCTCAGACATACTCTTGTACTCTCTGGCTAGCATGCATATATGCACTGCGCTTATTAAAGCCTCTATTCTTTTTCCCGCAAAAAAAAGGCTCTCTATTGTTTACTAATGTAAAAATAATAATATTCAACACTTGTTGTTTTTACTGAATTGCTTTGGAAGCACTAGCGCTGCATCTGGATTGATGACTAGCTAGTTCTACTAAGTAGTAGTTGTGCTACCAACATCCAGGTGCAACGAATCTTTTTAACCACACCTGCGAAATGGTGTTGGGCATGGTTGATCCACATGCGAAACCGTACCCATGCATGAGATCTAGCTAGCGTCGATGAGTCGTACGCAGTCACTTATAACACCCTGTACCTGTAGCCAATAGTCTCTGTTAGCTGAGCGCCTGGGCCCCGGGTGACATCGTCAGCAGAGCCTGGGATTGGCTATGTATTTACCAGGATCATTGTGGTACTGCAGTAGCATCATCAGGGCCGGCGATAGGTGATTGGTTACGTACCAGGATCATTGTCGTACTACAGCAGCACCAAGGTCGCCGGCATCGGCTCAGAGGCTCTGACAGCAGTACAAACACTATCAATTAAACATGAGATTACATAGCTAGCGGACTTGGTGATTTCATTAGGGACGTTGAGAAGAACGAAAAGCTTCATAAAATCGAATCTATCATTCATAGTTAATTAGTTGTTGTTATGTTAAGTACTTTTGAAGTTGTGAACAATTTGTTAAATCTGTTAGTGAAACTATTTTTATTTATTGTTAATGAATGTTTTGGTATTTAAATTTTGGTTATTTTATACGTGCAAAAATTGTATCTATGACATGCCACTATTTAGAACGCCACATATAAGAATATATACTTTCGGCGTGGGTTACCAACACTAGCAATGTTTGTTATCACTGGTGCAATATTGCTGGCGCTGGGTGGGCACTAGCCATAGGGGAAGCGGAAGGGGATGTTGGATCTTGAAGAGTTTTGGATCTTCATTCGTCCATACCATAGAAGAGCTTTCTCTACTAGTGTCACAAATAAATAAAAACTTGACACACATAACAGTCACTAGCTTCATTGGCATTGTGAAAAAGAAAAGTAGTTCATTCGATCCATATTACTTATCGTTCAAATGGATGTATCTAGATGTATTCAATGCTAGACACATTCGTCTGAGCGATAAATAATATGGATTAATATTACTTATCATTCAAATGAATGTATTTAGATATATTCAATGCTAAACACATTCGTTTGAGCGATAAATAATATGGATCGAAGCGAATAATTTTATTATTCGCACAAAACTAAGATCATCATTAAGGCGCCAACGAATAACACAAAACTCTTGAAGATCCAACACCCCCCTCCTCTCAGCGCCTAGATGGAGGCAAGGGGGCCAAAAATATCTCGGGCGGCATGGACGACTGCTCTATGGAAACCCTGATCCCCTGAACTCATATGTGCTCCTGATACCTAATTCATATTAAAATGCAGTTTTCACCAATATGTAATGTTCATGACATACACTAGCTAGTAATTTACAATCAAAGTTAAATCACGCAAAACAAAGATTCCACGTGATAAAGGACGGAGTGAGTGAGTAGTGACTACTTATGAATGTATATAGCCATATATATATGAGGCATGGTCACGCTGGCACTTCTGTAGGCTAATAGTAGGTTGTGGCTGAGCGCCCGGGCCTGAAGATGACATGGTGAGCAATTCTCTTTCTTCTTACCGGCGGCAGGCAGCAGGGCCAAACTTAATTACGTGCCGGATGGAATCGAGCCCGACAAGTGACCCAGCTGCATGCATGTGCATGCATATTTTAACCTTTACCCTCCTTAATTAAACTGCCAACGGCCGACACAGTGCTTGGCTTGGGTGTGCGTCCACACATGCACGTACTACGTTACGTACAACAGCCACATCCTGTTCAACCAGAGCCAATAATGTCAATAAGTAAAGATTGGCACAAGAGTCACACTACAGTGAAGTACTCCTCTAGGTGTGGAAGCAAAGGCTGTGGGTGATAGAACCTCTAGGCATCACTGCACTGCCAGCGGAGCTTTTTGGTTTGTTGGGTAAAGTCCTTTCTATTAAAAAGGTCCATAAATTTTGGTACTCCACTTCAGCAACTCGCAAGGTTGTAGACATGGACCTTTTTTTTTTGCCTTCGTTACAAGAAAATAACAGTTGTTGTGCAGGTCCTTTGGCTGTTTCTAGCGACGAGTAATTTAGGGCATCTTTAGCGATACCCTCTATAACGGACACTGTGTCTGTTCTGGATCGATCCGCGAACATTGATGCGGGAGCCGGCCATTCAACCATAGCCGCATCCATTCGCCAATAATTTAACATTTTTTATTCAGACTCGTACAAAATCGAACGGAATTTGCATAAATTCACAAAAAATAAAACAAAATTTATTGATATTTGAATAAAATTTACATATAAAAATGGAATTTCATCCGTTGATCTATTATAATATTAAAATAAAACTAAAAAACTTAATCAAACTCCACGTTCGTCTTCACACCGCCGTTTTCCACCTCCATCTCCTCTGTGGCCTCGAGCCCGTTGTTTCTCGGACGACGCCCTCAACCTATTTATAGGGCACACACCTCCGCCAATGCCAACCATAGGGCCACCACATCTTTGTCGCCACTCGGATTCTTGTCCCCTCAATCGTGATGGGCGACCTCCACCAATCCACTGTGTTTTCAAGATCCTCCCGATGTCTATGCCGCCGAGCTAGAGTAGTAGTTGTCTTGTCGTGAACGAGGCCGCTCGGCAAGAGTGGCATGATACAACGAGGAAAAATGATTAATACATGCAAAGATATATATTAATGTATGTTAGTAGTTTTACAAATCCTTGTTTGGTCCTGTCGCATATCATAGGCTAGATACATCGATACCTTGTGTGCTCAATAATGATGATAGCGAAAGATATGAAGAAAGAGTTTTATTTAGAGGAGATCAGTGTTGCTCTATTCATATGAAACATAACAAAGATCCAAGCCTTGATGACGGGACTATTAAGCTTGTCAACACTTTTGGTTTCTTCTTATTAAAGAGTTAAAGAAAATTCTAGATGAGTTTTTTCATGGTAGAACTTTCATCTCTAGGTAAATTTATGAGTTTATTTCACCTTTTAATGTTAAGGAGAAAACAAGATTCAAGTTGATAGACATATCTGCTTACTTAATGTCATATTTAAACTTATTACACAATTAGTTAATATAGAACACACATTGAAAAAAGTTGTCGAACCTATTCAAACTGATTTTATCTAGTGAAAGTTTATTTTAAATGGCGTTGCACATCATGAAATGAAAAATAGTTTAAAAAAACCACATTTAAATATTAATTGGAAACACCATTTTGATTTTCTAAATGTGGAAAGTTTTTTGACATGTATGTTCACTGGATAAAGCAAACAGTGGAAATATAGAAGTAATGGCTAATGGTCAACTAGGGTTTTGTTGACAGAAATAAAGAATTAATCCTGTATCACCTATATTTTTAATATTGATCTTTTGCAAACATTGTTAAGGAGAGTATACCAAGGGTTAAGTAGGGTTTTGGTGCTTAATCTGATAAGGCATGTTTGTCCATGTTACAATAAACATACGACTTTGTTTTTTAGCTGATTTGGATAGTGCTAGAAGCCTTAAAATTATTTTATGCTATTATGAGCACTTTTCGGAGAGGATATTCAAATAAAGAAGCTAATATTTTTTTTCTTATGCAGAGTTTGTGTTTCCCATGAAGCATCTACTTATTCCATTTAATATTGATAGAATAAGAAAAAAATAATGGGAAAGTGGAGCAAAAGGTGGAACGTAAACTAGTAACCCCGCAAGGAAAATTTTCCATCTTATAGTGGTATATTGGTGTTACTAAGATCCTACATGAGTAACATTCATTTTTATATGATGTCTACTTTTGAATTGACTATGGGTTCTCTTAAGGATATAGATCTGAAAGAAAATGTTACTATGGCAGGATAGTGACAATGCACATAAGTACCATTTATTTAACTGGAAAAATCTTGCTAACCAGTTGATCATGGTGGCTAATGGCTAGATGTGGTATAGCTTGATGTTTTGTATACATGTCTTCATGGTTAGTGGCTTTGGAAGCATGAAAATGATGATGAGTTGTGGCAGAAACTTATTCTAGACAAATATCACCCTAAATAATTGTTGTGGCATGCCTAAGCAATCCTACTTTTCCCGTAGTACTTTGAAATTAAGGGATATTGTCTATATATTCTTTAAGAAAAAAAGTAGGGAATGGTCACATGACAATTATTTTTGGAAAATGTGTGGTTAAGATCCATGCCTTTCTGTAATTGTTTTTGCCAAGTTGTATAATTTAAACATGATTGGAAATATACTGGTTTCAACTTTATTTAGGAGAGTGTTATATCCATTTTAGAGATTCTTAGGGATGAGATTAATGATAAAAAATGCTAAATTTATGGGAGGAAGTGTCACAAATTGGATCTATGAACTTATATGTCCTCTTCACCACTAACACCCTTGTCTTGTACTTTGGCTATAAGATATTTGTAGGGGTGTGGTGCTAAGTGATAAAAATATTCTGGTATTTTTTTATTTCACTTGTTTTGTGCTAGTGCTTGTTAACTTTGGTTCCATTTTATGTAATATGGGCAGCGAATGTTTTGAGACCATCTATATTATAAGTTTCATACCCACAAAAGTGGAATATACATTAATATACATCCTATATATAACTAAATAAGTGATCCTTATTAACATATTTCTCTCCACATGTGACCTTGCCACCTCAACATGCAACCAAAAATTTAAAAAGCCTCATCTAAACATGTAACCATGCATGAAAAAAACCCCTACTTCAACACGGAATCATGCGTGAGAAATAACTCATTATGTTATACAACTTATATTCAAAAAATGTTACAATATACAAATAATCAAATACAATAAATTACTTGTAGATTGAATTTTAGTTCTCATATCATTAATTCAAATGTTCATAAGTTTTACAACTGAAACTCACAGAACTATATCTCAACTAATTCCTGCAGCAGCGCTTGTAGTATTTATTTTATTTACATCTTTTACAATGGTTGATGATTTTAGGTGCCGTTGAATCAAGTTAATCTAACGATGGAAATAAAAGAAGTACCGTACTAGGGAGTACTGAATAGAAAGTATTGAAAAGTACTAGAAACTAGATGATACCCTGTGCGTTGCTACGTGAACTGTTAACAAATAATTTAATGTTTTAAAATATAAGAAAAATATGAAAAATAGTATAATTGATGAAAAATCCAAAAATAAGTGTGAATTTTGTTTTATTAATTTATTAACTTGACAATATATCAACAAGATAATATGAGAAGCAAAATATTATTAAATAGAGACAACGGGTTGTCACCCTTGGTTAACCTAAAACAATGATAGCAGCTACATATGTGCATTCATAAAAAAATCATCGCATAGAAAAATAAAATGCGAGGTAACTCATAATTGATTTTTTTGGTAAAAAGTCGCTTATAAATCATAAGGTGGAGCGCATTTTTTTATTTTTTTATTTGGTATAGGTTGCATGCACATGCGGAATTAATGGTAGCATGTGCATGAAGAATTAATGGAAAATAGTTTATACATGGTGGACCTACTTGATGATGTGGATAACTTGCATGTTAAGATAAATATGTTAGTAGGGATAATTATTTGGATTAACGAGATGATACCCCACGCGTTGTTGCGGTAACTGTTAATTTTTTTTAATGTTTTAAAAAACGATAAATTGTAAAATTTAATATAATTTCATTATTAAATATGTTTTGAAAGAAATATTGCTTAGAGTAAAAATCTAAGAAAATTTGACGAAAATATGAAAATGAGTGTGATTTTTGTTTTATTAATTTATTACCTTGAGAATATATGATGAGATGATATGAGACGAAAACAACGTTGAGTGAGAGAGTAAAGACATCACACTTAGCTAAATCAAAAACAATGATAGCAACTATATATGCGCATTCATAAAAAAAAATCGCAGAGAAAAATAAAATGCGAGGTAACACATACAATGATTTTCTATTAAACAAATCCTATTATAGATTGTGAGGCTTAGTGCATAATATTTTTAATATCTATTTGTGATAGGTTGCATGCACATGCGGATTTAATGGAAGCATGTGCATGAAGAGTTAATGGAAAAAAGTGGACCTACTTGATGATGTGAATAGCTTGCATGTCAAGATAAATAGGTTAGTGAGAATGAACTATTTATGTATTATAGATTTATTAACTTGACAATATGTCAGCGAGATAATAGGAGATGCAAAACAATATTGACTAGAGACAACGGGTTGTCACCCACGTTAACCTAAAACAATGATAGCAACTACATATGTGCATTCATAAAAAAATTATCGCATAAAAAATAAAATGCAAGGTAACTCATAATTAGAATTTTTGGTAAAATAAATCGCTTATAAATCATAAGGTGAAATTAATGGTAGCATTTGCATGAAAAAATAATGGAAAATAGTTTATATATGATGGACCTACTTAATGATGTGAATAATTTGCATGTTAAGATAAATAAAGGTTAGTGATGATGAGCTATTTAGATATTATAGATAATGATTTATCAGTAAAAATATATTGATTTAGACTAAAATGTGATAATATGCTATGTTGATCAACGAACAGAAATAATTCTAGCAGAAGTACTGAGAAGAAATAATTATAGCAGGAGTACTGAGAAGTACTGACCAATCACCGGAGAAGCGATTTTACTATATATGTGAGCCTTAACCTTGCGTCATGCACGATGTGCACTGTCCTCGGGTGTCCCTTCCTGCAGCCATAATTAATGTGGCCGCATAATTTCCACATATATGGAGGACGAACCACACACACAGCCAGTACACTACAACATGCATGCTACTGGAGTCAAGTGGTAAACCTGTTAATCGGGTGTCTTGTCGTGATAAAGCTGAACCTAATCAATCCAGATTGTTTCTATAGTTTTGTGTGAAGAAAGTATGGAATGGTCATATGAGATGATTTTGGGAAGACTTGTCGTTAGGATGCTTGCCTTTCTGTAAGATGAAATAAAATTTGCCAAGCTGTATAATTCAAACTTACCTGAAAATAGAATGGTTTCTTTTTTTGTGGGGAAACATATTATGGTTTTAGCTGTATTTATGAGTGTTTTGGCTATACCCATTTGAGGAGATTTTTAGGGATAAGTCTACAAATATGTGGCACTGGCTACACGATCTTAGTAGGGTGTGATGCTTACCGATGAAAATGATTCCGGTTTGTTGTTTCTCTTTAGCTTTTTTTTGTGTAATGAGGATGTAGAATGTTTTGAGACCATTTGAGTCACCAGTTTCGTACCCATGAAAGTTGGTATACTTTATACTACTCATATCCTATGTATCTAAATAATTGATCCTCACTAACTATAATTTTCTTAACATGCAACTATGCCGATTCACCATGTGATCGTGCATTGAAGAAGAGCTGCATATTAACGGGCATCATGCATGACAATTCCCGTCATCTATAAGGCGTATGCCCCTGCTGTTGGTCATCCTCTGCTATGCCTGCTCAAGACCCTCTTCTAGTTGTCGTCTGTTATGGAGAGCTTCGTGCTCCTGGTGTTATCTCGGCTCATCTTTGCTCATCTACGACGCAATGATGCCTTCTTGCCTTGCTAATCGTATCGGCTTGCTATGGCGGAGGCTCCAGTCAAGGTTCGTGATGGGTCACTCGTTGATTGGTGTGGCTCCCGTGTGCCAAGAGGTCGGTACACACACCGCTGTACTACGTTAGGATAGTTGTTTAGTGTTGGTATTGTGATACCTCGATGACACATCATTTTCACTCGGCTCTTAGGTTGATGGTCTCTCGATTTTGCTAGCTAGGTAGTGCCTTTCTCGGGGCGTTCATATGTTCTCACCCCATGTAATCCTCCCTTTTTTACGGTTTTCCCGCCCGGTTTCCGTTATAAACGGGGTCAACTTGTTAAGGTTTTCGATCTGATTTTTCTTATAAACTGAATCACTTTGAGCAATATATTTAGGTGGAGACTCTTCCCCCCGTTGACCGTTCAAAATAAATAAATATAAAGCGTATGTGATAACCTCGTCAATCTCAAGATATTATGCGGTTCAATATCTTGGAGGTGCTATTTACATTTCAACACAACCGAATCTCAACTGCAACTAATTTCGACGGCAACCGGCTGGGTAATATCGATCTCAAAGTTCACTATACTAAACCTGCTGCATGCTGGATGACAAAACCTGCATGCATGAGTAAAGTGCATGCATGAGGCAGGGCGTCCTTTGCTGCAGCCATGACTACTCATGGACCCCGGCCGTAATCTAATTTCCATATATGCGCAGGATGGACCATGCATAGGCATTACTTACGGCATGCTACATAGTTATGTGGTATGTACCCTCGGATCACAAGTTCTGTTCATGCAACGTACTGTGGATTTTTGTGGCAAGGGAGGTGTGCGGCTTGCCATGCATCAGACGGCCGATCGAGGTTACTAAGAGCAACTCCAACGAATCGATTCAAACGGACAACAATTTGATCCGCCATTTATCTGTTTGGATCGGCAAAACGGTTTTCGTCTGTCCGTAATGTGTCCGCACAGATACAAATGGGAACCGATCCAGATAAGTTATGGCGGACACTAAAACGGACAAAGCGGACCACGCTGTTCGTTTGGATCGCTCCCTTGGGTGCCGTTTTTGCGGTGAAGAACTCAAACGGACGAAAACATGACATTTGCGTCCTGCTCTAATTCATAGTATATACCACTATTAATCGCCATAGCATAGTACATAATCTACGTACTCCGTACGTAGATATTGAGATACAGAAGCCGGCCGGCAGGCCGGGGAGCGCACGCAGTTACTCCTGCATGCATGCCGGCCGCCGTGCCTTTTTGTTTTTGTTTTTGTTTTTGTCCATGCATGCATAAATGTCAGCACGTACGCACCTAAGTAGCTCTTACCTACCTAAGAAGAACCACCTGTGCCTCTCTCTACTACACGCTCCAACTGATCCAAGAGTATGAGGGTTACCGATGGGCACGCGCTGGGGGAGGAGGCGGCCGGCGTGGTGCGGCAGGCGGCGAGCCTGGCGGCGCGGCGGGGTCACGCGCAGGTCACCCCGCTCCACATCGCCAAAGTCATACTCTCCGCCGAGGCCCCGGCCCCGGCCTCGGCAGGCATCCTCCGCGCCGCCTGCGTCAGGTCCCAGTCCCACCCCATGCAGCACAACGCGCTCGACCACTGCCTGGACCACGCGCTCGGCCGCCTCGCCGTGACCCGCCCCGTCCACGGCGGCGATCCGGCGCCGTCTAACGCGTTTGTGGCCGTGCTGAATCGGGCGCAGGCGCACCGGCGCAGCAGGGGCGAGGGCAAGTTGGAGCTCGATAAGCTCCTCGTTTCAGTCCTCGACGACCCCAGCGTCGGCCGCGTCATGCGCGCGGCCGGCTTCTCGAGCTCCCAGGTCAGTGCCAGCGTCGAGAGCGCCGCCGCTTTGCCGGAGAAATCAGGCAGGGCAGGTTGCGACGTTCTCCCGAGTTCTCCAAATCCTGCTCGCCGCATGATTATTAGCGCTGGAGGAGGACAACCATCTCTCCACACTGTCCTAGACGGAAGGTATTTTCTATAGTTTCACCTAAATTGGCGTGCGTGTTTATCTGACTGACTATTATTTTTCCTAGATGTGACCTTCCTCTCTTCTCTTACCTATAGCTAGGGAAAATTGCAACCCCGTTATGGTGGGGGGTGCAAGCGAAATCCTGCTTTTTTCATCAATTAACTCATCACTTGCTATATAAAGTTAATACTTTCTCATTACATGAAAAGATCGAGGCATCGAGCATAGACCAGCTTTAATTTTATTGCCAACGTGAAGCAAAGAACAGCTAAAAGGTTCAAGGTTTTAGCAGGGGTTGAGAGGGGCTGGATCTTTTTTTTGCGAATAAGAGAGGGGCTGGATCTTGGTGATGAACAATTTTAAACAAAAAAATGTCATGTTTATTCTTTGTTTTATTTAGAATGGATTGGGCCATGCGGGGACTTGAGCCTCCTAGACCCCCAATAATACGGGAATAACTATTTAATGGGCACCTCCCGCACCCCCTGCGAAGGTCATTTTGGTGCGCTCTAGAGCTGCCACTAGTTGCGCTTTGACTGCGTCCCATGCGAAGCAACAACTATGGCTGCGCACGGACTGTGGCTATACATGTGGCTCCTCCTGTGACTAAACGGAACCTGTGCCTGCGCCTGTGGTTTTGGCTGTGGCTCGGACTGTGCTCAAGCCATGGCTCGGGATGTGGCAGGGACTATGGCTGAGGCTGTGGCTGCGTCCGTGGTTGTGGCTGGACCTGTGGCTGCGCGTGTGGTTGTGGCTACGGCTGTGCGTCCGAAAGACGCCACGTATCGAACACGGAAGGGCTAAGAGAAAACCCCGAAACGCACCAGAAAGCGACACTTAGGGTGCTCAGAACGCGGGTGAGTGACCTCCTCGAAGGGTACCCCTCAACTAGTGATTGAGCAATAATACTTATGAAGCATGCATGATTTTTTTTAAACTCGGGTTTTGTAAACTCCGATAGAGAAAAATATATACATGAATGAAATGTTATATGAGTGAAATGTTTGTGCTATGATGTCTCTTTTCCGTGGACGATCTGTAAAATGTGCTTCGCTTGCACGCTTTGCTTTCTTCATCGCCTATGTTGCAGGCAAAGAAGAACATGAATGTGGCTGCTAGTCGTTCCATTTGCATGCAAACAAATGCACGCGAAGAGAGTCGCATCATCATCATACTAAGAGTTGAATTTTTGATTTTAAAATATTTAGTAGCTTAAGTTGTCTGTGCTGTTTATAACCCGTTTTTCTATTCGCATTTGCTATCCATGAGTTGCCTGTTTTTTCCCTGAACAGTCGATCTTTTTTCTCTAGCGAATGTCCGTTGAGATCGAGTCTCTTGGTGGGGTTGATAACTGATAATTTTGAATTTTGGGGAGAGATCAAGATGCGGAGTGAGACCGTGAGAGGGGGTGGATGTGGATAGTGAGAGAGGGCTACCCTATGAAATTTTTCACCTGAGGTATGAGAGAGAGAGAGAGAATTACTGCAGTGTGGTTTGTTAGTGCGTGTGTTTTCTGGGAGAGATATAGTGGACATAGATAGCATGGTTTTAAATAGCATTTAGAAAAGGTCCGGCACTAAGCAACTTAGCTCCAAACACCTAAAAAACATCTTAAATAGCACGCTATGGCGTTTAGTTTTTTTTGCTCTTGTGGATTATTTACCCCTCTGGTTGAAACTACAATCCCATGTTATTCTCGTTGAATGCATGCCTTAAGATATGTGGAAACATTATGCCACCGTATTTTCACTATAGATTTGTGTGTGTATACATAGTATCAACATTTTAAGCACTACTTCATGTTAATGAACTAGTCTTAATGCAATTAGACAAACATGTTACATGGATCTCAATGCCAGATTAGACGGAAGTTGGAGAGATGGTATAGCAAAGGCAATGACGCGCACACTGACATACATAGCAAAAAAAGTGTCACAAGAAAAACTGTTTCTTTTTCTAGACTTGGTTTTATTACATTTTTGTTTACTATAAATCAATTGACTGAGTTCCTTTCTTATTTTTTTTAGTTTGTCGTCATTTGGTTGTCGTATTTTCTCGTATATTTTTGCGTGTGTTAGCGGTTTGATACTCACTCACGTTGACATACTTAATTTTATATTATAAAATTTAAATGTAATTTGTTTATCAGTTAATCAACTTCAACCTTAATTATTACTAAAGTTGATGCACTAGTTTATATTTTCTCTTGCACATTATGAAAGAGTGCTAGTTTTGTGTAATCTATGTGCAATTTTTTGATATATTTAATTCATGCATGCCAGGAATTGACATTATTAACTCTTTATGGTTTGTTCATGTTAGGAATAGTTGTATAATATTGATTTCATTTTAAATTACCATTGGTTTAATAAGGTTAAACCACTAAAGTATTTTATTTTTCATTTTTTTTCCATATTTGTTTCTATTTAAAATTTTACAATTTATTTCTTAATTTCGGTAATATCAATGCCCTTAATTCATTCTTCCTTAGAATAATATGCATTTTACCTTTTATTTATTTTAGTATATACATATATTTATTCATTAATAAGAAAAAAAATCTACAACATTTTTTTTCTTTTTTCTTCATGTTTTTGTCTCCTGTTTTCTGGTTGTTGCTTAGTCGATTGTTGGCCTTAGATTATCTCCTTATAATGGTGCATGCGGCTGTGGTCTGATGTTGCAGTTGTGTGACAATATTAATTTTGTCTTTTTTTTGTTTTTGTATTCATAACTATTCTTGATACTAGTTTACTCTTTTTTTTGCATAATATTAAAGAGTGCAAGTTCTGCTGAATTTATGTGTAAATTTGCAATATAGTCTAATTTCCACATAAATTAAAAGACGAATATAAGGATTTTTTATAGTTTCTTCATGAGAAGTATAGTTCTTAGTTCTCAATTTCTTTTTTTACGGTAAATCATTCCCATAATTCAATCTTAGATAAAACATGTTTGTCTCAATTATGGTTTTTCATTGTTCATTTTTCCTGTCAGATAAAAAGACAAATAGACTTATTTTTCCTAAGATTTTTTTTATCTCGAGGTACTATGCAGATATGTTTGTCTTGGACGTGAAAAAATAGATTACATGCTTACATATATTCAGAATGTGTTCTATTATAATTATAAAATTTGTTTCTCCCTCCGCTCACAAATATAAAATATTGAGATATTTCAATATGGGTACATATGGACGGAATGAGTGCACACTAAAAGATGTCTGTATGAATTCGATTCAGAAAATAATAGAACATCTTATAATTATGAATGGATGGAGTATTTTCTTGTTGAGAACAAAAAAATACTTAATATATTTTATGTCACGTATAAAAAGAGAGGCAATGATATGTACAAGCCACACATCAATATTTGTAACTTACCATATTTGCAAATTCGTTTTTAACTAAGTCAAAGCAATACAATCATGAACCGCAAAGTGAGTTTAGGTCTGTACATGCGTGTAGTATTACGGTGCATGCTTGTGTGGATGCATTTTCTTAGGGAAAAAAAAGTCTAAAATGAATCCTGAATTTGTAGACGAAAGCTAAATCAAATCTTAAACTTTGAATTTCGGTAGTTCACACCTTGTATTATTGAATCCCGGTCTAAATTAAACCTTATATGTGTTCTGCTATGTTTTTTCTGTTTTCTTTTTTTCTTAGCCAGCCCATTATCAGAATCGCTCACATACGCTTGCGTTGCTCAGTTTTTTCTATTTTTATTTTTTGTTTCCTTTTTCTTTTCATTTTCTGTTTTAATTTATTTTTTAAGCAAGAAAAATATGAACATTTTATGCGTTAACTTTTAGAAATGTCCGCACTCCAAAATTGTATAATTTCAAAAAAATCGCACTTAATTTTTCTAATTTTTTTTTGCACTTAGAAAAGTGCATGAAAGTGTTCAGAAATGTTAGTGCAATTGCTGGCAAGCTCGACCTGCTCTGATTTTCACATATTTTTTTTTCCTTTTTTTTCCTTTTTTGGGAGCTTGCGTGGATGCATATGCATGGCTTACAATTGTTGATAAGACAATCTTATCTTAGTATCTAGCTTCACTATCAGCTGCATATGTGGCCGTGGTTATGGCTGTTGCTTAGATTATAGCTACGCTTGTGGCTGCACCCTCACTCTATTGTTATGCATGGTATTAGGACAGGCCACTAATTTGTTGATGCACGCATGCATGCAGCTTCATTATTTTGATGTTCTTGATTGTGTTCTTGATGTGCAGGCTAATTTTCGCTGTGTTTTTCTTGCAGTGAGTGTCAAGGTCAACCTAGCAAAACAAAAGCAGGAGCAGAGCGACCGACCATCTTTGGCATAAATAAAACGACGACGAGCATTCCTCTGTGGCTCCGCCGCTACAACGATGAAACTTGCACCAGCTCACCATTCTGCGGCACCGGTCTTCATGAAGACGTACGTATAATAACACATCCAGATAGATACATAGAGAACATGTATAGTGATGATCCTATTAGCCAAATTAGGCAACCCTCGTGACACATGCATGCAGGTTGCTCGCCGCCGGCCCAAGTTCACGGAGCTCACCGCGACAAATCTCAAGATCCTGTGCGACGGGCTCGAGGTGCGCGTTCCCCGGCACGGGAACATCGTCCCTGACATCTCCAGCACGGTGCTCCGCTGCCGATCCGGTGTGACTAGGAGGAGGGCGGGCTCATCTTCGTCGACCTGGCTGCTCTTCCTAGGAAGGGACGGTGGCGGCAAGATGGCGGTTGCTCGGGAGCTCGCGAGGCTCGTGTTTGGCTCCTACGCCGAGTTCACCGCCCTGCAGGTGCAGGGAAACCCCGAACGCACCGGCAAGCTCGCCTTCAAAAGGCCGAGATCACCGGAAAACGACGGCGCGAGGCTGTTCGGAGCAATCATGGAGAACCCTCACCGCGTTATATTCATGGACGGCGTCCATCGACTGGACCGCGATTCGGAGATGCGCATCAAGAGCGCAATCGCGGGGGGATCAATGGTGAGGGGATGCAACGGGGACGTTGTTAGCCTGGAGGATGCCATCGTAGTGCTGAGCGCCTCTCACGTCTCGGACTCGAGGTACGTGGCTTCATCTTCCTCCCCTCGGTCCTGGGTTAAGCGACAGAACCGTGATGAAGGTGACGCTGCAGAGGTGGAAGTGATGAGATCATGTCGTCGCCATAGCTGGGATTTGAACGTTCGTTGTGCAATGGATGGGGAGCAGGACATTTTGGCTGATGAAGTGAGGATCCTAAATGTTGTGGATGGTGTTTTCCTTTTCAATTAGTGGAGACTTTTTTTTATTCTAGATATTATCGGACGGTTTTGTATTGACAGATTCCGCATACACAATTTGTTTTTTGAATTAAGGACATTTTAGTTTGAAATGATAAATCCTGAAAGCACACGCAGAGTAAAGATACTGAAGGTTTGATCAGAGATCGCAGCTCTATTTTTGACGTGCATCATCACTTCATTCTTTTTAAGTCTTCTTGTTCTCCTCAGCCCTCTAAGGTATTCCAGATGTGAACAACATCTCAAGTATCCTTGGGTGAGGATTGAACAGAAAACATTTATGACATGTATAATTTTTATACTTTCGTTGAAAGATCCAAAAATCTTTTTTTCTACCATATACTTCTTGCAGTTCCTTTTTCGGTGACCTTTAACTTTCGGTATCCTTGGTTGGTCTATTTTTGGGCTTAGCATTGGCATCGGAGTTTCTTGCGCCCGTTACCATTCTTGGACTTCCCATTTTTTTGAAGATGGTGGTCTTCTTGATCATCAACATATAGTTAGGGTCATTGTGCATAGTTTCTTCGGATTTTTTGAGTATCGCAAATAGTTCATTCATTGTCTTTTACATCCCATTCATTTGGTAGTTCTGAGCAAAACCTTTGAAGCTCGGAGAGAGGGACGCACATGAGGAGGACATCAGTACCAAGTGCTGTTGGGATCGAAAAACCAAGGTTATCAAATAGTTGCCCTAAGTCATGAGCCTTGACTACGTGCTCACTCACTGGTGCTCCTTCCTTCATCTTGCATTCTATCGAGGCCTTAATTATCTCATAACATTTGGAGAGGAAGTCACTAATACGTTTCTGAGATTGTTCAGAGTTTGGAGAGTTGTGATTCCATAAAGAGCATAGTTTTGGTGCTCATATCAAAGGTAAAACCCCCTCTTTTTTGACTCACTTTAGAGTTTAGACACACCAGCCTTTGCAACATTTTGTATAAAATTGCCTCCAAAGTTGTTGCAAATCAGTTGCAAAAGCTTTTACTAGACATTATTTCAAAGGGGTAGTCTACCTTTGTTCCTGAACATCTGATTACGGATAATATCATTTTTTTCTTATGAATGTTTGTGTTTTATGAAAAGAACTAAGCTAAGAAACACATATATTATGTGTCCTGAAACTGGATATGATTAAAACTTCTGAGTAGGTTGCATGGTCATATCTTAATGCTATCATGACTAAGTTGGGTTTCAATGAGCGCTGGATTTCTGTTATTACAGGCATGGCTAGTTCGGTTTCTTTCTCAGTTATGTTTAATGGTACTAAATTGGAACTTGGAAGAATTTAAAACTTCTAGACATATCCTTCAGGAAGATGCCCTTTCATCCTATATCTTCTTGTTGGTAGTAGAGGGCCTTTCGTGCTTCCTCAAAGCTAATGACCAGAGTGGTAGAGACTTCTCCAACAGTTAGCCACCTTCTTTTTGCACATGACAACCTGTTGTTTATAAAAGGAAGCCATGAAGGGGTGAAACAATTATCAAACCTTTTTGGTATTTATTGCAAGGCCTCAGGTAAGAGAATCAACCTGGATAAATCTTCGGTTTTCTTCAGTGAAGGTTGCTGGAAGACCTTAGAGAGGAAGTGAAATTATTAGCTTTGAATGTCACTAATGAACCTTTAAATGAAAAGTATCTTGGCATGCCCTCGGAAGTGGGAAAATAAGAAAATAGTACATTCAAATACTTTAAGGTTAGGGTTTGGGAAAAGGTACAAGGGTGGCCTGAAAAATCTCTCTCTGGTTGTGACAAGGAGGTTTTGGTGAATTTAGCTGTTAAGGCGATTCATGTTTATTCTATTGCTTGTTTGATGCTTCCAAGAGGATGGTGTGATCATATAAATTCTATTATCCAAATATTCTGGTAGGGAAGCAAAGAAGCTAACATAAAGTGGCATTGTTCTCACGGGAGGTGATGACAAGACCTAGATTTATGGCTGGTCTTGGATTTTAGGATCTAGAATTATTTAATATCTCTCTTTGGTTGGTATAAGGCAGTCATGGAGAGTTTTGTAGGACCAACTTCTCTTAGTGCAAGGCTATTGAAGTTATCTATTTTCCTCAAAGTTCTATTCTTGAGGCCAAGTTGTGGGCAGCCATCCATCACATGTTTGGAGGTCTATATTGGAGGGAAAAGGTGTACTTATTCAAGGGATTTGAAGGAGGATAGTTAATGGCGCAAGCACTAACATATGGAGAAATATTGTCTTCCTCGGGGTTCATCAATGAGGAAAATCAATGTGCACCTAGCCGCTGGACCTTTATTAGTCAAGGATCTCATAGATGAAACTATTTCCAGTTAAAGGACAAATCTAGTGCAGCAAACATTCTTGCATATCGACGCTTCCGCTATTTTGGATATGCTTCTTTCTACTCGCCATATAGATGTTTTTTCTTATCTTGGAGTAAAGAAAAGAAGGGTATTTTCATGGTTCAGAGAACCTATAGAAGGCTCATGCAGACAAAATTTAGCCGTGGGAGCTATCTAGAAGAAACCTCGGGGTCATGTAGCTTGGTTTCAAAAGATTGGGTGAAGTTATGGAATACTCAAGTTCCCTGAAAACTAATGGTTTTCCTTTGGTGATTTGATCAACACCCCCTACCCATTTTTGATGATTTGAAGCACCGAAACATGACTACTTCTCCAAATTTTTAGTATTTGCAGAATGGAGCACTCGTGGAGACAACCCCTTCTAGATTATTCGATGTCCAGATGGGTGCATGCTTTAGCGGATGACGGGCTAATTCAGAATATGAATGTCACAAGAGAGGGGTCTAAAAGGAGCTGGTTGTTTGCCCTCGTTGATTTATTATCACACATGTTGAATTCACAATCATGAAATTCACATTATGGGCCGTATGGTTCGCGCGTAGGAAGGCAATGCATGATTCTATCTTCCAATGACGTTTGTCTACAAATCTATTTATCTAAAGTGAACTCAAATCTGAGACAAGCGACAAATGTTATGAGACATGCAAGGGGACCTTGGTGCCCTCCTCCAACCGGACTTATGAAGTTCAATGTAGATGGAGAGGTGTCGAGAAACAATCTTATATGGGTGGTTCTTGTGGTGTGTCGTGACCAGAACAATGTTACTAGGGGTCTTTAGCTATGATTTTCAGTGACATCACTGATCCTCCATTATTAGAGACACTGGCTTGTAGAGAGGCGCAAACATTGCCCGAAGATCTGAATATTCAGAAACTCTTCGTTACTTCTGATTGTCTCTCAATGGTGAAGGAGATTGACGCTCAAGTGGGAGGACCAAATGGTGTTATTATAAGGGAGATTATTGCTTGTAGTTCATGTTTTCATCAGTATTATTTTAGTTTTGAAAATAAAAATAATAATTCTAAGTCTTATAGCTTAGAGAGATTTTCATTATCCCTACCAGTTGTATGCCATATTTGGCTGGGTACTCCTCATGAGCTTGAAAGGATCCCGATGAATGTCACAGTTGATCAATAAAGCAATATTTTCCATCAAAAAAATCCCTCGGCAAATAATATTTTTCTTTTATTGCAAGATGGGCGATGGACTTGTCTACGGCTGATCCAATAGCTATTTTGGAAAAAAATGGGTGGTCCTTGAAAGGTTTCTTCCAATCTTTTATATGTATTTTCTCACTTTTTTGGGTTTTCCACATAGTCCAAAATATTGGCTAATTCAGTGATTTATCAGTCGATTTATCGCTTATCGATGGGTGACTACTAAGATTATGCCTTATATTTTCTATTTATCATTTGAAATGATTTATCACTATGACAAGCGATTAATCGACTAGACCCCTGCAGCCAGAAATCCCAAAAATTCTAAAACTGGGGCTCCCCTTGGGCAGCCTCCCGCATAGACACAACACAAATTTAGCCCTCTCCCAGATCGATGGGGTTTTGACCTCCCCCAACACATCTTCATGATCAAGATTCATCACGCCGCCATCACCCTGCTCAAATCTGGTGGTCAAATCTAGCACTTCCCAAGCTAGGCTTCCTTCCAATCAACCCTCCTCTTCCCCAAGACCTCAGTCACTAGCGCGAAAATGCCATCGCCACCCCTCTGCATCGCCATCACAATGTTCTGTTTATTATTTAAATCTAGTGCCCATGCATTTCTTCATGGCGTTCTAGAGGAAGAAGTGTATATGCGACAGCCACCTGAGTATGAGGATGATAGCAAGCCGCATCATATTTGCAGATTGGATATAGCTTTATATGGGTTAAAGCAAGCGCCTCGTGCATGGTATTCAAGGTTGAGAACAAAATTGCAAGATCTTGGTTTTAAACCTTCCAAGGGAATACCTCACCGTTCTTTTATAGACAAGGAAAGATGACTATACTCATGCTTATTTATGTTGATGACATAATTATTGCTAGTTCTTCTGATGACTATACTACAACTTTACTTGGTGATTTGAGGAATGACTTTGCTCTCAAGGATCTTGGAGATCTTCATTACTCTTGGGCATAGAGGTGCAGAAACACGGTAATGACATTTTGTTGACCCAAGAAAAATATGCTTCGGATGTTCTTCGGCATGTATGCATGACACTAGTGGAAAACGGGTCATTAGTCCCGGGTTGGGAGGGCCTCTAGTCCCGGATTGGCACCCGGGACAACGGAATCGGGACTAGAGCCCCCCTCTAGTCCGAGTTATGTTACGACTCGGGACTAGAGGTTCCCCACGTGGCGTGTAGGCATGAAGGATTGCAAGCCGTCGAGTACACCACTTTCCACTTCTGAAAAGCTGTCCTTGCATGAAGGAGAAGTGCTGGTTACAGAGGAGTCAACTCGGTATATAAGTACTTTTATTGATTTGCAATATTTAACACCAACAAGGCCTGATATATCTTTTGTTGTTAATAAATTATGTCAGTTTTTACATTCACCTACTCCTATACACTGGACAACTGTAAAGAAGATACTAAGGCATCTCAAGGGAAGTGTGGATACATGACTTAAAATCAGCAAGTCATCCTCAACACTAGTGAGTGCTTTTTTAGACGCTGACTGGGTAGGATGTCTAGATGACAGGAGGCCTATGGGAGGCTTTGCAGTGATCTTTGGTTCGAATCTAGTGTCATGGATCCCTAGAAAGCAAGCCACGACCTCAAGATCTAGCACAGAGGCAGAGTACTAGTCTCTAGCTAATGCAACTGCTAAGGTAATGTGGATAGAAACTCTTCTTGATGAACTTGGTGTTGATCATCCTCAAGCAGCTTGTTTGTGGTGCGATAATTTAGGTGCAACCTATCTCTGAGATAATATTGTCTTTCATGCAAGAACTAAGAACATTGATATTGACTTCCATTTTGTAAGAGAATGATTAGCACATAAATTATCGGATATCAGGTTTATCCAAACAGGGGATCAAGTGGCAGATGGATTTACTAAACCATTGCAACTCAGTCAAATCCAACCCTTCAGAAGCAACCTCAATCTAGAGTCGTTTCGGTCGAGGGAGGGTGTTAAATGATAGGCATAATAGTTGTTAGTCTGTTGTAAACTTGTACAATATGTTTGACGTAGATAAACCATACGTTTAACTTTCCTTGTATCTCAAGTTGAGATCAAGATGGATCTGTAACAAACCCTGTAATCTGTTGAGGCCTACGGGATCCAATTTAACACGCAAGGCGGCACGAGGCAAAGTGCACGCCTTCAACCAATTCAATCTAGAAAACTTTCGAAAACGTCTCAGAGGACCCGAATTCTTGTAGTGAAATCAAATATACAAAGTAGGGAAGCTGTATTTTTCTATGTTAAAAGCACAGGCGTTGACGACGCAAGGTTTATTCTATAATACTACAGTAGTATTATTTATCATCGGTAATATATATTCTTTTTTTAATAAAGCATCTTGTGTCCGCCTTGAAGTTCATTCAGACGACAGGGTAAGAGGCATCCATGGCAATTCTGCAGGCGCCGGTGCCTCTCTGGAGCTTCATGTAGCCCTCTTCTCCCCAGCCTTGGCCCCACGAGTTCTTGAGGAGCCAATATCTGGTGCCGTCCTGTTCGACACCGTACCCCACTGCGGTCACCGCGTGGTTCAGTTCGCTGCCGCAGGCGTCGGTGGTTATGATGCCCCCACCGTAGTGTTGGAAGCTCGGATCATTCCCGTCGACGCCCACAGACACGGGCTGGTTGGTGACGGCCGCGGCGAGCGCGTCCTCGTCGTTGGCGGGCACGACTAGAGTGGTAGAGACTTCTCCAACAGTTAGCCACCTTCTTTTTGCACATGACAACCTGTTGTTTATAAAAGGAAGCCATGAAGGGGTGAAAGAATTATCAAACCTTTTTGGTATTTATTGCAAGGCCTCAGGTAAGAGAATCAACCTGGATAAATCTTCGGTTTTCTTCAGTGAAGGTTGCCGGAAGACCTTTGAGAGGAAGTGAAATTATTAGCTTTGAATGTCACTAATGAACCTTTAAATGAAAAGTATCTTGGCATGCCCTCGGAAGTGGGAAAATAAGAAAATAGTACATTCAAATACTTTAAGGTTAGGGTTTGGAAAAAGGTACAAGGGTGGCCTGAAAAATCTCTCTCTGGTTGTGACAAGGAGGTTTTGGTGAATTTAGCTGTTAAGGCGATTCATGTTTATTCTATTGCTTGTTTGATGCTTCCAAGAGGATGGTGTGATCATATAAATTCTATTATCCAAATATTCTGGTAGGGAAGCAAAGAAGGTAACATAAAGTGGCATTGTTCTCACGAGAGGTGATGACAAGACCTAGATTTATGGCTGGTCTTGGATTTTAGGATCTAGAATTATTTAATATCTCTCTTTGGTTGGTATAAGGTAGTCATGGAGAGTTTTGTAGGACCAACTTCTCTGAGTGCAAGGCTATTGAAGTTATCTATTTTCCTCAAAGTTCTATTCTTGAGGCCAAGTTGTGGGCAGCTGATACGTCCCAAACGTATCTATAATTTCTGCTTTTTCCATGCATGTTTTGTGTGACTTTGCCATATTTTGCTTGAACTTTCATATACTTTTGAACCTATTTGGACTAACCTATTAACTCAGTGCACCCAGTTGCCAGTTTCTGTTTTCTGCTGTTTTTGTATTTCAGGAATTCCGACCATTAAAAGTGCTCCAAAAATTCCGGGAAAAATATATAAAAAATCACCAGAGAGGGAAGGGGGGCCACCACTAGGCAGCCAGGAGGGCAGGTGGCGCGGACCCACCCTGGGCCGCGCCAGGGACCCTCCTGACTGCCTCGTGGGTCCCCTCGATGCCCCCTTCGCCTATATTTACCCTCGGGATGGAAACCCCTAATATCGATCTCTTTCTCGCGAACTCCCCTCTGTACCGCCGCCCCCGATGTTTCAAGATCGGGGCTGCCTGGAGAAGCTGCCCCGACACCCTGCCGGGAGGAGGAACCCCCTCCGGGAGACCATCCATAGCCATGGACGCCTCTCGTATGTACCGTGAGTAGTTTTCCTTGGACCATGGGTCCGTGACCAGTAGCTATGTGATCTATCTCTCCCCTCTTTGTGCTTCCACTTTCGAGTCCTCGCGAGCTGCCTCACATGATCGAGGCATCTATGTAATTTCTGTTGTTGCTATGCTGAGTTTGTTGGGATCTGATGGATTATGAGACTATGTTCATATTGTGATGAGTAATATATTTGATTTTTCACTTTTATATTTTTTTCTTGAGTAATTTCTTGCATGTTCTCCGTTGCGGTATTTGCTTTGGCCAAGTATTTTATTTGCAACTCCAAGAGAGAGCGTTATGCTCGATTGTGGGTTCAACCCCTTGATGTCTAGCTTGAGTGACAGAAACATGAGACTAGGGTGTGTGTTGTTGCCACCAGGGATAAAACAACGGTGCTTGTACCTGCGGGTGCAAGGATTGTTTACTTTATGCAAAGTTCTTTTAATGCAGTTGTCTGTTGCTTTGAGTTTACACTTTGGGTGGGATTCGCAAATTAATACCAGCGAGATGTTCTGGATAGATATCTCAAGGTGGATGATTCGTAGTAGATGCAGATGGATTTCGGTCTACTTACCTTGGCGTACTGCCCATTGCTTTTGAGCCTTCCTTTCTTTGCAGCATAGTTAGCATTGCGGTGCCTTCATAATCGTGTCAATTGCCCAACTGTGATTTTTTTACCTCGCTAGCACTTTTATCGTCTTTTGGGAGAGAGACATCACTAGTGAAAATCACAGGACCCCGTTCCATCTTCACATTATTGTTCACACCCTCAATTTACTTTCAGCTTTTACTTTCCTTTGCACTTTTTATCTCTTGCGTTGATCCTTTGTAAACGACAAGGCCAGAGGAATTGACAACTCCTCTGTACTCGTTGGGAGCAAAGTTATTTGTTGCTGTGTGCAGGTCCACGACAACACCCTAGTCAGGAAGCAATTTCTGGCGACGTTGCCACCTACTTGTATCTCCTGAGTCCGACTGGTTCGATAACCTTGGTATCTTCACTGAGGGAAATTTGCTGCTGCACTGCATATCAAACCTTCCACTTGGGGTAACCAACGAGGGGCGAGAAGCCATCAAGCAAATTTCTGTCGCCGTTGCCGGGGACTCAAGTCTACAAGATAGGGGAGTTGCACACTATCTTTTACCTTTGCTTTTTAGTCTTGTTAGTTTACCCTTCAGTTTTTACTTTTTTGTCCTTAATCAAAAATAGCAAAAATACCTGCTGCTACTATGGGTTCCAATGAAAATACTAAGTTGTGTGACTTCACTAGTCACAACAACACTGACTTTATCTGCACTCCTATTGCTCCACCTGCCACTTCAGCACCTTCTTATGAGATTAAACCTGCTCTGCTTAACCTTGTTATGAAAGATCAATTCTCAGGAGCAGGAGAAGATGCTGCCTTGCACCTAAACAACTTTATCGAGCTCTGCGACATGCAGAAGTACAAGGAAGTGGATGGAGACATCGTCAAGCTGAAGCTTTTTCCTTTCTCTTTGAGAGGAAGAGCCAAGGAGTGGCTACAATCTTTGCCCAAGAACAATATCGATTCTTGGAGCAAATGCAAAGATGCTTTTATAGGGAAGTACTATCCCCCTGCTAAAATTATTCAATTACGGAGTAACATTATGAATTTCAGGCAATTGGATAATGAACACGTTGCCCAGGCTTGGGAACGTATGAAGACGCTTGTCAAGAACTGACCCACACATGGACTGACTACCTGGATGGTTATCCAAACTTTTTATGCAGGCTTGAACTTCACCTCGCGGAACCTGTTAGGTTCGGCCGCGGGAGGAACTTTTATGTCAACCACGCTTGGTGCTGCCACAAAGGTACTAGATGAGATGATGCTGAACTACTCGCAATGGCACAACGAGAGATCTCCAATCGGTAAGAAGGTAAACTCTGTCGAGGAGATCTCCTCTTTAAATGAAAAGGTTGACCTTATCATGTCTCTACTTACCAAGCAACCTTCTATTGATCCTCAAGATGTTCCTTTAAATTCTTTGGTTTCTCAGGAGCAAGTAGATGTTAATTTTGTCTCTAGAAACAACTTCAACAATAATGCTTATAGGAGTAACTTTGGTAGCAACAATCTTAGGCCTTTCCCATCCAACAACTATGGGAACAACACTTATCCTACCACCAGAAACTCCACTTCAGAACTAGAGACCTTGCTCAAAGACTTTATCACTACCCAGAAAGCCTTCAACAAGAGTGTGGAAGAGAAATTAGATAAATTAGATATCCTCTCTTCGAAGGTAGACAACATAGCCCATGATGTAGAGATGCTGAAGATTAGAACCTCTCCCCCCGAGGAGAGGAAGACCACTCCTATGAATGCTATCCAAGTCCAAATTAATGAAAACATTAGGATGTTGGGAAAACTAAAAGAGAGACGGGCTAGAGAAAAGGAGGAAGAAGAGAGAATTAAGAGCCTTCCTAATCCTACCTACCACACAGTAGCCACTATCCAAGTAGTTGAGGATGTCCAAACCGTTAGCACCCATCACACCCCTAGTCCCACTGGACCTATCAATGGTGATGCTACCACCTCAACCTTAGAAGAGGAAACCTCTATGAACATAGAGGCTTTCGAACAAGTGAGCTTAAATCATATCACTACTTCCTTGGTAGATAGTAGTGACTTAGACTTTGACAACTGCACTTTACCAGAAGTTATTGGTTTCCTACACAAGATGTCTAGAGACCCCCACACTAGCACACTCAATCTTGCCTTCACAGAGCATATCACCAATGCTCTAATAAAAGTTAGGGAGGAGAAGCTTAGAATAGAAGCCTCCATACCTAGGAAGCTAGAATATGGTTGGGATCCTATGATAAAAATTAAATTGAATAACTTCTCTTGTTATGCTCTTTGTGATGTTGGAGCAAGTACCTCTGTTATGCCCAAAAGAATGTATGATATGCTTGAATTGAAACCTTTTGATCCTTGTTCTTTTGGTGTTCGTCTTGTTAATTCTTCCGTAAAGAAACCTTTGGGGAAGATCGACGATGTTCTTATCATTGTCAATGACAATTATGTTCTCGTTGATTTCACTATTATGTACATTGAGTGTGAGCCCTCTTGTCCAATTATTTTGGGACGTCCTTTTCTTCGCACAGTTGGTGCTATCATTGACATGAAAGAGGGAACTATCAAATTCAATTCCCTCTCAAGAAAGGGATGGAACATTTCCCTAGGAAAAATATTAAGTTACCTTTTGAGTCCTTCACACGGGCTAGTTATTCTCTTGAAAAGACTTGATCTTCTGCTTTAAGCCTAGCTAATGGCTTTAAAGAAGCGCTTTCGGGAGCCAGCCCGCAACGAATTTAGGTTTTTCTTTTTGCTTTTGTTATGTTCTTAGTGGTATTGATGATTGTTACTACTGTAGCAACATCATTGTATCTTTACTTTTCAAGCTTTGTGCCAAGTTTAGCCTCAGATTGCAAGAAAGGTCAAAAGTTGGTGCATGCTGTCCAGAAACAGATTCTGTCTTCTTGACGGAAAAATTCGGGATAAATCACCAGATCATCTTTTTGATCTGAATTTTTTTGAAAGCATGCTCCATACAATTATATTTCAGGCGTCTGTTCAAAGTTTTTTGATTTGAGTTGCAGAAGTACCCCTAAAAAATTCGTTTCTATCTGCTGTTCTGTTTTTCACAGATTCTGCCACGTTTTGTCTCTCCTTACTTTTGCAAACCTTAAGCTTGCTTTTTCTTTGCAAAAACTTTTGGCAATCTTGAGAAACAGTATCCCTTCCTGGAAATCTTTATTTTCAGTAGAGGAAACTTATTTTATTAGGGTACTAACCTCTCTAATCAGCCTACAATGAGTTATGTATGAAGGGAGTCTTCAAGTGCGCGATGGAAGGTGATGAAAGAAGATTCAGGAGTGTCAAACGCTCAAGCTTGGGGATGCCCATGTGCACCCCCAATAAATATTCAAGAAGACTCAAGCGTCTAAGCTTGGGGATGCCCCCGATGCATCCCCTTCTTCATCAACAATCATCAGTTTGTCCCTCGTTGCACTATATTTTTATCACTTCATGCGTTATGTGCTTTGCTTGGAGCGTCTCGCTCTTTACTTTTCTAGGTTTGTTTTGCTTTATTTGCTGTAGTAACAAGTTAGACCCCAACTTACTCTTTTGTGTGGGAGAGATTCACGCTCCATTTGAACTAGATTGAGAGTTACCGATAATAAGCGCACGAGTTCTTTGGACTAATGTGAGTATTCGAAAGTTGACACTTCCACCCACCTATACTTTTCTAGCCTCTTCGGTACCGTGCATTTCCCTTTCTCACCTCGAGAGTTGGCGCATACTTCGCCGGTGCATCCAAACCCTTGGCATGATACGCTCTGTCATCATAAGCCTCCTTATATCTTTCCTCAAAACAACCACCATACCTACCTACAAGGCATTTCCATAGCCTTTCCGAGATACATTGCCACGCAACATCCACCTTCTCATGACTTGATCTTCATGTCATACATGCTACTTGCTTGATCGATGAGCCGCATGCTAGTTGGGCCTTGCCCTAATCATTGCTATATGACGCGCTAGTATCATTGCATATCCTGCTACCCTGGCAGAGGCATACCTTTGCATCATGATAGTTACATTTTCTTTATGTGAGTACCTTTGTAAAGTGTGAAAGATCTCCTATATTCTTGTAAAATATAGAGTATTGCCCCTAAAGTGAGGAAAAGATCCCAAAGAGGACAAAATCAAAAGATCCCAAAGAGGACAAATGAGAGTTAAATAGAAAGAGCCATCGAGGCCACCAAAAAAATAAAAAAAAAGAGAAAAAGAGAAAAATAATAAAAAGAGAGAAGGGGGCATACTACTATTCCTTTTGAGAGATCCACACTAGTACTTCATCTTCTATCCCTTGTACTCCATAGAGATCATCATCATGCATATAGCTATGTGGGGACCCTTCACACTATAGAACTTGGCTTGCATATTCCAATGATGAGCCTCCTCAAACGAGCTCTAGGTCTTCTTGAGTAAGCAAGTTAGATGCACCCCCACTAGTTCCCTTGGAGAGCTTTTAGCTCATATGTGCATCCGTTGTATGGCAATCCCTACTCCTCACATCATATCTATCATATGGCCTTCTCTCGCTATGATTGTCCTCATTGATGTGAGCCTTTCAAACCTTTTTGTCTTCCTCCTCCACCTTCTTTCTGTTTCGCCTTTTAGGTGTCAACTTTCTTGCTCACGCTCATCCATTGCATGAGTGCTCAAAATATCGAAAGGGAGTGGATCAGTTTGACTTGTACCTGGCTAGTGGTCTGGGGACGAGTCCAGATAAGAATCCAAAGGAGACCAAGTGTGAAACTTTAGTACATAGTTGTTCTCAACAACCTTTTTTTCTCTTTCTTCCCAGTCCCTTGCTTGCACGCAAACACCATTTGGAGACATTCGAGTCACGGACAACGAGAGCTCTTGCACCCTTTGTTCTTTTGTTGCTTGTGTCAACGCTAATATAGACTCTTGCTTGTTAAGACTTGAATTGAATTGCATGCTTTGATTGCTTTACTTAAAAGTCCTTATTTGGTTGTGTGGCATGTCACCACAGAAATTATGCTTGTTATCATTTACCTACTCGAAGACGAGCAGGAATTAAGCTTGGGGATGTTGATACGTCCCAAACGTATCTATAATTTCTGCTTGCTCCATGCATGTTTTGTGTGACTTTGCCATGTTTTGCTTGAACTTTCATACACTTTTGAACCTATTTGGACTAACCTATTAACTCAGTGCACCCAGTTGCCAGTTTCTGTTTTCTGCTGTTTTTGTATTTTAGGTTTTCCGGCCATTAAAAGTGCTCCAAAAATTCCGGGAAAATATATAAAAAATCAGCGCAACAGAAGCTTCTGGAATCACCAAGAGAGGGAAGGGGGGCCACCACCAGGCAGCCAGGAGGGCAGGTGGCGCGGGGTGGGGCCAATGTAAGGCCCGATATGCGGTACTGTTCCAGATCTAGGTGTTTCCACCCAGATCCGGGGACGAAGCACATATCGGTCCCACCGGGACATATGACAAAGCCATATGCCCCGGATTTCCAACATGATATCACAACATTACAGTTACAAGGATACAACATCTCATACAACCGGCATACAACTGCCTCAAATACAATACAATATAACAGCGGAAGATACATGTCTGGGTACAGACTACAAGCAAAAGCCTACTGGCAAAGGGAAAAAACATCGATCCCCATAACCACACGGGTCCAGGCCCTCCGTCGGGATCCGCCTAACTAGTCGTCGTCGAGTCTCCACGTGAAACGTCGATCACCATACCTGTTGTCGATCAGAACCCTGAAAAGAGTTTTGGGGGTAGTATCATGAGTACAAAGGTACTCAGCATCCAACTGTAGTGGTCATCTGACCTAGCAAGGACTTCATCACTCGTCATTCTAGGACAACTAGTAGTTTACGGTAAGGAAGGGGTAAGTGGTGAGGTTGCTGCCGCACTAACATTTATGAAGTGGCTAACGATCTAGAGAGTAAGATAAGAAGCCAAGCATTCGATGAGGAAATCGCCTCCAACAAGTCTTGCTATCAACTACTTACGCAAACATAACACCTATCCTATCCTTGTCCTCCTCTTCGCATCTCGACGAAGAAGAAGCAGTCAAGGCACACACACCCGTTGATCAAGTTATATTAAGATTATCTCAATTGTTGTTGTCTATGAACAAGGAGTAGGTCTCAAGTCGTCCATAACCGTGGACACGGCTTCTCGAAAAGATTTAACCCTGCAGGGGTGTACCAACTGCCCATTACAAGGCTCCGCACGCACGCCCATCTCTCTCAGTTGCTACCCATGATAGGCAACCATTTTATGATTTAGTCCCAAGAGATCCGGAACGACAGGTCCCTCTAACTAACAACGCACAAATCCGGGTGGCCCCCGGTGAGTCGACATCCAACTCAAAAGCCGGCCGCGCTCTCGAATCGTCCTCTACCGTCTGGATGAGGTCGGGTTAGCTACCCAAACAGATGTGGGCAGCCCCCTAGCTCCCTGAGGTGGACCAACAAAGAAACCATGTCTCCGTTGGCCCAAGTTGTTTTAAATAATATCTGCCAGGAGCGACCCATCAGACACACACACGGTTTTCAAATGGTAAATCAGCTTGGGCCACCACTAGAAATGTTTGAAGCTAGATAGGTAAGAAAAGGGGACCCCATAAAATCCCACACGCGGTTAGGCACGCTCAGTCTTAAAACCAATACCCGGAACTCGGATCCTAGGTGACTCGAATGGAACAAAGCGTCGAGGCGGGATAGCCTAGACCTTCCATCCTTCGTCGAATATAGTCAACATTTATAATAATCATATCATCAACAACAATATAATAATATTGTGATATCCCAAACCCAGGAGTAACAGGGTAACATCGTAGCTTCCTAAGCATGCATACTAAGCAGGGGCTGAGCAACGAGCAATAGTAACATAGCAGTACAAGGTTTGCTGGGAGGGGACATGGCTGTATCGGTTTGAAAGAGGCTGTAAACATGTGGTAGGATCAAACATCGAACCTAACCTAGACTAGCATGCAAACCGCTGGTTGAAATAGAATGGATCATAAGTAATGTATAGTCCTTGCCTGTTGATAAGTCGGGTTCCGAAGGTGTAGTTGATCGCAAGCTCGCATCGTCTCCGAGAGGTACCCGCGGAAGCACACAAGAAGTAAACACTGGAAAGCAATCAACGGTGCACCACTATTACTACGGAGCAATACAAGATCAAGAAGACATCACACGACACGGCAACGCGATACGGATCTATCGTCGAGAACGGTTACTAACAATTTAAGTGGGGTATCGGTCACACACGACGAATACCGCACGTTTACGATGGTTCAAGTTGCTTAGCTACAGGTGATCAACAAAGTTGTTAACATGGCAACTCAAGCAAGCATGGCATAGCACACAAACATGGCAAGAGGTGAAGCACAAAGTAAACTATCTATGCTAGTCAATTTAAGTGAGGCACAACCTAAACATGGCATAACACTAAGTGCCGCACGATGATTAAAACATTTGGTACTGTTCTGTCCTAAACCATATTTTAGGTTGGTTAACAACAAAAAAAAATAGAATAAACACAAATGACACGAAAAACTAATCAAGTTACATATAAGGCACACTCCAAACGGAGTTACGGTTAAAAAGATATAAGCAAAACAAGTTACGAGCACAAACTGCCAACATCACGAAGCACACTTTAGAGCAATGCATAAACATGATAATCAATGCAAACATGCTCACAAATGTTATGAAATTAAACTAGACATGCCAAGGAAGGCATGGCAAAAATAATCATGCAAATAGGCATCATAGATCAAAAGATATTAAGCAAACAACATGGCATCGCAAAGTAACAGACTTGGAGAAAAACAGAGGTGACTGTCAAAAACAGCAGCATAGCAACTTTGGAGCTAAATAACTATATGACAAGGAAGCATATCATGACAATGCAATACATGTAATGAAAGTAGACATGATGCTTAACTATATGCAATTGGAATCACTCAATTCCGATAAACGGTCGCGACACACTCGTCGACCGAAGTTGCAACAAAATAACAGTTTTCAGCACAACAGCACATTAACATCAGGATCACCACTTTGGAGCAAGATTTAATATAGCTAGAGCACCCAAACATGACAAGTTAAAGCATGGAATTGAAGTACACATGATGCTTAACACATAGGAGAAAGAATCAATGCAATAGGCCTCATGGATGAGTCACAATCATCATGCAAAGTTGCAACAAAATAATAACAGCAGCACTTAACAGCAATTTGTAGCAGTTTAACGGCCTGATGCCCACTTTAGCACACAATTACACAATCAAGACGACCTCAAATGCAAAAGCTCACAAAAGACGGATTAAATTACACACAATTCTAAGCAGTTTTCGTTTTGGTGGCACGTTCATCGGAGCTACGGATTAACGGGAAATCGCAGTACAAAACGGGATCAGCAGCATAATATAAAAGACTTAACGGGAAATCGCAGTTTGTTTTTGTTATTGGGCTGGAATTTTGTTTTTTTTGTGCAACCTACAAATCATAATATGTTTTTTAATTTTTTTCAAATACGATCCTCCCTTGAGCTCGTCCTCCAAAAGGGATTTCCGTGTGTTTCACTCCATGTTTAATTTAAAAGCGGCTAAAAAGGAAAGCAAAGACAATTGGAGTTGTGATCGGCTCCATGTATAAAAGCAGGGGCATTTGCAACTAAAAGTTGCCTAAAATAAATGACTATCCAGAGAGGGGTTAGCGCGAGCATCATTCCGTAATTAATCATTACTTGGAGTTCATCTAAAAAAAGTAGTGAAATTATAGATGTATTTTTTTATGTAATATTTGATTTGAATTTGTCTAATATCTAGAGAAATCCGAGTCAAGTGATTTAGCACGAATGGAGATTATTAATATGATTTTTAAATTTTAATACTGTAGAACATTTTTTGTTCTTTCCAATCACTATCTACAAAAATAATAAAAAATAAGCAGATCAAAATACATGAACACTCTTTTTTACTTTCCTTCATTTTTCTTTAGATGCTTAATATTTGAGCGCCAGAAAAAACTATCGTATGCATCTTCATAAAGAAATTATAGACTTACGTTTGCATTAGAGGATTGCAATTTACATGGAAGAATTATTTGGGTTTAGATTTTGTGACATACAGGGGCAGGACCATCCTCCCTTCATGAAATTAATCCATAATATTATAATTCAGAAACACAGTGTATGGATCATGCACATGGTATAAGTCATTGAGGGTGACCATCACATCTAACTCGATGTAATTAGCTATAAAATTTTAAACATCTTTTTGCACCGGTGCGGTCCAATGTAAGGAGTGCCATCCGGTGGTCGAGATCATCGCCTTGAAATTCACAACCTTCAAACTTATTATGATCAAGTGGATGGACACCACAATCACCGTCAATGACGATCGAAATTGGATAAATAGTAACAAGGAAAGATGCACGATGCTTAAATGGAAGATGTAGATCTGTGGGGTTTTAAGGCCATGTTTATTAGATTAAGAGCATGTGATTTATTTCCCGTTGCAACCCACGGGCATTTTTGTTAGTATATATATAATGTGTTCATGTTTGTAGTCATCTTCAACCAGTAGTGCATCTAATGTTTTCTACTGGCACTACGGAAAAATTTCACTTTGTTAAAATTTATTATCTTACTGATAGTGCTCATCATCTAATCTTTTGTCGACCAACCAAGGTATTTTTCCCCCTCTTAGTTGTAAGTTCTCACACTTACTGGGTAATGTTGTCATACACTCAAACCTAGAATTCAAGCAAGCATAATGGATTATAGGTAGAAACTTGCATGCAACATGATGTGTTTGAACCTAGAATTCAAGCAAGCATAATGGATTATAGGTAGAAACTTGCATGCAACATGATGTGTTTGAGCAACTACAGCGAATCTGCAATGAGCTGGAGTGCTCGGAAAAAGAAGCGTCCGAGGGCCAGCAGAAAACTGAGAGGGATATGTTTGAAGCTTCTATGACGGTATGTTATTCGTAATGCCTTTACCTATCCATTATTGATGCCTAATCTACTGTATTTTCCCAACTTTTTTCGTGTCTAAACACATACTGTAGCATTTATGTTACATGGTTCATCTGTTGCTCAACTAAAAGAACAGTTTTCTTGAAGTTCAAAGCACTCCACAAAGATAAAAAGGAGGTAGAGGATAGGTTGACCAAGAAAAAGACTGGTCTCAAAAAAGGACACCTCCGTAGAGGCAACGAGCTGCAGAAGGCAAATGAGCAAAAAACAGAGTTGAAGAACAAGCTTCTGCAGACAAATTCCCTATGGGAAGAGCAAAGATCGCAAGGAGAGCTACAAAGCAACAATGACAGTGTTGATAAGAAAGTAGAACATATGTGCCAAACAAACAATAACAATGTGTTTGCATTTGGCTCTACAACTAGTGCCACTGCCATAACAGAGTTCAGCTACACTGAGATTAAAGAAGCCACGAACAACTTTCATGAGTCCAAAAAGATAGGGGAAGGTGGATGTGGAAGCGTCTACAAGGGGTTTCTCCGTTATACCACTGTGGCCATAAAGACATTGAACCGTGGAGGCACAACAGGAGATAAGGAGTTCAATGATGAGGTAAACTTTGGCATTATTCCTTCAAAGCATTACGGTCATTACATCATATTCAGAGTAACACATGCTGACAGATGAGGAAAACCTAAACGGTGCATCCAAATATGTAATTTTTCCTATATATATGTTACAGGTAGAAACACTCTGTAAGATGAGGCATCCGAACCTTGTCACTCTTATAGGAGTGTGCAGGGAGGCTAAAGCGTTGGTCTTCGAGTTCTTGTCAAATGGAAGCCTAGAGGACTGTCTGCAGCGCGAGCACACAAGAGAGGCACTCTCATGGCGAATGCGCATCAGAATCGCTGTCGACATCTGCACGGGGCTTATCTTCCTCCACTCCAACAAACCAACAGGCATTGCCCATGGCGATCTCAAGCCTGACAATGTCCTTCTCGACACCGGATTTGTTTGCAAACTGGCAGACTTTGGAATCTCTCGTTCCTTGAATGTCACAAACACCACCATCACCCCCTACCACCGAACAAACCAACTCAAGGGGACAATGGGATACATGGACCCAGCATACCTTGCCTCAGGGGAGCTCACGGCACAGTATGACGTCTACTCCTTTGGAGTACTGCTGATGAGATTGCTCACTAACAAGAGCCCCCTAGGCCTTCCGAATGTCGTGGAGGGAGCCATGAGAAAAGGCATGTTGCGAGATGTAATTGATACTTCTGCAGGGGAATGGCCACCTGAGTGCGCTCAAGAGTTGGCAAGACTAGCACTTCAATGTTGTCGGTATGAACGAAAGGAGCGGCCTGATCTTGGAAAGGAGGCCTGGGGTGCCTTGCAAGCTATGATGAACCGTCAAGACGAGAAATGCAAGTCACCAACGTTTTTCATCTGTCCAATGACAAAGGTCAGTTAACTAAACAAATAAATGAAGCACTAGCTAGAATCGTGTGAGTCCAATCGCACCATCGGTTATCTTATGTTTGACCGATTAATTAATCACCTACAACAACCTTTACAATTCAGTCACTTCATTAGTTTGATATAACCTTTCGTCTTTATATAATATATTTTCAGGAGATCATGAGGGATCCACACATCGCTGCTGATGGATTCACATATGAAGGTCATGCCATCAAGCACTGGTTTCAAATGGGGAACAAAATGTCCCCCATGATCTACGTCAGCTTTGCACACCATGAGTTGATACCGAACAATGCCCTTCGTTTGGCAATTCAAGAATGGAAAAGGCCGCAAAAATCGTGATTTCTTAACCTTACATTTTGTGTGTATGATGCCATGTTTATGACGGGAAGCAAATAAACTCTAAAGTGTGTGCACCTAGACCTAGACAACTTTTTTCTGCGCCTTCTTAATTAGCAGCTAGCATTTTGTCATGCATTCGGACACATGTGTTTGGGCTGAATGGCATGGCATGTAACTGACTCCCAACCTTGATTTTTTAACCTTCTATATATTTTGTGTGTGTATGATGCCCACATGTTTATGATGTGAACCAAAATGACTCTTTTATGTGTATACAGACAACTTTTTACTGCAGCTTGTTAATTAGCAGCTACTAGCATTTTCTGATTGTTTAGGCACACAAACGAGGAGTGATGCACATGCTTTCAGTCACATGTGCTTGGGATGAACTAACATGGTGGGTATCCAGGTTGAACGAAAAAGTGATGTGTATACTCCTACCGAAGAGTGGATCTGTTTGTTGGCGGCACGAGGAGGCAGGTAGGGGTTAGAGCAACTGTTGAGGTAATGGTGATGAGAGCAGAAGTTTTTGGCATAGAAAATCGCTAGACCATCTGCTGCGCTGTAAGCATTCATCCTTGAGTTAACCGAGGACGTGGGCTGGGCATTCGAACAAACAGGCGGCGGGCGACTAGCGCTGTCCACAAGAAACAACCAGAGGAGGAGAGGAGGAGAGGAGCAGACTTACAGTAGGGAAGTGGAGTGAGGTCGGTGTCTCTCTCACTTCACTTCGCAGCTTCAAAGATCAGGGCAGGGGAGACTTGCACAAGTCAGTCATTCGTCCATGAGAAAGGCAAAGAACAGATGTGGCTCCTTCGATCGATGCCATGGAAATTGCAGTCGGGCGATTTCTTCCTCTGCATGCGTAAATCACTATCAGTCACATCACACATATATAGCTTCTTGATTAGCATAGAATGGTGTGGATGGAAGAAGCTCCAAAGCTGACCTGAGGTGAGAAAAAGAACCAACGGAGAGAGCACATGAGCTGGGCATTCGAACAAACAGGTGGTGTGCAACATGAGCCGTCCATCCACGGCAGAGGAAGACTTCCTATGCCCAGGGGTCAAGTGGTGACCGGCCGGTGGTGATGGCGTCCCTGACCCTGAGGGGTGCCGCCGCTGTCGCGACGGCGCGCTACGGTGGGTCGCGCTCGGGGAAGGCCTCCTTCTCCTGGGCGATGTGGGCTCCGCCGGAGAGCCGCCGTCCTCTCCCACGGCCTCCCTACGACCGCCGACGTTTGGGGAATTCTAGCGCCTCGCGCGCTGCCGTCCTGCCCGCCCGCAAGCGGCCCCGGGATGTGCGGCTCCGGCGCCTCCTCGCCGTGGCTGGGATAGGTTGCCCTCCACCGGCCTCCTACCCTCCATTAGCCGCCGCTCGGCGTCCGGGCTTCGTCGGCCCCTGCCCCTCCGGCCATGGCGGCTGGAGCGCGGCCGCCGTCGTCGTCCTACACATTATTTTTGGAGCATATCGTCGTCCTAGGCATCGTCGACGATATGGCAGATATGGGTAGCCCGCGTCGCGCTGGGCCGGCTGGTTGGGCCACTTGTGGTGGTGGGAAGGCCGAGCTCGTTGGGCCGCGTTGGATGTTGCGGCGAGCTCGTGGGCTAGTTGATTGACATCCTGGGCCTCCAGGAGACCATTAGACATGACTTCTCTATTCAGGATTGTGAGTGGCTTAGCCACCATAAATTCGCTTGGTAGTGGCTCCCAGCGTGGCATTCTGCTGGAGAAGAGAAGTATGAGGTCAAGGACAAGGAGCGGGGAGAGTTCTTATTGAGCATGACTCTTACCAACCGGACCTGCCATTTTAGTTGGGAGGTCACTATTGTGTATGGTCTTGTGGACCATAGTAGGTCTGCAACTTTCTTGGATGACCTTATCCTCTCATCGTCATCGTAGACGAACACCTCATCTCGTCATCACTAATTCTCATGTAACGCCTTATTTTGCAGCAGGCTACTCCACTGTATACTAGCATCTCCTTCTCCAAATTCCCTTCCAATAGCCTCTCCAGCTAGTGCCCTCATGGCCTCTAGCCCTCTCAGTGCCGTCGCCGTCGTGAACGGCCTACCTAACACCCTCATCTCGACATCCCCTCCGCCACTAGCTCTCTCTCTCTCTCCAATGGTTGACAATGGCCCAATCAGAAAAAATGGACGGACAAAATTGCAAATGCGTGAGAGGGCTGGAAATAGGTGCAGTTTTACTGTCCTAAATTACACGTACTAATAGTTCAACATGTCAGAAATCCAATGGATATAAACATTCTCACAAAAAAATTCTAAGATTGCAACCAATATTGATTTGCTATTTTCATAACCCTAAACAATTATCATGTTTGAACATTAGTGGATTCACAAAAAAGTCTTGAATTTTAGTATGTTGAACTAGAAAGAAAAATTAACTTACGGAGTCTTGTACTATTGTTTGTGTTCAATGTTGCTCATGCTCAACCGCCTCAGACATACTCTTGTACTCTCTGGCTAGCATGCATATATGCACTGCGCTTATTAAAGCCTCTATTCTTTTTCCCGCAAAAAAAAGGCTCTCTATTGTTTACTAATGTAAAAATAATAATATTCAACACTTGTTGTTTTTACTGAATTGCTTTGGAAGCACTAGCGCTGCATCTGGATTGATGACTAGCTAGTTCTACTAAGTAGTAGTTGTGCTACCAACATCCAGGTGCAACGAATCTTTTTAACCACACCTGCGAAATGGTGTTGGGCATGGTTGATCCACATGCGAAACCGTACCCATGCATGAGATCTAGCTAGCGTCGATGAGTCGTACGCAGTCACTTATAACACCCTGTACCTGTAGCCAATAGTCTCTGTTAGCTGAGCGCCTGGGCCCCGGGTGACATCGTCAGCAGAGCCTGGGATTGGCTATGTATTTACCAGGATCATTGTGGTACTGCAGTAGCATCATCAGGGCCGGCGATAGGTGATTGGTTACGTACCAGGATCATTGTCGTACTACAGCAGCACCAAGGTCGCCGGCATCGGCTCAGAGGCTCTGACAGCAGTACAAACACTATCAATTAAACATGAGATTACATAGCTAGCGGACTTGGTGATTTCATTAGGGACGTTGAGAAGAACGAAAAGCTTCATAAAATCGAATCTATCATTCATAGTTAATTAGTTGTTGTTATGTTAAGTACTTTTGAAGTTGTGAACAATTTGTTAAATCTGTTAGTGAAACTATTTTTATTTATTGTTAATGAATGTTTTGGTATTTAAATTTTGGTTATTTTATACGTGCAAAAATTGTATCTATGACATGCCACTATTTAGAACGCCACATATAAGAATATATACTTTCGGCGTGGGTTACCAACACTAGCAATGTTTGTTATCACTGGTGCAATATTGCTGGCGCTGGGTGGGCACTAGCCATAGGGGAAGCGGAAGGGGATGTTGGATCTTGAAGAGTTTTGGATCTTCATTCGTCCATACCATAGAAGAGCTTTCTCTACTAGTGTCACAAATAAATAAAAACTTGACACACATAACAGTCACTAGCTTCATTGGCATTGTGAAAAAGAAAAGTAGTTCATTCGATCCATATTACTTATCGTTCAAATGGATGTATCTAGATGTATTCAATGCTAGACACATTCGTCTGAGCGATAAATAATATGGATTAATATTACTTATCATTCAAATGAATGTATTTAGATATATTCAATGCTAAACACATTCGTTTGAGCGATAAATAATATGGATCGAAGCGAATAATTTTATTATTCGCACAAAACTAAGATCATCATTAAGGCGCCAACGAATAACACAAAACTCTTGAAGATCCAACACCCCCCTCCTCTCAGCGCCTAGATGGAGGCAAGGGGGCCAAAAATATCTCGGGCGGCATGGACGACTGCTCTATGGAAACCCTGATCCCCTGAACTCATATGTGCTCCTGATACCTAATTCATATTAAAATGCAGTTTTCACCAATATGTAATGTTCATGACATACACTAGCTAGTAATTTACAATCAAAGTTAAATCACGCAAAACAAAGATTCCACGTGATAAAGGACGGAGTGAGTGAGTAGTGACTACTTATGAATGTATATAGCCATATATATATGAGGCATGGTCACGCTGGCACTTCTGTAGGCTAATAGTAGGTTGTGGCTGAGCGCCCGGGCCTGAAGATGACATGGTGAGCAATTCTCTTTCTTCTTACCGGCGGCAGGCAGCAGGGCCAAACTTAATTACGTGCCGGATGGAATCGAGCCCGACAAGTGACCCAGCTGCATGCATGTGCATGCATATTTTAACCTTTACCCTCCTTAATTAAACTGCCAACGGCCGACACAGTGCTTGGCTTGGGTGTGCGTCCACACATGCACGTACTACGTTACGTACAACAGCCACATCCTGTTCAACCAGAGCCAATAATGTCAATAAGTAAAGATTGGCACAAGAGTCACACTACAGTGAAGTACTCCTCTAGGTGTGGAAGCAAAGGCTGTGGGTGATAGAACCTCTAGGCATCACTGCACTGCCAGCGGAGCTTTTTGGTTTGTTGGGTAAAGTCCTTTCTATTAAAAAGGTCCATAAATTTTGGTACTCCACTTCAGCAACTCGCAAGGTTGTAGACATGGACCTTTTTTTTTTGCCTTCGTTACAAGAAAATAACAGTTGTTGTGCAGGTCCTTTGGCTGTTTCTAGCGACGAGTAATTTAGGGCATCTTTAGCGATACCCTCTATAACGGACACTGTGTCTGTTCTGGATCGATCCGCGAACATTGATGCGGGAGCCGGCCATTCAACCATAGCCGCATCCATTCGCCAATAATTTAACATTTTTTATTCAGACTCGTACAAAATCGAACGGAATTTGCATAAATTCACAAAAAATAAAACAAAATTTATTGATATTTGAATAAAATTTACATATAAAAATGGAATTTCATCCGTTGATCTATTATAATATTAAAATAAAACTAAAAAACTTAATCAAACTCCACGTTCGTCTTCACACCGCCGTTTTCCACCTCCATCTCCTCTGTGGCCTCGAGCCCGTTGTTTCTCGGACGACGCCCTCAACCTATTTATAGGGCACACACCTCCGCCAATGCCAACCATAGGGCCACCACATCTTTGTCGCCACTCGGATTCTTGTCCCCTCAATCGTGATGGGCGACCTCCACCAATCCACTGTGTTTTCAAGATCCTCCCGATGTCTATGCCGCCGAGCTAGAGTAGTAGTTGTCTTGTCGTGAACGAGGCCGCTCGGCAAGAGTGGCATGATACAACGAGGAAAAATGATTAATACATGCAAAGATATATATTAATGTATGTTAGTAGTTTTACAAATCCTTGTTTGGTCCTGTCGCATATCATAGGCTAGATACATCGATACCTTGTGTGCTCAATAATGATGATAGCGAAAGATATGAAGAAAGAGTTTTATTTAGAGGAGATCAGTGTTGCTCTATTCATATGAAACATAACAAAGATCCAAGCCTTGATGACGGGACTATTAAGCTTGTCAACACTTTTGGTTTCTTCTTATTAAAGAGTTAAAGAAAATTCTAGATGAGTTTTTTCATGGTAGAACTTTCATCTCTAGGTAAATTTATGAGTTTATTTCACCTTTTAATGTTAAGGAGAAAACAAGATTCAAGTTGATAGACATATCTGCTTACTTAATGTCATATTTAAACTTATTACACAATTAGTTAATATAGAACACACATTGAAAAAAGTTGTCGAACCTATTCAAACTGATTTTATCTAGTGAAAGTTTATTTTAAATGGCGTTGCACATCATGAAATGAAAAATAGTTTAAAAAAACCACATTTAAATATTAATTGGAAACACCATTTTGATTTTCTAAATGTGGAAAGTTTTTTGACATGTATGTTCACTGGATAAAGCAAACAGTGGAAATATAGAAGTAATGGCTAATGGTCAACTAGGGTTTTGTTGACAGAAATAAAGAATTAATCCTGTATCACCTATATTTTTAATATTGATCTTTTGCAAACATTGTTAAGGAGAGTATACCAAGGGTTAAGTAGGGTTTTGGTGCTTAATCTGATAAGGCATGTTTGTCCATGTTACAATAAACATACGACTTTGTTTTTTAGCTGATTTGGATAGTGCTAGAAGCCTTAAAATTATTTTATGCTATTATGAGCACTTTTCGGAGAGGATATTCAAATAAAGAAGCTAATATTTTTTTTCTTATGCAGAGTTTGTGTTTCCCATGAAGCATCTACTTATTCCATTTAATATTGATAGAATAAGAAAAAAATAATGGGAAAGTGGAGCAAAAGGTGGAACGTAAACTAGTAACCCCGCAAGGAAAATTTTCCATCTTATAGTGGTATATTGGTGTTACTAAGATCCTACATGAGTAACATTCATTTTTATATGATGTCTACTTTTGAATTGACTATGGGTTCTCTTAAGGATATAGATCTGAAAGAAAATGTTACTATGGCAGGATAGTGACAATGCACATAAGTACCATTTATTTAACTGGAAAAATCTTGCTAACCAGTTGATCATGGTGGCTAATGGCTAGATGTGGTATAGCTTGATGTTTTGTATACATGTCTTCATGGTTAGTGGCTTTGGAAGCATGAAAATGATGATGAGTTGTGGCAGAAACTTATTCTAGACAAATATCACCCTAAATAATTGTTGTGGCATGCCTAAGCAATCCTACTTTTCCCGTAGTACTTTGAAATTAAGGGATATTGTCTATATATTCTTTAAGAAAAAAAGTAGGGAATGGTCACATGACAATTATTTTTGGAAAATGTGTGGTTAAGATCCATGCCTTTCTGTAATTGTTTTTGCCAAGTTGTATAATTTAAACATGATTGGAAATATACTGGTTTCAACTTTATTTAGGAGAGTGTTATATCCATTTTAGAGATTCTTAGGGATGAGATTAATGATAAAAAATGCTAAATTTATGGGAGGAAGTGTCACAAATTGGATCTATGAACTTATATGTCCTCTTCACCACTAACACCCTTGTCTTGTACTTTGGCTATAAGATATTTGTAGGGGTGTGGTGCTAAGTGATAAAAATATTCTGGTATTTTTTTATTTCACTTGTTTTGTGCTAGTGCTTGTTAACTTTGGTTCCATTTTATGTAATATGGGCAGCGAATGTTTTGAGACCATCTATATTATAAGTTTCATACCCACAAAAGTGGAATATACATTAATATACATCCTATATATAACTAAATAAGTGATCCTTATTAACATATTTCTCTCCACATGTGACCTTGCCACCTCAACATGCAACCAAAAATTTAAAAAGCCTCATCTAAACATGTAACCATGCATGAAAAAAACCCCTACTTCAACACGGAATCATGCGTGAGAAATAACTCATTATGTTATACAACTTATATTCAAAAAATGTTACAATATACAAATAATCAAATACAATAAATTACTTGTAGATTGAATTTTAGTTCTCATATCATTAATTCAAATGTTCATAAGTTTTACAACTGAAACTCACAGAACTATATCTCAACTAATTCCTGCAGCAGCGCTTGTAGTATTTATTTTATTTACATCTTTTACAATGGTTGATGATTTTAGGTGCCGTTGAATCAAGTTAATCTAACGATGGAAATAAAAGAAGTACCGTACTAGGGAGTACTGAATAGAAAGTATTGAAAAGTACTAGAAACTAGATGATACCCTGTGCGTTGCTACGTGAACTGTTAACAAATAATTTAATGTTTTAAAATATAAGAAAAATATGAAAAATAGTATAATTGATGAAAAATCCAAAAATAAGTGTGAATTTTGTTTTATTAATTTATTAACTTGACAATATATCAACAAGATAATATGAGAAGCAAAATATTATTAAATAGAGACAACGGGTTGTCACCCTTGGTTAACCTAAAACAATGATAGCAGCTACATATGTGCATTCATAAAAAAATCATCGCATAGAAAAATAAAATGCGAGGTAACTCATAATTGATTTTTTTGGTAAAAAGTCGCTTATAAATCATAAGGTGGAGCGCATTTTTTTATTTTTTTATTTGGTATAGGTTGCATGCACATGCGGAATTAATGGTAGCATGTGCATGAAGAATTAATGGAAAATAGTTTATACATGGTGGACCTACTTGATGATGTGGATAACTTGCATGTTAAGATAAATATGTTAGTAGGGATAATTATTTGGATTAACGAGATGATACCCCACGCGTTGTTGCGGTAACTGTTAATTTTTTTTAATGTTTTAAAAAACGATAAATTGTAAAATTTAATATAATTTCATTATTAAATATGTTTTGAAAGAAATATTGCTTAGAGTAAAAATCTAAGAAAATTTGACGAAAATATGAAAATGAGTGTGATTTTTGTTTTATTAATTTATTACCTTGAGAATATATGATGAGATGATATGAGACGAAAACAACGTTGAGTGAGAGAGTAAAGACATCACACTTAGCTAAATCAAAAACAATGATAGCAACTATATATGCGCATTCATAAAAAAAAATCGCAGAGAAAAATAAAATGCGAGGTAACACATACAATGATTTTCTATTAAACAAATCCTATTATAGATTGTGAGGCTTAGTGCATAATATTTTTAATATCTATTTGTGATAGGTTGCATGCACATGCGGATTTAATGGAAGCATGTGCATGAAGAGTTAATGGAAAAAAGTGGACCTACTTGATGATGTGAATAGCTTGCATGTCAAGATAAATAGGTTAGTGAGAATGAACTATTTATGTATTATAGATTTATTAACTTGACAATATGTCAGCGAGATAATAGGAGATGCAAAACAATATTGACTAGAGACAACGGGTTGTCACCCACGTTAACCTAAAACAATGATAGCAACTACATATGTGCATTCATAAAAAAATTATCGCATAAAAAATAAAATGCAAGGTAACTCATAATTAGAATTTTTGGTAAAATAAATCGCTTATAAATCATAAGGTGAAATTAATGGTAGCATTTGCATGAAAAAATAATGGAAAATAGTTTATATATGATGGACCTACTTAATGATGTGAATAATTTGCATGTTAAGATAAATAAAGGTTAGTGATGATGAGCTATTTAGATATTATAGATAATGATTTATCAGTAAAAATATATTGATTTAGACTAAAATGTGATAATATGCTATGTTGATCAACGAACAGAAATAATTCTAGCAGAAGTACTGAGAAGAAATAATTATAGCAGGAGTACTGAGAAGTACTGACCAATCACCGGAGAAGCGATTTTACTATATATGTGAGCCTTAACCTTGCGTCATGCACGATGTGCACTGTCCTCGGGTGTCCCTTCCTGCAGCCATAATTAATGTGGCCGCATAATTTCCACATATATGGAGGACGAACCACACACACAGCCAGTACACTACAACATGCATGCTACTGGAGTCAAGTGGTAAACCTGTTAATCGGGTGTCTTGTCGTGATAAAGCTGAACCTAATCAATCCAGATTGTTTCTATAGTTTTGTGTGAAGAAAGTATGGAATGGTCATATGAGATGATTTTGGGAAGACTTGTCGTTAGGATGCTTGCCTTTCTGTAAGATGAAATAAAATTTGCCAAGCTGTATAATTCAAACTTACCTGAAAATAGAATGGTTTCTTTTTTTGTGGGGAAACATATTATGGTTTTAGCTGTATTTATGAGTGTTTTGGCTATACCCATTTGAGGAGATTTTTAGGGATAAGTCTACAAATATGTGGCACTGGCTACACGATCTTAGTAGGGTGTGATGCTTACCGATGAAAATGATTCCGGTTTGTTGTTTCTCTTTAGCTTTTTTTTGTGTAATGAGGATGTAGAATGTTTTGAGACCATTTGAGTCACCAGTTTCGTACCCATGAAAGTTGGTATACTTTATACTACTCATATCCTATGTATCTAAATAATTGATCCTCACTAACTATAATTTTCTTAACATGCAACTATGCCGATTCACCATGTGATCGTGCATTGAAGAAGAGCTGCATATTAACGGGCATCATGCATGACAATTCCCGTCATCTATAAGGCGTATGCCCCTGCTGTTGGTCATCCTCTGCTATGCCTGCTCAAGACCCTCTTCTAGTTGTCGTCTGTTATGGAGAGCTTCGTGCTCCTGGTGTTATCTCGGCTCATCTTTGCTCATCTACGACGCAATGATGCCTTCTTGCCTTGCTAATCGTATCGGCTTGCTATGGCGGAGGCTCCAGTCAAGGTTCGTGATGGGTCACTCGTTGATTGGTGTGGCTCCCGTGTGCCAAGAGGTCGGTACACACACCGCTGTACTACGTTAGGATAGTTGTTTAGTGTTGGTATTGTGATACCTCGATGACACATCATTTTCACTCGGCTCTTAGGTTGATGGTCTCTCGATTTTGCTAGCTAGGTAGTGCCTTTCTCGGGGCGTTCATATGTTCTCACCCCATGTAATCCTCCCTTTTTTACGGTTTTCCCGCCCGGTTTCCGTTATAAACGGGGTCAACTTGTTAAGGTTTTCGATCTGATTTTTCTTATAAACTGAATCACTTTGAGCAATATATTTAGGTGGAGACTCTTCCCCCCGTTGACCGTTCAAAATAAATAAATATAAAGCGTATGTGATAACCTCGTCAATCTCAAGATATTATGCGGTTCAATATCTTGGAGGTGCTATTTACATTTCAACACAACCGAATCTCAACTGCAACTAATTTCGACGGCAACCGGCTGGGTAATATCGATCTCAAAGTTCACTATACTAAACCTGCTGCATGCTGGATGACAAAACCTGCATGCATGAGTAAAGTGCATGCATGAGGCAGGGCGTCCTTTGCTGCAGCCATGACTACTCATGGACCCCGGCCGTAATCTAATTTCCATATATGCGCAGGATGGACCATGCATAGGCATTACTTACGGCATGCTACATAGTTATGTGGTATGTACCCTCGGATCACAAGTTCTGTTCATGCAACGTACTGTGGATTTTTGTGGCAAGGGAGGTGTGCGGCTTGCCATGCATCAGACGGCCGATCGAGGTTACTAAGAGCAACTCCAACGAATCGATTCAAACGGACAACAATTTGATCCGCCATTTATCTGTTTGGATCGGCAAAACGGTTTTCGTCTGTCCGTAATGTGTCCGCACAGATACAAATGGGAACCGATCCAGATAAGTTATGGCGGACACTAAAACGGACAAAGCGGACCACGCTGTTCGTTTGGATCGCTCCCTTGGGTGCCGTTTTTGCGGTGAAGAACTCAAACGGACGAAAACATGACATTTGCGTCCTGCTCTAATTCATAGTATATACCACTATTAATCGCCATAGCATAGTACATAATCTACGTACTCCGTACGTAGATATTGAGATACAGAAGCCGGCCGGCAGGCCGGGGAGCGCACGCAGTTACTCCTGCATGCATGCCGGCCGCCGTGCCTTTTTGTTTTTGTTTTTGTTTTTGTCCATGCATGCATAAATGTCAGCACGTACGCACCTAAGTAGCTCTTACCTACCTAAGAAGAACCACCTGTGCCTCTCTCTACTACACGCTCCAACTGATCCAAGAGTATGAGGGTTACCGATGGGCACGCGCTGGGGGAGGAGGCGGCCGGCGTGGTGCGGCAGGCGGCGAGCCTGGCGGCGCGGCGGGGTCACGCGCAGGTCACCCCGCTCCACATCGCCAAAGTCATACTCTCCGCCGAGGCCCCGGCCCCGGCCTCGGCAGGCATCCTCCGCGCCGCCTGCGTCAGGTCCCAGTCCCACCCCATGCAGCACAACGCGCTCGACCACTGCCTGGACCACGCGCTCGGCCGCCTCGCCGTGACCCGCCCCGTCCACGGCGGCGATCCGGCGCCGTCTAACGCGTTTGTGGCCGTGCTGAATCGGGCGCAGGCGCACCGGCGCAGCAGGGGCGAGGGCAAGTTGGAGCTCGATAAGCTCCTCGTTTCAGTCCTCGACGACCCCAGCGTCGGCCGCGTCATGCGCGCGGCCGGCTTCTCGAGCTCCCAGGTCAGTGCCAGCGTCGAGAGCGCCGCCGCTTTGCCGGAGAAATCAGGCAGGGCAGGTTGCGACGTTCTCCCGAGTTCTCCAAATCCTGCTCGCCGCATGATTATTAGCGCTGGAGGAGGACAACCATCTCTCCACACTGTCCTAGACGGAAGGTATTTTCTATAGTTTCACCTAAATTGGCGTGCGTGTTTATCTGACTGACTATTATTTTTCCTAGATGTGACCTTCCTCTCTTCTCTTACCTATAGCTAGGGAAAATTGCAACCCCGTTATGGTGGGGGGTGCAAGCGAAATCCTGCTTTTTTCATCAATTAACTCATCACTTGCTATATAAAGTTAATACTTTCTCATTACATGAAAAGATCGAGGCATCGAGCATAGACCAGCTTTAATTTTATTGCCAACGTGAAGCAAAGAACAGCTAAAAGGTTCAAGGTTTTAGCAGGGGTTGAGAGGGGCTGGATCTTTTTTTTGCGAATAAGAGAGGGGCTGGATCTTGGTGATGAACAATTTTAAACAAAAAAATGTCATGTTTATTCTTTGTTTTATTTAGAATGGATTGGGCCATGCGGGGACTTGAGCCTCCTAGACCCCCAATAATACGGGAATAACTATTTAATGGGCACCTCCCGCACCCCCTGCGAAGGTCATTTTGGCGCGCTCTAGAGCTGCCACTAGTTGCGCTTTGACTGCGTCCCATGCGAAGCAACAACTATGGCTGCGCACGGACTGTGGCTATACATGTGGCTCCTCCTGTGACTAAACGGAACCTGTGCCTGCGCCTGTGGTTTTGGCTGTGGCTCGGACTGTGCTCAAGCCATGGCTCGGGATGTGGCAGGGACTATGGCTGAGGCTGTGGCTGCGTCCGTGGTTGTGGCTGGACCTGTGGCTGCGCGTGTGGTTGTGGCTACGGCTGTGCGTCCGAAAGACGCCACGTATCGAACACGGAAGGGCTAAGAGAAAACCCCGAAACGCACCAGAAAGCGACACTTAGGGTGCTCAGAACGCGGGTGAGTGACCTCCTCGAAGGGTACCCCTCAACTAGTGATTGAGCAATAATACTTATGAAGCATGCATGATTTTTTTTAAACTCGGGTTTTGTAAACTCCGATAGAGAAAAATATATACATGAATGAAATGTTATATGAGTGAAATGTTTGTGCTATGATGTCTCTTTTCCGTGGACGATCTGTAAAATGTGCTTCGCTTGCACGCTTTGCTTTCTTCATCGCCTATGTTGCAGGCAAAGAAGAACATGAATGTGGCTGCTAGTCGTTCCATTTGCATGCAAACAAATGCACGCGAAGAGAGTCGCATCATCATCATACTAAGAGTTGAATTTTTGATTTTAAAATATTTAGTAGCTTAAGTTGTCTGTGCTGTTTATAACCCGTTTTTCTATTCGCATTTGCTATCCATGAGTTGCCTGTTTTTTCCCTGAACAGTCGATCTTTTTTCTCTAGCGAATGTCCGTTGAGATCGAGTCTCTTGGTGGGGTTGATAACTGATAATTTTGAATTTTGGGGAGAGATCAAGATGCGGAGTGAGACCGTGAGAGGGGGTGGATGTGGATAGTGAGAGAGGGCTACCCTATGAAATTTTTCACCTGAGGTATGAGAGAGAGAGAGAGAATTACTGCAGTGTGGTTTGTTAGTGCGTGTGTTTTCTGGGAGAGATATAGTGGACATAGATAGCATGGTTTTAAATAGCATTTAGAAAAGGTCCGGCACTAAGCAACTTAGCTCCAAACACCTAAAAAACATCTTAAATAGCACGCTATGGCGTTTAGTTTTTTTTGCTCTTGTGGATTATTTACCCCTCTGGTTGAAACTACAATCCCATGTTATTCTCGTTGAATGCATGCCTTAAGATATGTGGAAACATTATGCCACCGTATTTTCACTATAGATTTGTGTGTGTATACATAGTATCAACATTTTAAGCACTACTTCATGTTAATGAACTAGTCTTAATGCAATTAGACAAACATGTTACATGGATCTCAATGCCAGATTAGACGGAAGTTGGAGAGATGGTATAGCAAAGGCAATGACGCGCACACTGACATACATAGCAAAAAAAGTGTCACAAGAAAAACTGTTTCTTTTTCTAGACTTGGTTTTATTACATTTTTGTTTACTATAAATCAATTGACTGAGTTCCTTTCTTATTTTTTTTAGTTTGTCGTCATTTGGTTGTCGTATTTTCTCGTATATTTTTGCGTGTGTTAGCGGTTTGATACTCACTCACGTTGACATACTTAATTTTATATTATAAAATTTAAATGTAATTTGTTTATCAGTTAATCAACTTCAACCTTAATTATTACTAAAGTTGATGCACTAGTTTATATTTTCTCTTGCACATTATGAAAGAGTGCTAGTTTTGTGTAATCTATGTGCAATTTTTTGATATATTTAATTCATGCATGCCAGGAATTGACATTATTAACTCTTTATGGTTTGTTCATGTTAGGAATAGTTGTATAATATTGATTTCATTTTAAATTACCATTGGTTTAATAAGGTTAAACCACTAAAGTATTTTATTTTTCATTTTTTTTCCATATTTGTTTCTATTTAAAATTTTACAATTTATTTCTTAATTTCGGTAATATCAATGCCCTTAATTCATTCTTCCTTAGAATAATATGCATTTTACCTTTTATTTATTTTAGTATATACATATATTTATTCATTAATAAGAAAAAAAATCTACAACATTTTTTTTCTTTTTTCTTCATGTTTTTGTCTCCTGTTTTCTGGTTGTTGCTTAGTCGATTGTTGGCCTTAGATTATCTCCTTATAATGGTGCATGCGGCTGTGGTCTGATGTTGCAGTTGTGTGACAATATTAATTTTGTCTTTTTTTTGTTTTTGTATTCATAACTATTCTTGATACTAGTTTACTCTTTTTTTTGCATAATATTAAAGAGTGCAAGTTCTGCTGAATTTATGTGTAAATTTGCAATATAGTCTAATTTCCACATAAATTAAAAGACGAATATAAGGATTTTTTATAGTTTCTTCATGAGAAGTATAGTTCTTAGTTCTCAATTTCTTTTTTTACGGTAAATCATTCCCATAATTCAATCTTAGATAAAACATGTTTGTCTCAATTATGGTTTTTCATTGTTCATTTTTCCTGTCAGATAAAAAGACAAATAGACTTATTTTTCCTAAGATTTTTTTTATCTCGAGGTACTATGCAGATATGTTTGTCTTGGACGTGAAAAAATAGATTACATGCTTACATATATTCAGAATGTGTTCTATTATAATTATAAAATTTGTTTCTCCCTCCGCTCACAAATATAAAATATTGAGATATTTCAATATGGGTACATATGGACGGAATGAGTGCACACTAAAAGATGTCTGTATGAATTCGATTCAGAAAATAATAGAACATCTTATAATTATGAATGGATGGAGTATTTTCTTGTTGAGAACAAAAAAATACTTAATATATTTTATGTCACGTATAAAAAGAGAGGCAATGATATGTACAAGCCACACATCAATATTTGTAACTTACCATATTTGCAAATTCGTTTTTAACTAAGTCAAAGCAATACAATCATGAACCGCAAAGTGAGTTTAGGTCTGTACATGCGTGTAGTATTACGGTGCATGCTTGTGTGGATGCATTTTCTTAGGGAAAAAAAAGTCTAAAATGAATCCTGAATTTGTAGACGAAAGCTAAATCAAATCTTAAACTTTGAATTTCGGTAGTTCACACCTTGTATTATTGAATCCCGGTCTAAATTAAACCTTATATGTGTTCTGCTATGTTTTTTCTGTTTTCTTTTTTTCTTAGCCAGCCCATTATCAGAATCGCTCACATACGCTTGCGTTGCTCAGTTTTTTCTATTTTTATTTTTTGTTTCCTTTTTCTTTTCATTTTCTGTTTTAATTTATTTTTTAAGCAAGAAAAATATGAACATTTTATGCGTTAACTTTTAGAAATGTCCGCACTCCAAAATTGTATAATTTCAAAAAAATCGCACTTAATTTTTCTAATTTTTTTTTGCACTTAGAAAAGTGCATGAAAGTGTTCAGAAATGTTAGTGCAATTGCTGGCAAGCTCGACCTGCTCTGATTTTCACATATTTTTTTTTCCTTTTTTTTCCTTTTTTGGGAGCTTGCGTGGATGCATATGCATGGCTTACAATTGTTGATAAGACAATCTTATCTTAGTATCTAGCTTCACTATCAGCTGCATATGTGGCCGTGGTTATGGCTGTTGCTTAGATTATAGCTACGCTTGTGGCTGCACCCTCACTCTATTGTTATGCATGGTATTAGGACAGGCCACTAATTTGTTGATGCACGCATGCATGCAGCTTCATTATTTTGATGTTCTTGATTGTGTTCTTGATGTGCAGGCTAATTTTCGCTGTGTTTTTCTTGCAGTGAGTGTCAAGGTCAACCTAGCAAAACAAAAGCAGGAGCAGAGCGACCGACCATCTTTGGCATAAATAAAACGACGACGAGCATTCCTCTATGGCTCCGCCGCTACAACGATGAAACTTGCACCAGCTCACCATTCTGCGGCACCGGTCTTCATGAAGACGTACGTATAATAACACATCCAGATAGATACATAGAGAACATGTATAGTGATGATCCTATTAGCCAAATTAGGCAACCCTCGTGACACATGCATGCAGGTTGCTCGCCGCCGGCCCAAGTTCACGGAGCTCACCGCGACAAATCTCAAGATCCTGTGCGACGGGCTCGAGGTGCGCGTTCCCCGGCACGGGAACATCGTCCCTGACATCTCCAGCACGGTGCTCCGCTGCCGATCCGGTGTGACTAGGAGGAGGGCGGGCTCATCTTCGTCGACCTGGCTGCTCTTCCTAGGAAGGGACGGTGGCGGCAAGATGGCGGTTGCTCGGGAGCTCGCGAGGCTCGTGTTTGGCTCCTACGCCGAGTTCACCGCCCTGCAGGTGCAGGGAAACCCCGAACGCACCGGCAAGCTCGCCTTCAAAAGGCCGAGATCACCGGAAAACGACGGCGCGAGGCTGTTCGGAGCAATCATGGAGAACCCTCACCGCGTTATATTCATGGACGGCGTCCATCGACTGGACCGCGATTCGGAGATGCGCATCAAGAGCGCAATCGCGGGGGGATCAATGGTGAGGGGATGCAACGGGGACGTTGTTAGCCTGGAGGATGCCATCGTAGTGCTGAGCGCCTCTCACGTCTCGGACTCGAGGTACGTGGCTTCATCTTCCTCCCCTCGGTCCTGGGTTAAGCGACAGAACCGTGATGAAGGTGACGCTGCAGAGGTGGAAGTGATGAGATCATGTCGTCGCCATAGCTGGGATTTGAACGTTCGTTGTGCAATGGATGGGGAGCAGGACATTTTGGCTGATGAAGTGAGGATCCTAAATGTTGTGGATGGTGTTTTCCTTTTCAATTAGTGGAGACTTTTTTTTATTCTAGATATTATCGGACGGTTTTGTATTGACAGATTCCGCATACACAATTTGTTTTTTGAATTAAGGACATTTTAGTTTGAAATGATAAATCCTGAAAGCACACGCAGAGTAAAGATACTGAAGGTTTGATCAGAGATCGCAGCTCTATTTTTGACGTGCATCATCACTTCATTCTTTTTAAGTCTTCTTGTTCTCCTCAGCCCTCTAAGGTATTCCAGATGTGAACAACATCTCAAGTATCCTTGGGTGAGGATTGAACAGAAAACATTTATGACATGTATAATTTTTATACTTTCGTTGAAAGATCCAAAAATCTTTTTTTCTACCATATACTTCTTGCAGTTCCTTTTTCGGTGACCTTTAACTTTCGGTATCCTTGGTTGGTCTATTTTTGGGCTTAGCATTGGCATCGGAGTTTCTTGCGCCCGTTACCATTCTTGGACTTCCCATTTTTTTGAAGATGGTGGTCTTCTTGATCATCAACATATAGTTAGGGTCATTGTGCATAGTTTCTTCGGATTTTTTGAGTATCGCAAATAGTTCATTCATTGTCTTTTACATCCCATTCATTTGGTAGTTCTGAGCAAAACCTTTGAAGCTCGGAGAGAGGGACGCACATGAGGAGGACATCAGTACCAAGTGCTGTTGGGATCGAAAAACCAAGGTTATCAAATAGTTGCCCTAAGTCATGAGCCTTGACTACGTGCTCACTCACTGGTGCTCCTTCCTTCATCTTGCATTCTATCGAGGCCTTAATTATCTCATAACATTTGGAGAGGAAGTCACTAATACGTTTCTGAGATTGTTCAGAGTTTGGAGAGTTGTGATTCCATAAAGAGCATAGTTTTGGTGCTCATATCAAAGGTAAAACCCCCTCTTTTTTGACTCACTTTAGAGTTTAGACACACCAGCCTTTGCAACATTTTGTATAAAATTGCCTCCAAAGTTGTTGCAAATCAGTTGCAAAAGCTTTTACTAGACATTATTTCAAAGGGGTAGTCTACCTTTGTTCCTGAACATCTGATTACGGATAATATCATTTTTTTCTTATGAATGTTTGTGTTTTATGAAAAGAACTAAGCTAAGAAACACATATATTATGTGTCCTGAAACTGGATATGATTAAAACTTCTGAGTAGGTTGCATGGTCATATCTTAATGCTATCATGACTAAGTTGGGTTTCAATGAGCGCTGGATTTCTGTTATTACAGGCATGGCTAGTTCGGTTTCTTTCTCAGTTATGTTTAATGGTACTAAATTGGAACTTGGAAGAATTTAAAACTTCTAGACATATCCTTCAGGAAGATGCCCTTTCATCCTATATCTTCTTGTTGGTAGTAGAGGGCCTTTCGTGCTTCCTCAAAGCTAATGACCAGAGTGGTAGAGACTTCTCCAACAGTTAGCCACCTTCTTTTTGCACATGACAACCTGTTGTTTATAAAAGGAAGCCATGAAGGGGTGAAACAATTATCAAACCTTTTTGGTATTTATTGCAAGGCCTCAGGTAAGAGAATCAACCTGGATAAATCTTCGGTTTTCTTCAGTGAAGGTTGCTGGAAGACCTTAGAGAGGAAGTGAAATTATTAGCTTTGAATGTCACTAATGAACCTTTAAATGAAAAGTATCTTGGCATGCCCTCGGAAGTGGGAAAATAAGAAAATAGTACATTCAAATACTTTAAGGTTAGGGTTTGGGAAAAGGTACAAGGGTGGCCTGAAAAATCTCTCTCTGGTTGTGACAAGGAGGTTTTGGTGAATTTAGCTGTTAAGGCGATTCATGTTTATTCTATTGCTTGTTTGATGCTTCCAAGAGGATGGTGTGATCATATAAATTCTATTATCCAAATATTCTGGTAGGGAAGCAAAGAAGCTAACATAAAGTGGCATTGTTCTCACGGGAGGTGATGACAAGACCTAGATTTATGGCTGGTCTTGGATTTTAGGATCTAGAATTATTTAATATCTCTCTTTGGTTGGTATAAGGCAGTCATGGAGAGTTTTGTAGGACCAACTTCTCTTAGTGCAAGGCTATTGAAGTTATCTATTTTCCTCAAAGTTCTATTCTTGAGGCCAAGTTGTGGGCAGCCATCCATCACATGTTTGGAGGTCTATATTGGAGGGAAAAGGTGTACTTATTCAAGGGATTTGAAGGAGGATAGTTAATGGCGCAAGCACTAACATATGGAGAAATATTGTCTTCCTCGGGGTTCATCAATGAGGAAAATCAATGTGCACCTAGCCGCTGGACCTTTATTAGTCAAGGATCTCATAGATGAAACTATTTCCAGTTAAAGGACAAATCTAGTGCAGCAAACATTCTTGCATATCGACGCTTCCGCTATTTTGGATATGCTTCTTTCTACTCGCCATATAGATGTTTTTTCTTATCTTGGAGTAAAGAAAAGAAGGGTATTTTCATGGTTCAGAGAACCTATAGAAGGCTCATGCAGACAAAATTTAGCCGTGGGAGCTATCTAGAAGAAACCTCGGGGTCATGTAGCTTGGTTTCAAAAGATTGGGTGAAGTTATGGAATACTCAAGTTCCCTGAAAACTAATGGTTTTCCTTTGGTGATTTGATCAACACCCCCTACCCATTTTTGATGATTTGAAGCACCGAAACATGACTACTTCTCCAAATTTTTAGTATTTGCAGAATGGAGCACTCGTGGAGACAACCCCTTCTAGATTATTCGATGTCCAGATGGGTGCATGCTTTAGCGGATGACGGGCTAATTCAGAATATGAATGTCACAAGAGAGGGGTCTAAAAGGAGCTGGTTGTTTGCCCTCGTTGATTTATTATCACACATGTTGAATTCACAATCATGAAATTCACATTATGGGCCGTATGGTTCGCGCGTAGGAAGGCAATGCATGATTCTATCTTCCAATGACGTTTGTCTACAAATCTATTTATCTAAAGTGAACTCAAATCTGAGACAAGCGACAAATGTTATGAGACATGCAAGGGGACCTTGGTGCCCTCCTCCAACCGGACTTATGAAGTTCAATGTAGATGGAGAGGTGTCGAGAAACAATCTTATATGGGTGGTTCTTGTGGTGTGTCGTGACCAGAACAATGTTACTAGGGGTCTTTAGCTATGATTTTCAGTGACATCACTGATCCTCCATTATTAGAGACACTGGCTTGTAGAGAGGCGCAAACATTGCCCGAAGATCTGAATATTCAGAAACTCTTCGTTACTTCTGATTGTCTCTCAATGGTGAAGGAGATTGACGCTCAAGTGGGAGGACCAAATGGTGTTATTATAAGGGAGATTATTGCTTGTAGTTCATGTTTTCATCAGTATTATTTTAGTTTTGAAAATAAAAATAATAATTCTAAGTCTTATAGCTTAGAGAGATTTTCATTATCCCTACCAGTTGTATGCCATATTTGGCTGGGTACTCCTCATGAGCTTGAAAGGATCCCGATGAATGTCACAGTTGATCAATAAAGCAATATTTTCCATCAAAAAAATCCCTCGGCAAATAATATTTTTCTTTTATTGCAAGATGGGCGATGGACTTGTCTACGGCTGATCCAATAGCTATTTTGGAAAAAAATGGGTGGTCCTTGAAAGGTTTCTTCCAATCTTTTATATGTATTTTCTCACTTTTTTGGGTTTTCCACATAGTCCAAAATATTGGCTAATTCAGTGATTTATCAGTCGATTTATCGCTTATCGATGGGTGACTACTAAGATTATGCCTTATATTTTCTATTTATCATTTGAAATGATTTATCACTATGACAAGCGATTAATCGACTAGACCCCTGCAGCCAGAAATCCCAAAAATTCTAAAACTGGGGCTCCCCTTGGGCAGCCTCCCGCATAGACACAACACAAATTTAGCCCTCTCCCAGATCGATGGGGTTTTGACCTCCCCCAACACATCTTCATGATCAAGATTCATCACGCCGCCATCACCCTGCTCAAATCTGGTGGTCAAATCTAGCACTTCCCAAGCTAGGCTTCCTTCCAATCAACCCTCCTCTTCCCCAAGACCTCAGTCACTAGCGCGAAAATGCCATCGCCACCCCTCTGCATCGCCATCACAATGTTCTGTTTATTATTTAAATCTAGTGCCCATGCATTTCTTCATGGCGTTCTAGAGGAAGAAGTGTATATGCGACAGCCACCTGAGTATGAGGATGATAGCAAGCCGCATCATATTTGCAGATTGGATATAGCTTTATATGGGTTAAAGCAAGCGCCTCGTGCATGGTATTCAAGGTTGAGAACAAAATTGCAAGATCTTGGTTTTAAACCTTCCAAGGGAATACCTCACCGTTCTTTTATAGACAAGGAAAGATGACTATACTCATGCTTATTTATGTTGATGACATAATTATTGCTAGTTCTTCTGATGACTATACTACAACTTTACTTGGTGATTTGAGGAATGACTTTGCTCTCAAGGATCTTGGAGATCTTCATTACTCTTGGGCATAGAGGTGCAGAAACACGGTAATGACATTTTGTTGACCCAAGAAAAATATGCTTCGGATGTTCTTCGGCATGTATGCATGACACTAGTGGAAAACGGGTCATTAGTCCCGGGTTGGGAGGGCCTCTAGTCCCGGATTGGCACCCGGGACAACGGAATCGGGACTAGAGCCCCCCTCTAGTCCGAGTTATGTTACGACTCGGGACTAGAGGTTCCCCACGTGGCGTGTAGGCATGAAGGATTGCAAGCCGTCGAGTACACCACTTTCCACTTCTGAAAAGCTGTCCTTGCATGAAGGAGAAGTGCTGGTTACAGAGGAGTCAACTCGGTATATAAGTACTTTTATTGATTTGCAATATTTAACACCAACAAGGCCTGATATATCTTTTGTTGTTAATAAATTATGTCAGTTTTTACATTCACCTACTCCTATACACTGGACAACTGTAAAGAAGATACTAAGGCATCTCAAGGGAAGTGTGGATACATGACTTAAAATCAGCAAGTCATCCTCAACACTAGTGAGTGCTTTTTTAGACGCTGACTGGGTAGGATGTCTAGATGACAGGAGGCCTATGGGAGGCTTTGCAGTGATCTTTGGTTCGAATCTAGTGTCATGGATCCCTAGAAAGCAAGCCACGACCTCAAGATCTAGCACAGAGGCAGAGTACTAGTCTCTAGCTAATGCAACTGCTAAGGTAATGTGGATAGAAACTCTTCTTGATGAACTTGGTGTTGATCATCCTCAAGCAGCTTGTTTGTGGTGCGATAATTTAGGTGCAACCTATCTCTGAGATAATATTGTCTTTCATGCAAGAACTAAGAACATTGATATTGACTTCCATTTTGTAAGAGAATGATTAGCACATAAATTATCGGATATCAGGTTTATCCAAACAGGGGATCAAGTGGCAGATGGATTTACTAAACCATTGCAACTCAGTCAAATCCAACCCTTCAGAAGCAACCTCAATCTAGAGTCGTTTCGGTCGAGGGAGGGTGTTAAATGATAGGCATAATAGTTGTTAGTCTGTTGTAAACTTGTACAATATGTTTGACGTAGATAAACCATACGTTTAACTTTCCTTGTATCTCAAGTTGAGATCAAGATGGATCTGTAACAAACCCTGTAATCTGTTGAGGCCTACGGGATCCAATTTAACACGCAAGGCGGCACGAGGCAAAGTGCACGCCTTCAACCAATTCAATCTAGAAAACTTTCGAAAACGTCTCAGAGGACCCGAATTCTTGTAGTGAAATCAAATATACAAAGTAGGGAAGCTGTATTTTTCTATGTTAAAAGCACAGGCGTTGACGACGCAAGGTTTATTCTATAATACTACAGTAGTATTATTTATCATCGGTAATATATATTCTTTTTTTAATAAAGCATCTTGTGTCCGCCTTGAAGTTCATTCAGACGACAGGGTAAGAGGCATCCATGGCAATTCTGCAGGCGCCGGTGCCTCTCTGGAGCTTCATGTAGCCCTCTTCTCCCCAGCCTTGGCCCCACGAGTTCTTGAGGAGCCAATATCTGGTGCCGTCCTGTTCGACACCGTACCCCACTGCGGTCACCGCGTGGTTCAGTTCGCTGCCGCAGGCGTCGGTGGTTATGATGCCCCCACCGTAGTGTTGGAAGCTCGGATCATTCCCGTCGACGCCCACAGACACGGGCTGGTTGGTGACGGCCGCGGCGAGCGCGTCCTCGTCGTTGGCGGGCACGACTAGAGTGGTAGAGACTTCTCCAACAGTTAGCCACCTTCTTTTTGCACATGACAACCTGTTGTTTATAAAAGGAAGCCATGAAGGGGTGAAAGAATTATCAAACCTTTTTGGTATTTATTGCAAGGCCTCAGGTAAGAGAATCAACCTGGATAAATCTTCGGTTTTCTTCAGTGAAGGTTGCCGGAAGACCTTTGAGAGGAAGTGAAATTATTAGCTTTGAATGTCACTAATGAACCTTTAAATGAAAAGTATCTTGGCATGCCCTCGGAAGTGGGAAAATAAGAAAATAGTACATTCAAATACTTTAAGGTTAGGGTTTGGAAAAAGGTACAAGGGTGGCCTGAAAAATCTCTCTCTGGTTGTGACAAGGAGGTTTTGGTGAATTTAGCTGTTAAGGCGATTCATGTTTATTCTATTGCTTGTTTGATGCTTCCAAGAGGATGGTGTGATCATATAAATTCTATTATCCAAATATTCTGGTAGGGAAGCAAAGAAGGTAACATAAAGTGGCATTGTTCTCACGAGAGGTGATGACAAGACCTAGATTTATGGCTGGTCTTGGATTTTAGGATCTAGAATTATTTAATATCTCTCTTTGGTTGGTATAAGGTAGTCATGGAGAGTTTTGTAGGACCAACTTCTCTGAGTGCAAGGCTATTGAAGTTATCTATTTTCCTCAAAGTTCTATTCTTGAGGCCAAGTTGTGGGCAGCTGATACGTCCCAAACGTATCTATAATTTCTGCTTTTTCCATGCATGTTTTGTGTGACTTTGCCATATTTTGCTTGAACTTTCATATACTTTTGAACCTATTTGGACTAACCTATTAACTCAGTGCACCCAGTTGCCAGTTTCTGTTTTCTGCTGTTTTTGTATTTCAGGAATTCCGACCATTAAAAGTGCTCCAAAAATTCCGGGAAAAATATATAAAAAATCACCAGAGAGGGAAGGGGGGCCACCACTAGGCAGCCAGGAGGGCAGGTGGCGCGGACCCACCCTGGGCCGCGCCAGGGACCCTCCTGACTGCCTCGTGGGTCCCCTCGATGCCCCCTTCGCCTATATTTACCCTCGGGATGGAAACCCCTAATATCGATCTCTTTCTCGCGAACTCCCCTCTGTACCGCCGCCCCCGATGTTTCAAGATCGGGGCTGCCTGGAGAAGCTGCCCCGACACCCTGCCGGGAGGAGGAACCCCCTCCGGGAGACCATCCATAGCCATGGACGCCTCTCGTATGTACCGTGAGTAGTTTTCCTTGGACCATGGGTCCGTGACCAGTAGCTATGTGATCTATCTCTCCCCTCTTTGTGCTTCCACTTTCGAGTCCTCGCGAGCTGCCTCACATGATCGAGGCATCTATGTAATTTCTGTTGTTGCTATGCTGAGTTTGTTGGGATCTGATGGATTATGAGACTATGTTCATATTGTGATGAGTAATATATTTGATTTTTCACTTTTATATTTTTTTCTTGAGTAATTTCTTGCATGTTCTCCGTTGCGGTATTTGCTTTGGCCAAGTATTTTATTTGCAACTCCAAGAGAGAGCGTTATGCTCGATTGTGGGTTCAACCCCTTGATGTCTAGCTTGAGTGACAGAAACATGAGACTAGGGTGTGTGTTGTTGCCACCAGGGATAAAACAACGGTGCTTGTACCTGCGGGTGCAAGGATTGTTTACTTTATGCAAAGTTCTTTTAATGCAGTTGTCTGTTGCTTTGAGTTTACACTTTGGGTGGGATTCGCAAATTAATACCAGCGAGATGTTCTGGATAGATATCTCAAGGTGGATGATTCGTAGTAGATGCAGATGGATTTCGGTCTACTTACCTTGGCGTACTGCCCATTGCTTTTGAGCCTTCCTTTCTTTGCAGCATAGTTAGCATTGCGGTGCCTTCATAATCGTGTCAATTGCCCAACTGTGATTTTTTTACCTCGCTAGCACTTTTATCGTCTTTTGGGAGAGAGACATCACTAGTGAAAATCACAGGACCCCGTTCCATCTTCACATTATTGTTCACACCCTCAATTTACTTTCAGCTTTTACTTTCCTTTGCACTTTTTATCTCTTGCGTTGATCCTTTGTAAACGACAAGGCCAGAGGAATTGACAACTCCTCTGTACTCGTTGGGAGCAAAGTTATTTGTTGCTGTGTGCAGGTCCACGACAACACCCTAGTCAGGAAGCAATTTCTGGCGACGTTGCCACCTACTTGTATCTCCTGAGTCCGACTGGTTCGATAACCTTGGTATCTTCACTGAGGGAAATTTGCTGCTGCACTGCATATCAAACCTTCCACTTGGGGTAACCAACGAGGGGCGAGAAGCCATCAAGCAAATTTCTGTCGCCGTTGCCGGGGACTCAAGTCTACAAGATAGGGGAGTTGCACACTATCTTTTACCTTTGCTTTTTAGTCTTGTTAGTTTACCCTTCAGTTTTTACTTTTTTGTCCTTAATCAAAAATAGCAAAAATACCTGCTGCTACTATGGGTTCCAATGAAAATACTAAGTTGTGTGACTTCACTAGTCACAACAACACTGACTTTATCTGCACTCCTATTGCTCCACCTGCCACTTCAGCACCTTCTTATGAGATTAAACCTGCTCTGCTTAACCTTGTTATGAAAGATCAATTCTCAGGAGCAGGAGAAGATGCTGCCTTGCACCTAAACAACTTTATCGAGCTCTGCGACATGCAGAAGTACAAGGAAGTGGATGGAGACATCGTCAAGCTGAAGCTTTTTCCTTTCTCTTTGAGAGGAAGAGCCAAGGAGTGGCTACAATCTTTGCCCAAGAACAATATCGATTCTTGGAGCAAATGCAAAGATGCTTTTATAGGGAAGTACTATCCCCCTGCTAAAATTATTCAATTACGGAGTAACATTATGAATTTCAGGCAATTGGATAATGAACACGTTGCCCAGGCTTGGGAACGTATGAAGACGCTTGTCAAGAACTGACCCACACATGGACTGACTACCTGGATGGTTATCCAAACTTTTTATGCAGGCTTGAACTTCACCTCGCGGAACCTGTTAGGTTCGGCCGCGGGAGGAACTTTTATGTCAACCACGCTTGGTGCTGCCACAAAGGTACTAGATGAGATGATGCTGAACTACTCGCAATGGCACAACGAGAGATCTCCAATCGGTAAGAAGGTAAACTCTGTCGAGGAGATCTCCTCTTTAAATGAAAAGGTTGACCTTATCATGTCTCTACTTACCAAGCAACCTTCTATTGATCCTCAAGATGTTCCTTTAAATTCTTTGGTTTCTCAGGAGCAAGTAGATGTTAATTTTGTCTCTAGAAACAACTTCAACAATAATGCTTATAGGAGTAACTTTGGTAGCAACAATCTTAGGCCTTTCCCATCCAACAACTATGGGAACAACACTTATCCTACCACCAGAAACTCCACTTCAGAACTAGAGACCTTGCTCAAAGACTTTATCACTACCCAGAAAGCCTTCAACAAGAGTGTGGAAGAGAAATTAGATAAATTAGATATCCTCTCTTCGAAGGTAGACAACATAGCCCATGATGTAGAGATGCTGAAGATTAGAACCTCTCCCCCCGAGGAGAGGAAGACCACTCCTATGAATGCTATCCAAGTCCAAATTAATGAAAACATTAGGATGTTGGGAAAACTAAAAGAGAGACGGGCTAGAGAAAAGGAGGAAGAAGAGAGAATTAAGAGCCTTCCTAATCCTACCTACCACACAGTAGCCACTATCCAAGTAGTTGAGGATGTCCAAACCGTTAGCACCCATCACACCCCTAGTCCCACTGGACCTATCAATGGTGATGCTACCACCTCAACCTTAGAAGAGGAAACCTCTATGAACATAGAGGCTTTCGAACAAGTGAGCTTAAATCATATCACTACTTCCTTGGTAGATAGTAGTGACTTAGACTTTGACAACTGCACTTTACCAGAAGTTATTGGTTTCCTACACAAGATGTCTAGAGACCCCCACACTAGCACACTCAATCTTGCCTTCACAGAGCATATCACCAATGCTCTAATAAAAGTTAGGGAGGAGAAGCTTAGAATAGAAGCCTCCATACCTAGGAAGCTAGAATATGGTTGGGATCCTATGATAAAAATTAAATTGAATAACTTCTCTTGTTATGCTCTTTGTGATGTTGGAGCAAGTACCTCTGTTATGCCCAAAAGAATGTATGATATGCTTGAATTGAAACCTTTTGATCCTTGTTCTTTTGGTGTTCGTCTTGTTAATTCTTCCGTAAAGAAACCTTTGGGGAAGATCGACGATGTTCTTATCATTGTCAATGACAATTATGTTCTCGTTGATTTCACTATTATGTACATTGAGTGTGAGCCCTCTTGTCCAATTATTTTGGGACGTCCTTTTCTTCGCACAGTTGGTGCTATCATTGACATGAAAGAGGGAACTATCAAATTCAATTCCCTCTCAAGAAAGGGATGGAACATTTCCCTAGGAAAAATATTAAGTTACCTTTTGAGTCCTTCACACGGGCTAGTTATTCTCTTGAAAAGACTTGATCTTCTGCTTTAAGCCTAGCTAATGGCTTTAAAGAAGCGCTTTCGGGAGCCAGCCCGCAACGAATTTAGGTTTTTCTTTTTGCTTTTGTTATGTTCTTAGTGGTATTGATGATTGTTACTACTGTAGCAACATCATTGTATCTTTACTTTTCAAGCTTTGTGCCAAGTTTAGCCTCAGATTGCAAGAAAGGTCAAAAGTTGGTGCATGCTGTCCAGAAACAGATTCTGTCTTCTTGACGGAAAAATTCGGGATAAATCACCAGATCATCTTTTTGATCTGAATTTTTTTGAAAGCATGCTCCATACAATTATATTTCAGGCGTCTGTTCAAAGTTTTTTGATTTGAGTTGCAGAAGTACCCCTAAAAAATTCGTTTCTATCTGCTGTTCTGTTTTTCACAGATTCTGCCACGTTTTGTCTCTCCTTACTTTTGCAAACCTTAAGCTTGCTTTTTCTTTGCAAAAACTTTTGGCAATCTTGAGAAACAGTATCCCTTCCTGGAAATCTTTATTTTCAGTAGAGGAAACTTATTTTATTAGGGTACTAACCTCTCTAATCAGCCTACAATGAGTTATGTATGAAGGGAGTCTTCAAGTGCGCGATGGAAGGTGATGAAAGAAGATTCAGGAGTGTCAAACGCTCAAGCTTGGGGATGCCCATGTGCACCCCCAATAAATATTCAAGAAGACTCAAGCGTCTAAGCTTGGGGATGCCCCCGATGCATCCCCTTCTTCATCAACAATCATCAGTTTGTCCCTCGTTGCACTATATTTTTATCACTTCATGCGTTATGTGCTTTGCTTGGAGCGTCTCGCTCTTTACTTTTCTAGGTTTGTTTTGCTTTATTTGCTGTAGTAACAAGTTAGACCCCAACTTACTCTTTTGTGTGGGAGAGATTCACGCTCCATTTGAACTAGATTGAGAGTTACCGATAATAAGCGCACGAGTTCTTTGGACTAATGTGAGTATTCGAAAGTTGACACTTCCACCCACCTATACTTTTCTAGCCTCTTCGGTACCGTGCATTTCCCTTTCTCACCTCGAGAGTTGGCGCATACTTCGCCGGTGCATCCAAACCCTTGGCATGATACGCTCTGTCATCATAAGCCTCCTTATATCTTTCCTCAAAACAACCACCATACCTACCTACAAGGCATTTCCATAGCCTTTCCGAGATACATTGCCACGCAACATCCACCTTCTCATGACTTGATCTTCATGTCATACATGCTACTTGCTTGATCGATGAGCCGCATGCTAGTTGGGCCTTGCCCTAATCATTGCTATATGACGCGCTAGTATCATTGCATATCCTGCTACCCTGGCAGAGGCATACCTTTGCATCATGATAGTTACATTTTCTTTATGTGAGTACCTTTGTAAAGTGTGAAAGATCTCCTATATTCTTGTAAAATATAGAGTATTGCCCCTAAAGTGAGGAAAAGATCCCAAAGAGGACAAAATCAAAAGATCCCAAAGAGGACAAATGAGAGTTAAATAGAAAGAGCCATCGAGGCCACCAAAAAAATAAAAAAAAAGAGAAAAAGAGAAAAATAATAAAAAGAGAGAAGGGGGCATACTACTATTCCTTTTGAGAGATCCACACTAGTACTTCATCTTCTATCCCTTGTACTCCATAGAGATCATCATCATGCATATAGCTATGTGGGGACCCTTCACACTATAGAACTTGGCTTGCATATTCCAATGATGAGCCTCCTCAAACGAGCTCTAGGTCTTCTTGAGTAAGCAAGTTAGATGCACCCCCACTAGTTCCCTTGGAGAGCTTTTAGCTCATATGTGCATCCGTTGTATGGCAATCCCTACTCCTCACATCATATCTATCATATGGCCTTCTCTCGCTATGATTGTCCTCATTGATGTGAGCCTTTCAAACCTTTTTGTCTTCCTCCTCCACCTTCTTTCTGTTTCGCCTTTTAGGTGTCAACTTTCTTGCTCACGCTCATCCATTGCATGAGTGCTCAAAATATCGAAAGGGAGTGGATCAGTTTGACTTGTACCTGGCTAGTGGTCTGGGGACGAGTCCAGATAAGAATCCAAAGGAGACCAAGTGTGAAACTTTAGTACATAGTTGTTCTCAACAACCTTTTTTTCTCTTTCTTCCCAGTCCCTTGCTTGCACGCAAACACCATTTGGAGACATTCGAGTCACGGACAACGAGAGCTCTTGCACCCTTTGTTCTTTTGTTGCTTGTGTCAACGCTAATATAGACTCTTGCTTGTTAAGACTTGAATTGAATTGCATGCTTTGATTGCTTTACTTAAAAGTCCTTATTTGGTTGTGTGGCATGTCACCACAGAAATTATGCTTGTTATCATTTACCTACTCGAAGACGAGCAGGAATTAAGCTTGGGGATGTTGATACGTCCCAAACGTATCTATAATTTCTGCTTGCTCCATGCATGTTTTGTGTGACTTTGCCATGTTTTGCTTGAACTTTCATACACTTTTGAACCTATTTGGACTAACCTATTAACTCAGTGCACCCAGTTGCCAGTTTCTGTTTTCTGCTGTTTTTGTATTTTAGGTTTTCCGGCCATTAAAAGTGCTCCAAAAATTCCGGGAAAATATATAAAAAATCAGCGCAACAGAAGCTTCTGGAATCACCAAGAGAGGGAAGGGGGGCCACCACCAGGCAGCCAGGAGGGCAGGTGGCGCGGGGTGGGGCCAATGTAAGGCCCGATATGCGGTACTGTTCCAGATCTAGGTGTTTCCACCCAGATCCGGGGACGAAGCACATATCGGTCCCACCGGGACATATGACAAAGCCATATGCCCCGGATTTCCAACATGATATCACAACATTACAGTTACAAGGATACAACATCTCATACAACCGGCATACAACTGCCTCAAATACAATACAATATAACAGCGGAAGATACATGTCTGGGTACAGACTACAAGCAAAAGCCTACTGGCAAAGGGAAAAAACATCGATCCCCATAACCACACGGGTCCAGGCCCTCCGTCGGGATCCGCCTAACTAGTCGTCGTCGAGTCTCCACGTGAAACGTCGATCACCATACCTGTTGTCGATCAGAACCCTGAAAAGAGTTTTGGGGGTAGTATCATGAGTACAAAGGTACTCAGCATCCAACTGTAGTGGTCATCTGACCTAGCAAGGACTTCATCACTCGTCATTCTAGGACAACTAGTAGTTTACGGTAAGGAAGGGGTAAGTGGTGAGGTTGCTGCCGCACTAACATTTATGAAGTGGCTAACGATCTAGAGAGTAAGATAAGAAGCCAAGCATTCGATGAGGAAATCGCCTCCAACAAGTCTTGCTATCAACTACTTACGCAAACATAACACCTATCCTATCCTTGTCCTCCTCTTCGCATCTCGACGAAGAAGAAGCAGTCAAGGCACACACACCCGTTGATCAAGTTATATTAAGATTATCTCAATTGTTGTTGTCTATGAACAAGGAGTAGGTCTCAAGTCGTCCATAACCGTGGACACGGCTTCTCGAAAAGATTTAACCCTGCAGGGGTGTACCAACTGCCCATTACAAGGCTCCGCACGCACGCCCATCTCTCTCAGTTGCTACCCATGATAGGCAACCATTTTATGATTTAGTCCCAAGAGATCCGGAACGACAGGTCCCTCTAACTAACAACGCACAAATCCGGGTGGCCCCCGGTGAGTCGACATCCAACTCAAAAGCCGGCCGCGCTCTCGAATCGTCCTCTACCGTCTGGATGAGGTCGGGTTAGCTACCCAAACAGATGTGGGCAGCCCCCTAGCTCCCTGAGGTGGACCAACAAAGAAACCATGTCTCCGTTGGCCCAAGTTGTTTTAAATAATATCTGCCAGGAGCGACCCATCAGACACACACACGGTTTTCAAATGGTAAATCAGCTTGGGCCACCACTAGAAATGTTTGAAGCTAGATAGGTAAGAAAAGGGGACCCCATAAAATCCCACACGCGGTTAGGCACGCTCAGTCTTAAAACCAATACCCGGAACTCGGATCCTAGGTGACTCGAATGGAACAAAGCGTCGAGGCGGGATAGCCTAGACCTTCCATCCTTCGTCGAATATAGTCAACATTTATAATAATCATATCATCAACAACAATATAATAATATTGTGATATCCCAAACCCAGGAGTAACAGGGTAACATCGTAGCTTCCTAAGCATGCATACTAAGCAGGGGCTGAGCAACGAGCAATAGTAACATAGCAGTACAAGGTTTGCTGGGAGGGGACATGGCTGTATCGGTTTGAAAGAGGCTGTAAACATGTGGTAGGATCAAACATCGAACCTAACCTAGACTAGCATGCAAACCGCTGGTTGAAATAGAATGGATCATAAGTAATGTATAGTCCTTGCCTGTTGATAAGTCGGGTTCCGAAGGTGTAGTTGATCGCAAGCTCGCATCGTCTCCGAGAGGTACCCGCGGAAGCACACAAGAAGTAAACACTGGAAAGCAATCAACGGTGCACCACTATTACTACGGAGCAATACAAGATCAAGAAGACATCACACGACACGGCAACGCGATACGGATCTATCGTCGAGAACGGTTACTAACAATTTAAGTGGGGTATCGGTCACACACGACGAATACCGCACGTTTACGATGGTTCAAGTTGCTTAGCTACAGGTGATCAACAAAGTTGTTAACATGGCAACTCAAGCAAGCATGGCATAGCACACAAACATGGCAAGAGGTGAAGCACAAAGTAAACTATCTATGCTAGTCAATTTAAGTGAGGCACAACCTAAACATGGCATAACACTAAGTGCCGCACGATGATTAAAACATTTGGTACTGTTCTGTCCTAAACCATATTTTAGGTTGGTTAACAACAAAAAAAAATAGAATAAACACAAATGACACGAAAAACTAATCAAGTTACATATAAGGCACACTCCAAACGGAGTTACGGTTAAAAAGATATAAGCAAAACAAGTTACGAGCACAAACTGCCAACATCACGAAGCACACTTTAGAGCAATGCATAAACATGATAATCAATGCAAACATGCTCACAAATGTTATGAAATTAAACTAGACATGCCAAGGAAGGCATGGCAAAAATAATCATGCAAATAGGCATCATAGATCAAAAGATATTAAGCAAACAACATGGCATCGCAAAGTAACAGACTTGGAGAAAAACAGAGGTGACTGTCAAAAACAGCAGCATAGCAACTTTGGAGCTAAATAACTATATGACAAGGAAGCATATCATGACAATGCAATACATGTAATGAAAGTAGACATGATGCTTAACTATATGCAATTGGAATCACTCAATTCCGATAAACGGTCGCGACACACTCGTCGACCGAAGTTGCAACAAAATAACAGTTTTCAGCACAACAGCACATTAACATCAGGATCACCACTTTGGAGCAAGATTTAATATAGCTAGAGCACCCAAACATGACAAGTTAAAGCATGGAATTGAAGTACACATGATGCTTAACACATAGGAGAAAGAATCAATGCAATAGGCCTCATGGATGAGTCACAATCATCATGCAAAGTTGCAACAAAATAATAACAGCAGCACTTAACAGCAATTTGTAGCAGTTTAACGGCCTGATGCCCACTTTAGCACACAATTACACAATCAAGACGACCTCAAATGCAAAAGCTCACAAAAGACGGATTAAATTACACACAATTCTAAGCAGTTTTCGTTTTGGTGGCACGTTCATCGGAGCTACGGATTAACGGGAAATCGCAGTACAAAACGGGATCAGCAGCATAATATAAAAGACTTAGCAGAAATAATAGGAAATAATAAAAAGAAAAAAAAACACACAAAAAAAAGAAGGCGCTCGGGCCTCAAGGCCATGGCGGCTCGGCTCCACCTCCATGGGCGCCATGGCGCAGCGACTTGCACAAAGAGGAAGAGGAGAGAAAAGGTGAGAGGAGAAGGGAGAGGAAGAGAAGAGATGGAGAGAGGAGAGGGGTGCGCAGTGGGGACCGGCGGCGGCTCGCCGGCCGGAGCGAGGTGGCGGTGGCTTCGGCCTCCACGAGCGGTGCCTGCGTCCAGGAGAGAGAGAAGGCTGGAGGTGGGAGATGGCTAGGGGCGCATCTGGCCCGTCGGATCGCCCGATCCGGCGGTCCAGATTCGCTGGGGAAAATCTCAAATCTGAGGGTAGGGTTTGGTGGACGAAAATGGACACAAAATTGTGCAAATCTCAGATCTAGGGGCTGCCTAGGGGCTTAGGGAAACCCTAAGTGGTGGGGTGGTCTATTTATAGCCGGGGTGGCTAGCAGTTTGCAAAAACATCATCGGTTTTTATCTCGCGCGCACGGTGCTCACGTTTCTGACCGCCGGGGGTCCGCAGTACCTCCGATTCGGGTAAAACTTCGAACTGCGCGATCAGCGCGTCGAGCCGGAGGCATTCACCTCGCGTTGGAACCGTTCCAAAAACACTTTCCGGCGCGCTATAAAAATAATCCGTTTAATTATTAAACATGGTTTTTCGTTCCGTTGGCTGCGGCTGGTCTCGTGCGGTTTTCGCGATGGTGATCGGGTGAAACCCGGTGTCGCAAAGGTCGAGTGTCAGGGTGGCAAGGGTCGGTCTTCGTTCGATACGAGATAAGAGGGGGAAAAATAATAGCTGATCGATAAATCGGGGATGCAAACACCGCAAACAAATCAGACAATCAAACAATTCACACCGAAAACAAAATTTTTAATTTTTGTGAAAACTGGGCTGTTACAGCCAGGGACCCTCCTGACTGCCTCGTGGGTCCCCTCGATGCCCCCTTCGCCTATATTTACCCCTCGGGATGGAAACCCCTAATATCGATCTCTTTCTCGCGAACTCCCCTCTGTATCGCCGCCGCCGCCGTTTCAAGATCGGGGCTGCCTGGAGAAGCTGCCCCGGCACCCTGCCGGGAGGAGGAACCCCCTCCGGGAGACCATCCATAGCCATGGACGCCTCCCGTATGTACCGTGAGTAGTTTTCCTTGGACCATGGGTCCGTGACCAGTAGCTATGTGATCTATCTCTCCCCTCTTTGTGCTTCCACTTTCGAGTCCTCGTGAGCTGCCTCACATGATCGAGGCATCTATGTAATTTCTCCTGTTGCTATGCTGAGTTTGTTGGGATCTGATGGATTATGAGACTATGTTCAGATTGTGATGAGTAATATATTTGATTCTTCTCTTTTATATTTTGTTCTTGAGTAAATTCTTGCATGTTCTCCGTTTGGGTATTTGCTTTGCCAAGTATTTTATTTGCAACTCCAAGAGAGAGCGTTATGCTCGATTGTGGGTTCAGCCCCTTGATGTCTAGCTTGAGTGACAGAAACATGAGACTAGGGGGTGTGATGTTGCCACCAGGGATAAAACAACGGTGCTTATACCTGCGGGTGCAAGGATTGTTTACTCTACGCAAAGTTCTTTTAATGCAGTTGTCTGTTGCTTTGAGTTTACACTTTGGGTGGGATTCGCAACTTAATACCAGCGAGATGTTCTGGATAGATATCTCAAGGTGGATGATTCGTAGTGGATGCAGATGGATTGCGGTCTACTTACCTTGGCGTACTGCCCATTGCTTTTGAGCCCTTCCTTTCTTTGCAGCATAGTTAGCATTGCAGTGCCTTCATAATCCTGTCAATTGCCCAACTGTGATTTTTTTTACCTCGCTAGCACTTTTATCGTCTTTTTGAAGAGAGACATCACTAGTGAAAATCACGGGACCCCGGTCCATCTTCACATTATTGTTCATACCCTCAATTTACTTTCAGCTTTTACTTTCCTTTGCACTTTTTATCTCTTGCGTTGATCCTTTGTAAACGACAAGGCCGGAGGAATTGACAACTCCTCTGTACTCGTTGGGAGCAAAGTTATTTGTTGCTGTGTGCAGGTCCACGACAACACCCTAGTCAGGAAGCAATTTCTGGCGACGTTGCCACCTACTTGTATCTCCTGAGTCCTACTGGTTCGATAACCTTGGTATCTTCACTGAGGGAAACTTGTTGCTGCACTGCATCTCAAACCTTCCACTTGGGATAACCAACGAGGGGCGAGAAGCCATCAGCAGCCATCCATCACATGTTTGGAGGTCTATATTGGAGGGAAAAGGTGTACTTATTCAAGGGATTTGAAGGAGGATAGTTAATGGCGCAAGCACTAACATATGGAGCAATATTGTCTTCCTCGGGGTTCATCCATGAGGAAAATCGATGTGCACCTAGCCGCTGGACCTTTATTAGGCAAGGATCTCATAGATGAAAATTTTGCCAGTTAAAGGACAAATCTAGTGCAGCAAACATTCTTGCATATCGACGCTTCCGCTATTTTGGATATGCTTCTTTCTACTCGCCATATATATGATTTTTCTTATCTTGGAGTAAAGAAAAGAAGGGTATTTTCATGGTTCAGATAACCTATAGAAGGCTCATGCAGACAAAATTTAGCCGTGGGAGCTATCTAGAAGAAACCTCGGGGTCATGTAGCTTGGTTTCAAAAGATTGGGTGAAGTTATGGAATACCCAAGTTCCCTGAAAACTAATGGTTTTCCTTTGGTGATTTGATCAACACCCCCTACCCACTTTTGATGATTTGAAGCACTGAAACATGACTACTTCTCCAAATTTTTAGTATTTGCAGAATGGATCACTCGTGGAGACAACCCCTTCTAGATTATTCGATGTCGAGATGGGTGCATGCTTTAGAGGATGACGGGCTAATTCTGCATATGACTGTCACAAGAGAGGGGTCTAAAAGGAGCTGGTTGTTTGCCCTCGATGATTTATTATCACACATGTTGAATTCACAATCATGAAATTCACATTATGGGCCGTATGGTTCGCGCGTAGGAAGGCAATGCATGATTCTATCTTCCAATGACGTTTGTCTACACATCTATTTATCTAAAGTGAACTCAAATCTGAGACAAGCGACAAATGTTATGAGACATGCAAGGGGACCTTGGTGCCCTCCTCCAACCGGACTTATGAAGTTCAATGTAGATGGAGAGGTGTCGAGAAACAATCTTATATGGGTGGTTCTTGTGGTGTGTTGTGACCAGAACAATGCTACTAGGGGTCTTTAGCTATGATTTTCAGTGACATCATTGATCCTCCATTATTAGATACACTGGCTTGTAGAGAGGCGCAAACATTGCAAGAAGATCTGAATATTCAGAAACTCTTCGTTACTTCTGATTGTCTCTCAATGGTGAAGGAGATTGACGCTCAAGTGGGAGGACCAAATGGTGTTATTATAAGGGAGATTATTGCTCGTAGTTCATGTTTTCATCAGTATTATTTTAGTTTTGAAAATAAAAACATTAATTCTAAGTCTTATAGCTTAGCTAGATTTTCATTATCCCTACCAGTTGTATGCCATATTTGGCTGGGTACTCCTCATGATCTTGAAAGGAACCCGATGAATGTCACAATTGATCAATAAAGCAATATTTTCCATCAAAAAAATCCCTCGCCAAATAATATGTTTCTTTTATTGCAAGATGGGCGATGGACTTTTCTACGGCTGATCCAATAGCTATTTTGGAAAAAAAGAGTGGTCCTTGAAAGGTTTCTTCCAATCTTTTATATGTATTTTCTCACTTTTTTGGGTTTTCCACACAGTCCAAAATATTGGCTAATTCAGTGATTTATCAGTCGATTTATCGCTTATCGATGGGTGACTACTAAGATTATGCCTTATATTTTCTATTTATCATTTGAAATGATTTATCACTATGACAAGCGATTAATCGACTAGACCCCTGCAACCAGAAATCCAAAAAATTGTAAAACTGGGGCTCCCCTTGGGCAGCCTCCCGCATAGACACAACACAAATTTAGTCCTCTCCCAGATCGATGGGGTTTTGACCTCCCCCAACGCATCTTCATGATCAAGATTCATCACGCCGCCATCACCCTACTCAAATCTGGTGGTCCAATCTAGCACTTCCCAAGCCAGGCTTCTTTCCAATCAACCCAGCTCTTCCCCAAGACCTCAGTCACTAGCGCGAAAATGCCATCGCCACCCCTCTGCATCGCCATCACAATGTTCTGTTTATTATTTAAATCTAGTGCCCATGCATTTCTTCATGGCGTTCTAGAGAAAGAAGTGTATATGCGACAGCCACCTGAGTATGAGGATGATAGCAAGCCGCATCATATTTGCAGATTGGATATAGCTTTATATGGGTTAAAGCAAGCGCCTCGTGCATGGTATTCAAGGTTGAGTACAAAATTGCAAGATCTTGGTTTTAAACCTTCCAAGGAAATACCTCACCGTTCTTTTATAGACAAGGAAAGATGACTATACTCATGCTTATTTATGTTGATGACATAATTATTGCTAGTTCTTCGGATGACTATACTACAACTTTACTTGGTGATTTGAGGAATGACTTTGCTCTCAAGGATCTTGGAGATCTTCATTACTCTTGGGCATAGAGGTGCAGAAACATGGTAATGACATTTTGTTGACCCAAGAAAAATATGCTTCGGATGTTCTTCGGCATGTATGCATGACACTAGTGGAAAACGGGTCATTAGTCTCTAGAAACAACTTCAACAATAATGCTTATAGGAGTAACTTTGGTAGCAACAATCTTAGGCCTTTCCCATCCAACAACTATGGGAACAACACTTATCCTACCAACAGAAACTCCACTTCAGAACTAGAGACCTTACTCAAAGACTTTCTATTACATAGGATTACATCATATGACTATTACAAAAGATGAAATAAAACTAAGAAGTCCTCCTCGCTATCGTCGACGCCGACGTACTTGAGGGAGCATTTTAGTCTTCTTTGAATTATGATCTCATTTGATGGCATTATTTTAGCCTATATGTCAAATCTTGCGCATGCACTAGTATTAAAAATACATGGGGAATGCATGCATCAATTTAATCGGCTTATATCAGGAAACATATTGTTTGTAGATTTATCTTTGGAGAAGATTTTTGGATTATTTGCACACTATATGGGTATGCATATTTTGATATCTCACTTGAATTACTACTAACATCATGTAGCACTTGGGGTAACCAACGAGGGGCGAGAAGCCATCAAGCAAATTTCTGGCGCCGTTGCCGGGGGCTCAAGTCTACAAGATAGGGGAGTTGCACACTATCTTTTACCTTTGCTTTTTAGTCTTGTTAGTTTACCCTTCAGTTTTTACTTTTGTGTCCTTAATAAAAAATACCAAAAATACCTGCTGCTACTATGGGTTCCAATGAAAATACTAAGTTGTGTGACTTCACTAGTCACAACAACACTGACTTTATCTGCACTCCTATTGCTCCACCTGCCACTTCAGCACCTTCTTATGAGATTAAACCTGCTCTGCTTAACCTTGTTATGAAAGATCAATTCTCAGGAGCAGGAGAAGATGCTGCCTTGCACCTAAACAACTTTATCGAGCTCTGCGACATGCAGAAGTACAAGGAAGTGGATGGAGACATCGTCAAGTTGAAGATTTTTCCTTTCTCTTTGAGAGGAAGAGCCAAGGAGTGGCTACAATCTTTGCCCAAGAACAATATCGATTCTTGGAGCAAATGCAAAGATGCTTTTATAGGGAAGTACTATCCCCCTGCTAAAATTATTCAATTACGGAGTAACATTATGAATTTCAGGCAATTGGATAATGAACACGTTGCCCAGGCTTGGGAACGTATGAAGACGCTTGTCAAGAACTGACCCACACATGAACTGACTACCTGGATGGTTATCCAAACTTTTTATGCAGGCTTGAACTTCACCTCGCGGAACCTGTTAGGTTCGGCCGCGGGAGGAACTTTTATGTCAACCACGCTTGGTGCTGCCACAAAGGTACTAGATGAGATGATGCTGAACTACTCGCAATGGCACAACGAGAGATCTCCAATCGGTAAGAAGGTAAACTCTGTCGAGGAGATCTCCTCTTTAAATGAAAAGGTTGACCTTATCATGTCTCTACTTACCAAGCAACCTTCTATTGATCCTCAAGATGTTCCTTTAAATTCTTTGGTTGCTCAGGAGCAAGTAGATGTTAATTTTGTCTCTAGATACAACTTCAACAATAATGCTTATAGGAGTAACTTTGGTAGCAACAATCTTAGGCCTTTCCCATCCAACAACTATGGGAACAACACTTATCCTACCACCAGAAACTCCACTTCAGAACTAGAGACCTTGCTCAAAGACTTTCTATTACATAGGATTACATCATATGACTATTACAAAAGATGAAATAAAACTAAGAAGTCCTCCTCGCTATCGTCGACGCCGACGTACTTGAGGGAGCATTTTAGTCTTCTTTGAATTATGATCTCATTTGATGGCATTATTTTAGCCTATATGTCAAATCTTGCGCATGCACTAGTATTAAAAATACATGGGGAATGCATGCATCAATTTAATCGGCTTATATCAGGAAACATATTGTTTGTAGATTTATCTTTGGAGAAGATTTTTGGATTATTTGCACACTATATGGGTATGCATATTTTGATATCTCACTTGAATTACTACTAACATCATGTAGCACCAGTATGGTACACACCCGTAGCGTAAACAAGAGACTTTTTTTGTTATGAGGTGATTTGATGCAAAACATATATTTTATTATGATTGATTTCACTTGTATTAATACTAACACCGCGTAGCGAATGACACTGGCGGGAAGCCTAACCAAGATGAAGATTTATTTTCTTCATGTTTGTATTACTACTAGCGAGACATAAAATGCCCGTAGCGTAACCGAACAAGAAGTGCATAAATTTTATTATATATGATGGAGCTCTTTGATTTGTACCCAAGGCCAAACCAAAGATTAAATATGCATTTTAGAGCAATATACTTAGTCTGTACCACAATGGCCAAACTAAGTGCATAAATTTTAGTATATATGATGAAGCTCTTTGATTTGTACCCAAGGCCAAACCGAAGACTGAACATGCATCTTAGCAGATTTTTGGAAACTCCTTGGCTTGTACCTATGGCCAAACCAAGGATTGAACATGCATTTTAGGAGATTTTTTTGAGACCCCTTGGCTTGTACCTATGGCCAAACCTAGGATTAGACATGCTTTTTTTGGCAGATTTTTGAAGATTCCTTGGCTTGTACCTATGGCCAAACCAAGGATTGTAGGAGAAGATATAGATAGATGCTCTTTGGTTTGTACCCATGGCCAAACCAAAGGCTAGGGGAAAGCCATGAATCCCACCTTCTCACCTTCTGTAGGCAAAACTCCTCCCTCCTTTCTTCCTCCTTGGTGTGCTTGATCAACCTTTGATGTAGTGTGTTTGTGTGTGTAGTAAGCAGCAGCAGCCTTGCGTATAGCAATATACAAAGCAGCGGCTAGAGGGAAAATGGGCAAAGCTTTGGTGTTTTCAGGGGAAAATATGAGCGGGCTTTGCAAATGAATGGATCTGGGGTATTTATAGGAGAGCAGGGGGCTGTGCAACGCATGATCATCGTGGGATCGTGGGGAACGTGGGAGTTGGCTATTTCCTTTTATCTATTTCTCTGATCCTAATGCCTCTTTAACCGGCTAATGTGCTTTTAATTACCTCACTTGGGCTGGTTCTAGCTAAAGTGTGGGCTTGGGTATTAAGTCGTCCGTCACTTGCATGCATTATTAGCTGATGGGATCCGGTGCATGCAACTTCATGCACTATCGCATGCATGTATGTATTCACTTGTACAAATGAATTAATTAGTTCTTAATGTTGCCGGCTAATCAATCCATGCATAAACACGACATGCACGTAGGTAGGGGTCGATATCTTGGCGGTATTAGGCCCCTATGATGATTTTATTTTTGGCATTAGACACCCGCTATTAACAACGGTGTTCATTGATGTGGGCTATGTGTGAGGATACATATTTATGGTGTTCATTGATGTGGGCTATGTGTGAGGATACAATTTTTGCAAGATTTTTTTTCTTTTCTTTATTTACTTATTTTCGGGCGTGCCATTTTATATGGAGTGGCCGCAATTCATCATAGTCATTTTCTTTGCCAAGTTGGTGATTCATCACTTTTTCACCAGTTGAATTTATTATATTTGATAACAAATATTGCATCGTATTTTATTCTGGCCAAAATTGGTGTCAACAGTATCTTAATGGAAGTGTGGATACAGGACTTAAAATCAACAAGTCATCTTCAACACTAGTGAGTGCTTTTTTAGACGCTTAATGGGTAGGATGTCTAGATGACATGAGGTCTACGGGAGGTTTGCAGTGATCTTTGGTTCGAATCTAGTGTCATGGAGCGCTAGAAAGCAAGCCACGGCCTCGAGATCTAGCACAGAGGCAGAATACAGTCTCTAGCTAATGAAACTGCGGAGGTAATGTGGATAGAAACTCTTCTTGATGAACTTGGTGTTGATCATCCTCAAGCCGCTTGTTTGTGGTACGATAATTTAGGTGCAACCTATCTCTGAGATAATCATGTCTTTCATGCAAGAACTAAGAACATTGATATTGACTTCCATTTTGTAAGAGAAAGAGTAGCACATAAATTATGGGATATCAGGTTTATCCAAACAGGGGATCAAGTGGCAGATGGATTTACTAAACCATTGCAAGTCAGTCAACTCCGACCCTTCAGAAGCAACCTCAATCTAGAGTCGTTTCGATCGAGGGAGGGTGTTAAATGATAGGCATAGTAGTTGTTAGTCTGTTGTAAACTTGTACAATATGTTTGACGTAGATAAACCATACGTTTAACTTTCCTTGTATCTCAAGTTGAGATCAAGATGGATCTGTAACAAACCCTGTAATCTGTTGAGGCCTACGGGATCCTATTTAACACGCAAGGCGGCACGAGGCAAAGTGCACGCCTTCAACCAATTCAATCTAGAAAACTTTCGAAAACGTCTCAGAGGACCCGAATTCTTGTAGTGAAATCAAATATACAAAGTAGGGAAGCTGTATTTTTCTATGTTAAAAGCACAGGCGTTGACGACGCAAGGTTTATTATATAATACTACAGTAGTATTATTTATCATCGGTAATATATATTCTTTTTTTAATAAAGCATCTTGTGTCCGCCTTGAAGTTCATTCAGACGACAGGGTAAGAGGCATCCATGGCAATTCCGCAGGCGCCGGGGCCTCTCTGGAGCTTCATGTAGCCCTCTTCTCCCCAGCCTTGGCCCCACGAGTTCTTGAGGAGCCAATATCTGGTGCCGTCCTGTTCGACACCGTACCCCACTGCGGTCACCGCGTGGTTCAGTTCGGTGCCGCAGGCGTCGGTGGTTATGATGCCCCCAACGTAGTGTTGGAAGCTCGGATCATTCCCGTCGACGCCCACAGACACGGGCTGGTTGGTGACGGCCATGGCGAGCGCGTCCTCGTCGTTGGCGGGCACGACTAGAGTGGTAGAGACTTCTCCAACAGTTAGCCACCTTCTTTTTGCACATGACAACCTGTTGTTTATAAAAGGAAGCCATGAAGGGGTGAAAGAATTATCAAACCTTTTTGGTATTTATTGCAAGGCCTCAGGTAAGAGAATCAACCTGGATAAATCTTCGGTTTTCTTCAGTGAAGGTTGCCGGAAGACCTTTGAGAGGAAGTGAAATTATTAGCTTTGAATGTCACTAATGAACCTTTAAATGAAAAGTATCTTGGCATGCCCTCGGAAGTGGGAAAATAAGAAAATAGTACATTCAAATACTTTAAGGTTAGGGTTTGGGAAAAAGGTACAAGGGTGGCCTGAAAAATCTCTCTCTGGTTGTGACAAGGAGGTTTTGGTGAATTTAGCTGTTAAGGCGATTCATGTTTATTCTATTGCTTGTTTGATGCTTCCAAGAGGATGGTGTGATCATATAAATTCTATTATCCAAATATTCTGGTAGGGAAGCAAAGAAGGTAACATAAAGTGGCATTGTTCTCACGAGAGGTGATGACAAGACCTAGATTTATGGCTGGTCTTGGATTTTAGGATCTAGAATTATTTAATATCTCTCTTTGGTTGGTATAAGGTAGTCATGGAGAGTTTTGTAGGACCAACTTCCCTGAGTGCAAGGCTATTGAAGTTATCTATTTTCCTCAAAGTTCTATTCTTGAGGCCAAGTTGTGGGCAGCTGATACGTCCCAAACGTATCTATAATTTCTGCTTTTTCCATGCATGTTTTGTGTGACTTTGCCATATTTTGCTTGAACTTTCATACACTTTTGAACCTATTTGGACTAACCTATTAACTCAGTGCACCCAGTTTCCAGTTTCTGTTTTCTACTGTTTTTGTATTTCAGGTTTTCCGGCCATTAAAAGTGCTCCAAAAATTCCGGGAAAAATATATAAAAAATCAGCGCAATAGAAGCTTCCGGAATCACCAGAGAGGGAAGGGGGGGCCACCACTAGGCAGCCAGGAGGGCAGGTGGCGCGGCCCCACCCTGGGCCGCTCCAGGGACCCTCCTGACTGCCTCGTGGGTCCCCTCGATGCCCCCTTCGCCTATATTTACCCCTCGGGGTGGAAACCCCTAATATCGATCTCTTTCTCGCGAACTCCCCTCTGTACCGCCGCCGCCGCCGTTTCAAGATCGGGGCTGCCTGGAGAAGCTGCCCCGACACCCTGCCGGGAGGAGGAACCCCCTCCGGGAGACCATCCATAGCCATGGACGCCTCTCGTATGTACCGTGAGTAGTTTTCCTTGGACCATGGGTCCGTGACCAGTAGCTATGTGATCTATCTCTCCCCTCTTTGTGCTTCCACTTTCGAGTCCTCGCGAGCTGCCTCACATGATCGAGGCATCTATGTAATTTATGTTGTTGCTATGCTGAGTTTGTTGGGATCTGATGGATTATGAGACTATGTTCAGATTGTGATGAGTAATATATTTGATTTTTCTCTTTTATATTTTTTTCTTGAGTAAATTCTTGCATGTTCTCCGTTGCGGTATTTGCTTTGGCCAAGTATTTTATTTGCAACTCCAAGAGAGAGCGTTATGCTCGATTGTGGGTTCAACCCCTTGATGTCTAGCTTGAGTGACAGAAACATGCGACTAGGGTGTGTGTTGTTGCCATCAGGGATAAAACAACGGTGCTTGTACCTGCGGGTGCAAGGATTGTTTACTTTACGCAAAGTTCTTTTAATGCAGTTGTCTGTTGCTTTGAGTTTACACTTTGGGTGGGATTCGCAACTTAATACCAGCGAGATGTTTTGGATAGATATCTCAAGGTGGATGATTCGTAGTAGATGCAGATGGATTTCGGTCTACTTACCTTGGCGTACTGCCCATTGCTTTTGAGCCCTTCCTTTCTTTGCAGCATAGTTAGCATTGCGGTGCCTTCATAATCCTGTCAATTGCCCAACTGTGATTTTTTTACCTCGCTAGCACTTTTATCGTCTTTTGGGAGAGAGACATCACTAGTGAAAATCACAGGACCCCGGTCCATCTTCACATTATTGTTCACACCCTCAATTTACTTTCAGCTTTTACTTTCCTTTGCACTTTTTATCTCTTGCGTTGATCCTTTGTAAACGACAAGGCCGGAGGAATTGACAACTCCTCTGTACTCGTTGGGAGCAAAGTTATTTGTTGCTGTGTGCAGGTCCACGACAACACCCTAGTTAGGAAGCAATTTCTGGCAACGTTGCCACCTACTTGTATCTTCTGAGTCCGACTGGTTCGATAACCTTGGTATCTTCACTAAGGGAAACTTGCTGCTGCACTGCATATCAAACCCTCCACTTGGGGTAACCAACGAGGGGCGAGAAGCCATCAAGCAAATTTCTGGCGCCGTTGCCGGGGACTCAAGTCTACAAAATAGGGGAGTTGCACACTATCTTTACCTTTGCTTTTTAGTCTTGTTAGTTTACCCTTCAGTTTTTACTTTTGTGTCCTTAATCAAAAATACCAAAAATACCTGCTGCTACTATGGGTTCCAATGAAAATACTAAGTTGTGTGACTTCACTAGTCACAACCACACTGACTTTATCTGCACTCCTATTGCTCCACCTATACCTGCAGATATAGCCCTAACTAGAGTTAATTCCCTAAAACCATCACAATTCAGACTCTAAGTGCGAAAAACAACAACTTCGCTAACAGTTTGTCGATTGCACCTATTTTTCAGTAATTCTGGTGCGAAAAACAGTGATTGCGCGGTTCGGCGTTTTGACATTGAAACTGACGAGTTGGTCTTACGCATCAGGCCACTAACAGAGAGAGTCAAGCCCGTTACATTTGACTGTTATGACACATGGGACCCACATGTCAGTCTCAACAAAAAAATAAAAATATTTTTCTTTCAAAAAATTATAACTTTTTCATCCATAAAAATTATATAAAAATGATAAAAATATATATAAAAATTCTTTAAAAATATATTTCTTTTCATCCATAAAAATTCTCCCAACCTCCCGATCCCACCCACAGCGCCGGAGCCTGCCGCCCTCACCGGAGCCCCGCCCACTCGCCTCCCCTTACTCCGGCCGTCGACAGCGACCTGCTGCCGAACACCGGAGCTCGCCGCCCTCACTGGAGCCCCGCCACCTTGCCTTCGCCCCTCCTCTCTCACCTCAAGAGGCAGCCACACCCAAGCCACCATGGACGTCACCAGATCCCGCACACATGGATGGAGAACATCGGGATGAAGGTCTGAACCGTCCCACACACCGAGCTCCTCGCCTCGATCCTGGGCATGGCGCGCTCCGCCGCTGGCTCCTATTCCTCGAGGACAGCGTCGATGTCATCGCCCCATGGCGCCAGAAGCGGCGACTTGGATAGCGGGATAGACCAGTGCTTTAGACGAGGGCGGCGGGCGGGGTCGGGCTCCGGCGGCTGGCGGGGCGGGCCGGGACTCCGACAACGATTGCTCGAGCCATGGACGACCGCGTGACCTGGGCGTGGGAGGAATTTTTTTAACGTAAATATACTTTTTATTATTTTTATGGCTGAAAAATATATATTATTTTTATCATTTTATTGGGGAAAAAAATTATTTTTTGATAGATTTGTTATTAATTTTTGTTGTTGAGATTGACATGTGGGTCTCGCGTGTCATAACGGTCAAACGTAACGGGGTTGACTTTCTCTGTTAGTGGTCCCGACTCGTCAGTTTGAGTGTCAAAACGCGCTGAACCGCGCAATCAGTGTTGCCTCTTATCATGGATTGTTGCCAATACAATCATGGCATCAAAACAAAGAGTGGTCACCAAATTAGGGATAAATAATTAGGTGAAGACGTAAGAAATCATGGATTGTTGCGCACTTTGAAGTATGGATACCATCTATAGCTGCCTCTTATCTTGGTAGCCGATTGGCCAGTCGTGGCTTGATCATCTCATTAGTCCCCGGTTGGGAGGGCCTCTAGTCCCAGATTGCCACCCGAGACAACGGAATAGGGACTAGACCTCCCCCCTCTAGTCTCGGTTATGTTACGACCAAGGACCAGAGGCTCCCCACGTGGCGTGTAGGCATGAAGGATTGCAAGCCGTCGAGTACACCACTTTCCACTTCTCAAAAGTTGTCCTTGCATGAAGGAGAAGTGCTGGTTACAAAGGAGTCAACTCGGTACATAAGTATTTTTGTTGATTTGCAATATTTAACACTAACAAGGCCTGATATATCTTTTGTTATTAATAAATTATGTCAGTTTTTACATTCACCTACTCCTATACACTGGACAACTGTAAATAAGATACTAAGGTATCTCAAGGGAAGTGTGGATACATGACTTAAAATCAGCAAGTCATCCTCAACACTAGTGAGTGCTTTTTTAGACGCTGACTGGGTAGGATGTGTAGATGACAGGAGGTCTACGGGAGGCTTTGCAGTGATCTTTGGTTCGAATCTAGTGTCATGGAGCCCTAGAAAGCAATCCACGGACTCGAGATCTAGCACAGAGGCAGAGTACTAGTCTCTAGGTAATGCAACTGCTGAGGTAATGTGGATAGAAACTCTTCTTGATGAACTTGGTGTTGATCATCCTCAAGCATGTTGTTTGTGGTGCGATAATTTAGGTGCAACCTATCTCTGAGATAATCTTGTCTTTCATGCAAGAACTAAGAACATTGAGGTTGACTTCCATTTTGTAAGAGAAAGAGTAGCACATAAATTATTGGATATCAGGTTTATCGATCCCAACAGGGGAACAAGTGGCATACAGATTTACTAAACCACTGCTAGCCAGTCAACTCCGAGCTTTCAGAAGCAGCCTTCAGACGGTGACTAGGTAGGATGTCTAGATAACATGACGTTTACGGGAGGCTTTTCAGTGTTCTTCGATTCCACTCTAGTGTCATGGAGCGCTAGAAAGCAAGCCACAGCCTCAAGATCTAACACAGAGGTAGAGTATTAAGTCTCTAGCTAATGCAACTGCTCAGGTAATGTGGATAGAAACTCTTCTTGATGAACTTGGTGTTAACCATAGTCAAGCAGATTGTTTGCGATGCAATAATTTAGGTGCAACCTATGTCTCAGCTAATCTTGTCTTTCATGCAAGAACTAATAAGCACATTGAGATTGACTTTCATTTTTTAAGAGAAAGAGTTGCACATAAGTTATTGGATATCAGGTTTATTGATCCCAACAGGGGATCAAGGGGCAGATGGATTTACTAAACCACTGCAAGTCAGTCAACTCCGAGCCTTCAGAAGAAAAATCAATCTAGAGTCGTTTCGGTTGAGGGAGGACGTTAAATGATAGGCATAGTAGTTGTTAGTCTGTTGTAAACTTGTACAATACGTTTGGTGTAGATAAACCCTACGTTTAACTTTCCTTGTATCTCAAGTTGAGATCAAGATCGATCTGTAACAAACCCTGTAATCGGTTGAGGCCTACGGGGTCCTACTTAACACGAAGGCGGCATCAGGCAAAGTGCACGTTTCAACCAATCCAATGTAGAAAACTTTCAAAAACGTCTCATACCACCTGAATTCTTGTAGTGAAATCAAATATACAAAGTAGGGAAGCTTATTTTTCTATGTGTCGAACGGTGGGTACATGGTACACATAATTGTTCATATATCAAGCTATACTTAGAAGTTCCCCTTGTATAATCTCTTAAAAGCACAGGCGTTGACGACGCTAGGTTTATTCTATAATACTAGAGTATTATTTATCATCGGTAATAAAGAATCTTGTGCCCGCCGTCTTGAATTGAAGTTTATTCTTCAGACGACAGGGTAAGAGGCATCCATGGCAACTCCGCAGGCGCCGGTGCCTCTCTGGAGCTTCATGTAGCCTCCTTCTCCCCAGCCTTGGCCCCACGAGTTCTTGAGGAGCCAGTAGCTGGTGCCGTCCTGTTCGACACCGTACCCCACTGCGGTCACGGCGTGGTTCATATCGGTGCCGCAGGCGTCGGCGGTCATGATGCCCCCACGGTACATTTGGAAGCTCGGACTCTTCCCGTCGACGCCCACGGAGACGGGCTGGTTGGTGACGGCGGCGGCGAGCGCGTCCTCGTCGTTGACGGGCACGACCTGGTAGCCACTGATTGTGGCGGCCGGCTGCTTGCCATCGGAGTCGCACGTTTCTGTGGCTCCTTGGGAGGAGACGTATGGGTAGGCGTCCTCGGTGGTGATGCCTCCGTTGTCCGCGATGTACTTGAAGGCGGAGGTCATGAAGCCGCCGTTGCAGCTCCCGTCGGTGGTGCAGTCTAGCACCTGCTGCTCCGAGAGGGAGACCAGCTGGCCGGTTTTGATCTGGTGGATGCCCTCAACGGCAGCCACTGAAGAGAAGGCCCAGCAGCATCCTGTAGTACGTACGTACATGTGGTGTGGTAGTGTTAGGTTATGTATGCACAGTACTCTTTATATATCCATGCAATGAGTCTCTTGTAGGTATTACGTACCACATTTTCCTTGGTACTTTACGCCGGTAACTGCGCCTGTGGCCCGCCAGTCAACGCCCTGCTCCTCGTCGGCGGCGGAGAGGCTGACGTTCTCATACTTGAATCCCGGCAGCATCTTGGCTCCGGGCGGCGCGGGCTTGTACCCGGTGTACGTGGCGGCGAACTCCTCGCTGGTGAGGTCGGCGAACTTGTTGATGGCTAGGCGGTACTTCTTCGTGCCGTCGGCGTTGGACCTGGCCACGAGCTCGGAGTTGGCCTTGAACACCTGGAAGCGCCGCGACTTCTCGGCCTCGTCCTTGTACTTGCGCCCATGTTTGGCCATCCACTCCTCGTGCCTCGCCCTCGCCGCCTCCTCGCCCTCGTCGCCGGCCAACTCACGGGCCGCCAGCACGCAGGATGTCATGCTCATTAGGGCAATGAAGAGGAGCAGCGGCAAGAAAGGAGGAGGAGTCATCTTGATTATTCCCGCCATTTAGCAAGCTAGCTAGCTAGCTAATCGAGTGATTTGTGAGTGAGTTGTTGGTGCTGAAGCTAGCGGAATCGGGTGCTTAAATAGACGGCCTCCATGCATGTGTGGGATTCAGTTAAACGACTCTATCGTACGTGTAGGCCACGGCAGATGACTGACCTAGGCTTGTAGCTGAATATTCCCAGCCCGGCCGGGACGAACACGTACGGCCTAATTTTTGCCCCCTTGTGTGGAAATTAAAATCCAAGAGACGACCCCATCAAGTTTGAGGCTCGTTTGATTTATAGGAATTTCATAGGATTTTGATAGGATTTTATCCCATAGGATTTTTTTCTACATTACTCATTTGATTCGTAGAAATTGTTTCTATAGAATTTTTTCCATAGGAACTTTTGTACTAATTCCTATAGGAATCCTAACATTCAATCCAACCTCTTTCTACAATTCCTTTAAACAAACTTTGATGCAAGAAAAATCCTATAGAATTGGAGTGGGCATGCTATTTCAATCATATGCTTTTCCTGTTCCTATGATTTTCTTACCTTATAAATCAAACAAGCCCTTGGTATTTTTATCCGAATATATGGTGGTCATTGGTCACCCAAACTTCACTGGTCTACCATATTGCGACGTATTTCTTGGCTCCCTGGGGCCTTCCCTCCAAGGTCTGGCCGGATTGAGGCAACCCCTAATACGTGTTGTGCTATCTTGTTAGGTAGCATCACCGACAATCCTTTTTGTAATGTGTTTGGTAGCATGTAGGAATGCACAAATGGGTTATGCTCTGTGTTTGGTTGCATCCGGTTTGATTTATTCTAATTGACCTCTTCTCTCAAATGGTCAGGTTACCACACTACACAGCATTATGAGAAGAGTACGAAATAGCAGTTTATGCGTAACTAATAAGGGATAACTAAAATTCAGCCGTAGCTAACTCGAATAGAAGTTTATCAGTATAGCCCTAACTAGAGTTAATTCCCTAAAACCATCACAATTCAGACTCTAAGTGCGAAAAACAACAACTTCGCTAACAGTTTGTCGATTGCACCTATCTTTCGGTAATTCTGGTGCGAAAAACAGTGATTGCGCGGTTCGGCGTGTTTTGACATTGAAACTGACGAGTTGGTCTTACGCGTCAGGCCACTAACAGAGAGAGTCAAGCCCGTTACATTTGACTGTTATGACACATGGGACCCACATGTCAGTCTTAACAAAAAAATAAAAATATTTTTCTTTCAAAAAATTATAACTTTTTCATCCATAAAAATTATATAAAAATGATAAAAATATATATAAAAATTCTTTAAAAATATATTTCTTTTCATCCATAAAAATTCTCCCAACCTCCCGATCCCACCCACCGCGCCGGAGCATGCCGCCCTTATCGGAGCCCGCCCCGCTCGCCTCCCCTTACTCCGGCTGCCGACGGCGACCTGCTGCCGGACACTGGAGCTCGCTAACCTCACCGGAGCCCCCGCCACCTCGCCTTTGACCCTCCCCTCTCACCTCAAGAGGCAGCCACACCGAAGACACCATGGATGCCACCAGATCATGCACACATGGATGGAGAGCATCGGGATGAAGGTCTGAACCGTCCCGCACACCGAGCTCCTCGCCTCGATCCTGGGCATGCCGCGCTCCGCCGCTGGCTCCTCTCCCTTGAGGACAACGTCGATGTCATCACCGCATCGCGCCAGAAGCGGCAACTTGGATAGCGGGACAGACCAGTGCTTCAGACGAGGGCGGCGGGGAGAACGTTGGTGCGGCGGGCGGGGTCGGGATCCGGCGAGGGCGGCGCTCCGTCGGCTGGCGGGGCGAGGCTGGGCTCCGGCAACGATTGCTCGAGCCGTGGACGACAGCGTACAAGCATACGATATGTAGACTGTACCGAGAAAATCCCCTTACGTTCGTACTGCCATCCCCAGTGATCATCCATGGCCTTGGTCGGGATTGGTATATTAGCGACGACTTCCTGATCAGCATGAAGGAAGAACCTCTGAAGCTTCTCCCAATCCCAACCATAAGAGATTATGTTGATTAACTCACCCACGAATGGGGTTTTCAGCATGGCAGAAGATCGGCCGCATGTTGAGTCCCTCGGAAGCCAGTAACACCACAAACATTGGTAGATCTGCCGTCTCCAATTCTTCGGATCAGACCTATTTTGAGAGCTTCTTTCCCTTCGTGGACTGCTCGCCAAATCTGAGACGGATGTGTGCCCAAAGTCGCATCAAGGAAGTTGCCCGCAGGGAAGTATATGGAAGAGAGCAACTTGCTACATAAAGCATCAGGATTAGTCAAAATTCTCCTTTTGCTAACAAAGCCACATTAAAAAGCGCCATATCGCGGAAGCCAAGGCCACCATCTCTCCTGGGTTGCATCATTGCCTGCCATGAAACCCAGTGTGGTTTGCGATTGCCTTCTTTACTTCCCCAATAAAATTTCCTAATCATCTTGTTAAGATTCTCGCATAAACCCCTAGGCAATTTAAAACAAGACATGGAGTAGACCGGAACTCCTTGGGCAACCGATTTAATTAGCACATCTTTCCAAGATGCAGAGATGGACTTCTCGATCCATCCTTTAACCTAGTTCCACAGCCCGTCTTTCAGGTATTTGAACGCTCCTGATTTGGATGCACCAACATCGGAAGGCATACGTATACCCAAATATGTCTTGTTGAGGGTCTCTGTCGCAACATTCAAAATACCTTTGATTTCATGTTTCACTACCTCTGGACAACCCTTACTAAAGAAGATCGAAGATTTGGAATTATTGATTTTCTGTCTAGAAGCCTGACAATATACGTTCGGATGACTTGATCAAGAGGGAGACCAGCTGGCCTGTGGTGATCTAGTGGATGCCCCCAATGGCAGCCCGCGCAGAGTAGGCCGGTACCATGAATATTCCCAGGCCGGGACAAACACGGCCCTAATTTTTGGCCTCTTGTGTGGTAAAAAATCCAAGATACTCCATCAAGTTTGGTATTTTTATCCGCGTGTAGTTACTGGTCATCTAATACGCATGTAGACTCATCTAGAGTCACTGGTCCAGGGTAATGCGACGTATTTGTCCACGTTGGCAAGATGTTGACAGGCCAGGAGAGCTGCCGGCCTGTTTGCAAAAAGAATCTACTCCCTTCATTCCTAAAAAGATGTCATAAAAATGGACATAACTAGACTTGTTTCAAGTTTAGATACATACATTTCTGCGACATAACTAGAGCCTCCATCAAGTTTTTCCATAGTCGTACGTTGGTACAAGACGGTATGAGTTTGACTTGTGACCAAAGATTCCATCCAAAACCTTCGACAATGAGTGGCATTGTCGTATCAGTTTACTTGCTGCCTAGTAGTACTAGTATCCTAACGTGTTCGTCGTACCCAAATGACCGCGTGCCCGCTTTCTAGATGATACCTTACGCGTTGTTGTGGAAATTATTAGTAACACATTGATGTTTTAAAACATAAGAAAATTTATAAAACAAAGTATAATTTAATTATAAATTAAACCGAAAACAATGATAACAACTACAAATTTGCATTCATAAAAAATTATCACATAGAAAATTAAAATACGAGATAAATTATAATTTGATTATATATAAAAAAGGTCTATTAATTATGAAGTTGATTGCATGATTTGTTTAATATTTATTTATGATAGGTTGCATGTGCATGTAAAATTAATTAGAGCATGTAGATTAAGAGTTGATCGGAAATAATTTTTACATGATGGACCTACTTGATGATGTGGATAGCTTGCATGTCAAAATAAATAGATTAATGAGATGAGCTATTTAGGTATTATAGATTAAGGGTACTCAATGACTACTCGATTAGTCTTTCATACTTTGATATTTACTCACTCCGTTCCATTTTACATGAAAGTTATCTAAAATGGAATGGAGGCAGTACCTCCCAACAAGCCATGTCCACGGATTAGAGATGTTTTATGGGGAACATAAAGTACGATGATGAAATAAACCACAAAACTAATGAGCACCGCCTACAAGAGAACTACACGATCCGGCCATGGTAGCACGTTTTCTAATCCAAGAGACAAACTTGCCGGCAATTCTATCTTCTTCTAAGTGTTGGAATACTACTCCCTCCGTTCGGAAAAGGATTTCGCAAAAATAAATGTATCTAGACATGTTTGAAGTCTAGATTTTTTTTTGCGACATCTTTTTTAGAACGGAGTGAGTAGTAAAAAGTCTAACATTAGATATGGTTTTTAATACCTAGCTAACCGGCTCTGGTCCATGGTCTCTAATGTAGGCACAATTACATACGATTCATGAAACGGCCTATGATGAATGCAACCCTTAGTCGACCGCAAATAAGAACCCGTCTTCAATAGTTGGACTATTGGAGACGGCCAATTACTTTGGAGGTCACTAATAATATGACTATGAGAGACATCTATTATTATTTGGTAGTCGCCCCTAATTTTTTTTCCTTGTACTCCAATATTATCTCCCCTTGTACCACTATATATATCTCATGGGGCCAAGAAATAAACAAATAAAAAATTAGGGATCCACAAATTTCTATACAAGCTTGGCAAAAGGGGCTCTACACATTCGCAGCATGTTCACAACATCGACGTCGACTATAACACTTTGATTAGCATAAGGTATGTGTTTCTTTGTTTTCTAATTATATATTAATTTTAGGTATTAATAAATAACTTATTTAAAAAGATATATTAATGCTAGGTATTAATACATATCTTACTTGAAAAGGTAATAATACCTACCTCCTTTATCAACAAAATGAAGATATGATCCAACGGTATTAGGCAAGGTGCGTGGACGCCTAGGTGTTCCAAATGGGCATATGATCACACCGTTGGATTCGTATGAAATAGGATAACAATCTATATATTGAACACTTTTCGAGATTCTTCACGGTTTTAAAGAAATTTCAAAAACGGTGTGCTGCCCTCATATGGGTTGCGGGCGTTTTTGCGTAATTGTTTTGATTCTCTTGTCCGATCGATGCAATTGATACACCATTCGACAGGAATTGACAAGGAGAAGAATTTTTATGTAGAACACATCCTATAATTCCTTATGGTTTAAGAGTTGCGTCGATTTTACTAAAACGTGGAACTCTGTTTTTTCGCGGACCCGAAATCGGCAAAGTGAACTACATGTGAATCCATCCGACGGGCAACCACACTACATTATCGGCAAACAAAAATGCACGTGTTTTTTGCGGATCCGTAATAAGTGACATGAACTGCATCCGACGGGCAATCACATTACATTTATCAACAGAGAGAACTGCATGCGTTTTCTGGTTATTTATCAAAACGTTTGCAATCCTTAGGTGAAAAGTGAATCGTGACACACAACAAAGTGAACTGCATGATTTTATTTTTCTTTTTCAAAAAAAAATTACAAACTTGTTCTAAATTGAACGATCAAGGTTTGTGAACTACATTCTCGCCGCACATTTTTTTTGCATTGCATCATACAGAAAACTTCACTACAATATTAATAAAGGTAACTGCATGCATTTTTTATTACAATTTTTTGCTATGAATCAAGCGCAGTTTACATTGAAAGAAAATGAAACACATGTCGAATCTAAGTAATCTTCCTTTTTTACATGAGTTTAAGAAACATTGTAGTTCCTCTGGTGAACTGCACGACAATGCAAATCAAACTATACAACAACTGCTACATCACTTTGAGCACGCCTGAAACAACCCGCAAAATCAAGCGAGCTGCAAAATGATGTGGCAACGGCGGCGAGCGCCCTTGCCGCCGATCTGGACGAGCAGCACGGTTGCCGGGAGCGCAGGATCCGCGCGGGGGTCGGGCTGGGGCGGGGAGAGGCCACCGTTTCTGGGGAAGATTGCCGCCGTGGGTAGCCGGATCCGGTGGGTGGAGGCCTCGTCGAGATGTACTTATTCAAGGTTTTTGAAGGAGGCTAGTTAATGACGCAAACACTAACATATGAAGCCAGCCGTTGGACCTTTATTAGTCAAGGATCTCATAGATGAAACTTCTGCCAGTTCAAGGAAAAATCTAGTGCAGCAAACATACTTGCATATCGATGCTTCCACTATTTTGGATATGCTTCTTTCTACTTGCAAGATAGATTATTTTTCTTATCTTGGAGTGAAGAAAAGAAGGGTATTTTCATGGTTGGGATAACCTATATAAGCCTCATGCGAACAAAATTTAGCCGTGGGAGCTATCTAGAAGAAACCTCGGGGTCATGTAGCTCGGTTTCAAAGATTGGGTTAAGTTATGGAATACTCAAGTTCCCTGAAAACTAATGGTTTTCCTTTGGTAATTTGATCAACACTCCTTACCCACTTTAGATGATTTAAAGCACCGAAACATGACTACTTCTCCAAATTATTAGTATTTGCAGAATCGAGCACTCGTGAAGACAACCCCTTCTAGATTATTCGATGTCGAGATGGGTGAAGTCTTTAGCGGGTGACAGGCTAATTAAGCATATGACTATCACAAGAGAGGGGTCTATAAGGAGCTGGTTGTTTTCCCTCAATGATTCATTATCACACATGTTGAATTCACAATCATGAAATTCACATTATGGGCCATATGGTTCACGCGTAGGAAGGCAATACATGATTCTATTCCAATGACCTTTTTCTAAAAATCTATTTATCACAAGTTTGTTGGCATACTTGAAATTATCTAAAGTGAACTCAAATCTGAGACAAGTGAAAAATGTTATGAGACATGCAAGGGGATCTTGGTGCCCTCCTCTAACTGGACTTATGAAGTTCAATGTAGATGGAGCGGTGTCGAGAAATAATCTTACATGGGTGGTTCTTGTGGTGTGTCGTGACCAAAACAATGTTACTACGGGTCTTTAGCTGTGATTTTCAGTGTCATCACTGATCATCCAATTTTAGAGACACTGGCTTGTAGAGAGGCGCAACCATTGGCAGAAGATCTGAATATTTAGAAACTCTTCATTACTTCGGATTGTCTCTCAATGGTGAAGGAGACTGACGCTCAAGCGGGAGGACCAAATAGTGTTATTATAAGGGAGATTATTGCTTGTAGTTCATGTTTTGGTCACAATTCTTTTAGTTTTGAAAATAGAAACATTAATTCTAAGTCTTATATCTTAGCTAGATTTTCATTATCCCTACCACTTGTATGCCATATTTGGCTGGGTACTCCTCATGATCTTGAAAGTATCGCGATGAATGTCACAGTTGATCAATAAAGCAATATTATCCATAAAAAAAATCCCTCGCCAAATACTATATGTCTCTTTTTTTGCAAGAGGGGCAATGATCTTGTCTACGGCTGATCCAGTAGTTATTTTGGAGAAAAAAAATGTGTGGTCCTTGACAGGTTTTATCTAATCTTTTATATGTATTCTCAATTTTTTTGGGTTTTCCACACTGTACAAAATGAAAATTTCGGCTAATTCAGTGATTTATCAGCCGATTTATTGCTTATCGATGGGTGACCGCTAAGATTATGCCTTATATTTTCTTTTTATCATTTGAAATGATTTATCACTATGACAAGCGATTAATCGACTAGACCCCTGCAGCCAGAAACCCCCAAAATTCTAAAACTGGGCATCCCCTTGGGAAGCCTCCCGCACAGGCACAACACACATTTAGTCCTCTCCCAGATCGACAGGGTTTTGAACTCCCCCAACACGCCTTCATGCTCAAGATTCACCAGGCCGCCATCAACCTGCTCAAATCTGGTGGTCAAATCTAGCACTTCCCGAGCTAGGCACCCTTCGAATCACCCCTCCTCTTCCCCAAGACCTGAATCACTAGTGTGAAAACGTCATCGCCACCCCTTTGCAGCGCCATCATAATGTTCTGTTTATTATGTAAATCTAGTGCACCTTTGCGCTAGTTGAAAAATGCAAAAATAAGACATTTGTTGCTATAGTGTTTTTTTTATTTTTGTTTGTTATGTAATTTCTATTACGATATGTATGTACTATTGTCCTATTTGAATTTTGAAACATGAAAAGACAGGACATGTGTTGTTGTTATCTATATCTCTTACAAAACAAAACCTCACTATAGATTATTTAAGTTGTCTATTTTAACATACAAGCTATCCACATCATCCATTCTCTTAGCCAATCATTTATCCATGTCATCCACTATTGGATCATTTAAGTTGTTCATCTTCACATGCAAACTATCCACATCATTCATTCTCTTAGTCAACCAATTGTCCATGTCATCTCCACTAATATTTTTATTCATCTCTGTATGCAAGCTCCACATCAACATTTTTTAATTATTTTATTGTACGCTAATAATTGTTAATACATACATGTTTCGTATTGAATAAATTTTGCATTTTGACTATGACAAAACGAATTTTGCATGCTCACTTAAACAACTTAATGTATCATACTTCTTACACCTTTTTATTTGCGTAATATAATTTTTAAAGGAATTCCCGCTGCAACGCGCGGGATATATTTCTAGTATATTGATGTAGTGTAGTCCTATTTAAAAGCTTAGGGCACACATTGATTATAGTTTCAGTTTCACGTTATTAATCCTTGAAATCTAGCACTTTCAAAAAGACTGGTTTATTAATCGTCGATTAATAAAATTGATTAACCGGTCAGTTTTAAATTAATTTCTAATCTCCAGTCGCCTGAGACGCTAACGATAAGCGATTTCCCGAACATTGGTTTTCTATAGTTTTTATTTTTATTTTTTATTTTCCTTTTCTTCATATTTTAAAATTCATATCAATCTTTTTAGTACATGGTACATATTTATAGTATACAATTTAAATGATATTTAATTACATGTAGAATACTTTTTGAATACACATTACTGTTTTTTATGCACACTGAACTCTTTTTATATATGGTGGAATACTTATTAAATATAGGATCCACATTTTTGCGACATATGTTGAACATTTTCAAAATACCTGTCGAACATTGTTTCTAAATATACGATGAACATTTTCTTAAACATGTTGAACATATTTAAGATACATTTTCAACATTTTTAAATAGATGTGAGCAAGTTTTAAAAACATTGTAAATTTGTAATACATGACGATCATTGTTTAAGCACAGATTGAACATTTTGTAGTATACATCGAAAATTTATTAAATCACTTTTATATGTTCGACGATATATTGTCAACCATTTCTTAAATATATGATGAACATTCTTTAAATACACGATGACCCGTTTCAATAGATTAGTAAAATAATATAAATTAGGAAAGAAAAATTGTTAAAGAAAAGCCTACAAAACGGTAAAAACAGTTGTATGCTTGGGCAAATGTGCTGCCTGCGTTCGGCCTGGGATTTCAGAGAAAAAGAAAACTAGGTGGATTGACACACCCCGCTGCGCCTAGAGAATCAGCATAAGCAAAGAAGAAAGAGGATATTAGAACCAGGAGTCCGGTGCCTAGGGTTCCCCTCCCGCGCCGCCACCCGCGAGGCGACCGGGAGGGCGCCGGCGTCATCCCCTCCAACCCCCTCCTCCTCCTCCTCTCCCACCCCCCTCGCCGCCGCCGAAGGGCGCGACCGGGCCGTTGCCGGCGGCGGCGGGATTCCGTCGTCCCCTCGCTTGGGGTTCCTGGTGCGGGCCGGGACGAGCGAGCCGGGTGCTTCGCTGGACGACGGGCAGGCAGCGCGGCGGCGTCCCGGTGCTGTGGCAACGGCGGCGTGCAGCGGCGCGACGGGCGCCGGGCGGAGGTGGCGCCATGGGGGCTGGATCCGGCGCGGCTGGATCTGGCCCCTTGTGGGCGCCGGGCTGCGGACAGCTTGGGCTGCGGGCGACTATCCCTGCCGCGGCCTTCGGCCGGTGGTGGCGGCGGCTGCTTCGGTGGACGCCGGCGAGGTGGGCTGCAAGGGTTGCGGCTGCTGTCTCCGGTGGCGGCGGCCCGGGCAGCGGGCGTGCTCGACGGGGCGGCGACGGATCTGGGCGCGGCTGCCAGCTCTGGTGGTGGTGCCTTGCCGGTCTGTCTTGGGGAGCGACGCGGGCTGCGAGCCGCTCCGGCGTGGGCTGCGGCGGCGTAGGATGGTGGCGGCGCAGGCGGCGTAGGGAAGTGGTGGCGTCTTGCCTTCTTCTGGATCTGACCGGCGGTGCGCGGGGCTGGGCGGACATCGCCGCACGCGTTTCGGTGATGGGCCAGATCTAGGGTCCGTGCTCGGGCGGGCCAGTTCGGAGCCCGAGGCGGATCGGAACTTGTGCTTCGGGTAGGCCCGGCTGGGCTTGGCCCGGGAGGTGCCCGTGGGCGTTGGTCGTACTCGCCTCGCGGGTACGGTGGTCGCAGGTGGTGGCCGTGGTAGCGTGTCGTCTAGCGGATCGGCACCGACGGCCTCGGACTTGGCATCGCGAGAGCTGGATCGGTCGAGTGGCCTTGGCAGGCTCCCCGGTGGCCGTCGGTAGCCCAGGAGTTGCCTCCCCCCACTTCACTGGAACTGGCTGGGGACGCAGGTGTGGAGGCTTCCGATGATGGAGGCGCCCACCAAGACTCTGGGGCTGATGCCGGGCGGAGTGGTGATGGCTGATCGTCGCCCTTCCCACCGGGTCGAGGGCGCTGAGACGGGACCGACCGACGCTATCGGGCGGCATGGATGCCGGGGCGGCGGCCCCGGAAGGTGGTCCACATGGTTGCTTTCCAGCAGGCACCATTGTGGTGGTGGTGGCTCTCCCCTGGGTTGTGCGGGCAACAGGTGGTGGAGTGATGGGTAGCCCGGGCATGTCTCCTCGGGGGCGGTGTCCTGGTACGGATCTGGGGCTAGCCTCCGCGTGACCCTCTGGTGGCATCGGCGGCACGAGCGAGTTGCCGAGCGAAAGCTCCGCGCTCTGGCGCCGACGGCGGCGACACCCGTGGGTGCCGTCCTCTTCTTGAAGACGTCGTCGTGGATCTGCTCCTCGTGTCACGCTCCAGGTGAAGACCTATGTCCGGCTGGACTCGTCAACGACGACGCTCTGCGCCGTCTTCCCTCTTGAGGGCGTTGTCGTGGAGCTTAGGTGTGCTAGGATGTTGCGTGTCTGTGCTTAGTTCCCGTGTTGCCTCGTGTTGGCCATGTAGGCGCCTACATGTGCCGAGTACCTTAGGACCGGCTTTGTAAAAGGGCTACCTCATCATCATGTATCGTTCGGCTGTGTACTTTGTTCGGTTCCTTTATATATAAAGAGGGGCGAAAGCCTATTTTCTGCTGGATAAGCAAAGAAGAAATAGGGTGCTTATTGGAGATGCGGCCTTACGTAATTTCACGACACTAAGTATTGCATAATTAACCTAAAAAGTATTGCATAATTTTGTGCTTTGAAATATGTCTAGTTTCTTCTCTGGCCATTGATATAGTAGTTGCTAGCATAAATGTTCGCATGTGCTGGTTATATAGTCATGCAAACATTTAAAGTAGTCTTACATGTACTAACCGTACACATGGCCCATTAAAGGTGTGTTTTTTGTATATATTTTAAAATGCTTTATTAAAAAAGGTTCGATAAGTTGTGAAAATCTAGCTTAAAAAATGAAAAGTATATTGAGGAAAATGAAAAATAATTATGTGTGTAACGTTCTTCTGATATATATGAAATGAAAATTTCATCACATATTTAAGAAATGTTCGTATACACTAAATGTATATGTAGTACCAAAAGTTCATGCATATTTTGAAAAAAGAATTACACACGTTAGAAAAGTTTCACACACGTGCAATATTTTTATATTCACGGGAAAATGTCGGGTTTAGAAAGAAGGGAAAATAAAAATAACATGTTTTATTAAAAGTAACGAAATTAAAATAATTGAGAAGATAATTTTCTAGAACACAAATTGAGTAGAGAAATGAAGGACTGAAAATGAATAGGCCTAGTATTTTTCGAGGACACAAAATCATGCATTTGGGGCATTTTATAATTTTAATTTTGAGTGAAAGTGCTTAATGGTAATTTTGTTAACTCATAAATAGCTTAATTTTTGTCCATCTATTGGTCCAATAACCAACGGGAGTGGGCCAACACAACTACTGTCACAATCACACACATGTACTGCTGCTACATTCACCTAGAATCAACTTCCCAAAAAAACCTCACCCAGAAACAGTACATGTGTCACACAGAATTATTATTTTCTTGACATAGTTACCAGCCCGGCCCACATGGCAGTGGGCAGATGCTTCAAGTGGCCTCAGATGGCTAGCAACCATCCCCGCATAAACCATGCATGTAGTGATTGATAGCATGAGAGAGTGATAGGAGAGAGAGAGCTAACTCATTACTCCACACGGCCTGGTTGAGCATATGTAGGCTAAAAATCACCATCTACACTCTGTTTGGTTGCCTGCATTGACGTTGCCTTCCTGAGAGGCTTACCTTTTCGCAGTGTCTAGCTTGGTTCATGCACCTACACGGTGTTTGGTTGCACACAAGTTGTGAGGTATGCTAACCTTGTACCCTACTTTTTGAGCTTGCATACACCTTGGTCATGAGCCAAAGCACCCGGTGTGCATTTGCCATGGAAATAAAGATAACACCTTGGGCCTTGTTGTCCAGCATGTGGCTGAGAGCACACATCAGGGTCTCTCGGGTGAAGCCACCTTTGCCCCATGACGGTGCAGTAGACGCAGGGTGGAGGTCCAGCAGCTTGATCTCCCAGATGGAGGTTACAACCTCCTTGACTGCTTTGGTCATGCTGGTGAAGATGCTTAGCTCCTCCTCCATCAGGCCTCTTCCTCTTCCTGTCAACGACAGGGATGTGATCAAACACCTTCTTAGGACCATCAGTAATGATGGTCTCTGCCTCCTGGGTGTCTCATCCATCAGGCATGGGCGTACCGAGAGGCTCACCGGACCCCATGGCATGCTTGCCGGTTCCTAGCCCGATGGAGAAGATGTAGTGTTGCATCTGCTGGTAGTTCTAGATTGGGATTTTTAGGAACTCGACATCGTTGGGGGTGATCCTAAGAAAGAAACACACTGTTGTTAGTAGGTAGAAGGCAATGGTGGTCAGGTTTAAATTAATCTGTAATCTCCAGTCGCCTGAGACGATAAGCGATGTCCCGAACATTGGTTTTCTATAGTTTTTATTTTTATTTTTTATTATCCTTTTCTTCATATTTTAAAATTCATATCAATCTTTTTAGTACATGGTACATATTTATAGTATACAATTTTAATAATATTTAATTACATGTAGAATACTTTTTGAATACACATTACTGTTTTTTATGCACACTGAACTCTTTTTATATATGGTGGAATACTTATTAAATATAGGATCCACATTTTTGCGACATATGTTGAACATTTTCAAAATACCTGTCGAACATTGTTTCTAAATATACGATGAACATTTTCTTAAACATGTTGAACATATTTAAGATACATTTTCAACATTTTTAAATAGATGTGAGCAAGTTTTAAAAACATTATAAATTTGTAATACATGACGATCATTGTTTAAGCACAGATTGAACATTTTGTAGTATACATCGAAAATTTATTAAATCACTTTTATATGTTCGACGATATATTGTCAACCATTTCTTAAATATATGATGAACATTCTTTAAATACACGATGACCCGTTTCAATAGATTAGTAAAATAATATAAATTAGGAAAGAAAAATTATTAAATAAAAGCCTACAAAACGGTAAAAACAGTTGTATGCTTGGGCAAATGTGCTGCCTGCGTTCGGCCTGGGATTTCAGAGAAAAAGAAAACTAGGTGGATTGACACACCCCGCTGCGCCTAGCGAATCAGCATAAGCAAAGAAGAAAGAGGATATTAGAACTAGGAGTCCGGTGCCTAGGGTTCCCCTCCCGCGCCGCCACCCGCGAGGCGACCGGGAGGGCGCCGGCGTCATCCCCTCCAACCCCCTCCACCTCCTCCTCTCCCACCCCCCTCGCCGCCGCCGAAGGGCGCGACCGGGCAAAGCCCGGCCGTTGCCGGCGGCGGCGGGATTCCTTCGTCCCCTCGCTTGGGGTTCCTGGTGCGGGCCGGGACGAGCGAGCCGGGTGCTTCGCTGGACGACGGGCAGGCAGCGCGGCAGCGTCCCGGTGCTGTGGCAACGGCGGCGTGCAGCGGCGCGACGGGCGCCGGGCGGAGGTGGCGCCATGGGGGCTGGATCCGGCGCGGCTGGATCTGGCCCCTTGTGGGCGCCGGGCTGCGGACAGCTTGGGCTGCGGGCGACTATCCCTGTCGCGGCCTTCGGCCGGTGGTGGCGGCGGCTGCTTCGGTGGACGCCGGCGAGGTGGGCTGCAAGGGTTGCGGCTGCTGTCTCCGGTGGCGGCGGCCCGGGCAGCGGGCGTGCTCGACGGGGCGGCGGCGGATCTGGGCGCGGCTGCCAGCTCTGGTGGTGGCGCCTTGCCGGTTTGTCTTGGGGAGCGACGCGGGCTGCGAGCCGCTCCGGCGTGGGCTGCGGCGGCGTAGGATGGTGGCGGCGCAGGCGGCGCAGGGAAGTGGTGGCGTCTTGCCTTCTTCTGGATCTGACCGACGGTGCGCGGGGCTGGGCGGACACCGCCGCACGCGTTTCGGTGATGGGCCAGATCTAGGGTCCGTGCTCGGGCGGGCTAGTTCGGAGCCCGAGGCGGATCGGAACTTGTGCTTCGGGTAGGCCCGGCTGGGCTTGGCCCGGGAGGTGCCCGTGGGCGTTGGTCGTACTCGCCTCGCGGGTACGGTGGTCGCAGGTGGTGGCCGTGGTAGCGTGTCGTCTAGCGGATCGGCACCGACGGCCTCGAACTTGGCATCGCGAGAGCTGGCTCGGTCGAGTGTCGTCTAGCATAGTTAGCATTGCGGTGCCTTCATAATCATGTCAATTGCCCAACTGTGATTTTTTTTTACCTCGCTAGCACTTTTATCGTCTTTTGGGAGAGAGACATCACTAGTGAAAATCACAGGACCCCGGTCCATCTTCACATTATTGTTCACACCCTCAATTTACTTTCAGCTTTTACTTTCCTTTGCACTTTTTATCTCTTGCGTTGATCCTTTGTAAACGACAAGGCCGGAGGAATTGACAACTCCTCTGTACTCGTTGGGAGCAAAGTTATTTGTTGTTGTGTGCAGGTCCACGACAACACCCTAGTCAGGAAGCAATTTCTGGCGACGTTGCCACCTACTTGTATCTCCTGAGTCTGACTGGTTCGATAACCTTGGTATCTTCACTGAGGGAAACTTGCTGCTGCACTGCATATCAAACCCTCCACTTGGGGTAACCAACGAGGGGCGAGAAGCCATCAAGCAAATTTCTGGCGCTGTTGCCGGGGCTCAAGTCTACAAGATAGGGGAGTTGCACACTATCTTTTACCTTTGCTTTTTAGTCTTGTTAGTTTACCCTTCAGTTTTTACTTTTGTGTCCTTCATCAAAAATACCAAAAATACCTGCTGCTACTATGGGTTCCAATGAAAATACTAAGTTGTGTGACTTCACTAGTCACAACCACACTGACTTTATCTGCACTCCTATTGCTCCACCTATACCTGCAGATATAGCCCTAACTAGAGTTAATTCCCTAAAACCATCACAATTCAGACTCTAAGTGCGAAAAACAACAACTTCGCTAACAGTTTGTCGATTGCACCTATTTTTCAGTAATTCTGGTGCGAAAAACAGTGATTGCGCGGTTCGGCGTTTTGACATTGAAACTGACGAGTTGGTCTTACGCATCAGGCCACTAACAGAGAGAGTCAAGCCCGTTACATTTGACTGTTATGACACATGGGACCCACATGTCAGTCTCAACAAAAAAATAAAAATATTTTTCTTTCAAAAAATTATAACTTTTTCATCCATAAAAATTATATAAAAATGATAAAAATATATATATAAATTCTTTAAAAATATATTTCTTTTCATCCATAAAAATTCTCCCAACCTCCCGATCCCACCCACCGCGCCGGAGCCTGCCGCCCTCACCGGAGCCCCGCCCACTCGCCTCCCCTTACTCCGGCCGTCGACAGCGACCTGCTGCCGAACACCGGAGCTCGCCGCCCTCACTGGAGCCCCGCCACCTTGCCTTCGCCCCTCCTCTCTCACCTCAAGAGGCAGCCACACCCAAGCCACCATGGACGTCACCAGATCCCGCACACATGGATGGAGAACATCGGGATGAAGGTCTGAACCGTCCCACACACCGAGCTCCTCGCCTCGATCCTGGGCATGGCGCGCTCCGCCGCTGGCTCCTATTCCTCGAGGACAGCGTCGATGTCATCGCCCCATGGCGCCAGAAGCGGCGACTTGGATAGCGGGATAGACCAGTGCTTTAGACGAGGGCGGCGGGCGGGGTCGGGCTCCGGCGGCTGGCGGGGCGGGCCGGGACTCCGACAACGATTGCTCGAGCCATGGACGACCGCGTGACCTGGGCGTGGGAGGAATTTTTTTAACGTAAATATACTTTTTATTATTTTTATGGCTGAAAAATATATATTATTTTTATCATTTTATTGGGGAAAAAATTATTTTTTGATAGATTTGTTATTAATTTTTGTTGTTGAGATTGACATGTGGGTCTCGCGTGTCATAACGGTCAAACGTAACGGGGTTGACTTTCTCTGTTAGTGGTCCCGACTCGTCAGTTTGAGTGTCAAAACGCGCTGAACCGCGCAATCAGTGTTGCCTCTTATCATGGATTGTTGCCAATACAATCATGGCATCAAAACAAAGAGTGGTCACCAAATTAGGGATAAATAATTAGGTGAAGACGTAAGAAATCATGGATTGTTGCGCACTTTGAAGTATGGATACCATCTATAGCTGCCTCTTATCTTGGTAGCCGATTGGCCAGTCGTGGCTTGATCATCTCATTAGTCCCCGGTTGGGAGGGCCTCTAGTCCCAGATTGCCACCCGAGACAACGGAATAGGGACTAGACCTCCCCCCTCTAGTCTCGGTTATGTTACGACCAAGGACCAGAGGCTCCCCACGTGGCGTGTAGGCATGAAGGATTGCAAGCCGTCGAGTACACCACTTTCCACTTCTCAAAAGTTGTCCTTGCATGAAGGAGAAGTGCTGGTTACAAAGGAGTCAACTCAGTACATAAGTATTTTTGTTGATTTGCAATATTTAACACTAACAAGGCCTGATATATCTTTTGTTATTAATAAATTATGTCAGTTTTTACATTCACCTACTCCTATACACTGGACAACTGTAAATAAGATACTAAGGTATCTCAAGGGAAGTGTGGATACATGACTTAAAATCAGCAAGTCATCCTCAACACTAGTGAGTGCTTTTTTAGACGCTGACTGGGTAGGATGTGTAGATGACAGGAGGTCTACGGGAGGCTTTGCAGTGATCTTTGGTTCGAATCTAGTGTCATGGAGCCCTAGAAAGCAATCCACGGACTCGAGATCTAGCACAGAGGCAGAGTACTAGTCTCTAGGTAATGCAACTGCTGAGGTAATGTGGATAGAAACTCTTCTTGATGAACTTGGTGTTGATCATCCTCAAGCATGTTGTTTGTGGTGCGATAATTTAGGTGCAACCTATCTCTGAGATAATCTTGTCTTTCATGCAAGAACTAAGAACATTGAGGTTGACTTCCATTTTGTAAGAGAAAGAGTAGCACATAAATTATTGGATATCAGGTTTATCGATCCCAACAGGGGAACAAGTGGCATACAGATTTACTAAACCACTGCTAGCCAGTCAACTCCGAGCTTTCAGAAGCAGCCTTCAGACGGTGACTAGGTAGGATGTCTAGATAACATGACGTTTACGGGAGGCTTTTCAGTGTTCTTCGATTCCACTCTAGTGTCATGGAGCGCTAGAAAGCAAGCCACAGCCTCAAGATCTAACACAGAGGTAGAGTATTAAGTCTCTAGCTAATGCAACTGCTCAGGTAATGTGGATAGAAACTCTTCTTGATGAACTTGGTGTTAACCATAGTCAAGCAGATTGTTTGCGATGCAATAATTTAGGTGCAACCTATGTCTCAGCTAATCTTGTCTTTCATGCAAGAACTAATAAGCACATTGAGATTGACTTTCATTTTTTAAGAGAAAGAGTTGCACATAAGTTATTGGATATCAGGTTTATTGATCCCAACAGGGGATCAAGGGGCAGATGGATTTACTAAACCACTGCAAGTCAGTCAACTCCGAGCCTTCAGAAGAAAAATCAATCTAGAGTCGTTTCGGTTGAGGGAGGACGTTAAATGATAGGCATAGTAGTTGTTAGTCTGTTGTAAACTTGTACAATACGTTTGGTGTAGATAAACCCTACGTTTAACTTTCCTTGTATCTCAAGTTGAGATCAAGATCGATCTGTAACAAACCCTGTAATCGGTTGAGGCCTACGGGGTCCTACTTAACACGAAGGCGGCATCAGGCAAAGTGCACGTTTCAACCAATCCAATGTAGAAAACTTTCAAAAACGTCTCATACCACCTGAATTCTTGTAGTGAAATCAAATATACAAAGTAGGGAAGCTTATTTTTCTATGTGTCGAACGGTGGGTACATGGTACACATAATTGTTCATATATCAAGCTATACTTAGAAGTTCCCCTTGTATAATCTCTTAAAAGCACAGGCGTTGACGACGCTAGGTTTATTCTATAATACTAGAGTATTATTTATCATCGGTAATAAAGAATCTTGTGCCCGCCGTCTTGAATTGAAGTTTATTCTTCAGACGACAGGGTAAGAGGCATCCATGGCAACTCCGCAGGCGCCGGTGCCTCTCTGGAGCTTCATGTAGCCTCCTTCTCCCCAGCCTTGGCCCCACGAGTTCTTGAGGAGCCAGTAGCTGGTGCCGTCCTGTTCGACACCGTACCCCACTGCGGTCACGGCGTGGTTCATATCGGTGCCGCAGGCGTCGGCGGTCATGATGCCCCCACGGTACATTTGGAAGCTCGGACTCTTCCCGTCGACGCCCACGGAGACGGGCTGGTTGGTGACGGCGGCGGCGAGCGCGTCCTCGTCGTTGACGGGCACGACCTGGTAGCCACTGATTGTGGCGGCCGGCTGCTTGCCATCGGAGTCGCACGTTTCTGTGGCTCCTTGGGAGGAGACGTATGGGTAGGCGTCCTCGGTGGTGATGCCTCCGTTGTCCGCGATGTACTTGAAGGCGGAGGTCATGAAGCCGCCGTTGCAGCTCCCGTCGGTGGTGCAGTCTAGCACCTGCTGCTCCGAGAGGGAGACCAGCTGGCCGGTTTTGATCTGGTGGATGCCCTCAACGGCAGCCACTGAAGAGAAGGCCCAGCAGCATCCTGTAGTACGTACGTACATGTGGTGTGGTAGTGTTAGGTTATGTATGCACAGTACTCTTTATATATCCATGCAATGAGTCTCTTGTAGGTATTACGTACCACATTTTCCTTGGTACTTTACGCCGGTAACTGCGCCTGTGGCCCGCCAGTCAACGCCCTGCTCCTCGTCGGCGGCGGAGAGGCTGACGTTCTCATACTTGAATCCCGGCAGCATCTTGGCTCCGGGCGGCGCGGGCTTGTACCCGGTGTACGTGGCGGCGAACTCCTCGCTGGTGAGGTCGGCGAACTTGTTGATGGCTAGGCGGTACTTCTTCGTGCCGTCGGCGTTGGACCTGGCCACGAGCTCGGAGTTGGCCTTGAACACCTGGAAGCGCCGCGACTTCTCGGCCTCGTCCTTGTACTTGCGCCCATGTTTGGCCATCCACTCCTCGTGCCTCGCCCTCGCCGCCTCCTCGCCCTCGTCGCCGGCCAACTCACGGGCCGCCAGCACGCAGGATGTCATGCTCATTAGGGCAATGAAGAGGAGCAGCGGCAAGAAAGGAGGAGGAGTCATCTTGATTATTCCCGCCATTTAGCAAGCTAGCTAGCTAGCTAATCGAGTGATTTGTGAGTGAGTTGTTGGTGCTGAAGCTAGCGGAATCGGGTGCTTAAATAGACGGCCTCCATGCATGTGTGGGATTCAGTTAAACGACTCTATCGTACGTGTAGGCCACGGCAGATGACTGACCTAGGCTTGTAGCTGAATATTCCCAGCCCGGCCGGGACGAACACGTACGGCCTAATTTTTGCCCCCTTGTGTGGAAATTAAAATCCAAGAGACGACCCCATCAAGTTTGAGGCTCGTTTGATTTATAGGAATTTCATAGGATTTTGATAGGATTTTATCCCATAGGATTTTTTTCTACATTACTCATTTGATTCGTAGAAATTGTTTCTATAGAATTTTTTCCATAGGAACTTTTGTACTAATTCCTATAGGAATCCTAACATTCAATCCAACCTCTTTCTACAATTCCTTTAAACAAACTTTGATGCAAGAAAAATCCTATAGAATTGGAGTGGGCATGCTATTTCAATCATATGCTTTTCCTGTTCCTATGATTTTCTTACCTTATAAATCAAACAAGCCCTTGGTATTTTTATCCGAATATATGGTGGTCATTGGTCACCCAAACTTCACTGGTCTACCATATTGCGACGTATTTCTTGGCTCCCTGGGGCCTTCCCTCCAAGGTCTGGCCGGATTGAGGCAACCCCTAATACGTGTTGTGCTATCTTGTTAGGTAGCATCACCGACAATCCTTTTTGTAATGTGTTTGGTAGCATGTAGGAATGCACAAATGGGTTATGCTCTGTGTTTGGTTGCATCCGGTTTGATTTATTCTAATTGACCTCTTCTCTCAAATGGTCAGGTTACCACACTACACAGCATTATGAGAAGAGTACGAAATAGCAGTTTATGCGTAACTAATAAGGGATAACTAAAATTCAGCCGTAGCTAACTCGAATAGAAGTTTATCAGTATAGCCCTAACTAGAGTTAATTCCCTAAAACCATCACAATTCAGACTCTAAGTGCGAAAAACAACAACTTCGCTAACAGTTTGTCGATTGCACCTATTTTTCGGTAATTCTGGTGCGAAAAACAGTGATTGCGCGGTTCGGCGTGTTTTGACATTGAAACTGACGAGTTGGTCTTACGCGTCAGGCCACTAACAGAGAGAGTCAAGCCCGTTACATTTGACTGTTATGACACATGGGACCCACATGTCAGTCTTAACAAAAAAATAAAAATATTTTTCTTTCAAAAAATTATAACTTTTTCATCCATAAAAATTATATAAAAATGATAAAAATATATATAAAAATTCTTTAAAAATATATTTCTTTTCATCCATAAAAATTCTCCCAACCTCCCGATCCCACCCACCGCGCCGGAGCATGCCGCCCTTATCGGAGCCCGCCCCGCTCGCCTCCCCTTACTCCGGCTGCCGACGGCGACCTGCTGCCGGACACTGGAGCTCGCTAACCTCACCGGAGCCCCCGCCACCTCGCCTTTGACCCTCCCCTCTCACCTCAAGAGGCAGCCACACCGAAGACACCATGGATGCCACCAGATCATGCACACATGGATGGAGAGCATCGGGATGAAGGTCTGAACCGTCCCGCACACCGAGCTCCTCGCCTCGATCCTGGGCATGCCGCGCTCCGCCGCTGGCTCCTCTCCCTTGAGGACAACGTCGATGTCATCACCGCATCGCGCCAGAAGCGGCAACTTGGATAGCGGGACAGACCAGTGCTTCAGACGAGGGCGGCGGGGAGAACGTTGGTGCGGCGGGCGGGGTCGGGATCCGGCGAGGGCGGCGCTCCGTCGGCTGGCGGGGCGAGGCTGGGCTCCGGCAACGATTGCTCGAGCCGTGGACGACAGCGTACAAGCATACGATATGTAGACTGTACCGAGAAAATCCCCTTACGTTCGTACTGCCATCCCCAGTGATCATCCATGGCCTTGGTCGGGATTGGTATATTAGCGACGACTTCCTGATCAGCATGAAGGAAGAACCTCTGAAGCTTCTCCCAATCCCAACCATAAGAGATTATGTTGATTAACTCACCCACGAATGGGGTTTTCAGCATGGCAGAAGATCGGCCGCATGTTGAGTCCCTCGGAAGCCAGTAACACCACAAACATTGGTAGATCTGCCGTCTCCAATTCTTCGGATCAGACCTATTTTGAGAGCTTCTTTCCCTTCGTGGACTGCTCGCCAAATCTGAGACGGATGTGTGCCCAAAGTCGCATCAAGGAAGTTGCCCGCAGGGAAGTATATGGAAGAGAGCAACTTGCTACATAAAGCATCAGGATTAGTCAAAATTCTCCTTTTGCTAACAAAGCCACATTAAAAAGCGCCATATCGCGGAAGCCAAGGCCACCATCTCTCCTGGGTTGCATCATTGCCTGCCATGAAACCCAGTGTGGTTTGCGATTGCCTTCTTTACTTCCCCAATAAAATTTCCTAATCATCTTGTTAAGATTCTCGCATAAACCCCTAGGCAATTTAAAACAAGACATGGAGTAGACCGGAACTCCTTGGGCAACCGATTTAATTAGCACATCTTTCCAAGATGCAGAGATGGACTTCTCGATCCATCCTTTAACCTAGTTCCACAGCCCGTCTTTCAGGTATTTGAACGCTCCTGATTTGGATGCACCAACATCGGAAGGCATACGTATACCCAAATATGTCTTGTTGAGGGTCTCTGTCGCAACATTCAAAATACCTTTGATTTCATGTTTCACTACCTCTGGACAACCCTTACTAAAGAAGATCGAAGATTTGGAATTATTGATTTTCTGTCTAGAAGCCTGACAATATACGTTCGGATGACTTGATCAAGAGGGAGACCAGCTGGCCTGTGGTGATCTAGTGGATGCCCCCAATGGCAGCCCGCGCAGAGTAGGCCGGTACCATGAATATTCCCAGGCCGGGACAAACACGGCCCTAATTTTTGGCCTCTTGTGTGGTAAAAAATCCAAGATACTCCATCAAGTTTGGTATTTTTATCCGCGTGTAGTTACTGGTCATCTAATACGCATGTAGACTCATCTAGAGTCACTGGTCCAGGGTAATGCGACGTATTTGTCCACGTTGGCAAGATGTTGACAGGCCAGGAGAGCTGCCGGCCTGTTTGCAAAAAGAATCTACTCCCTTCATTCCTAAAAAGATGTCATAAAAATGGACATAACTAGACTTGTTTCAAGTTTAGATACATACATTTCTGCGACATAACTAGAGCCTCCATCAAGTTTTTCCATAGTCGTACGTTGGTACAAGACGGTATGAGTTTGACTTGTGACCAAAGATTCCATCCAAAACCTTCGACAATGAGTGGCATTGTCGTATCAGTTTACTTGCTGCCTAGTAGTACTAGTATCCTAACGTGTTCGTCGTACCCAAATGACCGCGTGCCCGCTTTCTAGATGATACCTTACGCGTTGTTGTGGAAATTATTAGTAACACATTGATGTTTTAAAACATAAGAAAATTTATAAAACAAAGTATAATTTAATTATAAATTAAACCGAAAACAATGATAACAACTACAAATTTGCATTCATAAAAAATTATCACATAGAAAATTAAAATACGAGATAAATTATAATTTGATTATATATAAAAAAGGTCTATTAATTATGAAGTTGATTGCATGATTTGTTTAATATTTATTTATGATAGGTTGCATGTGCATGTAAAATTAATTAGAGCATGTAGATTAAGAGTTGATCGGAAATAATTTTTACATGATGGACCTACTTGATGATGTGGATAGCTTGCATGTCAAAATAAATAGATTAATGAGATGAGCTATTTAGGTATTATAGATTAAGGGTACTCAATGACTACTCGATTAGTCTTTCATACTTTGATATTTACTCACTCCGTTCCATTTTACATGAAAGTTATCTAAAATGGAATGGAGGCAGTACCTCCCAACAAGCCATGTCCACGGATTAGAGATGTTTTATGGGGAACATAAAGTACGATGATGAAATAAACCACAAAACTAATGAGCACCGCCTACAAGAGAACTACACGATCCGGCCATGGTAGCACGTTTTCTAATCCAAGAGACAAACTTGCCGGCAATTCTATCTTCTTCTAAGTGTTGGAATACTACTCCCTCCGTTCGGAAAAGGATTTCGCAAAAATAAATGTATCTAGACATGTTTGAAGTCTAGATTTTTTTTTGCGACATCTTTTTTAGAACGGAGTGAGTAGTAAAAAGTCTAACATTAGATATGGTTTTTAATACCTAGCTAACCGGCTCTGGTCCATGGTCTCTAATGTAGGCACAATTACATACGATTCATGAAACGGCCTATGATGAATGCAACCCTTAGTCGACCGCAAATAAGAACCCGTCTTCAATAGTTGGACTATTGGAGACGGCCAATTACTTTGGAGGTCACTAATAATATGACTATGAGAGACATCTATTATTATTTGGTAGTCGCCCCTAATTTTTTTTCCTTGTACTCCAATATTATCTCCCCTTGTACCACTATATATATCTCATGGGGCCAAGAAATAAACAAATAAAAAATTAGGGATCCACAAATTTCTATACAAGCTTGGCAAAAGGGGCTCTACACATTCGCAGCATGTTCACAACATCGACGTCGACTATAACACTTTGATTAGCATAAGGTATGTGTTTCTTTGTTTTCTAATTATATATTAATTTTAGGTATTAATAAATAACTTATTTAAAAAGATATATTAATGCTAGGTATTAATACATATCTTACTTGAAAAGGTAATAATACCTACCTCCTTTATCAACAAAATGAAGATATGATCCAACGGTATTAGGCAAGGTGCGTGGACGCCTAGGTGTTCCAAATGGGCATATGATCACACCGTTGGATTCGTATGAAATAGGATAACAATCTATATATTGAACACTTTTCGAGATTCTTCACGGTTTTAAAGAAATTTCAAAAACGGTGTGCTGCCCTCATATGGGTTGCGGGCGTTTTTGCGTAATTGTTTTGATTCTCTTGTCCGATCGATGCAATTGATACACCATTCGACAGGAATTGACAAGGAGAAGAATTTTTATGTAGAACACATCCTATAATTCCTTATGGTTTAAGAGTTGCGTCGATTTTACTAAAACGTGGAACTCTGTTTTTTCGCGGACCCGAAATCGGCAAAGTGAACTACATGTGAATCCATCCGACGGGCAACCACACTACATTATCGGCAAACAAAAATGCACGTGTTTTTTGCGGATCCGTAATAAGTGACATGAACTGCATCCGACGGGCAATCACATTACATTTATCAACAGAGAGAACTGCATGCGTTTTCTGGTTATTTATCAAAACGTTTGCAATCCTTAGGTGAAAAGTGAATCGTGACACACAACAAAGTGAACTGCATGATTTTATTTTTCTTTTTCAAAAAAAAATTACAAACTTGTTCTAAATTGAACGATCAAGGTTTGTGAACTACATTCTCGCCGCACATTTTTTTTGCATTGCATCATACAGAAAACTTCACTACAATATTAATAAAGGTAACTGCATGCATTTTTTATTACAATTTTTTGCTATGAATCAAGCGCAGTTTACATTGAAAGAAAATGAAACACATGTCGAATCTAAGTAATCTTCCTTTTTTACATGAGTTTAAGAAACATTGTAGTTCCTCTGGTGAACTGCACGACAATGCAAATCAAACTATACAACAACTGCTACATCACTTTGAGCACGCCTGAAACAACCCGCAAAATCAAGCGAGCTGCAAAATGATGTGGCAACGGCGGCGAGCGCCCTTGCCGCCGATCTGGACGAGCAGCACGGTTGCCGGGAGCGCAGGATCCGCGCGGGGGTCGGGCTGGGGCGGGGAGAGGCCACCGTTTCTGGGGAAGATTGCCGCCGTGGGTAGCCGGATCCGGTGGGTGGAGGCCTCGTCGAGATGTACTTATTCAAGGTTTTTGAAGGAGGCTAGTTAATGACGCAAACACTAACATATGAAGCCAGCCGTTGGACCTTTATTAGTCAAGGATCTCATAGATGAAACTTCTGCCAGTTCAAGGAAAAATCTAGTGCAGCAAACATACTTGCATATCGATGCTTCCACTATTTTGGATATGCTTCTTTCTACTTGCAAGATAGATTATTTTTCTTATCTTGGAGTGAAGAAAAGAAGGGTATTTTCATGGTTGGGATAACCTATATAAGCCTCATGCGAACAAAATTTAGCCGTGGGAGCTATCTAGAAGAAACCTCGGGGTCATGTAGCTCGGTTTCAAAGATTGGGTTAAGTTATGGAATACTCAAGTTCCCTGAAAACTAATGGTTTTCCTTTGGTAATTTGATCAACACTCCTTACCCACTTTAGATGATTTAAAGCACCGAAACATGACTACTTCTCCAAATTATTAGTATTTGCAGAATCGAGCACTCGTGAAGACAACCCCTTCTAGATTATTCGATGTCGAGATGGGTGAAGTCTTTAGCGGGTGACAGGCTAATTAAGCATATGACTATCACAAGAGAGGGGTCTATAAGGAGCTGGTTGTTTTCCCTCAATGATTCATTATCACACATGTTGAATTCACAATCATGAAATTCACATTATGGGCCATATGGTTCACGCGTAGGAAGGCAATACATGATTCTATTCCAATGACCTTTTTCTAAAAATCTATTTATCACAAGTTTGTTGGCATACTTGAAATTATCTAAAGTGAACTCAAATCTGAGACAAGTGAAAAATGTTATGAGACATGCAAGGGGATCTTGGTGCCCTCCTCTAACTGGACTTATGAAGTTCAATGTAGATGGAGCGGTGTCGAGAAATAATCTTACATGGGTGGTTCTTGTGGTGTGTCGTGACCAAAACAATGTTACTACGGGTCTTGACGGAAAAATTCGGGATAAATCACCAGATCATCTTTTTGATCTGAATTTTTTTGAAAGCATGCTCCATACAATTATATTTCAGGCGTCTGTTCAAAGTTTTTTGATTTGAGTTGCAGAAGTACCCCTAAAAAATTCGTTTCTATCTGCTGTTCTGTTTTTCACAGATTCTGCCACGTTTTGTCTCTCCTTACTTTTGCAAACCTTAAGCTTGCTTTTTCTTTGCAAAAACTTTTGGCAATCTTGAGAAACAGTATCCCTTCCTGGAAATCTTTATTTTCAGTAGAGGAAACTTATTTTATTAGGGTACTAACCTCTCTAATCAGCCTACAATGAGTTATGTATGAAGGGAGTCTTCAAGTGCGCGATGGAAGGTGATGAAAGAAGATTCAGGAGTGTCAAACGCTCAAGCTTGGGGATGCCCATGTGCACCCCCAATAAATATTCAAGAAGACTCAAGCGTCTAAGCTTGGGGATGCCCCCGATGCATCCCCTTCTTCATCAACAATCATCAGTTTGTCCCTCGTTGCACTATATTTTTATCACTTCATGCGTTATGTGCTTTGCTTGGAGCGTCTCGCTCTTTACTTTTCTAGGTTTGTTTTGCTTTATTTGCTGTAGTAACAAGTTAGACCCCAACTTACTCTTTTGTGTGGGAGAGATTCACGCTCCATTTGAACTAGATTGAGAGTTACCGATAATAAGCGCACGAGTTCTTTGGACTAATGTGAGTATTCGAAAGTTGACACTTCCACCCACCTATACTTTTCTAGCCTCTTCGGTACCGTGCATTTCCCTTTCTCACCTCGAGAGTTGGCGCATACTTCGCCGGTGCATCCAAACCCTTGGCATGATACGCTCTGTCATCATAAGCCTCCTTATATCTTTCCTCAAAACAACCACCATACCTACCTACAAGGCATTTCCATAGCCTTTCCGAGATACATTGCCACGCAACATCCACCTTCTCATGACTTGATCTTCATGTCATACATGCTACTTGCTTGATCGATGAGCCGCATGCTAGTTGGGCCTTGCCCTAATCATTGCTATATGACGCGCTAGTATCATTGCATATCCTGCTACCCTGGCAGAGGCATACCTTTGCATCATGATAGTTACATTTTCTTTATGTGAGTACCTTTGTAAAGTGTGAAAGATCTCCTATATTCTTGTAAAATATAGAGTATTGCCCCTAAAGTGAGGAAAAGATCCCAAAGAGGACAAAATCAAAAGATCCCAAAGAGGACAAATGAGAGTTAAATAGAAAGAGCCATCGAGGCCACCAAAAAAATAAAAAAAAAGAGAAAAAGAGAAAAATAATAAAAAGAGAGAAGGGGGCATACTACTATTCCTTTTGAGAGATCCACACTAGTACTTCATCTTCTATCCCTTGTACTCCATAGAGATCATCATCATGCATATAGCTATGTGGGGACCCTTCACACTATAGAACTTGGCTTGCATATTCCAATGATGAGCCTCCTCAAACGAGCTCTAGGTCTTCTTGAGTAAGCAAGTTAGATGCACCCCCACTAGTTCCCTTGGAGAGCTTTTAGCTCATATGTGCATCCGTTGTATGGCAATCCCTACTCCTCACATCATATCTATCATATGGCCTTCTCTCGCTATGATTGTCCTCATTGATGTGAGCCTTTCAAACCTTTTTGTCTTCCTCCTCCACCTTCTTTCTGTTTCGCCTTTTAGGTGTCAACTTTCTTGCTCACGCTCATCCATTGCATGAGTGCTCAAAATATCGAAAGGGAGTGGATCAGTTTGACTTGTACCTGGCTAGTGGTCTGGGGACGAGTCCAGATAAGAATCCAAAGGAGACCAAGTGTGAAACTTTAGTACATAGTTGTTCTCAACAACCTTTTTTTCTCTTTCTTCCCAGTCCCTTGCTTGCACGCAAACACCATTTGGAGACATTCGAGTCACGGACAACGAGAGCTCTTGCACCCTTTGTTCTTTTGTTGCTTGTGTCAACGCTAATATAGACTCTTGCTTGTTAAGACTTGAATTGAATTGCATGCTTTGATTGCTTTACTTAAAAGTCCTTATTTGGTTGTGTGGCATGTCACCACAGAAATTATGCTTGTTATCATTTACCTACTCGAAGACGAGCAGGAATTAAGCTTGGGGATGTTGATACGTCCCAAACGTATCTATAATTTCTGCTTGCTCCATGCATGTTTTGTGTGACTTTGCCATGTTTTGCTTGAACTTTCATACACTTTTGAACCTATTTGGACTAACCTATTAACTCAGTGCACCCAGTTGCCAGTTTCTGTTTTCTGCTGTTTTTGTATTTTAGGTTTTCCGGCCATTAAAAGTGCTCCAAAAATTCCGGGAAAATATATAAAAAATCAGCGCAACAGAAGCTTCTGGAATCACCAAGAGAGGGAAGGGGGGCCACCACCAGGCAGCCAGGAGGGCAGGTGGCGCGGGGTGGGGCCAATGTAAGGCCCGATATGCGGTACTGTTCCAGATCTAGGTGTTTCCACCCAGATCCGGGGACGAAGCACATATCGGTCCCACCGGGACATATGACAAAGCCATATGCCCCGGATTTCCAACATGATATCACAACATTACAGTTACAAGGATACAACATCTCATACAACCGGCATACAACTGCCTCAAATACAATACAATATAACAGCGGAAGATACATGTCTGGGTACAGACTACAAGCAAAAGCCTACTGGCAAAGGGAAAAAACATCGATCCCCATAACCACACGGGTCCAGGCCCTCCGTCGGGATCCGCCTAACTAGTCGTCGTCGAGTCTCCACGTGAAACGTCGATCACCATACCTGTTGTCGATCAGAACCCTGAAAAGAGTTTTGGGGGTAGTATCATGAGTACAAAGGTACTCAGCATCCAACTGTAGTGGTCATCTGACCTAGCAAGGACTTCATCACTCGTCATTCTAGGACAACTAGTAGTTTACGGTAAGGAAGGGGTAAGTGGTGAGGTTGCTGCCGCACTAACATTTATGAAGTGGCTAACGATCTAGAGAGTAAGATAAGAAGCCAAGCATTCGATGAGGAAATCGCCTCCAACAAGTCTTGCTATCAACTACTTACGCAAACATAACACCTATCCTATCCTTGTCCTCCTCTTCGCATCTCGACGAAGAAGAAGCAGTCAAGGCACACACACCCGTTGATCAAGTTATATTAAGATTATCTCAATTGTTGTTGTCTATGAACAAGGAGTAGGTCTCAAGTCGTCCATAACCGTGGACACGGCTTCTCGAAAAGATTTAACCCTGCAGGGGTGTACCAACTGCCCATTACAAGGCTCCGCACGCACGCCCATCTCTCTCAGTTGCTACCCATGATAGGCAACCATTTTATGATTTAGTCCCAAGAGATCCGGAACGACAGGTCCCTCTAACTAACAACGCACAAATCCGGGTGGCCCCCGGTGAGTCGACATCCAACTCAAAAGCCGGCCGCGCTCTCGAATCGTCCTCTACCGTCTGGATGAGGTCGGGTTAGCTACCCAAACAGATGTGGGCAGCCCCCTAGCTCCCTGAGGTGGACCAACAAAGAAACCATGTCTCCGTTGGCCCAAGTTGTTTTAAATAATATCTGCCAGGAGCGACCCATCAGACACACACACGGTTTTCAAATGGTAAATCAGCTTGGGCCACCACTAGAAATGTTTGAAGCTAGATAGGTAAGAAAAGGGGACCCCATAAAATCCCACACGCGGTTAGGCACGCTCAGTCTTAAAACCAATACCCGGAACTCGGATCCTAGGTGACTCGAATGGAACAAAGCGTCGAGGCGGGATAGCCTAGACCTTCCATCCTTCGTCGAATATAGTCAACATTTATAATAATCATATCATCAACAACAATATAATAATATTGTGATATCCCAAACCCAGGAGTAACAGGGTAACATCGTAGCTTCCTAAGCATGCATACTAAGCAGGGGCTGAGCAACGAGCAATAGTAACATAGCAGTACAAGGTTTGCTGGGAGGGGACATGGCTGTATCGGTTTGAAAGAGGCTGTAAACATGTGGTAGGATCAAACATCGAACCTAACCTAGACTAGCATGCAAACCGCTGGTTGAAATAGAATGGATCATAAGTAATGTATAGTCCTTGCCTGTTGATAAGTCGGGTTCCGAAGGTGTAGTTGATCGCAAGCTCGCATCGTCTCCGAGAGGTACCCGCGGAAGCACACAAGAAGTAAACACTGGAAAGCAATCAACGGTGCACCACTATTACTACGGAGCAATACAAGATCAAGAAGACATCACACGACACGGCAACGCGATACGGATCTATCGTCGAGAACGGTTACTAACAATTTAAGTGGGGTATCGGTCACACACGACGAATACCGCACGTTTACGATGGTTCAAGTTGCTTAGCTACAGGTGATCAACAAAGTTGTTAACATGGCAACTCAAGCAAGCATGGCATAGCACACAAACATGGCAAGAGGTGAAGCACAAAGTAAACTATCTATGCTAGTCAATTTAAGTGAGGCACAACCTAAACATGGCATAACACTAAGTGCCGCACGATGATTAAAACATTTGGTACTGTTCTGTCCTAAACCATATTTTAGGTTGGTTAACAACAAAAAAAAATAGAATAAACACAAATGACACGAAAAACTAATCAAGTTACATATAAGGCACACTCCAAACGGAGTTACGGTTAAAAAGATATAAGCAAAACAAGTTACGAGCACAAACTGCCAACATCACGAAGCACACTTTAGAGCAATGCATAAACATGATAATCAATGCAAACATGCTCACAAATGTTATGAAATTAAACTAGACATGCCAAGGAAGGCATGGCAAAAATAATCATGCAAATAGGCATCATAGATCAAAAGATATTAAGCAAACAACATGGCATCGCAAAGTAACAGACTTGGAGAAAAACAGAGGTGACTGTCAAAAACAGCAGCATAGCAACTTTGGAGCTAAATAACTATATGACAAGGAAGCATATCATGACAATGCAATACATGTAATGAAAGTAGACATGATGCTTAACTATATGCAATTGGAATCACTCAATTCCGATAAACGGTCGCGACACACTCGTCGACCGAAGTTGCAACAAAATAACAGTTTTCAGCACAACAGCACATTAACATCAGGATCACCACTTTGGAGCAAGATTTAATATAGCTAGAGCACCCAAACATGACAAGTTAAAGCATGGAATTGAAGTACACATGATGCTTAACACATAGGAGAAAGAATCAATGCAATAGGCCTCATGGATGAGTCACAATCATCATGCAAAGTTGCAACAAAATAATAACAGCAGCACTTAACAGCAATTTGTAGCAGTTTAACGGCCTGATGCCCACTTTAGCACACAATTACACAATCAAGACGACCTCAAATGCAAAAGCTCACAAAAGACGGATTAAATTACACACAATTCTAAGCAGTTTTCGTTTTGGTGGCACGTTCATCGGAGCTACGGATTAACGGGAAATCGCAGTACAAAACGGGATCAGCAGCATAATATAAAAGACTTAACGGGAAATCGCAGTTTGTTTTTGTTATTGGGCTGGAATTTTGTTTTTTTTGTGCAACCTACAAATCATAATATGTTTTTTAATTTTTTTCAAATACGATCCTCCCTTGAGCTCGTCCTCCAAAAGGGATTTCCGTGTGTTTCACTCCATGTTTAATTTAAAAGCGGCTAAAAAGGAAAGCAAAGACAATTGGAGTTGTGATCGGCTCCATGTATAAAAGCAGGGGCATTTGCAACTAAAAGTTGCCTAAAATAAATGACTATCCAGAGAGGGGTTAGCGCGAGCATCATTCCGTAATTAATCATTACTTGGAGTTCATCTAAAAAAAGTAGTGAAATTATAGATGTATTTTTTTATGTAATATTTGATTTGAATTTGTCTAATATCTAGAGAAATCCGAGTCAAGTGATTTAGCACGAATGGAGATTATTAATATGATTTTTAAATTTTAATACTGTAGAACATTTTTTGTTCTTTCCAATCACTATCTACAAAAATAATAAAAAATAAGCAGATCAAAATACATGAACACTCTTTTTTACTTTCCTTCATTTTTCTTTAGATGCTTAATATTTGAGCGCCAGAAAAAACTATCGTATGCATCTTCATAAAGAAATTATAGACTTACGTTTGCATTAGAGGATTGCAATTTACATGGAAGAATTATTTGGGTTTAGATTTTGTGACATACAGGGGCAGGACCATCCTCCCTTCATGAAATTAATCCATAATATTATAATTCAGAAACACAGTGTATGGATCATGCACATGGTATAAGTCATTGAGGGTGACCATCACATCTAACTCGATGTAATTAGCTATAAAATTTTAAACATCTTTTTGCACCGGTGCGGTCCAATGTAAGGAGTGCCATCCGGTGGTCGAGATCATCGCCTTGAAATTCACAACCTTCAAACTTATTATGATCAAGTGGATGGACACCACAATCACCGTCAATGACGATCGAAATTGGATAAATAGTAACAAGGAAAGATGCACGATGCTTAAATGGAAGATGTAGATCTGTGGGGTTTTAAGGCCATGTTTATTAGATTAAGAGCATGTGATTTATTTCCCGTTGCAACCCACGGGCATTTTTGTTAGTATATATATAATGTGTTCATGTTTGTAGTCATCTTCAACCAGTAGTGCATCTAATGTTTTCTACTGGCACTACGGAAAAATTTCACTTTGTTAAAATTTATTATCTTACTGATAGTGCTCATCATCTAATCTTTTGTCGACCAACCAAGGTATTTTTCCCCCTCTTAGTTGTAAGTTCTCACACTTACTGGGTAATGTTGTCATACACTCAAACCTAGAATTCAAGCAAGCATAATGGATTATAGGTAGAAACTTGCATGCAACATGATGTGTTTGAACCTAGAATTCAAGCAAGCATAATGGATTATAGGTAGAAACTTGCATGCAACATGATGTGTTTGAGCAACTACAGCGAATCTGCAATGAGCTGGAGTGCTCGGAAAAAGAAGCGTCCGAGGGCCAGCAGAAAACTGAGAGGGATATGTTTGAAGCTTCTATGACGGTATGTTATTCGTAATGCCTTTACCTATCCATTATTGATGCCTAATCTACTGTATTTTCCCAACTTTTTTCGTGTCTAAACACATACTGTAGCATTTATGTTACATGGTTCATCTGTTGCTCAACTAAAAGAACAGTTTTCTTGAAGTTCAAAGCACTCCACAAAGATAAAAAGGAGGTAGAGGATAGGTTGACCAAGAAAAAGACTGGTCTCAAAAAAGGACACCTCCGTAGAGGCAACGAGCTGCAGAAGGCAAATGAGCAAAAAACAGAGTTGAAGAACAAGCTTCTGCAGACAAATTCCCTATGGGAAGAGCAAAGATCGCAAGGAGAGCTACAAAGCAACAATGACAGTGTTGATAAGAAAGTAGAACATATGTGCCAAACAAACAATAACAATGTGTTTGCATTTGGCTCTACAACTAGTGCCACTGCCATAACAGAGTTCAGCTACACTGAGATTAAAGAAGCCACGAACAACTTTCATGAGTCCAAAAAGATAGGGGAAGGTGGATGTGGAAGCGTCTACAAGGGGTTTCTCCGTTATACCACTGTGGCCATAAAGACATTGAACCGTGGAGGCACAACAGGAGATAAGGAGTTCAATGATGAGGTAAACTTTGGCATTATTCCTTCAAAGCATTACGGTCATTACATCATATTCAGAGTAACACATGCTGACAGATGAGGAAAACCTAAACGGTGCATCCAAATATGTAATTTTTCCTATATATATGTTACAGGTAGAAACACTCTGTAAGATGAGGCATCCGAACCTTGTCACTCTTATAGGAGTGTGCAGGGAGGCTAAAGCGTTGGTCTTCGAGTTCTTGTCAAATGGAAGCCTAGAGGACTGTCTGCAGCGCGAGCACACAAGAGAGGCACTCTCATGGCGAATGCGCATCAGAATCGCTGTCGACATCTGCACGGGGCTTATCTTCCTCCACTCCAACAAACCAACAGGCATTGCCCATGGCGATCTCAAGCCTGACAATGTCCTTCTCGACACCGGATTTGTTTGCAAACTGGCAGACTTTGGAATCTCTCGTTCCTTGAATGTCACAAACACCACCATCACCCCCTACCACCGAACAAACCAACTCAAGGGGACAATGGGATACATGGACCCAGCATACCTTGCCTCAGGGGAGCTCACGGCACAGTATGACGTCTACTCCTTTGGAGTACTGCTGATGAGATTGCTCACTAACAAGAGCCCCCTAGGCCTTCCGAATGTCGTGGAGGGAGCCATGAGAAAAGGCATGTTGCGAGATGTAATTGATACTTCTGCAGGGGAATGGCCACCTGAGTGCGCTCAAGAGTTGGCAAGACTAGCACTTCAATGTTGTCGGTATGAACGAAAGGAGCGGCCTGATCTTGGAAAGGAGGCCTGGGGTGCCTTGCAAGCTATGATGAACCGTCAAGACGAGAAATGCAAGTCACCAACGTTTTTCATCTGTCCAATGACAAAGGTCAGTTAACTAAACAAATAAATGAAGCACTAGCTAGAATCGTGTGAGTCCAATCGCACCATCGGTTATCTTATGTTTGACCGATTAATTAATCACCTACAACAACCTTTACAATTCAGTCACTTCATTAGTTTGATATAACCTTTCGTCTTTATATAATATATTTTCAGGAGATCATGAGGGATCCACACATCGCTGCTGATGGATTCACATATGAAGGTCATGCCATCAAGCACTGGTTTCAAATGGGGAACAAAATGTCCCCCATGATCTACGTCAGCTTTGCACACCATGAGTTGATACCGAACAATGCCCTTCGTTTGGCAATTCAAGAATGGAAAAGGCCGCAAAAATCGTGATTTCTTAACCTTACATTTTGTGTGTATGATGCCATGTTTATGACGGGAAGCAAATAAACTCTAAAGTGTGTGCACCTAGACCTAGACAACTTTTTTCTGCGCCTTCTTAATTAGCAGCTAGCATTTTGTCATGCATTCGGACACATGTGTTTGGGCTGAATGGCATGGCATGTAACTGACTCCCAACCTTGATTTTTTAACCTTCTATATATTTTGTGTGTGTATGATGCCCACATGTTTATGATGTGAACCAAAATGACTCTTTTATGTGTATACAGACAACTTTTTACTGCAGCTTGTTAATTAGCAGCTACTAGCATTTTCTGATTGTTTAGGCACACAAACGAGGAGTGATGCACATGCTTTCAGTCACATGTGCTTGGGATGAACTAACATGGTGGGTATCCAGGTTGAACGAAAAAGTGATGTGTATACTCCTACCGAAGAGTGGATCTGTTTGTTGGCGGCACGAGGAGGCAGGTAGGGGTTAGAGCAACTGTTGAGGTAATGGTGATGAGAGCAGAAGTTTTTGGCATAGAAAATCGCTAGACCATCTGCTGCGCTGTAAGCATTCATCCTTGAGTTAACCGAGGACGTGGGCTGGGCATTCGAACAAACAGGCGGCGGGCGACTAGCGCTGTCCACAAGAAACAACCAGAGGAGGAGAGGAGGAGAGGAGCAGACTTACAGTAGGGAAGTGGAGTGAGGTCGGTGTCTCTCTCACTTCACTTCGCAGCTTCAAAGATCAGGGCAGGGGAGACTTGCACAAGTCAGTCATTCGTCCATGAGAAAGGCAAAGAACAGATGTGGCTCCTTCGATCGATGCCATGGAAATTGCAGTCGGGCGATTTCTTCCTCTGCATGCGTAAATCACTATCAGTCACATCACACATATATAGCTTCTTGATTAGCATAGAATGGTGTGGATGGAAGAAGCTCCAAAGCTGACCTGAGGTGAGAAAAAGAACCAACGGAGAGAGCACATGAGCTGGGCATTCGAACAAACAGGTGGTGTGCAACATGAGCCGTCCATCCACGGCAGAGGAAGACTTCCTATGCCCAGGGGTCAAGTGGTGACCGGCCGGTGGTGATGGCGTCCCTGACCCTGAGGGGTGCCGCCGCTGTCGCGACGGCGCGCTACGGTGGGTCGCGCTCGGGGAAGGCCTCCTTCTCCTGGGCGATGTGGGCTCCGCCGGAGAGCCGCCGTCCTCTCCCACGGCCTCCCTACGACCGCCGACGTTTGGGGAATTCTAGCGCCTCGCGCGCTGCCGTCCTGCCCGCCCGCAAGCGGCCCCGGGATGTGCGGCTCCGGCGCCTCCTCGCCGTGGCTGGGATAGGTTGCCCTCCACCGGCCTCCTACCCTCCATTAGCCGCCGCTCGGCGTCCGGGCTTCGTCGGCCCCTGCCCCTCCGGCCATGGCGGCTGGAGCGCGGCCGCCGTCGTCGTCCTACACATTATTTTTGGAGCATATCGTCGTCCTAGGCATCGTCGACGATATGGCAGATATGGGTAGCCCGCGTCGCGCTGGGCCGGCTGGTTGGGCCACTTGTGGTGGTGGGAAGGCCGAGCTCGTTGGGCCGCGTTGGATGTTGCGGCGAGCTCGTGGGCTAGTTGATTGACATCCTGGGCCTCCAGGAGACCATTAGACATGACTTCTCTATTCAGGATTGTGAGTGGCTTAGCCACCATAAATTCGCTTGGTAGTGGCTCCCAGCGTGGCATTCTGCTGGAGAAGAGAAGTATGAGGTCAAGGACAAGGAGCGGGGAGAGTTCTTATTGAGCATGACTCTTACCAACCGGACCTGCCATTTTAGTTGGGAGGTCACTATTGTGTATGGTCTTGTGGACCATAGTAGGTCTGCAACTTTCTTGGATGACCTTATCCTCTCATCGTCATCGTAGACGAACACCTCATCTCGTCATCACTAATTCTCATGTAACGCCTTATTTTGCAGCAGGCTACTCCACTGTATACTAGCATCTCCTTCTCCAAATTCCCTTCCAATAGCCTCTCCAGCTAGTGCCCTCATGGCCTCTAGCCCTCTCAGTGCCGTCGCCGTCGTGAACGGCCTACCTAACACCCTCATCTCGACATCCCCTCCGCCACTAGCTCTCTCTCTCTCTCCAATGGTTGACAATGGCCCAATCAGAAAAAATGGACGGACAAAATTGCAAATGCGTGAGAGGGCTGGAAATAGGTGCAGTTTTACTGTCCTAAATTACACGTACTAATAGTTCAACATGTCAGAAATCCAATGGATATAAACATTCTCACAAAAAAATTCTAAGATTGCAACCAATATTGATTTGCTATTTTCATAACCCTAAACAATTATCATGTTTGAACATTAGTGGATTCACAAAAAAGTCTTGAATTTTAGTATGTTGAACTAGAAAGAAAAATTAACTTACGGAGTCTTGTACTATTGTTTGTGTTCAATGTTGCTCATGCTCAACCGCCTCAGACATACTCTTGTACTCTCTGGCTAGCATGCATATATGCACTGCGCTTATTAAAGCCTCTATTCTTTTTCCCGCAAAAAAAAGGCTCTCTATTGTTTACTAATGTAAAAATAATAATATTCAACACTTGTTGTTTTTACTGAATTGCTTTGGAAGCACTAGCGCTGCATCTGGATTGATGACTAGCTAGTTCTACTAAGTAGTAGTTGTGCTACCAACATCCAGGTGCAACGAATCTTTTTAACCACACCTGCGAAATGGTGTTGGGCATGGTTGATCCACATGCGAAACCGTACCCATGCATGAGATCTAGCTAGCGTCGATGAGTCGTACGCAGTCACTTATAACACCCTGTACCTGTAGCCAATAGTCTCTGTTAGCTGAGCGCCTGGGCCCCGGGTGACATCGTCAGCAGAGCCTGGGATTGGCTATGTATTTACCAGGATCATTGTGGTACTGCAGTAGCATCATCAGGGCCGGCGATAGGTGATTGGTTACGTACCAGGATCATTGTCGTACTACAGCAGCACCAAGGTCGCCGGCATCGGCTCAGAGGCTCTGACAGCAGTACAAACACTATCAATTAAACATGAGATTACATAGCTAGCGGACTTGGTGATTTCATTAGGGACGTTGAGAAGAACGAAAAGCTTCATAAAATCGAATCTATCATTCATAGTTAATTAGTTGTTGTTATGTTAAGTACTTTTGAAGTTGTGAACAATTTGTTAAATCTGTTAGTGAAACTATTTTTATTTATTGTTAATGAATGTTTTGGTATTTAAATTTTGGTTATTTTATACGTGCAAAAATTGTATCTATGACATGCCACTATTTAGAACGCCACATATAAGAATATATACTTTCGGCGTGGGTTACCAACACTAGCAATGTTTGTTATCACTGGTGCAATATTGCTGGCGCTGGGTGGGCACTAGCCATAGGGGAAGCGGAAGGGGATGTTGGATCTTGAAGAGTTTTGGATCTTCATTCGTCCATACCATAGAAGAGCTTTCTCTACTAGTGTCACAAATAAATAAAAACTTGACACACATAACAGTCACTAGCTTCATTGGCATTGTGAAAAAGAAAAGTAGTTCATTCGATCCATATTACTTATCGTTCAAATGGATGTATCTAGATGTATTCAATGCTAGACACATTCGTCTGAGCGATAAATAATATGGATTAATATTACTTATCATTCAAATGAATGTATTTAGATATATTCAATGCTAAACACATTCGTTTGAGCGATAAATAATATGGATCGAAGCGAATAATTTTATTATTCGCACAAAACTAAGATCATCATTAAGGCGCCAACGAATAACACAAAACTCTTGAAGATCCAACACCCCCCTCCTCTCAGCGCCTAGATGGAGGCAAGGGGGCCAAAAATATCTCGGGCGGCATGGACGACTGCTCTATGGAAACCCTGATCCCCTGAACTCATATGTGCTCCTGATACCTAATTCATATTAAAATGCAGTTTTCACCAATATGTAATGTTCATGACATACACTAGCTAGTAATTTACAATCAAAGTTAAATCACGCAAAACAAAGATTCCACGTGATAAAGGACGGAGTGAGTGAGTAGTGACTACTTATGAATGTATATAGCCATATATATATGAGGCATGGTCACGCTGGCACTTCTGTAGGCTAATAGTAGGTTGTGGCTGAGCGCCCGGGCCTGAAGATGACATGGTGAGCAATTCTCTTTCTTCTTACCGGCGGCAGGCAGCAGGGCCAAACTTAATTACGTGCCGGATGGAATCGAGCCCGACAAGTGACCCAGCTGCATGCATGTGCATGCATATTTTAACCTTTACCCTCCTTAATTAAACTGCCAACGGCCGACACAGTGCTTGGCTTGGGTGTGCGTCCACACATGCACGTACTACGTTACGTACAACAGCCACATCCTGTTCAACCAGAGCCAATAATGTCAATAAGTAAAGATTGGCACAAGAGTCACACTACAGTGAAGTACTCCTCTAGGTGTGGAAGCAAAGGCTGTGGGTGATAGAACCTCTAGGCATCACTGCACTGCCAGCGGAGCTTTTTGGTTTGTTGGGTAAAGTCCTTTCTATTAAAAAGGTCCATAAATTTTGGTACTCCACTTCAGCAACTCGCAAGGTTGTAGACATGGACCTTTTTTTTTTGCCTTCGTTACAAGAAAATAACAGTTGTTGTGCAGGTCCTTTGGCTGTTTCTAGCGACGAGTAATTTAGGGCATCTTTAGCGATACCCTCTATAACGGACACTGTGTCTGTTCTGGATCGATCCGCGAACATTGATGCGGGAGCCGGCCATTCAACCATAGCCGCATCCATTCGCCAATAATTTAACATTTTTTATTCAGACTCGTACAAAATCGAACGGAATTTGCATAAATTCACAAAAAATAAAACAAAATTTATTGATATTTGAATAAAATTTACATATAAAAATGGAATTTCATCCGTTGATCTATTATAATATTAAAATAAAACTAAAAAACTTAATCAAACTCCACGTTCGTCTTCACACCGCCGTTTTCCACCTCCATCTCCTCTGTGGCCTCGAGCCCGTTGTTTCTCGGACGACGCCCTCAACCTATTTATAGGGCACACACCTCCGCCAATGCCAACCATAGGGCCACCACATCTTTGTCGCCACTCGGATTCTTGTCCCCTCAATCGTGATGGGCGACCTCCACCAATCCACTGTGTTTTCAAGATCCTCCCGATGTCTATGCCGCCGAGCTAGAGTAGTAGTTGTCTTGTCGTGAACGAGGCCGCTCGGCAAGAGTGGCATGATACAACGAGGAAAAATGATTAATACATGCAAAGATATATATTAATGTATGTTAGTAGTTTTACAAATCCTTGTTTGGTCCTGTCGCATATCATAGGCTAGATACATCGATACCTTGTGTGCTCAATAATGATGATAGCGAAAGATATGAAGAAAGAGTTTTATTTAGAGGAGATCAGTGTTGCTCTATTCATATGAAACATAACAAAGATCCAAGCCTTGATGACGGGACTATTAAGCTTGTCAACACTTTTGGTTTCTTCTTATTAAAGAGTTAAAGAAAATTCTAGATGAGTTTTTTCATGGTAGAACTTTCATCTCTAGGTAAATTTATGAGTTTATTTCACCTTTTAATGTTAAGGAGAAAACAAGATTCAAGTTGATAGACATATCTGCTTACTTAATGTCATATTTAAACTTATTACACAATTAGTTAATATAGAACACACATTGAAAAAAGTTGTCGAACCTATTCAAACTGATTTTATCTAGTGAAAGTTTATTTTAAATGGCGTTGCACATCATGAAATGAAAAATAGTTTAAAAAAACCACATTTAAATATTAATTGGAAACACCATTTTGATTTTCTAAATGTGGAAAGTTTTTTGACATGTATGTTCACTGGATAAAGCAAACAGTGGAAATATAGAAGTAATGGCTAATGGTCAACTAGGGTTTTGTTGACAGAAATAAAGAATTAATCCTGTATCACCTATATTTTTAATATTGATCTTTTGCAAACATTGTTAAGGAGAGTATACCAAGGGTTAAGTAGGGTTTTGGTGCTTAATCTGATAAGGCATGTTTGTCCATGTTACAATAAACATACGACTTTGTTTTTTAGCTGATTTGGATAGTGCTAGAAGCCTTAAAATTATTTTATGCTATTATGAGCACTTTTCGGAGAGGATATTCAAATAAAGAAGCTAATATTTTTTTTCTTATGCAGAGTTTGTGTTTCCCATGAAGCATCTACTTATTCCATTTAATATTGATAGAATAAGAAAAAAATAATGGGAAAGTGGAGCAAAAGGTGGAACGTAAACTAGTAACCCCGCAAGGAAAATTTTCCATCTTATAGTGGTATATTGGTGTTACTAAGATCCTACATGAGTAACATTCATTTTTATATGATGTCTACTTTTGAATTGACTATGGGTTCTCTTAAGGATATAGATCTGAAAGAAAATGTTACTATGGCAGGATAGTGACAATGCACATAAGTACCATTTATTTAACTGGAAAAATCTTGCTAACCAGTTGATCATGGTGGCTAATGGCTAGATGTGGTATAGCTTGATGTTTTGTATACATGTCTTCATGGTTAGTGGCTTTGGAAGCATGAAAATGATGATGAGTTGTGGCAGAAACTTATTCTAGACAAATATCACCCTAAATAATTGTTGTGGCATGCCTAAGCAATCCTACTTTTCCCGTAGTACTTTGAAATTAAGGGATATTGTCTATATATTCTTTAAGAAAAAAAGTAGGGAATGGTCACATGACAATTATTTTTGGAAAATGTGTGGTTAAGATCCATGCCTTTCTGTAATTGTTTTTGCCAAGTTGTATAATTTAAACATGATTGGAAATATACTGGTTTCAACTTTATTTAGGAGAGTGTTATATCCATTTTAGAGATTCTTAGGGATGAGATTAATGATAAAAAATGCTAAATTTATGGGAGGAAGTGTCACAAATTGGATCTATGAACTTATATGTCCTCTTCACCACTAACACCCTTGTCTTGTACTTTGGCTATAAGATATTTGTAGGGGTGTGGTGCTAAGTGATAAAAATATTCTGGTATTTTTTTATTTCACTTGTTTTGTGCTAGTGCTTGTTAACTTTGGTTCCATTTTATGTAATATGGGCAGCGAATGTTTTGAGACCATCTATATTATAAGTTTCATACCCACAAAAGTGGAATATACATTAATATACATCCTATATATAACTAAATAAGTGATCCTTATTAACATATTTCTCTCCACATGTGACCTTGCCACCTCAACATGCAACCAAAAATTTAAAAAGCCTCATCTAAACATGTAACCATGCATGAAAAAAACCCCTACTTCAACACGGAATCATGCGTGAGAAATAACTCATTATGTTATACAACTTATATTCAAAAAATGTTACAATATACAAATAATCAAATACAATAAATTACTTGTAGATTGAATTTTAGTTCTCATATCATTAATTCAAATGTTCATAAGTTTTACAACTGAAACTCACAGAACTATATCTCAACTAATTCCTGCAGCAGCGCTTGTAGTATTTATTTTATTTACATCTTTTACAATGGTTGATGATTTTAGGTGCCGTTGAATCAAGTTAATCTAACGATGGAAATAAAAGAAGTACCGTACTAGGGAGTACTGAATAGAAAGTATTGAAAAGTACTAGAAACTAGATGATACCCTGTGCGTTGCTACGTGAACTGTTAACAAATAATTTAATGTTTTAAAATATAAGAAAAATATGAAAAATAGTATAATTGATGAAAAATCCAAAAATAAGTGTGAATTTTGTTTTATTAATTTATTAACTTGACAATATATCAACAAGATAATATGAGAAGCAAAATATTATTAAATAGAGACAACGGGTTGTCACCCTTGGTTAACCTAAAACAATGATAGCAGCTACATATGTGCATTCATAAAAAAATCATCGCATAGAAAAATAAAATGCGAGGTAACTCATAATTGATTTTTTTGGTAAAAAGTCGCTTATAAATCATAAGGTGGAGCGCATTTTTTTATTTTTTTATTTGGTATAGGTTGCATGCACATGCGGAATTAATGGTAGCATGTGCATGAAGAATTAATGGAAAATAGTTTATACATGGTGGACCTACTTGATGATGTGGATAACTTGCATGTTAAGATAAATATGTTAGTAGGGATAAT